>JALIGW010000050.1:2301773-3501773 GCA_023053685.1 Diadophis punctatus similis | reverse complement strand
GGGGAATGTTTCACCCTATGTTGGGTTTGGTGCACACAGGCCAGCTATTCACAAAACCAGTGTGCCTGAGATTAAGGCAAGTGGCACGGTGGGGTCACACATGCAGGTGTTGCTTTGTCCACAAGTGTAAAATATTAGGGGTGGGGGCGATGGGAGCTCTGAGTGAAATGGAAAAATGCGGAGGGCCAGAATTTACAAATGGAACAAGAAAAGAAAGATTGTGGCAAATACTAGGAAAAGGAAAATATCTACTTGTGTAAAGGATTTCTAAAAACAGAACTTGTAAGATGCTGGTAAAAGCAACTTTCCTGGTGCATTTAAGGGCAGTCTGGAAGCCATCTTAGCACACGCATGTACACACGGCCAGTTCGGACCCCCATTCCCTGCCATTTCCCAATCAATCATCCATTTAAAGTCCCAAACGTCTCTCTAGGGAGATGACAAGATGTCCAACAGCCCCATTTCACAGCTGTGCTTTCTCTTTGGGAACATAAAAATGCAAAATGGACAGATGTGTTTGTGCCTAGGGAGACCTGCCCCCCCTTCTCTCGCTCTCCAAACGAACCCAGCTCTTCTCTCTAACTGCTGTCCCATTTCTGGACTGGGTGACGATGGGAAAGGACACTGAAAGAAGATTCTAGGGGTCACCTTCTCCAGAGAGAATTACATGAACTGTAATCAATAAAATGAAGTTTGGCAAAAAGAAAGAAAGAAAAAGAAGAATGAGGCCGTTAGGAGAAAGCAGAGAACCACTTAATGCAGCAGCGTAAGCAGAGCCAACTCCTCAGCTGTTTTACCTTCCTTTCCACTGCCTGACATCACACAGAGCCAAGGCTGGGAGAGGGGGTGCGCAGCGCAGTCCTTGAAGCCTTGTGGGCAACTCTTCTGCGGCAGCCTCTGCCCTGCTTCCTTCCTGCCATGGAGGCCGATGGGAAGCAGTGGGACTCCCTACCCTAAAGCTGCCCTTTCTAGAAGCCGACTCTGCTGAGCTGTTGTGACCTACTTGGCACCTCCAATGCAATTCCCTTTCAGTTGGTTTCCCCAGCCCTCAGATGGGGAGCAGGTGGCACCAGCAAGATCTTGCACAGCTCCGTGCTCTTCTGGAGAACCTGGGAGGAATGCCCTTCATTCTCTTCCCTGGGCTGAGTCACATTCTTAAACTAATCCAAGTTACCCTCTAGAATGGTAACGGCACGGTTCCTGGAATCTTATCATTCACTTTACCAAAAAAGTATCTGAAGAGGAAAACTATACAAAATGCACATGTGCATTAAATTGGGAGAATTTGCTTTCCAAAAACGATGCATTAGGCAAAACTGAAAGAGAAGCACACATCTTTGGATAAAATAGATACATTTTTGTGCAGATTTAAGAAAAAACACACCCTCAAGCAATGAAGCTGTATTTGCAAAATTCTAAACTGAGTGCCTTTGCCCACTGCTGCTGATGTGCTGCCTGCGCTTTGATCCACGAAGACAGCTGATAATCAGGCTGGGGAGCCTGGAGCAGCCTTGCCTGGAACAGAGGCCCTTCTTTCTCTGCAGCAGCAAAAATCCCCTCTGGTTGCTGCTGGAGGAACCCTCCAACTGATGCCGTTTGGCTCCTCCCGGCTGCCTTCAGGCAGGGAGTTCTGGGCTGGAATGAGTCAAATGTACAGCCAGGAAGCCACCAGGTTAGTGACCCTCAACGCCAGCCATGGCCATAACTCATCAGCTGGGCTTTGGTAGGGTGGAGAACTGGCTGGACCAGTTCTGATGGCGGGCTGGGCTGCACTTCTAAGTCAATATTATCAGAAGCAGCTGCAGCTTCCCTGCTAAAGGCTCCCTACAACAAGCTGCATCAAGGACAAGGGCAGAAGCAAAGCGCCGCCTAAGGAGCAAGACTGCTGGCCTCTGTGCCATGCCGGCTGTGCCGCCGTCACTGCAACTCGCATTTGACTTTGCGCTGTTCAATTAGAACAGAGGGACAAGCAGCAATGACCTCTCCTGGAGGTTGTTGCTTTTTAACTTCAAGACTGATACTCTGAAATAAAATCACGAAATGAAAGCATTTGCTTGGCAGCAGGGAGGCACTGAAAGGCAGATGCAGGACTGAAGACTGGCTAAACCAGGACTTCGCCCAAGAGGAAGGAATCAGAGAGGCAACTAAGCAGCAAAGCCCAATTTAGCAAAAGGAAGAAGAACGTGGAAGCAGTCATGGAAGAGGAAAGCGGATACACGAGTGAAGGAAGAGACACCTCCCTCCCTCCCTCCCCTAACTGTATGAACGGCAAACTCTGGACTCCTGCCTTAGGTGGGGGGGGGGGTTTGCACTAGAAGACCTCCATGGTCCCTTCCAGCCATAGCATTCTACTCTATGTAAAGTCAGGCCTGTTCAGGCAAGAGTCATAACTCTCCCATTGAGTTGATGCCATCAAGAGGAGGACATATGCCCACCTGTGCTGGTTCTTCAACGGGTGACCTTCTTCTGGCATGTGACTGTAGTGGCCTGCATGCAAAAGTCCTGCTGATTGATGGCTATACCACTAGGGTGGCCCTTTCTCAAAAAAAGATTGCACATTTAAGGACAGCTTTTCTCCCTCCCCGCCCCAAGTAATAAATCCTCATCTTGAAAACTCTTCTGGCTTTAACATTGTTTTGCAATTAAAACACTCTGTCACGTTAAGGCCCTGTCAATCACCACAGGATGTTCTCAGAAGTTCTCCCTTCCTGTCCCAAGTCCTAAGACTGTGGTGGCGAACCTATGGAACGCGTGCCGGAAGCGGCACGCATAGCCATCCCCCGCAAGATGCACAGCTTCTCTTCCGCATTCCTGTGCACACATGCACGTCAGTCAGCTGGCCTTTGCGCGCACAGGAGCACCGAAACCTGGAAGAGCAGCGTTCCGGTGCGCATCCGCACGCTGGCACCTGAACTTCTGGGTTTCCATCACGCACATGCGCGATGGCCAGCTGTTTGTTGGGCACATATCCATGCCAGAAACCAGAAGTTTGGGTACCAGTGTGCACATGCGCGCCAGAATGCTGCTCTTCCAGGTTTCAGCACTCCTGCGCGCATGAAGGCCAGCGAGGCCGCGTGGTCCAGGCGGGATGGTTTTGTGTGCCATGTCCAGCATGCCGGTCGGCATGCAGTGACGTAAAAGGTTAGCCACCACTGTCCTAAGATAACATTGTGATCATCAGGCACAAAGGTTGCTGTTGAAGATGCTTCCCTGCTGCCTTGCGGAGAGGCTGGGAAGACCCCATCATGGCTGTGGCTTTGACACAGGCTCTCCTCACCTACTGTCTGCCCGACGATGCAGCTGTGAGCATCCAAGCTTGGTCACCTCCTACTCTGGGATGCCACCCAAGACCCAGGCTTGCCACCTGTCCACACTTCTTCCTCTGAAGGCTTATACCGCTTCACTCCTCTGGAGCAGACCCTCCTCAAGGCCCCTCTTGCCTCTTGGAAGCCCTCAGGACTGAGGCCCTGGTAGACTGCAGGTGCTTCAGCCCCCAAAGGGCCACCATAAACCATCTGCTTTGGCACCAACAGTTGGTGTAATTACACACATCAGACACATTGCAAGGAGATGAAAGAGACGTTTCTGACCTCTATGCTCACACAATAAATAAATTACTCAAGGCAAACTAAACCCCACCCAGTTCACTGGGGCAAAGGGGCAGATAAATGTGGAGAACTGCACATAGAAAGAAAGAGAAAGGCGGTTTCCCGGAAAACCGGAAGCTCCCGGAAAGATCCGAGTTTAAGGAAGGACTCCGTGATCTGGACCGTTGGGATGTCGCATCACACAGAGCCCCGCAGGCTGCTTCCCCCTGCTGGGAAACTATCGGCACCCCTGCTAGTCCTTTCATTGCTTGGGGCACCCCGACTTACTGCTCCTGGAATTGCTTTGGAAAGCCTAAAGTACTCAAACTGGGACAATTTCCTAACCCATATTGAGAATTCTGCGGGTGGGGGGAGCACTAAAGAGGGGCAAAAGGTCTTAGATGCGCCAGACCATCCTGCGGTCGGAGCAGGAGTTTAGAGTCCCTGGATTCAGGCCACCTTCTGGCTCGGGACCGCGTCGGGGACCCCGCAGGTGGAGGGGGCTGATCGCGACCTCCCGCTCCGTCCAAGCCACGATTCCCCAGCGCCGGCCCCTTCCGTGGACCAGCCCGCACTTTCTCCGGCGGCGCCGGGGTCCCCGAGGGGCTTTCCCCCTCCCCACTCACCGGCCTCGCCGAACTCGCCGCGGGCGGAGACGGCGCCGTCCTTGTGCAGGCGGAGATCGGCGGTGTCGCGGAGGCGTCCGGCCGGTCCCCTGCGGCGGTGCCGCCCTTCCTCGGCGCCCGGCGGGTCGGGCTGGAGCAGCCCGCGGCAGCATTGGAAGCAGACGGCCCACGCCTGCTCCTCGTTGACGGGCTGCTCGTAGGCCTTCAGCACCTCCTCCAGGGACAGCTCCTCCGCCGCGGACCCCGCCGCGCCGCCCCCGGCCGCCGCGGACCCCGGCCCGGCCCCTCCTGCTGCTGCTGCTGCTCCGGCGCGCGCCATGGCCGCGGCTCCATCAGCGACTCCCGGCGCCGGGCTCCATAGCGGTGGCGGCGGCGGCCTCGCTGCTCTGCCTGCTGCTGCTGCTGCCGGCGGACGACCTGGGGAGGGGGAGGAGGCGACAGGGGGAGGAGAGGAGGGCTGAGCCAGCCGCCTGCCGCACCGCCCGCCGGAGGGAGCCAGACCAGCCCTGGCCCAACGCCGCAGAGCTGGCCTCGGGGAGCGCGCCGGCCGCTTCGGCCGTTTCCGGACGGCCTCGAACCCCGGGCGGATGGCGAAAGAAACTGGGCGGCACCTGCCGGGTAGAGCCTCCGGGACAGAGGCAGCCCTGCCCCTGCTAGCTGCTCACCAAGTAGCCTTCGGGCGCCAGTTAAGTTCCCCCGCCACTCCCATCCGGACTTACTCTGGAGTAAGCATCACAGGGGCGCCTGCTTCTGAGTAAGCCTGGGTTTGGAGTGGGAGGCGACTGGAAAGCAGGCATAGTTAGGGGAGGTGGGGAGTGAAATCGCCAACACTGCCACACCCCCAACCGCACAGCAATATCTAAGGGGGTGGGGAGGAAAGTCTAACCTCCTGTCTTGGGGGGGGGGCAAGGCTGGCTTCAGCTGCCGGCTGAGGTCGCCCCTTTGCTTCCACCCTTTTACTGAATAGGAGACAACTGGCCACATTCATACAGAGTTCCCCATGGAAGGATTCGCACTTGACACTGAACCAAAACTTAACAAACTATCTGGACTTAGTAGAAAGAGCAGCTGCTTTAATCTCTGGTGCCACCTTTGCAGACTATCACGTTTTATTAAAGGGAAGATTTTTTTGTGATGCCTTTTCGTAAAACATGTTAGCCTGGAAAGGTTAGGAGGGGGAAAGCAGCCTGAATGTGCTCTGAAGCACCAGCCTTCCGCTTGTAAAACAGGTTCTGGGGCCAAAGCCCGGTGCCTTCCGGCTCAGACTAGGAGGGAGAACTCTTCTTCCAGGGTGGGGCTCATCAGGTTAGATTTCAAGCTCCACCTGGGAGCCTGGAGGGCAGGTAGACACAATATTTGAAAGCCTGCAGGGAGGCCCAGGGATTTACAGCCTTGGGCGCCTGTTTCCCCCAGCAGCCAAGACCTGCCCCCCTTCCTTCTCAAATAATTAGGGGCTGTTTTTTCATAGAGTCCATGGAGGAGGGAGGGAAGGAGCAGCTATCTTGGACCAATCCAACTGTGACCTATTTGTTCCTTAAAACACATTCCAGGAAAAACCCACCCTAAACCACATTTTCTACACCTGCAGGGAAATGAACTCACCCTTCAGAAACTCAACTCCTGCCAGGCTGCTCCCAGTAATAAGAGTCATAAATGAGTTGCTCCCCCATAGAAAAAAACAAATCATTTGTTCAGAGTTCTCCCCTCCCGGAAAGAGTCCATTTTCACTCTCTTGCTTTTCCAGGATTTACATTTTGTTGCTAGGAAGGTGCAATGTCTGTTAACCGCAACAACAGTGTGTACACACAAACACACCCAGCAGCCACACCAGTTATTTTTAAACTCAAGGCCAGAAGAGTTGATGTAGCCATTCGAAGCCCCCAGCTCGTCTACTACACACCTGTTCTAGTTATGTCCTCAAGATATTTGAAAATTACACATCTTTTTCAGTGCAAACTTGAAAAAAGACTGATTTTCAAGATCCCAGAACCAAATTCTGAACATCACAAATCTAAACGCGATTCCATCAAAAGTTTTCCCACAAAGGGCCCTCAGCGGCTCTTACTAAGAGTTTTTCTTAAGCAAGGAGGAGGAGGAGATTAATGAAGTCCTCCTACTGATTAGTGGGAGAGGTGGAAAATGGGGCATAATCACAACCTAAAAGAAACAGGCAGGTGAAGTCGGCTGCATGGGAGGAGGGGAAGGAGGAACACTCAGCTATCCTCCTTAATGATCCTGGGAGCCCCTCCCCCAGTTGTTATAGAGGCAAAATCAGGTGGTCCATGGAGGACTCCTCTCCCCCCCCCCACTTCTTTGCCTCTGTCACTTGTAATCTTTCAATGTAGCTTCCCTCCCTGGGAAATCCTGAGACACCCCCCTCCCACAATTGTTGAACTACAGCTGCATTACTCCCACACAAGAAGGGCTTCTGGATGGAAAAAGCTAGACTAATTTATCCATTTCTTTAATGTATTAAATGTATTGGCTACAACAGGATAACTCTGGGCGGCTTACAATATTAAATCAGCTTCAACAAAGAGTGTATTTAGATGTTTTGACATTACCATCCTATTTTGTATTTTACAGGAGGGGGTTGGTTGTTGTAAGCTGCTTGGAGTCTTAGATTGGCAGAAAGCGGAGAACTGCAATAATTGAATGACCTGTTAGTGCCATGTGTTTTCTAAAAATGCACAAGAGGAAAAACATCTTTTGAGGTCTGTGTTTACTCTGCCTTTAACCACAGCACTGGAGGGGAAGTGATGCTTTGATGTTATTATCAGCATCTGGAGAAACAGAACGCTTAGGCTGTTTGACAATTAAAACGAGCAGCAAGTGCCACATGTAGGCCTGGGTCTCTAAGGTGGTATCACAGCAAATCTGCTAAGGGTTTATTTTTAGCCCAACATTTGATGTGTTCTGCTGGCCTCACACAAAGCTAGATATCTCTCCCCTCCTCTCACACACAGAGCTGAGTACAGCTCCTTTTTTCTTCATTGCTGTAGAGCATTTGGAGTCAGATCCCAGCTTCCATTCATCCTGAAGGCTTTAGAACTCTGGTGCCCCCACCCACCCACCCTTTCTGGTCTGAGGCCCAGCCAGGAGCAGCAGCCCTCCCTCCCTCCCCTATTCCAGGGAGTCCAGGGGAGGCTTTTTCTATAGGGGCTGAGTGAGTTTCTTCCTTGTCCCATCAGGAATTGTGGAGAGGGGAGTTTGGCAACAGATCAAATCCACCTGGTGAGGCCTAAAGCTGGGCCATGCAGGACAGCAGAGGGTGGGGGTTTTCCTGGTCAGTGAGTGACCCTCCCTGGAGGCTGAACTGCACTCGGTGGAGTGGAAGGGATCTTTGAGCTGGGCTCAGTCTTCTGGGGGAGGGGGTGATCCAGCAATGCCGATTGTGATCAGCCACAGATCTCCACTCTCTGGTCAGAGATGTCCTCTTCAGTGCCCTTTAGATCTGCAGATCGTTCCCTTTGAAGCAATGACTTCACCCCCAGCCCCAATTCAATCTCCAGGCTCTGCATTAATGGCTTAATTTTAAAAAAACATTCATCTGAATAAATTAACATGCATTAGCTCAGTCATCAGCCTCATGGTGATCTTTAAATAGTGGAGAAACGAAGGTGTCCAGCCAGGCTGAGGAAAATAGAGGCAACAATTCCTAGTGGTTACCAGTTAAGTGGAGGCAGCAGCTGCTCGAGGAGCAGGGATGTTCCCAGGATGGTCTGCTAAAGTCAGCAGCCAAAGTCAAACAATTGTGGGATTGCGCAGCCGGACGAGTTGTGTGTGCTTCACCTCCTTATCTCAGAGTAAGTGTAGCAATGACCGAGTTCACTGGGTAAGAATGAGTTCGAACAAGCCATTGTGTGCTTTCCTTCTTGTTTGTAAGGTGTTCTGTGAAGCCAGCCAATTGCAGTTTATTAAATAAATTATGGTTAAAGACATAATGGCTTGACACATCTGAACAAATTCCCCAAATCTCTCTCAGCAGATCAAGGCACCATCGCTAGTTTTCCTTTTTCCCACAGGGGGCCTCTCTTCCAGCAGGCAGCCATCCTGCTCCTACCCCAGAAGCTCCAGGCTTCTGCTGACGACCAGGTTTGGAGCAGCCCTGTAGGCCAAGTTCAGAGCAATGACCCCTGGCTACAGGAGGGAGGACCCCATAGGCACAGCAGAACTGGGTTTTGACTTCAGGTCCCATGCTCACACCTCACACTGCAAGGGCAGAGCCTCTTGTCAGGAGCCAAATCCAGTGGCCAGAAGTGTGTGTGTGAGAGAGAGATGAGGATTACCTGGAGCAGCTCTTTCCTCCGTGTGAATTGGGCCAACCTACCTAGTCCAGCTCACCTTCCCCTAGTAAGGCAGCCTTGGCTCCTGGCTGATTATTTGCCCAGCTGAGGCATTCTTTCCCTGCTCCATCATTTACAGTTAGCCAAATATCCTTATCTCCTCCTCCTTTTGATAGTATTGCTGTGGCAACCAAGGGAAAATAGGAAACCACCCCCTTGCAAGGCTAATTTTCTTTCTTTCTTTTGCTCCTCTGTTAACTTGAGATTACAAGAAACAGATTTGCCCCATTAGCAAACCCCCCAACTACCTGCCCTAGATAGTATCTTATTGTACAAAAAGGCAGAAGTTCCACCACGCACATGCGTGTGGCAGCCAGACTTCATTTTACGCTTCATTATTAGCATTTTAAAAGGTGATATTAGCACTTTTAACAACTTCTTTTAAAATATGAGAACTTGTCTTCTCAGCACTATTCAGGAATACTGTATTCTGAACATCCTTGAATACACTTGCAACATTCAAGATACACACTCAGCTGGGAAAGTCAGGCAGCCCATAAATTTGCCACTTGTGGAATGTTGTTTAGAATCAATGTTTCCTTTTGTTCAAGTTTCACATTTAATCGATGTCTTCTATTCTTTGATCACTTGCTGAGTATCACACATATACCAAATATAGACATATCATTTGTTTCTGTACCCTATGAAAAGACGACCCCCTCCTTAATAAATGCTTTTTGCTTTGCTTGAATTATTTGAAGATTCGTACAGTACGTGGGCAAAGCAGCCGCTTTGCGAAAGTAAACGTTTTTCAAATTCAGGAATCGGCCTCCCCGCCAAACTCGGGCTGCCTGGGGTTGGAGGCAACGGCTGGAAGGGAAGCCGGAGACTCCGCTCCCCAGCTTATTGCACGGGCGAATGGTTGCCAATCAGCCGGAAAGTAGCCAGTCTCTGCAATGATTTCTCCCGAATTCTATTCCCAGAAATGCACACGCGCGCGCCCATACAAAGGTACCATTATTCTGCAAGCCACGCCTGCGCAGTACACCTCCCCGCACAGAGGCTCTGCCAGGATCGATTTTCTTGCCACACTAAAGATGGCGCTCGGCTCGTTCCTTCCCCGCTCCCCAAATGGCCGCTTAGCAAATAGAAAAACTCTCTTCTTTTGTCCCCTTCCTATTGGAGGAGGCGTTCAAACGACGGCCAACCAGAACGTAGGGCGCGCTAGTTGGCTGGTGGGAGGCGCCGCTCTGGGAGAATGGCCGGTCGGGCCCTTTCGGCCCTTCTGGGTACGGGGGGGGGGGGGGAGCGGCAGCGCTCTGTACATGCCCAGAGACTCTTCGCGATAGCCTCGGGCTGCCCCGGAGGGTGGGACTTGGACTCTGCATATGCTCAAGGAGCCAGCATCACTGTGAGGGATATGAAATAGGAAGGGAATTGCGCTCTGGGATGTCCGGAGGCCCCCTCAATTAAAAAAATAATAATTCTAATGAATCCTTCCCTGTTTTTAGCGGGAAGATGCAAGAAGCAAAAGAGGGAACCCCAAACCCAGCAGGAACTGCGGGAAGCGGCCCTGCACATTTGGAGTCGGCACCAGAGGCTGGACGAGCTCTTGCTGGAGGTGAGCAGCTGTGCCTGATGCCGGAATGGTGGTTTTATGTACCTACATCAGGGGTGAAATTCAAAAATTTTCCCTACCGCTTCTGTGGTCGTGGCAGGGGAAGGATACTGCGAAATCTCCATTCCCTCCCCACTCTGGGACCAGCCAGAGGTGGTATTTGCCGGTTCTCCAAACTACTCAGAATTTCCGCTACTGGTTCTCCAGAACCTGCTGAATTTCAACCCTGACCTGCATCCTGCAATCTCGGGGCTTTTAAGATGAGTGGACTTCAACTCCCGGGATTCCCCAGCCAGCCCTGTGGATTGGCGATTCCAGGAGTGGAAGCCCACCAGTCTAAAAGGCTAAAGCTGAGATTGAGATAGACTTGTGGCTGTGATAGACTTGTTCATTGTTAAAAAGGGTTGGGAGGGGGGGTTGGGGGGAAGGTAAACAGTAAGTGGCCATCATTTGAAGCATTCTAGAAGCAGTGATATTGATGATAATGACAACATTCAGTAGAATATTTGAAACTGTAAAACTGTTAAAAACTCTGCAGGATTTGGATAATAATTTAGCTAAGGCAATATTGGCTTACATTACAGTAGTGCTTACAGCTCTTTTTAGGATGGTAACCTTGTTTTCATAGTGGATTAATAGTGCTCTGGGATTTTTAAATGATTACCCTGCTAAAAAGATCCTTTGGCAGGGAAAAAATCTAGACTGACACCAGATATTTTAGCATCTTTAGCTTCCATGGTGATCTTATTTATCAAGCTGCTGAATGTTAATATACATGGCTGCACATTTTTAAAAATGCTGCATATTTTCTGTCTATGAGATATTTCCCTGTTCCTTTTAAGCATACTGGGAGGCTACCTCCATCTCCGAGAATGCTGTGTTCCTTTGGGGACTCTGACGTATTTGATGAATTAGTAAAGTCTCATGTTGTGTCTGGAAAAGGCCATTAAAGACCAAAGGATTTGATAAAATTTCACCTCTTTGTTGGAAATGTCAAAACACACATGGTACATATTTTCATATGTGATGGACATGCAAAAAGGCAAAAAAAATTGGGTTAAAATTAGGAAAATAATAGAAGAAATAATAAAAGATCATATTGATTGGAAACCAGAACTTTTTTTATTAGGGATTATAACAGGTAATTATGTGGAAAGAAATATACTATCTAATAATACACATAGTGACAGCTGCAAGAATAGCCTATGCAACAAAATGGAAACAAAACGACACACCAAAAGATGAGGAAATCATAAGGAAAATCCTTGATTGCGCTGAGATGGACAAAATGGCCAAGGAGCTACAAGATAAAGAAGAATCCGAATATTACTTAACATGGAACAGACTGTATGAATGGCTAAAGAATAAGGACAATAAAGTATAAAATGTGTAAATATTAAATATTATGTATAGATGTAAATTAATAAAGCAAAAAGGAACAGAAAATAAATGTGTATATACAAAAGAGCAGAAAACAAAAACATTTATATATGTAAAAGATAGGGTATATAACTAATATGTATTTTGATGAACCGATCTTCAACTGTAACAATGACAGGAACAGAGTTTCCTAAAACTGTATGTTTGTATGTTGTGTTATGTTTTCATGTAATAAAAAAAAAGACCAAAGGATTTGATATGCTCTACAGTCAAGACAATTGCCCTTTTCTCTCTCTCGTTTTAACAGAATGGAAGTTCAGAACATGGCAAGTCCATACTTTCCAGTAACTTGGGCAGGGGCGGAAGTAAAATGTCAGTTCCAGAACAATTTGTAGGTGGGTGAAATAGAATTTATTTTTCCGGAGAGAATGGCTAAATTCAGTAAAATAAGAATACTGAGACTGTCTGATTCAGGATTGTCAGTTATTGGCAGTTGTTATTGGTGTAGGTTTCCAGGATTCAAGCATTCCTCACCTGCGACTGAGCCTTTTCAATGTGTCTGCCAACAATTGGGTTTTTCTTCTTCGTTACCTTTTCAGCCTCATCATGTTGTGCTATTTCCAGTTGCAATTTGGGGTGGTATATTTGAGGTCTGGATGGAGTTTCTTCTCTTCTGTTGTAGTCACAGCCTTGAAGGGTGAGGCCTCTGTGCTGGGCATGCCAGCAGGAATCTTATCAGCCAGAATGGCAGCCAACCTCATTGAGAAGATCTCTATGGAATCTGATCAGACTACACTATTGAGTGCAGAACACAGAGTAAGGGGAAATATGCCTGTTTCATGTATGGCAGGGTGGAGGGAAGCACATTCAAGTTGTTCAGGCCTTGCTAATGAGGATATGGTGGTCAGTGGTCCTGAATTCCACAGGGAATTCTGAGAATTGCAAGCTAGTAGAAGAAGATTGATTTATATGCTGAAAATAGTTTTACAGAAAGTCAACCTAAAAGTATTTTAAGTACTTGTTTTAAAAGGATAGTTAATTTTCCAAAGGAGCATTGTCATTCAGGATTTGAAGAATATACAACAATTTAGGATTGGCTCATTAATTGTTCAAAAATAATGCCAAGCCATATACATTGCCTACACTGTAAACTAGACCCCTATGTCTTGCTCAACAAATTAAAATAAATATTATTAAGAGTTACCTATAAACAGGTGTATAGCGGTCGGTAACTGACTAAAAATCCAATCAAATCACTCCATTGTATTTTATTCTTTCTATTTACAGAAGAAGTTGTTTTGTTTGTTCCAGTCCTTGAAGGAATTATTAACTTACAATGCTTTCTGTCATTCTGTTTTTGCTCAAGAAATGTGGAAAATGCAGGTAAGGTCTTTAGAGCTGAGAGGGAGATGGAAGCAGTGAATCCATATGCTTAAATGACTGCCCTAAGGCCGTTCTCCCACCCACCCACCCACAGTTTTTGAGTTGCTCTCCTCTTGGAGAAAGTGAGTGGATGGAGAGGGAAAGGCAGCCTTGGAAACCTGCTCCTAGTTTCAGAGTTAGTTACTTGGGTGGTTTCTGGGTGGAGGCAAGTTGTTGGGTTGCTGGCGTCTCTGCATTCCAAATGACCTTAGCGCTATTTCCCCCAGCGCCCACCTATTTTGGAAATTGCCTGGCACCTGCACAGAGAGAACATTGTTCGTTTGGAAGAATTACTGGAGAAGTAGGTAGAGGCTTGAATGTTTGTCTGTGGCTTTGGCTTGAGGTGGCATCTGTCAGCATTCAGACTTGTTTGTGGAAGCCCGGATCCTCCCCTTGAAGAGAGATGTGCACTGAGCAAGATTTGCAGTGATTTGTGGGGAACAGCTGCTAGTTGGTTTAGATAACACTGAAGAAAGCTTCCAAATCCTGGTGCAGTTTATGCGGTGGGAACAATAACTGCATTTACAGGCCACACTAAGCCAAGTGAAGGCCTGATGTAAAGTAACTTTCTCTGTTCTGAACTTAAAATTTCAGACTTATGGGGCATTTTGTCCTTTTAATGCAGGGGTCTCCAAACTTGGCAACTTTAAGACTTGTGGACTTCAACTACCAGAGTTGAAGGTATGCTGGATGAGGCATTCTGGGAGCTGAAGTCCACAGGTTGGAGACCCCTATTTTAGTGGAATGTTTGGAGGGGAGAAATTTCTTTGGAAAAGGTAAATGATGCAGGCTCTTCTGTCTTCTCAGGAGTCTGGAGGTACCTGCACTGGTGGATTGGTTGTCCAGTAGCCTTTGCCTCCTGTGCCATCAGATGGAAGAAATGGACACAGAGATTGGCCAGAACGTTCTCACAGGCAAGGCAGGGCCAAAACGAGGGATGTGGGGGGCTGGTGGCTAGGAAAAAGTCCAGGCCTGTGAATTGCCTTGCAGCTGTTGGCTCTGGCCCTGCTCTCTCTGTCCCCTCGAAGGAGGCGGGTAGTTGAGCTGAAGTCCTTCTGTAACATGAGACCTAGTTTCATGTTACCTCAGTTTGTACTGTTAAACCAGAGGTGGGTTCCTACCGGTTCTAACCGGTTCTTTAGAACCGTTAGTAATTCAGCGATGACATCACGGAGCCAGTTCTGTCTGTTTCTCCGTGGGCGCTGCCACCTTGGATTTTGCTTCTGCGCATGCGCAGAAGCTATTTTTTGATTGCTGCGGGCGCGCACGGCGCAACCCTGAGTGAACCGGCAGCAAAAAGATCCAGAACTCATCCCTGTATTAAACATTGGTGTGACTTAGTCTTGTTTAACAAACAGCCAGACACACAACCATTATGCCGTGCAGCTTCCACATACTTTGGCTTCTGGCAGACTTTAGAATATGCTGAAAAGACGTACAGTTGTCAAAGAGAAGGAAAAAAACACACATGAAAAGTGCTCTAGCAAAAGGGTGAAAGAAATATGGCAAAGGAAAAACAAACATGAAGTATTGTAACAATAGTTACAGTTGTATGTATACTTGTCTAATGCAAATATTCAAATACGTCTTTATTTCTAATACATTTATACAACTTTTTTAACCTATTCTGTATAAATGAGTCCCCTATTTGTGTTTTGCTCCTTTTTTCTATTTTTTTCTTAATTAAAAAGTCATAAGATACAAATAAAATAGAATGCTTTATGTTTAAAATAATGATAGCAAAAGCCAAGTACAAACCGGGGCAGGAAAAGATGAGAAATGTTTAATTACTGAAAAAGACAGAATGGGGTTTTCATGTCTGTGGCTGCTTCTTCCTTTCATTTTGCTTTCATTTTGCAGTTAAGATTTATTAAAGCAAAAGGGGCCCCCTCTGGACGTTATTTCACGGTCTCTTGTCTGAGTCCCTTTTCCATTTTTTCTGCATATTTTCTTGCCTCATCCAGCTGGCATAGGAGATCTCTGACCTGGGCTTCCTTCTTAATCCCTAGACTTGGCTCTGGTGCTCCTGCAAAATGGATTTCCAAAAACATCTGAGTCTGAAAAGAAGCTGGAAATGAAGAAAGTTTCTAAAGTAAGGCTAGAGCAGATTTGCTCCCTAGAATCCCAGTCACCACCATCTCTAGGGGGGCTGGGAAACCCCCTGCTTAGCCTCCTGTGAGGTTCTTTCCAGGCACTGAGCAGCTGAGTTTGTGCATTGCAGCCCCCACCCCTTGGTTAATGGGCCATGAGCTCATGCAGCAGACCGGAACAGCCAAGGCCTCCGGGGTTATCAGAAGAAGCCCGGGATGTTGAGAGGGAGGTTAAGATGAATGCGATCCAAGTTCAGATCTCCTCAGCCATGGAAGTTCATTCTGACTTTCTCTCCAGCCATCTATCCCCGGAGGGGAGGGGGGTCAATTAAAAATAAATTTAAAAAAACAGGAGGAAGTGCTCTGTCTGCTGCTTTGAAATCTCAGAGGAGGAAAAACATAAATGAAATACTGTGGCTAATGCCTCCTAAAAAGTTGTCTTTGACGTTGACTTTTTTCCCCCCAGATCTGTTGTGCTGTGCTGGAGAGAATGTTGGCATGTAAGTGATGGCTGTAGGAGTGGATCACGTCGGATCAGGAGTGTAATCACTCCTTTAGAGAGAGGCTTGTGAGAATCACTTACAGGACATTGCTACCACACAAATAGCTTGAACTCTTACTACATCCTTTGGTGTGTAAAGCCACACTGAAATTTTCAGACTGTCCAGCTGTGAATTGTGCTTCCACCCCCCCCCCCCCACTTCGCATTGCATAACTGAGAACATTGGGGGTTAATTCTCCCAGGGAAGGACTGAAATCCCAACTTCGGCTTTGAAGATCTTTGGTCTCCAGATCGTTTTGTTCCAAACAGATTTTTGTTCCCATAGATTTTTTTTTCATTCCCATCTATGCTCTTGAGCAGTGCTGTTCCCTCCAGAAGTGCTTGTGCAGTAAATATATTGCAATGATAGGACAAGTTTTCTGAAAGGGGGGAAAACACTCCCAGGCCACTATCATGATTAAGCCTGAGGTTCCTCCCTTGAGAAAGTATTCCTTGTGGAGTCTTTCATTGCCCCATTCTCCGGACATGGCCTTCTGCTTGTTTTGCCTGAAGCTTGCTTCTCCTTAGTGAAGGCGCTCCCATGTCTTTTCTTTAGGGGTGCTGGATGCTGTAGCTACGGAGAAGCAGGGCAGTGCCTCCCCCACAGGACAGGCGGTGAGATGCTGGTAAGGATCTGACTTCTCCCCAAGGTTAGGGCTGGGAAAGGGAGGATCGGAGAGCCGCCAACTGGGGGAACAGCATTTCTGAGCTCTGCAAGAGATCCGTTTGTGTGTTTCCCAAGTGGCTTCATTCCCTGCATACAAAGCAGTGTGATGCTCTCTTAAATTGGAACTGCTCTTTCCAGCAGCAGTACTCTTGTCGGGCCAAAGTTTTGCCCACTGAATTGTGTTGTTATATTTACTAATAATAGCATGCTTTTATGTTTTTTGCCAAGCACTTGAGCAATAATCAGAAAATGAATATTCATCATTTATTTACATGCCTCCTAGTAAATGCCTACTTACTGAAAAAATGGGAGCAATTAGCAGTAATTCTCAAGCCTGCTCACTCATTTTTCTTGCCTATTGAGACATTTTCCCCTTTTGTGTACAGGCTCCAAGTATACAGCCTGGTGGTTTTCCAAGGAATGGCTCCACCGGAGTCTCTGCAGCCCCTCTTTGGGCACATCTTCACCCGTGTGCTTACCTACAATCCTCACCTGACAGGTAGGATCCCCAGAAGGGGGCCAGGTATGCTTGGAATTGCTGAGGGACGAGGGAGGTCTTTTGCAGGACTCCCTGCCGCCCCTGGGGATCACCCAGCGGGCTCTGGACCAGCTCCCCATAAGAACCCAGGTTCCTGCCAGCACCTCTGTCTGGTGTGTCTTTGAAGGCCGAGCTGATGAATCGACAGGGTCCAACTGTGTGGTTGGAACATGGCTGCCTGCAGAGTCTTGTTTCTCCTTTTAGCTGTCATGCATTTTGAGGGATAAATTCATTGGTGCTCAGTCAAATAAGTTCTTCAAGTGAGGACAAAGCCAGAATGCACGTTTTACTCCTGAGTTGTTAATAGTTAATGTGCTTCTCCAGCTCTGGAACTGTCTCTCCATTCAGCAGCTGTGGGGCTGGAGTGGGGCAGGGCAGGGCAGGGCAGGATACAACTCCAGGCTCCCCTGGAAGTTGATGATGGAACTCGGGCAACCAACTGAAAAGTTAAACAATGGATGGATCTGATCTGAGATCTCCTTTTCCGGAGATTCTGCCCTTCCAGCAAGGTGACCGAGTCTTAGAGCCTGGCCGCTCTCGGTCTCTGGGACTCGGATTCTGCAGTGATCAGGGGGAGGGAGGGAGGGAGGGACAGGGTGTGGGGTGGCTGTTCTGAAGAGCCGCTCGGAAAGAAGGAATGGCCTGCCTATTTTGCCAGACCGAAGCCAGTGAAGCCTTCTGCAGTCTGGCTCTTACTGTTCTGTGAAACCAGCATTTCCTCCCCTCCCTCTCTCTGAGCAGTCTCAGATGCCATCCATCTGCAGAGGGAATGGAGCTTTGCCAGGACCAGCTCGCTGCTTGCTACCTTATACCGCAAAGTATGTGCTCCTTTCCAGCGAACGCTGCTTAATAAGCCAGGCTGCGCTTTACCAGTTTTCATTCTACAGTGCCCACCATGCGACCCGGGAAGCATTGGCACCACTCAGAAACGATTCCTTTCAATTACTACAGAACTGGTTCTCTGGCCCAGAAGGGCAGGAAAGGCAGGAAGTGCACCAGCAGCTCTCTCTGCCAAGAAGCTGGCAGGGCAGATGGAGGCTCTCAAGAGTGGGAGGGGAAAGGAACAGGAAGGGCCTTCCTGGATGTTTTCTCTCTTTAATTCAAGGCAGGGCAGGGTGGGAGTTTTCCTTGGGGAATATGAAAAATATCCATGTCTTAAGAATCCCTCACTTCTGAACTCCTGGGCAGAAGGGTCACTTGGGGTGCGGTTGGGACTCAGCATCCAGAAAGCTGCTCCCCACAATTTCAAAAGCAATTCCGCCCCATTCCAGGTCTTCGTGGCATTCCAGCCAGAGGAACTGACCCAACGCTTGCAGCAGGTCCTGGAGACAAGCGAAGTAAACTGGCATCACGTCCTCTCGTGCATCTCTACCCTCTTAGTCTGCCACTCCCAAGCAGATCAGCTGGTTAAAGGTACCGGCAGCGGCTGGGAATTGGGAGACCCTGAAAACTGTGCTACATCATGATTTGGCCTCGAACTCTGGCTCCAGGAGTCAAGTTTCTCTAACTGCAGCTGGGTAGCGAGTTCGAGACTGTCCTGTGTCTCTCCTAGACCTCCTGGGTGGTCTCTTGAGAAAGGCCTTTGCGAATTACGATTTGGAGAGCTTGATCACTGCGTTCTTAATCGTCCGCCAAGCAGCCTTGGAAGGCCCTGCCTTATTCCCTCCTTACGCAGAATGGTTTAAGGTGAGAGCCACGAGGGGATTTCCGTGCAAGGACAGGGGGTCTTCTTGGGGAGGAGGGTCCTGGGCCTGCAGGCTTTGGAGGTGGCAAGCGGAAGAAGGCTGCCCAAGAGGAGCCAAGCTGCAACCTCGTGACCCTGCCTTCTTTCAGACATCCCGAGGCCTCGGCCCAGGTACGCCCGGGGGAAGGTGGATGGAAAGGCCATGTGCCACATATCCAGCTTAGCATGGCTGCTTGGTCCATGGGGCTGCGGAGGGTCCCAGGCAGCTGCGCCGGAGATCGGGGGCAGGGAGGGAGGGTGGGGTGCTGGCCAGCTGGGCTCCAGGCACTGCTCTCTGCTTCCAGCTCACTTTTGGGAATGGCAGCAGCCTCCACAGCAGCAGCAAGAAGGCGCTCATCTTCTTCTTTAAGTTCCTGTCGCAGCTGGTGCCCTTCGAAGCTCCCCAGTACCTGAAGGTGGGCCCTGCCTTCGCTCCTCGGGTGGGCTTCGAGATTTGCTAGGGCTGGTTACCTCCGGGCATATTGAACCGTTGCCCAAAGGCCAGGCTGGCTGGGGATTATGGGAATTGAAACCAAGTAGGTGCTACCTTGGAGGATGCTGTCGAAGCAGCGTGAACCCCAGTCTGCCCATTTCTGCCCAGGGGGCATTGCAAAGGACGAGGGTGCAAAACGGCATTTAGCGTGCGGTCAGGTGCACATCTGTCAGGTCTGGGGAAAGCGCCCTCATTTCCCATCCTCGGTGACTCCTGGAGCTTCCCGCCTCCAAAAGAAAGATCAGGACCTCAACAACATCCAGGGCCCGGGGTGGGGGTGGGGGTGGGGGCAAGGAAATGGTGCCCCCACCGGTTTCCCTGGAGTCTCGGATGTGCAGCTCAGAGACCTGCTTTGATGCATCTGGAATGCGGGGGAGGGGCATTTCTGCTTTGTGCCTCACCTTGTCTGAAACTCTCTAGGTCCACCTCCTGCATCCCCCATTTGTGCCCAGCAAGTACCGGTCCCTCCTGATGGAATACATCACGTTGGCCAAAACTCGCCTGGCAGATCTCAAGGTGCCTTCCCCTCGCTGGGAGACAAATGGCGGAGGGTGGTAGAAGGCCCTCCCTTTCCACGGGCCCGTGGCCTTCCGTGCTGCCCTGCCCCACCCAGCTCTTTCTGCCTGTCTCCCCAGGTGTCGATAGAAGACATGGGCCTCTATGAGAATCTCTCTTCCACCAAGGAAGCCTCCCAGGTATGGACTCAGGTCCCGGCCCAATAAGTGATGCCACTTGTTGTCATGGTAACCTCTAATAGGGGCAGATTTCACCTTCCTATCTGCAAAATGGACCAGGGGGATTACGATATTCCACCGCAAACTGTTTAGCCAGCTGTGATGGGCTCAGATAATGCAGGCGGCTGGGATGTGCCCCCTGAGGTTTGGGGCTTAGAATGGGGTGGGGGGTGGGGGGGTGGGAGGGGGTACTCAGAGGATTTGTGGTTCCAGCTCTTTCCCCAAAGCCTCCGGTCTTGGAATGTGCAGCTGGCCGTTGAAAGGCAGTCTGATGAGAGACGCTTCTTGTCTTTCAAGCTGTGGCATGCGAGGGCAGCTCATGCCCATTCTGAGCACTCCAGTTGCGCTCCCCAAAACCATGTGCTGGAGCACATAGGCCTCAAACTGCCTGATTTCCCTGCATGCTTAGCGGCATCTACTCTCCTTGGGGCTTTGGCCCTCTTGGTCTCTTCTGTTGTTTTGGTGTCCTCCCTGTTGCCCAACGCTTGCCCTGCACCCAGACTCTCCTCTCCCATCATGGGAGTCTTCCTTGGCCTGGGCAGTTGTGCAAAACAGGTGTTCTTCTTTGTGCTGTGTGTGTGTGTATGTGTGATGTAGCCATCCTGTCAAGCTCTTCAGGATGTTGAAAAGGCCATCCAGATATTCCGGAATACTGGCAAGATCCCAGCAAGCGTGATGGAAGCCAGGTAAGGTCTCCCCTTTTGAGGGTGGGAGGAAAGGCCACTGAAAGGGGCAGCTGTTTGCAGAGAGGCCTCAAGGGAGGGGAAAAACCCCAATTTTACAGAGCAGGCTCACTTACAAGATCCTGCTGGAAGACACTGTTTCATTGAAGGAATTCAGAGTGTCATGTTTACATTTATAATCTGTTTTTTTACTCCCAAACTTATTTGTTCTTAATCTTGGGTGATTGGGTGGCTTACTGTGATTCATCTGCCTGCTTCTGTCTCAGTATTTTCAGGCGGTCCTATTACGTCTCCCGTTTTCTTCCTGCTTTGCTTGTACCACGAGTGGTGAGTTTTCTTTTTTCCATTGTTCGTGTCCAGTGGAATCTTTAAATATTTTGCTTTTGATCATCTTTTGTTCAGAATCCTGCTCTGTTAACAGAAAACTCTCTCAAATAACCTGCAGGATAAAAAATGCTTACAATATGTTAACTTTGCAGTGGGAGATTTATACCGACTTCTTTTATGGTTCTCTCTGTAGCTTCCTGAAACCCCTGACGCCCGCCTGGCTTTGATAGAAGCTCTCCAGAGGTAGGAAAGCAACATTTGCGATAAAGGCCGTCCTCCCCCCCAGCTTTTTCATGGGAAGCACTGTGTCATTTGATCTAACTTTGGCTTGCTTGCATTGTGATCTGTTCTGCTTTGTTAAGTGGTGCAGACAGCAATCTAATCAATCCCAGTAATATTACTCTGGATTTCAATCTTGCTTTAACTTAGAGTGACTGCCATTCTTTTCAGCCAGCAAGGGGTTCTGCTAATATAAATATTCTGCCCATGGTTATTGTGATTTTGTTGCTTCCCCAGTTAGAAAAACTGTGGCCATTGCTTTTTCAAAAATAGCTAAAAAGGGATTACTACTTTCTTTTAGCAATACATTAAGTTAGCAATTTCCTTTCCCTTGGCCATATAACCCAGGATCATAGGAGCAAGTTTCTTTCAAGAGGAGCCCTTTCTAATGCTAATTAAGAGCTTTTTGGGTGGGAGCTCAGCGCCCACCTCCTTTTTATCATTTCACTATTTAGTCAATAGGGTACTGTAAGACTAAGAACGGTTCTTCTTTGTCTATTCAAACCTGTCCCCAAGGGCTGTCCTTCTTTGAAAGGGTTGTAATCAGAAGCTGTTTGGGAAGAGACTCCATTGGTTTCCTCTCTCCCATCCGGTAGTTGTTTTAGGAAGAGATTCCAGAGGTTGAAGGTGCCACCAGGCGCCCACGATTGTCTGTCTGCCGTCTCGGCTGCATTTTAGAGGAAATACATTTGCCTCGAGTTTGGAGAAAATAGGAAGGAGAGAGGAAAGTCTCTAAACATTTGGCATGCAGCAACATAGTGTTGGAGGAAAAACAATTATGTCTCCTAAACTAGGGCTGAAAAAATCTCTCCGAATGCATACGCCACTTACTTGGAAGAATGCGAAGCTGCTAAGAGGAAGCCCTTGCGAGGTGAGCCTCCGGAACTCGTTTCCTCGGTTCTGTGTGCATGAAACCCCCTTTTTGTTCTCCTGCGCATGCTGACCTGCTTCTGTGACGAGAAAGGGAAATACTTGGCGGAGTTGAGGCCCTGGCATGGATCTTTTTTGCAGAAAAGTGGGGCAAGGCCTGCCAGGGGAATCGGTAGCCTCGTTGGGCATCTGGCACTGAGTCATCAAAGAGCTTCAGGCAGGGAGAGTTCTGGGGCTCCGAGTTGGGTGAGCCTGCAGAGTTACTCTGCAGTTACTGGGACCAGTGCAGCACAAGGTGGTGCCATTCTTAAGAGTTGCAAAACCTGAGATGCTGCAGTCAGTCTCACATGCCCCAAGGTCTTTCTCAAGATGTGCAGGGGCCCAACCGATGGCTGGTTTGGTGGAAGGCGACCTCTAGTGGCTGCAGGAGTCATCTTGTGGCTTCTGGATTCCACTGGTTATCTGGTTATCTGACAAGGGCTGCAATTGTCAGGCACACAAATTGTGATCTGGTATTTAGGATGAGCAGCCAGGGAGTCAGAGAGAGCCAGAGAGAACGACAGGTAGCAACAGGTCCCCTAAGTCAGCCCAGCACCCCATAATAGCCTGGATTGAGGTTACTTTGTCAAACTACTGATACTTCAGATTGTGAGTTTGGAAGTTCCAGGCGGGGATGAGGGCTGCTTCCTTTCTGCATGAAAAGGCTTCAGGTGGCCAAGGCTGCCAACTTCTTCCAACCTCTCTCTCTCTCCCCCACCCATATTTGAGACAACGCTTCCCACAGTTCTCTCTATGATCCGAAGCTGTTTTCTCTGCCCCTCAGAAGGATCGGCTGAAAGAGAGGTGGGGGGCCCTAAGGAACCCCTGGAGCGACTAAAGGCCGAACTGGAAGCGCTGAAGCTGCTCGTCACAGACGCAAACAAGCACGGTGGTAGGTAAAGGGGGCTGGATCCCTGGGAAAGAAAATGGACGGAGGGTTTCCCTGAGCCTCTAATGCGGAGCACGCTGGCTGGGGAATTCTGGGAGTTGAAGTCCGGCCATCTTGAAGTTTCCAACATTGAGAAATACTGCTCTCATATAATTGAGCAACATTGGAGGACCTCCGAGCTTGTTCACATGGCAGCGTTGGAACAACCCTGCGAGATGCGAATCTCAGAAACTGGGGCAGCCGGGTTCTGTCTCAGCAAAAGATCCGGGCAAAGCTCTGCTCCATTTCTGGTATATTGATTAAATGCAAGTCTAGCCCAGATCCATTTAGATCACTCATGCAACATTTTGGTTTTGGAACGCGTCCTTTGAACCCAGCTTGTCAAAAGCATGTGGCTGCTTCTCACCCTGGCAGGAGAAGGTGTTGGCCAGGTTTTCAAAAACTCTTTAAAGAAATTCAGCAGCTTGGCAGAAACAATTTTGCCTTTTCTTCTGCTGCTCCTGGGTGGTTCACAGGACCCTTCCCCCCCCCCCCCCCCGCTTTTCTGGAATGGGCTCTCCTGTGTTGCAGCCATTCCAGCCCAGATTGCGGTCATCTCTGGGAAGCTGATGGAGGTTTTGGGACACGTGACAGATGACGATGAAGCGGCATCTCTGACTTTGAGGGCCAGGCTGGACCTTTCGGCTCCTGAAGTTGCTGCAGCAGATCAAGGGGTGCGGAGGGGAGCGTGTGGCTGGGGTGGGCAGGGAAGCTGGGGGTTGGAAGGGCACGTCCCTCTCACTTCTTCGGAGCCGTAGCTTAGCTGGGCCCAGAGGTTCATCCACAGAAAGGGGTAGACGTGAGCTGGCTGTGTCTGTGTTCCAGGCTGTTGATCTTCTGCTGGCGTCCTTCTGTCAGGATGTAATGGCTGCCTCTTTCTTCCTGCCTCCTGATAGGTAAAACAGATTCGGTCTTATTTGCAGCGACTACGCTGAAACATTCACGCCCCCCCCCCCATCCATATTCATCCTCGCAGTTATGCCACAGTCCACTCTTTGTGTTCCCTGCAGGCAAGGGCCCTGGCCTTCCCTCTTCGTGAAAATGATCTGTGGGCACCGCCCCCTCTTGTCCTCCTTGCTGAGCCGACTCTGTCAACTTCTCTACCACCAGGTTGGTTCTGCAGGACCGTGGATCGGTGAAGATCTCACGGCGTTCCTCTCTTGGAGAGGTTGTAGGAGGTTTTCTGACGCCAGTTGACTCGACCTGGTGCACTTGCAGGACTTGACCTGGCAATCTCCCCCTTTGCTGATTGCAGGGGCCTTCTCTGAGTGACGCTCACGTCCTGGGCCTGGCTGCCTTCGTGGTCCACTTCAATGAGGCCGAGTCCCTGCTTCCCCCCGTGGACCTCTGCTTCCCCTCAGTTCTTCATGTGGCTCTTCACACAGACCTTCCTCTTGCCGGACTGTGGGACTATTTATTGGCACCCAGGTCTGGAGATTCAGCTCTCTTCTGCTTGCGGTAAGCCCCTCTCTCCATCTGGGCCATAAATCTTCCCTTTCATAGAGGAAGATGGTGCCACCCTTTGGGCCCAAGCACTTGGACCTTAGAGAGGGCTCAAGTGCATTAGGCGTTTTATAAAAATGGAGGGCCAGGATGGAATAGCGGACACTGCCTGGTGCCGTTTCTTGAGCTGATCTCTTTCTCAGCATTGTTGGATCAAATCTAGCAGCTGGCAAGAAAGAGCTGCATAAATATTGTTCCTCAAATGAAGAGGGGGATGAACGTCTGAAAAGCTGGTCCCACAAATGATTCTTCCCCCACCCCTTTTTTCCCTGCAGCTTTTGCACTGCAGCAATTTCATACTTTCTGTGCAAGTTTCCTCCCCTTTCCCACGAGCACCTTTCTTCCGTACTTCATCCAGGGTTCATGAAAAAGGTAACTTTTTTCCCCTGCCCTAAATTCAATCCCGCCTGCCTCCATGTTCCCCCTGCTGAGATTCCTGCGCAGGGACCTGGTGCTGGCGGGACCTGCCTGGATTGTCTAAGGTTCTGCCTGACGGACAGCTCAGAATTTGGTGGTGGTTGCAGCCTTATTAGCTCAGCCTCCCGGAAGTTGCACTGCTTGTTCCTCATTCAAGGAGTTTTTGTATCCCAGCATCTCACATGTGCCTGTCCGGCCTAATAACTAAGCGAGGCATGAATGAATAATGTCATGCCACCAAGTTAGTTTCTGTAGCTGCCTGACTGACTGAAGAGGAGAAACTGGGTGGAAAGGAAGCGTATGTGTGTGTGTGTGTAGGGGGGTGTGTGTCTTGGTGGTGGCAACGACCCATCTCAGTTGGCGCCTGAGGAGTTTTCTCAGCAACACCCTTCAAAGAGGCAGAATTCAGGAGGGTTTCTTCATTTTAACTCAGCCCTGTGGAAGGTCCGGGCAACACCGTGAGCTACCTCTTCTGCTTCGCAGCTCCAGTATGTCTTGCCACGGCTTTGCTTGGAAGTGCGAGAAACTGGCTACGAAGAGGACTCGGCTGCCTTTCCTGGGAAGATGCTCTCCTGCCCTCCTCTCTGCTACCAAAAGGCTGCCCTCGGCTTGTGGAAACAAGCCCGTTTCCAGGAACTCCTGCGGGAGGAAGCCTTCCAGGTAAAGACCACCGCAGAGCCTTGAGTGTCAACCAGGGAAGGGCGAGATTTCGCAGGGCTCTTGGGCTGAGACCGACCCCCATCCCTGCTGCCCTTGGAAGGCAGATCCTTTGCCTTTCTGCCCTGAGTACTTTTGCCCTTCTTCCAGCTTACCCTCCCCGAGTGGTTGAAGATGGAGCTGCAAGTCCTTCCCGACCAAGACCTGCTTTCTGCTAACGAGAGGTGAGAGCGAGCTGCCTTATCGCTCCAAGGAGATAATGTGGGCCGTTCATTCGTGCTCGTTTGTGAGTCAGGGGTCTACTTTGGGACTGCCATCACTGAGACGACTGTGTAAGACTAGAGAGTGTGTTTATTTGGGGAGGGGAACATCATGGCCTTATTCAAGACCAGCTTAATCACGACTCTGGTAAGCGTAGCCTCTGCTGTGGCTGGTGTTAGCAAATGTAGTACCACTTCTGTTCTGATTTCCTCACGTGTGTTTGACTCTGTGCCCCCCCCAAACTGGGCTTTTGGTCCCTCGGCAGGCAGGAGTTCCATTCCTGGTCTTTGCATCAGCACTATCTCCCGAGGTCTGTTGCAGCTGGAGGCTGTGGTGGGGACCTGAGAGAGATGGGGGTCCTTTTTACCAACGCCATTCTGGATTTCCTTCAGAGGTAAGCTGCTTTTCGGAAGCATTTGCTTGCTCGGCCTGAAGGGGGTTTTCTGACCTACAGCTCCTTCTGCAACCAAATGACAGTCTGTATTTGTTGCCTAGGATTAGTTCCATGAAACAAAAGTTATGCCGTATCTACAGACCTGATGCAAATATTCTTCATGGTTGATCTTTTTCTTTGCTCAACCACTCCTCCAATGGTTTAGTTCATTACTAATGCATTTTTCCTGGATTGGATTCAGACCGCATCATATCTAACAACAGATCCCCTGAAGTCACTGAGTGATCTGGAATAAAGACATCATTGTCTGACTATATCTGGATCCAGCCAAAGGCATCTTAAAATGTATACCCTATTATTTATTTATTTTCTAGGAAATGCCATGATTTGTCTTATGCATGTACAGTTTATATAACTTTATATTGCTTTGAATTCTAGGAGAGACTCGGAAACCTGCGGTCTCCAAACGAACCCCAAGTGTTCCCTGACCCCTGCAAGAGGAAACCCTGATCTCTACTGCAGATTTCAGGTGGTGTAGTTGTGTATGCCACCTTTTCTTTCATGTCCTTTTCCTGCGAATGTTTTCCATGAGCTTCGGGTGGGCCTCTTCAGCAAATGCTGTGGCCGAGGGTCTTTCTAGCCCACAAGCATCACGGCCCAGGTACGTGGCAGCTGGGCTGTCCCTGCTAATCTGACCTGGCTCTGCCCACCGTTTTGCTAAGAGTGCGTGAGAAAGCACGCCCAGGTGCGCCACTGCATTGAAAGAGGCAGCGGCTGGCAATGGGATTCCAACCTCTCTATAACTATGGGAGGGCAAAGAAACACTCCAGGGTGGGGCTGACTGTCTGGAACAGCCTCCTCCAGGCTACGACCCCCCCAGATGTGGTGGATGTCCAGCCGGGTTGGCCCAATGCTGGGATTCCACCTGGCTGCATTGGGGAGTCACAGCCAAGCTGCTCCATCAGGCCTCCTTCCTCCTCCTCCTCCACCCACCCGTTTCTCTTCCAGAGAGTGCAGAGCTCCCGGCATAACAATGCAAACAATGGCTGTCGGGATTTTGTTATTTTTCCAGCATTTCTGGGTTGTGATACTTCAGCCCATTATGTCGGCCTATGAGTCGCCTGGATGTGTGGGCAGGGACTGGCTCTCCTCTCCCACCTGCCTTCCGCTCCCCTGGGCTGCGGAGGAGAGGAGGCCTTCAGAGGCTTGCCTTGGTTTCAGGAGCTGGTGCTGGAGCTGGAGCTGGAACGCAGGAGAGGCCTGCCGGGCGGCTACAGCACGAAAGAGCACTTCCTGTTCCAGGTGTTCCGGGAGAGGCTGAGGGCTCTGGGGACCGGGGCTGCTTTGGGGGACCGGCTGCTCCGGCAGCAGGAGCTGCTCTCCCAAACCAGGTGAATACACAGGGAGCAGGACACACCTGCAGCCTCCCCCCACTTACGGGCTGATGGGGGCAGGAAGGCCCAGCTGTCCCCGGCCGAGTTGGGCTGGGCTTTACCTCAGGGGAGTCTGTTGTTTCCTCAGGATCCTCTTAAGCCTGCCTCCGTCTGTTCTTGTGGCAACGCAGAAGAGAGGAGGGGAAATCGTTGTGGCCTGTGAAGGCTTTTTCTCTTTTGTAAACACGGAACTGGTGTGTATCACTTCCTAGAGCTCAGCAGGGTCCTTGGGAAGGCCCCAAGCCATCTCTCTTGCAGCCTGGGAGATGCAGATGGTTTGAGGCAACCCGGGCTGCTCCCTCCGGACACAGGAGGCATGCTATAAAGAGGGACTTCAGGCCTGTGGGTTTTTATTAGGGATTTCTTTTCTGGCTTGCTTTGTCTGGAGGAGCAACATCCAGCACAGGCTCTGCCGTCAGCTGCTCCTGCATGAAGTAGCAGAAGCACCTGAAGTGCAGGTGGTCTTCGACTTGTCGAATTTTGGTCATGAGTCTGAATCCAGCTTATCCAATGAGCGGTTTTTGCTGGAAAACTGCAAAACCATCCTGTGACCGCAACCGGTCGTAAATGTGAGGCAGTTGCCAGGTGCTGGAGATGCGATCACATGACCGCAGGGGTGGTGTGGCAGCCAACTTTGAGGACGAGTAACTTGCCAAGTCCATGGTAACTTTGAATGGCCGAGGACGCCTCTATACTGGCTCAGGCATGAGCTCGGTTTCTTGGGAAAGCTTTCCTCATCTCTTCTTTCCATCTGATGTTGTTGTAGAGGAACAGCTGCTCCAGAGGATGCGCTCTGCCTTATGACATCACCGCCCATTTCTTCAGGGTAAAGAAGACCAAAAAAAACCAGGCTTGTTGTTTCACTCCTTGTGGGTCCCTGTGACGATGTGCCTCAGCTGCCCCTTACTGTCCAGCAATGGAGGTGTCCTTTGACTGTAGATGAGCCTTGTTGTCCTGCTCTCTGGAAACGTACCATGAGATGACGGAAGAGAAGCCGTTGGGGGTTGCCGGAAGTGGGCAGTGGGGGCTGCGGGCTCTCCTGGAACTGTGTCAGAATGGGAAACGGCCAGAACGAAGGGAAGGTGGTTGTGGCAGCCTGGCTCCCCTGCTCCCTTTCCCCATGGCTTCAGCAAGGGCAGCGGCTGGAGGGGGGCTGCCCTGGGGAAGAATGGGGGAAGCGGGTGGCCTTGCTTTCCTGTGATCTGTGGGTCGGATGTGCTTTAAAGTCACTGGGAATCAGGCAGCAAATTCTTCTAAATGATGATGGTGGCGATGCTGGCTGTTGGGGTGCCAGGACTGGAGTCAGGGGGGGGGCTCTTGGGGTTCCTGAACGCTGAGGGATCTGCCGTTCTTCAGGGCCTCCTGAGCACCAGTGTGGAGTGCAGCCATCCCGGCCAAGAAGTGACAGCCGTGCTCTCTTCGTGCCAAGCCAGGTGTCCCATCCTCCTCTGTTCTGCTGCGGTAAGAGGCCTTTCCGCACAGCCTCATTTCTGAAACTCTCCTTAAAAAGAATTCTGGGCAGTTCCATTGAGTGGTGGTTCAGGGGGTCTCATAAGCCGGGCTCCATTTGTGGACTTTTCGGAAAACAACGTGAAAAAGAAGAGGCAGCCGTGGGGGGACGAAGCCCCAATACTCTCCACCTCTGCTTGGTTGAAGATAACGATGAATGCATTATTCTAATTTTTCTCAAAGATGCTTCAGTGATGCAGAGCCTGTTTTAATAAAGACGTAGATGAAAACCTCAGTAATGTTTGGTTTTCTTTGGCTGCAAGAACAGCGGCTGCCCCAAAGGGCTTGAAAAGGGGCTGGTTGTGGGCCTGGGAGAGGTGGGGGCACTGTTGACATTGCATTGTAAGGAGGGGGAGGGGGAGGGGGAGGATCCATAGAGTCCCTGGACAGAGGACCTCCAGGAAGCTCCAACACGAAGTTGCACATTTCTGTATTCAGTGAATGTCTGCTGTTTGCCTTCCTCCAGCGGTGGTGGCCGAGGCTGGAGTTTGTGCTTTGCTTACAATGGAAGAGACTCTTCGGTGCTCCTTTGGCTCAGGGGCTGCAAAGCCTCAAGGATTTACGGTCTTCTCTCCAGAGGTGAGTCCAAGGAGCTGTGTCGGTGCAGCTGGGGGGCTTCTCTTGAGTTTCTCACACCTGCTGTCCCAGCAAAGACCTGGTCAAGGGGGTTATATTCCGGCTACTGTTGGCTCTTCCCGTGATCCCATGAACTCTACCTGCCCTCGCGTGGCCCTTACCTCCAACATGCCCTTATTTCAATGGGTCTGATGCCCCTCCTCCTCCTCCTCCTCAAGTGGCTCACCTTTGGTGCAGGTGCAGTTCTCAGGGCTGCCGCACTACCGGTAGAAGCAGGCTATTGCTAATGGAGACGTTTCCAAGAGGCTCAAGCGGTGTTCTTATTGTCCCTGCCTGATCTGGTGGCCAGGATGCTTTCCCTCCCTCCCTCCCTCCCTCCCTCCCTCTTCCTTCAGGAGGAGATGCCATCTGAGAGGTTCCTTCCTGTGATACTTGGAGAGCAGAAACCCAGCTGGGTTTGGGCCTGCTAAGGGGCTGTGGAGCCACCAGCGGTCAGTTTCTAGGATTGACTGGGCGGCTCTCCCACTGACTCTCTGCCTTCGCCTGCTAGCTGCCTCGCATCGGAAGCAACTTCCCTGCCCTCCAACGCGGCCTGGGTCTCTGCTGCTTTCCTCCACTTCACCGTCCAGCAGCAAGCGGATCATGAAGCAAAGGGAGAAGTGCTGAGAAGGTTGGGGCCCAAAGCAGAGCAGGTGAGTTCTTTCAGCTTCCACTTCCAGGAGGAAAGTCTCCGTACGGGGGAGTTCCGGCCAAATGCAGAAGTTACAAAAATGCTGCCAGGGGAGGGAGAAGGGAAGCCTTGACTTTGTCTCTGGTAGTCTGGTCGAGGGCCTGGGGGCTCGAGCTTCAAGTCGGTAACTATTGTGGCTGTTTTTGTTTGTGGTTCTCAAACTGGCAGTTCCTGGTCTACGTCCTCTTCTTTTCCGTCATGGATTTCATCTCGGCAAAAGTGGCTCCACAGGCGAGTTCTGTTTTCACACTGGCTGGTTGGGATGGGGAAAAGGACAGGGAAGCCTACCGTGGCTTGACCTTTGCAGACCTGGTGACTCTGCCTTGCCTCCTATCGGTTGAAGTTAAAGTTGAACTGCTTTAAAGAGCTGCAGATTCATGCCCTGAAGCCTCCTTTGGACTTGCATCTAAAACACCACGCAGATCCTTTTAAATGTGCATCATCTGTGTAAGCTGGCTGGAGGCCACTCACAGGAGATGACGGCAGAGTGCAGTAGGTTGCTTTGAAGAAGGCTTTTTGCAGTTGGGGAACAAGGGAGGCCGGGATTTGTTTAAAGCCGCATAGTCACTGTGGCAAGAATCAAGAAACAGAAATGTTCTTTATCTGATCTCTTCCAGGAAGGAACGGATGTTCACAAAGTTCTGGAATGGAGTTCCAGAGTGCTTCAGCGCTTGGTGGAAGAAGGGCCTGGCTGGCTGGCTGTCTTCTGTCCGGCAGGAAAAGGTGCAGAAACCGTCCTGTGCTGCAGCTTCGGGGCAGGACCAATAGGGTTGCTCTGAAAAACGAGCCCTGGCGTTCCTGTCCCTTTTGCTTTGCAGGCTGTGAGCTTTATGAGACCCTGCGTGATGCTGTCTCTGATCAACACTTGAAGATGCTGCCGGTTGCCTTCTACAGGTAAACCTCAGAAGGGCTCTTTGCGTACAAGAAGGTGAACTTCAGGGAGCAGGAGGGCAGTGGGAGAATGGCAGAAGGAGCCTGGCAAGGCAATTTGCTTCAAAGCCGTTGGCATAGCTTACAAAAGAAAGAAGAAAAAGGCTTTCCTTGCTCTTCATCCCAAGAGTGCCCCCCCATCTCACCCTGACTGGGGGGGTTGCCTCCCTGAGGCTGGCAGAGGGGGCTTTCTGGGGGGTGGCTGAAGCCTTTGCCTCGCTCACTTTTCCTTTGACAGCAACTTAATCTTTGGGACTAGCCAGCTTCCCTTTGCTGGTGTGCTGTGACAGCTGCTCAAATGTTCTCACAAGATTCTGGCCCACTAACTGTCCTGGACTGCGTGCGGAGGGCTCTCTCTCTCCATCATCCCCATGCTGGCTGTCAAAGGCCAGCTTGATCTCTGCCTGCATCTTTTCTCTCTTCCGGGCAATGCAGAGATGCCCTGAACGGCTTTGCTGCCTGCTTAACGTCTGCCACTTTTCCCCAGCCTGCTCTTTGCCTTCGATGGGGAAGAGCTTATCAGAGAGCAAACATTCCTGCCTGTGGCTGTTGACATGTACGCACAACTGCTCTGGCTCTTCACGGAAGGGGCCACGGTGGTTGGACCGAGCCAGAAGGAGCAAAATCTGCACATCTGCAATCTCGTGAGCACACAGGTTCCTTGAATGGCTGGGTTTGCCCTCCAGCATTTCTCCCCCAGGCCCTTCCTTTTTCTTGGCACCCATGGCCGATCTATGGGATGGGTGGGTTGCCACGATCCAGTAACTGGGAAGCACCCGGCTCACCTGGGCAGCACCCCAAACTGGGCTTGAGTGGTGCTGCTGCGCATTTGGACGCATATCATGGGAAGAGGGGGTGGGATGCTGCGTCCCAAGGCAATGCAGCTGCTGCAAATGATTTTGCATTTCTGTAAAATGTAGAAACAGTAAAACGTAGAAAGCATCCCTCCCTCACAGGAAGGATGTGCTGGAATTGCTACTCCCAGAATTCCCAGCCAGTGTGGCCAAAGGCTGAGAATTCTGGGGAGGGCAGTCCGAACACACAGGCCGGTGAAAGCTTAAAAACGACTGCAGAAAGCTAGCCAAAGTGATGCTTGAACAAGAATAATACTTTTAATGTCCTTTTAAACATGTGATACAATTGCTCCCTTTCGGAGGAAGGACTTAAACAAGGCCAGACACCTAGGATGGCCGGAGAAGGAGAAGCATTACCCAGCTGCAGTCCCTCCAGTTCTTACTCTGAATCTCTTACAAAGCTGGTTTGAACTTGATCTCTAGGGAGATTCATTACTGCTGATCCAGCAAGCGCGGCAACTCCTACTCCGGGCAATCCCCCAGTGTCCTCCAGGGAGCTTCTCCAACCTCCAAGAGGTGAGTGCCTGCTCTGGACATCCGAAAGACACAACAGCCTAGAAGCTGGCCCTGGTTCTGCTCAGCCTTTCTGAGTGTAAAGCACAGCACTTCCTACTCTAATCTTGACCACACGTGTTTGCAAAGTTTTCCCGATAAATTTCACTGGGGCTGCACGGATTTCAAATCCAGCCTTTGCTGAAACTTTGCAGCCCTGCAATGGAGACATAGACAGCAGGCCTCAATCGGCTCCAGCAAACTGGAAGGACAGATGTGGACCCAGGAGGGGGTTCCCGTCTTTCCCACCCAGAAGAGAGGAATCCCCCCTGAATCCCCCCTGCTGACCTCTCACCTCTTCATCCCTGCCTGGGACAGTAAGGCAGACTCCCTGTCTGCAAATGCAGTTTGGGGGATGAGAGGCGTCGGTTGAGGTGGTCTCGGTGTAGTCTCGGCCTTCTCGAGTTGAAGCCGGTTGCAGAGCCACTGTCAGCCTGAACAGACCCTAAGGGCTAGCTAGACGTGCAGCTTCTTTTCCCCAGACTTTTCATCCCTCCTCCTAAGGGAGGATTGCCTGTTTTGCCGCTCTGGCACACCCTGACTCCTCTTATCTGTAGTGATTGGAAACTGTAGGACTCTGAGGCCATGGTTTTGGAAGCAACACCGCTCAACAGCCGTTCTTTCCTCCCAAGAGAGAACTGGCACCACTCTCTCTGCTCTGCTCAAGATTTTGCTTTAAGGGCAGAGCCACCTCAGCACCTCTTTCCCTCTTTCCCAGATGTTGGACCTCTGTGGGGATCTGGACCCAGAGCTCAAGGCAGCCCTCATCAGCACAGGTGGGGATTTGCTAGACGAAGGACTCCTGCTTTTCTGAAGGCCAAACCCCCCCCCCCCCCCAACCAAACAAGTTTCTGCAAACCCCCCCTCCCCCCCAGCCAAAGATGGACAAATTAACATGTGCCTTGAAGCTGGATCTGTCCGGCATACTGTGTAAATAATTTATTACAAGCATAATTATGACTTTGAACAATAAAAATTAGGTTACAAATGTCCTGTTCTTCGTTTTGAGATTGGCTTTGGAATTTAATATAAAACATCTGGATTGAAGTCTCCATCATTCTCGAGATCCGTTGCAGGGAATTTATGGGTGTCTTGTGAGCTATTCGCACCTTTACAACAGGCGTGATGCCTTTTGATCATCGTCAGCGGGAAGGGCAGGCAGACCCTGCCTTTTGGCAAAGGAGAGGCTTCTCCATAGGATGCCGCAGCCGTCTTCGAGTGAAGCACAGAGAGAGTGACAGTCACTGCGAGGGAAAGTTCTTTGCAAGCAAGCAGAAGTTCTTTCCCAGGGCCTCTTCCGAAGAACCCACCTCCTGTCCTGTGCGATCGATGCAAAGCTGTGTCGGGGCGTTTTCAGGTGGGTTCCTGCTGCGCACTCAGTTCTACCTTGATAGGCTGGCCCTCCACAGTATCCAGCAGCGCCCTGGGCTCCGGCTCCCCCCCCTTGGCTTTCTCCTGCGTCTGGGTCAGGGGGTGCACCATGGACATGTGAACATTGAGGTTGTGGGCCTTCTCGAAGCGCTTCCCGCACTGGTCACAAGCAAACTCCAGCTCTGCCTCTGCTTTGTGTTTGGTCATGTGGTACTTGAGGGAGGCTCGCTGTCGGCACTGGAAGCCGCAGATTTCGCACCTGGGGAAGGAAAGCAGAGCACAAAGGACAAGACGGACCTGCTGTTACGCAGCTGTGCAGAGGTGAGTAAACATGTTCTCAGATCTTTACATTCTAGCTGGTCTTGGAACCATATCGGAGCGAGAGTCCCGATTCCATATCAACCATTCAAAAAGCTGCTTTTATGAGAGGAGAGAGAGAGAAAAAAAAAATAAGCACCTGTGGGAGAGTCGTACTTGCGCTAAGGGAAACCTGGCAGCTGCTTTCCTTTTACAGAAAGGAAGCCCCCCTGGCCGAGTTATTTGGAAACCTTATTGCTAGAAGCAGCGTTCCTTCTAGAGGACACGCCAGGCATAAAAACCATCTTCTGGGGAGGGGGAGGGGGAGATCTCATCTGACAAGTGTAAGCACAGCCAGAGGTCGCCCTGTGGCTGGAAAGCTCCCAAATGCAGCTCTAGGAAGCGACTCCTGGACTGGCACCAGCACTTACTGAAGTGGCTTTGCTCCTGAGTGGCGCATCTGGTGGACAGATAGATGTTTGCGCTGTTTGAATGTCTGGCCGCATTCATCACAGATATAGTTGCGTACCTCTGGTTGGAGAAGAAAACAAACCATTATTCCTTGTCTGAGCCTTGTATGAGGTTTTTTAGATTGTGAATTCTAAACTCTCTGTATTTTCTGGATTGTATTCTAGAATTGGCTGTAAGCAGGTGCCTCCTCTCTGAGATACCATTTTTTAGGATCCACCTTTGACTGGCAGTGGATTAGTTGCAGATCTTTTAATAACTTGGTTAGGGAAAGAACACAAGAGGTCCCGATCTATTGAGAATCTTGTGAGATGAGCCAGAGAAAAGGGGGGGAGGGGTTGTCTCTTCCTAAGGGTTGCCCCTTTCATGGTGGTCTCTTCTCTGCTCATCTTGCAGGGAAAGGACAGTCCTTGGCACTATGTGGGGGAGGGGAGGGGAGGGGGGGCTGCCTTCTTGAGCTTTGCCAGACTAAATCCCAACCGTGAGCTCCATCTAGGGTGGCAAGAGTGGTCTGCCAAGCTGATGGGTGGGTGAGCGATGGCTGACGTCACAGGGCCTACCCGTATGAATGAGCTTCACATGGCGCTGAAGGTACCGGTCAATCATGAAGACTTTGTTGCATCCTGGGTGGGGACAGGGCCTCTCCCGGACCTCTTCATGGTGTTCTTTGATGTGCTTCTAGACCCAACCAGAGAGGGGGCTTTAGGTGGGTGGGTTTCCTCTGGCCTTCTTCACTGCCAGGTTCATCCCTGGCTCTTCTCCTCTCCCCCCTCCCCACCTTCTCTCAATGCATTGGCATTGGCATTTTGAACCGGCAGGAGCCATCGTGCCTTTTGATCCACAAGCCCCATGCTTTCAACCAAATGTGCAGCTAAACCAGGGCTCTTGCAGAACGCGCTGCTTTAATTGTAAGCCAGCCGTTTTCCTCTTCAGGGTCTAAACAGGGTTCCCCCTCGGCTAACCACAAGACCCCAACCCCCAGTAACTGGGTGTTTTGTTTTAGACAGATCTTTTCTTGCCCTGGCGAAGGCCACTGGAAGTTACTGGAAGGAATTCACACACACACACACACACACACACACACACACACACACACACACACACACACTTTGAAGTGTGTCCTCTCCTGGGACTGGCTTCTCTTGCAGGGCGACCCGGCTTACCTTCATGCCATCCGCCCCTCTGTACACGGCTGTGCAGCCCTGATAAGGACACTTGTAAATGTTTGGCAGCTCCTCCCTGGAGAAGAAAAGGGCAGCTGGGTCAGAGCTCGGGCAGGCGGCCCTCCAAGCCCTTAGCCAGGGCAGCCTCCAATACCTTTCGCACTTGATCTTCTTCTTCCAGCCAGGTTTGGGTCCTGGCTTCTTCCTTGTTTTGGGCTCCTCCACGTTTGCGTCTTTGCTTTCCGCTTTTCTGCTATTGGACACCCTGAGAGGAGAGGAAGAAAGCAGGAGAAGTGGCTGGAGTCCTCTCTCCAGGGAGGCTCCCAGGGCCGCCCCGTGCTGCCCTTCTGGATTTGGGAGTGTTTGTGGCATCTCCACCCCCAGGAGGTGCAGCAGTCTGGAGCTGAGACCTACCTCTTTTCTGGATAAGGCTCAAAAGAGTCGTCTGAAGACTGCGCTGTCTTGTGGTTCTCATCCTCATTTGAAGATTCTCTGAGAAAGGAGAGAAACTTTTAACCATTTCACTAGTTAAAATACAATGGTACCCTGGTTAATTACAATGTACTTCAGACAGCTGCCAGTGAACATGCAAAACAAGAATTTAATACATAAAATAAAAAATACAATTTGATAAAATAGAGGCCATCAATGTCAAAATAGCCCTCTCTCAGCAGAGGGGGAGGGACACAACATCATCTATCTCGTGTCTACAACACAGGCCTTTCAGCAGTTCCACACCCATTTGCGCCACTCAGGTGACCCAGACAACACAGACAACCTCCAAATGGCCTCAACGACCCTCTAAAAGGATGCAAATGACCAGCTGTCTGCAAAGAATATAAATCCTCCCATTCCCCACCATCCAGTCAGAGCTGAAGACGCTTCTTGGATGAGAAGTGAAATGTCTTCAAAGAAAACCAAGAAAGTCCAGTTGACTCTTGAAAAAGAAGCACCTTTGGGACAATCGTGACCTGGATGATGGAGAACCTCCATAGACTTTTGGTAGCCAAGTGACCTTTCCTTGACCAGCAGCTCTGAATCAATGAATCTCATTTCTCTGAAAGGAGGTGACTTAGAGCCGGCCGTGCAAAGGCCACCAGGCCACCAAAGAGCAAGGAAGAAAACCGGTTGTCTGAAAGGGCTACGAGGCCTCTCAAATAACCAGACGCTGGCATTCATGAAAATCAGGATTCAAGCTTCCATCGGTTGCAAGGATCCCTTCTAAAAGCTAAAAAATGCCTGTAGATGTTCCTGAGAGAATTCTTGGAAAGATTCTGGGACAGAGAAGAAAGGCTTCTAGACGCCAGTCACTTATGGTGATTAGCTGTATCTCAAGAATACACTTTAATGTTTAGAACCACCAGCGACGGTTGCAATCTATAATCAATCAACTCCCCCCAACCTCTAAATATTCTTAGCAAAATTTTAAAATTAGGGGCTTCCCAGCTTGGAATATAACAAGCGGCCGGCCACTGAACCCAGGCTGAGCAGCTCTATTTTCCCCATCACAGCTGGCCGGTCCTTTCGAGCTGGAGAGGCAAGGGGTGATCGGCAAACCGGGCCTTGCAAGCCAATTCCTTAACCGTTGTTCTGCACCCTGGAAGTCTGGAGTGGATGAGGCTTTTCTGAAAGCCACAGAAGGAGCAGCTGCTGTTTGAGGAAAGGCGATTGTATGCCCATGGTAGCACCTGGCTTGGCTTGAGCTGATTATTCACCCAGGGATCCCCACCCTCCGTATTACGTAATAGAGTTGGTAGTAAGTCACCCAACTCTGTCCTGACTTCTCTGGGATCATCATCAGTGCTCCGGTATTGGAGGCAACTCTGTCCAGAAGATGGGCAGCTGAACAAAGGGTGACTTTGAAGGCCAGTGGAGCTGCAGGCTCTCCTGAAAAGGACCCTGGAGGCTCATCCCCATTGAGCCAAGGAAGATTCAGGAGCAGCATACAGAATCCCAGTCTCAGCAACTCCAAAAAATATTATAGCATCTCCAGATGCAACAGCTCCCAGCAAGCAACCGACATGGCCAGGCTCAGCCCCCAAAATAGTTTTTTAAAGCTTCAACTTGGGCTTGGAAATTCCTACAAAAAGAAGCTTTCTTTTCTCACTCCTATAAACAATAGACCAGATTTAAAGTGGAACTTGTTCAAAGTGTGCTGGTGTCAAACTATCCAAAGAAGGTATCACAAGCTTATAACAACAGCTGTTCTTCAGCCACTGTCAATTACCACCTTCCCTCCCTGCAAACAGTCTCCAACATCCTCCCAATCCTCTCAGTGGGGCAAATGTCTCCCTGCAACACCATCACTTTCATGCGCGCAAAGAGGACATTTCGAACCCCCTCTTCTCTCACCCCTCAGAAAGGTCACTGAACGCGTCTTTTACCCGCTCATCCGATGCTGCAGAGAGAGCCGGCTTCTCACTCGGCCGCCCTAGGGAAACAAAAAGGGCAGGGGTTACGAAGGCTGGAGGAGAGAACCCTGCAGGGCAGCGGTTTTCCCATGCAGAGGTCCTCGGCCATCAGAGAGGAAAAGGTCTGAGCCTTCGGTGCCCATGGCCTGCTTCCTTCTGAGGAGGAGGGGGTTCTCTGGACTAAAAGGGGTGAGGAACCAATTAACAGGGCAGAAATTAAAAACAGTGCAAAACAAACACGCAAGAGAAGTGCTGCATGAGGCAGACAAGGGAGCATTTGTCTCCTAGGTTTAAATGGCTCTCGGCTGCTCTCCACCGGATACAGAAGAATCAGCTGCCAGGAGGGGAACACAGAAAGGCCGAGAGTCCCAGAGATGCAGGCTCAGCACCAGCTGGGAGTCTCTCTGGCATGAGCTCGAACCCATCGGCTCCCTTGGGGTAGCTGCTTCCACCGCTGCCAGAAGCGACCCTCTTACCTGGGCTACCAGACCGGGGACAGGTCGCTTGGAGCAGGTCCTCCTGCAAGGGGTCTTGCAAGGAAGGCAAACCTCGGCTCTCAGGAACCAGGTTTTCTGCACTGGACGCCGGCAAAGCAGTCCCACTGTCTGCCAGCTGCTGGCTGGCCACCGCTCTAGCAGCGCTGTGCTGGGGTTGCAGCGACGGAATGGCCGCCCCGGAGCTGTCAGATGCCACCCCATTGCCTGTCACTTGCTGGGGGCTGTCCTTCTTCAGTTCCCACTGGACAGCCAGGGCACTGTCTACCAGCAAGGTGCTGCAGTCCGAGTCGGTGCTCATAATGTAATTGTGGCCCTCTTCGCAGCCCCACACGGCTCTGATGATCCCACAGTACTTGGACGACAAGACACTCTGCAGGCTTGGTGCCATCGGGCAGTTCTCCGCGTGGCCATGGCTCCACCTTACCAGCTGGTGAAGGCACTGTGGGCTGGAGGTGATCAGGTCTGCAGGTCACAGGGAGAAAAACGGCCTACGGTCAAGGCCATCCCGTTCCAGTTACGGCTGCTGCAAGAGCTCATGGGGTGGTCCGGCCTCCCATCTAAGCTTAAGGATAACCTGCCATGTTTGGACTGGGTCTGCAGCAGGACTGGCCAACAGCTTCCTTCCCAGGGGTGTGCAGTCCCTTCTAGAAAGACGCTGGATCCCTTCCAGAACACCCAGCCACACTTCCGCTCAAATAATAAAACTGAAAATGGCGCCGGTGTGTCTTTTCCAGGATGAACCAGCAGAGCACTGTCTATTTCACACCTGCATATTTTGCAGGTGTGGTGCGAGGCTCACCTTTAATTTAAAACAGGCAGAAGACTGCATCAGACGGGGTGAAAGTTTGCAGTCTGATGGTTACAGTCCTGCAAGAATCCTAGTAGGGGCAGGTGGGGGGGGGGGCTTTCACTGCATGTCATTCATGCCTCCTGTGCCTCTCCGTTCTTTTAAAGGAAGGGGAGTTTTCTAGACTTAGCCACATCTGACGTGAAGTACACCAGGTAAAAAATTATTATAATGAGTTCAGTTTCTAAATTTCCTCATCAGTCCCTTCAAAATGTCTCCTACGTTTAACGTCTTTGAAAGTCGGTCCAAAAGACGACATTTGGGAAATCCTAAAGGCCAATGCAGATGCTTTAAGGTAGCACATGGAGTAAAATCCCTAGGGGGCTCATTAGCTGCCTTAATGCTCGAATTGTGGAGAAAATACATTCTGCTCCTCAGTTCAGATCAGAAGTTGGCGTCCTAGCTAGACAAAGGATGGCCATGCAGATTCACTGCTGGCGTCCACCTGGAGCACAAGGCCTGTGCTGCTGACAAGGGCATGCCAAGGAGAAGCAGCGCCCTTCAGCTCGGAAGCAGCAGGCAAAACCATCAACAGGAATTCAGCCTCTCACCTACCCAGACAAGGGGCCTCTCCTTCTCCAGCTGAAGCAACGGGCAGTGAAGGCTGGGCGAGATTGCTCCTGCACAGAGAAGAGACCGCAGACAGATCAGAGCAGTAAATACCTCCTTTGCAAGCCACCAGTAAGTACTGGCTTGCTTTGGCTTGCTTGGAAATCAGCAGGACAGAGAAGGTGCCCACCTCTCAGGCGGTGGGCAGATATGGGCAACACAGAGACCAGGAAGGCTGCTCAACCTACTTTCCTCGCGGCGGCTTGGGGTGTCCTGCGGGCGAGACGTTCACCTTCTGGATGAAAGCCTTCAGGATGCTGCGGCACTTGTAGAACTGGGCGTGGCACTTCTTGCAAACAAAGGGGGGGAGAGAGGGGTCTTGCTGGACGGCCACCCCCACCAGCCGCTGGAAGTCTGTGAAGAAGACTTGGTCCAAGCGCCGCTGCTTCTCCGCGTCCTCGCTCACCATGGGCACCTTCCCAAAGGCGTTTCGCAGACTCCGCGAGGAGAACTTCCCGTGGCAAAGCCGGCAGAAGCCCGTGGTCAAGCCCCGGGGGATTCCTGCAGGGATTGCGAGAGAGGAGTTGGTCTGCCCGCTCTGCCCAGGGAGGCTCCCTGCACCCAGGACCCCCTTCTCCCCCCTCTGGTCCTTTAAAAGAAGAGCTGGACTTTAGGGGAATCCCCACGTTCCCCCCCCCCAATTTCCCTCAGGCAAAAGGCCCCGTTCTCTGGGAACAAAGCCGTTCGGAGCGCTGGTGGGAGCAGGCACCTCCAAGGCGCTCGGTGTGCGGAGGTACAACTCGCGGGCGTTATTCCCTGGGGGCAGATCGGAGTTCTAGGCGCCGAGCCCGTTTTCGGCTCCGGAAGTGCCATTTCCCAGCCGCTCGCTTTGACACCCCAAGCAGGAACCTGTTTTGCCAGAATCCGCGAGGAGAAATCTGAGCGCGCCCCGATACAAAATAGCCTTTGCTGCCTCTGTAGCAGAATCGGGCCTGCTGCGTTTCGTTTCCGGGCTTTTATCGGAGGCGAAGCCCTCTCGGCCTTATCGAGCTCGGCGGAAGAAGCGGGCGGCATTCACCCCGCGGCCCCCGCGTCCAGAAGCGGCTTAGGGACCCTGCAGGCATCCCGGCCACGTAAAAGACCGCCCCAATCCCCGATTTCGCAACTCCGCCTGCCGCACCTGGGCCTGCCGGGCACCGTCCGCCCCAAACCAAGCGGCGGGGAGGCTTCGGGGCGGCGGTCGGGACTGGCCGGCCGAGGACATCGCCCTTCTAGCGCCCACTGCCCTGGCAAAGCCCAAGCGGAAGCAGGCGGGGGCCGCGCGGGGCTCCTCCGGTGGCCTCCCCAGCCCCGTCGCCGCTCGGGGCGGCTTCCGCAGGGGTCCCGCGGCGGACGTCCGCAGGCGAAGGTCCCGGGTCTGCTCACCCGGCAAGGGCGGCGCGGCTGCGGCTTCCGAGGGCGGCGAGGCCCAGCGCTTGGGCTCCGGCGCGCTCTTCTCCTCCGCGGCGGCGCGTCCGCGGCGCGTCCGGCTCACCAAGTCTGGCCTGCTGATCTCGGCCGGCAGCGGCAGCTCTGACCCGATCCTGGCCGCCAGCGCTGCGGGCAAGAACCGGCCACGCCGATCCCGCTTCATGGCCGCTCAGACGGAGCCCGCACCGGCCGCTGCTCGGAGCTCCAGCACCGGTCCCCCTCCCCCCCCCGTTGCTGGCCCGGCTCGCAGCGCCCCTGGCGGACGGAGGAGCCCGGCCGGCCGCGCCAGCAGCAGCCCCGCCCGCGGCCTCGACCCTGAGCCGCGGCCCCCGAGTCCCGCCGGACAGTCCCGGGGAGCAGCGGGGCGGGGGGACAGCCGGGCGCTCTTTCCAAGGCGATGCTTGGAAAGGGAGGCCGTCCGCGGGCCCAGAGACTGGCCTCCAAGCCCCCCAGCCCCCTTGGCTGCCACCCGCCCCGCTGCCCCTCCCCGCCTGAAGTGGGGCCTCCGGCTGGGGAGGACTTGGATGGGTGCCCCGGGGGGCTCCGGGCGGGACAGGCTGTTCGACCTGGGACTCATGACCGGTGCCGATCCCCGTGTCGCCCGCCCCTCGTGTGTGCTCAGTGGGCATTTGGGGACTAGCCGGGCCGGCTGAGAGTGCACAAAACGCCGAGCCGGAGAGCGGGGCTGGGCGAGGCCAGCTGGCTTCCCGCGGGAGAGGAGGCGCTGCGAGGGAGCCCTTTACTCGCGCGGGGGTCGCCCACGCAGAGGCCGGGCCTCGGGGCGCATCCCTGAGCAGGCGCCGAGCTGGAGGGGCTGCGGAGCCCAGGCGGGCCTTCCTGCCATGCGCGGAGCGACCCCCGCCCCGCCCAGAGACGGGCCGCCGAGCCGCCGCTGCCCGGGGCCGCTCCGGGCGCGGACCGTCACGAGCGAGGGGGCTCCTCCCCGGGGCTGCTCCTCCCCCGCCCGCCCGGCCGCCCTGCCTCCCGGCGCCTGCGGAGCAATGGCGGAGCCGCGCCCCTTCTGACCTCAGCGGCTCCGGCCCCGTCCGAGCGGCCGCCGCTCCTGGGCGGCGAAGTTCCGGCCCAGCCATGGCGGCCGCGCCCTCCGCCGCCGCAGAGCCGCCGGTGAAGCCTCTGCAGGGCGCCATGAAGCTGGCCAAGGCTGCCCTGGAGCTGGACGCCGGAGACCGGCCGCGGGTGAGGGGCGCCGAGGGACCCGCCCTTCAGGGAGCGCCGCTCTCGGGACCCTCGGGAAGAGGGGCTGCGGGCCTCCCCACCACTGCCCCTGCCCTTGTCTCCCGGGAAAGCGTCCGAGATCTCACCGCACAGCGGCCGTGGGGGGGGGGGCGAGGGGGTCTTTCAGCCGCTCTGCTGCTGGCCCACCCCCGCTCCGCCCCGCCTCAGGTGCCTTCGCTGTTTGGCCCCGTTGCCTGGAGAGCCGAAAGTTCCGCACTGAGCGGCCGACGGCGCTCCGGGAGCCTCTCCTGCCTTGCCCAGATTCCTAAGCCCAGATTCCTAAGTTCCCCTCCCCCCCTTCCCTGATGAATCGATCATGGGGATGAATCTGATCCGGAAGCCTCCCGGGGCAAGGGGGGGCAGCAAAACTGCTGGGTAACTCTTGCCTGCAGACCCGGGTACCCTTGACTCCCCCCCCCCCCCCAAGGGCCTGGTTTTCCCCTCTTCGGGTTAATTCAGTTTGTAAACCAGGTCCGGATTGGAGGGAGTGCCAGTACACCACTAGCCCCCCTTTTGACCTCTTCTGGGGAGGGTGGCAGTGAAGCAAGCCGCCTGCAGCCTGGGGGGGGGGGGAATGTCCGGGGCTGGTTCTTAGGACTGTCTTTTCACCTGCTGAATTGTTCTCCTTGGCAGGAAGCCTATGTGGAATATCTAAAGAGCATCAGCTACATCGCCCAGGTTCTCCTGGAAGAGGCGGCAGCCACGACTGGTAACCCCTGCTTTTCCCACCCCTCCCTGCTGTGGGACCCTAGAAAGAGATGGGCTCGTTTGCAGCATCAGTTTTCTTTAGGGAAAATAAGCTTTAGAGTTGGTGTCTTTAGGATAATAAAATAAAGGCATGTAAACCCCCCTTCCGAGTGGGAGCATTTTGACAAGTGACCTTGACAAGATTAAATAATGCTCAGATCATTTCCTTTGGAACTGCAGTGCTTGGCCCTTCCCTTCTCAAGACCCTCACCTGATCACCCCCCCCTTGGTCTCCTGGGGGATGCTGCTTCAATAAAGGATGTTGTGTAGGTCAGGTCTTGTGAAGATGATGGGACCAAAGCCTTGATAAGAGCAGCCCCATTAGATCGGTCTTTCTCACCCTTGGCAACTTGAAGGTGTTGGACTTCAATTCCCAGAATTCCTCAGCCATCCATTCTGAGCAGGGAATCCTGGCAGTTGAAGTCTACATGTCTTAAAAGTCCTTAAAGTTGAGAAACGCTGTGTCTGCTTGGGGAAGGAATGATGGGCAAAAATCGCTTTTCCTGGAGCTGGGCAATCTCACCAGGGGAGGGGTCCTAGAGTGGCTAAATCCTGCCAGGTGGAGGGAAAAGGTGGTGGGCACCGAGCTCTCTTGGAGGTCTTTTTGAGGTGGGTTTGCATCCCCTTGTAATTGGACAGACACAATCACACATTCCTTGTCCCGAAGGGGATGAAAATGACCTGGCACCCGACACCCCCAAGATGCTCAAGGTAGCGGAGCAGTGCCTGGAAAGAGCCAAGAGCAGCATTCCTAAAATAGGTGAGCACTGTTTCTTTTTATAGGCATCCCCACCCCCCTTTTTATCAAGGAGAATAAAGGAAGGAGATCTTCCTCGTTTCAATGGGATCCGGTTAAAAGTTGAGTCCAGGTGGGAAAGCGACCATTGGCCTCACTGCTTAGTAAGAGCTTCCTCTCTTAAGTGGTGATTTTAGAATAAAGCTTCCGTTAAGTCAGGGGTCTCCAAACTTGGCAACTTTAAGATGTGTGGACTTCAACTCCCAGAATTCTGGAATTAAAGTTTCCAAGTCTTAAATTTGCCAAGTATGGAGACCGCTGCTTTAAGTCACCATATGCACTCCTGGTGGCTCCCCTGAGCCCCTCCTGCCATTTTCTTGGCAATGGTGTGGAAATGGTGTTTGATTGCCTTCCTCCAGGGAGTTTTTTCAATTTCCCAGACCAGCCTAATGTCCTTTGAGTGTCCTGTTGGTCTCCCGTCTAATTGCTAACCAGGTCTGACCCTACTTGGCTTCTCAAGACTGGCCGCAATCGGCTTAGAATGCACCCAGTGTTGATGGTTGTTTTTTAACTGGGCAGATGCCTGATGTGTGTGTGATGTGTGTGTGAAGCCCGTGTGCTGCCTCATAATTGGAATGTGCTGTGTGCTTCCATGCAAAGGTTGGGAGCTGGGTTTTGCCATTGGCCCTGATGTTTGTCTTCCTGGCTGTCTGGTTCTTCCTTGGACCCTGCTCTCTGGCCTGCGACTTTGGCCTGTTTTGCCCCTCGGTGAGTCCTGAGATGTTTGCTTTGACCATAATGGGGCTTTGTCTGTGTTTTTCTTAATTCCCCAATTCCAGGAAAGGCCAAGGCCAAGCTGGTGGGGAAGAAGGTGGGCCCTGCTCCCATTTCCCGCCACCGCAGAGTCTCCTCTGATGAAGGCAGGAAGCTGTCACCGTTTCTGCCTCCTGAGATGTTCCAAAAGCTGCAGATCACTCAAGTGCAGAGCCCCAGGAAGTAAGAGGGAGCTGTGGGGGGGGGCTTTGGGCTCTGGGTGGTTGGACCCTCGAGCCTGCTGCCTGGAGCTGGTCCAGGTGACACGGCCCTCGAAGGAGCTTCTTCTTCTTCTTCTTCTTCTTCTGCAGCAGAGAGCTGAGCCCGCTGGAAGAGGCATCCCTGCAAAACCAGAAGCTGAGAGCTACCTACGAGGCCCGGCTGGCCCGGCTCAACCCCAACCAGGCGGTGCAGAAGACCTCTCTGGCAAGTGGGGCCAGCTGGGAAGATGATGGGCCTCGGGGGTCCCGTGGGAGCCAGGCAATGTGGCCCACACATTTTTTGGGGGGAAGGGGGAGACTTCAGGAGCCCTCTTTGCCCAAGAGCTGAGCTGAGGCTGTGCTCCCCCTTTTAAAACAAAGATTGGTTGGTTGGTTGGGCTGGTTGCATGTTCCTTTCCCTCATCCTCCGTTCAGTCCTGGGGACTCTGCTTTACTGCCAAGTTTTGCTCAACAGACACTTTCTCTGCAACGTCAGATGATGGAGAATTTGGTGATCGCAAAAGCCCGGGAAGAGGCCGTATCCTTTCTGGCTCGTCTGTGGCAAAGGAAGGGAGAACTCCCCCAGGCTGAGCTGGCAAACCCACAGGAGACCCCACCGCAGTCCTGGGATTCCCTAGTGGTCTCCCATCCCAGCTCCCCATCCCGCTTCATTTTGGGGGGACCACTCCACCCCCTCTGATTTCTCTTTGGCTGTCCCTGCAGCCAGCTGGTCCCTTGTCATTTCTCCCCACCTGAGCTGGACTGGCACTTGGCCCAACTGCCTTTGGTGTCCGGCCAGAGGACCCGGGTGGGGGCTATCTGGGGGAGTTTGAAGCTTTGCTGGGGAGGACCTTGACTCTGCCCCCCCCCCAGCTCCAGAGAAAGATGGAGGAACATCGGCTGCGGCTGCAGGAAGCTGCCAACAGGCAAGTCAGCTGGGCCTGGGATGCTTTGCCCCCCCTTCTCCATTCATGGGTGGGGAGGGAGGGGGCCCAGCTGCTCCTCTGAGCCGGTGTTCCCCCACCCCTTAGGAGGTTCTCCAGTAATGCGGTGCTGACCCCAGAAGAGCAGGAGCAGCGCGCCATCTACGCGGCCATCCTGGAGTACGAGCAGGACCACGTACGTATGCAGGCTCCAGGGTTGACCACGTGCTTCTTTGTGTGCAAAAGTTCCCAAGAAGCAGACAGGGAGGGGCTGAGAGAGACGAAGGGGGAGGGGGCTGTAGCTCAGTGTTCTCTGCTCTCCCTGCCCCCCCAGGACTGGCCGAGATTATGGAAGGCCCAGTTGAAAGAGCATCCCAGTGATCTGTCCTTGGTGCCAAAACTTCTCTCGCACCTGCTCAGGTAGGGAGGTGGGGAGCAGGGCACAATCACCCAGTGGGGATGAGACTGGGGTGGGGTGGGGGAAAGCCATAATTTCAAGAACTCCACTGGGTCCCTTAGCAGACTTTTGAGTTGGCCTGGAGGGACAAAAGGACACTCCGCTGCTGGGCTTTGCCTGAGCCTCTTTCAGAAGCGGCCGCTTCCTCCTCTGCCTACCAGAGCAGTGCCTGCAGGGGGAGCAAGGGGGGAAGGGGCGGTGGGTCCTTCCTGCTGCCCAGTTTCCCAAGCGAGGGGACCCCAGCCAGGTTCAGTGATGGCCTCTTCCTTCATTCCAGCTTTGCGGATCATCCCATCTGCCAGTTGCTGAAGAAGCTGCAGTGCTCGGCCTACAACCGGATCTATCCTCTCATCAGCCAAAGCAGGACAGACGCCTCGCGCGGTTGGTCCCTCTCCTCCTCGCTGGACGCCGAGGCCTTCCTGCCATCGGCCACCGAGGGACGGAGGCTGCGCTCCTCCCAAAGCTTGCACTCCATGTTTTCTGTCCAGGAACACAACAAGTTGAACCTCCGCCATAGCATCTCTGGCACCCCCTTCATTGAGGACCAGAGCCTGTTGCTTCCCCCCCAGGAAGGACGTGTGTCCCCCCCATTGGCTGACCGGGAGAGCTCCTTCGAGGACCTGGAGCAATTTCTGTCAGCCTCTGAAGCCTGGCCAGCAGGGCCTCTGCAAAGCCCTCTGGCTGGGAAGAAGGGCTCCCACCAGGAGGCCCTCAAGGTGGTGGTGAAGGACATTCACAACTCCATTGGTGAGCTCCCTGGGTGGGACTGGATTGCCAGGGTGGGGGGAGGAATCTGGCTTACCGGCTGCTGCAGGCCAATCCATGGGAGTGTGGGGGGTCGCACTTCTCTTTCCTAGAGGTTTGCACTGATGGAGGTGGGCTGCTTCCTCCCTGCAGACAGACTGCTGTCCCTGATGCTGCTGGCTTTCGAAGGGCTCAACACGGCAGCTGCCAAGGATCAGTGCCTGGCGCGGCTGGAGGAAGCCTTCTTTGGCCCACTCTGGGGGCCCCTCTTGACTGTGTACAGGTGAGAGTGGCCCAGCCAGCAGCAGCCCCCCCCCCAGTCATCTTGATCGGATGGTGCTGTTGAAAAGGGGAGAGTTTGGGGGCTGCTGGACAGGAAGAGGCAGAAAGCCCTCCCCCCCTCCGTCCCCCTTCTCCTGGCAAGGAGCATCTCGTGATTGGTGTATGGGCAAAGGAAGGGGAGGGAGGCTGCTCACCCACCCAGCAGGGTCTGCTCAGCTCCCCTCTTCTTCCTTCCTTCCTTCCCTCTAGGACTGTCTACAGGGCCCAGGAAGAGGCTCTGTCCAGGAGCATGGAGCTGCGCAGGAAGACCTCTCCGACTGAGATGGGCATCCCCTCCAAGCTGCTCCCTAACGCAGAAGGGCCTCCCCCATACGCTGGAGCCGTGCAGGAGCTGCTCCTCCTCCCTCTCAGCAGCTGCCCGCAGAGGAAGCTGGAGTGCATCGGTGAGGCAAACTGGGATGGGCTGGAATCCAGAGGGAGGCCAAGAGTCGCCCACTGGGGTTGGGGGGACTTTAGAAACTCCTCCCCCACATTCGGTTCCAGGCAGCGCATGGGAGAGAGGGGCCAGAGCTTTCCCAGTTAACGCTGGACTTCCCAATTGGGAGGGAGAGACCAGCTGGTTTGGCTGGAGGGGCAAGAGGGCCTTGCTTCCCTGCCCTTCGGCCAGAGAGGTCAGAGAAAGGCTGCCCCAAGAAACGCTTGTGGGAATTGGGAGGATGAACGGAAGTGGCCAGTGCATAGAGCTGTGTGCTGTGTCTTCCTCCCCACCCCCCACCCCACCTCCCACCCCGGTCTCTGCAGTGAGGACCTTGCGAGTCATCTGTGAATGTGCAGAGGAATACTGTGGGAGCCGACTCCAACCAGCGTCGGCCGCTATGTGAGCACCTGACCACAGCGTCCTATCCAGATGGGATGCCTGGCTCTGAAGCCCCCTTTGCCACTTGCTGGGCAAGCTCTGGGCAGGTCCTGCCCTGAAAGCAGCAGTGCTGCAGCAGCCCCGGGCACCAGCGTCACCCAGCACTGCCAGCTGAGGAGCCAGGCTTGACTCGCTCTGCCCCTCCCTTTGCAGCGGTGCTGATGACCTCTTGCCCATCCTGTCCTTCGTGGTCCTCCAGAGCAACTTGCCTCAGCTGCTCTCCGAGTGTGCCGCCCTGGAAGAGTTCATCCACGAAGGGTAGGCGTGGCAAACGTTCATCCACCTTTGCAGGGCCCAGGCAGAAGCCCCAGGCAGGAGGGGGGACAGGCTGCTGGCTCTGCCTGGTCGCATCTCAGTGGGGCTGCCCCATCGCCAGGCATCTGACTCTGCTCCCCTCCGCCAATTTTGAAGGTCTAGAAGCGGCAGTCGCTGCTCCTAAAAGCACTGCATGTATGTGGTGATGGGGTGGAAAAGGGCTTTCCTGGGGGAGGGACTCTTTGAGTGGGGGGGGGAGAGGACAGTTTCTGTGATCCCTGGTTGACTCCCCCCCCCTTAGGACTGACCGGTTCCCTTTTTTCCCCAGGTACCTGATTGGGGAAGAGGGCTACTGCCTGACCTCCCTGCAGAGCGCCCTCTCCTACGTGCAGAGCCTGCAGGGGCCCATGGTGCTCCGGAAGTAGCAGAGCTCCTGGTGGTGGGGGCTGCCCCTCCCTGAGCTGCCTCACAGAGGATCCCTCCTGCCTCGCTGCTCCCTGGGATGCTTTTTGGAGGACTGCCAAAGGGAAACTGAGCAGCGGGACCAGGCACCCTCCCAGGGCTACTCTTGCACAATATTTGGGAGAGGGGGGGGGTGCACGCAAACTTTGGTGTTAACCCAGCATTGACCAGCATATGCCCTACACTGTGGCTTCTGTCCTGGTGTGTTGCAAGACGCTTAGCTGTCTGTCCCCCCCCCCCCATCGTAACAGCTGAGCCTGCCTTTGCTTCTCTGCCTCGAGCATGAAAAAAAGGGGTGGGCTGCATCTGGTTTCCCACATTAACACTAAGGGTTCTTGTAGCCCCCCCCTTCTCTCAGCTGCAAGGCAAGCCAGCCATCCTGGCCACCTGGCAGCCTCTTCCTTGGAGGGATGGCCAGAGGCAGAGATGGGAGACTGCTGAGCCGCCAGCCCCTCTCCCCCCCTCTGCCCTGCATGGCCCCTTCCTGTATGGCAGCTGCTTCAACCTGTGGGCCCGTGGCTTCTGCACCCCACGGGGCCACTTTTTCCTTGCCTCGGTTGGGGCTTTTATTGAGTAAAGGGAAGGCGGGGGATGGGCCTGGCTGCCCTTCCTCCTTGCATTAGTTGGGGTCTTGGAGTTCCTCTGTGATGGAAGAGGAGCCACCACAGGGGAAGCCCAGATGTGAACTTCCCTTGTGAATTGTGCGTTGTCTACTGATGTAGAGGAGAGCTTGAGGGAGAAGGCAGGAAGCACGAAGGCCGAGGGTGGCTGGCAGGATTTCGCACAAGCCTCTGAGCCGCCAGCTGTGGGGGAACCCAATGGCAGCCATGTGAGGGGGCAGAGTGCAGCTGGGCAAGGCTCCGGGAGGGGCTTATGGGGGTCCTGAGAGGTCTCCACTGCACCATAGGAAGCAGGGACTCCCTTGCAATTCAGGCACTGCACGGTCGTCTCCTGCGGGGGTGGGGGGGCTTCGTGTCCCTCCTGCCTGACCTTCCACTGACTTTGGCGCTGCCAGCTTCACTCCTGGAAGCTCTCTGGGAATAAAGCCGCTCTTCTCCCTGCTCGGCTGGTTCTGCTTCTTGGGGGTGGGGATGTGGGCAGCCGGGTGCCCTCTTGGTTGCATGAAGCCAGCCAGGGTTACTTTGGGAGGTGCGGTGGGGGGGGCATCATTTGGACCACTCGGGGTCCACTTCCTGCAACAGTGGCCCCTATGCAGCCCTCCTCGCTGGAGACTTCCCTGCATTCTTCTGGGTTGTGGAAGCCGCCAGGAAGTTTGGAGGCTCCCAGAGACGAGAGCTGGGGGGGGGGCGTGGGGGGGCTTGGCAGCCCAAGAAATTCCACCCCGCGGACGGCTTCCCCCTCATCCTGCAGTCTTGGGGGGGGGGGATAGAAGCGGTGCCCCCTTTGCAACCAGGGTAAGGGTTAGGGAACCCGGTGAATGACACTCTGCTGGGGGAGCTCCAACGATTGGGGGGCAATTTCCTTCCGCGGTTGCTGGCCGCCGCTCCCGGTTCATGGAGCCCGTTTATGTGCTTCCCGGCGCCCCTCTCACGGCCGGGGGAGGGCGGGGCGGTCTGGGAGCGGAGCCGCTGGCGTCTCCAGCCCCGCCCCCAGGAGTCGACGCCGCCCCCTGTGACGCAGGCTCCCGCGTGGGCGGGGCCGGAAGTGGTGGGGGCGGTGGAGCAAGAGCGGCGGAGCGTCGAGCGGGCGCCGGCAGGTGAGCGGCGGGGCGCGAGTTCGAATCCCAACCGGTGGACCCGCCGCGGCGGCGACGCTCCCAGGGAAGCACCGGCGCCCCAAACCCGAGGCTCCCGCGCGGGGCTCGCAGGACTCCAGACCGCCTCGCCCGGCCGGGCTGCTCCGGGGCACCCGCGGCGGCGGCCGCCCGGAATCTTGGGGTCCCGGCGGTGGTCTGGCGCCGGGCGGGGGCTGTCCTCCAACGAGCCGCCGAGTCCCACCGCCCGGGGGCTGCCTCCGTCGGGGCCCTCTCCTCCCGCCGCTGCTCCGCCTGCCCCCCTCGGCGCCTGGCAGCGGCCCCGGCAACCCTCCTTTGTTGCGGCGGCTGCTCCGCCTCTGCCCTGCTCAGCGGCCCCGTTGCGCCCCACGACCCGCCCGGGACACCTGCGCGCCCCCCGGCCCTCCAACGAGCCCCCGGCCGAGCGGGGCAGAGGAGGAGGAAGAGGGCGAAGAGCGGCGCTCCCCCCCCCCGGGGAAGGAAAGGGGCCCCAGCCCGGCTCGGTTCCCTTTGGCGCCCGGCTGGCTCTCCCCGGACTGGAGAAAGCGCTCCCCAAAGGCCGGCCCGGTAAGGGGGCGGCAGTGCGGTTGCCGTCTCCCTGTGTGTGTGTGTGTGTGTGTGTGTGTGAGGGGGCTGCCGGGGGGTCTGCAGGGTCCGGGCGTTGCAGCGGCTGCCTCTTTGCAGGTGCAGGATGGAGGCCGGGGCGGGGCTGCAGGAGGAGTACCGCCGGTGCCTGGAGAGGGACTTCCGCAGGGGCCACGTTGGGGCCTGCAGCGACGCCTCCCTGAAGGAGCTGCTGTGGCATCACCTGCTGGAGGACCCGGAGCTCCACTGCAGCCTGGATGGGGAGGACACCTTGGCCACGCTGGCCACTGCCTTGCGGGGACACTTGGACACCAAAGGGGCCCTCCGGAACCTGGGCAGGGCCTTCGAAGTGCTGGAGTTGGCAGCCATCAATCTGTACTTCTTCCCTTGGCGCAAAGAATTTGCCACCATTAAGGTGAATTCTGATTTGGGCTGGGGGGGGGGACAGAGAGGAGGGCTTGGAAGTCTCGGGAACTGATGGGCGGCTTTCTTTACAGACCTTCTCGGGGGTCTACGTCCACGTCCTTCAGGGGGTCCTGCCAGAGGCCAAGCTTGCCCGGAGTTTCCGCCGACTGGGCTACGTACAGCAAGACCGGCTCCACCTGGTGAATTCTCGACTGCCGCCAGGCGCGAACCTACTCTGTGCGGCCTGCTGCTTCTTTGCAGCCAGGGTCGAGTGCCAAATCCTGGCAAAAATTGTGGAAGAATTGGAGCCGCAGGTCGTGCCACCCGATGAGCTGCTGAAGGCTCGGAAGGAGGTCAAGGGCAGCCTGGAGCGGTGCGTGGCCAAGCTGCAGAACCTGACACGGTGGCCACGGAGCCATGAGGTTCGCTCGGACCTGGCTAGCGGGCTTGATCTCTACCGGGAGAGCGCTGAAGGGCACAACTTCTACAGGGAGTCTGTGGGGAGTCGGCTCTGGGGCCAGGAAGCCTCTTCCCTCAGCGAGTGCGGCAGCCCCAGGCTCCTGAGGCGGAGCCCCCAGCCGCCGGCAGAGTGCCGGAGTGAGCCTCCCTGGAGCCGGGAGTCTTCCTGTGGCAACGGACTCCTGGGCTCGGAGGAGCCCGACCTGGCGACCTCCTTCTCCTTCATCTCCTTGAGGCGGGAGCTCAGCAGGACTTCTGAGATGGACTTCCCTGCTCAGCTGGGTAGTCCGTTCTTATTCTCTGGCCTGGGGGGCTATGACAGTTCCGACCCCCCTTCACAGGCGACGAGCAGCCCCCCCTCTCCTCCGTCCAGGCAGCCCAGGAGCCTCCACCTCAGTCCGGCCAGCCTGAACAGCAGCACTCAGGGACTGAGCCCCGAGCCGGCCCACTACCAGATGCACAGCTGCCTGCTCCCGGGAGCCCTGCCCTGCTCCTGCTGCAACACCTGCCGGCTGCTGCACGTCAGCAGCTGCGACGGGGTTCAACTCTGCCGGAATCACCACCACCTCGTGGAAGAGCTGCAGAGCGAGAAGCAGCAGCGCCTGTGGCTGCAACGAACAGAGGTGGACAGGCTGCTGCAGGAGGGGGGAGGGCCCTGGCAGTAGGATGGGGACGCCCGTCTGGGCTTTGGGGCGCAGAGCCCCACACCTTGCGAGGTCAAGCCTGCTTTCCTCCTCTGGCCTGGGGCAGGGCAGGGTCAAAAGCGGCCAAGCCCACCCACCCCTTCTAACAGAATGGAGCTGGGTAGATCTTGTTGACGGAGGATTGAAGGGAAGGAGATGGGATGGCTTTGCACCGGGTTTGATTAAGGGTCCAGTGCCCATGAAATCTGGAGGTGGCAGGTGGGGAGCAGACCTCATGCCAGGAACCCTGATTTCTAGAATTGTGGACTTTGGATTTCTGGATGCACGTCTCGTCTCGTCTGGGAAGCCCTTTCTGACATTCCAAAATCCGGCCACTCTCCCATTCTGGAATTTGTGTGGTCTGAGGCTGATTTGCGTATGGCAGAGGCCAGAGAAGAGCCTCCTGCTCAAGCAGCAAGCTAGGGAGGAACTGCAGGCACCATTTTTACAAATCCAGAATGGACCCCGTGGTAGCGGTCACTTTGCTGATATCTGATGAAAGATGCAGTTGTAATAAACTTAACTGAAAGCTCCCTGGTTTTCTAGCTATCTGGGCACCCTCCCATTGCCTACTCCTCTTGGCTCCAGCAGGGTCTCCCATTCAAAAGCCTGGAGGGCTCTTCCTCTGCTCAGCTGACAAAGAGCTCCCTTGGGCCTCCCTAAGCACCACAACAGGAATGGCTGTCCTGGAAAGCAGCCGAGTCTTGGGGCCCAAAGCCAAGGGAAGAGCAGCCGGTTCTCTAGTGATGGCTGCGGGGCCACCACCTGTTTCCAGAACGAGCTCACTTTTGGTGGCCATGGCAAGCAATGCCCTCTGGCAGATGGGCTCGGGGAGGGCAGAGCTCCTTGCTGCTGCCTCTGGGCATGAGGGGTGGGTGGCTTCCGCTTGCAAGTTGCATAGCTGCCAGAGTTCCATCCTCGGAAGCAGAAAGGCCTTGAGGCAGTGGGTGGTGTGCGTATGCGTGTGTTCGTGCAGAAGGAGTGTAGCTGGAACTGGGAATCTCTTCCACCCCCAAATAATCTATTTACAGCCTAGGAGCAGACAGGAAGCAGGCAGCTGGAGCAGCAGCCTACGCAGCGAGTGCGCAGTGTGGCGAGGGCAAAGCAGCGTCTGGAGACTGAGCTGCTGAGGCTTGGCACAGCCCCCCATCTCCCACAGGTGCCTCTTGGGGCCTGGGCATCTCTTATCCCCCTGCTGACAAGGCACCCAGCAATCCTCAGGCCGGAAGAAAAGTCTTTATTGAAACCGGGCTCCTTCTTCCAAAGGGGTCAGCTGCCCAGCTCATGCCACAGAGCAGAGCCGGGCTGAGAAGCAGCTCCCTGGAAGGCCCACGAGGCGTCTGCTGGGATGCCTAGTGCTTCCCACCTGCCCTTTCAGTTGCGGCTGTCTTGAAAACGTTGCAGGCCTTGAGGTTTGCTCCCTTCTTGGCTGCTCCAGCAGGAATGCTTCGCTTGTTCTTCCCGCACCTGGAGAGCCTGTTTGTTTCCCACAGAGCTGAGGAGAGAGGAAAAGCCCAGACTGGCAGCAGAATCCGGCTGCCTGCCCGAAGCGCTTTTCAAAAGCGCCTTTCGCTGGGCCGTCTCTGGGCCTCCCGAGAAGCACTTGGCAGAAAGCTGGCAGGGGTGAAAGAAGGCAGTGACAGGAAAAGGGAGAGCTGATTGCGGGGGGGGGGGGGCACGCGCGCGCGCGCACACACACACACACACACACCTTTCTTCAAAAAGACATTCCTGCTTCTTTTGGTCTTGTGAAGGGAGAGGAAGCAGAATGGGCCGTCTAAGGAAATGCAGAATCTATGTGCAGATTTAACCCACAGAATAGCTGACTAAAATTTACTTTTTAGTCTAGGGTTTTTTTAATGGAACAACCGGCCTGATTTGACATACTTTTGATGTTTGTGTTGGCACAAATATCCCTGAAAATACCACGAGTGCAAAAAACTGCTACCCACCCATTCTTTCATGAGCCTTCCCTACCTTTTAGGCGCCCTCCAAAGCTGCCATCTCAGGGCCGGCTACGTTTGCCCAGGCACTCCCCTCCCGTGCTTGGGGCAGCCCTCTTGTTACGATGATGAGGGAAAGTTGGCATCAGCTCCGGTTCGCAGGCTGGAAGGAAGGAGGGAAAAGAGGGATCAGCTCCTGGAGAAGGAGGTGGCCCCACCCTGCAGGAAAGGGGCCCCGGGGGCCACTTACGCCATGGCTTTTCCTTGAAGTAAGAGCTCTCCAAGCAGTCTCCGGCCGTTGCTCTGTAAAGGAGACGTGGCAGTGAAGGGCCCGTCCCTTTCCCCTCCTCCTTTACCAAGCCTGACCTGCAGCCGGTCAGCCCCATTCTGAGAACGCAACAATGACTTCCCTGTGGGGCAGCTACACCTGGGGGTTGGTCAAGGAAGGCAGCTTCTCAGCTTAACTGGACGGCAGGGAGGCGGCTGCTCCCCCCAAAGGGTTTCCGGGCAGGTGAGGCCACTTACCTTTTATTCGGATCATACATGAAGAGCAAGTTCAGGAGACGAAGGCCGGCCTCGGACAGCCAGGCAAACTTATGCTTCAGGTTGTTGTAGGGCTGCTTGCGGAGGGTGTATTGGCTCACCAGGGGCAGCTTGGAGAAACCCTGGAAAGGGGGGAGGGGGAGACACCCAGAAGCAAATACTTGGCTGCCGCCTGCAGCTCAGCTCCCAGAATTCCCCAGCCAGCATGCTAAGGCGGCAAAGCCAAACAAGCTGAAATGGGAATTGTGGTTTTCATTGTGCACAGCGGAGCAAAGGGGGCACCCAGAGGGATGGAGAGCAGTGGACGGAAAGTACTCACGGGCCAGATGGTCTCGTTTGGGGTGCCCAGCAGCTGCACAATCAGGTCAACCTGTTGTATCTCGGAGCTCCCAGGCAGCAGAGGCTTATGGGCCAGCAATTCTGCCAAGATGCAGCCCACTGCCCTGCAGGGCAAACATAAGAGTTGGTGGCGAGACCTCCACTGAGCAACACCCCCCCCCCCCCCGGGCACACTCTGCACCTTCAGACTGCAGTCCTGCAGAAGAGACTTTGCCCACCTTCCCTCCCCCAGCTGGAGCCCCCCCCCCCAGCAATTTGAAAAGGTTGGAGGCCTTTTTTCCTCACCACATATCGATGGCCGTGGTCTGCGTGATTGTTCCCAAGAGGAGCTCGGGGGCCCGGTACCTGCAAGGAGAAGGAATGAGTGACGGCGCTCAGAGTCATCCAATGCCCAGCCCGCTTGTATCGAAGGAGGTCAGCAGTGCTGATGTGGTGGGGTCCAGCCAACTCACCACAGTGTCACCACTTTTGGAGTCATCGGATTCAGGGGGACCCTGTAGGCACGAGCCAGCCCAAAGTCCGCTGTAAGAGAAGGGGGGTCAGGGGGCTTGCTGTTTTATATCTGCAGCAGCTGAGTTGAGCACGTGGCACCTGAGATGCTATCGCCAAAGACTCACCTGTTTTCACGCAACCTTTGTCAGTCATGAGCAAGTTGGACACCTTGAGGTCCCTGTTAGTTGACAAAACACAGGTATGTAGAAGGCTGGGGGTGGATGGGCATGGCTGAGTTCAGGCCACCAGTGCCAGCGCCCATTCCCTGCTTGACCCATCCCTGCCCTTCTCACCTGTGGATGATGAAGTTGTTGTGCAGGTACTGAAGACCATGGAGAACCTGGAGAATGATGCACTTCACCTGCAGGGAGGCAGGCAAGCAAAGGAGTGTCACTATAGGGCCCCCGACCCACCTGTCCTGTGCTGGATGCCATTCTGGACTCAAGATCCAGAAGGAGATGCTAAAATGATGGTTCCTTTGTTTAAAACTGCACACGCATCGTATACATTGTGCCAGTCACCCTGTCCAGCACAAAGCAAACCATGTTTTGGAAAGTGTGAACAAATTAGGCCCATTCGGACAAAGTGGGTCACATGTCAGTTTGCCAGGCTGTGCCTTGACACCCCTCCCTCCCCAGAGGCTGCCCTGCATTGTAGTCTTTGGGGCATCAAGTGAATTTTTAAAATGTGCTTTTCAGATCCCTCCCCCACTGTTGTTTTTAGTTGGAATTATTCTGTAATTGTTTTTGTATTTTATATCCATTTTGAAAGCTCAGGCTCTTGCCAGTGCACCAGGCAACACCCTGTTATTAATACCTTGCTTACGCTGGAGCATGCACCTCCCTGCCCTTTGACCCCCGTTCATCTAAAAGTTGGGACAGCTATTTGGGATGAAAGCCCTTCCCCCGGACCCTCTGGCCTCTCCTCCAATGTGGCATGGCGACTACCACAAGCAAAGGACAACCGCTGTACCTGCCCTGCGGACACACCTGGGCTTCGGAGAAGGGAATCTGCATGTTCTCAAGGAGGCTGGCCAGGTCTTGCTCACAGTAGCCCATCACCAAGAAAATGCTGCAGGGGGAATCGGAGGGAGGCATGTTTCCAGCTGCCCCAAAGAGACCTAAGGAGAGGCTGAACCCCTCCTTTTCTTCTGCTCAAAGAGAGGAGGAGAATCCCCAACCTTTGCTCCCACCTCCGGTCTGCACTTTCTGCAAATGTTTGTGCTTTCTCCCCATCACGTGGACCTGCTGCCCTCAGGAAGAGGCTCTTTGTCCACCTGCCCAGGGAATTACCTCTCCAGGTGATTGCCCACCACCACCTCCTTCAGCTCCACAATGTTAGGGTGCTGGAGCTTCAGCAGCAGGGTGATTTCTCTCAGGCTGCTGATGGGGATTCCTGTGGGGGAGAGGACCCAGCTAAGAGGGGTGCTGCCGGGGCTACTCCCCCAGCCGGGCCTGCGAGGAGCCCGCTCTGCTCACCGTCTTTTTCTTTGTCCATCCGCACTTTCTTCAGAGCCACAATCTCACCTGTCTGCGTATCTCGGGCACGATCTGAAACAGCAGGGCAACCAAAGTTCCCGGGAAGCCACAACCCCCCCCCCTTCTCCCCCTGGTCCCACCAAGCACATTTCACAAAGGAATGACTGCGACAACCACACCACACCCCCCCCGCAGAAGCTGCCTATTATTTAGGTGGCTCTGCCAGCCTCATCCCTCCGTTGTGTTTCCACTGGGAGCTGCTGCCCTGTTTCACAGAGATTTGGGCGCCCCGGGAACATCCCAAGCCAGGAAGAGCTCTTTCCCTGGAGAAACCGGCGGCACCGGGGAGATTCTGAAGCCTGTCCAGGCTCAACCGGGTCACCCAAGGCGGGCCCTGTCCCAAACACTTCCCAGCCCGGCGAGCAGATTCCCCAGGCGGGACTCACACACGATGCCATAGGTCCCTTCTCCGATCCGGTTGAGCTTCTCAAACTCCTTGACGCTCCGGCATCTTCCCAGCTGAAAGGAGAGCTGGTGAGAAGCCCGTTTCTGCCGCTTGGGGGCGGGGGGGGGGGCAGCAGCTCCGGCCCAGATGCAGTACCGGCGCCCGGAAGGTGAGCGCGGACTACACATCCCAGCCCGCCCGGGCGCTGAGAAGGAGGGCTGAGCGGGGGAGCGCGAAGGGCGCACTGGCAGTCGGAGTCCGCTCACCCGGTGTGCAGCCGGCACCGCGAAGAAGCCGCCGTGCAGCCGCTTCAGGCGGAGAGGCTCAGGCTCTTGCTCCGCCATGCTCTTCTCTCCGCCGCCTCCCGCTTCCGCACAGGCCAGCTGGAAGGGGCGGGCCGAGAAAGGCTGCTGGGTCGCCCCTGCCCGGCCCCGCCTGCGAGCCCGGAGGGGTTGCTCGTTCCAGGCCGCTGACGCTCCCCCCTCTTCTCCAAACAGGGGCGATTGGCACCTGGGCAGCCCTTGCCCTGTGCAGTTGGAGGAGATGGCTTCTCTCTTCCAGAGACAGGCACCAGCCTCCCCCCACTCTCCACACAAGGCAGTCGGCCTATTCCCTCTTTCCTCAAAGGCAGGGACCACCCCTTGATCCCACCCCATCCCAGCTCCCTGACGGAGCAGCCCTCAAGTGGGAAGGCACATGCCAAGAAGCCCTTTACTCACTTTAGGAAGTGAAGACATTCTAAAAGTAGGACTGCAAGTAGGACTGAAATTATATTCCCAATATTAATTTATCAGTGCAGGTACAGATCTGTTCTTGACTTACTGCATTTAACAAACACATTTATTTATCTGGAAGAGAAGTTATAGTTCCCTCATTTACTTCTGGCTAAGCTTTGCCATTTCTCCTTCTCTTCCCCACCTCCAAATGTGGCAATGAAGGTAGATTTCCATTTATTGGGGGGGGGGGCTCCAGGACCTGGCTGCCAGTCTCCTGACCGACTCCTTCATGCCAAGCACAGTGGGCAGCACTGACCTGCCTTTGCTCTTCCGATAAGCAGCCACTCTGCTGGGTCTGCAGTGCACAGTGATTGCAGCCACAATCTTGGACTCCCAGATATTCCTGGTCTCAGGGAGCTCATCAGGAAAGCCCAGTGGTGATGATCTATCTGAGGGATAACCTTTTTCTTCTTGGCAAATTTAGAGAGGGAGGAAATATAAAAATGCTTCTTGCTCCTGACGGTCAAAAGAAGGCTGGGAGAGCAAGAGGGAAGGCATGCACGCCCCTAGGGGGGCTTCATTTTCTAAGAGGGAGGTGCTAAAAGCTGCATGGACATCTCACATTCTGTTGGGAGAATTTCCTGGGTTCTGTAGGAAGTTAGCACCCACCCCTCTCCTAGGAAATGAGATATCCTAGGAGATATTAAAATGTAGGAAAAATTCTGTGGAACACATCTGGAAACATGCTTTTAAACAAACAAAAGACTCCTCTTGGAAACCCCCACCCCTGCTAAGCTCACATATTCCTCTCACCTGGCTGAAAGTCTTTTGCATGACAAAATCACAATAGGATTTGCCCAAGGCCCTTCCATTTCAGCCAAAGCTGGATTAGACAAAAGCCAAGAGCCACCCCAGCATGCCCCTGGGGGGTCTGAGAGCCAATGGGATACATTTCTATACAGGAAAAGGAAATTAAGAGGTGGGACCCAACTTACACTATAAAAACCAGGAACTCAGCATATCTCTCTCTCTTTTTTCTCTTCACCACACAACCATGTAAGTTACCTTTTCTGTACAGGGGCTCCTGCCATGTGCTCCTGTCCACCATTAAACCTTCCTTCCAAGCAACCTTCATGAATCCAGTGTCTTTTTCCCCACTTGGAACTGAACCTAAAAGGATATTTCCTTATAACAATTGGCGAGCCAGCTGGATTTCCAAGCTAGCCTCTTCAATGATCCAGGCCTAAATAAATTTATTAGGCCTTGGCCATTGGGAAGTAGGTTTTAAAGGGGTTTTGAGTTCAAAATTCAAGGGCTGCTTGGAAAGAAGGTGAGTACCTACCTCTAAATTTTACTTTAAACCATAGAAAACTGGGAAATGTGTGTTTGCATGTGTGTATGTGTGTGGGGGGTAATTTTTGCTTTTTAATTTTACTTTATGGCATATGTAAATTCCAATTTCAATTGAATAGTGTGTTGTCTGGGTACAAATCATTTTAGGGAAAAAATAATCATGCTTTTTGTTTAACCAAGTTAATGTATCTTCCTAAATCCTTTGATATTTCCTTCCCCCCCCTTTCCCCCCCTTCTCCCCCCCCAGCCCTGTTTTGTCTGCTAGCCATTGCAGGATACTCATTTTATGGTGGTTCTTTTCCACTTCTCCAAATCTGTTTTAATTTGTTGCACCAATTTAGATAGGGCTCAGAATTTTGTTGTTGTTTTTTTCTCTTTCTTTTTGAAGATGGGAACCACATTAGCTTTTTCCCAGTTTCTCAGGTGGTCCCCGTGTCCCAAGATTTTTTTTTTAAGATGTGCAGTGGTTCTGAGATTTCATTTACCAGCTCCTTTAGGACTCTGGGACCTGGTGTTCTCTTACTATTTTTGCTTATTTTAACTTTAGTTTACAGTCTGTTTTATTTTTTCCTTTCTAGTTATATTTCTGGTTAGTTGGGTTGCATTTCTTTTTTGCAAGAAGACATGCAAAGAATGAGTTAAGCAACTCATGGCTTTCTCTGTGTTGCCTTCTCTCCTTAGTGGTCCAACTGTTTCCTTGATTTTTCTTCTTGTTTTTTTTATGTATTGGAAGAATCTTTTATATTATCTTTCACTTTGTTGCAAGTCGTTGTTCATTCAAGGCTTTTGTTTCCTGATTTTTCTTTACAGATTCTTGCTATCTGCTGATATTCTGCTTTAGTTATGTGTCCCTGTTTCCATTTTTGTATCTGTCCTTCATTCATTCAATTTGTCAGTGAGGTCTTTGTGCAGCCATGCTGGTGTTTCTTGGATTTCTGGTTTTTTTTTCCTGATTGCTTTTGTGCAATTGGCTTTTATAATCAAGTTTTTTCAGAGTTTACAAAGCTTCTTGAGTTGCTTCTTTCCTTTAGGACTTTCATCCAAGGAATCTTTCTCAAGTTTCTCTTGAGTTTATTAAGGTCAGCTTTATTTTAAAATCTAAGACTTTAGTGTGTTCAATTGTGTTGAATCGTTTTTGTTATGTTAATGATGCAGTTTCAAATCCTTCTACAACTTCTTCTTTGTTTGTAAGTATTAAGTCAAGTATGGACTTAATTATCTCCTCTAGTTCTCTTCTCTACCTTTTGGACAACAAAATTGTCAGTAAGGTTGGTTATTAACATATTTTATTTCTCACTTGGTGCAAAATTAGTTTTCAAAGTTTCCATGCCTTTAATTTCTGTGTCTGCCATAATATTTATATTTAGCACTTCCAGTATCAAAATCAATAGCATCCTTTTCTTGTGCCTTTTTTTTATGTATTTAAAATCATTCTCATTTTGTTTTTAATCTGTCTCTTAGAAATAGCTTAAGAGAGCTGAATGTATAAATTCATTTAGGAACCTTTTAGTTTGCTGCCATTATTGAAGTATATATTTTATAGTCAGCATTCAGTGAAGAGATGGGCCTATAGTTTTATCTGCATTAAATCTGAATCTTATTTTGGAATCAAAGTAATATTTGCTCCCATTCAGGAATGTGGTACCTTTACATCAATCAATACCTCAGTATGTAAAATCTTTGTAAAATTCTGCCACTGGCCCACCTGGTCCTGGTGTTTGGTTGTTCTTTTGTCTCTTGATCTGCTTCTGATAATTCCATCATTGATATTCATTCATTTAATAGTTTTTGTCCTTTTCTGGTACTTTAGGCAATTCCATTTTTTCCAAATATTCTTTAATTTTATTTTTCTGAAACTTCTTGCTCATACAGCTTTTCATAATATTGAATTATTTTTGTTTATCCTCATTTGGTAGTATAGAGTTTCTTTCTCATCTACCAGCCTATGTGTCAATGTCTTCTCTTTCTCTGTTTTGATTTGTGTAAGTTCTGTTTAGCGTTTACAGAGCACAGGACCTTCTGTTAGGGGAGGAGGAAGAATGTCTGTGTGTGTGTGTGTGTATGTATGTGACTGAAGGGTGGGAAAGCAAATTTTGTTGTTGTTGTCGTTTTTATGTGCACATCCCAAAAGCAAACCCTAGAATTTTCAGTTCTAAATGTGAAGCCCGTGAGTGTGGAGGTCCTAGTACTAGCTGTATAGGAGCGGCTAGTCCTCGCAGATCCCCTTTTTGGATCTGATAAACCTAGAGAGATTCCCTACAGGAAGGGGGCCTTACTTCTACGAGGGAATCGGAAGTCCTTCCCAGAGTTTTTTTTCTCTGAAACTGTTGAGCGTGCCACTAGCTAAGCCAAAGTGAACCTTACATTTAAAGGATCATGGGAAGCTCTAGTTCGAGGGTGGTGGAAACCCGTGTGTGGGCTTGGAACCTGGGACGCCAGGAATATATCTGTATGACAGGAATGTGCAAAAGTAAAAGCAGGAAACTTGTGTAGAAAATGGGCTTTGCTGAGGGATGACACAGAGAAACAAAACAAAACAAAACAGCCAATTTGGCTAAATAAAGGTACTTAAGAAAACAGAAAAGGAAAAATGTTGAGGTGTTTGTTGTTTCTTCTCTCTCTCTTTTCTTCTCTCTCTCTTATCTGTAACCACGTGGTTTGTTTGTTAAGACTTGTGCCTTCCCTAATTTAACTGAGATTTATGGCAGGAAGGACTTGTGTGTGTGTCCTGTCATCCTCTTTGTCCATGTTTTTGTGTATGTGTACGTCTTTGTCTTGTCTTGTGCGCACTCGAGTAATTGCTACTGTAAAATATCTCTGTTTCCTAGAGATATGAATTTCAAATTGTTAGAAAATTAAAAGCACTGAAAAGAAAGGAAAATGTCTTTGCCCAGTTAGGACTGGCCAACCTGATCTGGGACAAGGAACAGAGTTCAATTTTCCTATTCCTCTCGGTGTTTTTAAGAAAAGCCAAAATTTAAGGGACAATGTTTTAAGTTAATTTACAGGAAAATTTCATTTTTACATTTACTGTATGTACATGCAAACAGTTTTAATATTGCTCTTCTGTGATGTTTAATGGATGCCAATTCTCTGCTAAGATGGAAATGTCTGTTCATTTTTTTCCCCCTGGTGATGTCTCCATTTTGTTATAATTGATTTAACTGCGATACTGATGTGTTGATTGTTTTCCTCAAACCCTGCCTGCAAGCTATCTACCCCCCCCCAAATCTCTAATCCTTTTACAATGCCTCTCGTGGTAGAATTACCAGCAAAAGGGGGAAGGGACCCTGTTCTTATGTCTTTCAGCCCTGCACATATGATCCTGAAGCCTATGGAAGCAGAGCAAATGGGCTCAGACACTGCCTCCAGTAAAGACATTCCATCCATTTGAGCCAGAAGTGGGTTTGAATCTAGTCCTCTAGACATCACATCAACCAGAGTGGAGTAGATCTTTCCAAGCCTGACTGACCAGCCTTACCACCAAAACCTAAGGCCACCCAGCAGACATGAATGAAAGGACCCTGAGATGGACAAATAAAGACCAAACATCTATTTTCAATCCTCAGAAGACAGCTGAAAAGACTAGGGGGGAGGGGGGAACTTCATTGTAAAGTTTTTCTTTCTTTCTTTGCTTCAGTCACAGAAATTCATTGTAAAGTTTTTCTTTCTTTCTTTGCTTCAGTCACAGAAATTCATTGTAACGTTTCTCTTTCTTGTCTCATCTATATTGTAATCAGTTTAATGTACTCATGTAAGAATTGTATTGGGAGTGGTTACCACAGTGAGTTCTGTACACTTTAGATTTCTGTCTAGTGGGAGGTAAATTTGTAGCTGCATACACAAACACACAGAGACACGCCATTCAGAATTAGACTGAGGTTATCCCTTTTTCACCTACCCCCACCCAAAGCTGCTTTTAGCTTGCTGGTTTTTTTTTGTTGTTGTTGTTGTTTTGATTCCTGCTTTGTGGCATTAAAGCCCAGGCAGTCATATCTCCCTGTTAATTCCATGGGGGAGGGGACAGGTCCCCTCAGGCAATTTCCCCACTTGAAGAGCTAGCAGAAAGGATCTTCGAAAACCCAAGGCCTGACTGCTGCCCAGTAAAGCAGGGTATTTTGCACTGGTGGTCTCAGGAGTAAGAGTCCCAGGGCTCATTCTAAAAAAAAAAAAAAAAAAGAAAGAAAGAAAGGAAAAGCCTAGATTGCACACTGGCTAATTTCAATTTGGACTCACAAATCCTAGATGCACTAAAGTAAGAGCTAGGGCAGATTCAAGAACCATCCCTTGGAAATGGGCAGCCTGTGATTTCAAGGTAAACCATGGCTGTGGGAATATTGTGGGGCCTGTGCTTGCTTGAAACCTGTCTGGGAGCTCATCGAAAGTGTTATCAAACCTCTGAACATAATTGGCATGGAAAATTGGATACTGTAAATTTATTTCCAGAACTTTTGCCCTGGCCATTGACCATCATGGTTGAAAGCTCTCCTTTTGGGAGCCACTGAAGGAATCCTTCTGCTGCCTCTTTCAACTGCCTCTTTCAACGTCTTCCCCTCTGCATCAGAGAAAATTGAAAGCACCCATAAAATCTCCCTGACCTGATCAATTTGAAGCTTGTGTCAAAACATGTGTTGCACTCACATGTTTTGAAAAAAAAATGAGGGATTGTAGGAAGTTAGCACCCACCCCTCTCCTAGGAAATGAGATATCCTAGACCTAGGAGATATTAAAATGTAGGAAAAATTCTGTGGAACACATCTGGAAACATGCTTTTAAACAAACAAAAGACTCCTCTTGGAAACCCCCACCCCTGCTAAGCTCACATATTCCTCTCACCTGGCTGAAAGTCTTTTGCATGACAAAATCACAATAGGATTTGCCCAAGGCCCTTCCATTTCAGCCAAAGCTGGATTAGACAAAAGCCAAGAGCCACCCCAGCATGCCCCTGGGGGGTCTGAGAGCCAATGGGATACATTTCTATACAGGAAAAGGAAATCTAAGAGGTGGGACCCAACTTACACTATAAAAACCAGGAACTCAGTATATCTCCTCCTCTTTTTTCTCTTCACCACACAACCATGTAAGTTACCTTTTCTGTACAGGGGCTCCTGCCATGTGCTCCTGTCCACCATTAAACCTTCTTTCCAAGCAACCTTCATGAATCCAGTGTCTTTTTCCCCACTTGGAACTGAACCTAAAAGGATATTTCCTTATAACAGTTCCAAGGAAAGAAAACGCAAAAAGCAGCTGCTTGGGAAGAAGTTTCTCTATTTTATTTGGGTCTGAAATTGTACAAAGCTTGTTTCTAGGACAGCTGACAACAGACTGGCACATCAGCAAGTTTTATATACATTTTTTAGCCTTTGGTGTGAGTGAAATATGTTTTTATGATCACGAGAAAGCAGGAAATATAGTTTTTATAGTTAGAGGAAATATTCTGTTTATCTTCTTTATCAGCAAAGACTTTAATAACTGCATAAAATTCACCATTGGAGGGAGGCCTCTCATTTCAGCCAAATGCAAAAGGCACCAGCAGTTTTTAAATTTCACACACCTCCATTCTCTTTGCAGGTGCAAAGCAACCAAGGACGTCAGTAGCTGAAAGCTCATCACTCGGCCTGCAGGCCCTCTTGGATTCCCACATAGGCGACCATTGCTGCGCCCACACGGGTTGGCCATGCGTTCAGACGAGACCCCAAATGCGTGTCTGGGGAGTATCTGCAACAACACTCCCCAGACACGCATCCGGGGTCTCGTCTGAATGCATGGCCAACCCGTGTGGGCACAGGGTCAAGGCTACCCCTGCAAGCGGAGTCGCATCGGGGTGCGGAAAGCAGGTGTGGCAGCCGGTCTGAGACCGGGCTGGAGTCTCCAGGGGATCGGACTTCCAAACCCATCATCTCCAATCAGCCAATAGCACTGGCTGGGAATTGTATACTTCCAGCCTTAAGCCTGGAGTAAGATGCTTTGAACTCTGCTACAATTAACCTTATTTACTGCCCGAAGAATTTATAGCAGCGCAAATAATAAAATAATAATAAAAATAAAATAAAATAAAAAATAAAATAAAATAAAATAAAATAAAATAAAATAAAATAAAATAAAATAAAATAAAATAAAATAAAATAAAATAAAATAAAATAAATAAAAGGATGGAGGCGGGCTCTGAGCTCATCAACATCCGGGCTCTTCGTTGCCGCAGCAACCGCGGCCGCCTTCTGAAAGAGGTACGTGAGCCTTTTGTTTCCCTCTCCAGTCTAGGCATGGCTACGCATGCGCCGCCCGAGGCCCCGCCTCCAGAGCGGAAGGAAGGCGGAAGCGAGCGTCTCCGGAACCCGGAAGTCCTGGCAAGAAAAGGCGAGCGAGGACTTCAGCCGGGATGGACGGTGAGGGGGGGTCTCTTCCCGGGGCGTGGAAAGGGGTTGGGGTCTCACCCACGGCGAGGGGCTGGAGAGAGGGGGTGCCGGGCCCCATCATCTCAGCTGCGGCTGACTGGAGTTGTAGTCCGGCCCTTCTGGAGCCATGGGATGTGGGCGGAGGGGCTTCCTCGGGCCGCCCAAGGCTGCCTGACGCCCCCGCCCCCCCTTTGGAAGGAAAGGCCAAAGGGCGGGGGTGTTGGGGGGGCGGAAGGGGGTTCGCCCCGGGAGGCTCCAGGCGGGGCGTTTCCGCCTTCCCTCCCTTCGTCACGCCAAGGAAAAGCCAGGAAGTGGCCGAGGGAAAGGGGAGGCAGTGTGGCACAGTGGTCGGAGCGTCAGACTGGCACCGGGGAGACGCGGGTCTAGCTCGCCCTCAGCTCCGGAAGCTCCTGAGATGGTGGGCGGCCCACCTGGAGCCCCAGGAGAAAAGGGGAGATAGGAAACAAGCAGACAGACGCCCCCCCCCCCACAGGAAATTAAATCTGAGAATGGAAAAGAAGGTTTGCATTAGGCAGAATAAGGTACTCTTCTGCTGCGACTGCTGATGTCCCGGGGGTCTTGTGCCAAGGGATGGATAGATATACCTTGTCATTCTGTAAGTGGAAACTTGAGTGTTTAATCTTGAATCTGTGGGAATCGTCCTCAAAACTCGTAAGCGATCAAAGGGATAAGCCCCAAGGTGTTAATAGTTGCGAGAAATGGTAACATATATTAAAAAAAACCATGAGGAACTAGTTATTTCATATTCTTAGCCTCTAATAAAACATTTCTACATACTCCGCAGTTTTGTATCTGAATTTTTCAAATCTATGGAAACATTTTGTGGAGTGCACCAATTTGAGCAGAAGGAATGTTGTGAATGTTTCCAAAAATCTGCCCTTCCTATTGAAAATTCTTTTTATCCTTAAATCTTCCAACTGCTCTCATTTTTCTCTTCGCAGATACACTGTTTCAGTTAAAGGTGAGTGCTCGTGCCATGAAAGGTGCTTTCTTTAGGGCTTAAAATCAAAATTCTTGCAGCAAATTAACAGACAATTAACCCTTTTCACAATAAACACTTTGGTTAGGAAACACTCTCCTCCTTGGACAGAGAATGTCTGTTTTTAAAGCAGAACAATTCCTAGTCCGGTTTTGTCAGAAATCTGAGAATGGCTGCTTCTCTTGATGCCACTTGGAGCTATAGCAGGTTTAGCTGAGTCAGTAAATGGCCTCTTCTCTATCCATCATGCCTTCAGTACATATCCCTCCATCTCTGATTTTTAAAACTTGATTGTCCTTCTGTGGGACCGGGATCTTCCTCTGCTCTATCCAGAGGAACTGGGGGTGGGTGCCTGCTCTTGCCTACAGGCCTGCTGAATATCTGCCTCTCTCTAGTTTACAGCCAAGCAGCTGGAGAAGCTTGCCAAGAAGGCAGAAAAGGACTCCAAAACAGAACAAGCCAAAGTCAAGAAGGTGAGGGGCCTGAATGCCAAGGCTAGGAGCAATGGGCTGGAATGAGTCGGGAAGGCTGGGCTTCCATCTCTGCTGCCTTTAAGCCTTTGGGCTGCCCCACTTTTGTTACCCATCAAGCTTCTAATCTTTTGAGTCTTGGCATGAAAGGCTGTCTGCAGGCCCTTCCTCTCTCCTTAGCTTGAGCATCTCTGCTCTCCTGGTTCTGCCCTGCATCTCCCATGTCTTTCTGAGCTTGAGGGGCCTTCCTCTTTCCCTTCCGTCCCCTCGTTTTTCTTCCTCACTTCTGAAGCAGATGAACTTCTAGAATGTCTTCCCTTCAGTCTGTGTCACTAAGCCTCTTGAAATCTGATCCCTTTATTTTCCTTCCACTCTTGATTTTGTTCGGAGAAACTGTGAAGCTGAAGGATGCTCCTTGTCTTGAATTCCAGGCCCTTCAACAGAAGAATGTGGAATGTGCTCGGGTCTACGCAGAGAATGCCATCCGGAAGAAGAACGAAGGCTTGAACTGGCTGCGCATGGCTTCCCGTGTAGACGCCGTGGCCTCCAAGGTCCAGACAGCTGTGACCATGAAGGCAGTAAGGAGCTTTATTTCAATACTACGAGACCTTCCTTGCTCTCTGTGGACAGGTAGAGGTTTTCTTTGTCAGGGGCTACAAAAGATCATCTACACTAAACTGGCACTTTCTAGGTATGGACAGCCGCCATCATTCCCAGCCAACTAAACTTCTTGGGGGGGGGGGTGTTTGAAACTATATTGATATGTAGAAATTACCCACTGGATTTCCTATTAGGCCGCTTGGCTTTCTCTTGCCCCATTCACCCTTTGCCACTCAGTCTTTATCCACCAGCAGCTCAGGAGATTCCAGCATCCCAGATTCAGCCTGAACTTCACTTGGTGGCCATGGGTTTCTTCCTGCCTCAGGGCTTCCACGACCAGAAGAGGATGAAACCATGCAGCTAGGACTCCTTGGGAAATTCGCACTGACTGGCCATTGCACGCTTTTCTGTTGGACCTGATCTGGGCTGCTGTTTCCAGGGTCACATGAGGCACCCCCTCTTCAGGATTGGCCCTGGCTTGGTGTGGTTCCTCCAAGTGAATACGTTTCCTGACTGTTGCAGGTAACCAAGAATATGGCCCAGGTGACCAAGGCCTTGGACAAAGCTCTCGGCTCCATGGATCTTCAGAAGGTTTCGGCTGTGATGGACAAGTTTGAACAGCAGGTCCAGAATTTGGATGTCCACACTTCAGTAAGTGCTGCAGGGAATGCTGAGCTTCAGAGCTGGGCAGTTGGGAAACCAAGTTTTCACAGTCTCCGGCTCCTGTTCTTCTCTAGCCTTTGCTGCCTTCTCTGCATGCTTGTGAAAGTGTTTGGGTATCTGTGGGAATTCCCCATTTAGCCGAAATTACTCCAAATCAAACAGGTGGCACAGATTATGACCAAGCAGGCTTTGAAACAGGACTAAAAGGAGTCCAGCACTAAATCTGCTGACTCATGCTTTGCTTTGTCACTGCCAGCCCCCGTCGCATTTCAGGTCAGTGGATCATGCAGCTCCGTATTCTGCCTTGTGCCAGATGTTTCGCTGTTGAGCAAGAAGAGGCACCCTCATTTTCCCAAATTGCTTCAACAAAGTAGCTGGAGATGATCATGCTTGATTTCTTGCTTGAAGGAAGATGGTGGGATGATGGTTTAGTTTAGTGAGAGGAGTTTAGTGTGTCCCTAGCAAGAAGCGGGTGAATGGATTGAATCCCCGGAATGCGGTTTGTTCAGGGTGTCTGTCTGTAGCTCCCACCTTGGCGGCGGCGGCGGCTGCTGCTTGTATTTGTCACAACGCTTCCGCCTGGGGTCTCCGCAGGTGATGGAGGACTCCATGAGCTCAGCCACGACCTTGACGACGCCCCAGGAGCAAGTGGACAGTCTGATCATGCAGATTGCCGAGGAGAACGGCCTGGAGGTCATGGACCAGCTGAACCAGCTGCCCGAAGGGGCCTCAGCCGTGGGAGAGAGCTCGACGCGTTCGCAGGAGGATCAGCTGTCACGGAGGTTGGTCTGCTTCCCTCCGTCTGCCCACAGGACTGGACCTCTGGCCGGAAGCTCTTCTCAGCCCATAAATCTAGAGCTGGGCAGGTGGAGCTTTCCAGAAGAGAGACGGTTTAATGTGCGTAACCCACATTACACGAAAGAATCGCACTGAAGAAGGAAAGCTGGGCTGTTGGGGGCTCCTGTCCCCCCAAAGTCTGCAGCCACTCAGGGACTGTGTTGTCAGCTTTCCTGCTTCTTGCCATGGTTCATCCTGGCAGGTCTGCTTCGCTCAGTGACGCCAGAGCTGCAGCCGTCCCAGTCATACGCCTGGTGGTGGCGGCAGCAAGACTTAACTAGTGGGGCCTTCAAGTGCTTTAGGAACTGGTCCATTACGGATTGTGTTAGATGTGAACCAGGCCATTGTGGCTTGGCCAGGAAATCAGAGTTGAAAGAAATCCTGGCTGAGCGTTAACGCACATCCACAGCCTGAATCTGAGCTCATCCTTAATTAGCTGAAATTACATTGTGTGTTCACAAGAGGGATCAGAAGTATTGGAAACCTTTGTGAGAAGAAAAGGCTAAAGTTGAAAGGGAAGAAGATCTCACATGCTCTGAGCATGCTCAAGGCCACAGGATGCTCTTTGTTTGGAAACAATTTGACATTTAGAAATGTCATAGCTGGAATCTGTCTTCTAGGAAGCCGGTAGGGCCGGCCGAGACCTGAATAGCTCAGCTGAGATTTGATTTTCCTGCATTAACGTTCTTCCTCTCACATTTTCAGGTTGGCTGCCTTGCGCAATTAATTCTCCTGCCCCGTTGCAGACAGATGCTCCTGCCTTGTTCTCCTATGATTTGTGGGGTTTCTGCCTGGAGCCCTGGCCTTCCAGCCCTCTGGCCATCCTCTTCAAGGGCCAGGGAGAAGACTGCCCTGTCCACCCCTGTAGGTCTGCTGTGCCCAGAGTGGACCACCTCCTCATCCAGCAACGATAGCTCCTGTCTAAAGAAGCTGTGGTGACTGCAAGACTCTGTGTGGGCGTGCCTGGTCTCCTGGATTGGATGCCCTGCCTCCCCCAACTGCTTCTCCTTCCAGCCTGCACTTCCCACTCTCCTCCTCCTCTTCCTCCTCCTCCGGCCTGATGAGAGGAACCTGAGCATGCAGTGCTTGCCACGGTGGAAGCACGGCCCTTGGGGGAGTGAGCAGGAAGAAAGCTGCTGCTGCATGCGTAGATTCCGGTGTGCTGACGGCTCCTCCTGTTGCCGGTTGCTGCCCCGTTCCCTCTTGTTACGTGTATGTGTGGAACAGGCCACTTGGAAGTTGGGAAGACGCTGCCAGGAAGATGGAGATGCCCCTTTTTCTGGCAGATCTGGAACCTGCCTTGAATTTACAGACCACAAAGTGACCTTTGAAAACAGTGCTGCCCCTCGGCCTTCATGCATGCGCCCCACCCTCCCCTCCCCACAGCTTGTCATGTAGGGGGTGAGGAGAATGTCTACCTGGGTCTGGAGCAGCCCTTTCCCCCAAACATCCCAGCTTCAGCAGAAGACCCTCCTGTGCAGAGAAGGGCCTTTTGCCTCACTCTGGTGCTTCAGCGCCCCCCCATTACTACGAGTTACAAGCATCGGGACTCCTTTGTATTTTGTGTGTGTGTGTGTGTGTGTGTGTGTGTGTGTGTGTGTGTGTGTGTGTGTGTGTAAAAAAATGAGAGCCAAGGCCATCTCCCCTCCTCCCTTGAGAATTCAGTTTTCCTGTAAAAGCCAAGCTTGGGGTGGCAAGCAAGTATTTCCCCTCTACTGGTGGCATTAAGTGTGTATTTCTCCTTTCCCTCCTCCATTGCTCGAGGCCTTCAGCTGCCCTGCTCCTCTGGGCTGGGGAGGGCGAGAGATGATCATCCTCTTCCCTGGAACATTTATTTTTCACAGAGCAGTGAATTCTCCAACACTAGAAAAAATTGTCTTTGCCTTTTTCTTTTTGTAAATGAAAAGTGAATGTTGTCAGTTGTTTTAATGCTGGCTTAAATAAACAAAATCTCTCTGGGAAGCAGGAGCTGCACCGAGATTTGCAAAGCTGGATGGTGGTTTGTGTCAGCTGGGACTCTCAAACGGTTCACAGAAGCAGCTGTGTTGCTTGAGAGGCCAGGCTGGCTTTCTACTTTGTGGGAGAAGGGGAGAGGGACTCCTGCAGGGAATGCAATGGCCACTGGGGGGCTTCTTCCCCTCCAAAGGGGTCTCTTTCCATCTTCACAGGTGCTGCTTCCTGGGGAAGAGGCCCTGCGAGGGAGGAGCTGCTTTGGGCGGCTGTTCTGGAGGGCATGTAGGTAGCAGGGCAGGCCACCTGGGTAGACCAGCTCAGGAAATCGACACTACAGGAAGGTGGATAAAATTCCTTTTTATTGATATTGGCTTTAGTCACGGGATCTTGCCAATCTCATTGCTTGGTGTTTCCTGATACCTCAGTCGGGGCTTTAAAAAAAAGTCAGCCCTCCTTACCTAGACAATGGATCCTGCATATTTCCATCAAGGTAGGTTTTTTTAAAAAAAGATTTGTATCCCAATTTCTTTTTCCATGTACAACTCACAGTGGCAAACATCCCTAATATTCCTTCTCTTTTTCTTTTTCCAAGAACAAGGCTGAGTTAGGCTGAGAGGGACTGGTCCAAAGTCACCCAGGTAGCCAACAGTGGGACTTGAACTCGCCGTCTCCCTTTGTTCTAGGGCTAGGCCAACACCTTGGTTCTCTTATTGTAATGCAGGTTATAATATAATGCAGGTAGTCCTCATTTAGTGACCATAGTTGGGATCAGCAACTGGCATTAAGCAAAGCAGTCGCTAAGTAGGAAATGATGTGACCCCTGCACAGCTGCACATTCTTTTCCCCCACTCCCTGCTCTTTGAATGTTCACACACACAGGGCGGACACAGCCTGTTCAAAACTAATAAAAGACTAATCGGTTTCACTCCTTTGCTTTGTTCACCACCTAAGCACTCTGCCCCAGATGGATGATTCATGAGAAGGAATTAATGCTGCTATTTACACTCATTGGAGGGAGGGATTAGAAGGAAGTAAACAGACACGCACAGGGGAATACACTGGGCTTTTTGCGTAGTGCACTCAGGGCTGCTGGTGCCACTGTGTTGCTTTTGATCTGTATTCCCCTTGTGTGTCTGCTTACTCTCTTGTCATCCCAATCTCTGTCCTTCACAAGGTGGGAAAAAAGAGCCAGGCAAACCGAAGAAGTACCTAAGTGGCGCAAGGTGTTGTTCCCTGTACTCCCCACCATGCATGTCTGGCATTACCTGCATGCTCCCGGTATCTGCAGAGCAAAGAAGGTGACTAGCAAATACTTTGAAGAGTTCAAAGCAGAATTTCGCTTGCCTCTCCTCTGATGTCCACAATAGGGAAAGAGGAGCCGCAATTGAGGCACTAATGGCATTTTGGTAACCAGCCATAAGTTAATGGAGGAAATAAGAGAATGGTCCAACATTTGGGCAGAATTTGAAGTGTGATAGGAATTGGATATAGAAATGCTGCTTCTTTCCTAACCTAGCAGGATCCTCATAGTCTACAAGGAAGGAGATCCTGGGGCTTCTATTAGATCAATGTGGAGAGCAATAGGAGGAGGAGCACAGCAGGCAAAGCTCTCGGGTGGTGTCCCTGGTTGGAGTACCCGTAGTGTGTTCGACATCCTCCTCCCAGTTCCTGGAAGGCAATGGGTGTGTCATCGGGAGCAACTCCTATGAGAGTCGTATTTCGCACCTAAGGAAGGAGAAGAGCTTGTTCAGATTAGTTCATTAGATTTAGATTGGGTTCTAGTCCTCTTCATCCTCCTGTCTTCTCCACAGCAGTCCTCTCAGGTAGACCAGACGGGAAGAAAACGCTGGGTTGCAAGACACCCACTGAGCTTCCATGGGTGGAAGTGAACCAGATTCTAGATCTTTGTGGTCCTGATCTAACACCTTAACCATTAAAGCACACTTCCATCTAGATTTTTTGAGTCAAAATGGTTCTCTTGGCTGGGAAGAGGTTCTCCAAAGACAAAAGGACCGGAAAATGAGCACAAGATGAAAACGAGAGAGCTGCTGAGGAGAAGCTTTGGGCTTGGACGTTGCCGGTTTATAGAGCTGAGGTTCTTCCATGCCCAAGTCTCTTATTGGCCACCTCCAGCTCTTCTTCAGGTCTGAGAGGTCTTACCTGCTCTACTTCCTGTAGGACCCGCAACAGATTGTTGGCCAAGGCATCCTTCACCTCCTCTTCTGTCCATTTCCTCCTCAGCAGTTCAGCAATTAAGTCTGGGTATTTGGAGACATCCTCTAAGCCTTGAGGGACTCTGTGAGCCAAAAAAACCACCAGAGAAATTGCAGGAAATTAAGGGCAGGGTTCCATGTCTCTCGCCCCCACCCTTGCATGCTCTCTTCTCATGCCAGGGCTGATCTCTCTGGTGCGGCCCCACCTCCAGGAGCCCATCTGCACCCACCTGCTCCTTAATCGGCCATGTCTTGGTCAGAGGGCAAGAAGTCTAAGACCTAAGAGCGCCTTCCCTCTCAGGGTGCCTGTTCATTCAAGGTCATCGCACATACATGCCATAGGGACATGGTCCCTGCAGCCCTCCACTAAACTGCGAGTATCGTTCTTGGCAGCTGCCTACAATCTTCAGGCAATGATGCCACTCCAGCCTTGGGGCTTACGTTTGTCCCACTGCAGGCTGGGCTTCTTTCAAGTCTACCCTCACCCCCCTGCCTCTCCTGCTGATACCTGGTCACCCCGTCATAGTCTCCTCCAATGCCAACAGACTTTGCTCCAGCAATGCGCTTTATGTGGTCCATGTGGTCTGCAAGTGAGAAGGATGAGAGGTTGACCACTTTCTGTGTGCCTCAGTTCCCCCTCCCGTGTCTCCTTATGTGTTGTTCCTGCTCTGTTGGGTTTACCTGTTACCTGGGCCAGAGTGGCATCGCTGCTGCAGGAGATGTAGTCATTGTAGAAGTTGACCATTACAAGGCTGCGTGTCTCATTCTGTGAGAAGAGGAGAGGGCATCATCAAAGGGGTCGCCCAGAAGCTGATGCCCAGAAACAGCAAGAGCCTCCATTTCTCTGCCACCTCTTGACCCTGCTGCACCCAACCACGTGTCCGCCTGATACGCGGTGGGCCGGTCCCTTTGAAGAGGACCCGAGGAGCCAAGGAAGAACGCCGAGCAAAAGCTTCCCGCCCGACCTGCACTGATGCTGTTGAAAGCATGTGCATTCACACCCACACAAACCCAGCCCTGCTCACCACTTGGCGGAGCACGTCATCCGGTACATTCCGTCTGCTTGAGCAAATTGCAAAGGCCGAGGAGTGGCTGAATATCACGGGGGCCCTGGAGACCTTCAGGGCAGCCTTCATGGTCTCCACAGAGACATGGGACAAATCCACCATCATGCCCAACCGGTTCATCTCTAGGACCACACGCTGTGGAGCAAAGAAATGGAGGACCGTTTGGCCTGGAGAGAAAGGAGAGCTGCTGGTTCCACCTTGGCATTGTGAAGGTGTGAGAAGACGACTCTGGGCTCAAGAGGAAAAGCCCCGAAAGCATTGGGGGCCTGCCCCAAACTCTATTGCACAAGCCTTCACCTCCCATCAGTTGCCCCCAGGGAGGCCTGTCCTTCCTATTTTGCTTCAGTCGAGCTGCAAGCTTTGCTCCTTCATGGGGGTTACTTTTGCAACCCCCATTTCAATGGGAGCTCTGGTTAACCCGCTCTGCTTTGGGCCAATGACAAAATCTCCTCTCCCTTTGGCAGATGAGATGCACTGCTTGGGTAGCCGCGTACAGCCCCCTCCCCACATTCAAATCCTTCCACAGAGCCTTCGCTGACCTTCCCAAATTCCGTCAAGCCATTGTGAACAGGCTTTTCTTCAGCTGTATCTACCAGCCAGTTGTCAGCCCTGCCAAGGAAAGTGGGCACCAGATGAAGGAGCATAGAATCCTGACACTTCCTTCTCTACACCCTCCTTCCCTAAATCGTCTTTAGGTGGACTTCCTCTCCCCCCAAATGGGACTCTACTGTTGAAATGAATTGCCCCATGACCCTCTTAGGTCCTTCCCTACACAAATGCTTGCATGGCTACGCAACAGCCATGCGCTGTCACTCTGCCCTGCTCAAGGGCCCCTCAGCGCTACGCCCATGTTCGAAAACAGGCTTCAGGGCCTCCCCGCTTACCAGGGAGTGTTGCAACTGTGAGTGAGGGTCATGTAGCGCACGCCCAGCAGGTAGAAGGTGCGCAGGACGGCCAAGCTGCTGTCAATGGAATGTCCCCCCTCCACGCCGATTAGGCTGGCCACGTGGCGAGTGTCAAAAGCCTTCTGGATACCTGCAAGAGAAGGATTTCCATCCAGCTTCCAGGGCCAGGTGCTCATTGTACAGGCTGGCCAGCTGGGAATATGAAATGGTTTGAAGTCTACACTAGATTTTCACAGTTAAGGCTAACTTACCCTTCCCCATCCTGATCCATGCTGTTTTTTGCACATTGAATAATGGATAATTATGGCAGAGACGGAGTTCATGTGTTGCACTAAACCAGCTAAGAGTTTGTTTCAACACTCTTAGAATGTTGGCCTGGTTCACACATCAACTAAGCTGTGGCTTGCTCAACTGTTAGCTTGTTGAATAAACTGCAGTCACCTGAGTTCACTCAGTGTGGCAAGCCAGGATCAAACTAGTGGATGTTGTCATTGTGTGAACCCAGGCATGATGCTTTGTAATCTATGGGTTGCAGGTCGTATTTTGTGGTTTAGTCAATGAATCGTAGTTTAAAAAATGATTGCATGCATTACATGTAAATCCAGCTCCAGACAGTTTCTCCTGCCACAACAGGGACTTAAGATTTTGGGTGGAAAAGTTGACAAGGATAAAACTAGCACAAGGCCAAACTAGCTTTTGGCCTCGATTCCAGAGCAGTTGCTGATGTTGCTCCTGATTTTCCCTGGAAGCAGCTTATCATGAAGGGCCAGTGGCTGGTCTCCATAGGCCTGAGGCTGAGCCAGAGTGCTTGGATTCCATCATCTGGAGCAGCCCCCCCTACTCACCTGGTGCCTTTCTGACTTGTAGTGTGCCCTGTGCTAAGAGGCACGTGGTTGGACCCCTCCTTGGCAGCCAGGAAGCAACAGCCGTGGCACCATCTCTGCGCTTACCTGCACTGTCAGTAACACACTTGAAGACATCTGGATATTGGTGGCACATCCGATGGACGACATCGATCTGCTCCAGAGTTCGCTTTACTGCGTCTTTGTTTTGGGTGTCGCAGGGCACATAGGCTGCCCAGAACTGCAGAAGGAAGGCAAAGGGGTATTAAAGCTGCTTCCTGTGTGAGCTTTATCAGGAGGCCGCATCTGCATCAGTAGATGATCTAAGGTTGGGGTGCAAGTGGAAAGGACAGGTCTCTGTTTTCCACAGGAAGGAAGTGGGCAGGCAGCAGAGGTTGGACCCACTGAAGGTGTCTTAAAACACAGATAAATTTGAAACGCAGCCAAAAGGCTAAACAAATAAGCTGGGCTGGAAATCTTTACCTGAAAATAAGCAAATGTATAAGGTTTAGCAATTCACAAACATCTGAATGATCGGATGTTTCAGTAGGAAAGTTAATCTCTTCTATTTTATTCTATGGGAGACTTGCAAGTGTCATCTCTTACCTGTGCTCCTACATGCCCGAGACGCAGCTTCTGAATATTGGTATGAGTGTCTTGCAGCTCGTACAAATTGGCTGCCTTCAAAGACAGCTGGTTGTTGAATTTTGTCAGCAACTGCCAGGGCAGATCGTTGTGACTACAAAAGCAAAAGATAACATCTTATCATCTTGGGTAGATACAAGAGGCTGATTGAAGCAGATTAACTGATACGGCAATTGTCCTTGGAGATCAAAGGTTGAGATGGTAACAGTTTTCCTAAAGATTAAAGGATGGGCTGAACTCTTGTAAATCAGTGGCTTGTTTGTAACACTAAGACTCTGGCTTGCTTTGATCAGAGAAAGCAATTCATAGAACAACAACAAAAATCCATACATTTATCATTTATTTGTCAAAATCTCACTTGTGACTCTGGGTGGTGTAGAATTAAAACATAAACACTTAAAAACTACCGGTATGTAAAAATACAGTAAACCAATAAAAGAGCCAGATGCAAAAAAGAATAAAATAAGTTAAAACTTAAAAGGCTGCGGGAAGGTGATTAAGGTGCCAACCACCTCCAGCTTTATCCAGAGTTACACTTACTGTAACAGTTAATAACTAACAGCCAGCAGCCTTGCAGGCCTTGCAGAAGATTCTGCCCTTCTGACAACTGTACTTAACAGGCCATGAAAAGGCTACTTTGTCCGTTAATGGCTTGCCTTCTAACTAAGAAATTCAGTTATTTAGTTGCATTTAACTGGAAATGGCAGAGCAACCAAACCACAAACTGCCTCTTTTTCCAATATCTGAAGGAAATAAGTTCAGCTATAATTCAAAACAAATAGCATTAAATATCAAAGCAAGTTCTCTTTAAAAAGAGAGAGAGAGAGAGAGAGGACAGGTCTATTATTATTTAAAAGTTGCTTTGATCTTGAATGTTATTGTGTATTGAATTGAAACTGATCTTCCTTCCTAATTCCCAGAACCCTCAGCCACTACTCAGCTATATTTGTTAACACAAAACTGGAGTTCCCAAGATTGCCTCAAATGTGCCTCCCCACCCCCAGCTGTCTCCACATTCAGAAGGAGTCAGAGGAGCTGTGTGGCTTCCTGGTGCCCAGAGATGGACCCTCTTCTATCGTCTACTGGAAGTCCTGTTTGTCTTCGAGAGACAGGCAAGGGGGAGGGGCTGTAAGAGCCTTTACCTTTCTTCACCTCTGGATTTCCCAGCACCTCCAAGGCCGTCTGACCATTGTACTTCCCCCTCAATTCCAGAACCCTCCAGGGAGAGGTGTAAAGTTTGGCCAACCCCGAGGGCAATCACCTGGTGGTTGATTATTCACTGAGCAAAGGGCTCCTTGATCAAGGCCAGCGTGGAGGGGGGGGGGCTGTAGCCTCTTCCCCTGCATTGCTCTGAATCCTTCTTGAGTTTTGAGACAGAAAGCTCCCACGCCTTTCTCCACCCTTTGCTTCATGGAATACACACTTACACAACTCATTTTCCCTTACTCCAAATAGCCTCTAGCATGGAAATGGTTCCCTTCCCGCTGGTGCTGCCCAGCCCTTAGCTAATTTGGCTGCCTCTCCTTCTCCACGAATCCTTTCCAAGATGGCCAAATCCAGGAAGCTGCTTCAGGAAGGTCACACCCTGCACACGACCACAGCGGGACTTTCCTCTCTGGTTCTGCTGCACGTGAACCTTACCAAAAAACCTGCCTTCTTACAGGTGACACACCTTCATTTGCCACCCACTTGCCCAGGGATAGATCTCAGCCTCAGGTTCCTCTTCCCTGTTGGCCACTTCCAGTTCAGCGGCCCTCAGTTTATGCCACATGGGGTTTTTTGCTCCCAAGTCCATTGTTTTATTTCCATTGAACAACATTTGACAGTTTAATGTTTGTTCTCTACTTTGCGGAGACTCTTGTGCAATTCTTCGTCACCAGCTGTTTTTTTAACCCCCCTGCAAGGGCCCGTCCCCCCCTCAGCACTTCACCATTTAGCGACTCCTAAAAGGGTTTTTTCTCAGGAAGCCTTGATGAGAAACTTCCCCCCTAGCCGGCCCTATAGATTTTGTTCCCTGTAAAGCAGCCCAGCCATGTTGCACGTACATTTTAACGGCGTCTCACGGATGTGGAGTGTGTCAGCCCCACTGGAAGTTGTGTGGCATTGTGCCAACCAGCCAGCCCAGTGGAAAGCTGGATGCCAGCTGAGTGCCAGCAGGAGGCCCTGGAGGGCAAACGACAATCCTTGCATCTTCCAAGACGGGGCTTTGCTCCACCAACCCACCGCAGAGAAAGGAAGGCTGTGATCTTACCCGTCCACCACAGGTGTGGCATTCATTATTTTGGCTGCCTCTAGCTGATGGACATCTGCCAAGCAGACGGAGAACCAAGCAAGCATGAGGTAGGGCACCAGCAGCATCCTGGGGCGAAGGGGATCTGGTGTCAAGGTTCCAAATAGTAACCGAGCAGAAATCAGAGTCTAAGGCACCAGCAGCAGAGATCTCCTCCAGCGTTTCCTTCCAGGGATCCTCCGAGTGGTAAGGACATGGGGAGTGCCCCAGTGGGATCCACCCATCATGTGGCAGCTCCTGGGGGTGAGTGTGCCTTGGGAGGAGCCAGAGAAGGCTTCAGGCAACTGAGCTCATCCTGCCCTTTGGAGCTGAGTGAGGAAGACCCAAGGAGGATCCCTCTGGGAGGGACAAGCACAGGGAGTCTGGGCAGCCGCAATTCCCTTCCTACAGCATCTGTTCCACTTCCTTTCGTGGACCCCCCAGGCCTCTGACCCCAGGGGAAAGACCCCCCTGCAGTGCAGAGCAGCCCCTCCTGGCCAAGAAACCGTTTGGCCCTGAACTCTCTTTCTCCTCCAGGTTAAGTTCTGAGGAGCTCCAAGTCCCGAGGCCTCCTCCCTCAGAAGGGATCCATTGGGGACATCTGAACGAGGCAGCGTCTGGGTGGGGACAAAGTAGGCCAGGTGGTTCTTCCTGGGAGCCCCCTCTTTTCAGGCTAAACATGAAAACCAGACTGCGGGTGTTTATTTATGGTGGAAACAGACCAGTCCTCGCTGGGTCACTTCCTTCTCCTTCGCTTAGATGAAAGCAGCAGATCCCAGGCTGAAAATCAGCCTTGTGCAGAGACTGGCTCTCTCTAGATCCAGTTCTGCTTTTATCCAACCTTGCTCTCAGTCAGGGGAAAAGGTCCCTTGGTTCAGGATTGGCCGTGGTTCATGGCATTGCCAGGTCTACGGAGCTCCACTTGGTTGTGCCAAGGTTGCCAGTCACATATGGAGAAATTGCAGCTGTTCAAACCCAGGGGGTTGCCGAGCCTGAGCTGCGTTTCTTTTGAAAGCCTTGAAAGGGTGAGCCCCCCAATGCCAGAAGGAGATTCTGCCCCCCCCTTTGGCAGATGACCTTGCAGTGGTGGGCACAAGAGGCCCGCTGGGACAAGGCAGTCCACGTAGCTGTACTTCAGCCCTGCTATTCCCCAGATTTGATTCAGCAGCTCAGCGCAGCTAATTGGGGGGAGAGCGAGGGTAAGGAGAGACCTCGTAGTGTGGGGTTATGAGGAGGTGATCCAGAGTAGCCTCCATGGGGAGCAGATGCTGTTCCATGTGTAGATGGAATTGGAGGGCGTAGAGACAGCCAGGATGGTTCACTGATTAATTCTGCCTGTTACTGAGCAAGATAATTAGAAGCCAACAGACAAGAGGCTTAGGAAAGAGATAAGCAGGGATCAAGTTAATTATAAGGGCTTTCTAAGTCCCTGTTAAATTTTAGGTGAGAGGGGGGGGCAAAATGTCCATCTAACTATGATTAATGACCTTATAAGTTATGACTTTGTTTGTTTTTAAATTGATTTCCATGCAAAAACTCAGCCTAAAAGGGAATGTGCTTTGTAAGAACCGCATAAAAGGAACTTACCTTGAAAGGAAGGGAGTCTAGACTTACTTTGGGACATTTTTTTCTCCCCCCCTTTATTTGTGCAGCTGGGAAAGCTGGGGGAAAAATCTGGAGGGGGGGAATGGAAGGGGGGGGACGGGACATCAAGCACTGGAGTTGAATTTATGGGTGCATAAATGTGAGCCTTGGTGTTCTTCTCCAGGCAGACTGTGAGGGCTAATCTGGAAATTAAGAAGACACAACGTTGGCATTTGGGAATGTGCAGAGTTCCTGAAGGACAGACTTCAACATCAGACAGAAAAAGACATGGATGTTACATTCTCCTAATCCGTTGTGCTTTTTAAGTTACCTTGCACATAGTCACACATGTTCAATTATTCTCTCGCTTTATATGTTCCTAAGCAACTTCTTAAGCAGGTCAACTATCATAACAAACCGATCAAGTTTTTCCATTCTTGCATCAATAACAAAGTAGCTGAGAAAAGCAAATACCAGCAACCCACAGGAAGCTTTTCCCCACACGTTATACCATTGTGTTGTGCTCCCCCCCCTCCAAGTACGATTATGACTATAATGTGCAACACTTTTTTCTTTCTGGCCCAGTTTCTCTGCTCATAGGCCAATAGTGCTGTGCACACTCCAAATGATTTATTTTTAAAATTAAGGTTAAGATTTGCTACTTGTATTCATATTCACAAAAAAGACCAGATGTGCATAGCTGCTTTGTCAAATTGCTGGCATCTCCATAAATAATCTATTCTTTGTCCTGCCATTTAGATTTTTTTGTAAAGGATTTGGAATAAAACAATTAGCCATGAAAACAGAAGGACAGCATATTGCAAATCATCCAGTTTGGCTGAAAGATCAAGAACAGTTGGAAAGACCCAACCAGAGTTACGAAATTATTGATTAATCTGTTCTGGTTTTATTTCCAGTAGTACGGAAGAATCTGTGCTGTTTCCAGAGATAAAGAAAGCTGCCCTTTTGAATCCACCTGCGGCTGCTGCTAACAACAATTCCGCCTTCAGAAATGATGGTTTTGGTTAGAAAAACTCAGAGGGTTTTGGGAGGATACCTCCCACCGCTGGGCTGAGCAGGCGGAGAGGGAGGTCCTTTGGCTGCAGGAGAGCAGAGAGGCCTCCCGACTGCCCCCAGCGCCATGGCTCGGCTGGATGTGACCGAGGTCTTCGCCAACATACGCCTGCCGGGACACCTCCACACCAAGAGCTCTCTTCACTTTGCCAGCAGCTTTGAGTTCCAGGACACGGATGTCCTCCTGGTCACTTACCCCAAGTCAGGTAAAGGGTGTGGTGGACCTGTGCTAGGAGAGGAGGATGGAAGTGGTTCTTTCTTTGCCAGGCAAACTCTCTGTGCAAAACCAAATCCAGTTGTGAGATTAAGTAGCTAAGTCTGTTTACTCAGAGTACAAAAGGGAGCCTCTTCCAAAGATATTGGAAGCCTTTTGAAGCTGGCTGGGATGGCTCAGATGGGACAGTTCCTTCTGCTCCAGGCCTCTTCAGGTGGGCTCTTGTTCCTCCCTCGGTGGGTCTGAAAAGCCTTTTTCCCTTGGGGGGCATGGAATATCTCATTCATTAAAAAAACTGCTTCCCCCCTCCCTCTCCCTCTCTGCAGAAGCTGCTGTCTTTGTTGTTGCTTATTCGATGCCCTCAGAGGAAATGCAAACTTCTCTTAAAACAATTGAAAGAAAGGCTGAGACAAAGCACATTTCAACCAAGGCATTCTAGTTACAATGGCATTTCTTTCATGAGCTTTATTAGAATTTTTAAAACAAAGTAATAACCAGAGAAGAAAATAAAGAAAAATAATAAATAAGGAAGAAAGAAAACAGAAAAAAAAATAGAAAAGGAAAAGAAAGTTGACAGAGAAGCAATTTCCAATCTTCCTGACCGTGGTCTCTTTTGTCAGCAAAAGGTCCATCAGGGTTTGTAGTCGCTGATCAGCGATGTTTCTCTAATCAAGCAAGCTAATTTTGCCATCTCTGCTAGCTCTGTCATCTTCACCAGCCTTTCCTCCATTTCATTCTTCTCATTTTTGTGCATATCACACCAGTCTTGCAACAGGCAACGTGGCATTTCAAGTAACTTGTAACAAGAACTTTGTGGTTGCCTGAGCGGTTTGAGCGTGGAAACCCATCAACTATTTTAATAGATAGTGGGCTGCTGTTGGAAAGGGGAACAATGAGACAGGCGATGGTAGGACTATCTGATCTGGCCTCTGAAACAATAAGTGTTCGGTCTTGACTCAAAGGGAAATGATGGTATTTGAAATATTCAGAGGTAGTGGGAGAGTTAATCATTGACTGACCCCTGAACTACTGCCCAGTTTCAGCTCTCTCCTCCCAGCAAGACCCTTCCCAAGAAGCTGTGAAGGGCCCCGGTCCATCAACCAGATCTTTGCTGACATCCCCACCCAGAGAATCCATGTTAGTCCCCACTGTCCTTTCAGGTAGTTTTTAACCATCAGATCCCTGAATCCCACCCAGACCCTTGTTGAACATAGGCTGGGTCTCTGGCTGGAGGCCTCTGGGGCATTGTGAAAAAAGAGGAAGCGGGCAAAGAGAAAATGGAGCCGTCCTCCTTCCCTCGCCCCCAGGACTCTTGAAAGCACTAGGCTAGAGGCTCTCCGGGCCCTTCAGGCAAGCTGGACCGAGCACCCTTGTCTACTTTATCAGTAATTCTGGAGGAGGGAAGGAGAGAATGTTTGTCTTCATGTAGGGGTCTTTCTGGTAGTTGCATAAATGTGCTTTCTCCCAGTCCTTGAGTCAGCGGACAAATATGCTGGCACAACTGGTTCTGCCCAAGAGGTGAACTCTAATCTGCATGCATGTCTATCCATTGTTTATGTTTAATGGACTGTCAGTAAACCAGACAATTAACTGAGCGCTTTACTGCAGGTTGGTAGAGCTCTTTGCTTGGTTTTTTCTCCCACTGGTGTCAGCTGCCAGGGAAAAGAGCACCCTGATTGCCAATGGCAGAGTGGGCTTGGGGAAATGTTGGGGTGCACCTTTGCTCCAAGTACCTTTTAAGTTGCCCAGCTGACAGGTCAGCAGGGTAGAGATGCTCAGCCAGCTGTCCGTTGAACCTCAAGGGCTGATTTCTGCTCCTGTTCTCTGAACAGCCTTCTGAATAAGCGGATGCAGGTGCCCCACCATTTGGCCTTTTTTCCCAAGGAGAACCTCTAGACTAGAGTTCTTGCAGTCAAAAAGCCTGCAGTTCCACAGGTCCTCGTGACCAGCCAGTCTTCTCCTCCTGCCTTCCAGGCACCACGTGGATGCAAGAAATCTTGACCTTGATCTACAGCAACGGCAACCTTGAGCCCATAAAGACTCTTCCCAACTGGGCCCGAGCTCCCTGGTTGGAGCACAGCTATTTTCAAGAGCAACTTCAGCACATCGGGTGTCCTCGCCTCCTCACCACCCACCTGCCCCAGCCAGTGCTGGCACCTGCCCTGAAGAAAGCAAAGCCCAAGGTGTGTCTCCAGGAATACTCCATGGGCTCATTTCAGAGCCAGCATTCACAAGAATGGTGGCAAAACCTTCAGGTGGGGCTACCCGGGGGCCCCTCTGGGGCGCGTTCAGAGGGACATAATGTGGCATATTCAGCTTAGCATGTCATGAGTGCAGCCATGGTGTCTCTTGTGAAGCTAGTCAAGGAAACTGCAGCCAGAGGAGACCCAAGGTTGGGATGGCAGGTGGTCAAAGCAGGAAGTCCTATGTGGGGATCAACTTGTCCATTCTTTGCTGCTGCAGGTGATCTATGTGGTCAGGAACCCAAAAGATGTTGCTGTGTCCTACTACCATTTCCAGAGAATGGCCAAGTTCTTCCCTGACCCAGCCTCCTTTGAAGGCTTCCTTCATGATTTCATGGCTGGCACCGGTAGGTGGAAGGGCTCCAAGGATCTGCCTGTCTGTTCCCCCCCTAAGAGCACAGTCATTTGGTATCTTTAAGTATCTGCTTGCCAACATGGGGTGGCTTATGTCATGATGCTTAAAAAGCAGTTGCAAAGTTCAGATGAGGAAGTGGTAGAACTGGGTGGTTGTTTAAGCCACCGGTCTCCAGTTTCACTGCCAGCTCATTTGTGGGCATCCCACTGTCTTTACGGCTCTCGCAGTCTGCTTTCATTCTGCATTTTGTATTGTAACTGCAAATTTGGGGGCTGTCGAGGTTGTGCATTTGTTTTAACAAGGTGAGGGCGGTGTTTTAGCTTTCAGCCGGGGTCTCTGAACTTGGCACCTCTTAAAACCTGTAGACTTCAACTCCCAGAATTCCTCAGCCAGCGTAGCTGGGACTCAAAGTCCGCAAGTCTTGGAGTTGCCAAGTTCGGAGACACCCCCCCACCGCCCCCGGCTTAAAGCTCCGTGACTGCTTTGTAGCGACTGTTTTCAATTAGTCCCAGAAGCCGTAACTGGAGGCAGAGGTTTCCGGAGACTGCTGGGAGCCTCCCCCAGTCTGATGATCTCCAGATGTGGTGGTGGATAGTTCTGCTTGTGCTGGGTGGGAATTCTGGGGATTGCGGTTCCAGGCATTCAGAGGGCATTAGGTGGGCGGTGGCGTTTTCAGGCAGGCTGGAGATGGTGCATATGTTGCTATTGTATCAGACGGCATCGACACGGCTGCTTTCATCCTTAACAGGCTGGATTTTCTTTTAAAAAATTGGGACAGTCCCTTTTTCATTCTTCAGCAGTTTTACAAAGTAACTGTTGTCAGGCATATCTGGAGGTGAATTAAAACATTCCTGCTCTTGAATGTGCACCGAGGCTTTCCGGGAGGTGAAGGATATTTTCTCTGAGGGATTCCTGTGTCAGATCCCACCCTTGAGGGTAGTGGAGGAGCTGCCAGTTCCTAGAAGACGCTTCAAGGGCTGCTGGGCTCATCTTCCCTTCCGGCCCATCGCAGCCTTCATTCCAGCACGGTTTAACGGCTGCCCAAGACCCGGAGCAGGGGTCACTTTCATGGCCCTACTGAAGACCCAGCAGGCCAGAGCACCAGGAGCTGCTCTTTAAAGCACCCCGTGGTAGAGCTGGCAATTTTCTAGGGGAGAAAGGGGCGATTCCTCCATCTGGGGACTTCTTTCCTAGCAGGGGAGATACCAAAACACACCTTGGGGGGCCTGGGGAGTCAGGAAGCGGCTGCTTTGCCAGGACTCTGCCGATGGTCCTTCTCCCACCCAGTCAGTCCATCAAGTCCCGCCTGCCTTCGGGCGTCAGGCTGGGAGGTAGACGGACTCAAAGCAGAGGCTGCTTTGGAACATTTTGTGACTTTCTTCAGCTGAATCATAAGCACAATTGAAGGGAAGCCAGGAGGCTGAGATGCCAGCAAAGGATGTGGCTCCTTGTTAGTTGCCAGGAGGCCAAGCGGCTTCTTTCCCTCCCTGATCGTGGTCTTCTCCCTACTTTGAAACAGTGCACTACGGATCCTGGTTTGAGCACGTGAAAGGCTGGCTCAGCTGCCGAGAAGAGCTGGGCCTGTTTTGCATCAGCTACGAGGAGCTCCATCAAGTGAGTTTGCCCACAGACGGGCGCCAGCCGGTGGCAGGGAAGGAGACCAGCTTATTTTGAAACAGGATGGTGGTTTCAAATGCTGGCCTGTTGACAGGAAGAGGGTCGTGTGAACGGGAACAAAGGTTAGATCCAGGCTGGCTCGTGAGGCTGGAGAGGCAAGCGCTGAAGGAAGGAGCCCCCCTGCCCAGCCTTCTCCTCCCTTCCATCCCTCCAGCACAGCCAGGACAGCTCCAGGCGCGGGGAAGGACAGAAAAGAGAGAGAGAGAGATCTGGGAATGGGCGGCAAATGAACAGAACAGGCCTGCTCTGTTATGACTGGATTTAGCCCTGCATGCAGAGGAAAGCAAATGGCCCGAAGTTCAGATAGATGATTTTGTTCGTTTGTTTGGAAGCTAAAATCCATATATAGGTAGATACTTTTGTTTTTACCTTGTCTGGTTTACAAGCAGCGATGTGCAAACTGGGCCCTTCCAATGCTCCTAAACTCCCAATTCCTAGCTAGCTAGCCTGACCAGCTGTGAAAATAATGAGAATTTCTGGCTAATATCCAGAAGGCCACATTTTGTCATTCGAGGCTTTAAAATGGTGACAGAATATTCTCTCCTGATGTGGTGGAACACAATCCCCATCATTCCCAGCCCACGGATCCTTTTCTGCAGCAGGGTTCAGCAGTGGAGCTCTTGCCTTGGGCCGGGGCAGGCAGGTCAAAGGATGGGCTCCCTTCGGTTGGGCTCCTCCTCCTCCTCTCAGTCAGCACTGATGCTTTGCTCATCTTGGCCATCTTTCTCCTGGATAAAACGGGAGTTCTGATCTTTCCTGCCCTTCTGGTGGAGGATATAGGTAGGACCTCCTTCTCTTTTCCTCCTCCCTGTCGTCCTTTTTGCCCTCCCTCCTCCTAGGACCTGAAGCACTGTGTGGAGCGGCTGAGCGCCTTCCTGGACCACCCGGTTCAGCCAGACCAGGCTGAGGGCATACTGGAGCACTGCAGCTTTGCTGTCATGAAAGAGAACATCATGGTCAATGGCAAACTTGTTCCTCCTGAGATTATGGATTTTCAGAAAAGCCAGTTCATGAGGAAAGGTCAGTGAAGGCCACGGGGGGGTGGGGGGTGGGGGTGGGGGGAGGCTGGCGAGAGTTGGTGCAGTGCTGCCCTTCCCAGGTTCACCTCAGCCTTTAGCTTCCTTGCTCGATGACCACCGTCCCTGCTGCAGATTCAGCAAGATCTTCCTTCTGCCCTTCCAGGTATTGTTGGCGACTGGAGGAACCACTTCTCCCCCAAACAGAGCGCTCTGTTCAATGAGAAATACCAGCAGGAAATGGGGGGCCACCCCTGGCCCCTCCAGTGGGACATGGACTGAGAGCAGCTGCTCCAAGACCTTGGTTGGCCTTTGCAAGTGGCCGTCCAGGACCAGCTTGTCTTAGGACGGCAGCTCCGGCATCGGGCTTTCTCCCACTGGGAAGAGGAACTGGGAAGTTGCTCAGCAAGGTGTCACACCAGTCTGGGGCTGCGAGAGAGAATTCTTACACAGTCATAAAAAGCCGCCTGAAAGCAAATCGGATGACTACAAAACAGAGGGAGACAAGCCGGTCCCTCAAAGCAGGGGACCAAAGAGTTTATTTTTAAGAAGGGTGGAAGGAAGGCCACATGCAAGACGGTTTCTATGTTTAGAGTTAAGGGCTTGCTTGAGTCACACCAGTTGCTGGAAATCTTCTTCCTTTCTTTAATAAATCTGACTTATTTGCAGTGTCCCTAGTGGTTGCCCCCCCCCCCCCGCTTGTGCAGAGGAGCCGGAGAGCAGCCCAAAGACCAGTAGAGGCCTCCTCTCTTCTCTTCCTGGCAAGCAAAGGGGCTCAGGAGCAGTTTTGGTGGGGTCTGAAATGAGCTGGAGAGCACACAGCTGCACAGGCATCCTTTGGCAGCTGCCTTTCCAGATGTGCCTCCCCCCTTCCCTCTTCTGCAAATGAACTGGCCAAAGTGTAGAGTAAGAGGGGGCCATTGTCCCCAGTAAACAGCCGGGCATTGTCCAGTATGAGAAGACCAGGCAAGCCTGCAATTCTAAAGCACAGCCATCATGGAGATGCTAAGGATGCTGACAGGAGAGACACTCAAGTAACTGCCCGGCCTTTCCTGGCCTCTGGACCTTCCTCCAGATGTGCTGCAGCTTCCCTCTCTCCTCTCATCCTGTCCTCAGGGTGGTGGCAACTCCAGCTGAATGTGCTTGGAGGGGAACATCAGGCTGGGAGAGGACATCCTGTAAACTCCATGTCCATCAGAGCCACAGAGAGGGACTCCTGCACATGGGCGAAAAGTAACTTCTCTGGTCCAGCCCTGCAGAGAAGTCAGCTGTGTGGAAGAGACCAGGAAGCTTCACTGTCTTTCATGATTAAGATTTTCTGCTGAAATCCTGCGGTGGGAAGTATTTTCCTCCCCTTCTGTCCATAGGGATGTTGTCCTGGCAGAGGAACAAGATCCCCAGTGGCAACTTCCTCCAGGTAACTCAGATTATTGGTTAATAACGCCCCCTCCGCCCCCTCACCGCACTTTCCTTCATCCTAGGAACACACTGCAGTGGGAAAACATATTAAATCCAAAACATCTTTATTTTTATTTAATACATCTAAATGTCATCTTTAATACATTTTATCCAAGAAACTACAGTAAACAATTCAATAAAGGCAAGACGAAAAGGATGTTCACAGAATATTTCAAACCATAGTCTTTTTTTTAAAAAAATAGCAAAAAACAAAAAAGCAGCAGACTTGGATGGTGATAAAAGGTATTTCTTATAAATCCTGCACATAATCATCAAGGCTGGGAAAGACGCCGGAAGGGAAGGCAGAAAGAGGACCGGGGGTGGGGGAGGTCAGAAAGAAAAACTGAAAGGTTCTGACATGCCACCCTAAACCCGCCTCTTCTCCACGGAAACCCTGCTGAAATTTCGGCCCAACCTTTTCACCCCAGGGTCCTGAGTGACCTCGGGAGAGCCCTCCTCCCTTCCAACCCGGCTGGAGAGAGGAAGGTGCCAGCTGGGAAGAGTGGCAACGGCCGCCTGAGGGAGGGGGCTGCTTTGGCGATGGCTGGCTGGCTAATTCATTCTCACTGCAAAATTCCTGGCCTAACCAGAGGGGCCCTGCCTGCATTTCCGAGGCGTTGCCAGAGTGAGATCCACAAGTCAAGACAAGCAAAGCTGCCTCTATTGTGACACCCATAAAAACGGGCGAAGCTTCAGTCACTCTTCCCCGTCCGCCATCTTGGCTCTTCTGACCAGGCCCCGAGGACACTTGTGCTGCACTTTATTCCATCCCATCCCATCCCAGCACACAAAACAAACCATGACTCTTAAATTGGGGGCAGGAAAAACAAAGACGAGACTTTGATCTGTCCCAACTAGATCTCTGCTCTCGGCCTGCGTCATTAAAAGCTCAGTATATAAAAATGAAGGAAAGGGAGGAGGGAGGACGAGGGGGGGGGGAGAGACAGCTAAAGGGGCGAGGGAGGAAGGAAGGAAGGAAGGGCCGACTGGGTGAGGAAAACGGGACAGGGTGGGAAAGCTGGAGGTCCCAGGCTGCGGTGATCGGCCACAAGCCAAAGAGGCTCAAGGGTCTTGGAACATACCCCACCCGATCGCCTGAAAGGTGGGACATTTCCCAAGATATGAGGACGACCCAACCAAGGGGATGTCCTAAAATACTACCAAGGAGGGCAAATCACACTCATAACTTCTTGCTTTCTTCTTTCAGGAAACTGATTAGCATAACGTAATGAATGCTAATCAGCAAAAGACAGAGATGCATGTTTCTACAATAGAGGAGCCCCCCCCCCTGTTTCCCACCCCCTTCAGTTGACGGAGGGACCAGTCTGCCCAACTGTTGCGGCTGAGTCCATGGATCCAGCTAAAACCTTCTCTTGAATCTCCAGTGAACAGCAAAAGTCCAGCCACTAAAACAAGGGAATTAAAACCGAGTGAGGTTGTCTTACAAATCCTGTCCCTGGTTTTCTCTTCATGTTATCGCCAAACGAATTGGTCATGAAAGGGAAGGCAGAGGGTAAAAGGCAAGATGTGAGAACTCCTCACCCCGGAGATCCATTTTATTCCGGATGCTCCCAGGTCATCCCCAGAGGCTGCTTTCTCACATTCCCCCGTGAAGGCCTGGTACAGAGCCCACCTTCTTCAGCCAAGATGCTTCTTACCCATCACTCATCTATGTCCCAGGGTGGTCCTGGAGAAGCCTGTCTGGAAAATGAGGCCAGCAGAGGAAGGGGCTGCAGTCACGTTTTCAGTTCAACTGACTTGATAGATCCATTTCCTGAATTATCTTCCAGGTGACAAATACTTCTTCAGTTGCACAAAAGCCAGGGACGCCATGGGCCTTTAAGAGCTACAAACCCCCTCACTGTCAGAAGATGGATGGGATTCCTGCAGGTGATCAGCCATGCTGGGGAAGAGGGAGGCCATTGCTGGAAGGCGACACACCAAGGGAGCAATCTGGGGAAAGGCTGGGAGGCTCACAATCCACCCTCACCTGAGCAGAGATGCTATGGAGGTGCTGCAGCCGCAGGTCCTGCTCGGTTAGACAGCAGGTCAAGCAATGCTTTCGTCCAACCTTCTGGACTTTGTGCCGGAAGTTCCTGTTGACCCAGAAGTAGACAAAGCAGTTGAGGAAGCCGCTGCCAATGGGGAGCCACAGAGCAACGAATTCCAGCCAGTCGGGGACTCTTTCCTGGGTGATTGCTGGGAAAAGAGAGAGGGAGGGAGGGAGGGAGGGAGGGGAGAGAGAGAGAGAGAGAGAGAGAGAGAGAGAGAGAGAGAGAGAGAGAGAGAGAGAGAGAGAGAGAGAGAGAGAGAGAGAGAGAGAGAGAGAGAGAGAGAGAGAGAGAGAGAGATGGGAGTGAGTAAGTTTCTGCAGGGTGTCTATATGTTATCTAAAATGTATGTTATCTTGGAAAGCTACCAAGACCTGGCTGTTCCGACAGGCTTGGGACCATTGATCTCCGATGCCAACAGTTGAGGTCAGCCCATGACTGTGGTACGATTGAAATTTTTAAATATGTTTTAATCTATGCTTTTTTAAATTTTAATCTTTTTATATCGATGTTTTATTTATGTTTCTACATGTTGTGAGCTGCCCAGAGTCCTCCGGGAGTTGGGCGGCATAGAAATATAATATAATAATATAATATAATATAATATAATATAATATAATATAATATAATATAATATAATATAATATAATATAATATAATATAATATAATATAATATAATATAATATAATAATAATATAATAAAATAAAATAAAATAATAAAATAATAAAATAAAATAAAATAAAATAAAATAAAATAAAATAAAATAAAATAAAATAAAATAAATAAATCAACCAACCAATCAATCAATCAATCAATCAATCAATCAATCTGGGCATCTTGGCTCCTTCGTCCTGCCTTAGGCAAGTTCAAGGCTTCATCATTTATATCAGGCTGATGCCGTCAAGGTACCGTAGTGGTACAACAACCAGAATTCTCAGGAAATGTGTCATTTCAGGATTATGGGATACCTGAAGGATGGTTCGCCCAGTGGGAGCTGCATGTTTAGACAAAATAGATTTCTTTCAAAAAATTACAAGCTCATTAATCAAAAAATTAGGAGTTGAATACAGCCTCTTGCTGCCTTCTTCTCTTTAGAAGACAATCTCCACCCTCCCTTGTCCTCCGAACACCATCCCTGCAGGCTCAGAGGGCAGGACTGGCTCAGCTGCTCCTGCCTTGGAGCAAAAGGGCCAGGATTAATCTCGGCACTGAATGCAAATTATGCATCAGCCTTTGGACACTTGGCATTTTGCAGACGTGCACAAAAGCCTTTGTGTGGGGAGAGAGAACCGGAATTGCACAGGGACAGATCACTGCCTTGGGAAGGCTGATTACAACATAACTGCACATTACAACTGCCAATATCTCTTTTCAACAGTTGAGAGCCAATCCCAGAGGGCCCCCCCAGTTCCCTGCCGTCTGCTGCCCCATCCCCATATATTATCTTCCTTGACCACAGAAGAGATGACTAAGAACTAATAGAACTGCCCTCTTGCCTGGCATAAACACTCCTTTGGCACCTTTGCCAAGTGTGTGTGTGTTGCTTTGCCACCTGTTACGTACTGCCCTACGTAGCACGGATTTGCATAACCGCTGATTGGCTAATCTAGCGGCGGGAGAAATAAACTGCTGTCAGTGGCCGTCTAGGATACAGGGATGCCTTTAAAAGAGGCATCCCTGCAGCTTAGCCAGCAGTTCGTATTGCAAACAGCCAGGAGAATAAAAGGTGCTGAACTGTTCCTGTGTCTCGTTCCTTCTTTTGCGCCCAAATCTCACACCACCCACTTGCTCTGGGGCACTTACAGTTGTACACGATGGTGCCTATGCAAGGGGCCCAGCAGACAAAGAAGGCGAACACAACCGGGAGCAGCACTCGGGCAGCAGCATCCAGCTGGAGCATCCGAAGTCTCTTGGGCCACCCCACCTTCCCTAGCAAGCCTGTGTCCTTTCCACGCTGGCGCTGCGAGCGGGCCACTAGCCAGAGGCGCATGTTGGTGAAGGCAATGGTTGCAGCAGCTGGGCAGAAGATAGTGCCAGCAATCCAGAGGGAGTAGAAGGGGTTGGAGCCGTAGTCTGGCTCGCACAGTAGGGCGGCCGCAGAGAAGCGGACCTGGAGCACGGCCACAGGGGCCGGGATGGCCAGCGGCACCAGGAGGAGGGCGGGAAGGAGCCAGGCGGCCACGATGAGCAAAAGCACCCGCCTGGGGCTCAGGAGGCGGCCGTACTGGAGAGGGAAGAAGACCGCCACGTAACGCTCCAAGGAGACCCCGGCCAGGGAGTAGAGGGAGGCCCCAAAGAGGCTGGAGTTGATGAAGGCCACCACCCGGCAGTAGATGGCCTCTTCTCTGGCAGCCTCCTTGGGGACCGCTGGCCCCAACTCCAAGCTCCGGTACAGGTTGAGGGGCACCACCAGGACTGCCAGAGCGGCATCCGACACAGCCAGCGAGAGCAGCATGAAGCGGCTGCTGTGGCTCCAGCCAGACACCGAGGAGGCCAGCACTGCGATAGCCAGCCCATTGCCCCCCATGACCAGAAGTCCCAGCACCCCCAGGAGAGTCACTTTGACCAGCCAGGTCTGGCAATATGGTGGCTGGCCACAAGGGTCGGGCAGGCATGGGGTTTGCAGCCAGGCTGGCTTGGTCTTGTCCCAGGGCTCATGCACTGTTGTCAGCTGTGTCCCCCTGCTGGTGTGGGGGCTTCCCTCCCCGCTCAGGATGAACCCCCCTCCCCTGCCTTTGTTCCTCCCCTGTGCCTCCAGAAACCTCTGCTGCCCAGGGCCTGGCAGCTTGGGCCCTCCAGTCAAAGGGGCCTCTGCCCAAATCTCCTCCTCCAGAGTAAAAGCTAGGAGCAGCAGCAAGAGGGCACAGAAGGGGCTGCGGGAGGCCATGGGGATTGGTCTTGCTGTTGCAGCTGCAGAGCCCGGCTGTCCAGGGAAGAGGTTTGGCCTCTGGAAGCAGCGCCTTTTATGGCCTGGCTTCCATCGTTCCCCAGGCTGCCCACGGAGCTCAGGGAACCAGAGGGAGGCCAAGTGAAGTTCTCCTGAACTTCATTCCCAGCCTTGATTCTTTAGCATCTCCAGGTGAGCGGCCCAACCTGATGTTCTCCAATTGTGTTGGCCCTGTTGACAGTGGGTTATGGGTATTGTAGTCCAACGGCCTTGAAGGACTCAGCTTGGGGAGAGGTGGAGCAGGTCTTTACCTGGAGTTTCACTAGTGAATAGAAACCCCAGAATTTTGGACTCTTATTAGGAGAGAAATGTGAACATTTGCCTATTTTCCTCTCCGGATGCCTATAGGACCATTTTCTAGGCTACACCCCCCCCCTGCCTTTTTCCAATACAGTTTTCCTTTCTGCTGTATTTTTATGGTCATCTACCTGGAGTATTTGCAGAATTAGAGACTTTGTTTCTGGAAACAAAGCAAACTGGGATGCAATGATGATTCCTCTTGACTAATTTCTGGGGGAGAGATCGGCTGGGTCACATCCTGATGCTAAAAAACGATCCCTGCAATCTTTTATTGCAAAATGAACAGTATGTGTGACAGTGAGTAGCAGCTCCATCTGACTTGCAAGCCACAAACTCAATGGCCGTTTGTTGTAGGGCAGCTTCCAACACTGACCAGGAAGGACCAGAATGGAGTTTGGAAGACCGTAAGTGGAGCTGAGATCAGCTGCTTTCTTTAGGCCTCTCCCATCATCCCGATTTGCTTGAAACCTCATAGATCCTAGATCAGTATGTTTCAGCCTCAGCACATTAATTCAGTTGGACTTCAACTCCCAGAATTCCCCAGCCAGCCATGAAGTCTTAGCTTAAAGTTACTGAGGTTGAGAGACATTGCGAGAGGGCCTTCGGTTGCCCAACTTGCTTGTCTAGGTATCGTCTGGCTCTGCAGCAACTGCCTTCCTTTTCTTTCTTTCTGGTTTTACACATTATTATTTCTACCTGTTTATTATTTCTTGCGACCAGGAGGCTGTAAAAGTGATTTGATTTGATAGAAGCAAGTCAAGACCTGTTGATCCCTCTCTAGTTCCAGAGCAGGGACCCAGGACTTAAATGAAGGGCAGGCAAATTCTGGGGTCTGTTAGGAAAAGCTTTCTAATGGCCAGAAAGCTTCGGGCAGAGGCCAAACAGCCTCGCTTTCAGATTATTCCACTGAACAAAGAGTTAGACCTTAAGGGTCCATGTTTTATGACGCCACAACCGCAGCCAAAGTTTGAATGTTGGGTCAGCTCTTCATCTCTGGAAATGAAACCTGCACCTGGAATATTCTTTTCCTGCAGAGCAATTTGGAAATCTTTTTCCGACCACCTGCAGCCCTGGAGGAGGGAGTTGGCCGGGTGGGCTGTTGCAAGGACCGCCAGCAAATGAAGGCTTCACCGCCACCTCAGCAGCCACCACACGGGGGCAGCAGAGTCCCATTTTGGAAGGCTTGCAGTTGGATGGTGCAAATACAATGTTGCAGTGGAAGGGGGGGGGGGCTGCAGTTCCTTGCCCGCCTTCTGGGGGCATTTTCGGGCATTTGAAGGAGGGGGGTGGCCAGTGAGACTCAATAAATATACTCCATATAGTTTCATCCCTGTGACTGAATTAAACATGCAGAGGGGAAGAAGATGCTTAGGGCCTCCCCTCTGGGGGGAGCAGGGGGGGAGGGGGGATCCGTTCAGCCCCATCTCAATCAATTTACATCTACATGAAACCACTGGGTGAGACCATCCGACGACACGGGGTGAGGTTTCAGCAATATGCTGATGATACCCAGCTTTACATCTCCACCATGCGTCAATTCAGTGAGGCGGTTGATGTGATGTGCCGGTGTCTGGACGACGTGAGGATCTGGATGGGAGTCAACAGGCTCAAACTCAACCCGGACAAGACCGAGTGGCTGTGGATACTGCCCCCTAAGGACTTTGTCAACTGTCCCTCCTTCCTTCTGGGGGGAGAAAAATTAACCCCTTCAGAATGGGTTCGCAATGTGGGTGTCCTCCTAGATCTGCAGCTGAAATTGGACCAACATCTGTCAGCTGTGGCTAGGGGGACCTTTGCACAAGTTCGTCTCGTGCACCAATTGCGACCCTACTTGGATCGAGAGGCACTTCTCACGGTCACTCATGCCCTTGTCACCTCACGGCTTGATTATTGTATCGCGCTCTACATGGGGCTACCCTTGAAGAGTATTCGGAGACTTCAGTTGGTCCAAAATGCAGCTGCACATGCTGTTGTGGGTGTGCCGAGATACACCCACACTACTGCCATCTTGCATGAGCTCCATTGGTTGCCCATTGGTCTCCGGACTCAATTCAAGGTGTTGGAGATTACCTTTAAAGCCCTATATGGCAGGGGCAGGTTGCTTTCTTACCTCGCTGCCGGAGCCATGTGCACGCATCTCCACGCTTTGGGGGGGCATGTGCTCGCTACGTGCGTGCGCCCCCTCGCACAATTTTGCTTCTGCGCATGTGCAGAAGCAAAATCGCGCCGAAATCTCATGAGGGGACACGCGCACGAGGGAGATTTTGGTGCGATTTTGCTTCCGCGCATGCATGGAGGCAAAATCTTGCTGAAATCTCTCTCTCATGCGTCCATTCACGAGATTTCAGCGCAATTTTGCTTCTGTGCATGCGCAGAAGCAAAATTGACCCAAAATCACCGGGAAAAAATGGTGACGTGTGCGGTGGACCGGCAAAGAGGGCCCCGGAGTGGTTGTGCAATCGACCGCCCCCTACTGGAGCTGCGCACTGGGCAGCTCCGGCAGGAACCCACCTCTGCTATATGGTTCAGGGCCAGTGTATCTTCGGGCCTGTCTTCTACTTCATACCTCCCTGCGACCGGTTAGATCACAGAGGGCTGGCCTGCTCTGGGTCCCGTCAGCTAAACAATGTCGGCTGGTGGGCCCGCGGGCGAGGGTCTTCTCTGTGGCAGCTCCTACCCTCTGGAACCAACTGCCCCCCAAGATCCGGACTATCCCCACCTTATTGGCCTTCAGGAAAGCCGTGAGGACCTGGCTTTTTCGGCAAGCCTGGGGCCAATGAATGAATTATTGTTGAATTATGGATGCTGGCCCATGAATGATTGGATGACTGAATGTTTTTAAATTGCTATATTGACTTCTAATCTGTTTTTAATTCTTTTTTATATTAATGCTATTTGTATTCTTGTTAGCCGCTCAGAGTCCCTGCGGAGTTGAGCGGCATATAAATACAAATAATAAATAAAATAAATAAATTTGGGCATGCGGGAGGGCTCCCTCACTCGTGTTGTTCCTTGGGGGTGGCGTGGCACAGGGGAATCTCAGGTGGGGATGGGGGGCACTCACAGGGCCCCAAGAGCCTTGGCCGAACCTCAGAGAACCTTCAGCCTCAGTTTGATTTCAGGGGATCCTTTTCCAACCAAGAGCACCCCAGGACCTGTCCCAACCATTAGTTAATTGTTTAAGAACATAAATCCACACTGATTTCAAGGAACAGCCACCCCATTTGCAAAGCCAGAGAAGATTTTGCTGGTGGAGCCCCAGAGACAAGGCCCCCTCCTGTCCCCCCAGCTGACTCCGCACTGACTCCGGGCTCTCTTGGCCCAGCAAGGAACTTTTCAAAAGGAGGGAGGGGGGCTCCATAAAAAGGCTCTGCCCTCAGGCCAACAGACCCTCCCCAACAGAGGGGAGATGTTCGTGCAGGGAGACGGCTGCATTTTCTTCATATCAGCTCTGGAATTGTATCCAGCCTGATGCAGATCTCTTTGTCTACATATCTAATCATCTCTCTCTCTCTCTCTGTATTTACTTGTACGATGCCTTAATACCAAAGTGATTTTACAATAGGATTAAGATAGCAAGTAAAAATATCCAATAACAACGAATCAGAACATGGCACGCATTGCAGAGGGTGACTAACACAAACATCTTCCCCAGCAAATGCCAGCAAGGAGATGCACCACCACCTGACCCAGAGTGACAAAAAATCTCTGTGGCTTTGTAGAAGTCCAACAGGTGAAGACTATGCTGGCCTTGGAGGAATGTATTCCCCAGCCACTGAGGCAGCATGTTTCCAAGATCCCCAAGATGATCACATTTTACAGCTAAAATCTGGAGTGTACCAACTTATCCAAATCTTCTACTCAGCCAGAAATGATGGTCCTGTAGGTAACCAGGTCCTGAGTCCTGAAGGGCTTTATAGAGGACAACTAACACTGAATTGCACCTGGCGGAGCAGTGGTGTTATTGAGACACCCTGAGCAGTTGTGGTATGGAGCTCCTGCTGTCTCCGTCTTTGGAACGAGTCCAAAAGGGAGAAGGAATCCTCCATGGCCAAGTAGTTCACATCTGGGACATGGGGGACCACCTGCTGCTATCGTGGCTGTTTCAGGGGTGCGTTGCTGGCCACCAGCTTGGTTGGCTTCAAAAAAGAGTTGGCTCAATTCATGGAAGTCCTGAGGATCAACAGCTATTACCCTGGATGGGGTGGACCCTTCTGAAGGCCACCTTGTGGGACACCAGAAGGCTTCCTTGGGCAGATCCCTGTGAGAGCAGAGTAGATGGGCCAGGGGCCTGGGCCAGCAGGACGCAGCTTCTGTTCTTAACCTCGTTTAAAACCTTTCATCTGATTGAAGAGCACCAAAGACCCACAGCCAGGTTTTTGACCGGTCTAAACCAAATGACGCTCTCTCCCCGTGCCATTGGCGCAAGCGTTTACAGGCATAGCAATCCATTGTGATGTGCAAAAGTTCCACACCAGGTCCTTCCAAACCCAAACAGCAGAGCAGGAAAGTGAGGAGTGGTGCCTGGGGAGGGGGCACCCAAAGGGTGTCCAGCGTACAAATTCTGCTGGCTGCAGTGAAGAGCCACAACCCCCCCACTTCCATCCCAAGTCTTTACTGACCTGGAGATGTGGCCCAGCCCAGCCTGTTCAGTTTTGGAAGATGGACACCTGTGCGGTTCCTCTGTGTTTTGCACGTGCCAGAAGGAAGAATGGACAGGCAGCGTTCATACAGTAGGAAAACGTGGTGATTGAAGGGTTTCCAGAGTCTGCACGGGGGGGGGGGAGAGTTTAGGGCCTGCTGGACAGGCATGTGCACGTCTTCTGTTGCACCCTGTAATCATTCCCCGTCACTCCCCGCAATTAGCCCGGTTTTGTGTCACTCTGGATGCAGCTGGCCTCAGTGTGCTGTGGCTGGGCTGTGGCTCCCCCCCACTCCCGGCCTTCCCGAGGGGGCTCTTTTCCTTCCCTGGCTGGAGGAGGAATTCAGTTTCTTCAGGGAAGCTCTTGAGCCTGCGAGTAACACAAACCCGGGTGCAAGTTGGCTTCGGAATGCAGCCAAGAAAGCGGGAGGGAAGAGCAGACACTGAGCTGATGGCTGATTTGGGCCTGATGCAAAGCCAACCTCAGGCCTCACTTAATGGCCGGACTGCCGGCCCAAGAGACGTAGGTGACCAGAGCTCTCAGGCCAAGGAGCCCTTTGTCCTGCAGCAGGGAAGAAGTAAGGGGGGAAGAGCAGGATAAATTACCCAGCGGGCTATTGGGTGGTCTTCCCCCCCTCTTCTCAAGACTATGAGCAGCTGGTGCAAACACAGTGGCAGGATTTCTACTAGTGAGGACCTCTCAAGAGTAGGGGGGTGGGGGGTGGGGGGTGTATGTGTGTGGGGATGGCAGTTGAGTCCACCCAATAAACTGGAGGAGAGGTTGAAATGATTGAGCTGAACGTCGAAGGGCCTTTTGGGGTCCCGTCTGATTTCCTAACTGTTCTTGCCGCTTTTTGTCTGTCCTGTGGCTGCCAAGAGCAGGGAGGGCCTCTCAGCCTCAGCTGAATTTATCTTCCTCATGAGCTGCATTCAGTATCGAAACTAGACTGGGACATGCAGCTTGCTTCTTCCATCCACCGCACAACACAAAGTCAAGAATGGTCTTTCTGAGGTGACCGATTTCCTTGGCATCAGAGCGGCACCTGCCTCCCGACCTTGAAGGGAAGACCTCCAGTGCCCTTTCCCTGGGCTGGCTGGCCCACAGGCACCTGCATGCCAGCCAAAACCTTTTTGTGGTGAGAGGAGGCCCACTGAAGGAAGCCAGCCTCAATTTGCTGCAGTGCAGACTTTCCAAAATTCTTCTTCTCCACCACTTTGTGGCCAGGGAGCCTGGTGGATTTCTCAGGGGGATTCTTATGAGCCAATTTCAAGTCAATTCAGCACAGAGCAAAGAATGTGGCTCCCTCCTTCTCCAATTATTGAATCATTGATCTTTTTGTTCCTTTTTAAAATTTGAGCCTCTGTATTTTCAAAGGAAATCAGCCAACTTTCGTTCTTGCAGAAAAGTCAAGTAAAAAAGGAATAAAAATGGACAAATAATTGTGGGGTGCTTGGTGCTCTCTGAGCTTGCTTGTTTTCTTGCAGATGTTTCATTACCCAAATTAGGTAACATCATCAATGCTGGTATAAATAATTGTGGCCAGAATAATGACAAGGGGTCATTTGAATCAAGCAGTAAGGCTATTGTTTGTAATGGCTGAAATGAGAGAAAAATCTATCTCTATATTTATTTATAATGTTTTAAAAGTTTATTCTCTTTGTCATCAGTCCCAGAAATTCTCTAAGTTGGATGGGAAGGTCACCCTTGCCTCCTCATTGTTAGCCTCACTTTCTCAGCAAATGCACCGATTTCCCACAAATTCACCAAGGGAAGAGGAGCAGATGGTCACAGAGGCCATCCTTGTCCAAGACAATCGGAGTTTGCAGGTGCAACATATTGTGTTTTGGTAGCAGGGACAGACGTTTCTCAAAGGTTTCCTCCATTTAAGAATAACTACATCAAAGAGAACCAAGGAGGTTTGCATTTGCTCCCCTGATCTCTGCTCAGTGCACACCCGGTTAGGAGGAGACACGGGAGCTCAGGATTCTCAGCTGACCCGCAATAGAGAGTCTTGGAAGAGCAGAAGACGGAGCTGGCTCTTCCCCATCCAGGTGGCTCACCTGCCATGACAGAAGCACCCAAGGAGGCCTCCGGTTCCTCCTCCGTCAAGAAACATCTGCCCTCAGCAGAGGATGGGCTCCAGCATGAATCTTATCAGGCACAAGAGTTACTATGGTGACATCCATTATCCCTCTTTATACAGAGATGAATCAGGAGCTAAAAATAAGATATCTGTGGCAGATTGATCGGGTGGGGGTGGGGGTGGGGGGTAAGTATTGGGGCAAGTGGAACACCCGGCTCTTGACTCCTTTTCAACATTAGCCAGGGCTCAGTGAAAAGGTAGCTGGACTTCTTCGTGTGGGGATTGCCTTTGCTCCCAGAAGGAAGGGTTGAGCAGGTCTGGGATCACCTGGAAGACATACCTGGCCTCCCTCTGGCACCTTCTTTCCTGGCCTGGTTGCTTCTCTTGCAAGGCTGGGGCCAAAGAACCAAGGATCTCCTTGATGAAGGCGGCCATGAAGGAAGTTATCTGGGAAATGAGCCTCCAGGGAAGCCAGTCCTGTTTTTGGAAAGCAGCCAGCCATCAGGATGACCAAAGAACCTTTGAACAATGGAAACGAGGACATAGCAATCTCAGCCTCCGGCATTTCTGCCAGACTCGGCTTCATGCAAGCCCCTTTGCTACAGCAGGTGCTTTCCCATCAAACTTCATCCTTGTCAGCATGAATACATCTCGCTTCAAAGCCCCATTTATTGCAAGAACAATTTGAGCAATTATCCTGACAGTCAGAAATAATCACTGTGTCTCTGTTGAATAGAGCTGTTTCATGGTTAGAGCCTGGCTCCTTTTGTTGGGGAGGGGGGTGTCAGGCGGGGGGGACAGTCACTGTGGAACTGGTGCTTCTGAATGCCCAGCATTACGGCAGACTTGGGGGTGTTCAAATATGCTTTGTAGGAGTGGGGTGAGTGTGAATGGGAAGAATGTATTAAATTATTGCATCATGTTATGTGATTAAATTGTACAAATTTTTGCCCAGACAAATGCAGGAAGGCTGCATTTCAGAATATAAACATGTATTAAACTGGTTGTGAAAAAAATTATGTTGGATTCCAGGCAAAGCATCAACAGAACATGTTATGTCTCTCCTGCTGGTTAAAGCTTATTAAAGCTTGGCCATTGTTTAAAAAACACCCCCAAACAATTATTGGTTACAGAGCACAACCGGGAGATAGAAAAGTCCATGTTTTGTTCACTTTTTGCCTGGACATCCAAGATAAACATTGGCCATTTTGGCCATAGAAACCTCTGTCCATGGTGCTGAAGCATCTGGACTGGCAGCTCACTCAGCGGCTCGGCTGATGCTGTCTGGTGCTGAAAGAATGTTGGCATGGGGGTCCCCAACCCTCCTTTCTCTCTCTCTCTCTCTCTCAGATGCACACCCGTTCTTATTTTTAATTCCATTACAATGGGACACAAAGGCCCCGATGAGGCTTTGTTTCCATTTTCACTCCGTGTTCCCCTGGAGCCTCAGAGCCTTTGATTCATTGTGTGTGGTAGGAAGCCTCAGTTAATCCCACGGAACTGCTGACTGCATTGGAATCTCTTCTCGCTGAGCTCCTGGGCAGCGTCTCAGGGTGGCTGTGATCAGGCTGTGATCAGAAGCAGAAACGTACAAGGAAATCTGTGCACCATTTGCCGGCTGACATGACTCGCATTGAGGCTAGACGTGAGATGAAAATTGAAAGGCCCCCTGCTGAAGGCGCTGCTCAGAGCAGGCATAAGCGCTGGTGGCAAGGCAAGAGATAGGCTGGATTGCAAAATCTTTCAGGCCCACATTTGGAAGCTCTCTTTTCCTCCTGATTAGCTGCACAAGAGAAGCCCTGGATGGAGCTCCCTCCCCCCCCTCCTCCAGCCTCCCATTAATGTAGCTTTCTCTCCTGAATGTGGCAGCGCACCAGCAGGGGAACTTTTCTCCTCCCAGGATAGTTACGGCTGCTATCCTTGAATAAAAGAAGTTCAAAGAGAACTGTACATGTTAAGCCACCAAATTTTAATTTATGTAGAAGCTCTTTTTGTCGCCAATGGTCTGGATCACAATAATGAGTTCTGATCACATTACGTGTGCAAATTAGTACAGCAAAGCTGGGGTGTTTGTACTAGGACTGTGGTAGGAATGGTGGCCCCCAGGGTTCTCTCTACTTCCCACCACTCAGCTTCTTTCTGTCCTCCTCCTCGCTTACAACCCCAAGCCCTGTGCGCATATCCTCATTTTAGGATCATATTTAATAAGACAGACTCAACATTTGTGGAAAATGTTGTTGTTGCAAGGCCTGTTACCTGGTATGGTGCCACAAGTCTCTTGGTTGTTTCTTGCAGCAATAAGATCCCCTCCCCTTCTGTTCAGTCATGTCTGGTTCTCAGAGGCTGCTTGGATTAATCCCTGCAGTTTTCTTGGCAAGATTTTGCAGAAGTGATTTGCCATTGGCTCCTTCCTGGGGCTAAGAGAGAGGGACTGGCCTGAGGTCACACAGCTGGTTTCGTGCCCAAGGCAGGACTAGAACTCAGGGTCGCCTGCTTCCTAGCCTGATGCCTTCACCACACCACCAAACTGGTCCTCGCAATAAGATTAACACGAGACAATGAAGTGGTGCTCCAGTCGTGGCCTGCAGCTCTTGAATCGCTCTTCCCGAGATCCGGCTTTCCCTGCTCCAGATTGGAAGCGCCACCGTGTTCCACTTTGCTGCCTTCTGGCTTCCTTTGGCGCTGTGTTTTTGGAGGCGAAGCTCAGCCTGCAGCCCCAACTGCAATTTGCTTTGGGCTAATTGGCATCAATTCTCCAAAGCAGACATTTCGGCCAGACAATGGGCATCCTGTGCCTTTGAGTAGTGCAAAAGCTGGGGAAAGGTTTTTAAAAAGGAGGTTTAGGCTGTCACAGGTGCAAGAAGAGATGCCCCCAGATAGAGGGTAGGGGGGCTTCTGGCCCAAACCCACCACTGGGCATCATCCTGCAGGTGTACGGAAGGTCTGTTTGTCTCAGTGGTGCTGGCATGTGGAGCGGCCACCTAAAATCTCCATCCTCCATACCTTTTGCCACTTCTTAAATTCCGAAAAACACCCCTAGAGAAGCCAAGCCGCCTGAAGTCCGTACAGGAGGTTTGTCACTCCAGAGCCGGTCACAAAGGACCAAAGGGCCCATTTTGTCCCCACGACCGTGACATAAACCAAGTGGTGCCACAGCTCATGCGGCACGCTGGCCTCCAGTCAGAAATGGCCGCCTGCTTAAACCTGGTTCGAGTTTTCAGTCCGTGATTGTTTCAAGGTGTTTATAGGGGTCGATTTTACTTTCCCCCCCAAAGGACAAGAGGGATCAGAATTTCTTTTTTATCTCTTTTTTATTTGGCCGTCTTCCTGGGTACATTTAGGATTTCTCATGCAACCATCAGCAAATGACACATCACAGCAAAAGACAACCACGGAGCACACAGGGGGGAAAGGGACCCCAGACCCAAACCGCTTCCTGCACAGGAGGCGGCTGTGAAATGGACCGAAGCGCCTTCGCAACATGGACCGGGCCGTGTCCCTGTGCCACGCCAAGAGGCGGCCTCATCACCAACGGAGCCCTCTCTGCACCCAGAGGGAGGGGGCCTAGACAACCCAGTGGCGGCAAGGGTCTCTCTGCCGCACCCCCCTTTGCCAAGGGGCTGGTGTGGGAAGAGCTGCCAGTGCTGCGGTTCCATTCCCAAGAGCTGGAACCCTCCAGAGATGCTCCTGGGCTCCTCTGTGGAAGGCAGGCTCAGGGCCTGGACCCACTCTGAGAAGTTCAGCCACTCGGTTGCCTCTGTTTTCTGCCCCACTGCCCAGAATGCCCCTGCTTTATTTACTCCTTCGTTTCCAGGGTGCCCCATTGCAAGAGAAGAAGCGCTGCTGTTCCTTTGAGCAGTTTCGGAGGGGGGCTATAAAACAGACGGACGTTTATTCCCCTGCCTGAGCGAGACCAAAGGAAGGGTGAAGAGGAGCTTTCTTGGCCCGTGTGGATGTATCTGAACGAGAGTGATGAGGGGCAAAGGGTACCCACTTCCCCTCTCGGCCTGCTTCTTCCTCTTTACCTTCCTCTCTCTTTCCTTTGCAATCCTGCTGCCCCTTTGGCATTGCCCAGCGTGGAGCGCCTGCTGCCAGGGCTGCCCACTCTCTATCCCCATCTGCCCACCCTCATCTCAGGGCCTTTCCTGGACTTGCTGGCCTCTTGCACAACTTCGCTGTCCTGGTGCCCAAACAGCCAGGGGGGCGCAGAAGATGTCCTGCTCTGCGCAGTGGAAAGGGAAGGTCTCGGTGGGTCTCGCTCTCTGGAGGACAAGGAGCACAAGGAGGGGAGACAGACGCAGGTCGGCGGACGGGGTCACTGCGGGTTCACTGCGGTGAGTTCAAAGCAGAGCCAGGGGTGCTCCCTTGGGGGCCACGGGGGGGTAAGGCCTTGGAGCTGTAATATTCGACCACCTGCTTGGGCACCTCCGCCAGCACACACTTGGCCAGGGCGGTGGGCGAAGCCTGGAAGACAAAGGAGGCCGAGAGGTCAGCTGGCACCTGCCATCCTGGCACCATCTGGGCAGTATCAGGAGAGAAGGCAAGAGCAGAGCAGGAAGGCCAGGAGGGGCCTGGCGAAACTGTTCCCAAATGGATCCCCGGGGGAACCTGCAACCCAGTGGATCCAAGGCCACCTTACTTCCTGCTGGAGGTGCTTACGGCTGCAGAATCAGGGGAGGGCAGCCAGGTGGGGGGCATGTCCTGCCTGAGGGAGGGGGCACTTACGTTCTTGAACTCCCGGAAGGGGACGAACTGCACGATGTCCCGCATGACAGGCTCGCCTCTGGGGGAGCGAAGGATCCCATCATCCCCGTCCAAGATCTGCATGTCGGTGAAGTCGGCGTTGCCCACCCCCACAATGATGATGGACATGGGCAAATAGGAGGCCCGGACGATGGCTTCCCGCGTGTCCGCCATGTCAGTCACCACCCCATCAGTTAGGATCAGCAGGATGAAGTATTGCTGTGAAAAGAGGGGGCAGGTTGGGGGGCAGGAAATAAGCAGGACGGAGACGGAAGAAACCTCAGAGGGGACAGTCAGGGGTGCAGACAAAACGGCCCCAAATTCTTCCCCTTTGATGAGCCTCTCAGCCAACGTCCATCAACCGATCTTGTTGGCACAGAAGGGGCAGCAGCCCTCCCCTCATTTGGGAGGCCACCTGAAATGATGAGGAGAGACCAGGCTCCACTGCAGCCCCCCCTCCAAGGCAACACCCCTCCCCCCAGGGCTTCCTCCTTCAAAACAATGAGGGGGGAGGGGGGAATTGCCAGAGAGGGTCCTTTCTTCTTGGCAAAGGAGAAGCCTCTCTCTCTGCGTCTTCCCTGGCAAGAGCTCCAGGGTTCCTGGGCATGTGCCAAGGGCTACCGTCTTGTGAGAGCAGCAGAGGCACAGTCCCAGTTGGCACCAGCCGGAGTGGGCAGTGGGACTAACTCTGGAGATATGCTGCCCTCCACGGGGGGCTCTGCAAAGGCCCGAGAGGTTTCTGATAACCCCTGACCCATTTGCAGGGCCCAGAGTTTGGGTGGGTGGAGGTCCTCCAAAAAACCAAGCCTCCATTCACGAATTCATGGGAAAGCAATTCACTCCGATTTGAAATTAGTTTGGGAATTGAAAACCAATCGTCAGATTAAATGCCACCGCATCGATCAGGTAATTTATGTGCTCTGTTTTTATTTTTTAATTTCATTTGCTTTCCTTAATCAAATTGACCCAATTCAAAATGCCAACGTTGACGGACAAGTCCAAGAAGGCTGGAGTGGATTCGCTTCCTCCACAGGGCTCCTTCTACGGCCCCCTCGGGCTCCCCGGCCTTCCTTCTCTGCTCTGACGGGAGCCCAGCCTCCCCCCTCCCCCCCACCCACTCACGCCCCAGGCTGTGCGGACGGACACCTCAGTTGGCGGCATTAATTGATAAGACTGGCAGCAAAGCTTTCAGCCACTTAGTGAGCGTGCCAAGAGCTGTCAAGACCAGGATGAGAAGTCTTGCCTGGGTCCTCGCCCACTTGGCACATGTCAATAACAGAGGGAAAAATTTGTTCAAACCAATAAAGGAGAATCTTTGTAGCTCAGGGTTGAAACGAAGGATCCTTGGTGCTCTCTGAGCTGGCTTGTTTTCTTGCAGACCTTCCATGACGCAAACTAGGAAACTTCATCAGTTCTGTTCCTAGTTTGGGTCATGAAACATCTGCAAGAAAGTAAGCAAGCTCAGAGAGCACCAAGGAGCCCTCGGTTTTGTTAAAGCTTCCCGGTCCGTCCAATGCTTTCACGTATGTAGGCAAGGGGCCCAATCCACCACAACAACCCTGCCTCCCTGGGATCTACTTTTCGATCAAGCGGAGGGACAGCTTGTGGTTGGAAGTGTGGCAACAGAGCTTAAACTCCAGCAAATGTGGGGACCCCGAGGTCAGAGGAGACCCCAACCATCACCCAGAATGTTTCTGCCGATTCCAACACACTCACCGAAGCTTCCTGGGTCTTTTCTTCATTCGCAGCTACTTTGGCCACTTTGGAGATGATGGGCGCCACGTTGGTTGGGCCGTAGAGCTGGATCTTGGGCAAGCAACTCTGATAAGACTCCACCACCCCCTGGATGCCTAACAAGGAGGGGGGAAGATTTGGTGGGCCTTTCTGTGCAGCACAGGCGGGGAGGGTGGGAGGGGGGCCTCTTTCCAAGTGAAGAGAAAGTTTGAACTTGAGCCAGGAGCAGAGAAAAGAACCTTCCGGCTCCTCCCAAGAAGCCCCCAGGCAGAGATTAGAGGCACTTCTGCAAGTGAATCCAGAAGGGTTGGGGCTGTTCTGGGGGAGTCTGAGGAAGAGGCTGGAGAGAAGGTGTGCTAATCCAGCCCCAGGTGGGCCCCAGGGGCCTTTTGGCCTGGCAGGGGCAGGAGAAGCACCAGGGAAAGAGCCAACCAGAAAGGCACCCTCACCTTCACACTCATCGTCCTCCGCACTGAAGTTAATGGCAAAATCATGGGAGACCTGAGGGAAGGAGGGGGGGGAGGAAGGAAGGAAGGAAGGTTAATTGTGGAGGCTGCCCTGTTGGCATCGCTTGGTGGATGGAAGCCGTGGCAGCTGCTCTGGTATCCTAGAGGACTCAGAGCTGTCAAAGTGCCAGGGGGATCCTACCACTCAGCTGGTTGGCAAGAGAAGGTGGAGGGAGGTCCTGGCGGTGGCAGAAGGCTGGGGCTGGATGCAGAGATGGCACAAGTGCCAATCTGCCCTGCTTCACTGTTGCTTGATGGGCACACCAACACCCAGAAAGGCTGGTCAGCCAAGTGCTAAGTTCATGGCAGCAAAGCAGCTGAGAAACCTGTGGGACCCTGAGGCTGAACAGCTTGGCTGAGCAGACCCTTCAAGACCTCCCAAAGATACCCCAAAAGTCCTGGGGTTCTTATCAAGGCAAATAAGAGGAAATGCCAGGGGCCCCCCCAAGAGGCAGCTGCGATGGTGTGATGGTAGCTCACCCAGTTGGGGGTCCAGCCTCTCACAGGAACACTGGCCAAGCTCCTCCCCAAGGGGGCCAGCTGCCTTGGGGACCAGGATGCCTCTGCTCTGCTGACCCCCCCCCAACCATCACCTCTGCCCCCCCCCCCGCTTGTTTCACGCATGTCCCTTGACTTACTTCATAGTTGGGGGGGATCCTTGCTCCAAAGCCCAAGGCAGAGAATTTCTTGTCACTGTGGAGAGGCAGAAACCGGTCACTCTGGCTGCAAAGGGCTTGGAAGCCCCTCACCCAAGCACCCCCTCTTTGCTTTCCCCAAGGCCTCTGACTTCACCATGGGGGGGGGAGATGCCTCCAAAGTGGCTGCTCATCCCCATGGGGATGAACACTGGAACTGGCCAGGGTGGGGGTTAGAGGGAGCCTCCCCCCTTGAGTGTAACGTCCCTTCAGAGCCTGTCAACACCAAGACCCTCCCTGCCCCTCTCCCACCGTGTCACCTGTCGTAGTCTTGGCAAATCTCCCCCACCGCCACCAGGGCCTTCAGGTATTCGTTGGGTTGGTAAGGGTTGATGTAGTGCAGGGAGCAGCTGTTTCGGGGGTCCCCGTTGGAGGCTGTGAAGTCAATGGCCACCTGGGGGGAGGGAGAGGCAGGGGGGGCTCAGGGAGCCAGCAGGCTGGTCTCCCCAGCTTTGGGGCTAAATCAAGGGGGGGGCATAGCCTAGGTTCCCCGTCATTTGCCACAGGGTCTGAGATGAGGGGCACCGAACCCGGCCACCCTTGAGAGGCACAACATCTGGAAAGGCAGATGAGAACATCCTCAGACGGGTTCCTGCCCCAATTGGGTTGGGGGAGTGAAGAGAAACTGACATCAAGGAACAGGAATAATCCGGCAGAGCCCTGAAGTCAGAGCGAAGCAGGAATCACCGTCTCTCTCCCTTCCCTCTTCACCCACCCACCACCCACCGCCCACACGCACACATCCTGCGTCTGAGGGGCTCTCGTTCCTGGGATGCTGCCCGTCGCATGCCCTCGCGAGCAAAGTGGGCCCGGAGCCAGAAATCTGTTCCTTGCCATGTTCTGGAACTGACTCACTCCAGGAAGGAGGACGCTCTTTCAAAGCGCAATCTGCCTCCTGCTTCTTATTTTGAAAGAGAGAAATCTGTGCGGAGCTGCCAACGGGGCGCTCCAACCGCAATGGCCAGAAGCTGAGGTGACCAAGGAGCTGGCGGGGGCCCAGACCACCTGGAGGGCCAGCCCAAGATAAAGCCCAGTTTTCCAAACCCTCCGGCCCCTCCCCCGATGCTTAGCCTCTCCCTTGCCAGGGTAAGAACAGACGGCGTGCCCGTATCTACGCAGCAAAAGGAGGAACTGATAAACAAGCCCCCAGACCCAAAGAGGTGCCCCTGGCTGGAGCAGAAGGGGCGCCCCTGCCTGGCACTGGCTCCGGAGACCCTTGGCCTGCTCTGGGCCAACCGAGGAGGCCGGGCGCAGCTACTCACCGTGAAGTGGATCTGGCAGCCGCCCATGATGTAATCCAGGAAGGAGTAAACCCTGTGGATCTTCCAGAGAATCTGGGCATCAGCCAGACGCAGAGGGGATGAAGGCTGCTTCCTGCCAGCCCAGCTCTGTGCCCAACACAGGGCAACAGATCTGCAGCCCGGAGGGCAGAATTACGAGGAGGGGGCCAGGCCTGCTGCCCCATGGGTGGGATGGAGGGGGCAAGAGCCTGTTTGGGTTACCAATATTCATAGCAGACCCATAACCCACCCCTCTGCTCCCCAGATTGCCCCCTGCTCAGCCCCAACGCACCCCCACTGATGACGAGGGGCCGGCTCATGGACTGGCCACTTACTTTCAGGTCCAGGAGAATGACCACCCCCGAATTTCGGTAGTTCCGCTTCTTCAGTTTGTACTTGGGATTCATGCAGTCCCACTGGATCTGATGGGGGAGGGGCAAAAGGGGTCTCTTTTTATTCCTGCTGGGCAATTCAAGACTGGACGGAGACCAGCCCCATCCAGCCCCTCTGGATGGCTGCTTTCTCTCCAGGAAGCCCCCTCCCCAGCTGTGGAGCTCCCGGGGGGGGGCTGCTTGGCTTCCTCCCCTGGCACCAACCTTGTTGCCCCCTGTGGCTTTCTGCATCTCCTCAAAAGTGGTGTAAAACTCTCCGATGAAGTCGTGCTTTCCTCGGGAGTCGTAGTCGAAGACAACACACTGCAGACGAGAGACGCCCTTCAGGACCCCTGAGGATGGGGCCCCTTTCTGCCCAGGGTCCATCCCCCTCATCCCCCCCCTCCCCCAGGACCAGAGGGTGCCGGCCTGGCATCCTCGGAGCCCCAAGGCAGCAATGCAGGGCTGGTCTCAGAAGTGGGGTACAGGAGGCGGCATCTCAGAGACGTCCACTCTCTGTGAGCCTCCCTTCTAGCCTGCTGAAGTTGCAGCCCGAGCGGCTGGGGTGGGCTTAGGGCATCAGCAGGTGGCCCTTTCCCCCCCCCCGCCAAACCCCTCACCCTCAGCTTCCGCTTCTCTTCGCAGCTGCAGAGAGAGTTCAGGGACACTTTGAAGGGCTCCCAGATGGGGCTCAGGTTGTTCTTGATAAACTGCGAAACACAGGCACAGGGTCTCAAAAGGCAGCCTTTGGGGGGAGGGATGGAGGGTGGTCCCTGTCCACAAGGGCCTGAAGGTTTCCTAGTCAGACCCCAACCATTGCGTCTTGAACCTTCTGGCTGATCTGAAGGGGGGGGAGTGAGGAGTGAAGGGACAGGAGGCCGTAGAAGGAGGGCCCGGCAACCCCAAGGGCCATGGCAGTTGTGGGAATTGCTGCAGTGGGCTGGAGGCAGGTTCCTGGGACCCAGTACCTCCCTTCTTTCCCCATGAGGACCAGAAGCTTATAATGAAAAGTAGCTTCTCTCCTCTCGGACCAGGGGGGGTTGGGAATTTATCCTTTGGATCCTAGGAGGGGAGTCTAACCTCAGTCCGGTGTACCAGCTGCTCACTTCCATCATCATTGATCCGGTAGATCTCCAGAAAGGGATCAGATTTACTGAAAAGATCCTAGGGGAGACAGGGTTAACCTGTTATCAAGGGGTGGCTCTTCTCCTGCTCTTTCTAGGGTTCCAGGGAATTGGGGTGTGCAAACAACATGATGCAACATATTGCAGGGACCGTCTGAGTTGTGTCCTTGTGTGACGGTGCCATCGGTTTATTGGCATGGAGGCTTGTTGCAGGGGTGAGGGGGCTGGCCAAACCTGGGGAGTTTTGCTTAATCCCACCTGGATCTGTTCTTCATTGGGCATCTGAAGACCACTCCCCACTTCATTGGATGGTTGAGAAAATGAAGGGGGTGAGTGGGAGTGGGGTCCCCTAAACCCCACCCCCTGGAAGGAAAGGGGGCAGCACTTTGTCTTGCACGCAGGCTGGCTGGCAGAGAAGAGTGAAGGAGGGAGGATGCAGAAGCCCCTTCCCCACTGACAGACCCCATCCAGCAAGTTCTCCAGCATTCCTTCCTCTCGCTTCCTGCTCCATCTGTTCAACTTTTAAATATCCTTTTTCATTTTTTTAAAAAAGGCATTCATATTCAATTTCACAGCTTTGATGCCAGCCTGATTTATCTCTGTCACGTAAGATGACGAATTTGCACGGATGGCTCTGATTACACACACACACACACACACACACACACACACACACACACACACACACACACACACACACACACACACACACACACAGAGCCCATTTGGTAGATGTTCGCTCATGATTTCAATTTTTCAATCCTAATAAAAACTGCTGCTCCACCTGCACCCCTCCCTTCAGTTCCTGAGCAGCTGTTTTGGTCTCCTCCACAACTGGACCCTTCGTGCTCCCGGGGATGGAGTGGGGGACTCTGGTGGTTGGGTGGGCATGGGGGCTATACTGGCCCTCACCTGTCCAGACCAATTTATCCCTCATCGCCTGTCTGAATGGCCTGCCCTCCTGCAGCATCGCAATTCCTTTCTCCCCTTGCCTGCCCCTCTCAAGCCCAGTGTGGTCACATTGACCCTCCCCAGGCTCATCTCCCCCAAAGGAGAAGAGCATAGCCCCCCCCACCACTCCCCCCACCTTGTCATCCAGCTTCTTTGCCCGAAAGAACAGCTCCACGAAGCCGTTGTCTCCAGAAATCTCTTCCGAGGTCACCTGTTAAGAGGGTCAAGAGAGGCCCCTTCAGAGGCCGGGCCTGTGGGTCAGGGGGTCCCCCCAGCCTCCGCTTCCAACCTGCTGTGGGGTGGGGGCCGGAAGGAGGCACTCACGGTGATGGTGGACTTGCCGGCGGATTTCCCATACTTGAGAAAGAGCGGCTTGCTCACCCGCTTTTGAGCCACGATCTGCAAGGAAGAGCAGAAAGGTGGGCGGATGGGACCCTTCTTGGGGTGGCGGGGCTGGGTCCACCAAGGGGAGCCTTTTCCCGCAGCCGCTGCTCCGAGCTAACAAAATTGGCCCCCTGCCCGGCGGAGAAAGGGGCGCCCTAAGCCTTGCGGTGGGGGCAGGGGTCTGCAGCCGTGGGAATCTCTCCTGCCAGCCAACCCGCTGCCTGCCAGGGACACCCCTCTGCTGGGAGCGAGCCCAAAGTCTTGCCCTCCTCGAGGTGCAGCATGCTGTAGGGCGGGGCGGTCTCTTCCCAGGGGCTCCTTCACAGATTACCCCCCCCCCATCCGCTGCACCTAACCGGCGAGGCCTTGGCGTCCAGAGGCTGGGCCCCAGCGACCTCCCCTGCCCCCCGCCTTACCTGCCCCACTGTGCACTCCATGCCTCCCAGGAAGTCGTCATCGTGGGTGCCCACGCCGCCGTGCCCATGGATGTCGTAGACTTCGAAACGCAGCTTCTGCACCTCCTCAAAGTAATAGTCCACCATGAATACCTTGGCGAAAACGGGGTTCAGGTTGCTTCTGATGACCTCGGACCTGTCCACCTGGAAGCACAGAGAAGCAGCATCACCCCGAGACCACCAAGCCAAGAAGGCTTAGCCTGGCAGAGAGATAGAGAAAATACAGAGCCCCGAGCCTTCTCCGCTGCCTTGCAAATGGCGGGCTTGGGCCCCCCGCCATCTTCTGCGCTTTTCTCCCCCGCCAAGGGAAGCAGAGCAGGTGGGGTGGGCGGCACAGCCTGGTCCAGCTGATCTTGGGCAGGGGAGCACCCCTAAAGAAGGCCCCGGGAAGGGTCACTGCACTTGGGGTGCCCAGGGCGGGGCCGAGGCGACTCCTCTCCCGGGCCCAGATGGTTTCAACCTCCGGTTGCGCGTCCAGAGCGCTCAGCCTGCCTTGCCCCAAAGGTGCGCCTTCCGAGCCTGGGCAGGGGTTCCCAGTGGGGCCCTTGGCCTGTTGGCTGCTCCGGTGATGCTGTAGAGGGAAAAACACACGGAGTGCGGGGTTCCCACGCAGCCACACGAAGGAGCCTCGGCTGCACCTGATGAGAAGCCGAAGAAAAGGAACCAGAGCCGAAGAAGCCAGCACGGAGAGAGCGCTCTTCCCAAGTCAGCTCAGCTTGGCTCGAGCGCAGCACCTCGGCCCCCCCATCCCCACTTCCCCCATTTTGGCTCTCGCTTTGCTTCTTCGGACGGGCCCTCATCACGTCTCCCTTCCTCTCCCTCCCGAAAGTGGGCTCGACCGTCCTGTGCCTCTGCTGGGAAAGAAGGAAAACTTCCCCTAAACTTTCCGGGAACGGAGCTGTCTGGGCGAGCGGAATGCAAATGATGAGCGCCTCCCGGCCACCGATTCCAGCTTCGAAGGGAGACTTGGGGGGGGGGGAGCCAGGCGTAGGACTGGCCGAGCTGCTCAGCAGACGCTGTTGCTCTCGCTCACCTATCCACACCTGGCAACTTGGCAGAGCAGGCAGGCCCCTGGCCACTGGGCTCCCCTGGCCACCCCTCCCTCTCTCCAGAGGCAGCTGAAAATACTGTTTGGATCTTTGGGCTCAGGCCACCTCCCCCCCTCTCCAGGGGCCTCCAAGCCAGGAGCACTCTGGTGGGAATTGACGGCTGGGGCAGGATTGGGCCTTTCTTGTGGAAGGAGACGGACTGGAGGACAGGTGAGTCTCTCCTGGACCTGCAGCCGGAGGAGCCTCCAGCTGTGCTCTGGGCCAGGGGTCTGCAAGGCCTGTTAGGGGCAGCAACTGAGCACCCTCCCGCTCCTGCAGTACCATGGCCCTTTGCCATGCCAGTGGGTGGCAGATAGTCAAACCCAACCTGCCTTCCCTTTCTCGGCTCTTCAGGGGAGAAGCTGCCTTCTGAGGGACCACGTAGCTCCTGGCTCAGGTAGCAGCTTCTGCCAAAGGCCATTTTCACTTCCTGGAATCCGGCCTTTGAGTTAGTGCTGATTTTGTTCTCACCAAGCAAGTCATCAGTCCTGCTGCTTTTCAGAAAGGAAATCAGATTACGGGTCTGATAAAACTTTATGAAGTTTCAGTGCCTGGACCTGCCTGGTTTTCTATTTCCTGCCCATCTTTTGTATCATCAGCACCCAGGTCAGCTCATTCATCCCTAACTGGCCCTGGGAAATTATCAATGCCTTATCACTGTCAGAACAGGAGAAATACAGAAGCTACAAAGAGTCCGGCTGCATCTTAAATACAGGCCACTTTGCCCTGGCAGGAGATGCCCTGGCTAAGCGCCAGAAAGATTTTGGCTAAAGGAAATGTGCTAGTTGTTAAGATGCTGGAGGCCAAGGAACCTTTTGCTGCTAAAAGCCTGTGGAAGCTGAGCAAGTTGAAGAATCTTTTCTCAAGAGCCAGAGAGTGTCCAGCCTTCTCTTTCTTTTTCATAGTGCAGCACACACACACACACACACACCCCCCACACACACACCGTTAAGGACAGTCAAGAGATGGCCAAGAGCTTCTCCTGGCTCTTTCCTTCTGCTTCTCCCTCTGGATCTGGGCAGCTTTCTTGGGCTAAGGCAAAAGTTCTCTCCAGGCTAAGGATACCCATTTTCTGGCAGGAGGGGCATCTTTCAAGCACACACATTTACCCACGCCTCCCCCCCACAGCAGTACCCTCACTCTTTATTTGCATCAGGTCACAAGATGGGCCGTGCCAAGCTTCCTTCCGCTGCCCCTGTGGATAACAAAGCAGAGCTGTCCATTTGCTTCTCCTGGTCAGTTTGGGTTTTGGTGTGCCAAGCAAAGAGGAGGGGGGGCATGTCATAGCAATTGATTCCCCCCAAAGCCCCTTTCTCTGTCCCTCCCCAAATATCTTCTTCCCAAGGAGTGGGAGGTTTGTTAATTAGATCCACTGTCAGAGATAATCTTCTCCAAGTAAGCCATGCAGCTCATCTTCAGCGGAGGCTTAATCCATCTCATCATGACCCATATGTTGGATGCAGCAAATTGCGATCCGGAAGGGACAGGCAGCTCCCTTGGGAAGCCTTCAGTGGGTGGACTGAAGCCCAGATTTGGGGGGAGGGGGCAGAGGAGCCTGTGTGGCATGATTTCAGGGACTGTCAGGCGCTGGAAGGACCATGATCTGCGCTGAGATTGTTGCGGACAGGCGTATGGCAGGCAGGAAGCCCCCTTGCTTGGGCTGAGCCTCTGATGACTGATGGATGGATGGATGGATGGATGGATGGATGAATCAAATAGGTGTAACTTCCCCTCTCACAAAGAGCAGCTCTGGGCTCTTTACAGATATTCACAAAGATGCAGGTGATGAGACCAAAGATTTGGCTGCATAAAGGAGGGGCTGCCCAGGAACCGCCCCCTCCCCAGCAGCTGGACAAGGCCACAAATATTTCCCATTTCCAAGAGAGCCACAGGCACCGAGCTGCAGATGCCTCCCTTTCCAGCGGCTCACGGAGCACGTCGGACCTATTGCCCCGTCGCTCTGGGTTCTCATGATTTCTAAATAATGCCGAGCATGAAATGGTAACTTTATCAATGTCAGGCCACGCAGCCCTTCGGGACATCAGCCAAAGTGATTTTCCGTGGCTGTTAACATGGGCAAAGACAGCTGGCTCCCCTGGAAATAGAGCAATATTTCAGTATTGATTTTTCCCCTCACTCTCCATCCCTTTCACAAAGCAGACGAGTCATAAGCCGACTGATCCACCTGCAAGGCAACCGGGATCTGCCCCTGGGAAGGATGGCTGAAACGGGGCCCCAGCTTGGGGCCAGCCCCCCCCCCCCCCCGATGAACTCGGTTGCCTGTCGCAGGGCTTCTCTGGAGGCCCTATTGAAGTCTGCAGCCGTGGGGGTGGGGGAGCTGGGCTCTCTCTGCAGGCCAAGGGAGGTGCTGCTCCCCCCTCCCCAGAGGCTCCTTTGAAGGCCAGCTGTCTGTCTTGTTTTCGAACACCCAACCGGCCCTTCCTCCACTTCATCTCGGCTTCACTGTGGTTTCCGAACAAAGTAACGGGCAATCAGTGCTTGCTTCAGAGGAGAGCTGGCTAGATGAAAGAGAAGGAGCGTGCAAAGCCTGGCTGCCAATTAAATGGGTACATGCTACCCTGTTTCCCCCAAAATCAGACCTCCCCTGATAATAAGCCCAATCGGGCTTTTGAGTGCATGGCAATAAGGCCAAGCGCTTATTTCAGGGTTCAACAAAATATAAGACAGGGTCTTGTTTTCAGGGAAACATGGTATATCTCAAGGATCTGGTGGGACCTCGGATTTAGGGATGAGCTGCTCACCAAGATTGGCAGTGCTAAAGAAATATGGCTGTCTTTTGTGGAAACTTTAGTCTGAATGCCTATGGACAGGCAAGAGAGGCTCTTTCCCTTTCTCCTTTCTGGGGTGCTGAATGCCAGAAATCTGGGCTCCCCTCCGGGTCTCTGTGAGGCTCAGCCTGGATGCAGGAGGGCTCAGCGCTTTGGGATCCAGCTTTCCTTTCCTGGAGAGGCGCTCTGTCCCCGAGACGCAGCCTGGACAGGTGATTCAAAGAGGGTTAAAAAACCCAGAGGAGGGAGCAGAAATGGAACAGAATCAGAGGCCTGAGCAATAATGGCTGAACGGGGAGGGGGAGGCAGATTCCAGAGCCCGATCTCGAGAGGAGCATGGAACTTGGATGGGGGGCAGCCCTTCCAGAAGCTCATCAGCCTCAAGGCTCACCCGGGGCCTTGCAATTAACAGCCAAACAACGAGAGCGAGGTCATTAACGTTCAGACAGCCATTTTGGCTGTTTCAGCTGTTCACCTACATCACCATACATTTCACCGCAACCCTGCAAAGGAAGACGGTGTGCGCATCACCTGTTGGAGCTTCTGCCAACTTCTCAGGTGACGCAGGCAGGTTTGCTCTGCTGGGCTTCAGATTCAGTGCCAGAGCAGCCACGAAAAGCAGTTTACTTTTGGGTAAGCGCGTTTGAAAGTCCCTTTCCCTACGCCGGCCAAGAAGCATCCGAGCGACGGGGCTTGCTGCTGCCCCAGGGGAAGGCAGTGGAATCTGTGCCCCAAACAGGGAGCTGAAATTGTGGACTGGCTCTGCTCAGCCTCTGCACCGAAGCAGCCCTGCAAAATGCCCCCTTTTACATTTCATGGGTGCCACAAGCCCCATTGCTGGCTATGCGCTCCGCACTGTCACCGAGAGCCAAAGGCCCTGCCTGCATGGCCTCTGCTGGACCCTTCAGATGGGGAGCCATGCTCCTTCTGCCCCACAGAAAGGCCCTCATCAGACCCAGCTGGGATGGGGGGAAGGCTTTTCAGCTTGTCTCCCGGCCCGCCCAGCTTAGCACAAGTTGCCAGTCCCTGTTGTCTGGGAGCCTCAAGCAGAGGGGGAGGGAAACCTTCACATCTAAGGAGTATTTGAAGCTGCAGGCAATTAACCCCGAAGGCTGGCAAAGGAGCCACGTGCCAGAAAGCGAGAGGAGAATCGCGGGCAGACTGGGGCAACCAGCAGGCCTGGCAGAGTCCTCCTGCCACTGCCACATGCACAAAGGCAGGGGGGTTCCGGACAGGGTAGAGCAACGAGGCCAATGGGACAGGGGGGATTGCCTACCTGTGCCCTGATTTAGGGGGTGACTGGCAAGGCTTGGGGAGCTCAATTTGGGGGCAGTGCCAAGGCAGCAAGGGGAGGGCAAGTACCTGGTGGATCAGACTACTTTGTGCTGTGAATGGGCCTCTGTCCATTCCTGCTGACTGGAATTTGCGGCTTAATTTGGGTCTTTTCTCCCCGAAATTATTTACAGCAATACCGGCTCTTGCTTGGACAACTGATGGGAATGGTGCTTTTGTGCACCAGGGAGTTTCCGTCGGCAAACTTTAATGTCATTAGGAAGCCCCTGTTCACTTTCAGGCGAGGGAGAAATGCCCACTGCCCCCATAGGCTTCCAGGCATTTAGCACACTCTGCAGTGCACATAGGTGGCTCTGGTGTGGCTCTTTAAACTAGGATTTGATGATAGCTAAGCCTCCTTTCCAGTGACTGCTGTGCTGGCTTGGTTCTTGGATTATCTCTTTTGACTTGATGAGCTGAACGTGGATAGAGATCTTACAAGTAAGCCAGTCTGCCAATCAGCAGGGAATGTTCTTCCTGCCATAGGGCCCCAAGGCCAGGGAGCCCGAAGCTGGGGCCAGAGCACGTTTCCCCTCTTTGAGTAGATTTTTCAGGCTGGGGACTGGAGGAGGAAGATGTACACAGCAGATGTGCAGAAACCCTGATTCAAATGATTGGATTTGGGCCCCTGCAGGTGAGAGGAACTCAAGGCCCAGGCAGAGCGTGAGCACCTGAGGATAATGCCGGAAACAAAGGGAAGCAACGGGGTCTCTGAGCTTGTGGCAAGAATGTTTGCCTCCACCCAAGGCTCTGATGTAGGAAGCTGGGATTATTTATTTATTTATTTATTTATTTATTTATTTATTTATTTATTTATTTATTTATTTATTTATTATTTATTTATTTATTTATTTATTTATTTATTTATTTTAGTGTTCTTATATGCCGCCCTACTCCCTGGGGACTCAGGATGGCGTACAACATTTAAAGAACAACTAAACAATATAATAATTTAAAAACAGTTTAAAAAGAATTTTAAAAACATACAAAACCATACATACATGGGGGAGAACCTAAGGTGTGAAATTGTCTCCAATCAGCCCGCCTGCAGGAAGAGCCATGTCTTAATGGCTTTCCGGAAGGCCAGCAAGGTGGGGATCTCTGGGGGTGGTTTATGCAGGATTCTCCAGCCTTTGGGAAGGGGCTTTAGCGAGGGGGTCGGGAGGGCCAGCTCCGTCCAGTGCACAGCCAGCAACAGCAGCAGAAACGAGAGTCCACCTCTCATAAGGGCAGAGATGGAGCGATTCCCAGGAAGCCTTCCGCTCCATCAGCCTCAGGGAATTGCTGCATTGCTTCCGTGCATTTCATCCGGGACGGCCATTTGGGGGCCTTGCGAGGGCCAAACAGACTTGACAGCGTTGCATGCAGCCTGACTACGGGGCTCAGAGCAGAACTGGCTTCCACCATGGGTTGGAGAACCAGAGAACGGGAAGCTGGAAAGTCCCAGGAGCTCCTGCTCGGCCAGAGAGAGCCACCTCTGCATCTACACCCCTTTGAGGCTTCAGCTTTTCGCACTCCAACCTATTAAACAGCAACCAGCCCTTAGCAGCTAATCCCTCCTGGTGACCCCAAGAGGAGAGCCAAGCCACCCTCAGGGAGAAAGGCAGAACTCTCAGAGCAGCTAGTCAAGTTGCAAAGCTCACTCCGTTTAGCTGGCTTAGTCCAGTAACAGGGACCAATTGCAGGAAGTGAGATCCCCGAAATACTTTTCTGCATGTGCTACTAAGTGTGAAGGCGTTACACATCCTCCTGAGAGACTTTGCACTTTGTTACTTCCCATCTTTTCCTCTTTTCACATGCACCCTGCGTATGTTTTGCACACATGTAAATAGAGGCATCTTTAATAACGAATTTCTAATCAATTAATAAGTCATGAATTCATTTTAATGAAAACGCTGCTGCCTTCATCCAGGGAAAGAGAGGGCTCACCCCCCCCCCCATGCAGTGGGAGCCATCAGAGAGGACCTGCCTTAATGGCTGTGATTCACCAACACCCTCCTGGGCCAGATGATTTCTCTGGCAAGGTGGGGGGGGGAGAAAAGACCCTTTTTTGTGCTCTTTGGTGGAAGCAGGCAGTTGGTCTGTGCCCAGTTCTCCTCCTCTGCCCCTCTGGCCCTAGACCTGCTCTGGCCCACAGGGTACCCACCACCCTGAGATCTCTTGAGTCTTACGGACCCCAGCTCTCAGGTCTTCCTTTAAAGGAAGAAACAAGCCAGCATCCTCCACACAAGCCCAAAGAGACCCAACCCAACATCTGAACGAAAGGCAGCTGAGTCCTTTTGCTGGCCCCAGAAAGATCTCAGCCTATCCCTAGAAGATGCTTGGATTTTAGAAAGTCTCCCGCAGGGGTCCCTAAGAGGCAGGGCGACCACCTCCAGTGCCTTGCAAGGACAGAGACCTTCACCCGGGGGCAGGGCTGGTCGATGGGAATGCAAGAAACCTGCCCCTTGTTTGTGGAGAGAAAGGGGGCCTGGAGCAGACCTTCCCAACCCACTAAAAGGTCGGGCACAGCCTTTGAGCAGCTTGGAATGACAACTTCCACCCGGAGATTGGAAGGACCCTGAGCTGGGAAGCTGCTTGAAGGGAAGGCGGGTGAGCCCAGAAGGACAGAGAGCCGCTGCTGGGACTTTGGCAACAGGGGTCTCCCCTTGATGGTCCTGCCCAGCTTGCCCTCCTTCTGGACCCGTCTCAAGCCGCCCCCCTGCTTCCCTTCCACCCTCCCTGCAGCCACTCCCCACCTACCTCGACCCACTGTCCTTGGGACTGCATGAGGAGGACGGCGCAGGGGTCCGACTTGTTGAGGGTGTCCCGGTCAAGGAGGTGCTTGCAGCAGACGCGGAGCTCCACCTTGGAGACGACCCCCAGGTTGGCCTGGGACGCCGGGTCCAGGATTTCGTTCATTCTGGCTGGGAGCCTGGGGAGAGCTGGCTGCACGGCAGGCGACTGAGGCCCGGCCCGAGTCCACCGAGCGAGCGGTGGTGGGGCTGGCAGCAGTGGAGCCCGATGACGCTCAGTGGCTGGCGGTTCAGAGCATTCCCAAGTGCCAAATGCCCGCTTCCTCGGTCTGCGCTGGTGCCTGCTGGGGAGCTGCCAAATGAGGCTAATTAAGATGTTTTCTCAGAGCAAATTAAACAGCGGTGGTTTTTCTTCTTCTTCCTTTCCCTGATGTTGCTCCCACTCAGCTCCGTTGCTGCTGGCACCTGGGTGCACCTGTGCTTGGCTTCTCTAGAACTTGGGTCTGGGGGTGGGGACCCCTCGATGGGGACCCCTTTCTGGCCTCCAAAGAAGTGAAGGTGAGGAAAGGAAGGATCCCCTTTCACTTAGGATCCCCTTTCACTTCCCCAACAGCAGAAGCTGCTCTTGCCTGCAGGCTTCCTGGGTTGCGAGGCTTCCCTCTCGGTGGAACCAGCAGAAGAGGGGCCTACCACGCTGAGACGCCCACGTGCGCTGCCTCTGGAGGGGAAGCAGCTTCCCACGGAGCCTCCCTGCTCCTTCGTGGAAGGCCTGTCCTGGCCAGAAAGAGGGTGGCCTGCAGGTACCAGAAGAAACACAGGGAAATGAAGGGGCAGCCCAAGACCTCTCAACACACAACTGCCCTTTGGGGGGGGGGACCCAGTGACTGCATCCTGCCACCTGCTGGGCACCTGGGCAAAGAAGCTGCCTATAGAAGCTGGTTTGGCTAACCGAGAGCCCGGATTGTGCCAGAAACGGTAGAACGGGAGTATTGGATCCTGCTAACCTTCAGCTGCTGCTCAGCAAAAACATTCTGGGATCTGCCCTTTTGCCATCCTCGGTTCCACCTGGTTGTGTTTTCATTTAACCTGCCAGAACTTGGAAAATTCTTTTCCCTCACAAGAATCCTTCCACCCACTCAAATGCAGTCAGAATCCTGACATTTCTGCACCTCCCAGGGATGGCAAAACCCAAAGACTTTGAGGGCACGGCCAATGCACTACACCTGGATGTGCTGCCGGTCAGTAGCTTGTCAGGAGGTTTGCCCAGGGCGGACAGGCAGCCCTTCTTGGAAAAGGAGAGTCTGCCGTGCCTCCCCCCCCACCTTGGAAAGGCTGAAGAGCAACTGCAGTGGTGGCTGCCTTCCTCTCCCTGCCGCCTTTTCTCTCTTGTCTCCGGATAACCTAAGCACAAGAGGGGGGCCCATGTGCCTTGCTCTCGAAACAGAGGGAGACATGGCAGGGAACCCCACTGCTCAGGTGGGACAAACCTGACAGCTGGTGATGCCCAGGGCTTGTCCTGGAGGCCAGAAGTCAAGGCCCAGAGCCCACCATGAGCAGCTCCCAGCTGGACTCTACAACAACCTTAATTCAGTTTGTCTCCACCCTTCTCTGCCTGATTGCCGCTTGGCCCATTCTGACCTGAGGATGAGGAGAGCCTTGTGCACAATCTGGGCTCCTTCGCGTGGAGGACTGCAAGCGGTCTGGGCTTGGACCGGGTGGGAGATCCCTTTGACAAGAGGCCCTTGGAGGGCACTTCTGGCACAGCAAGCATGGCAGTTCCAGGAAGGGGAGGGGGGTCCCCTGGGTAGAAGGGCAGGGGGCTCTTTCTCTAATTGGTGCCTGGCCTTGTCAGTGGCTCTGGGTGGACGACTGTCTTCCCCACATGTCCCTTCATCCTTCTGGCCTTCCTGGGAATTGTGGACACTGATCCACACATTTGGAAAGAAACTGGATGGGGTAGGGATCTTTTGCAGAGTCCCACAAAGTGACATCATCAAATCATCCAGCAGCACATTCGTGATCATGCATGTGCTCTGCTGCCAAAGTAGCACATCCCCATATGTGGCGTTTTAATCGATCAAAACAAGCCAAGACTCACTAAGGAAGGGTGCAGGAAAGCACGGTATGAACTAAACTTTGGGGCTGGGTTTCCATAACACATTAGCTATCACCACTGAATTAATCCAGGTTTAGTATTTACAAAGTATGACAACTTTTCCCAAGCAAACCGGCTGGGCTCAGCCAACACAGGAAAGGCCCCAACCAAGGTTAAAACCAAACTATCTTGGCTGAGTGAATTGGTCTGCCCTTGCTGCTCCTGTACTGACCAACCTGGGCCAGCCTCTCCATCTCAGAGCCTCCAGGAGCACCATGGCCACATGAGCCTCTTTCCCCTGACTAGAATCCTTCCACACAACCAAATAACATCAGACAACTTCCGGGCGGACCAGCTCCTTGGGATCACCCTGGGCTGCTTCTGGAGAGCCCAGCCTTTCAGCTCTTTTGAGATGCACCTGTCCCTCCAGGTAGCCAAGGCTGCTATATCACAGGCTGCCCTGGGCATCACGACCACATGCGCAGAGGCTTCAGTCTTGGTGCTGTAGTAGGGTGACCCGAATGTGCGGCCTTTGGCCAAAGCAGGACCCCAAGAGTTGATGGCTCCCTGTCCGGAACCTGCATTGCCGGAACCCAATCCCGGTGCTGCCAGCCCACAGCGCAGGCACTGGGCTCGGATGGGCGCTGACGCCCGCCGTCCTCGCCCGCCCGGAGCCGCCCCTGCCGCAGCCCTGCGCCGGCAGGTGCCCGGCCGCCCCTTCGGTCGAGACCAGGAGCCCAGCCGCCTTCCGCCTCCCCTGCGCCCGCCGCCCAGCTGCTACCTCGTCCGGCACTTCGGGGAGAGGGGAGCGTGGGGCGCCCTCCGGCCGCCGCCTGAAAGTCCCAGGCGGGAGAGGGAGGGAAGCCCACGCCGGGCTCACCGCTTCTGCAGCCGGCCGGAGAGTCGGGCTCGGAGCCGCCGCTTGCCAGCCTGGCTGCGCCCGAGACTCTCCGTTGCGCGCGGCGGCGTTAACCCCTTCGCGGTGTGGGCAGCCATGGGGGCAGGGAGCCTCTCCCCGCTGGGTGCCGGTGCGGGGCTTGGGGGCAGCCCGCTTTCCCCCGCCTGCATCCCGCCACGCGCTGCTTTCCGCGCAGACCCTGCGCTCTCACCAGATGCAGCTGCGCGGCTTAGCCGACGTTCTGGAGCCCTTCCATCCGCTCCTTCGCGGGCTGGCCGGGGGTTCCGGCGCCGCCGGGGGAGACGCCGCTTCGCGCTCCAGGAGCCCCGGTTCCGCCGCTGCCTCTCCTCGACCGCGCACGTTTAGGAGGCGGAGCGGCGCCGGAGGAGCGTTGGCGGCTCCAAGCCTTTCCTGGAGCGCTCCGGGCGACCCCCGGGTGCCCCTCTCGACGGCCCGGCTGGCAACCCAGGCGAAAGCGCGGTTAGGGCAGGCGCCGCCCTTCCCGGGCAGCGCAGCGCCAAGGCAAAGGCAAAGGCGCTGCCCGACTGCCGCCTTGCCGTCTCCCCAGTCCGGACCGTCCGGTGTTCGCGCCTCCCTCCCTCCCTCCTTCCCGGCCCCTGGGCGCCCCAAAGCCCATCAGCCCCTGCCCCAAACTCCTGCGGAAGACAGAACCATTCCTCCCCCACTTTCCAGCTCTTGGTTTGACATTTCTCTGGCGGAAACAAGGCAGTTGAGTTGCTCCGAGGTTCCGCTTCCAAGCAACCGTTTGCCCCCCCCCCGAAAGCCCCCTCCCCGAAGCTGCAGGCACGAGATCCTGGTGCGAGGGAGGGGCGCCGGTCCCGCACTTAGCACTGGTAAGATGTAGTGGGGAACCGGCCCGGCCCACCGCAAGGCTTTCTTCGGAGGTTGAGGCTCCTTAGGCTAAGTTGCACTTGAAGATAACCAGCAAATGGCTTCTGAGGTTAATTAGCCTCTCAGAGTCTGATCCGTTTCTTTGCACGATCAATTTGCACTCTCAATGTCTCCACCATCTTACAACTACCTTGGCTGGTGATGTCGGAAGAGACAAAGCGAGCCTCAGTTCAGCTACCATTTTTTAAATTTTAGGAAAGCTGAAATCTAAATGGATTCCTTACAGTGCCTGTGGCAGCTCATTTACCCACAATGCCCTTCTTGACGCTGCCCCATTGCTGCTTGGGAAGTTCTGTTTCTAAGAGGCTCCGGGAAATCAGGTGAGGCTTCTGAGAGCATATGCACCAAAGACAAATTCCTTGTGTGTCCAATCACACTTGGCCAATAAATAATTCTATTTTCACCATCTTCCAGGCCCCCCCCCCCAAACAGGTCCCAACGGCACACACGAGGGTTCTGGCCTGCCAGCTGTCGGCTTCTCCTCATTTTTCCCTGTCAAGGCATCTTGTATCCCACCCCCTTACTACATTTTTGGGAGAACCACAGAAACAGGGCTCTTCACCAAAAGGTGTTTTGGGAGAAGGCAGATCATGCTACCCCTGAATACTAGCTCATTATGTGCATCGGTAATTGTACCGAAGTTTATGTGTCTTTGACAATGGAGCTACAGCAGCTGTAGCAGTAAATGCACAATAAATAATAAATACACTTTATAGATGCAGTTTCATTTGGAACATCTTACATTCTGCAATGGTTCCTTTAAGACCATCAAACAACCACATCTGCCTATCTCAGATACTTGAGGACTCAATAGGTGGACAAAAATGCCAAATTCAGTCTGAACATCTGGCTGACTGCGTGACCAACTGTAAAAATATTAAAATGTGCAGATTGTGCAAAAATGCAGAAGAAACAGTAGATTGTACATTCAGCTCATGCAAGAAAATCACAGAGATAATAAACAATGACATCACAGTCTCCAAAACGATTCATTGGAACATCTGTAAAAATTATCACATATGCCAGTAATAAACAATTGGTGAGAACATATGAGTTGAAAAGGAAATTGGGAATGAGCAGATTAAAATATTGCTAATACAAACGGATAAAGTCTTGGCTCATAACACACCAGATTTAACTCCAATTGAAAACAAGAAGGTGTGGATAATGTTTATGGCAATACCAGGGGCAGCAGAATAAAAGACAAAGAATTCTAGGAGATCACAAAGTATCAAGATCTAAAAATTGAAATTGATGATTATGGCATAAACCAGCTGTGGTGTTCCTGGTGATTACTGGCACACAGAGTGCCACACAGAAAAATTTTGGACAACACTTAGAAAATCTGGACATTGACAACATTTCCATCTGCCCATCGCAAACGACCACCCTGCTTGGATCCACACATACACTACGCCAAATTTTGACATCCTAGGTTTTTGGGAAGAATTCAGCACAAATGAAGGCCAACACCAGCTAAAGAACTGGCAGCTGTGATTTCACATAATTGTGTATATAATAAATAATAGCCAATCTTACACAGCCAAACAAGAAAAGATGAATGCAGAAACACCTCTGAAATACTTCCAATCTGCCTGTAAGTGGTAAATATTGTTTTCTTGCAGGCGTTGTTACTCTGTGGGCTTCGAGTCATGGAGGCTTCAGCTTCAGTTGACCCTCTTCACTGGACAGCACTCAGGATCCCATTGGCCGTAAACCAGGCAGGAGTTTCATAGGCCAGGCTAGGGAAGGATGAGGTCCAAGAGAAACAGTTAAGATGGGCAGGCAAGCAAGCAAGCAAAAAGCAGCTTCGGCAGGAATCTGCCCACCCGAAGTCAGTCCTAACCCACAGCCTGGCCCTGCTGCCAAGCTTGTCTCAGGCTGCACGGAGCCCCTGCCACCCCAACTAGCCAGGGCAGCTGGAAAGGCAGAAGAAAGCTCAGCTGCCCCAGGCAGGCGGAGGTGGAGCCTCTGTATGGCTAGGGAGGGGCTCTGCAGACTGATGGTTTCATTAGTGGCCTTATTGCTCCATCCACCCTTCTGGAGGGAAGGGAGCCGCCGTTCTGAGGCCGAGTGCCTGAGGGTGCTTTTTATGGCCAATTTGCTATCTTCCTTTTTTGATGATGTTCTCCCAGATGCAGTATCATGGACTCACATACCTGGTTGCCCTGAGCAACATAAAACATTGTCATATATAGCAGTGTTGGTCCTTCCCAACACAATGTTTTGCACTCTGCCTTTCAGCCCAGAGAGGATAAATCTAAAATCAACAACAATGCAACCCACCTGGTGCTCTGGTGTATCCCCCACAGGCACTCCCCTGGAAAGCCCACCCTCTGAATTAAGGTGCAAGGAAGAAGGTCTTGCCTCAATATGTCGGTATTTTCCTGGCCCTTGGATTGCCCATGATGGGGCTGGAGTTTTAATTTCAGGTTTGGGAAGAGGAAGGAGAGAGCCATCGTTTTAAAACGAGTCTTTAAAGTATAGAAAAACACCAAGTGATGAGTTTATCGGCAACAAGACTTAAAATACAAGGACAGCATAATTCATTATTGGCTTTTGGCCCATCCTCCCACCTGCCCCAAACCCCAAACTGGAGCCCTCTGTGATTCAATGAGCCGAGCCGGATTCTGCTCATATTTTGAACCAAACCATTCTACTCTTCAGAAATAATATTTTATCTGTTCAGCCACAGCAGATCACTGTGAGTCACTCCTCAATAGTGTTCTGGCTTTTGTGTATGCCGCACATTATTGTTTCTTTTTTCAGGAACAAAAAAGGTATGATGCATAACAGAAGGTTTGCTAGTCTGCAACCTTGCTTTTATGTTTACAGCCACGCTCCGTCATCTGAAAGTCATTCCTGAATCCACAAGTTGTTCTCCAAAGGGCACCTCAGGCATCACTTCCTTTTCCGCCCCCTTCCATGACTCCCGGCACATATGAGCATGGAAGCACACTCCGAGAGAATTGCGATGTTATGCTTAAAATAAGGCTGAGTGTTCTGCTGGCTGGATCTTAATCAATGCAACCGGGCAACTTGAATACCACTCTCAACATGTAAAATGATGCACACACAGAGAGCAGCTGGAGGTGCTTTTCCCTCCTCATTGGGCTTCTGACCTTTGATGTGCTCAGGTGTTCTGCAGTGACACAACTGAGAGGTGCAAATTCTTTGCACATCCCCAGAACTCTGGAAGATGGGGCTTGTATTTGCACTGTGGGAATCATGATTGGCTCAGGGTTGGCCTGAAGCCACTGAGACCGAACATGTCCTTCTAATCTGTAACTGGGATTTGTTCCTGACAGCTAAGGCGCATCCATCATCTGAGCAGGACCAATGCATGAGCTATGGTGGCTGTAGAGTCTTCCTTAGCCAGCCCCCTCCCCCTCCTCCTCCAGCTTCTGAGCCTTGAGCATCACTAGGAAGTTTGGCCTATTTCCGGACTCCTACAGATTGCGAAAGGACTCCGGCCACGTCTCTTCTCTGAGTGCCGTTACAGGAATCCTGCAAAATATCTGGAGTCTGGTAGCCCATTCCTGACTAACCAATCTTTCAGAGGCTTCCGTCTTTGAATCCCATTGGTGAGTTGGAAAAGAAGCAACCAAACCTCCTTCTGGATTTTGGCTCCTGGAGACTAACATGGCTCTCCTTCCACAAGGAATCCATCATCTCAGAAAGCAGAGGGGAAAAAAGAGGGCCGAGATCAGAACGTAACGAAGGACCTGGAACACTCCGGGAGAACCAGCAGCTGCATCTGAGGAGCTTTGCTTGGACAATGGATGGGAACCCTTTCCTTAGTCCTGAGGCCATGGAACTCAACTGACCAGATGGAGGACAAAGTGACCGCTGACGGAGGAAGCCCCCACCTACCCAGTGCGTTCCATGTTCCCTCTTGAACAAGACACCATCCAACATGCTCCAAGTGGGGAAGGTTTACCTACCAGGGTGGCCTTCCCATCAGGTGCACTGGGCTGAGGTGTTCGCTTACGCACATTCTATGGCTGGCAGCTTTTGCAAGCCAGGAAGGTGTAACTGGAGTAGCCACTTTCCTGTCTGTGCCGACTGCCTCAGCAGCCGATGCCCAGGAATCTGGCTATTTGGCCCAGAGCCATTAAGAGAGGGGAGGGAGAATGTCCTGTCTCCAAGAACAGTTGGCATCATTGGCTGCTTCCTGGGGAAGGCTTGGGAACACTTTCCCCTGCCAATTGCTTCTCCAGGCCTGCTGCTGACACGCATTGCCCAACAGTTGGAGTTCTCCTGTCCAAGTTTTCTCCAGAACCGTTATCTTGCTTCTAGCACAGAGGTCTAGCCAGGAAGCCCCACGGAGAAAGGAATGTATGCCAAGATCAGGTGACGGATAGATCGGACCTGCTGTGCCATCTGCCCAGGGCAATGGATCCTAGGCTCCACAGCAGTAACAAGGTGCTTTTTGCTGAAAGTTTTAAAAGTGTTTCCCAACCATAGCAACTTAGGTGGACTCCCAAAATCCCCCAGCCAAAGCTCAACTAGGGAGGGAATAGGTCTGCCTTGATGCTCTCTGGATGCGTGACAGTTCAGCATTTGTTGAAGGGTGCTCCGTTGGAAGGGCTTGCTGTGGGACCCAGGGGTTGTTCATTTTGAAGGTTTTTTGAAGCTCCCAAGATATATCGAAGGCTAGTATGTTCTTGCATTGCTTTGAGGAGAGACCGACCCCCAACCTGTTCTATATCACAATCTTGTGGTACGTATTAAACTGGGGAACCTCAGTAGAATTTGCTCTGCTCAACCACACTAGAACCATGCAGAATGACGTGCTAAGGGTGGGCCAGTTGGACAGAGTTCAGAGCATGAACAGAGTGCCACAGTCTGCTTCTCAGGTCTGGAGCTTCCGCCACCCTCCCAGGGCTGTGGGGCAGCATGGCTCCTCTGGTATCCGAAGGAGCGGGCGGGCAAGCGATTGCTGGGAAGTTCCCAACTTGGCAGCCTGCTGCCCCCACGTGGAGATTGCTGCCTCTGCAGCCCTAACCGAGGCCAAAGACATTAGCATCTTATTCAACAGTGACAGATGTCCCAGCCTGGCTCCCCACCCCGAACCTTATTCTGAGGCATAAATGTCACTTCTTGGCTTATACCTTGTCAAGCTCTACCTAGAGCAGATGCCCAAGCAGCCACCCACACGAAGGGCCCTGCATTGCTGAAAGATGCTGGCAGCGTTTCAGAGAGCGAACTTTCTAAACAATCTGCCACCTCCGCTTCCCAAAGGACACAAGTTGACTGATCTGCCCAAGAGGCCCCAGCGGGACTGTTTCTGGACTGTCAGCCAAACCCAGCTTCTACTGACCACGGTCAACATTCCGCCCTGGCAATATAACGCACAGGGGGTGAAAGGGGCACGCCTCAGGAGAGTTTAAAAAACCCACCACACCCAAAAGCAAGCTCTTGATCCCACTTGGAAAGACTGGTGAACTTCTACACGCACAGAAAAGCATTAAGACAGCACCCCAAAGCATAATAATGTGACTATGACTTTTCCCCTCTGGCCCCTTGCAGGCTCCTCTTGAGGGCAGTGAAATCTTACGTGACCACCCGAGAGAGACAGCCCGTTCTTCCTCCAGGAGCACTTTCAACAAGTTCGCTGAAGCTGGCACTTTGCTCCCAGCCCCCCAGATAATAAGGGCCCCCCAACCACCTGCAAACTTCCAATTCAAAACTGCCAGCAAGCACAAAAGCACACCGAGTCCATCACTGCCAGGCATTGCATTGAAGAAAGTAAAAGCATCCCGTTTCTGGGGCAACCCTTCTACCTCCCACTTTCCACGGCTGCATCCAAACACAGGAGGACCCCAACATGGCAAATTTCTCTTTTTTTATTGAACTGATCTGTCCACACAGTTTATTTCTTCTTTTCCACGTCCTGCTCAGCTGCTTCCTTGGCTCGCTTAGCCCGGATGCCGAAGAGCCGAGCGTTTGCCCGGGCCATGCGCAGAGTGGCAAAGGCCTTGAAGTTCTTCTCTTCTTCAGAGATAACCCGGGCCTTCTCCTTTTTGTAGACCTACGAAAGGGAAGAGTTGCAACAGTCACTCACAGCTCAACCGGCACGCTGAGCCTTGTTCTATTAGCACAATTGCTCACACTGCCTGTAAGAAGTTCTTAATGGCAGCCTTGTCCAGGTTCAGTCATATTCAGCATTAAAGCTGTCCAGAAAATATTTTTCTTCTCAACCCACAAGCTTCTAAACATGGCGAAGAGACTGAAAAGATGATGTCCAGCTGACAAATACTTAATTAAGAACTGCATGGTTCTGGTAACTGCTTCCCAATTAAGGAATCAGAACCATGAAAGGAAACCAAAGGAAATAAAAGATTGGAATCACGAGAGCTAATATAAGAAATGTCTTGTTTAGGAAAAAAGATCTACCGAACTAAACATGATGCGGACAAAATGTATCTTCTAATCAAATGTATCTTTTAATCAAATGTAAACCCAGTGAAACTGCTTCTTAGCATCAAGTATAACTTATGAAACTTAGTGTGACAATAAAATTTATTTACAACATTTATACAGCCACCCATCTTACATCCAACTCTGGGCAGCTCCCAATCAACCATTAAAACAACTTAATACATGTATCAATTAAGACAATAAATATTGAAAATCTGGCACCTAAGTTAAGCTTCCAACATCTGCGTTAAATCCTCTGGTGCACCTCACCCCATTCAAATGCTTGGGGGGAAAGAGAACGTCTAAAGCACATAAGCCCATCTTCCCCACAAAAACACCAAAGGCAAAACTTTAAAAACTTCAGTTATAAGCAGGAAACACCTCCTGGTTAACACCAAATGTTTGGGGAAAGAGCCAGTAAATCCAGAAACCAGGGTCACTTACGGTTTTGATGGGCATAACTGGTCCAGAGAGTTGTGTGGCCATCTTGAGTTCCTCTGCCTATAGAAACAAGGAGAGAAGAAACAGCATTTCTAATGTGCTTCACAAGGCTCTTTGCTCCAGCCAAGCTGCAGACAAAAAGGATTTTTACACACAAACTCTGTTCTCACCGTGCTGTCTCCTTTCTTGGGTGCAGACGACTTCCGAGGAAAGAGGATGAGTTTAGAGCGATATTCCTTCAGCCTTTGGACGTTGGCTTGCAAGGCTTCGGTAGACTTGTTCCGGCGCCTGGGGTCCACTGCGATACCAATGGTCCGGGCAAATTTCTTGTGGATACCAGCCATCTAGGGAGTCATGTGAACACAGGATTCAAATCAAGGCAAGTCTGAATTGCTGCTGCTCCTTCTCCTTCTCGGGAGGCAGGACAGTCATCAACTGGAAAAGGGTTCAAGGCATCATCATCATCAAGCTGACAGATATTTTGGGGTTTTATCATTTGACTGTAAAGTTCTGACCGCAAATCGCTTACTGAGGGTAAGAGAATGACTAGCAAGATCTTGCTTAGTTTATCAGATTCTCTGAAAATATAGATTGGCACACCAAGAAACCTGGTCACGGGAGTTTCTAATATAAAAAGAAATCTCAGCATAGAATACCCCCGACTCTCAAAACGATCTAGGGCAAGACAGCCCATTCTCTACCCCCCCACACCGCAAGGCATTTCTCTCTCCCGCCTCCCCTTCACTCACCCTCAGCTCTTCCAGGCTGAATCCTCTGCCCAAACGGACTTTTGTGTGGTATCGCACGGTGGGGCACCTCACGACTGGTCTAACTGGCCCAGATACTGGGCGAGGAGCAATACGACGGGCTTTGGCTTGGCGGGCTTTTCTCCTGAGGGGGAAAAGCAATAGAAAGGACTACATCAAAGCCCGCCTATCATCTCTGAAAATGCATTATAGCAAAATCAAGCAAGGTGGTCACAACAAGGCACTCCACAGGGGAGGGGGGCAACTACAATCATCAGTTTTATGGGTTCAAAGGTTCATCAATGAAGTACAGCGATTCCGGAGAATTCTCATCATTTGGCTGCAGCAACAAAGCCCCTTCGTATTATCCAGAGTCCTTGTCCTTCGGCTGGGAATCACATCAGCTCAGTGAGCTCACCTGCGGATCTTCCTGGCAGGCTGGTTAAACCATGTGGCCACTCGTCTTTGCCAATCCTTATGGAAATGGGGCTTCAAAATCATGCCATTCCGGCTGGGCGCCATGCCTGCTTAGATCCCTGAAAATACAAAACCAGCCGGGTTACCCAAAACGCCTTCTGGATACCATTTTGGCAGCCGCTTGAGGGAAAACATCTTTCATTTCCCCCCAGCAGCGCAGCGCCTGGCATGGCTTCCCGCACGTCAACGCGGCCCCCTCCCAGCGTGGTGGGTATTCCTGAGCGCAGACCCGGAGAGGGATCCAAGCGCTCTCAACGGACATCCTGAGGAAAGCCTTTCCAATCCCCCCCTTTGCATCGAACCCACTTTACAGTGCCTGGAACCGCCAGCAGCGCCGACTGGTTTCCACTGGCGGGAGCAGCTGAAATAAAGGTTTCTCCGACGGTCCCTCCAGCACCGCAGCCGTTGAAGCCCACGGGTTTCGTCCCCTTCACGGCTGCCGATGCCCGGGGAGCCTCGCTGAAGCCCCGCGCGGGTTTAACGGGGCGGGCGAGCGCAAGGGGGGCGCTGCGAAGGCCCGGCTCTTCCGGGAGCTCCCGCCCCGCGTCAAGCTCCGGAACCCCCGGCGAGGCGCCGCATTACGGACTCTCCCCGTAGGGTCCCCACAGACCCTTCGGAGGCCCCGGCCGGCACCCCAAGTCCCGGAGGAGGCTTGCCCACCCGGCCCTTGGCTCCGGCCGGCTTCAGCGGACGGGGCCTCCTTGCACGCAGGAGGGTCCCGGGGTCGGAGGCCCCGCCGGGTCGAGCAACCCTTCGCTCCAAACAACGGCTCCCTTCTCGCCCTCCGAGCCGCCGGAGCTCAGCCGCGAGGCTTTCCGAAGGCCGCCCGCGCGTCTCGGGGGTCGCTTCCGCAGCGCGGGGGGCGGATGGGGGCAGATGCAGACCCGCCGCCGGCCCAGCATGAGAACTCACCTCCCGGGAGAGAAAATGGCCGGCCGGAAAAAGAAAGAGGCGGCGCGAAGAACGCCGGGATATGTTGCCACCGCCGCATCCAAGGCGCTCCGGAAGTGCGACATTCACTCCGGCCAATCTACGCAGCGGAATTGCCAGTTCCCGTTTCCAGTCGCTTTGCCAGTCACAAAGATGGTACTTAATTTAAAGGAGCCGTCATCCTCACCGCTTTGGTTTCCATTGCACCGCCTTGTATGAAGCCAGAGAAAAGTAGATCGTTTTTCCTAATCTGATGCCTTCCAGATTTAGTGGATTATACTCCCCCCTCGCCTTAATAAATGTGCTTCTCAAAGAAGATGGGTGTTGTAGTCTGTAATAGCTGGACAGCATCTGATGCAGGAAGAGTGGTATAGATACTACAGAATGGGACAGAGATGCTTGGCATTCAGCTATGTGTTGAAAGCTATCCAAGAGTAAAACTTGCTTCTGTCGGAATGTTGCTCTAATTAGAATTTTTATCTTCTTAGGCAGGAGCATACAGAGATGTTCAAGAAGGAAAAGGCAGCTACAGTGTAAGCAAAAATCCCACCCATAGTGATGTCAGATGCCCGTTAGGAATTAAACCTTTTGATACTGGGCTCACAAATTTCTGTCCATTTCTACATCATTCCAAGGCTTTCAAATTTACCTCTAGCAACAACAGGAGCACCAGAGGGCCGGTCCTAAGAAACTGGCTATTCAGAAGCCATGCCATCCTGGCCTCTGGCTGTTCAAACACAGGTCTGCTGCTTTATCAAGCCTTCACATGCAAAGAAGGCAAGACAGCCACATCAAGAACATTTTAGAAAACCCTGCAAGATCATTTGCAAAAAGGCATTTTCTATCTAGGGAGATTTGCCTTGGCTACCATTAGGAGGAAAATGCAAAATGAACTCCACGGTATTTCAGCTAACATTGTTTCTTAGAATTTTAGGCATAAATTAGCACTTTAACATATTAGCATGGTAGCCCCCTTTAGACATTTAGGAAAACATGTTTTTTCTTTGAGCCAAAGCCATTTCCGTACAAAAATTACCCGATTTGTTGCTTTCTGACACATCATCGGTATTGAAAGGTACAGTATGGTATCGTTCTGTAAAAAGATTTGAGCCTGTTTAATAAAATGCCTTTTGCTTTGCTTGTACTACTTATGGTTCAAATTGTGTGTGGGGGACATGTGTGAAAAACCCACTTTGCAAAGGTGTTGTTCCTTTCTCAATTTCAGGGACTGGATTCTCTCCATCTCCACAGCACAGCGGCTGCCCGAGTTTCTTAAACAACATGAAACCCTGCTTGTTGCTGCAACAAATAATTGTTAAAGGCAGTTGCACCATTTTGGCAGAAACAATAGATCATGCTGAATAAGCAATGGAAATAGGCAATAAATAATATAACAATATAATAAGCAATTAATTGCTTTTTGAATTTGTAATAAAGCATTTTAAATATTTGGACAACGTGGAGTCCTTGGTGCTCTCTGAGCTTGGTTGTTTGCTTGCAGACATTTAATTACCCAACTAGGTAACTTCATCAGTGCCAGTGGGTGTAGGATTTGTACTGTACAAATGTACAGTACAAATGTACAGTACAATCTACTGTACAGTAGCTCGCACGGCGTAGGTGTGTGGGTGATTTTATTTTCATCAATTTCTTCATGGGGTATTGTTTTCAGCTTGAATGTTTTGATGTTAATCCCTGCTTATCAGAGTGGAGGCTGCTGGAGAGGATGCGTTTCGGTCTTTTTGTTTCCTTCTTAGCTTTTTGATTGTCTCTTTTAAATTGTGTGTAAATATTGGACAACATACAATTGTTTAAAAAGATAGTGATCATATAGCACTAAATCATGATCTCACAAATGTAATAATCCCATTTTTGATGTAAAGAGGAGGAAGATTCTAGAAAAAGCAAATAAAGAAACCATAATCGTACCTCTCATCTGAAACCCAAGGACAACACTGTTCAGAACAGAGAATAGGAAATGTTTCCTAGTTAAACCCCACCCCTAAAGTTCAACAATACTTGGATCTGCAGCACTTCTGAATCTTTATTGAAATACAGCAGCCCGTTGAAAACCCAACACAAGATCCTCCAGAGTAAAAAAAAGGCAAATACATGTATAGACCCTAAAATCCCACTTCATTTATGCTGCGGTTCCTAAATTTGAGAAATGGGTTTTCACGAAGATGTTGCCAGGCTGCGGACAAGCGTAGGGAGCTTGTGGCTTCACTTTAGATGCTGCTGAGCCCCAATTCTCAGTCGCCTTCGCTCCCTCACCAAGAACCATTCAACTGTGTTGCATATAGTCAGGTTCCCCTTGAAAATGCTCAACACCACCAGGCAGGAATTGGGTGGCTTAACCGGAGTTCTCCACCAGAACAAATTGTGGTGCTGGTTCCTCAGCAGACCGCTAGATGGCAGGCACTGATCACAGGAGGTGATGGAGCCTGGCAGAAGGGGGCGCTTAGGTAGCAGGACTAAAATAGTTGCTTTTCTCAACTCTGCAATGCAAGGGCCTACTTTGAAACTCTCTTAACATGCCTCTCTGCACTGAGATTCCAACCAAACGGTTCTAGTGAGGACAGCTAAGCAGGAGACCCCAGGCAGAGATCTAGGTTTGTTCCATGAAGGACAGATCACTCAGACCAGCTCTGAACCAAAACCAAAGGGGTCTACAAGATGATGCTTCTGGCACTGTTCACTGCTTGGCCTGCCTACTGCCCCCGCCCCCCAAAATCCAAACTGGGCTGGATTCAGGATGCAAAAATAAGCATCCTCAGCACTTCTAAGTTTGGAAGAAAAACCTGAATCCAACCGGCTACTCGCTTCATGATCAGGCTTCAAACGGAGATCAGGTGAGGCTCCTGCTCCTCCTTGTAGGGGGGCAACTGGGGAGGCATCTCTTCCTCTCCTCTGTCCTGCTTGTCTCTCTCGGCTTCAATCCAGCTCTGGGGGGAGATCGTTTTCTTGGGCCCGTGGGGGGGAGGGCCAAGAAGGGCTTCGATGTCCTCATAGTTGATCACTTCTTTCTCCAACAGGGCATCTGCCAGCTAGAGAGGAAGAATTGGCAGGCTTAAATAAATATGCCTCAGCAGAAGCCTCCACATTTGCCACAGAGTCAGAAATGGCACGGGGACCCGATGCCTTGCAATGCACCTTCAGGGGGGCTTAAAGCAAGGGGACAGAACTGGGCCCAGCAATCCCTCTGAAAATGCAGAGCTCTGGGGAAAGATTTTAGCCCCTTCACCACTTCCAAAGCTGGGGTAGTTTTGTGGTCAACTAAAAAATGTTTTGCATCAAGGAAATCTGGCTGTAGAAAACCCTTCTCCCTTGACCGATGCGTTCCAGCTAAGGAGCCAGAAACAGCTGCCCAGAGCAGGAATTACTCTGCCAGTGGGAAAACGGAAAAGTGGTAAACCTTGCCACATTTTCTTTTGAGAATGCTGTGCATCTGGAATATCACGAGCTGCCTTTCCTTCTGCACCATCTACATCTAGATATTCCAGAATCAAATCACAGATCCGCCTGTTCTGGAAGAAAAACAAGATGCTCCAGAGACGTGAAATGTTGTGCACATCCTTGGCCATCTCTTAAGTTGCTGGCATTGCCCAGGTCACAGATGAGATGGGGCAGAATTCACCCTCTCTTTCCCTCCCATAGACCCTGCTAGCCCAGAAAAGGCGAAGGGGTGAGAATGTACACCATGGGCATGTGTGGCCTTGAACAACTAGATGTATGCAGGAGACTAAAGCTTCCTGCTCCTCCAGAGGGGATCTGGTCCACTTCAGAGTGCAGAAAGCCTCACTCGGTTTCTTTGGCCTTCCAAGCCACTTTGCTTCTTGACTCCACCTGCACCTTCTGAAAGGGGTGGTCTTTGGGGTGCTGCAGGGAGGTCATCCTAGCAGAGGCCTGAGCTCTTTGCCAGCTTTCAAGCAGGAGTGTTATTATGTGTTTTTCTTTAATACTATACTTGCTCTGAGATTCACTTTGAACCTCACAGGAGAAGCCAGAAGGGAGCAACTGGTTAGGGACTGACTGCCGATCCTCTGCCGGCCGGCCTCAGCTCCCCAGCACTGTATTAGGGCCTTACCATCTTCAGTTTCTCCTGGTTGTCCATCAGCAGTTTCTCTGTGCGCCTATACGCTTGGGCTATCAGCAACTTCGCTTCCTAGGAAAAAGATCACCGTGGAAGGAATGGGAGCCACAACTGGGTAAAGCCACTGATCCCAACCTTTCAGTGAAAGCTCCCAGCCAGGAGAAGAGGCGGCTGAGGATCCAGTGTCCTGGCCCTGACTGCCCAATAGGCAGGATTAGGCCGGTTGGATAATCTTCCTGCCTGGGAAGCTGCGACAGGGAGGGGTCCCGCTTCAGGAGCCCTGCAACTCGAGATGAGCCAGTCTCGCCTCCCCTGCAGCTCGACCTCCCTGGGAGAACTTACGTGGTCCATTATTTGCTGGAGCCCTTGGCTGAAGGGGCGCCGTCCAATCCCCGGACCGCTGTCTGTCTCTGGGAAGGACAGATGGCCGATGGTGGGCATCATTCCGTATTGTTTCACCATTGAGTAGGCTATCCTGGTGACCTTCCGGAGGTCATCTTGGGCCCCTGGTGAACGGATAAAAACAAAGGCAATGCTGAGAACGTTTTCAAGGGGATTTTTTAATTTCATCTGAAGGGAGGGAGGCACCCGCTGCCCCCGGGAGGCCAAGGAGCTTCCTGGCCCTTTTCTGCGCAAGGCCGGCCCTCCTCACCTGTAGTCACTTTGTTAAAGGTGATGGCTTCCGCAACTCTGCCCCCCAGTGCCATGCATATCCGCTCAAAGAGCTGGTCCTTGGTCAGGAGGTACTGGTCCTTGGGCAGGATCTGGGCAAAGCCCAGTGCAGCGTTTGTGCGGGGAGCTATGGACACCTGGGGCAGGAAAGGCGGAGGAGGAACCGTGAACTGACCTGCTTCGCTCTATGTTTCCAGCTTCACAGCAGAGAGCCAGCTTACCTTCAACACTGCTTCGGTGTGCTCCAACAGCCAGCCCACCAAGGCGTGGCCCGATTCGTGGAATGCCACCACCCTCCGCTCCTCCTGCGAAAGGATCTTGTTTCTCTTGGCAGCTCCTGTGGAGGGGTGGGGGGGGGGGAAAGCTCTCTGTTTCCCAGGTTGTTTCCCGCATCACCAGGCCAAGCACCCAAAAGCCTCTTGTATATTTTGAGTCATGAGGAGGCCAAGGAAGTGGAGAACAACACTTGCTTGAAGAAAGGCTTACAAATGTCAGGCAACCACACAAGTCCACAATCTCACACCTGAGACTTACAGATCCGTTTCTAGTTTTAACTGCTATTAAACTTTGCCTCACCGAAAGATATCCTTGCAGCCAAGAAACAGCCAAGCATAAAAACAATGTCTCTGGTTAGAACCATACAGTTTCTGTCCCCAAAGAGCTGGCTGCTTAGGTGAGGTTTCCCACCAGAAGGCCTTGCTCTGCCCCTCGTCCCCTACAAATTCCAGCAAGCATGATTCGTCTAGGCCAGCCGCTGTGGAGACTCCCCAACTCAGAAGAGGCTAAACTAGGGTCTGCTTCCATCGGAAGGTCCTTACTGCAACAAAAATGCCAACAAACCACCCCCAATCTTGGCCAGCAGCCTGGGAGCTTATATCCGTCCCCTTGTGTTTAGAGAGCTCCTATCAAAGCCAAAGGACATGTTGTTCACCAAACACAGCCTGATCAGAGATAATGATCACTACTCAGGGCAGCCTGGCGGTCCACACCAGATCCTAAATGAGCCGGAACTGAGACCCAACCTGCTTTGCTTGGTCGGTGACCACTTGGATGGCTCTCCCAGCAGAGCTCTCCTCCCAAATCTAGGCTGAAGAACACAATCACTCCCCACCCCCCACCAGGAAAGAAAAACGGAAGCTTACCTGCAATTACTCTCTCCACAGCACTCTCAAAACTGATCGTGTGGATGGATTTGTATCCCTCTCTGGCAGCGTGGAGAGCCGCCTCGTTACAAATGTTGGCAATATCGGCTCCTGCGGAAAAAACACGACTCTCGTTTGGCTTCTGGAGCATCGAGCGGTGGGAAGAGAGCAGGGCGCTCTCAAGAAGCCAAGGCGGGATTCTCCGTGGGGCCACCCACCCGTCTTGCCCAGCAGAGCCCATTGCATGGAGAGACGCCAGCGAGGGAAAGCAAGCAAACCATCGTGTCTGCTCCTCTCTTCCCAACCCAGCTTGGAAGGCAGCTCCAGGCAGCCAGTCCGCCCCTCGAGTTGGGTGTGGGGTGGGGCAGCCCTCTTTCCCTGGTCATCCAAGCCACTAAGTCTCAACGTCCATTGTTCCTTTAACTGCCTTTCCCTGTCTGCAGAAATCGTGGCTGTGTAGGATCCTCCTCTTGCAGGACCTGATCTCAAAGTGAATCTATTCATTGTTCCATTAAGAGTTTCTTCTCGCCTGTCCAGCGTCCCAAAACCTTCATCCTGGGCTCTTTTTCACTGCAAGGCAAATCTTCAGGGTTCCCTAAAGACCCCGGGATTTACACCAGCGCCTTTACACTTGGGCTCTGGTTGCTCAGCTTTTTAAAGAGCAGTGTTTTTTTCTTCAAGGAAAGGCAGTGGAGCCTCTCGGTTAGGGTTAGGTAGCTGGACAAGGTGAGGGAAATGTAGCTGACAGAACTGGTTCGTTTTCAAGTTGTGCAAGGTAACAAAGCGCTTTTAACACCTGGCAGGATTTAAGGTAGAGAAACCGTGCAGGAAATGGCTTCTGGATTTCTTTCTAACCTCTTTACTGTCAATACTGGCACCAGTATTTTGTGTAATGAAGTAATGCATTTGGATGTGTGTTGTGTGGATGTGTGAACTGAGAAGCCCAGGGGTGGCTGTGTAAGATTGATCATCTGACTGGGATGAGGCTTAGGAAGGGGCAGCCGCAACTGCTGTGTGAACTGCTGCCTCCCCCCCCCCCCCGGGAATGCACCAGGAAGAGCCACTTCTGCCCTATTTTCCTCTGGAGCCCCAGCTGGATCCAACCCCCTCTTAATCCTTCTTCTGCCAGCCTCTCCCCCCCCCCACCAGCCCCCATGAAGTTCGGCCCTGTTCAGTTTTTGGAGGTTGTCCTGCTGATGGACAGACAGGCGGGCACCTCCCAGCACCCTTACTAATTCCTTACTAATATATTATGATGAGAGGATGACAGTAATTTTTACAAACCCTTGCATTTACCAGAATGCGTGTTTGGGAATGTGTTTGGTTTTCATCTCTTATTCCCATGCCTTTTCCTCCAGGGGCTCGAGGCTTTGAGCATGCTTCCCTTTAAGACGGAGCATGGCGCCCAGTTCAAAGACAAGTGGAATTTGGATCTGGGTCTCCCCATCCTGGGGAACAGCCTCTGCAGCTGAGGGATTTCACAGGCTCTTTACTGCTAACACCACATCAATCCCCCTCTGCCTTGGAAGGTATTTCTGATCTTGTCCACTTCAATAGTCCTTCCTTTGCTCTTCTTTCTCTATTTAAACCTCATTCATTACCAGCATCCAGGGATTTTTCTCTAAATGCCTTTTAAAAAAAAATCAACCGTGGCATTTTATTTAAATGTTTAAAAACTCAGAAAATAAGAAGTTCAGCAAAAGGAAAGGAAAAGAAAAGCAAGCCTTCTGGAGTGGGTTGGAAGGAGGTTTCTGCAAATGAGAAACAGGCTTTTCAAGGAGGGAGCAGACAGCCGGGCCTGCTAATTGTGCTGTCTAAGCAGGATTCAAACCGCAGGCCAGGCCTGGCTGTCCACGCAGAGGTGCTTCACATCTGGGCAGCAAGGAGTTAAGCGGGCCCAACCACAGGGTGCTCCCTGGAAGGGGGGGAAGCCAGGAGAACCAGCCTGGCGTGGCCCTAGGATGGCTCTGACGTGACTGCAGAGATTGCTGGGGAAGAGGAGGAACATCTGTTCCGAATTGGGGTGTGTAGGCGGAGTGGACAGCAGCAAAGTGGCAGCCGCCACAGGATGGGGGCTGGGCTGGGCTGGGCTGGGCGGGAACGCAGAGGGGACTCCTTGCTCTCTCTTCCAACAGGAAAGATCCCTGTAGCTCTGGGGAGGGGGCTTGGAGAAGCTGGGACGTGTGTCCCACCCACCCCCACACACATACCGCTGAAGCCTGGGGTGAGTTCAGCCAACCGCTGGGAGTAGAAGCTGCTGGGCTGGGAGAGCTTCAGCCCCTTCAGGTGTTGCTCGAAGATCTCCCTTCTCTCCTACAAAGGGGGGCAGAGCAGAGGTGTTGCTGTGGGGCCACCAGATCCTCTCCAGAACTGGAGGGCAAAGAAGGGCAGACCCTCCGCTCTCCCAAAGGCTCCGGGACAGGCCTGGGGAGGGCCGCTCTCAGGCTGAAGTGCACAGAGAGCCTTTCTGGATCTCGGACTTGGCTGCTCCATGGCAGGATGCCTCAGGCGCAATGGGCCCTGAGCCAGAGATGGCCGATCCTGGCCGAGGCTTCTCTAGGCCCAGCCCCCCCCAGCCCCGCTCTCCCCGGCCTGTCCAGCCATGCCCTCCTTCCCCGGGAGAGCAAAGGGAAGAGCCTGCCGAGATGGCCGCCCCCCTTTTCCCCAAAGCTGTGGCTCTCATCACCCGGCTTTTGGTGAATTTAGTGCATCCCCAACCTTTTCACCATCGCCCCGCTAGCACCAACATAGCGAATCCAGAGTCACAAGCGCTCCCCTTCCCTCGACGCATGAATGAAAGGAAGGAAATTGGGGCGGGGGGGGGGGGAGATCATGTTGGCCCTGTGCCAGAGTGTGACTCATTTGGCTGGTTACAATAGCCCTGATTAGAGCATGGGGCTCAGCTGCCAGGATTTCCGGCTCCTTTTCCCTTCAGGGCAGCTGCGCAGCTCCAGCTCCTGGTGCCAGATCCGATCAGGCATCCGAGGAATTTTAGGCCAAAAGAGGGAAGAACCAGAAAGGGCAGCTGGGCCAGGAAAGGGGAAAGGAGCTGCTGCTCTCCTTGAACAAGGGGAGCCCACAAGAGAGAAGCGCTTGCAGGAGGGGCCTTGCACCCCTTTTCTCCGAGCTCAGGGCGGAGAAGGCTCCCACTCTCGTCCTCAGCCAGAAGGACAGGAGCAACAAACTGTTTAGGCTCCTGGCTTTAAATAAACACCTGGATCACATGACTCAGAATGAATAATCGCAACAAGGAAAGTAGGTGACTGGCCATGCGGACTTGGAGGCTTTTGGTTCAAGAATCCAGAGGTGCCCCTTCCTCCACCTCTATTATAATACCTGCAGAGTGGGCAGATCGATAAAAATGTGGCGATCGAGCCTCCCGGGTCTCATGAGAGCATTATCCAGGATATCAGCTCGGTTGGTGGATGCCAGCACGATGACGTGGTCTGTGGTCCCCATCCCTGCAGAAGAGAAACGGCGGAACCTCAGAGACCATGCCAGAGAGACCTTCTCTGGGCCATGGGCAACCCAGGGACCATCCAGTGTGGATGCTGGACCAAGAGGAGGGAGGAAGTTACAGGAAAGCGGTGCTCAAAAACCTTTGTGTGGGGGGGGGGGGGGAAACCTGAGTTGTGTAATGATAAAGTATAGAATGTTTCTTTAAACCACTTGCCTGCACACAACACAGAACTCAGACCTCATGTGGAATGATTGGGAAAATACCACCCAGTCTTTGCAGACAACTCCAGCTGTAAAGAGACTGCCCTTTCTGGACTCTCCATTGCCATATTCAGCACACAATTTCCCCCACCACTCAGCACCAGCCAGCATTTCAGAACAGCGGGGTTGGAAGGGACCTTGGAGGTCTTCTAGTCCAACCCCCTGCTCAAGCAGGAGACCCTGTACCATTTCAGACAAGGGGCTGTCCGGCCTCTTTTTAAAAAAAGCTCCAGGGACAGAGCAGCCACAACTTCTGGCGGTTAATTATTGTCACTGCCAGGGAATTCCTCCTTAGTTCTAGCTTGGATCTCTCCTTGATTAGCTTCCCTCCGGTGCTTTGGAGAATAGGTGGACCCCTCTTCTTTGGGGCAGCCCCTCAGACATTGGAACACTGTGCTATCATGTCACCCCTGGTCCTTCTTTTCATTACATAAAAATTGTTTATAACAATTCAGGCCACACCATTTGCCAGGAGCCTGCCACTTTTGCATGGAAGGTCCAGCTCCTTCCAGCAGACACACCACAACCCTGGCGACTCTTTCCACTTCTGGAAACACATCTGTGACAGAGCAATGTTGGCACTGCAAGCAGAAGGATCTCTTTCTTCTTGACCACTTTGCTGAACACCCCCCCAGGCAAGGACTGCTCCTCTCGGGATGCTGGAGAGGTGAGCCTCAAAGAAACCCCTCCCCACTTCTCCCCTCCCTTTATAAAGAAGGAGAAGGACCAGCAGCAGTTGGGAGCCCCTTGGGCTGGCTCAGCAGCCTCAGTCAACCTGTCAGTCCACAGAGCCCTCCCACCTTCCAGTGGCCACGAACCCACTGATACGAGCCTGTGGGATTTGACTCTGCAAGCGGTGCCCTTACACTTCCAAGACTGACATCCATCCTCAATCAACAGTTTTTAGCTCCCGTGTGGAAGTGTTTGGCATTGGCACATGCTGGCTAAAGATCATCTCTTCTTTCTAGCTGCCCTATCCTTTCGCTCTCCTCCAGAGACGCACCAGATTGTCAATGCCTGGAACTGGATGCAGCACTCTGAAGTGGGTCTGGCCAACCCAGAACCCAGAACCCAGAAGAAGGATGAGGATGAGGATTTTTTCCCCTTTCAATCATGACCATAAAACTCTTGTTGATGAAGATTCACTTTATAATTGCCAAGTGGTCCAGCCCACGTTTTGCCACCTTCTGTCAGGAAAGGCGGGTGCTGAGTTTTAATCCAGAGGCAGCAAAGGAAGAAGGCAACCTGCTTATTGTGCACGTCGGTCTGGAAAAGGTTCTTCCTGACCATCACCAGCTTGGCTGTCTAAACGCTCGGGCTCTTACAAAGGGCACTAACAGCATTTCAAAGCAAGGCGCAAATCTAAAGCAGAAGAACCCACAGAAGTTTCAGGAACGAAGGCAGCCAAACATACCCAGAGTGGGGAATTAGGGAGTTGACTCAGCATTCAGATGCCAATACCTGAGCTTGACTCATTCTCAACCAGCCTGAGCAGAAATGGCTCCAAAGGCAGAGATTCGTTTTTGCTTACAACTCTATAAACCCTGACATACAGATCCATCAATCTAGAAGACCAAGCAGGCAGTGGCTGGCTCTGCCACTTCTGACCTTCATAAAGGCTGGATATTTAATTCATGGAGGCCTCCCTCGTTATCAGCCTCTAGCTGGAGAGAAGGCCGGCCGTCTTCCCAGCACTTCCCTGTGCACCTCTTCCCTCCCCAAAGTGACTAAGCCTTTAAAAAGAATCCCCCCCCCAAGAAAGCTGGAAGGAGCAGGGCTGTCTTCCTGCCTGAGCACGGAGACTCTCCTGGCGCAGCACTGGAGGAAGAGAACCAGAGCAGAAGGAACTCCTTCAATTGCTCTGCTTCCCTGGGGGAGGCATGAACTGCTGCCCCTCTTGGGCTGCACGTCTCCCTGGCCAGCAGCGTCAGATGCAGCCAGCACTGATGTTCATCTTCCCTTCTGACCAGCAAACAGAAACCCATCAAAGGAGAGGCAGCAGAGGAAAACAGCAGAGCTGACAATGAAGGGAAGCCCAGACTGCCAGATCGAAGGAAACAGGCAGCAGCTTGGGAAAGGAGTGGCGAGGGAAGAGGCATGCCGGAGGGGAAATGCCCAATTAGGAGAGGAGAATTTCCTTTTGGGGTGCGGTGGGAAGAAAAGACCCCAGACGTCAAAATCAAACGCTTTGCCATGGAAAACTGACCGTCCATTTCTACCAGCAGCTGGTTCAGGGTTTGCTCCTCTTCTGTGTTGGAGAAGCCAGACATGTTTGTCGAACGCCTTTTCCCAACCGCGTCGATTTCATCTATATAAACGATGCACGGGGCACAAGCCCGGGCTTCCTTGAAGAGGCTCCGCACCCGGGCAGCACCAAGGCCTGCAGAAGGGCAAAGTGGAAGCGAGCTCCGATTGCGTCAAAGGGAGGGAGACTGGGCTCTCAAGAGTTTCTGCTCTCAGCCCAACAAACCCAAAGGCTGTTGGGCCCGTTTCCAGCCGGGCGAGTTTTCTGCCAGGAGCCGGCAGAGGGCAAAGTAGCACCAAGGGAGCAACCCAGGAAGCTCGGCTAGTCACCCAATCCTCCCAAAGAATTCGGGGCTCCAGCAGCTTTCTAAGGTCAGAAATGGTGGAGGATCAGTGGGTGGGAAGCACGCAGGAGGGAGCAGCAGCGGATCAGTGGCCATCGCCATAAGCGTCTTTATGAGGAAACTGGTTCAGGTCCTCTGGAAAGCATCTCCTTCCATGGGAGGCTCCATGACCGAGAAAGAGGACTCACCGCCAATCACCTCCACAAATTCGGAGCCAGCTATTGCCAGGAATGGCACTTGGGCCTCTGTAGCCACCGCTTTTGCCAACAAGGTCTTGCCGCAGCCTGGTGGCCCAAGCAAGAGGGCCCCTCTGGGCACTTTGGCACCCAGCTGGAGGAAGCGCTCCGGACTCTGGAACCAAAAGGAAGGGATGGGGCAGAGAACATTTGAGAGACAAGGCGCTGTTCTCTTTCCCACAGGGGCAGCAGGAGGCTAAAGGGATTCTGCAGCCTCTCCTACAGACTCTTTAATTTGAAAGCATCTCGGGATGAGCAAAGGCCCATTCTAGAGGAAGCAAAAACTGGTTTGCAGTTTCCCCAATAATTCCCTGTCCTCGGCCTTCCTGCTTCCCAAGGCAAGTCGTGTCTTTTACCTTCAGATAATCCACGAATTCCTTGACTTCCATCTTGGCCTCGTGCAGGCCTGCCACGTCCTTGAAACTGATCCCTTTCCCAGATTTGCCATCCACAATTGTGAAGCGAGCCCTTTTCAGCTGGTTCTGCCAAGGAGGGGGAGAAAAAACAAGCTCCAAGCCCTTGCTGGTTGTGGTGCTTAGAGGGGAGGGAAGTTCAGATATAATCATAGCAAGAGGTCTGCGGCGCAAACCCTGCATCCCCCTCCGCAGGACAAAGCCTAGGTGCTGCTACTTCCTGCTTTCCATCCCATGGTGGGGCTGTGCTGGCTGCTGCCCTCCAAGCGGATAGCAGGGAGCTGGGGGGGGGGGGGAGGACCCTCTCACCACGGCAACCCTCCTTCAGCTGAGCATGTGCCTCCCAGTCAAGTGCAGAGTCGCCCGTCTACCGTTTAGATGGAAGGGCTGATGGGAGCTTCCAGAACTTAAGCATGCAACCCCCAGACTCCAAAAGTGCTGCCTCTCAAAAGGTTCGATGACTGGGGGCAGCCCTGAAAACAGCAGGCATCGCATTCCGGCCTCCTCTGAGCCGGAGTGATGGACAAAATCACTATTTACCTGAACTGCAACACAGCTGATTATTATCCTCTGCTGAGCTGATCTTTCAGCTCTGCTCCCAGACGGGCTCTGACAACAGGACAGGAAAGGCAGCCCCGAGAGAAAGGGGAGCCTGTAGACACTTCGGAAAGAGTTCTTCACTATGGGCTCCCCATTCCCCTCTGAGGCGATCTCTAGGCTCTAAGGGAAAACTGCCACATCCCTGGATGTGCTGGGCAGCCTGGCTTGGAGGCACAGTCCCCACATCCTTGGAGGGGTGGACAGCTGGGGAAGGCTCAGTTCTGAGTACTCCCCCAGCCAGGCAAACACCAGCAGTTTTTCCTCAGCTGACGGGGCGGGGGTCTGCCTGGCACAGATCAGCAGGCACCTGACCCCTGGCAAGGAGGGAAAGGGGGCTGCTTACAGCTGTCCTAAAGCGGAGGCAAGAGTGATGGCTGAGAACTCTGGACCAGGATATCTTCGGGACTGCCTGCTACCACATACCTCTCAACGACCAGTTAGATCCCACAGAGTTGATCTCCTTCAGGTCCCGTCAACCAAACAATGCCGGCTGGCGGGGCCACGGGGAGAGCCTTCTCTGTGGCGGCCCCGACTCTTTGGAACCAACTATCGCCGGAGATCCGTACCGTCCCCACCTTGTTGGCCTTCCGGAAAGCCATTAAGACGTGGCTCTTCCGACAGGCTTGGGGATAGGGACCTTATAGAATGAATTAAAGTGGTCGCCCCTTGTATGCTGTGATTGATTGAATTGTTTTTAATTTTTAAATGTATTTTTAAAAACTTATGTTTGACATTTTTATACTGATTTGTTTATATTCTGTTGTAAGCCGCCCAGAGTCCTTCGGGAGTTGGGCGGCATATAAATATGAACAAACAAACAAACAAACAAACAAACAAACTGCTGCAGGGAAGGCTTTGCCGGCAGCACAAAGACCAGAAATGCTTATACCCACCTGGATTGACTAATAAACGGCACACTGTGCTGACAGAGGCCTGCAGACCTGCTCCAGGCAGGGCCCTGGCCCTGGCAGTCCCTGGAGCTCAGCCTTCCCACCTGAGAGGGGAAAGGGACTCCCTTTTTTCACCCCCGCCCCCTGTATGGGAGGCTGAACAGCAGGCAACCCCAGCAATGGCAACCACGATAGAGGAAGACGGAGGAGCCCCAGACTGCCCAGTCTCTGACCACCCCCATCTGGAGGATGTCAAACCCCCTCCCCCATGGTGAGGTTACTTACGAAGGCACTGAAGGCACCTTCCCTTCCTGATATGCCAGCCAGCCGAAAAATGTACCATAGAATGCCAACGCTCACCACAGTCATTCCCAAGGTGTAGAGGGCACTGCCAAGACAGGAGCACAAGAGGGTCAGGCCTCGGCCTCTGGAGACAGGTCTGAGTTTGGGGAGCCAAAAATACAGAAGAACACTGGATTTCTCAAATAACAGAACAAACACAGCAGGGAGCAAGGGCTTTTTGGTGACCGTAAATCCTCTGGCTGCCTGCTCACTTAACCGTTCCAAAAGAGGAGAAACAGGTGCCATACAACTTCAGTGTGGGGGAAGACTCAAAGGAGAATCTAAGCCAGCCCACTGCAACCGAGTGGCGTTGTGGGTCTGTGTCTGGTGACCCGGCCAAGAGGCATGGTTTGCTGCCAGGAAGGGACCACCAAGCCACTCCCAGGCAGTAGGCCTTCCAGTTACCAAACTGGACATTTTCCCAAGGAACTCCTTTGCTCAGAGGCCTTAGGCCGGGCCCTGGTCCTGGCATCTGCAGTCTCTATGGGTCCTCCATTATGGGATTCAGCTGTGGGCCTGACAATTCAGGCCAGTCCATGGCAGAATCCATCCTAGACCTCATCTTCAGGATAGGACAATAGTGCTCAGCACTCCATCTAGTCAAGATCAAAGTACAGACCAGCAACTGTGAGGAAGGGAGAAAGGCGGACAAGAGAGGCTGCCAGGGTGGAGGCAAGCCAAGCCCTCCCTCCCTCCGTACTTTCCAAAGAAGCTGCTGCGCCTGTAAGAGACGGGGATCCGGTCGTTCAGGTCGATGTTCAGCTCCTCTTCGGCCGCTCGCAATTTCTCCTCAAACTTGTCGATGTTTGCCACCTTCATCACATAGGTCAGGCTCAGCTTCTGTAAGACACAAGAAGGCCTGGTGAGCCTTTGAGAAGGGAATGGAGGGCTGCCTCTGAAAACAGAGCCACCCCTTGCCCGGTGCTCATGGAGGGGCCATTCTACAGAGGAAGAAAACAGCCCCAACAAGGCAAAAACGGCTTCTTCACCCACCTGACCTCCCAGCCTGTCAACATCCAAGCCTACTTGAAGTCTGGGTCAAAACTATTTAAAAAATAATAATAACCCAAAGCTAAAGTGATTCAGAATCGCTACAATCAATCCTTTGGTTATTCAAATATTAATACGCCATATTCTTTGTATTTGGAGTTTTCCCACAGGTTAACTCCTGAACTGGAAATCATTTTCAGTTCAGCCCAAAGCTCAAATGTTTTAACCTAAGACTTTGGCCAAATGCTTTAGCTATGTTCTATCTAGGAAGCCCTTCAAATGATCAAGGAACACACATAAGCCGTTGACTTCATTTATTTCTCACATTCATTTCACTTAATGAAATCATTCAGAAAAACATGACAACTTCACAAAATGGGGGCAGAGGAAGTAATTGCGACTGAAGAATTCTGGCTACTGATTTAAAAGCTGAGGGCCCACAGCAGCATTTCCCAACGAACGAAGGGCCGAAAAGGACACTCACGGGCCACCCAAAGACCACGGCCCCCGGGTGCAAGTGGATTTCCACGATATCGCTCTCCGGCACCACCTGCACACTCTGCACCTCCCCCTTGGCCAGCAGCTCGTTGACGAAGTCGTTCCAGGAGATGCTTCCCACGCTGGTGGTCAGCGAGTTCAGCAGGCTCATGATGATGGCAATGAAGAAGAGGACCTTCAGCCGCTCGCGATACATCTGGTCTTCCCTCTCCCGGCGTCTCTTTTCCTCTGGGGAGAGGAAACACAAGAGCACATCAAGATGAACGTTACAACAAGCTGATTATGCCTCGGGCCACAATCTCCCCCCCCCCGCCTGTTTTTTGTTCCACATTTCAGCCTTCCCTAGAAAACAAAGCTGGGCTAGAAAACTAGCATCTGGTTTGCAGAACAGGATTGTGTTTCAGCCACTGCCCGGCCTGAATGAAGGGAGGCCAGAGCGGGGCCGGCCAGCTGGGCGGCAGGCGAGGCCCATTCAGGCCAGGCCAATGGCTGGGGAGCAGGAGACCTTAGGGAGCGCCCTAGCTGGGATGCCAGCCATGGTCCTCAGCAGGCAGGGGGGCTTTGTATCAGCCAGCCAGCGTTTCTCAGACAAAAGTAGACAAAGCCACCAAAGGAAAAGAAGAATGTATTTTTATCTTAGAAACGGCCAGAGCAGCATGGCTGCCTTCTGCAGCACCTATGAACCAAAGGGCAAGCTGCCACCATTGCCAAGGGGAAGGCTGCAGATAAGCCAGTTGTGCAATGACTCCCACTACTCCCGAAATTCTCCTGGGAATCACAGGAAAGGAACCTTTTGCACCATTTTCTCCTGGGGACGTAGCTGCAGTACTCTAGCAAACCCCAGAGCTCTCTCTTCCTCAAACAGTTTAGAATTATGAAATGACTTTCCTGCCCAGAGAAAAGCCCATAATTCAGACTCCCCGATACGTAGCTGCCCCTAGGTCACGAAATCTATCTGCGCCGTTTTTCCATTAGATTCCCAAAGAACACATTTGTGAGCAAACGAAGGCATTTGTCTGCAGGGACAACCCATTAAACTGGGCACCCGACAAGAGTGATAGGGCAGAGGGGCAGCCCTCTCCCGACAATACACAGAGGCTGCATTTCACGACCAGTTTCGTTCCCAAAGGAGAAGGCGGCTGAAAAGCAGAGCTTCACCAAGGACGAAGGGCAGCCACAGCAGCAGTCCTCAAGTTAGCCCCCTTATGCCTGCTTTTTGCTTGCAACACACTGGGCAGTTTTCTGTTGTCAGGAGGGTTTAGCTGTCTGAGCCAATTCCCCCCCTCCCTCCAGCTCTCCCCCAAGACAGCTCAGGGACAGAAAGCAGAGCTGGCAAAGACATAAACAGAGACTCCAGAAGTGACACGGCCCAGCAGGGAATCTCTCAGGGGGTCCCTTCTATTCCAAAGGCAGAAGGAGTAGGTGTCCTCTGGAGGCAGGAAGGTGACAGCCTCTCCCTTGAAAAGTCTGTTGTCAGAGGCTCTCTCCCTCCCCCTCCCCCTCCCCCCCTCTCTCAGGCAAGCCAGGTCCAGGCTCTGCCCTGGGAAAGTTCAGAGAAGCCAAGTGGCCAGAGAAGACCTCTTACAAAAGCCCTTGTCCCCGGCCTAGGCAGAGAGGGTCCCAACTACCAGACCTCCTTCTTTGAAGCAGCTCCGTACCCTTTTAAACTGGGACCGTATGGGAAGAGAGCCGCTTCTTCCATTACTGGCAAATATATAGAAGTTACAGTAAGAATCTTTCCGAGTAACCACGAGTTGCTGGTTTCATTTGAATCCTGCTTTTCCCAGTGGATGTACAAATCACTTAATGGGTCGGAGAGACCTAGAATCACCTTCTGCTTCTGCTCCGCCCTCTTTCAAGCATGCCCTTTCCAGTCTGTAAAACCCAAATAGCAATAACGGCCTCCTGGGGATTGTGTTAGAGAAACTCACGAAGAAAGACGGAGGGTTTTATGTGGATCATATTGTTCACATGTGATAAAGAGCGGTTAAAAAGCTAACTTTTATGGAAGGAACTGTGAGCAACTCTCTGCTCCCAAGCCCTCCTTCAGGGGCTGGAAGAGGCGAGACAATCAGTGTCTCAGTATCCCTACAGTGCACAGGGTGAGCAGCAAACCTGCCCTCCTTCCCAGAAGCTCACTACTCTTGTAGGCACCTCCTTGCCAAGTTAAGGAGGGATATTCAGATGGACCCCAAACAAAACGGCAAAATAGACCATAACACTTCAAGTCACAAGGAGAATGTGCCCCAAAGACCCTGCAAGGACTGTCATTTGTGATACAGTCCTTGCAGGGTCACCTGCATTAAGCACACACAGGTAAGAAGACACACCTAGCTGTCGAGGAGAAAAGGTGAAAGTTCCTTATAAAATTAAGTTGGGGGCATAAAATGGCCATGAGCCTAAAATTTTTTTTTCCAATCCAAGAGCATCTCAATTTAATTTTAATATACAGTATTAATGCTCGAAATACATAGAGGTTTGTTCATCTGAGAGAACTCAGCAAAGCAAAACAAGAAAACAGGAATGTTTCTGGGCCAACACTGCTGATGAGGTCCAGCTTGTTCAGAGTAATTTAAGATGCAGAGAGAGCTGAGCTGGATGGGAGGCTAAGTAGGCTGACAGAAAAGAGAAGACAAACATGCTTCGCCCAAACCCAAAAAACCCTGTTGGGGGCTTTATAGCAAAACTGCATATAAATCCGAACTTACCCTCATCTTCCTTTGGGGATTTCCCTTTGGGCTTTCCCCCGCTTCGGTCATTGCGATGAGAACCAGACGTAGAAAAATAGCAGCAGGTGCCACCAGTAATGAAGCCCGCAGCCAAGGCCAGGTACTTCTGATCTGTTTGGCACAAAGAAGAGCCAGGAGTGCAGAACTGCTCAGCCGTCATTCCAAACAAGCAGAGCTCTCAGAGTTTCAAATGAAGGGCCAAGGTTTGGCTTAACTTTCAGCACCCCAGAGTGGAGACACAACCTGTAGCTCTGTCAGGTGGCCCTTTCAACCATCGCCTGGTGGGAATCATTCCAGTGGGACACGGAGGCAGCTGGAAGGCAGGCAGGCCCACCATCAACCAGGCTTCAGGAGAAACTCCAGCGAGTTCCTCCTTTCCCAGAACCGCTTCAAAGCATCCTTTGTGAGCTGCCTCTTCCAGGACCATTTGGATAGGACATGACATGGAGGGAGGGAGGTGGGGACAGAAGATCTCCTTTGCTCCAGTGCCCCAACTGGGCCAGGATGCTGATCTTGTTGCGCCAGATGCAAACCCAGAGAAGTGCTCAGGCATTTTAAACCATTTTATGAAACAGAGGGCTCCCTGACCAGCCTCCTTTAGGCATTTTATGAGTTGTATTGCTGTAGTTGATTTTTTAAAATTACTGTTTTCACTGTAGAATAGCATTTTTATGGCACCCAGTAAAGGAGGAGTGATCTAAAAACATTTAAGTGAAAGTTAACACTGCCTGTATATCCTCATTCCTTATCCCTTTTTTACTCTGGAGTGCAACCCTGGGGCAAAGATGGGGTCCTCCGGAGCATCTTTTGCAGGCTCCTCAGCAGGGGAGGCCCCAAAGGGCAGCCGGGCATCTGTGGGCACTGCCGGACGCCCCCCCCCCTTCAGCCTCTTGACTGGGCTGGGAAGAGAAAGTCCACCTGGGATCAGAGCAAACAATGGCTAAGAGGGGATGGAAATTACCGAGGGGGGAGCCCAGCAACCGCCCAGGCCGAAATATAACCCTCCCCGCCTTCCCTCTCTTGAGCGGGTCTGCCATCTCTGGGCAAAAGCCCCGCAGCCCCTTCCTTCATTTCCCAGGGAGGCTCCTATTTGTTTTACTGTGTTGAATACATTTCTGGGGTCGCCCATCTCGCCTGCAGCACCCGAGGCGGTTGGGATTCAAAGAAAAGAAAAAACGGGCAAAACCCCGCCAATCCATCCTTGAAAAGACAAATAGACCCCCTTAAAATGGGGAGGGGGGCTTCCCCGCCCAGTCCGGATTGATCCGCTTCAGCGGGGCTTCAGAGGAGGGGGCGTGGGGGGGACGCGTCCTACTCACCCAGCAGCCTCCACAGCCGGGCTTGGGTCCAGGCAGGCCGGGCCCAGCAACCCCTCGAGAGCGCGCCGGGCAGCCGGAGCTGAAAGGCAGAACGGTCAGGGGAGCCCGAGCGGACCCATCGCGGAGCCCCCCCCCCCCCGCGGTGCAGCGCCCCCCCCCCCCGCCTGGCTCGGGCCCTGCTCGCCCGCTCACCTGAAGGTCGTCGCCTGGCCTGCGCTCCGCGGGGGCCCGGGTCGAGCGGCGCGCCAGAGCTCCCCGAGCGCCGCCCGGCAGGGGAGCCCCGGGCCGGAGGAGGCCGCGGCTCCCGCGCCGGAGCAGCAGCAGCAGCGAGGCGGCGCCTGTCATCCCCGGGCAGGCAGGCCGCGCGACGGGAAGGCGGCGGCCATCTAGGAAGCGGGCAGCCCGCTCTCAAGATGGCCGTCGCCGCCCTGGAGGGAAACCCCGTGCCGCCACCTGGCGGGGGGGAGCGAGGGGGAGGCCTGGTCTCCAGCCTTTAAAGGTGGCGGTACTGGGGAAGAGTGGGGCTGGCTGGGCACCATGGGTCTTGTGGTGTTGCAGCCCGACTCCTCCCACCCCGCCCCTTGGGCCTGCAACCGGGATTAAGACCAGGCGGCGGGAGCGGCACTCGGGTGCAACGCTTCGCTTTCTTTTTCAGGCCTGGAGCTGCCGCGATTGAAGGACAAGAACCCCCCCCCGCCGTCCATGGCGTGGAGGGCCCAGCAAATGGTGGGGAAAGGAGGCCCCGCCGGCCCCCAGCGCGGATGGAAGCCAGCTCAAGGGTGCTGCACCCGTTGGGTTGTAGGGTTTGGGCATGCCCGTGCAACCTTAGGTTGCATAACTGGAAGCATCACAATAGAAGGTCTGGAAACAACTCGCTGGTGAAGAGGAATTAGGATATGCGAAGAAAGAGGATAGCATCACCGACAGCAGAGTAAAATAGGGAAGTGGGAAACTTCAGCACCATGGCCAAAAATGTATTTATTCTGGCTCCAGAAGTGGGTGTGGTGCTTTCCAATTTGCATGTGGACACACTAAGGTTATTAAAAGGATGCTCACTTCACCCAGAGACTCACACCTTTAAGTCCTGCGGGTTCCCTTCATAAAAAGGCACGGGAGTCCAGTTGCAGAAGAGAATTTGCTTAGTTGGATAAGCAGGAGATATTTAATAGTTGAGCAACAGAAAGAAAAATATTTAATGCAGTGTGGCTAGAAAAGTAAGTTTAGGCAGAAATAATGTTAAGGCTGTGTAACATTTTGTTTGAAGATCACAATTTCACTGAATAGAAAGAAACATCACTGCTCTTCCCTAAATAAATGGTTCCATTCCCCAACAACTTCCAAACAACAGACTTGCAAAACTTTTCCTTATGTTAATATCTGGGCAATCAACTTTGTGACAGACACCCAGGATGTTAACTGGTTCCCTCTGGGACACATGAATAAACTTTTGATCAAACCAAGAGCCTACTGCATAATCTACATGCCTGTTTAGATAACTGGTTCTTAACTAAGAAACATTTGATGTATAGACATAAAATTCAACTAGATTGCTTTATTGACAGAGGTGACATTTTGAAAGTGATTGTGGAGGAAGTGGGCCAGGAGAAAAAAAAATCTGTCACTTGCATTAAGATAGGCATTGGCTTCTTATGATGAAATATTGTTACTTAAATACTGCAAATGGCTGCCTTGATTGGAGCTTCATGTGCTGGAAGGTTGAAGCATGTAAAATTATAGAAAGGTACTCAGCAATGTCTGGTGCAAAGTAAAATCAGGTTGGTTCTCTCAATGCTTTTTAACTTATTGTAGAGGATACTTATAATAGATTATTAGAATTACAGGCGTCTCCATTTTGGCTCCGAATCTAAAGTTTAATTGCAGCCATTCAGAGTTAATATATAATATGGCAGTATGCATTATCTTCTACTCTTTGAACGTTTGAAATGTAACCTTGAAAAAAGATGATTTCATGCAGTGTCCTTTGGTAATAAAGCTTCCTTTGGGAACACGTCCAACCTTCAGCCATCACACAGAGCCATGTTCCAGCTATGACATTAGTGGGGGATTTTGGTAGGATTTTTTTCAAGTTGCTGGAGAATGTTAATAAAAAGAAATAATGGTGATGGGTCATGCAATATGAATAAATGTGCAATGCTGCATACTGTTGGCCACACAGGACTTATTCTTTTAATTCAAATAATCTTTTTAAAAACTCCTAGATTGTGTCTTGGGCATGGAATAGGAAGTGTTCAACTTCTGGGGCAATTGTTCTCCACAATTGCTCAACAAATTTTGGGACACAAGTGGACAATCTTTTTGTCTTCCGAATTTATTCTCTCCTCACAGGGAGGAACAGAACAAGAGAGGACAATCCTGGAATTTCCAACCCATAGAAATATATATTAAACGTTTCAAAGCCTCCTGGGAGTTTAATATTGGGGTATGAATAAAGCCAGTTTGGTCTAATGGTGACGGTACCGGTTAACAGTGTGTGTGTGTAGTTTCAGCCCTGTCTTAGACACCAGTCAGCTCTCAGCCCAACCATCTCACAGGGTGGTGGTTGTGGGAAAATGGGAGCAGGACTATTAGATATGTTCACCGCTTTGGTTTAGTTTTGAAAAAAATAAAGGCGGGGTATAAATGTTTGGGAGTGGGCTGCACTTGATGCAAAACGTGCGTGTGTGCGCGTGCGTGTGTCCATCCCCTTATTTTCTACCACCGGGGCTCCCCCGAGCTATCCAGAAGAGCCCTCGACGTCCTGCGCTCCTGCTTGGCGGCTCGGCCCGTGTCCCGGGAAACTGCCACAGCAGGATCCGCCGGAGTTTCGGGGCAAGGTACAGCTGCTGCTTTAGCGGAGCGCGGGGAAAACGTCTACCTGCCCGGGAGGGCTCGTCGCCAAAGCCCCAAGCGGCTGGCTGGCGAGCAGGGTTGATTGGAGCCGCCATCCCGCCGGCAGCGGCCGCATTTCCGGCTGGCGTCTACCGTGTTCGGCCGGGCGGGGCCGTCCTGGTGCGGGGTGATGCGGCCCCTTTGCGGCGACCAGCCCCCTCTCGGTTACCCTGGCAACAGCTGCACGGGGGCAGCGAGGCGCCACTCACATGACCTCGGAGGAGACTGGCTAATCCGCCGGATTTCAACCAATCCCAGGGTGCCTCTCTCTCTCTCTCTCTCTCCCTCCCCTCCCCCTCCCGCTTGCGCTGCCCGGGAGAGCCCCTCCTCCGCACGCACTCACGTACGCGCGCGGGCACGCGCCCGCCGGGAAGACGCCCGAGGATCTTGGGACACGTCACGCGCGCTCCAGTAAGCGTCCGGACTCCGCCTCGCCGCCTCGCTCCGCCGCCAGCCAATGGGGAGGCCCGTCTCATCGGGCCAATGGGGAGGGCCGGCTCTGGCGGCGGACGGAGCGGCGGTGCCGTGAGGAAGGAAGCGGCGCTGTCGGGCGGCCGAGCGGGCTGGGCAGGAGGGCTTCCGAGCGGGCGAGCCAGCGAGCCAGCGGCGGCCGGGGAGGCAGCAAGAGCCGCCGGGGAGGCGGACGAGCCATGGAGCGGGTGGGCCGGAGGCGGCGACGCCGGCACTGCTGAGGGCCCGCCGCTGCCGCGCCTCTCCGCCCGCCCGCCCGCCGCCGCTGCTGCTCCCTCAGGCAGGCGGCCGGGCCGGGCGCAGGCAGAGAAGCTGCGAGCAGGTCTCGCGCGCTCGCCGTCGGGCCTTCCGCCGCCACGGAGAAGAGGCGGTCGCCGCCGCAGCGCCGGGTAAGAACCAGCGCCGAGGCCTCCCCTCCCCTCCCCCACTGGCGGCGCTCCCGGGGAGGTCTGGGGGCGCGGGGGGGGCGGAGCACGTGGTCTCGGGGTGGCGGCGTGGGAGGCCCAGAATCGAGGCCAAGCGGCTCCTCCGGCGGGGCGGGGCGGGCAGCGGAGCGGCCTCCGAGGCGGGGAGGGGGTCGCGCGGCCGAGTGACAGCGGCTCCCTCCCCGTCCCGGCGAGGGGCCGAGGGGGGGCTTCCTGCGCTGGGGCGGTGCGGGATGCCGAGGGCGAGCTTGAGGTCACCTCTGCGGCCCGTCTGCCCCGGGGCTCCTCCGGGCCTTCCCCCGCACTCGGAGGGTCGGGCGGCGGCGAATACAAGCGCAGGGCCGCGGTCTGGGTCTGCGAAGCCTTCCGCGGGGTCGGAGGGGCGCCCCGCCAGCCCTGCCCGGGGAGTCGGAAAGAGGCAGCTGCCGCGGCTTTTCTCGTTTTCGGCGACGAGGTGGGCGGTGGGGATGGCAGGAGGGGCTGCCTCGGGAGTTGGGGCGATGGGGGGGAGGCCCGGCGAGGACCGCGGAGGAGCCATCGGGCCGGGAGGGGGGAGAGAGCAACCTCCAGCCGGCTGCAGAAAAGACGGGCTTTGGTGCCCCGAGCCGAGGTGGGTGGCGCAGGTGAAAGGCAGGCGCGGCTCCTGGGCCCCCGGGACCCCCAGCTGAAGAAGAGGATCGCCACCGCGGCGGGAGGCATTGCATTTGCCAGGGTTGGTGCGGTGAAAATGACTTGGTTCTGCTAATCTCCATTTAATATTTCATCATCTCAGCCAGCCTGGCTCTGCCTGTGTGGGGAAGCAGCCCTCTGCCAGCAAGGCGGGCTGAACTCCATTTATTTTCTTGTTTAATCTCTAAATTGCTCAGCCTCTTCCTTGGGCTCCCTCCTAAAACAAGAAATAAAAAGCAGCTGTATGTCTTCAAACAGAATTTAAAGCCTCCCACCCACCTCGTCTCTTAAGAGGATTGATTACATGTTTAGAAAGGCAAATCATTGCCCCCCCCCAAGCCTTGAGGAACTGAGCCCTCTAATGCCCTCTGCCCTTTTCCCAGAGAAAGCAGCTGTCCTGCAAGGATGTGTGCCTGTGGATTGAAAATCGGCCTGTTCATTGAGGCACAAGGACTGGTGTGTTTGGATCTGCTTCTCCTCTCAAAATCGTTGCTCTGTTTTGATAGTTGCAGGAAGGAACTACAGCTCCCTCCCCCTCCTTTCCTATTTTGTATACAGATCTCCCTTGTCACAAGGAACATGGCCATAGAGGGAGCAGATCAGTCACTGTCTTTTAAAGTCAAATGCATCTCTGGGGATTGTTCTAGAAAGGGAATATGGACAGAATAGCCTAGCCAGGCAGGCAAAGAGGAGAATAACAATCAGCTGCTAGGGAGATTTTCATGGTTGTGCTTGGAAATGTTATCAATAATGTTCCTAGAAGTAATTCTGCTCTTAAGAAAAATGGAGCCTGCCTCTTGGATTTTGCACCTCTTCCCCTTTTTCTCACAGTTTTTATGTGTCTGTGGCCCTAGTTTTATTCTGGTTTTTGTTTCTTAATGAAATTCAAGAGACCCTAATTTTTGAATAGAGTTTAAGTGTTTATAGTAAAACTTACTTTGACTACAGTAGATGGCTTATATCTGAGTAAGAAAGAGTCCCAATTTTATGCTGAAAAGGAATTCTTAAAATGTTAGAGAAGCTGCTAGTGATGGAAGTAGATGAAAAGTAAGATTTTTTTTGTCAAAGTCAAGAAATTTTTTTACAATTCTAATGGGCATTGTGGGAGACTATTTGTAGTCAGATTGAGCAGCGATAGGGCACTGCTTTATACAAGGACACAACAATTCAAAGTTGGTCCCTGAAGAATTGAGAGTGTTTTAGGATATAATTCTCTATGGAATAGAGATAGTCACATAGGCAACCCAGTATTTACTGCTCATGTAAACATTCTGCATTCTCTCTCAAAGAGTTAACTGGCTAAACTGGTTGAACAGGGCTGCATCTGGGAGGCTGGGCTTGGGGACTGCCCTGGCTTTTGAACCTTATGCCTTTAGGAGCAAGGTTAGAACACTCTGCGTATTGTGGCTGCTGCATGTACAGTTGTGCTGAGTTATAGATAGTTGCATGCATAATTCAGTTCTCATGGCAAAGGGACATTAAGGCTTTCCTAAAAGCATTTTTACTTTTTGGGAATAGATCCTTAAAGGCTTAAATTATAGCACACAATAAGGGGTATCATGACGTGCTAGTGATGGCACATAGCTGCTTATGGGCTGTGCTTCTCACCTAAATGTAGATGTTGAAATAATTACTTTTTGGCACATAGCTGTGGAGCTTTCCATTATGTGTTTCCCCCCTTGGTTTAAATACCAAAGAGAATAATAAAGGGTAAGCTGTGTAGATGAGTCCCAAAGGTGCTTTTTCAAAAGGCAACTTGACTTTGATTTTTCTTTGAAGACATTTCGCTTCTCATCTAAGAAGCTTTTTCAGTTCTGAACTGAAAGTCCAGTTGCCTTTTGAAAAAGCACCTTTGGGACATTCATGACTGGATGACTGAGAATCTCCATAGACTGTACAGATGAGATATTTCTATGGTAAATTTCATATAGTACCAGTTTGCCTTGCTCAAAGGAGATGTGCTAATATTACCTCTCGGATGAAGATGAGGAGAGAGACTATTGTTACACACAATGGGTAGCTCTAACTACATGGCAGAGTGGATGTTCCATGTCTCATTAAGATAATGTATATGTTCTGGGTTAATAGTATTCTTATAAGTATTAAAATTTGAATTTAAGCATTTTTTCAAAATAACATTTTGTAAAAATTACTGTGAAGAACTTAATCATTAATATTTCTAGTTTTTGCCCTTCACAAAATAAAATGTCCGCTGATATGGAAGATTCTGCTTTGATTTCTAGGAGAGGCTTCTATTTGCCAGGAAAGAATGGTTCCTTAGTGATGATCAGGCAGCATTAATCAGACCCATCAGTCTAGTCTCTTTAAGGGAACCACATGTATATATAACCACTTGGATTTTATAAAGTAGAGAGAGAATGTGTTAATGCTCCATATAGATTTGCTTAATATTTTTCTCAAGCCTTTTTCTTAGCATTTGTAAACATACCATTAAAATACAATTTGTGTGTGTGGTACTGAAGGTATGTTTAGGAAACAATGAGAGAAACTGCAGTGTTAAAAAGGCAATTTGGTATGTTAACCAAAATACGGGGACAAATAGGTTCAGAATATTTATGGCTACAGAACAGGGAGTGGAATAAAAAACTGCATTGTCCTTTGATTCAAACTTGATATCTGCAGTATTGCTGCTGCTGCTGCTACTGTGTTTTTTTAAAATCCATGTATGTGTCTTTTAATTGGTTTGCTGTATTCACTATTTTTAATGGAATAGATTTTCTTGGTGTGGTTCAGTTAAAAAAGGTCTTAATGATAATCTTTAATCTTGCTGCTCCCTTCATGCAGTTTTCTAAATAAGCTTCTGTTGTCTCACCAATACTTCAGTAGCATTTTGGGGGACACATACAAAATTTATGTACATTGCAGCAGCAGTTTAACAATAAAATAAAGCCCATTTGAAATATATGTAGCCAGATTTACTTACATTTTAATCAGAACATTTAATCATGGTTTGGAAATTGCTATCAAATCATATTAAAGGTGATTCTTTCCAAGAATAGACTTAAAAATGGCATTTCATTTTGTAAATGGCATTTTAAAATTATTAGGCTCTTTCAGGGAGATATGTCAAAGTATTTTAATATCACGTCTGGTGAGTCTAGAATAAGTTGTTGAATTCAAGATTTAATCTACTGGAAGATCTAAGGAAAACTAGACATGAGACAGTATGAAAAATAAGCATAGTAAGGACAGAAATAATGTACTGACAGAGATAAAGCAAATGATTGTTGTTAACATTTATTTTGGTGTATAAATACTATTTGTAACTTGAAGCCCATAGGACAAATCTGAGAGCTGGCCTATAGTTCTGTTTTCAACTTAGATGTGAAAGAGGTATGAAAAACATGGCTTTGTCTCAAAAACACTTGGTAATACCTCTCTCTCAAGAGGGTGGACGTTTGGGGGGGGGTCCACAGTGTCTTACACCTCAAAGTGACAGTTAACAAACATTGGTGCTTAACAATTGGCCTCAGGGACAATTAGCTATCTGAGGTGGAACTCAATAAAAGGGGACTTTCTGAGATTAGCTGACTCATTAGAAGGTGGCCAGGTTAAAGCTTCATTCAGCTTGTGTCCTAAAAAGCTTCTATATGCTCCTGTATAGAGAATTCATTTGAGAAGGATCCATGAGGGGTTTTTAATAGAGTTGCTTTTTTTGTTGTCAATATATCCATTTTCTAAAAGGATTTTTTTTTAAAAAAGCAAGTATCAGTGGCTCTCTGGTTACCAACAGTGCAGATAGTGGTTATTTCATTTGGGAGGATTTTCCCAGAGGTTAGGTAACCAGAATGAATATAGTCCACCAGAGTGTTGGAAGGATTTCCGGTATCTTGTGTTAGTAATACTTGACTCTACATGTTTGCTTTGTTTTGTTTTGTTTTGGGGTTTTTTGCTGTGGTTTTAAAACTCTGTAAACTTGGTTCATATCCTGGTTGGATTTAAGAGAAAATGCTGAACCTTAATTATGAGGCCTGACCTAATTTTTAAATCTTCTTTGATAATACAATAGCATTGTTTCTTCAAGATATGTTTTTTCTTGAAGTTTTACTTTGACCATTGGTTCTACAAACATAATGTTACAAAACTAAAAGGATTACACAGTGTATTTTATATGAATGTCTTAATTTTATTTAAGTTGCTTTATTAAATTGAGAAATATAAGTGGAAATGATATGCTTTTCTTTTGAGAATATTGCTAATCTAATTTCTCATTTTCCCTTTGTTATAATCATATTTCATGCGTTAAATATTGAAGAAACTATATTTAAACCTCTTTGACAAATGTTGCAATTTCTTCGAAAGTTGCTATATAGATTTTGAGCAGTGCTTAAATCTGTCCTTTTTCTAGCAAGCTGCTTTTTTAGCTCATTATGTGAGTAAGACTGTTCCGTTGGCACAGTTTAGATGAAAAATTGACACGTATTGGAATTCAGCAGGTACTTCCTCATAGCTATTAAAAATATGTCAGTTTTTGCTGGTGGGAAACATGACCTGAGAGAAGCCAGATATTCTCCTCCTCCTCCTCCTCCTCCTCCTCCTCCTCCTCCTCCTCCTCCTCCTCCTCCTCCTCCTCCTCCTCCTCCTCCTCCTCCTCCTCTGTTCTTCATTGTTTTTACAGAGAAAACTAAGCATTCACATTCTTGTCAGCAATGCCCCTGCCATCTGCCATTGGTTTGCTGCACTGCCCTTGGCATTTATGCGGTAAATTATTTATCCTCAAGGAGTCTGTGGGCAGACTCTTTGCCTCTTTGAAAAAAAGTGAAGAAGATTCTGCTTGTAACAGCAGAATGGACTTTGATATAAAACAGATCTGTTTTTAAGGGCAGATATTCTTAATTGTTGAATAATATTTTTATAAACCTATCAAGCACTGTCTGAACTCCTCTGTAGAACTGTTTAACCCTTATAAGGATTATATATTTGTTGGTAACATATTTTTTATTATAGATGATCCAGTTTTTAAAGTTTTTGCTAGAAAAAGGAAGAGTTGTGAACAAATGGGCTTTAAGGGTGGCAGTGAGAATAGCAACCTTGGGTTTTCCTTATGATTAGAAAACACAGCAGTCATATGCTTGTTGTGAAGAGCAGTGGCAACTTCATAACCGTAGCCCACTAATAGTCCTGCTGCTTTTCATTGGTTGTGACTAGGAAAAGGAATGTTGTTAGCATTTGGGAAGGCCGGGTGCAGCTGTTGAAGCCATGTCCCTAGTCATTGGGCATGCTGTCAATGTGAAATAATGGAATTTATTCCAAAGACTATTCTAAGTGGTCAACGGAATGGTTGAGTCTTCACCCAGTGTGAAGACATGCTTTGTTTATGTGTAGGTCATTTACTAAATCATAATTGGCTGTGCTCATGAAATGTGTTAAGTCCAACTTTACAAGTTGGCTTAGAATGATGTGTGTACCATATTGTGCAATTGTTTAAATCAGGGGTGTCAAACGCAAGGCCCGGGGGCCGGATCCGGCCCGTTGGGTACTTAGATCTGGCCCACGGGGCCACCCTGGAAACAGCGAAGGACCAGCCGGTGGTGCTTCTGCCAGAGAAAACGGGCTCCCGAGTTCTGTTTTTGGCTGCCACGGCCTCCTGCAACCCTCTGCCAGTGAAAACGGAGACAGTTGCAGGAGGCCGTGGAAGTCGAAAATGGAGCTTGGGAGCCCATTTTTGCTGGCAGAGCGCTTGGGCCACCACAGGCACCCCTGACAGGAGTGATGGCGAACTGGCCATGCCCCCCTGGCTATCCCCTCCCCAGGCCCCCCAAGGTCAAACACAACCCTGGTGCGGCCCTCAATGAAATCGAGTTTGACACCCCTGGTTTAAATGGTCAGGGCTGAGCTTCTTTCTGTGTCAAAGAGCAGCGGGCTTAATGGGAATGTGTTTCACATAGCACATTCTGATGTCCTTTGGAGAAATCTCTTTTAGACCTAACTTCATGATTGCTTTCATAACTTTTTCACTGGGTAGTTACATAAAATGAGGATGTAGGATTATGTTTTACATATGTGAAATGGTTTAAGCAGAAATACAGATACAGAAATACAGATCTAACTATTATAGGAAAATGGTGGCAGGGAGGGTTGGGGAACTCGTGTGGAAATAATGAAATCATTTGTTTCATCTTCCATTTAAATTAAGAGCTATAAATACTACATATGAGAACCCTCCAGCACCAGAGTGAAAGCCTGCATGTTATTTGCCAAGGGGCCAAGCAAATGCCTCTGATAAGTCTGCATGCAGGACCAGGAGGCCACTGGCTCTCCTGCTTAGGTCCCCTGGCAACTGATAAGCAGGGTAGGGGGCATTGTTTTTGATTCTGAAAAGAGATGGCATCATGCTGTTATCAGAACTGGCAATTCTGAATAGAATTCTTCGCTAGAACATGGGCATATTTTAAAAATGAAAGTAGATTCTACTATTCTGCTTCCCAGTTAAAAATATAAATCCATGGCAACCCTTTTGTGTTAATTTTATTTAGTCCCGATAAAGGTCATTTGCCTATAGATTTTGGAGTGGTTTTCCTAGTTCACATATTGTTTGCTGAAAATCAATATTGTTTATTTCCTTGCTATTGTGTTCTACTCTAGTTCACATTTTTATTAGACAGGAGTATATATTAACTGTTCGCATGTATGTATATAGTCATGGTTGCTTTCAATATATATTAAATAATGCAATTAATGTTTTATATTTTCAAATGTTTTAGGCAAGCTTTAGAGATGTTTTCTGGTCTTGGTTGTTTTGAGTACACTCTGGAGTTCGATCCAATGATTGGTCTGTGTGATTGGGAAGTGTAACTAGAAATATGGGGTCCAATTAATGGCTGCTGTTCCTTTGACATAGCTGTGACAAGAAAGCAATCATATTGGAATTGGGTATTCAGAGGTTTGTTCCAGAGGCAGACTGATAGGATAACTGATTGACTATGTGACATCTTAGTGACCACATAGATAGGTGTCCTCCCCCACCCTCAACCCAGATTTCTCTCTAATTTAATCCTTCAGATATTTCAGTGGTACATTCATAGGTTTGTTTTCCTGGCTGTCCATGGTATTCTCAGGCATCTTCTGCAATCCCAAAGTTCAGAAATATCAATACCGCTTCTTCAAAATCCAGTTTTCGTGTCCATAGTGTGCCAAAGGGAAATACCATTGCTTGCATCATTCTGATCTGTACCTTTCTAGCTATGGACACATCATAACATCTGAATTTTTTTTACAAGACTTACTGTATTTTTCGGAGTATAGGATGCACCGGAATATAGGACGCACCTAGATTTTAGAGGAGGAAAACAAGGAAAAAAGTATTCTGAACCAAATGGTGTAGTAATATATTATTTAATAAAATACCAGTGTAGCAGAATACTTTTACAACCATGTACACTTTTTACAACCATGTACACTTTTTACAAACTTCAAGCTTGACAGCTTTAAGACTTGTGGACTTCAACTCCCAGAATTCCTCCTCCAGTCATGCTAGCTCAGGAATGGGAGTTGAAGTCCACAAGTCTTAAACTTGCCAAGTTTGAAGACCCTTGCATCCCTAACCCAGGGGTCTTCAAACTTGACAGCTTTAAGACTTGTGGACTTCAACTCCAATTCCTGAGCTAGCATGACTGGAGGAGGAATTCTGGGAGTTGAAGTCCACAAGTTTGAAGACAGTTGCACCCCCTTGGCAAGTTTAAGACTTGTGCACTTCAACTCCCAGAATTCCTCCTCCAGTCATACTAGCTCAGGAATGGGAGTTGAAGTCCACAAGTCTTAAACTTGCCAAGGGGGTGCAAGGGTCTTCAAACTTGTGGACTTCAACTCCCAGAATTTCTCCTCCACTTGGCAACCTTAAAAAAAAACCTTTTAAAAAATCATTTTAAAAATAGTTCTAACCTGTCGGCTCTCTTTGGACGGCAGCGGCGGCTCCTCAGGTGCCTTGGGAGCAGGCTTCAGGCGGTGGGGGGGTTTGTGCAGTAGCGGCGATGGCGGCTTGCTTTGGGTAGCGGTGGCGGCGGCCAGCAACGGCAGCAGCGGCTCCTCAGGCGGCAGGCTTCGGGCAGGAACAACGGCAGGGGGGATTTCTGTGGCGGGGGCAGCGGGCGGCAGCAATGGCTGTGGCGGCAGGGGCCAGCAATGGCTGGAACCACCCGAAAATGCGACGTGCGGAGGCCGAAAACCTCCGAAGGGTGGGGGCTGGTGGGTGGGTAGGGCTACATTCGGTGTATAAGACGCACCCAAATTTTCACCCTCTTTTTGGGGGTAAAAAGGTGCGTCTTATACTCCGAAAAATACAGTACATTTGTTGCTCTACCAACCCTATGATGTGTTTCTTGACTGCTTGTCCCTTCATTATTGCTGGTGGATCCTGAAAAGCAGAAGCTTTCTTCCATGTTGATAGGACAACTGGAGAGATCTAAGTTCAGTATTCAGCTGTGAACATAAAAATAATTACAAACCAGTCCTCCTCTTTTCGTAGTAAAAATTACCTGAAAAGATTGAACTGAAGATCAACTGGATTGATCTATGTAGCATTCTGATCTTCTTGGAGATGATTTAGTAAGTTTTTTAAAATGTATTAAATGTAGACTTGTAAATTCTAAATTTTAATTATTTCTTCAAATAAATTGTGCTGGAAATAAGCAAATGAATTACGATTTCATATGATTAATCCAAGCCTTATATAATCTCTTGCCCCTCTTTCTCCTTTGGGGCATGGACTTTTGTTGTAGTGGAGGCTTTTATCGTCCAGTATTTTCAACATGTCCTGGATAGATTTTAGTTAAAAGTGTTGCCATTAGTTTGCATTGTTACTTTCTGGTTTTCATGCTGAAGCCTTAGTACTGTAATCCAGCAACTGAGAAAGAAGGTCTAAAGTTTGTAAATTGATTTCATTCATTTTGTAACAGTTATTTTTAGCTGACACATTGAAGCATTGATTCCAGATAAAATCTTTTTGGTTGATTTGAATGTTCCAAAAATCAATATTGTAAACATTGGTATGCAATCATGTACTTCCTAAAAAAGCATCGGCCACTTTTGCGTTGTCAGAAGAAAACAAGATGGATATGCCCATAGAGTCAACAGCAGTTGAGTTTGAGGGAGATTTTACCTTACTTTTTATGGTTCTAAACATACTTTTAACACAGGTAATTTGCTATAATTACTGTTTAGTTTATTATGCTTTGAGTTTCTGCTGTGGCTTTAGTACAAGATCAGATAACTTTGTTTGGTATCAGGAAGTCTGACCAATAGATTTGCTATAATTGCAGCAATAATTATCTGTCTTTGAGTAGCAAAATTCTACCTTGCATCCCAGGAATTTTCTTCTCCTAAGTCTCATCAGTGAAATGTGAAAAGGCAATTTTACCACTCTTAATAAGTCATGTTTGTATTGTATGGGAACAGGGCTTCATTTGAGTTCAGTCTGTGCAAATAGGTGTCCTTCCACAGTTGGCTTCTAAAGGGCTTTGGCTGTAAACATTACCATATAATATTGTTGACAAATTAGTTTTATATCCAACGATCATTTCAGCAACCTTTAAAAAGGAATAATCTATGATTGTGACTCAGTGCCAGTTTAGTCAGGGGCTCTATTTATTTTGAGAAGAAAATCTAAGAGTAGTGTTAAAATTCTGCTTCCCAAAGTGTCTCTAGAAAGATAGAAAGGCAATATTTGCATTTTGTCATGTAAGGTAAGTTTATGCAGGACAAAATGCCTGGAGAGAGAGTCCCAGTCAATCACACGGTCCTCCTGCAGCTTTGAAAACTTCTGCATTCTTTCTTCATGAGTCATACCTGCTAAAGTTTGGAATAAGTTAGAGGACATGTAGATACTTTCAAACCAGCATTATATTTTAGGTGGCTAAGGTTGAGTTAGCAGAGTGAAATCTGCTGGAGGAAACAGTAACCCTCTTTATTATTTATTCAGCTTGGTTCCCAGAGCGAAGATTCTCAGCTTTATAGTGTACTTCAATTAATTGGAGCAAATTCTGACCGATACCTTTTGTTTATTGAAATAATGTTATAGATGCCTACTAGCCAGTGAGGTATGTTGCAGTAATTATGCTTAAATATTGTGCTTATTGGAAGATGACAAATCTTACAATTGTCCCATGAAAAGCTGTATACATAGAAGTTGCCTGGGGATACTTTCTAGGAGCCTATTTTGGCCCCTCTATAGATACATTAAATATTTTTAATGATTGTGATTTATTATCTAATTGCAATCCTGAGTGAGCCTGGCCAGGTCTTGATTTTCTTCTTTGACTATCTTTTACTGTGACATTTTAATAGTCCTGAATTAATCTGCTCTTTTTTATTCACTTTTAATAAATCCTTTTATTTGGTTCAGTTTCTGATTAGTTGTTTATGGAACTATGTCAGGTCCTAGAAAAAAAGCAAATAAACCACTTCAGATGTCTACATTCACATTTATTAGTTGCTGATCTGAACTAAGGTATTGATGAGTATTAACATAATTTTGAGGTATGTCAGACTTGTTTGACACGTCTATTTAAAATACTCTGTTTAAAAGTTTTCAGCAATCTATTTGTGTAAGGAAATAACCATATAAACTGCAAGTCCTTAAGCAATGGAAATGTTTTCTAGCCCAAATAATTTCAAAATTCAAATAATCTTAATATCTGGTTCAGTGCCATATGTTGTTTTGGAAAGCACATTGCACATTCACTAGCTGCTTGTCTTTGATAGGGAAATCACAGCTTTAGTATATTCAGATAGTGTGCCTCTTACATTAGTGCTTAAAATATAATTGTAGCAATTTGTTCTTAAGTTATTACTGATCTAGGGCTGTTTGCATCAAATGGGAAAAACTAGTTATGAAGAATATACCTCAAAAATAATTGTAATTATTCCTCTTTATTTTTGTCAATTTTTGAGATTTGTGTTGAAGTATTCTATCAGCCATACTGCTAACGTTCCTGCATTGTAGGCATGTATTGTTAAGGGTATAATTTTTTTCTGAATTGTATTTTGCTTTATTTTTTCTTCTTCTGTTGTTATGGAAACTCAGTCCAATGTAGAAGTGATTGCTAACAAGTGCTAGGTTATAGTGCCTTTTTAAAATGAAGATGTGTTAGTCATGTTGCAATTTTTTGGCCATGGAATTTTGCCGGTTTGGAGATGTTCTTCATATATTGTAGCACGATTGCAGGTTTTCCAGCACCTTTTGGAATGTAATGTAAATATATTTTAGAAATAGTTCTTTTGAGTACAAGAATTGAATTCCTCATGGGGTCTTAAAATTTCTATAGCATCTGTTGAGTGGGTTTCAAATCTTGTATTTTAGATTTAGCTAGCTGACAATTTTATTAGAGATATTTTACTTCTCTGTGATGGAGTTCTTTCAAAAAATTTAATATTTTGAAATGCAGACGTTCACATTTGTGTACATAAAGAAGAAATACCTTTTAAAATATTTTATAAAGCAACAAAGAGAACAAAGGGTTCTCTTATTGTCTGCCTTGTCCTTAAAAGCTTGACATTTCTGTTCTTTATTTAAAATAGCCATATTGTTAAGGAATATTTATGCTAGAGGAAAATGAATTTCTGCTTCGTTCATCTGGCTTTTCAAGGTTTTTTTTTTAAGCAATGGGTTTCTTATTAAATAAATCAACACATAAACATCACGTTCTTATAGATTGCCAGAACTGGCCATATCTCCATTTGGTAGCATAGATAGGCAAACTACGGCCTAAAAATAAAAAGAATCATACACCATAAACCAAAACAAAAATCAGGAAACTTGTTGTCATCCTTAATTTTGAGGCTCAGTTTCCATTTCCATAAGTAAATGATGAGAAATGATGAGAACTGCCGGAAGACATAATCGAAATTACTACCCATTGGCTGCCACCCCCCCTCCCCTGACTCCCCCAGCTGTTCTAAATGCTTTCCTCTTGATGATAAGATGTTTCTAAAAACCACATTCTTGTGGGAATGTTCAGAGTCCTCTGTTTCTTTTCCAGCACAAAAATAGCTGACAGAAGAGATATTGGCTTGAATTAAGCAAGTTCCTTACATATGGCCAAATGCTTCTGTGCATGCAAGGGTTGGGATTGTCCCAGCGTTTCTTTTTGAATACGGTTGATATCCTGCATTGGAGAGTTTTTGAGAGTGTTCCTCCTCCTACGTGTGAGAGTGCCTCCTTCTTGGACGGACAGTGGCAGCAGTGGGGCTGGCGACTATGGTCATCCTGCATCCTTTCTGCTCTGCTATCACTAGTTTTTGAGGGTGTGGTAAATAGACTATTTATTATATAAATTACATTAAATATTTGAATTGGTTGCCATTTTCTGCTAAACTCTTCCGTATTCAATGGATGGCTTCTGAACATTTCTGAGTTTCTTAATGTGCTCTCTGAAGAAAACAATGAAGCACATTGTGATTGGCATACAGGGCCTGGTTTTGGTGCACCCTGTATATAACCAGTCTTGTGAAGCTTGGCCTAAGAGTGTTTTTGTATTTCAGAGCCATTAATTTTTTTAAGCTGTCTTTGAAGGAAAAGATTGTCTGTTGAAATAATCATCAGACCATTGCATGTTCCCAATAAATCATTCCTTTTGTTAAAACTTGCAATTCTTGGTAATTGAAAGACAGTTTTTAACTTCAGTGTGTAACAAAGAGGCAGAGTGTCTTGTGATGTACCTGAATAAGCTATGGTTATCACCTAAAGAGGAATCTACACCATACTGGACTTGTAATATGAGTGTGAATAAATTGTAGTTATTCTTAATTCTGTATCATGTTCAATGAAAATTCGTAGATTTCAAGCCTATTTTGTATGCCTACTGGAAAAATAGTGTATTTTATCCAGAATATGGGATTAAACTTTTAATACTTTTAATAGCAAAGTTGCCCATTGTAAACAGGCATTTCTGGCTAAACAGTATTGTTACTAGTATGCCACTCAATGTTTATGCTTGCACCTTAAATTTTTCCACAAGTAAATAGGTTAATGATACTTGAGAGGTGGAAAAGATGTAGAGGGAATGGGGAAGAAGAAGCAAAGAGGATAGGGTTTACTTCTAATAATGACCAACTCAGTTATCTTGCTTTTTTACTTTAAGGTTACATAAAAGATAGATTAAAATTTTAGAAAATATGTAGCATTTTGCAGTAAATTTCTGTTGTTGCTACATTTATAAATTTCTGTTGGATCCAAACCTAATATTGCTTAGAGCAGTGATGGCGAACCTTTTTTTGCTCGGGTACCAAAAGGGCATGCGCGCGTGCGAGCCCACGCCCATAATACAATGCCCTCACCCCGCACATGCGCGCAGAACTCCCTCCATGCTGCCCCCACCCGCGCATGCGTGCAGGCCTCACTGAAGCCTCCGGACTTCTGGTAGGCCCATTGGGCTGTTTTTCACCCTCCCCAGGCTTCAGGAAAGCCTCCGGAGCCTGTGGATGACAAAAAATGGGCCTAGTTTGGAAGTTTGGAAACCTGAAGCCTGGGGAGGGTGAAAAACGGCCCAATGGGCCTACCGGAAGTTCGTTTTCAAACTTCCAGTTGGGCCGTTTTTCGCCCTCCCCAGGATTCAGGAGGCTTTCCTGAAGCCTGGGCAGGGCAAAAACAGCCTTCCCCCACCCTCCGGAAGGCCGAAAATCAGCTGGCCAGCGTGCACATGCATGCTGGAGCTGACATAGGGCAACGCCTCACGTGCCCTCAGATATGGCTCCGCGTGCCACCTGTGGCATGCGTGCCATAGGTCGCCATCACGGGTTTAGAGTATTTTTCCCCTGCCCATTTCAGAATATAGACTAGGGTTGCTGGAGCTTCTCCATTGGGTCGACGGGAGAATCCAGGTTGGGTTACTCTAGCCTCGTAGCTCTATTGACTGAGTTGAAACTCTGAGGGCATGTCTCCCTGGTAACGGTCCCCAGTTTTCAACTCAGTCTCATCTCTTTAGGATGCTTATTTAAACTCTGAGAGCTTCTGAGAGTAATTTTTAAAATCAAAATCCCTGGATTCTTCACGCCAATGAGGAACGGGGCAGTTTAAAAGTTTTCCAAGCAGTTCGGCGCATCCGATTATCGCGCTTCACAGCTGATCGAGTCTTAACAGGCCAGTAACATTGGCGAGGACCCTTGGACTATCCGCAGCTGCGGAAAGGTGCCTAGAGTTCCTGACCGCTCCGGTGGTCATACTCTGCTAAGCAGAGAGCCTCGGCAGCTACGTGGTCGCGTAAGCCTGCCTTTGTTATCTCAGCGGTTCAGGGACTGCACAGGCAAGTGGCTGGCGCCACTCCAGGCTTGCCTTAGGAGATGGAGTCACTGGTCGATCGTTCGGCCACACTCTATAATAATAATAACAGAGTTGGAAGGGACCTTGGAGGTCTTCTAGTCCAACCCCCTCCTTAGGCAGGAAACCTACACTATTTCAGACAAATGGTTATCCAACATGTTCTTAAAAACTTCCAGTGTTGGAGCATTCACAACTTCTGGAGGCAAGCTGTTCCACGGATTAATTGTTCTAACTGTCAGGAAATTTCTCCTTAGTTCTAAGTTGCTTCTCTCCTTGTTTAGTTTCCACCCATTGCTTCTTGTTCTAGCCTCAGGTGCTTTGGAGAATAGTTTGACTCCCTCTTCTTTGTGGCAACTCCTGAGATATTGGAACACTGCTATCATGTCTCCCCTAGTCCTTCTTTTCATTAAACTAGACATACCCAGTTCCTGCAACTGTTCTTCATATGTTTTAGCCTCCAGTCCCCTAATCATCTTTGTTGCTCTTCTCTGTACTCTTTCTAGAGTCTCAACATCCTTTTTACATCGTGGTGACCAAAACTGAATGCAGTATTCCAAGTGTGGCCTTACCAAGGCATTATAAAGTGGTATTAACACTTCATGTGATCTTGATTCTATTCCTCTGTTTATGCAGCCTAGAACTGTGTTGGCTTTTTTGGGTAATCGGGAAGGTGCTGTCGGAGAGGGCGGAGATCTTGTTGGTAGCTCCCCACTGGCTCAGACGACCGTGGTTCGCCAATCTCGTTGGCCTGTCTATCTCCAGACCTTGGAAGATTCCCCCGGAGAGAGTCTCCCTCAGCTAGGGTCCCATCATCCATCTGGAGCCTCAGTGGCTCCAGTTGACCATCTGGCGGTTGAGCGGAGACTTCTGAAATGGGAAAAGTTCTCCGGTAGGGTCATACAGACGAGCCAGGCAGCCTTCTGCCACACGCATTGATAATGCAACTTGGAAGATTTTCTGCGGCTGGTGGGCTAAGGGCCATATAGACCCCACATCGGTCTTGGTGGCGTATGTACTGGAATTTTTGCAGGAAGGTCTGGAGAAGGGGCTATCGCCGAACACTTTACAGCGACAGGTTGCAGCCCTGGCTTCGGTTTTGAGGTTTGGGGATGTAAGCTCCCTTGCTCACCACCCCAGAGTGCGAGCCTTCCTCAGGGGCGCCTCCAATTTGAAGCCCCCAGTGGTGCACCGCTACCCTTTAATTTGAGCCCTTAAGAGATGCCAGCCTACGTCTCCTCACAAGGAATTTGTCTTTGGTGCATATGCTCTCAATCACCGATCACAGGAGTTGATCTTGCCTGATTTCTGTCTAGGACCTTGACACGCCTTGGAGAAGAAATGGCATACTCTGGGTGTTAGGAGGACCCTCCACATTTACATCTCAAGGACCGCTTCCATCAGGAAGACACAGTCCCTGTTCGTTTCCTTTCAGCCGTCAACTCTAGGCCACAAGGTGATTCCTTTCACTGTGGGTCGTTGGTTACGGACATGTATTGGCAAGGCCTATGAACTTCAGGCTCTTCCGGTGCCTAGAAGGATTACGGCGCATTCCACCAGGAGTGCGGCCATGACGGCGGCCTGGGCAACGCAGGCTTCTGTGAAAGAAATTTGTCGGGTGGCAACATGGTCGTCTCTGATTCCGTTCATTCGACACCATAGACTGGAGACTTAAGCTTCAACTGAGGCAGTCTTCGGCAGGTATGTCCTGCAGAGAGTGCATGAGGAGGTGGGGACTTCAGACCAGACCAGTTCCCACCTGTAGGGACAGCCAAGCTTTGGTATGTCCCAACCTGGATTCTCCCGTCGAATCAATGGAGAAGGGGTGTAGGTCTTACCTGATACGCCCTTTCTCATGGAGGTCGATGGGAGAATCCAGTCCCACCCGGTGGACTGTCTGGTCCGGAGTCTAGGAGGAGCTACGTTTGGACTGGAGATGGACTACGAGATTTGTTTCGTCTTCGTTTTCAACTGGGGACTGTTATCAGGGAGGCGTGTCCTCAGAATTTCAACTCAGTCAGTAGAGCTACGAGGCTAGAGTAACGCAACCTGGATTCTCCCGTCAACCTCCATGAGAAAGGGCGTATCCGGTAAGACCAACGCCCCTTTCCAGCATCTTCCATTTGCCCCCAAAATCCTGTTTGCATGTGAAAACAAAGCAGAACAAGTTATCTTGTAATAAAAGCAGTAATTTTTATTTATGTGGCTCTTCCAGCCAGGAAGATCCACATACAAACTTCAGTGAGCAGCTACAGCAGAGTATGAAGTTAATTTGCCTGGTTAGTTTTCTCCACAGATTTCGTTTTAATTATGGGCTGAAATTCCGAATTTTATGGTAATTAAATTCTTAACTGAAATAATAAATTGCCCTAATAGTGATATAGGAAGGATTGTATGGGTGTCACAATTAAAATGTTGAACTGGTACCTGGGTCTAGGGTTATACCTCCTGAAGCATACAGCTCATTAGCTTGTTTTAGAATAGGTTAATTTTCTCTAAATAACCATCATTAGGGAAAATTGTAAAAATCCTATGGACTTTTTGAAGGAAGACTCAGATAAAAATATGGTGATCAGGGATGAAGATTAGTTTTGCTATCCTAAAAGTTCTGTGAAGTTTGCACAATGATGCCTATACAAGTAGAATCAATAAAATGTATCATTTTACTTGCTTTGTTTCATCTCTGCATCACATGCTGCCTCTTTCTGTTTAGAATTGCAAAAGATCCCTGTGGCAGCTCACTGAAATAGAAGCGGTAATATTAGAAAGGCATTTTTCTTTTCAGGAGAGCACTTAAAAAAAAACACCAGTCAGACTCTCTGCTTTTTATTTCTGAATTCCCTCTCCATCTGTTCCTTACTTTACCCTGTGCCCTGAAAGTTCACCCACCACCTGTCCCTAAAATGAATTCTCCTTTCGCATAGATTCCAATTTAGATTGTTTGATGTTGTTTGGTGGCTGCTGATGTGGTTTTTACTCTCTGAAAAAGGCATTGAAATGGAATCTTTTTTCATTGTCCTTCTGGATTGGTTTCTTTTGCCAGCTACTCCATTGGTTTCGTTTTTCAAGTTCAGAGATTTTTTACTCTTATATTTGTATTTCTAATGTTATTTGAATCAAGCAGTCTTAGGAAGTACTGAGCCATTTCTGTAAACTAGTTGGTTCCCCTCCCCCCCACTTTACATTTTAAAAGTGCTCTGATTATTGAGAGGATTGCAAATAAAGCGAAGAAGTAAGCAAAAACACTTTGAAATTTGAAGTTTGCTGTCAGTCGAGAAAAATCAGGACCACGTCTTAAGTTCCAGTCAAGCTGATTTATTGCTCATGCCTATATAGGAGAACCTAGTTAACAAACTGTCAGTATGAAATTGGCGCTCGATAGACTTACGGAATTCAAGGGGGCCTGGACTTTGATTACTTGTGGAAACGTAAGGACTCCAGACTGATTCCTCTCTTGACGTTGCCCCCAGGCTTTGCTTGTTTCGCTCCTCCTACATTTGCATTTGTAAAAATTCAGAGTTCTATGACATGAACAAGTATTAGTGGCTTAGGGAAACTTTCTAATTGCCTGTTCATATTACTATTGTAATTGTCTCAGGCCTGGTTTTTTTTTAAACAAGTATGTGTTTTATCTGCCAGATTTGATATATTTCTAATTATTGTCTTTGGACTGTAAATAAACCTCAACTTTGTGTCTGGCTTGTCACCAAGATACAAACTTTCCTCCCTCAAATAAACAGCATTCTGTTTAACTAACATGCTACAGTATGGTTATACCTCTCATGTATTCTTCCAATGTTTCTCTGACATTAGATGTGGTTTTGAGATGCAAAGTTATGGCCATTTTCCCCAGTCATCTTTCGTTGGTACGAACTCCACTGCATGTTTCTGCAGTCTTAGCATTTTAGTCTTAGTTATAGTACAGTGTATCTTGCTTTTCCTCCAGAGATACCTATGGTTTCCAGGTGGGCTGCCATCCAAAGGGATTTAGAAGACCAAATGCGATTAGCTTCATCTGGTAAACGATATCATGCTAGACAATTATTCAGCTATCCCATTTCATTGCTAAAATTAATATTTGATGCATTCTTTTATTTATTGCATTTACTAGAGAGTGTTGCATGTCTAGATGTTGACTGTGCTAAATGTACAAGTTTCCCTTTTCTAGGTTTGCCTGGGCAAACTTAAGAGCAGCTCCCTTCTCTGCAGTTATGAGTCATGACTTGTTCTAAAATGCTAATATAGACACCAGATATTCCTGTGTGTGAGCTTGTAGAATACTGCTTCTCTATTTAAAAGTTGCCATAAATAGTTTAATTTTAAGTGATACCTTTACTTTAGAGGTGGAATTTGAACTAGTTTCTTCAGATATTCTTTACATGCTTCTGTTTTGAAAAAAAAATTCTCAGAGCAGGCATAACAAGTACAGTAAACAAGTTACATAAATTTGTGAATTGCAAATTATCCCAACCTATAAACTTGCTATAAGATTAGCGTGCTACCCTTGTCTTTCTGGCACTACAGAGCAGAATTAATTCTGTCTTATATATCTGCGTTTGTTTGTTGCACATATACAGAATTTTAATTTTACTATTCTGTCAAGTAATTTGTTTGAACCTTTTGTATTAATGGAGTTTTGGAAGAGCTAGACAAAATGAAATGGAAACAGAATTTAAAGGAAAATGTCTATAATTTAAGCCTGCATTTTTCTCTGAAATATTTATGGGGCTATTTTTGTCTTTCAGAATATAGCACTGCTTGCGGAACACCCTTTTGTTGGATTTTATCTATGTCCAGCTAACTGCTGCTTTCAGCTATGGAATCGGTAAATATTATGCTATTTTCTTATGCATTTTTGCCTTTTTCAGTGGGATACTTTATATAAATATGATTTTTTAAAAAATTAAAGTGGGTAATGTTTTTTCATGGCACTTAAATAGAAGTCTTTTTAATGGTAAGTAGCTCAATTTGTGCTGGTTGTAACACAGGATAATGTCTTCAACTTGCTCAGAAATCATAATTTTATACAGAATTAAATATAGCAAGCTGTTTTTACTCTCTGAGTCCTTCTGCTAATTGCAGTCTAATGTGAGATTGGCTGTTCTCTTCTTAAGTCCTCTTGCCAGGAGAGAGTTATGTGTGAAAAGGTTATATCTGCCAGCACTTGCTGCTTGCTGCAAGTGACCAACCGACCAAGTGCTGGATGGCAAGGTAGTTTTATGAGAGGTTGTGCATCCTTGGCTCAGTTGTGTTTTTGCAGAGTCTTGTGCCAAAGACTAGCTTTATTCATTCATTTGAACAGAAAAAAATCAGGGCAACGTGTGAAAGAGACTCCAAAGTTCTTTACTTTTTTTCTGAAGTCTCTGCCAATTACTATTAAGCGATCACTAACTAGCAAAGAAGCAACTGAAATTGCTCTTCAGAATACTGAACGTGATTTTTAAAGGAGTTTCATTACAGTTCAACAGCCAAAGAGCAAGTATGATGTTCTAAGTGTGGCTTGTGCTGTAGATTTGTGCCTGCCTCTCCTCCCTTCCATCCATTGGAATCTTTGTAAAGGTTATACATTAACCAACTTTTCAATTCTGATTGAGACTCGGCAAGGAGAGCCGCCAGCTGAGTGACTTGTTAGTGAAAAGGAATGTTCTTTCCTACTAGCACTTCTGCTAGGAGAGGTTCATGTCCTTCAGCTCGGCTAAAGACCAAAGTTCTCCTGTTGCGCAAAGCCTGCGGATCAGGGTTTGCCAAGAGCTGGGCTCCTAAAGGGCAATGTGGCAAAAAACTCCAAATGTTTGAGGATAGTTGTCGCCAGGATGGTGGTTGGCATTTTGTTTCTTACATATAGCTAGAAAACATTAATCTCCCAGCATCTTTGCAAGATAAAGAATTGTTTTCCTTCTGCATTTGGAAAGTTCTGTTTCAAGTATGATCTTATTCTAGTCAATAGATGGAGTAGCTATCACTAAAAAGTAATTATTAGAAAATGTGATCTGTTACTGAAATTGATATGCCACAGTAAAAGATCTAATTCAGTTAACTGGAGTTTAAATCATGAGCTGTGGTCTTTGGTCCATGGGTAACAATGGCAGCACTGGACTCTTGTCTTTTGATCTGCTTCTCAGCAACTTTCCAAAAACTGATCAGAATTGGACCAAGAGTTGGGAATGAAGGGGGGGACAGCAGCAGAAGAAAATGATTTAGAAAGATCTGGATCTGGCTGGACTCTGTGGAGAAAAATATGCCTGGAAAAAGGAAATTCTGATAGCATGTCCACAAGAAAGGCAATTTGGCAATGGCTTTGTTGCTGAATCATCCTTGATAAATCCCCTTCCCTCTTTCTTCTTGGTTACAAGACTCAGGAAGTGGTCTTTAGGGTTGGAGCATTCTTATGAGGCTGTATTGGCTTGTGGAAGGAATAGGCCATGCTTATCCTATGATCAGTTAGTCTGGGGTATCTATCATGGCCTGTTTGCCTTGGGAGACTCTTCTGGACATATATATATGTCCAACGACGTAGCCCATATTTTCCACACAAGCTCTTTTGCCTCGTCAAGGCCCCCATCATAGAAGGAGGCATCCTTATGAATCTCTGCTAAATGTACTATTTTTATTTTACTCTGATCAAATAAATTATAGTTGTAGCTTTGACTTACATAATAGATATGAATTTGGGGGACTCTATTAATGTTGTATGAAACATGTTGAAAGGACCCCAAAAGATGAGTGTCAAACACTATTTTACTATAAGTGTCACTGTACATATTCTACATCTCGGATGGCATAGGACATTTAAAGATGATATTCCTGTGAACATAAAGATTAAAACTGTTACTTAGAGGGTTTACTTTCATTATCCTAGAGATGTCCCTTTAATTGAGTCATCCAGTGATGTGTATACCTGTAATCCTTTACCAAATTCCCAGTCTATAATTCATGCGAATGGTAATTTCAGCTGCTTTCCTGAATACATTTTTAGACATGGCAGACTATAAGAGATTTTTGGACAATGTAGGTCTGGCTAATATACGGAAACAGAAAAATGGCAATTCAAGAGAATATACTTACTATTCTGAAAGACATAGGCCCCTGTCAAGAACAGACATGATTTGTACTTCAAACAGTTTGGCTGCTGAAGGTGCTAGAGCAGGAGCCGCATGTGGCTCTTTCATCCCTCTGCTGTGGCTCCCTGTCGCCGGTCGGCTCCACAATTGATAGGGCTTTCGGTTAGGACAGGTAGAGGAAAAAGGACGCCGCGCTAGGGGAGACTCTATTGGGGGGGGGGGGGGGAGAAAACCGGACTTCCAATCGGTTCCAGAATTGAACGAGGGGCTTCCAGTTAAGACCTTTGTGGCTCTTCAAGTGTTTAAGGTGGCCGACCCCTGTGCTAGAGATACCAAAGACTATAGCAATAAGGAAAGTTTCTGAAGCTATTAAACTAGGAAAGGTGCCTGAGTCAGATGGATTATCAGGTTATTATAAATGTCTTGAGGATGAACCTTTACAAAACACAATGAACATTGTTCTACAATGAGGAAGGATGCCGGAGTGTTAGAAAGAGGCCAGTAAAATTACCAATAAAAGGCAAGATTTGACTTTTTAAAGTCAAATGACAATGATATCATCCTATAGTCTCTCTTTAAAGAGACTATAGGATGATATCATTGTTGAATAAGGATTACAAGTTGTTCATACTGATTCTAGGTGATAGGCTGAAAATAATTTAATGGAGGGTTTTACCTATAAGATAATGCTAGAAATGTATTGGACATTTAGGAATATGTGTAGCAACATAACAAAAAACAAGCCAAATTGATGTTGGATGCAGAGATTTAGATGGGTTTTCTTCTTCAAAGTTTTGGAAGATACGAATTTTGGAGAGAACTTTATAAAATGGGCAAGATCAATTTACACTTCACAGAAAGTATAAATGGAGATCTAACAACTCCTGTGAGATATAAAAAAGAACAAGACAGAGATACCCACAATCTCCTATCTTGTTTATTTTGTTCTTTAAATACTGAATAGAGATGTAAGACAAGAGGAGAAGCTTGTAAAAATTAGTAAATTTTTAAAATTTAAAGTAAATTTAAAAAGTAAAAATTTAAAAAGAAACTTATATGTTAAAAGCTTTTGTAGATGACTTGGTTCTGGAAGATTCTTTAAAGGGAATTGAAACATTAATGGGCAAATTAATTTGGTGCATTAGCAGGTTTAAAGATTAATAAACAAAAGATGTAGATGTTAACAGAAATGTGAAAATAGAAGAACAAACAATTGATGAATAAGGTGTGTTTTAAGGTTGAGAAGAAGGTAAAATATCTGAGTATCATTATGACAAATATGAATTGTATGTTATTTGGAAATAACTATATTAAGACATGGAATGATGGTAAAAAAGATATGTTAAGATACAACTGTCATTGCTGGGGAAAATTTCTATAATAAAAATGAATGTCTTGCCTAGAATCATGTTTTTGTTCCAGACAATACCTGTTTTGACAACTGATGCAGTGGCAGAAGGCTATATCTAAGTTTGTGGAAAGAAAAAAACATGAGTTAAATACAAAGTGCTATAAGCTGCAAAGTAGAGACTGGGTTTACTTGATTTGAAAATGTTTTTTTGCAGCATGCTGTTTGGTTTCGATATAAGTGGGTGTTGCTGAGAACTGGAAGACTTTTGGAGTTAGAAGGGCATGACCTGAGATTTGGGTAGCATGGATATTTTTGGTACAATAAGTCAAGTTTAATGAGGATATAAAAACATTCTGGTAAATGTGCCACATTGAGAATATGAAATGGATACAAACTGAGGTTGTGCCCTAAAGCACCTTTATGGATCTCCGCACAAGAAGAAGCATTTCATAGGTGAGAAATAATAGGCAGGCATGAATAGCTAACTTATTGTGAGATACTGGAATTTTGTCGAGGGGAATCAAAATAAAACCAAGAGAAGAACTGGTAGCAAATGGTTATAGTTGTCAGTGGTTTTCTTATTTACATTTATTAGAAAGATTTAAACTAGACAACATAATTCATGGTTTTGAACAAAGTAAGATTGAATTTAAAGTAGAATTGTGTACAAATGAGGAACATGTGGTTGCTAAAAGTATAAACTACGAAAAATGAAACGTGAAGTGAAAGAATCTATGATAAAGTGGGCTAAAAACTTTTGGTCATAGTATACACATGGGAAAATATGTCCCTGAAGGGATTGAAATTTATACTTTATACGTATAATCTTAAAGATAATTTTTATAAAATGATATATTGTTGGCATATGTACACTGAAAGCTTATGCACCGGAGACAAATTCCTTGTATGTCCAATCACACTTGGCCAATAAAGAATTCTAATTCTAATATGTCACCAGAGAAATTGTCTAATTGTATAAAGGCAGTTCAAATTTATATTGGAAATCTAAACAACAAGAAGGGACATTTTATATTTGGTGGATGTGTAAAAAAAGCCAGAAAATTCTGGATTCAAATACACACATTGATTCAGAGGATTTTAAAAAATAATATACAATTGAGGCCAGTACTCAGCATTTCTTTAAGAAACGCTGAGTATTGTTGTTCATTCAGTATATCTCCGTAAATAAAAATTAGGAACACTGAAATGTTATTTTTCAAAGAGCAGCTTTCCTTCTGCCAATTCTGTTTCAGTGTAGTAGTGACATTCCCAACTTCAGTTGTTTTTAACGTTCAGCATTACACTCTGTAGTAGAAGTAACTTTAGAAAAAAAATGGAATAAAACAAGATGATCACTTGCATACATACTCTAGGTTCATATTTAGCACTTCTTTTCATATCACTATAAAAAAGGATAAATTCTTGCATTTCACTTTCTAAGCTGAACGTGTCAGAGAGGATTAAAATCATATGTGATGAGTTAACCTTTTAGTGACTAACCCTGTGTCTGGATGTGCTAATTTTAGTTCCTTTCTCCAGTGACCCAGCTACAAAGTGGAAGAATCACTTGGGCCTACTATTTGCAATCCTGGGCATTTACACCGTGTTGTTTCTTTCTTTATAACATTTATTTCTTCTGACTTCTTCTAATCTAAATTAACAAATAATGGGTGAGGATGTTCTGCATTCATATCTTTTCAAAATTCACCTGGCAATGTTAGTAATGTGCAATGTAGCTGCTCATTGCCTTGTTGTAAAAGCAGACATATACCGTATTTTTCGGAGTATAAGACGCTCCGGAGTATAAGGCGCACCTTAGTTTTTGGGGAGGAAAATAAGAAAAAAAAAATCTGCCTCTGCCTACCAGCATCCATTGGTATTCATCTGGCTAGCATCCTTAGCAAACAGCCTGGTTAGCTTCAGCACATTAACCTGATTCAGCACGAGCAGCTGATTGGCGGGTGGATCGGCCTCCCGGAATACCCCCAATCAGCTGTTCCCAAAGGTGAACTTTAGCAACTGGTTCGCTGGTTGTGAGTGCGCACGCATACTCACTACACTCGCACACGCCTTGGGGCAGATACACAGCTTCAAAAATGCAGCTGATTGTTGCAGGGCACTCCAGTGAGTACAGCAGGCGAAGCGCGGAGCCAGTCCGACAAGGCAGCAGCTGTTCCCGGTTGCCATTTTGGCCTCTGCGCCTTGCTTTTTCACCCTCCAAAAGCTCCATTTGAGAGGCTGAGTTTGCAGCCTCCAAAAAGCTCCATTTGAGAGGATGTGTGGAGGCCAAAGGGTGGGTGGTGGTGGGTGGGTGGGGCTACATTCGGTGTATAAGGCACACCCAAATTTTCACCCTCTTTTGGGGGGTGTGTGCGTCTTATACTCCGAAAAATACAGTAATCCCAAAGCTTGGGATAAAACACACTTCTGGTTCAATCAGTTCCATCTCCTGCCACTGATAAGAAATTATGGATGGTGTAGTCTAAAATATTTGGGGAATCTTCTGTATTGCAAACTAGAAATGAAAATTTGTCTCCTGGCCTTTCAGGAAGAGGATGGAGTGATTGACGGTTTCTTTTTCATATCTGAGTGCAGTTGCTTTTTCTTGAGACAAAGAATCAGTGATGTGAAAGAGATTCTATATACTATGGCTTGATACTGAATTGCTCAATTCTGAAAGAAAATTAAAATAATGAATTCTTCCTCCAAGAAATATGGTGCATGAAGTTAAGATGGGTGGGGGCCCAAATGAATGAGAGATTTGTAGAGATGATGAACAAAGAAAGATCTGCCTGATGGAAAGGAGCCATAGCCAAGGAAGTAGAGTGTCAGTTTGGCACTTGAGCGTATGGAAAAACAATTGTGAGATTCCTAAATGTGGTGGCGACTGCCTGTTGTGTATTCGCTGACTCCAATGAGCATGGAATGCTTCATTGGTGAATCTCTCTCTAGCTATCAGAATAAGTGAGATAATTGAGAATATTCCAATTAATATATTCAGTCTTTCCCAATCTGATGCTTTCTGGATATATTAGACTTCATGGCCAAACTAGGAAAGGATGCCATATCCCTTTTCAACTCCGCTATAACTAACTTTACTTGATCCGTGATTAACATAATTGTTCAGGGTTCTTAACAGTTCTGGTTATTCTCTGGCAATGGTAAAACTTATTATTGCAGCCTTTTAAGAAATAGACTTCCTCTCTGTGTTGTACAAACAGAATAAAATCCATTTGTTGTACTTAGTGTTTTTTTTAAACCTCATTCTTGCAGTCTTGCCAATATCCTGTATTTGTTTTTCACAGGAAAGCTTTTAACTTTTCTTTAATGCAAGCTGCATTGTGATACATTCTACTTGTTTTAATGCTTTATAGTTGTACCACAGAGCAAATGGATTCAGAAACTGACCATTCCTCTTCCCCCTACCCCCACCCCCAATTTTTCAGTGAGAAAGATGATTTTATTCTCAGCTGGGGCTGGGTGGTTTTTTTTTTGGGAAGTTTAAAATAGGAGCCTTTCTTGTCTCCCTGTTTTCCGGCATGTAGTAAATCTTCATTCTCAGCCCAGTTGGCTTTTACAGAAGACAGCGGGGTAAGCCATGATATGGAAATGGCCACGATTGTTGCCCTCTTCACGGAGAGCCCTCGATAAGCAGCCAGGGTTCTTCTCCAGGGGCCAGTGCCTTGATAATTTCCTCCCAGAAATAGCCGCCGTCCGATAGCAATTGTAGACCAAGGGGGTGGTGCCTCCTTACCGCTAGAGCGGCTGCTCGTGGTCCCCCCCCGTTCTCTCCGCCGGCACAGAGATTCTCAGAGAGCGGTCAGGACTCCGCCTAGGCTCGCCGGGTGCCTCGACACGCAGAGCTTGCTCCAGTCGGCACCCGTAACGCTCGAATTTCCTGCCAGCCGCCATTTTTAATTTCAAACTCCGGTGGCCATCTTGGTAGTTCTTTAAGACGCAAACAGCATGGCAGATGGAACAGAACAGATAGATAAGCCGTGGGGCAAGCAGCAACGGAAATTAAACCATAGCGAGCCAGAGGGGGAAGAAAATGGGGCCCCCTCCATGCCACCATCGGATAATTCCCAGGCCTCTAAAAGGAGCAAGGCATCAGAGAGAGCAGAGCGCAGGAGAGATAAGAGGCTGCAGAAGATATGTGACCAGGCCTCTAAGGCAAATGCCTCTCAGCCTCAAAGCCCATCAGCTCCCTCCACGAACCTGAAGGTTATCCCCAACCCCTCTCCTCAGGGGGCACAGCTGACCCTGGACAGCCTAGACATCGCAAGGGGCAACAATGATGTATGGGGTTCCTCTGGGTTCCCAAGGCCTATACCTTCCCTTCCTCAGGAGCCAACCCAAAACCATGGGGCTACTCCAGTACCAACACCGCTTGTTTCTGCCCCATCTGCAACCTCTATCACACTGGATCATGCTACCCTGCAGAGGCTGCTATCATCTGCAGTACAACAGGGGGTCTTGGCTGCCTCCAGTCTATGAACAGACCATCCTCAGCAGACCCGGAATAGCCCCCATCCAGGCAGGAGCCTCACAATAGGGCCCAAAGCTCAGAGGAATATTCTGATGTTTCGGACGAGGAAATGCCAGAACCCATAGTAAATTTGGACCATGATATGAGTTGTCAGATGATGAGGGTATATATCCCAGGAAAACCATGTCTCTAACACTGTTTCCTCCAGGGCTTTTCAAGTCCCTTCTCTATAAGGCCCGCACTGCAGCGGGACTGGAACCTGTCTCTGTTCCAGGCACTTTGGGTTTGCAACCCCTGGACCCGCTCTTCGCAGAATTCACACCAGAGGTGGATGTGGTCCCGGCTCCACAACTGTTCCTGGACAATGGTCAGTGCCGGCCTCGGGTCCTATGCCACCCTCCATTGATCGAAGACACTTTAACGAAGGGACAGAACTGGCATCCCTTCTCACCGTACCCCTGGTGGATGCTCCAGTGATGGCCCTGCATGCCTCGACCACCATGCCGGGGAGGGTGAAAACGGCCTTTCCCGCCCCTCCTGGAGGCCCTCCGGAGGCCAGAAATGGCCCGTTTCCCAACTTGAAATGGTCCATTTCTGGCCTCCGGAGGGCCTCCAGGGGAGTGTCTAGTATAAATTTCACATGCCAAAGGACATTTTTGTTATGGTTATTCCGTAATTGTCAATACACTAGTCCTTAAGCATAAAAAATGCCATAAATGTTCATGAGCAGGGAGGAGGTATCAGGCAGAGTTTATGTAGTAATTAAATTATTGTATTAATTCTTATAAAGGAACTTGGTTCAAAAGATCGTTGAAAGTGCCACTATCTGAAAAGGCCCAGAATGAAGAGAAAAAAAGATTCTACTACCTGAATCATATGCTGTTACTAAAATTATAAAAATTCTTTTCAGAGGTTTTCAGTTATGTTGAATTCCTAAATGTTTGTTTCGATTATCATTCATTCATTCATTTCTCAAAGTTATACGGCTTCCCAGCTCATCTCGTTGGGCAGCGAACAAGAATCAGTACAAACAATAAGTAAAAACAAAACATATACAATATAAATATATCATAACAATTTTGAACTTGAAATTCCTGCAGAAGGTTTGAAACAGTCAGTTTCAAACATGAAACAATATTTTGCGCTTGAAAGTTTTGCATGCCTCCACAATTCTGTTTGTGTCTTTTAGACTATGCCTGCCTGGGCATGGAGTGTCTTATTGCTGATGATAATTACTGATGATTATTACTCTACTGTGTAATCTGCTATGGAATCTTTTCAGCCAAGGAGCAGGGCAAGAAGGATCCCACAAAATTGTACTTACTCATATTTACGTTTATTTATATTTTACGTTTCTGAACCCACCCAAAGTAGAATGTAAGCAAACCAGAAGAGAACATCTCATTCCTTAAAAACAAAGTATCACAGTAGTAAATGCCTTATTATCTTACGGAGCCAGTCCTGTCTACTGGGGAGCGTATGCCATGAGGTAAGGATAGCTGCCAAGAAGGCCTCTCTCCTAGTCGGGAGATCAGACTTTTAACAGGTCTTCTCTCAAAATGAGCATATTAATACTTGCCAAAGTGGTATTGATATACCCTGGTGCCATGCTGCATAGGGTGTTACTGGAGGAACCGTCTTGTCCCTATTTTATCAATCCACATATTCCCCTGGTCAGGCAGGGAGGGTACGCTGTGGACCCTGAGGTTTAAAGGATTTTGATTGATGGGGTCTAGGAAGAGAGCCTCCTCTGCTTTTGACCCTGCACTCCGGAACGTCATGCCCACTGAGGTGAGGCAGGGTCCCACTCTTCCTGCCTTCCAGAAGAGTGCCAAGACTCTTCCAACTCTGTCAACTGGCATGGGGGTCTAGGAGTGGCCTGCAATCCTGGAGGTGGCTGGCAGCTTGGAGGTGCTCCTTTCCCTTTTTAAATTTTTTGATTGTTTAATTCTTAAATTTTGTTTTAAATCTATTTTTCATTGTTTTCTAACTATGTCGTTGTGTGGCTTTGTAAATTGCCCAGAGTTAAGCAGGTGGGATGGGCCATGTGGGGGGGGGGAGAGAAAGCACTTGTAATGTACGTACGGTTATATTTATGGATAGTTGGATTTATTTCATTTGTGTAACTTGTGTCCACTTGTGAAGTGATTCGGGAGTGGATTATGTCCCCAAGGTGTTGTGGCATAGGAGGGTAATACTGGCACACAAGCTGAAGCACTCTAGGTATGGCCTCAGTGTCGTGATCAAGCAGTAGCTCTCAGTTCAGAACAGCCAGATCTTTTTTTGGGGGGGGCGTAACTATCAAGACCTAGAGCCGTGATGGCGAACCTATGGCACATGTGCCACAAGTGGCACATGGAGCCATATCAGTGGGCACGTGAGCTCAGGTCCGGCACGCATGTGTGTGTCGGCCAGCTGATTTTCGGGCCTTCTAGCCCACTGGGAGTCAGGAAACAGCCTCTTTTCAGCCTCCGGAGGAGGTGGGGAAGGCCCGTTTTTTGCTCTCCCAAAGCTCCAGAGCCTTTCTAGGAGCCTGGGGAGGGCGAAAAGGGCCTTCCCCATCCCCCTGGAGGCCCTCTGGAGGCCAGAAATGGCCTGTTTCCCAACTTGAAACGGGCCATTCCTGGCCTCTGGAGGGCCTCCAGGGGAGTGGGAAGGCCATTTTTGGCCCTCCCCAGGCTCCTAGAAAGGCTCTGAAGCCTGGGGAGAGAAAAAAACCCCGGAACTTCAGGTTCAACCGGAAGTCAGCAAACGGAACGTTTCCGGCCTCCGGAGGACCTCCGGGGGGGAAGGCCGTTTTCGCCCTCCCCAGGCTCCTAGAAACACACTGAAGCCTGGGGAGAGCAAAAAACGGGTATGCCATTGCTTGTGGGGGGGTCACACGCATGTGCGGGGGCCCCCGCATGGAATTATGGGTGTGCGCACGCGCTCCCCCCCTTTTGGCACGCGAACCAAAAAAGGTTCGCCATCACTGACCTAGAGTAATAGATAGTAAAAAAATCATTTGTGACTGAATTCTGAGGTAGGAAATTCATTGCAGTACAATGTGCTTTGGGTTAGCTATAGATTTTACAATATATTGGAATTTCTTCTGAAAAGTGGAGAGTGCATAGATTACTCTTGATATTTTAACAAATAGATAAAAAGCCACACATTCTCAGCGTGTTTGGCTCATGCCTGCAGTTTGAAGAGGGTTGGTTTTCTTCCCTTCCAGCTGCAGTTTAATGCTAGCTTTTGTAAATCTCCTCAGGTCCACACCCTGATCCATAACACATCCAATACATAGATGCATTGTCTGAGGTCCTGGGTTCCATGGAGATCAAAGAGTCACTCAGCCACATCCCCTGAACATCTGAAGCGGTTACAATCCTGGGCATCCCTTGCGGATCCAGGTGTTACACAATTATTAGGTTGAAAGCACCAAGAATGCCCGTTCCCAGCTTTCTGTTGTTACTTTACTCTGACTTGTTTGATTCATTACAGCTGGGGAAAACAGAGATAGTTTAGGCTTGTATGAGGGTAGCTCATTTCATGCTCAGAATTGTAATTATAGACTTCTCTTTCACGCTTACAGCTGTAAAAATGTCTTTTCCATTGTATTAAATAAAACTTGTGTGCGCATGCCTGCGTGTGCACCTAACTGACCTAGTATAGAAAACATTACTAATATTTACCAGCATTTTTAAACTTTTAAATTGTTAATTGTGACATAGAAATGTTTAATTGACTAATTTTGCTGTGTATAATTGCTGTAGTGTTTCCAGTTGAAAGTCTGAGTAAAACCATTTCATTCATGAAGGAAAAATTGATATCTGCCTGTGGACCTTGAATATAGCAATATTCTACCTGTTTTTCAGTGCTTAAAGCCATTCTAATTATTTTGAGTTATTTAAGGTCCTGTCAATTGTTTATTTGGTAAAAAGAAACCCAGCCTATTTTATTTATATTATGCAGAAGGAATATTTTAAAATCAAATCCTTTATGGAATAGTCCTTTTAGCTGAGCTAAAGTCTCTTTGAACTTTGATTACACAACACTGTGTCACAACAGTATAGACTGTTCAACATCTGAAGCTGTTCCAATCCTGGGGCATTGGGAAAATTCTGAATGAGAGGCTTTGGGTGTTTTGATGCATGCATGAAATGAGCTTACCTCTGCCTGAATTTGATTTTAATTCACATATTTAGTCTGAAATAGATTGAAAACTTAACACTGTAGCAGTAATTTTATCGTAAGGTTGTATAATGCTTCAGATTCAATTCAAAATAGATACTGGCAGATCTGCTGGTAGGGCAGGGCCCTTTTCCAGGATCACAGGGCTGCTGCTGCTGCATGCTAGAAAGCAGCTTTTCAGAATCTAAAGCAGTGCACAGCCCTCGTCCTCTTATTTTCAGCCCATTTGTCTAAAGATCATTTTGAATTTTAATTTCTGCCTGCTAGAATATTGGCTGTCTCACTCAACTTTGTGTCATTAGCAGAAGAAGCTAATGAGAAAAGGAGCTCAAAGTAAGACTTGCTAAATATGAGATATTGAAAGCACCGATGCAAACAATTCCAGTCAGAAAACAAACCAAAAACAAGAAGCCAGCACAGCAAAGCAGCACAGAAAGTTTAGCAAAGAATTGAACATAAAAAAGATACAGGATGAGGAAAGAAGTCATCAAGCAACAAGTATTTGTGCTAACAAGAAATTATATAGAGCTAGGATTGATGCTAATTGATAGCGGCTTGGTTAAACAATATCTATTTACTTTAAATCTCTCCAAATTCTGATGAGGAACATTCTGGGGGGGGGGGTGTAGGAAATTCTCCATAGTGGGTGGAGCTAGCATCCAGGAATGGGTTGACCTCATCTGTTCAGCCTGTAGGACTGAGTCTGTCAAAGTTGCGAAGCTCCGCCTCTGTTGCTAGGGACCCAGCTTTGACTCAGTCCTCAGACTGAATGGATGTGTGTTGGAATTCTCCCATTCCTGTTTGCTTCAGAAGACATTCAGAAGACACGAGTTGCCTCAAGCCTCATGGCAGTTGAATTAAGGGGGATATCTCCTCCCGACCTGGCCACAGGAGCTTCACACGCCGACGACAGTTGAATTCTGAGCGGCTATCTGACAGCTGAGGCAAGTGGTAGTGGCCGAAGGCACTTCCGCACTCCAATCCTTTTGCTAGCACTTCATTTGCTAGCCTGGCAGGCAGTTTCTTATAAGATCAGAGGCTGTTTGGAGCCAAGCCAGTTGGACATCAAACACAGGCAAACGCCAGTCGCAGGAGCCTTGCGCTCGAGCGACCAACGGCCACAGGAGTCGAGCGCTCAGCTCTGGGACAGGCAGCAAAAGAACTGTAAAAGAATTGGTCGCAGGAGCTTCGCGCTCAAGCAACTTGCTGCTCTGCTCCCCTTTGGCGTCAGGAGTTTAGTTTACTCAACTGCCGTTTCTCGCAGCTCCCAAAGCCTTGGAGCTAGTGCCAAGCTACAACTGACAGCTGGCCAAGCGCCAGGGCTACGGTCATGAGGACTGCTCTCCAGCTGATAGCAAGACATCCGCCGAGCTCCCTATTGCAGGCTATCCTCCCCTCTATAGCAGGAGAAGTACCCCTGCTGCTGCTTGAGCCTGCCGGGCCCCGTTGATGTTACTGACACGCAGAGCGCCATTTTCTTAAGTGCACAGCAGCATTCCCTACATAGGGTTCCTACCGCTCTCGTCATAACAAAATGGCGGATGATCAGCCTTCGGTGAAAGCAGCTAAGTCCAAATTGGGCAAGAAGCAGGCCAAGGCAGTCTCCCCCCCCCCACGCCAGAGCCTACCCCTAGCAAGAGAAGCTCTGCGTGCAATCCATCAACAAAAGGGCTAGATCCCAGCTTAACAATTTGGAAGAACCTAGCATTACCACTCAGCCTCATAGGGAACCTGCTCAGGGTGACCTGAGCAATCAGCTCTCCCTGGACAATTCTGGCCTGGCCATAGTGAATGTGGATATCTGGGGGTCGGTTGAGACAGAGATGATTCCTGAGCAAGCCAGGAGCCAAGTCAGACTGCAGGCCACATCCATCTTTACACCGACTGCAGCAGGACTCAAACCTAATGTACCAGAGGGCTCCTTGGATCCAGCAAACATGCAGTCCATGATCGCCGAAGCCATCAGGCAAGGCATTGTGGCAGGACTCGAGCAATTCAGTAGACCAGCGTCAGTGGTCTCCGAAATGTCCCACTTGCGTGGCCCAGAAATACCAGTCATGAGGGTTTGGGACATGGTCACGGAGCAGTAACCCATTACCCATGGTTCAAAATGCACTCACTTCAGACGATTTTGGGCAGTATTCATAAGGGGGACCTCCTTGCCTCGATTGACCTAACAGAGGCCTACCTGCATATCCCGATTCTGCCCTTATATCGGTAGTATCTTCGGTTCTGTTATGCAGGCGTCCATTATCAATACAGGGACCTTCCGTTTGGTCTCTCCTCGGCCCCAAGGGTCTTCACCAAGGTGCTGGCAGTGGTGGCAGCCCACCTTAGAACCATACACGTGTGTGTCCATTGTTACCAGGATGATATCTTAATACAGTCATCGTCCATGCACCAAGCTGTGCAGGATCCCCAGGTAACAATCAACACCTTCAGACATCAGCCTTCGGTCGCCAGGTTCTACAAAGAGTCCATACTCAGACAGAGACCTTGGACCAGAACTAGCCCTCCAATAGGACAGACGGCTTTGGTATGTCCCATTCCTGGATGCTAGCTCCACCCACTATGGAGAAGGGGCGTTGGTCTTACCTGATATGCTCCTTCTCGTAGGGTGGAGCTAGCATCCAGCCCCACCCAAAGTTGGTCTGGTCCACGCTCTTGGAGTTCGGTTGTCGGGGAGGCTCTCTTCAAGAGAGAACACACGTCGAGTCTGTCTATCCGTCTTCGCCAAAGCTGGGACCCTAGCAACAGAGGCGGAGCTTCGCAACTTTGACAGTCAGTCCTACAGGCTGAACAGACGAGGTCAACCCATTCCTGGATGCTAGCTCCACCCTGCAAGAAGGAGCGTATCAGGTAAGACCAAAGCCCCTTCCTAATATTTTTGTGAGCTCTTAGGTGAAGTGCTAAAGGACTGCTGGGAACAAATGTTATGCCTGTTGTAAAAATGGGGAGAGGAGAATCTAGGGAATTCAAAGCAGCCATTCAAAATAGTAGTAACAGTAACACAGGGCTATTATCCTGGGCCTTGTGCTGTTCAAGACTATTATTTGGATGAAAAAGAGATGAGGGGACTTTTTAGAAATCAGCAGGGGGGACAAAATTAGGGGCAGCCTTGAGCAGTGGTTGAAGTGAATAGGGTGGCATGTAACAGGGAAAACAGCCAAGCTCAGAGAGCACAGTTCAACCCTGAGCTACAAAGATTCTCTTCTATTGATGAATAAGGGATCCAGAATTGTACCTTGGGGCCCGGGCCCAGCCTCTGAAAGCTCCCTCCAGTATGATGAGCATTCATTCACAGAATTATAGCGTTGGAAGCAACCAATGAGGCCGACTCCCTGCTCCTGACAGGATGATCCAGCAGAGCACCTGACAGATGGCCATCCAATCTCTTCCCTTAGTTGTTGTTTATGTAGGCTAAAGAAACACAGGCCTTTAACTTTTCCCCAGATTGGCATCCACACCCATCATCTTGGTAGCTGTACTCTGAACCTGCTCTAATTTGTCATTTTTAATTGTGGTGCCAAATTGGGATGTAGTAGCATTCCCAACAGGAGGAACAATTATTGAATTGTGCAATCTGGATTCAATTCTCCAGTTAAGGAACTCCAAGACAGCATTTCTGTTTTTAGTAGCTGCATCACACTGCTGACTGATGTTTAATGTGTGTTCACTAAGAACAGTCAGATCTTTTTTCATTTCTAGTAACTGCCATACCAGGTTTCCACCAGCCTTACAGTTTTCCTACTTAAGATGCAAAATTTTTACATTTTCTTGCAGATGATTCATTACCCAGCTAAGTAACATGGGGCTAGGAGGGAGGGGGGTTTGTTCTCTGTTTATAGACAAGTGGCTTGCCTCCCACCTACACTGACAGGGCAAGGATAGGAACAAACCTATCCGAGCCCATTTGAATTCCTTAAGACTTTGGAATAGTACCATTTTTCCCTGTATGGATCAGCAAATATAATTATAATTGGATTTGATAAATCTTGCGAACTTGTTCTGTTACGTTGCTTATAGATGCTCTTGTCAGGTAGGAGATCTCACAATCCAGTCTCTCTGGTTGGCGTACACTTATTTCTGTTTCTTGTTACTATGAATCTTCTTTTGCAAGACACAGTACCATCCCTTTGTACCTCAGAAATTTTGTTTCTTATTTTGCAGTGGCTCTGTGTTTCTGTCCGAAGGCTTGGAGCCTGTTTTTTTTGCATAAACCTCAAAATTATTTCTCAGTTTCAGTAGTCCAGAATATTTTGTATATTATTTTTCTAATTTTCACATTTATCCCCTGGACTTGCTGCTTTGCTTGATCCAATTTAGCATTTGCTGTTGCACCACCTCTACTAAATCTTTGCCTGCTCTCGGGAGTTAAGTGTAGCATTTAATACTGTATTATTTGTACTTTTCCTTCAAGCGCTGCCACAAACTTGCACTTTCAAGGTGAGGTTGATGAGGGGCCATCGAATTGTTGTCGACTCTTAGTGACCACCTAGACCAACGGTTCTCAACCTGGGGGTCGCGACCCCTTTGGGGATCGAACAACCCTTTCACAGGGGTTGGGAGACTTCGCCCGGACGCCGCCATTTGGTTCTTTTACCCTCTGCGCATGCGCAGAACACTTTGCGCATCTGCAGAGGGTAAAAGAACCCAAATGGCGGCGGCGGGGCGGGGGTTGCGTGGGTGGGCGCGGCGGCGGGATGGGTCGTTGTGGGGGCGGGTCACGGGTCACGGCATTAGGAAGGTTGAGAACCACTGACCTAGATAGATCTTCAGAGCGATCTGTCCCTAACTTTCTTTCTTTCTTTCTTTCTTTCTTTCTTTCTTTCTTTCTTTCTTTCTTTCTTTCTTTCTTTCTTTCTTTCTTTCTTTCTTTCTTTCATTATTTATTTATTTATTTATTTATTTATTTATTTATTATTTGTGAGACTTATATACCGCCTCAAAGTGCAAGCACTCTCTAAGCGGTTTATACCATTAAGCAATGTATATTTTATATTGCCCCCAACAATCTGGGTCCTCATTTTACGTACCTCGGAAGGATGGAAGGCTGAGTCAACCTTGAGCCGGTGAGATTTGAACAGCTGAACTGCTGATCACAGTCAGCTAAAGTAGCCTGCAGTACTGCACTCTAACTCCTGCGCCACCTCGGCTTGGTCCTTCAGCTCTTCCAAGGGTCTTGCAAAAGGAGTGAGGAAAAAAATACAGCTGTGCCACAAACATTGCAAGTCATGGCTGTAGGGTGATGCCCTTTAGTCTCTCTCATTTCTGAAAATTCCACCGGTAGAAGACTTTTATTTCTTGTAGTTGCTTTCTCAAATTTTTAGGTTAGGTTTGGCAAATTTGTTAGGCCTTCGCCCTTGAATTCTGCTGCTCAGCCAGCCCTACTGGCAAATTCATCAATGCGTCTTCAGTGAGGCTGCTCCCTAGAAAGGGCCACAACTTCCTACCAGGAAACAGCCATTCAGTCATCCGCAGTGGGCAATCAGCAGCTGTCAGAAAACACCTCTTGCAAGCAGCCTATTCTGGAGGGGACCTTTTTAACCCAGCCAGCTGAGCACAAAGTCTGCTAGAACCCACAGCGCTCTGGTCACTCCCCCCTCTCCTCTCCTCTCCTCCTCTGGCGGGGCATTTCTTTCTGGGAATAATACCAAACCTTAGCCTAAAGAAGGAAAGGTGTCATAGATTTACTATTCATATAGATTGTCAGTTGAAGGGGGTTTGGAATGTAAAATGCAAGCAGATGTTTTCTCATGTTAAAAGATGCCCATTTTGTATGTTAGATCAAGTTTCTTGGCTTGGCCAAATCATTAGCCCATATACCAGCAGTGGCTTTGAATCTTGGTTAGGAATTACCATTTTCTGGCATAAGCTATATAAAGTGCTCATAATGTGAACCGAATTACCTAGTGCTAGCCTGGATTTCAGAATGCTATTTACTGGACTTCAAAAGAGAAATGAAATCTGTCTGATCTATATTTGCATGATGGCCTGTTTAGGCCTGGTATTATACAAATTTATGGCATTTCTCAGTGCCAAACCTGCCATTCTTTCTGCAGTAAGTCACACAGTATGGGACTGCTTCAGGAAAATGGGGGAAGTTAATATGTAAGTTGACTTGCAAATAACACCCGGAATTGGAATATTTTAAATGTGAGAGTCTACCGATTATGCAGCAGATTCAGAATGGGAGGATGTTTCTGTTTCTGATCGGCATCCTTTATGAAGACTCCACAGAGGACAAGTTGCAGGAGCTGATAGCAAAGGCAGCTTGCTAGCTGAGCTTCTGCTCATTTCAGTGACATGGGTGTTGTGAAGTTCAGTCAAAGGAATTACGTGTGCCTGTTTTTAGGCTTCTGAAACCTTAAAAGTATTATTTTATTGTACATTTGTGAGCTAAATCTGTTCGTTGAAATATATGTACTAGAAAATAATCAGTTTTGTGTTCTTTAAGGAGTACATTTGAATGTTAAAATAGATTAAAAATAGCCATGGTGTTCAGCTTTTTAAAATTTATGCATGAGAGCTAAGGTAACCCTGACCTTTTTTCCTGTACTGCTCAGGAAGTCTGCATTTGGGGAATTCCCCCCCCCCCCACATCTGGCGGTGGTGATATAGCTTTCTAAAAAACAGAACAGACTTTTGAAATTTTAAAAGACAACAAAGGATTAGCATTGCTCAAAGAATATATCCTATATGTAACTCAAGCCCAATTCAAATCCCTTGAACCACATTTAGTATTAACAGCAATTCAGTTCTCAATAATTGAAGTGGACCTTTCTTACTATCTATTATTTCTCAGTAACTAATAAACACGTATATTTTTTCTGAAATCAGTCTCTAAGGAGAAGTTGTCTCTTCCTCACTAGTTATTTTCAACCCTTGGAAGAATCAAATAGATTTGGATTATAAGTACATGTAAAACCTTCATTTAATAGATGCACATTTAGCAGAGGTAAATTGCAGTAGTCTACAGTTCCATCTGGTCATCCTTGATTAACAGACAAACCAGTAAGCAGAAGGCAGTTAGAGTCATTTATTTAAATTGTACAACATCCATTGTGATTTGTGCAATGATGTTATTTCTCAAATATCATAAATTAATACACATCATATCTGGATTGGTTTAATCATTTTTATTATGATACGATTTTGCAGAAATATAAATAAATGGAAATGGCATTTTAGCAGACAACTGGGAATAGTGGACACTTACCCTATTAGGCTGTTAAATTGATCATATGTTTTAAACCAGTGGTGGCCAACCTTAAGCATACCATCCGCCAAATTTTTTCGCAGACAAGTTCCGATCCGCCATTTATTATTTATTTATTTTTTTGGTCGTTTTTGTATGCCGCCCCACTCCCGTAGGACTCAGGGCGGCCATACAACTTTCTTCCTTCCTTCCTTCCTTCCTTCCTTCCTTCCTTCCTTCCTTCCTTCCTTCCTTCCTTCCTTCCTTCCTTCCTTCCTTCCTTCCTTCCTTTCTTTCGTCTTCTTTCCTAACATCTTTCTTTTTCTTTCTTTCTTTCTTTCTTTCTTTCTTTCTTTCTTTCTTTCTTTCTTTCTTTCTTTCTTTCTTTCTTTCTTTCTTTCTTTCTTTCTTTCTTTCTTTCTTTCTTTCTTTCTGTCTCTGTCCTTCCTTCCTTTCCTTTCCTTTCCTTTCCTTTCCTTCCTCTGCCTCCTCCTCCTTTTAATTTACAATCTCCTTCCTCTTCCTCCTCCTCGCCTTTCCCTCCTCCCAGTTCTTCAGGCTCTGCGGAGGATCTGGCCTTCTCCTTTTCGCTCCCCCCTCCACCCCGCCTGCCCCGCGCTTCCTCCTCCTTCCAGCCCTCCGGGTCTCTGCCAGCCGGGAACTGCTGCTGCTGCCGCCGCCGCTCTGCGTGTGGAATCACCGGTCTGCCCCCAGCCGAAGCGGCTGCCTTTCACTTTATCGCGAGTCAGCGGGCGCCTGGCGGCTCTTGAAAGCGCGACATAAGAGGCGGAGCAGACTCCGCGCCCCTGCCCCCCCTTCCCGCCGCCGCTCAACTCAACATTGGTGGGCGCCTCTGCTCTGCGGTCGGAATCACTTTTGCTCGCTAAAACAGCGTCACCTTTTCTGTCCGTTGGATGATTGCAATGCGCCACTTGCAATCAGCCAATGCGCCACATTTGGCGCATGTGCCACGGTTTGGCCACCCCTGTTTTAAACTCTGGAATCTGTCTATCCCAGGAGAGGTTAAAGTAAGACCAAACTAGTTACTGTACCCCAGTTTTCAGTAACAAAAGAACTATATGATTTTTCCCCCAGGAAGTAGAAATTGCTTCAGAAAATTTGGTGGCAGGCATTAATAACCTTCTTGTGACAAGTTTGTATTGTTGACTATGAGTTTTGTTCAAGATTGTGGGAACATTGAAATTCAGAGAAAACTCAGACTGTACCTTCCTGAGGGCTCAGTTGGATGTCCTGTCTATTGCCAGGACTGTTTCGTTTATTGTAGTTTAATTTATCCAAATAATAGAATTGCATTAGTGGATCACAAGAATAAGATAAAGAAGCAACATTAAGTGGCACAACAATATTCAAGACATGATCCTAGAAAATGCAGGCATTTAAAATTCAGAATTGAAATACCAAACTCTAAAATGGCTGTGAGAATATAAATGAGTTAGTCTGGTGCTTAGAAAATAGCATTTTTAAGTGCCATGTTATCATGACTAGCTGAAACCAAGCAATGTGCAAAATGAACAGATATGTGCAAATCTAATTTGCATGCAGGTTGGTGGAGAACTCACCTACAGATTCCTCTGTTTTGCATTCATTTACTCTTCTGGTATAGATTTTCAGCGTGAGAGCTGGAGTGCTATCTTTTAACAGTGTGCAAGAATTGGATTCTTTTTGGAAAAGGAGCAAATTGGAGATAGGTAGATAGATATAGATTAGATAGATTAGATTAGAGATAGAGATAGAGATATATAGATAACAGGTTTTCAAGGAAACGTTTTTAAAATATCTGGTTGTAGCTTTGAGCTGTTGCCCTATTATGCATATAGTTCTCTGGAATGTGATTTTTCTGCAATTAAGAACAAATTTAAATTTGGTGAGCTTCTTTTCACATGTGTTAATTCATGTTGCAGCCCGCATAATGAGAGAGCTGCTCAGGTTTAGATGACACAGTGTGGTCTTATAGGCTTGTTTGCATTGCAGGAATGGAGAAAAGTCTGGTTTAACAATTAGCTGAACTAAAAAGTGTGTCTCATTTCTCCCAAATGGGATACAGTGGATGGTATGAAATTGCTGCGGCACTGAGGTTTCATACAATCAGGATGACCTCATTTGTTCTGCTTTATTTAATGTGTTAGATATATACAGAAAATCGCTAAAGAAAACGTGAAGATTAAAAGACAAGGTGAAAACTGCATCTTCACATCAGTCAGTTAATACATAGCCGTGAAATGCTAGATTTTTTACATTTTAATCAAAGTAAATTAAAATCAGAACCTTAGCCCTAACCACGATTCTCAGGGATTCCCTGTGATCCAGCGGTTTTCCCTCACCTGGCACCGTCCAGATGCCCTGAGCTACGATTTCATCACCAAATGTCCAAGCCGGTCAGTGATGGAAATTGTAATCCAGACATAAGTGACTATAGAGCAGAGGTCATGGATGAAGAGGCCATCGGCTCTGCTGAGAAAGCAGTTTCTTCAGCTTCCTCATAGCATGGTTGCCAGGCAAGAGCAACCCTAACCCTAACCCTTATCCACTTTGCAGGGAAGGCGGGCCGATCCGGGGTCTTTCTACTGGCTGCAGGAGAAGGGAGAAGTGAAATGGAGCCCTTCCCTGGAACTAGATGTGATCTTTATGATTCTTTGGAGACCTTGGTAACCTTTTCCTTGCCAGGAATCAGCTTGTAATTAGTCTTTATAAGATATTATAAGATTTTGGGGGCAGGGGAGGGGGAAAGCATGCAAACTGCTTTCAGTAGAAAATCAAGTGTGTTGTTTTGGACAGTTTTACCATATCAGTCAAAGATGGAAATCTTCGGTGTGCCATCAGCAGTGGTCATTGTGGGAGCTCTTTTCTAAGTTGCATCACTTGCAGCATCAGCAGGATGTGGAATCATCATCACGATGCATGCTGGCCGCTGTTTGTCTCCTCAAGGTTAGCGCTGTCTGCACTCTATGGTATATTGTGATCTAGGAGCAGATGTGCACAAACAGTAATAGCCTCAGAATGTGTGAAATGATCAGGTAGGTGGGAAAGGAAGGGTGGGCTGGGAGTAGGTGCTTAGCAAGAGGAAAGTAGGGAAGAATCAGCAGAAGGGGGAGAAGTGAAAATGCTGCAACCTTGAGTTATTCTGTGCAACACCTGGAAGCAAAAATGAAAGCCAGTCTGCAAAATAAACTAAACTTACAGTATACAAAGAGTATTAGAGAACTATTTTCTTGCTTTTGCATAAATGTTGATTATTGAAACACTTTCTAGTTGTTAACTATGGACTCGTTAATTTTGAGGGAGCATTGGCTATTTTTCATATTCGATACAGATTGATTCTAATTTTAAAATTAGAATTTTGAAATTGTTCCCCCAAATAGGCCTTGAATATGGTTTCTTAGAGAAAAAAAAGTAGTAATTTGTAGATATTGGTACCCTGATTCTGATGTCGCATGTTATTGAAAGTAGCAGGAAGGCTGCTCTTCTCAGCTGCATGTGTACTGGGTGGTGATTTGTGAGCAAGATTTTATTTGCAGTCACAAAATCCATTATCAGAAACTGATACTACTATAGAGATTTCTTTTCACTGGTAGGGAATGTGGATGTTGCAATAGATCTGCAAGCACAAGAAACCTTAAAAAAAACCATAGCGTCATTTATGTTAGACATAGTGACAGATTTAATTCCTTTTCTGGCGCTCATCTCTTTCAGCAAATTACCATTTCCTCTTTAGGGGGATCCTTAGCCTTCTCTGTGAACAATGGGGGCCGTCATGCATGAGTACAGTTAAACCCCCAAACCTTTTTCAAAACCTTTCAGAATATGTTACTAGTGAAAATAATTACTTCTTCTGCCCGGTATTTTTAAATTAAAGGGTAAAGCATCAGGGCTGTAAAGCTTTAGAAGATGAGTTTCCTTGCTGCCAACCAGTCAGCTCTGGAGAGCAGAGAGACTGGCTAAGTTCCATCTTTGGCCGTCTGGCTGGAGCAGCATCGCCTCCTCTAGAACAGATAAGAGAGGCCTGCTCCTTTTATTTCTGTTGGATGGTCCCCTTGGGGAAAAAAATAGGGAACAAGATGTTGACCTGTTTACTACATCAAGGTGCACCAAGATTATGTCAAGATCACGCTTCTTATTCCTATGAGATTTACAAAGGAATAGCAGAAATAGTTCAGTATTGTTTAAGAAAAGTGAGGGGAATTCTTTTGAAGGTTATAAGGACAAAACTTAAGGTGGGAAAGGTGATTAAAAATTGCACATAGGTAAACTTGTACATTATTAAAATTCTTATAATAAATGTAAGTGCTTTATATCTCTTTGAATAACAAGGTTAATTAACATGGATATGAAGAGTGGTGAAGACCACTGTAGTAGTTGCTATAGTTCAAGTTAAGGTCATATGTCAAAGGTTGGAGGCTTTGCAGAATAAATCCATAACTAATGTTTAAAAGAAAGATTTATATTACTGCCAGTTTTGCCTATTTTTCAAATCTTAGGTTTTCTTCCAACAGCAGCAAAGCCATTTTGAATGCTCTTGCATTAAAGCCTTTATACAGAAAGATTTTTTATTAATTGCACCAGCTTTTTCTTTGCACATAAATAATTACTTTCAACCAGGACTACTATTAAAAATGATTCCTAAAAGGATCAAGAGAATATCTCTGAATAAGTAAACCAATGTTAGGTCTGAGAATAGAGCCGCAAAATCAAATAAATGCTGCCAATTGTTGTTTTTACTAATTTCAGAGTAGTATTGCAAGGTAGAGACTACCTATTTTAACCCTTTTATTTATTTTATATTCAGGAGATTTTCGAATCATTGCTATATAAGATTTTAGGGGCAAGATGAATACCTTTACATGAGGAGCTTCAAAATTTGATCATGACCCAGCGGAAATTCTTCCTTGCCTCTGTCTAAAAAATCTTCTTGAGCAGGCGGATTCATACTTGAAATGATGAAATAGTACAATAGTAGTAGATAGAGGAGTCACATGTTTCAAGAACAGACTCCAGTCAGCATTTCCTGAATTAATTCTTACTACCTATGAAAAGCAACATTTAGAATTGCCAAGTAGTGACATTCATGCCTTTTAACAGCCTACCATGTTTTAGACAGAAGATAAGAAGACTGGAAAAAGAATAGTGAAGCCTAAGGAATTGCATTAGATTTCTCTTGGGGTAGTGTGTTGTGCACATCTGCAGTTGATGATTTTTTTTAAAAAAATACAAATGTGGGATTACAGTATTACACATGTGCCAAAGAAATGTATCTGAGATTTTCTGCAAACAACTTTAAAATTTCTATGGAGATTCTCAGTCATCCAAGTCATGGTTGTCCCAAAAGTGCTTTTTCAAGAGGCAACTGGACTTTCCGGTTTTTACATGTCTTGCATGTAATGCAAAGTTGTAATGCAGTTACATGTACTGGTCAATCCCAGACTGATAATCTGGAATAGTATATTAAGCACAATTTTTTATTCCTATAATCTGCTGACTGTTCATACCTATATTAAGTAACTCTTAGCAAAATCTTAGTCTTGTTTTAAAAGAACGAGCGCAAATAAAAATTTTAAAACGGAAACTGGAGTGAAAAAAATGCCTCTAACAGAGAATGCCCTCCAGAAGCTCTGGCAGCTACTAGTCCAGCTGATTGAAGAGCTACATTAACCTTGTTGAATGGAGCCCTTGTATTCCCCCCCACACACACTTCTAATTTCTTTGGCTCAGGAGGCCAAAGAGATTTCTTCCCCACCCCCAGTCTAAAATCCTAGCTCCAGTTTAGGTTGGAGGAGGCCAAGCCGCTGGGTGTGTTGATACGGCCTGTCAGAGGGAGCAGCATACCCTGCTGTAGAGGTTGGGCAGCAGCTCTTTCAAACACGGGCCGCTTGTCGCCTGCTGTAGATGCTCCCCAGCTTCTTCTTGGTTCCAGCGGAGCAGAAAGCAGAGTTCTATGAAGAGCCGGTTCATTGTAGGGAGGCTGGCTGGCTTTGTTAAACGCCAATAAAAGGGTCTTACGATATGGCTGCCCTCCCTGCCATTGTTTCCCTTCCTTTCTAATGGCTGCTTTCTAGTCCCAGTGCTTTGGGGTGCTCAGCTGTGACCCTTTGTGCTTCTCTTTCAGTGCCTTCTGCTTGTCCTTTTGATTTCTACTTCCCAGCTTGAGTTTTCGGCTCTTCCTCCCCCCCCCCCTTTTATTAGGACAGGAGGTAGAACAGCTCTAAGGTTGAACAATGCTCCCGAGTTGAAAAGCCCTTTGAAGCTGAATTTTGTTATTTACTGATGGATTCCCCCAATCGCATTTTGCCCTTAGGAAAGTAGTAATGTCCAATTTTTGCTTGAAAGTACTTTCACAAACCATAGCAATTATAAATTAATTATGTGATTCCACTAGAAGTTTACTGGAAGGACGTAGAATTGCCTTCCCAAGCATTGACTCGTTTGGCCAGGATTAGAAGGAAAGTTGAATACATCTGAAGAGGCATTTAGTTAGTAGACAAAGTTGGCTTGCAAGAGATTCTCCCTTAAATACATACATATTTGCCATACTCAAACAAGCAAACAGGTCCTGCTCTTCCCCCCTCCCCCCATGGCCTATTGTGTAGTTAGTTCATACCTAGTAGATTCTATGGATTTGACATGAAATCTGATTTGTAATTCCCATATGGGTACTTTACAAAAAATCTGAATAATCTTAACTAGGAAATTTCTCACCTGGATTTTTTTTTAGTAATATAATAAAAGTGTGTCCGGTTTTTTATTTTAAGGAGTGATCAGAGCTGAAGAGATTGTCAGTGTTTATATTGCTGACCATTTAAACACACCGAGCCTATACAAAATTAAGCCACTGCTCCCCCTCTTTGAGATGTGATGGGCCTAACAGGCAAGAAAGGAGTTAAGTTCACAAAGAATGGCATCAGTGTAGGTCTCCCCACTCCCCTTTTAGGAGCAACTGGCCTTGTGAAATAGCAGCCATTGGTCAGCCTTCTCTTTGGGGTGCTTCCCCCCACTGAGCCTTTCTACATGGTAGTTTTTAACCCTCTTAACAGTATATTTACTTCTCCTCCATTCTGGTGAGTCTTAATATTATTTTGGCCAAGAGCTGCCTGGTCTCTCTTAGGGGTGTGGACCAGGTACTTCGTTGGAGGGCCCCCACTGCACCAGTCTTATTTCTTCTGTTCATCAGCTGTCCTCTCCCAAAACAAACAAACAAACAAACAAACAAACCAGGGACAGTGGTAGGTTTCATAGGATTTTGTTGGTGGGTTTTAATGTTGAGGACTAAATGACCGAGACTGTAGCTGGGGTTTCTCCCCCAATTCTGCTCTACAGTTGCTTTCCCTGGAAGTTAGCCCTTGGAAGGTCTTGCACAGGTTGCTAGCTGGCAAAGGATGAAATGCCGACATCCGTGCCTTTGCCTAATCATGTGTTCACATGTATCATTTGGGCAGATGAGAGTAGAACATCCTTGATGTTCCTCCCCTTCTGTCCTTGATTTGCTATCAGCAAATATCAGCTACTAAATTTGGTGTCAGAGTATATGTTTCTGTGCAAGGAAAGATTTCAACTCTGTACTTTGGTTAAAAAAGAAACATATTCTGGAAAATCCGTTAACTATTTTACGAGCTCAGATACCGGTATGTCTTTGTGTTTTGCTAAGGAACACATCAGAAACCAGAAAAGAGCAATTTAATACTGCATATTTGGCCTGTTTGTTCTACCTGCTGCCTCTTTTTTGTGTAGCATTTGGGATAGATTTTGTTTCTTAGCAAAGTTTTTTTTAAAATGTTAGTGCTAGTGTTATTTTTTGAAAGTCTGAATTGAAGATTGAGTGGGCAAATTATAGCATAAGCTACTATGGCAACTTCCAAAGAACCTCCACTTTAATTGTCAGCTAGTAGATTTTTAAGTTCCATACTGATTTTTAATGGATAATAGCTTGCATGAAATTTAATTAATTATTTCCTTGAATATCTTCGTCTGAATATCTGTGCGCTGAATTTGAATTTAATTGTTTATGCTTGCACAAGTATACTACTTCTGAATATTATTTTCTTATGCATCTTGTAAGTACTTTATTTTTCAGGCAAGTGTGTGTAAAAATCAGGTTCTTTCAGGCTGAAGAAATGAGTTAGGCAAGGCATTGCCTGTGTTTCTTTTCCCCATGAAAGTAGCAGTCTAAGTAGAAGCCCTTCTGCCATCTTTCAAATAAGCTGCTTGGTACTGTGCAGTAGCCCAGCAGTTTGAGATGGAAGATGCTGGGACTTCATTCATCATGCTGCCATCTCACTTTAGATTAAGACAGCCATTTCCAACGTAGTGCTCTTCAACCTAAGGGATCGGAGAATTATAGCCCCATCTGAAAAATCTCAGAACACAAAGATGCTAGGATGCAAGAGGGAGTTTGGGGAGATTCTGTTTCGAAAAGCATCTTTGCATATTATGTACCAAAAAAGAACAGCAAATAGAAATGATTGTAAACCAATAGATGTTTGGTAAAAGACTTGTCCTCCTGCTCATAACCTATATATAAAAATCTACTCTAGCATTGTTTGAGTGATACAATAGGAGTTAATCCTTATAGAAATCAGATAAATTTAATGAAGGCTTTTAAATATATTTGTGCTAGAGGAAGAAGGAAGCAAATTATGAGAAACCCAGTTGCTTTGATAGCACTGTGAGAGCAAAACCAAGTTTTTTAAACAGATCTCCTGTCTAACATGAAAGAAAGAAAGGAAAAGAAAGAAAGAAAGAAAAAGAAAGAAAGAAAGAAAGAGAAAGCAGACCTCTGATTGTCAAATTTAATGTGGGTCTAGAAGAATGTGATAACCTTGTTAATCCATTTTTAGAATTGGTGGTCCATATCACTTTAATTTTCATCAGGGTCTCTCTTTCTAAAAGGAAACTGAAAGCCAGAATGAGCCAATTGAGGGTTTTGCTGTCTTGCCTATATTACTTACTCCCAGAAAGAACTATCCAGTTGTCGTGATGGGTCTTTATTGAATGAAAGAAGCCACTGTTCTTCTAAGCCTAACCTTGATCTAAATGAGCTGAATAGCTTGTCTGCTTGGAACTTCTACTGGTGGGACAAAAGTGTACAAAGAATATATATACGGGTATCTGACGAGAGCAAAATAGCTCAAAATAGATCTATAATAGTCTCCCTTTATTTTCATTTATCAGCAAAAAATGTTACACACACACACACACACACACACTTTCTTTTTTCTTTCTTTCTTTTTCTTTCTTTCGTGTTGCTCTATCATGTGGATGGACATACTAATACATTTGGCGGAAATGAATTCCCTTCTCCACAGTTCATACAAAGGGCAGCTGCAAAGAACAGCACACCCACAGTTCTGTGCCACGTGCTTCAAACAACTAAAGTCTTATCTCCAGAACAGAGTGAAAATTGCTGTTCAGATTACCAAACCCTTATTTTAAAAGGTTCACCTTCCCCCTTTATTATCTATCTATCTATCTATCTATATCTTGTTAGCCTTCTTGCCACCTGTTCTGCCCCCTCCTGCCCCCTCCTTTTCAGCAGATCACAAGGGATGTCTGTTTGCTCACTGCTACCTGCTCTGAATGCAGCTCATGTAGCAGAGGCTTGCGAGAGAGGCAGCCCACCCTGCTTTGCAGCAGAGGAAGATGAATGATGCCAGCGTCTGTGGGGAGACGGGCAGCTAGAGAGATAAATAAAGAGAGGGAGGAAGCCAGGGCAGCATGAAAGGGCATAGTGGTGGGCATCTTCTTTGCTTGCTCCCTTGTAATGCCAGAGCCCTGTTTTGTTTTAGAAGGGCACCCTTGCATATTCATTCTCTCTCTTTTTCTCTTTCTCTCTCCCCCTCCCCACTTCTCTTCTACACCCCCCCCCCGCCGTTGGTATGAAGCATGTAGAAACATGTAGCACTCCGCATGTAGTATGTAAAGCACTATTACCAGCAGCCTTTCAGTATTTGAATTTAATTGTAAGCCGCCCGGAGTCATTTACTGAGATGGATGGCTATAGAAGTCAAACAAATTAAGTTAGAGTGCCTCTTTCATGTACCTGCTGACTGTATGAACTTGCCTTCGATAGATTTGGCAAGGATGAAATGGTGGTGTTTGCAAAGTTGTGAGAACTACCGTATTTTTCGGAGTATAAGACGCACCTTTTTACCCCCCAAAAGAGGGTGAAAACTTGGGTGCATCTTATAACCGAATGTAGACCCACCCACCCACCCCCACCCTTTGGCCTCTGCCTGCCAGCAATTTACCTGTTTGCAGCAAAGAGGGAAGAGCCTGTAAAGCCAAGCAAGTCACTAGCAGCTTCCCGACCTACAGCTGACTTGCCACGTGCTAAACTGAAACTGCAAAGAGGCAAATAGCTGGGAGAGACACGCAGATTTTTATTTTTTGCTGAACTGGATGGAAGGGGGTAAGTGAATAACTATAAATGTCTGTAGAATGTTCAAATTATTCGACTTATTTTTTAAAGACTGCTTTATTGTTGTTCTAGAGCCAGGTGTCTCCAACCATGGCAATTTTAAGACTTGTGGACTTCAACTCCCAGAATTCCACAGCCAACTTTGTTAGCTTTGCTGGCTGTGGAATTCTGGGAGTTGAAGTCCACAAGTCTTAAAGTTGCCAAGGTTGGAGATCCCTGTAAATCTAGACAACTTAACAAAATAATGTATACTTCCAGAAATTTTAATTTTAACAGCTCTGTACAAGTATAGTATGAAATGTAACAGTGTCCTGTTTAGTATTAGAGTTTAGTTACCTTGGAGTAGATCTATTTAAATAATTGGGAGGAGTTAGCGTGACTACATTTAAGAAAACTTTCTGGCATAATGTACATTTCTCCAATTCTTTGCTATTTCTATGGGTCAGGCACACATGCACAGAAATACACAGCAAACAGTGTATATCATCTGTGCTATTTGCTGTTTGCTGTTTGCTTGGAGGCAGAGGCCTTTTTTCCTTGTTTTCCTCCCTCAAAACTAAGGTGCGTCTTATACTCCGAAAAATACGGTAGTTGACTGAGAGGCTCTTAATTCTCAAAACAGGAAGTGAATTTGATCTTTTCCATCCAAAAACTCTTCCCATTGCAGCACACTGGGTCAGTTGGTATTCTGAAAGCAGAAGGCAATTATGGTGCTTCTGTGGAGGAAATGTCTCCCTTGGGAAAGGGGTGACATGAACAGCAGCAATGCTATTAGTGCCATGTTCTTCTTACCTACCCATCACATAAAATAAATGTCAAAGGTATTGCATTGGCTTTGTACCATGCAGGCAATAGGATTTGACCACGTGAGCACATCTGAGAGGTAGCCTAGTTGCACCTGGTCTTGAGAAGAAGTTATGTCTACTTTCTGCCTTTTGCTAACATTGGGTGGGTGTGCTTAGGCTTAAACCATTGTTTGCACAGGTCTTTTAGACCTCACTCAGTAAGCATTCAAGTAAAGCCATGGGATTAGGTAGAATTTATTTTTATATCTCTTGTGTAATGAAGGAATGAATGATGCTAATTAGGGCTGCATCAGAGAGAAAAGTTGTCAACTTTTCTACTGACACTTGAGTACTTTTGGCCATTGCTGCAGTCTGGCTTAGTGATGTATCAGATCCCCTCAGCTTCCAATATGAGTGATTCGGGGCTCTGAAACTCTGACTTAATTTTGCTGAGACTATATTTTTAGAAGTGAAGAACACTATGCTATATATCTTAGCTCAGAAGCAAAGAAAATTTGAGAGTCAAAAAGCAGAAGCCCCCTTTTATGAGGACAATTGCTAATGCCGAGCATTGTTAGATGATGAGGTTTTAACCAGTTAAGTGTTTGAACTGCATTGCAAATGATGCTGAAGGCAGCAGTCAAATAGTAGGAAGGAAAAGCAGTATTGCTGCTGAATGCCAGGATGTCTAGTAGTAAGAAATGTGTCACCTCCAGCCTAATGTTAAAACTGCAGATCTGGCTTATGTCATGTAAGGCATGAAGGATGAAGAAGAAGAGGTTAGCTTCTCCCAGGTGTGCGGTCCATTTTCTTATGCAGCAGGAAGCTTAATTACAGGATGAAAGAATGAGGTATTGTCATTATCCTTATTAGCAATGTTCTATCCAGCCAATCTAATCTTGGGATTGGAAACCCCAGACAGTGTGGCAGTGGGACTCTTGGGGCAATTCAAGACGGATACAATTGGAAGTACTTCGGATGATACATTGTGGAATTTGCTAACAGAAAATACTGCTATAAAATATGGTGAAAACGATTGTTGTACCTCTGTAGGCTGAGAGGTGGAAAGCGGTCTAGGAGTTGCTGGAACCAGAATTGCAAACAATGGACACACCAAAGAAGAAAGGAGTTGGATTATATGTCACTGAAATTAATAAACCTTAAGGTTTTGTCTCATAGAGGCTGGTGCTGCACAATATGTAATAAGTTAGATGGCTAGTTAAAGGGACATCAGATTCCTTTAAGAGTAAGGTTATCAGTGGCTGTTGATCAGGACACCTCTATCCTTGTTTTCAGCACCACAGGGAGTTTGCTACTCGTTGTCAGTTTTGGGAGAACATTAGCAACGAGTTACTGTTGCACTTGTTACACAATACCATAAAAAGACCAAGTAAGAGAGCATAGATGTCAATGGGGAGGTGGTACAGTACCTCCCTGGCTGTGTTATAGGCTGCAGTTGCAAGTCTATTAGCCCACACTTCAGAATACCCTACAACTTCTATATCTAAAGCATCTTACAGATACAAAACTTCATGAAATCATACTTCTGATATGATGTTTGTAGTTGCTATTAGATGGTTTCATGTTTAACCTCAGGTATAACTTCTGTTGTAATATTGTATTCAGAATTTAAAAAATCTGGTAGACATAGATAATTGCACCATTTTGTTTGTATATGCAGATTTAATTTAAAACATTGAATAACTTATGGAAGAGAGAAAATAATTTAATCATATATTTTGTAAGTAGATACAATAGTTGGGCATTCTGATGGTTTGTGCAAGATGAAAAGTTGTAAACAGAAAAAGTCAAGCGGTGTTTGTATTATTAGGACTGTTTTATCACTTGGTGATGAGCACAGGAGCCTTTCCTAATATAGACCCATTTATCTTTCTTATTTTAGTATCTCACTTTGTTTCTTCCTCGCATGATAGGATGAGTAATGTTAGCTGGGAAGTTGATGGTCCCTGATTTGACTCCTGATTAGCTTGACTGTGTTCTTTGTTAGGTGCAGGTACTGTAATCATATTTTAAATTCATTTCCTGTCTTCCATCTCTTGAGGCTGAGAATTCATTCACACATACGTTCATAGACATCATCAGCACAAATTACAGAAGTTAAACTTCATGGTTGGAGTTTATTCTTTCCTCTTTCAGTTCCCTAAATGGACTTGAAAAAAATAACATGATCTGCAAAAAAATACAATACAATACAATTTAGATTACTGAAGGAATGTTTCTTCAGCATTATCCATTAAGACTGAGAAAATTGCATTATTTTCTCTTAGATACAGATACAACACATTTTGTTGGGTGATATCACAGTATTAATGATTTTTATGATTTATTTAGAACTGTGGAAGATTTTTTATTTAGCTTCTTAATTACATTGCTACTTCTGCATTTGCAGGAAATAGAAAAAATATCAATAGTTCCTGCCTGTTTTTCTTGGTACTTGTAAAACTTCTACATTGCCCTAAAATAGTGATAAAGGGGTTCCACCATTATTAATTTGTTTTCCCAAGTAACACAGCCAGAATGCTTGAAAATCAAACCAATTAAATATCTTGGTGTTTCTAGGCCAAATTGCAAATCGAGATCCTATACTTTTTGCAGTGAAGAAAATGACTGCAAAAAACAAAACAACAAAACCCACTGGGTCTTCCGTTTCATATGGGAAATCAACACATATCTCTGTGTTGAAATAAGTACAGCTCAACTGTTTTTCAGAATTAGTCTAGCTAACGGAAGTGCTGTGCTCTCAGCTTCTATTCATTAAGTGTTTTTTTTTATTTTAAGATACAAGAATGCAGTGTCTTTCTGAGTACAGAATCACAATTTTGCCTTGGCTATTCATTTTCTTGCATAAATAGAAGAGGAAATGGCTTGTTTGAAGCTTTTGCCGTGGGTCTGTGAGTTGCAAATCCCTGCCCCCACCCCAGCCCAAGTGGTCATGGGCTCGCTCAGGCTTCAAGCCGGAGAGCCTGCACGACTTTCTTTTCAGCAGACAGAAAACATCCAGGGTGAAATGCCCATGACAGGATGATGGCTCGGTTTTACATTCCCATGTAATGATGAAACACATCTGGATTTTTGTCAAATTCCTGGAACTGTTTTTATTTACAGTATAGAATTTTTCTTCCTAATTACTGCTATTTGCATCTGTTCGGTTTGCCACTTTCCCAGATACTTTTATACGTCGAGGTTCACAACTTTTCATTGCCTTGTAAGGTCGTTCTGTATCGTGCTCGTCTATGGAAAGGATATCAGATTGTAAAAAATGAAATCAAAAGGTATTACAGCTCAAGTTCGGGGGTGGGGAGAGGAGGAGGAGGAGGAGGAGGAGGAGGAGGAGGAGGCAGCATTAGCGGATGTAGAAGGAGCTGGAATGAGGCGCTTTGTGCCATTAATAACAGCCTTGGCTGGCAGCCAAGGCTCAGAGTGTGGGATTAGCCTGAACAATCAAGACTGCAGGATCAAAACAAGGAGGCAGGAACAGCGAGGTCACACCGCTGCCATCTGCGTTGTTGCCGCAGTGCTGCTGGGAGGGGAACGGAAAAAGAGGGGGGAGGGCCGCTGGAAGAGAAACGTGCTGCAGCCTGGAAAGAGCCTGGCCATCGCTTGGTGGATCCTGGAAGGCTCCGCTCCTTCCTGCAGCTTCCCACAGAGCTGCCAAAGCTTTCTGGGAGGGGCGGCCTTGCCAGGGCCACAAGACTCGGCTCCCCCTCCCCCATCTCTTTTTCTAAAGGTTACCCACAGACCCTCAGCTGGGTGTTGTGCTTGAGATTGGGGCCTCCTGGCAATATCTTCTATGTGCCCCATCCTAACTGGGTTTGGAGGATATTTTGAGAACAGGCATCAGTTCATTTTATACCAAATTTGTTCAGGCTCTTGGATAGTCTACTGAAGCATTTATTTATTTATTTATTTATTTATTTATTTATTTATTTATTTATTTAGTTAGTTAGTTAGTTAGTTAGTTAGTTAGTTAGTTAGTTAGTTAGTTAGTTAGTTAGTTAGTTAGTTAGTTAGTTAGTTAGTTAGTTAGTTAGTTAGTTAGTTAGTTCTTACAGGCCGCCCAAACCCGTAGGACTCAGGGTGGCGTACAACACAGATAAGAACAATTTAAAAATGCAATAAAACAATTTAAAAAATTACAAAAATTTAAAAACCAGTCATCCATGGGGGAATAAGATCTATTTCACCCCGCCTGCAGGAAGAGCCATGTCTTCACGGCTTTGCGGAAGGCCAGTATTATTACTGACCCAGCAATTATGTTGAGCAAGTAAAATAGATATGTACTGATTGTCCATCTCTTCTTGAGGCTTCTCCAGGTACATGTTATCTTAAGACAAATGGATGTGGATAGTATCTCTAAAAGTAATTTTTAAAAAATCTATACTGTAGATATAAATGTGGAAGCAGAAATTCCAGTGCAGAGGCTATTGATGTTTGCTAAATACGTCTGTCTAGCTGTCTGATGGAGTTTTGCGCTAGAAATGTTTGACTGCTTTTGAATGCCCTGATTGGATTGAAGTGAAATGGGAGGCAGAGAGCACGTTGGGTGAATTGTAAATGACCCCCCCCCCAAAAGGAACAAAGTCTGCCTCGTTTTACAACAACACTTTTTTTAGTTTACATATCGAAAATAAGGACGGTATTGTGGAACTTTCTTGAGACTGGGAACCCTGACATAGTAAAGTTTGTGAGATTACATTACCAGTTTGCCCTGTGTGTCCATCCTACTACAATACAAATGATCAAGATAGGCCTGAGTGCTGATAGACCCCTACGCTAAAATTTTTTGAATCTGTTTCATCTTGGAATTGAAACTACGTTGCTTAATTTGCTGCATCTGATGGATTTCAAAAAAATGAACATTTTGCTTGGCAGTGGTGCGCTCTTGAGAAGGAAAATCTTTTTGGTTTAGATATCCGTTGCTTGAACGATGCTGTTTTCGGTATTATGATAAATGGAGATTAAGCCATGGGATGCTCCCTGTTCAGCAAAGTGGCGTGCCAAACGTAAAAATATTTCTTCCTTGATTCCCTTCTTCACAGAACCCTCTCTTCTCCATCCTATGAGGAGCCAGCAGTCAGGATGGGTTGTCTCCGCCTACCAGCAGTCCAGGACGAGTCACTTTTTTTCTTTAAAACCCCTGGATCCGCCCTCTGAGACCCAGTTTTTGACTCGTCCTCAGCAGAGCAGGACGTGGCGAAGACAACTCATCCAACTGCTGGTTCCTTCAGGCTCCTCAAACTCATTCAGAACGCAAAGAAAGACAATCAGGTCGTATTGGGATTTCTTCCTTTTCCACTCATCAAGAAATCTGTGAGCGAGGGGACCGTGGCAAGCCGCTGCAACCTAGCCTAGGCTGCCACATGGGGTTTCGGGCCCCAGGCCTAGCCCCCCCCTCCCCCCCACCTTCTCTCCGAACCCCTCTTCATCTGGGATCGATCGCTCCGCGGCCACAGCCAGTCTTTCATTTGGCTTCGGTCCGGCTCTGGCTGTGAAGGGCCATCCCGTTGCCGCCCCCTCGCTCGCAGCCACGTGAATAGGAGCGATTCGCCCGGGAACCTGCAAGCGCTTGCCGCCCGCAGTTAGTGTTGGAGGGAAATCGAAAGCGCTCAGCGGTTCAGAATCGGAGAGGGGCGATTGCCGATTGCCGCGTGGAGAGGCTGACTGCAGGAGCCTCGCTGCCGGCTCCTGCCGTTTCAAACTTGGCGCCATTCGAGCGGCTTCCCTCACAACGATCGGCAGCGCCCCCGGAGGCCTCTCGCATCTCTCTCTCTCTTCGCTTTCGGCCGCAAGGGAAACCGAAAGGAGATTTGCCACGAGGCTTATCTCTCTCTCTCTCTTTCCTCTTCGGCGCGAACAAGGGGAAATCGAAAGCAGCGCCTCGGGGCTTGGCTAGCAAGGGGGGGAAGAGGTGCCCCTGTAATACGGACGGACTAAGGCCTTAGTACAACTCCAGGAGCAGCAAGGCAGGGACATCTCCATGGCTAAAGGGATGCCTTCCACCTCTTCCAAACCGGGGGGCAAAAGGAAGCACAAAACCAACAGGCCCAATGATGATGAGGCAGCAGCCTCCTCATCTCAGGCAGGCAGGGCAGAGCCTACTAGGCAAGAGCAGCGCAGGGACCGCGCCCTGCAGAAGATGCACGACAAAGCAGCCAAGGCAGGGGCATCTCAGGCCTCTGCCTCTCAACCTGCCCTGTCCCAAGGCCTCGAGGCCACAACCCTCCCCCAGATTTCATCTACCCTTTGGGGCCCTGGGGGACTGGGGATCCCATCTGCTGCCCCACAGGCTGCTGCATGTCAGGAGGACAATTTAGGCCTCCAGATGGCTACACCACAGGACCAGGAGATGCCTCAGCCGCCTCTTCCTCCAGCTGTGGTTCAGGGGATTGAGCCTTCCACTCAGCAAGGCCCAGCTCAGGTACCACCAGCTCTCCCCTTTGATCCTACTCTAATCCAACAATGGATCGCCTCAGCGGTACAAACCAGCATCACTGCAAATCTCCAAGCTCTGGCGGCTTCCCTACCGCCCTTGGGATCTGGAACTTCCTCTCCCCAGCTGAATCCCCAACCAGGAACCAGTGCTGATTTCCTGGCAGCGGATCAGTTGTCCAACATTTCGGAGGAGGAGAATCTCGATGACTTCCAGATAGACCAGATGGACACCATGGGTGAACTTTCAGATGATGAAGCAGCTGGCCCCTCTCAGCCCCCGACGGCTGCGCTCTTCCCGCCTGGACTGTTCAAGTCCTTGTTAAGCAAGGCCAGAGCAGCCGCTGGCCTATCGGCCCCCGCCAATCCGGCGCCCTTACTAAATACCCCTTTGGGGCCCATTTTCTCTTCGGTCACACCAGAACCGGATTCAGTCCCGGCCCCCTCTCTATTCATAGATACAGTAAGAAATCAGTGGGCCGCTCCGGCTACAGGGTCTAACCCCTCCACACTCGAACGCCAGTTCTTTAGTGTGGCCCCTGAACTGGGGGACATTCTTGAGGTTCCAGCGGTGGACCCCCCAGTCTTGGCACTGCACGCCCAGACCACTCTTCCCAGTGAATCGGAGGAGAACCTCAAGCCCGAAGATCGGAAGGTGGAACAGGCGTTAGTACGCGCACACCAGGCAGCGGCCTGGGCCATCAAGGCGGCTTCTACTTCCTCCTTCTTCGCTAGAGTGGCTCTCCTTTGGGTGAAACAATTACAGGACCTCATTCCTGAGACCAACATAAGGGCACATCAAGACCTCAGCAAAATCTTTGCTACCTGCCAATTTCTCGCTGACTCCACACTGTACACTTCCAAATTTACATTTAAAGCAATGGCATCTACCATCGTAGCCAGACGCATGCTGTGGCTCAAACAGTGGCCCGTAGAGACTCGCCACAAATGGCGTCTAGCGTCTAAGCCCCTCAAAGGGAAACAACTTTTCGGGGACTCTCTGGACCCCTTTCTCATCGAATCGAAGGACAAGAAGAAGATTCTACCAACACTATCTCGCAGAGGCCTTCCTCGACAGGCCCCCTACCCACGACGGCCCTTTCGTCCCGCTGACCAGGGATCCAGCTTTCCCCGGTCCCCAGGTCAGTATTCGGGGAGGTTCCGTTCCAATCAGGACAGGGCCGGTAGGGGAAGACAATTCAGGAGGCGCTTTCGTGGTGGCGCCAGTGGGCGTCCCGCCAAGCGAGGCAAGTAGTTTCTCCCCCACAGACGCTCCTATTGGGGGGCGTCTGAAGCACTTTGATGTTTGTTGGGAAACGGCAACACATGATTCTTGGGTCCTCAACACAATTCGATACGGTTTGTCTTTGGAATTTCTCTCCCTCCCCCCTGGGGCCTTTATCCGGTGTCCCACGGCCAGGAATCCCGCTAAACGGGCTCTCATGGCCGAGGCGGTACAACACCTGCTAGATATTAAGGCCATTCAGCGGGTGCCCTCTGGTGAACTATTTCAGGGCTTTTACTCCATCCTTTTCGTGGTACCAAAGGCTTCAGGGGGCTGGAGGGCGATTCTAGATCTCAAACGCCTAAACCATTATATAGTATATAAAAAATTCCGGATGCATTCCCTAAAATCTATCCTAGCTAACATCCGGCCTGGAGACTTCATGGCTTCTCTGGATTTGACTGAGGCTTACCTGCACATTCCAATTGCACGCCAACACCGCAGGTACCTTAGATTCTGCTACGCAGATCAGCACTTCCAGTATGGGGCTCTCCCCTTTGGTCTCTCTTGCGCTCCCAGGGTTTTTACGAAGGTCTTATCCGTCTTGGCGGGTCACCTTCGGGCTCTCCCAATCAAGGTCCAATGCTATCTGGACGACATCTTAGTGCATGCTTCCTCCGAAGCGGTGGCTCAGCAACACCTTCACACTGTTACCCAGGTTTTAACTGACCATGGGTTCTCCATTAATCTCGCTAAAAGTCAATTGTCCCCAGCAACGTCCATTCTCCACTTGGGTTCCGTTATTGACTCCACAGCAGGCAGAGTATTCATATCCCGGGAACGACAGGATAGTCTTAGGAGTTTAGCTGCTCAGGTTCAGGGAGCGGGGTCCTCCCCCCTTCTCACCTTATCTTCTCTTTTGGGCAAAATGGTTTCCTGCATCTCTATCGTACCCTGGGCAAGGTTGCACGCCCGGGAGTTGCAGTGGTTCCTTCTCCCCTTTCAGAAGGCGCACCTCGGATCATCCCTTCGCAAGGTCCACTTGCCTCCCTCGGTCCGCCGATCCCTCGCCTGGTGGCGATCTCCCGCTCTCACCAAAGGTACCCTGTTCTTCCCGCAGCCTCAAATCACAGTGACAACAGACGCCAGCCTGGCAGGATGGGGCGCACATTGCGAAGGTGCCACAGCACAAGGTCGCTGGACAGCGGCACAAGCCAGGTGCTCCATCAACTGGCTCGAGTTGCACGCCGCCTTCCTCGCACTGAAACATTTCCATCGTATGATAGCGGGATCCAACGTCCTCCTTTTAACGGACAACATCACCACCAAGGCGCATGTCAACCGCCAGGGGGGAACCCGTTCACGGACCCTGATGGACGAGGCGAGGAAGATCGGCCTTTGGGCGGAACGTCACCTCTTGTCCCTGACATCGGAGCATATCTCTGGAACAGCCAATGTCCAGGCAGACTGGTTGAGCCGATCGACGGTGGACCAGGCCGAGTGGCGCCTGGACCCGTCAGTGTTCCAGTCCATCGTGGACCGATTCGGCACCCCCCTTGTGGACCTCTTCGCGACCCCGGAGAACTCTCACCTACGGAGATTCTACACCAGATACCAGACGCAAGGGTCGGAGGGGACCAATGCCCTGATTTGTCGGTGGCCCAGGGGCCTTCTCTATGCCTTTCCTCCCCTTCCCATCCTGCCACAGGTCCTCCGGAAGCTGATCCAGGGGGGGGCGGAGCTAATCTTAATTGCTCCGTATTGGCCGCGACAGCCCTGGTTTGCCGAACTCGTGGATCTTTCCGTGATGAACCACTGGACACTGCCTCCCATACCGACCCTCCTCAGCCAAGGGACGATCTTCCACCCGGACCCCAGGTGGTGCCAACTGACCGCCTGGCGCTTGAGCGGAGCGACCTGAGGCGTCAACTTTACGATCCAGATGTCATCTTCTACATTCAGGCCTCTCGCCGGCCATCCACTGACCGCATCTACTCGGCGACCTGGCAGGCCTTCTGCTCTTGGTGCTCATCTCAACGTCTCTCCCCTCTCAACGTTCCCCTACCCATGGTTCTACGATTTCTGAAACGGGGTCTGGATAAAGGCCTCTCGCCCAACACCCTACGCCGCCAACTGGCGGCTTTGTCATCGGTCCTGTCATGCGGTCACTGGGACTCCTTGTCACACATCCCGACCGTCCGTCGGTTCTTGAAGGGGGTCACCAACTGCCACCCTCCAGCGATCCACAGGTACCCATCCTGGGACCTGCCTCGAGTGCTCCAATCGCTGACAGAACCTCCGTACGAGCCGTTGCGGGAGGCCTCCCTACGGCATCTCTCCCTCAAGGTCGCATTTCTCCTCGCCATCACTTCGGCTCGCAGGATTTCCGAGCTCGCGGCGCTCTCGGTCAGGGACGACCTCTGCATATTTCACGCTGACAGAGTCGTTCTCCGTCTGGACCCGGCATTCATCCCGAAGGTCAACTCCCCGTTTCACCGCGCTCAGGAGCTCATCCTGCCATCCTTCTGCCCATCTCCGTCCCACCCTTCTGAACGCATTTGGCACACATTGGACGTCCGCCGGGCCCTGCGCATCTACATCAGCCGCACACGTCCTTTCCGCCGGACAGAGGCGCTCCTGGTTACCTTCTTGCCTCAATCAAAAGGTCTCAAGGCGTCGTCCGCAACGGTAGGCCGTTGGATCAGAGGGGCAATTGCAAAGGCCTACGACATGGCATCCCTCCAGAGGCCCGCAGGCATCACGGCACACTCTACTAGGAGCGCTGCCACTTCAGCTGCATGGGCGACTCAGTGCCCACTGGAAGATCTCTGTAGGGCGGCGACCTGGGCTTCGCCTACTCCGTTTATCCGGCACTACAGGATCGACAAATACGCTTCGGCGGACGCGGCCTTCGGACGAAGGGTGATGCAAAGAGTTCTCAACAACGCACGATCATCTGGTCCCTCCCATGGGTAATACTGCTTTGGTATGTCCCATCCTGACTGCTGGCTCCTCATAGGATGGAGAATGAGCGTTGACTTACCTGATACGCTCTTTCTCATCAGGAGGAGCCAGCAGTCAGCTCCCTCCCTGTTACTGTTCCGTTGTTTAGTTGCACCACCACGGGGAGGCGTCCGCTTCGCACATGTTGGACGTTGGTTTCAGGGGTCAGTGCCAGTTCCCCTGTTCTTAAGCACTGATATTTGTATATTTCTATTCAAAAAAAAAAAAAAAAAAAAAAAAAAAGAGGAGCCGACACGATCTTGAGAAACATGACCTTTATTTCAACACTAACGAACCAGTCTACAAACAGTTGGGATGATGCGTCCTTTGGAATTAAGGTCTTCGCCACATCGAGTCGTCCCTTCGGATTCGTCAAAACTGGGTCTCAGAGGGCGGATCCAGGGGTTTTAAAGAAAAAAAGTGACTCGTCCTGGACTGCTGGTAGGCGGAGACAACCCATCCTGACTGCTGGCTCCTCCTGATGAGAAAGAGCGTATCAGGTAAGTCAACGCTCATTTTCTTCTGGATTTTCTGGCTATGCCATTCTGCTGAGATTTGTCCTTAGAGGGCTAAGGATTCAGCGTCCCTGTTTCAAGGAAGTAACTGAGGGAGATTTAGCTTTTCTGTGCTGTATTGGGAATAATTTCACTGTAAAAGGGCATCATCTCAAATACTGAAGAAATATGGCTTTTTCTTCATTCTTGTGACTGCTGCTCGCCTTTTTGAGAGCTTATCTTATAACTACTAAAAAAAGTGATACTTTTCAAAGAATGCAAGCAAGTGTGAAAATCCAATCCTCCATTCCACGCATGCTGCAACTTCAGGGCATCAGTGTATAAGCTATTCCCACAGCACAACACTGTGCTGTACCATGGAAATAGGTGCTCTTAAAGTATGATGTGCCCTTGTTAGATTAATCTGGCTACCCTTTTGGAAATTGCAAGAAACGAAGATTTTATGTGTATAAAATCTTTATATCTGTACCTGGCCATTGCTTTTACTTTTAACCTCCCAATTCCTCAGTTGAAATGTTGGTTGTTTTGGAAATCCATTTAAAAATAGCAGTGCATAAAACACATTTTATGCATTCTTCACTCTTTGCAAGTTTGTGGGAACAAACTCAATGCTTCATGTTTCCTATACATAAATGTATATATTTATTTATCAGTTTTAGAGACTCACTCCCAGAACAACTTAGATTTGGAAATTGCACCAATATGGCTTTATGTAACTAAAATGTCAGAAATATGAGTTTAGTTTCAACTATATTGTCTTGGTTTTTCATATACATGTGGCAGTAACAGCAGAGCAAATACGTTTTTTTCCTTGGTTTACAACTGGTGCAGCCAGATTTGTTTGGGGTGTACTTTCCCTGTCTTCTCTGCTGTGGGTGCTCCAACACTAGAGGTTTTTAAGAAGAGATTGGACAACCATTTGTCTGAAACTGCTTTGGTCACCCTGATGGATGATCTCTGGCGAGCCCGGGATGGAGGTCATTCCTCCATCCTGGTGCTACTTGACCTCTCAGCGGCTTTCGATACCATTGACCATGGTATCCTTCTGCGCCGACTCGGTGAGGTGGGAGTGGGAGGCACTGTTTTATGGTGGTTCTCCTACCTCTCCGACAGGGCGCAGTCGGTGTTGACAGGGGGTCAGAGGTTGGCCCCTAGGCCCCTGATTTGGGGGGTGCCTCAGGGCTCGATCCTCTCCCCTATCCTGTTTAACATCTACATGAAACCGCTGGGTGAGATAATCCGACGACACGGGGTGAGGTACCAGCAATATGCTGACGATACCCAGTTGTACATCTTTACCCCATCTCAGTTCAGGGAAGCAGTGGATGTAATGTGCCGGTGCCTGGACGATGTTAGGGTCTGGATGGGAATGAATAGGCTCAAGCTCAATCCTGACAAGACCGAGTGGCTGTGGATATTGCCCCCTAGGGATTATGTCAACTGCCCCTTCTTGGTTCTTGGGGGAGAGAAATTAACTCCCTCAGAACGGGTTCGCAATTTGGGTGTTCTCCTAGATCCGTGATGGCGAACCTATGGCACGGGTGCCACAAGTGGCACGCGGAGCCATATCAGTGGGCACGCGAGCTCAGGTCTGGCACGCATGTGCGCACCGGCCGGCTGATTTTCGGGGCTTCTGGGCCCACTGGGAGTCAGGAAACAGGCTGTTTCCAGCCTCCAGAGGTGGTGTGGAAGGCCGTTTTCGCCCTCCCCAGGCTCCTAGAAGCCTGGAGAGAGCAAAAAATGGGTGAGCCATTGCATGCTGGGAGTGGGGGGTTCATACACGCATGCGTGGGGGTGCATGGAATTATGGGTGTGGGCACGCACACACGTGATCCCACGCATCCCCCCCCTTTTTGGCACGCGAACCAAAAAAGGTTCGCCATCACTGTCCTAGATCCACAGCTAAAATTGGAGCAACATCTGTCAGCTGTGGCTAGGGGGACCTTTGCACAGGTTCGCCTGGTGCACCAATTGCGACCCTACTTGGAGAGGGAGGCTTTACTCACAGTCACTCACTCCCTCATCACCTCACGGCTGGACTACTGTAATGCGCTCTACATGGGGCTACCCTCAAAGAGCATCCGGAGACTCCAATTGGTGCAGAATGCAGCCGCGTGAGCTGTGGTGGGTGTTCCTAGATACACCCATGTTACACCTATTCTCCACCAGCTGCATTGGCTGCCCATTAGTCTCCGGACGCAATTTAAGTTGTTGGTTTTAACCTTTAAAGCCCTACATGGCTCAGGGCCAGGTTACCTCCGGGACCGCATCCTACCACATACCTCCCTACGACCGGTTAGGTCCCACAGAGTTGGTCTCCTCCAGGTCCCATCAGCCAAACAATGTCGGTTGGTGGGACCACGGGGCAGAGCCTTCTCTATGGGAGCTCCATCTCTCTGGAACCAACTCCCACCTGAGATCTGGATTATCCCCACCCTGCTGGCCTTCCGCAGAGCCGTGAAAACATGGCTCTTCCTGCAGGTGGGTGAAATAGATCTTAATTCCCCCATGGATGACTGGTTTTAACTTTTGTAATTTTTTAAACTGTTTTTATTGTATTGTTTGATTGTTCTTTACTATGTTGTACGCCGCCCTGAGTCCTACGGGATTGGGTGGCTTATAAGAACAATAAATTAAATTAAATTAAATTAAATTAAATTAAATTAAATTAAATTAAATTAAATTAAATTAAATTAAATTAAAAAATTAAATTAATAAATAATTAAATTAAATTAAATTAAATTAAATTAAATTAAATTAAATTAAATTAAATTAAATTAAATTAAATTAAATTAAATTAAATTAAATTAAATTAAATTAAATTAAATTAAATTAAATTAAATTAAATTAAATTAAATTAAATTAAATTATTAAATGGTAGATAGGGTTTCCTGTGTGAGCAGAGGTTGGACTAGAAGACCTCCAAGGTCCCTCCCAACTCAGTTCTTGTATTCTGTTATCTGTTATTCCTTCCCATCCTCTCCTCCTATCAGCATCCCTCTCTGGGCAGTCCTGTCACCTATCCAGCCCAATGCCTCTTTTCCCAAGAAGCTAAGAAAAGAGGGTGTTTTTTGTTTTTGCAGTACATGTTCATCTTTCCAATCTGGGATATTTCCTAGTGGTGCTGAAAATCCAGAGGAATTTGGTCTGCCTTTGTTTCTTGGAGAGAAGAGGAGTTGGTAGCAGCTGGCTGAGTTAATTTCGTATCTTGATTTTTCTGCTGCTGGCTGAATTTTCTGATGTTGGCTGAAGAGCAGCTAGATAATATGGTTTAAACATTTTCAATAGATTACACTGAAGCCTTGTGTCTTCTTAGGGACTGCAATTTCAAAGTATTTACTGATCCAGGGGAAGTGGTGGGGGAGAGGGCTGGGGCTATTTGGTAGCAATCTGCTGCTCTGAACGCAGGAGAAAGTGACCACTCGTTGACAGAATCTGGGTGGAACATGAATAATGTATGCATAATACAGGCTTCTCTAGCCAAGACTGTATTAATCATGTATTTCCTTTGTACCTATAGCTTGGAGAAGCGATTTGTTTTTCCCCAGAGTAAGCCAGGATTATGTGCCAGAACAACAAATGTAGGTCTGCTTATACCTGGGAAGCTATGTTTGATCTAGAGCAGAAGAAAGGCCTAAAATCTACCTTGCTTTATTTTAATGTAGCCGGATCTGGCTTGCTCATTCTCATTTCTTTCCTGCAAATGTGTTGAGGGACAAGGAACACTAGAAAGATTTGTATGTTGTCAATTATGCACTGACCTTACCTGTTCGTTATTTATTTACTTGCTTGTTTATTTATTTGGGAGGGAGTGGAATTCTTCACCTGCTATAGCTTGCCTGTTTGTAAAAATGTTTGCTTTTTGCAGGAGACACCATGGCTGCCAGCTCCTCTTGCTGGCAAGGGAGCTACAGGCTGGTAGCCAGTGCCCCCACCCTCTGGAATTTGGCAGCAATAGATTACTTGATTGGTTGCTTGGGGCTGGTAATCCAAAGAAGGTAGCCAGCTTGTTTAAGGGGATACTGCTGCTTTGGACAAAAACATACATTTCTTGGTTAGATCAGGCTACCTAAGAAAACTTAAGCTTGTGTGTGTGTGTGTGGTGTGTGTGTGTGGCAGCAATATTAATTGTGAAGCCAGCCAAACATATGCAGTCTTGCTCTGTGCAGCTAAACTCATTGTCCAAACTTGTAAAGGCATGACATTTTAAAATAAGGTAAGATGAGAGAGGTGGAAGAAAGGATCAGAAGAGTCAAGGTTGAACTTACACTCAAATGGGTTATATATTCGGTTTTTGTTAATGCGTCTTGTTTAAGAGCCAGGCCCCGCAAGGAGGAGGTTTCTCTCTAGTCCACCCCTGTGAGGCACGGCACATTTGTCCCCTGGGCAATGAATGAAGCGATCGCTTCAGGCGCATCCCCAAAAGACAGCCTGCAAACCACCCTTGCCAGAGGTGCCTGAGGTAGCTGCTTGCTTGTCTCAACAGTCTGTTTCTGTCGGTATTTATCTCGTGTGCTCTGAGGTGCCAGAGTTGGGATCCCCTTTTAATATACCGAAAGCGAAATCCACTTCTGCCGCCCCAGTTTAGTTGCTGATATTGCCCTGAAACACCACCGTGTAAATAAAGAAAACCACCACACGGCCTTTCAGGTCTACAGGCAAAGTATGCCCCGTTGGTGGGGATCTCTCTGGGAGGCAACTCGAGCCTATTTTCCATTCTAAATGTGAATGCTGCCTAATAATTGAAGAGCCTCAGCTCTGCTTTTAAATCCTCGGCTGAAGAGATCTCGGTGGTGTCCAGTTGTTCAGGGTTGGTGCTGCTGGTTTTTGTATTGTGTCGGCCATGAAGGACAGAGGGAGGGGATTTTCAAGTGGAGAGCTTTTTCAGGAGGGGGAGTTGCCTGCATATGTCACACCGACCATTTCAGCCATGCTGGGCTGCCCTGCCTGCCTTCTCATTGGAAAGAGCCTGAGTGTTGTGACGATGGGGGGAAACCCCTTAGTTTGGAAGAGCAAGAGGCACAAAACTGAACAATTCTGTCTGGCAGTTCCTAATCTTAGAAAGCTCTCTAGCCAACTCTACTGATTGTCCTTTACAAAAGCTTCCAGTTCACAGCTGATGTTACTGGGGGAATTGTATCCAGGGTTGGAGCTCTATCACAAACACTATTAATAGGCAGTGGGAATAAATGCCTCTGTGACTGTGATGGAGGAACACTTGCGTGAACGCCTAAGTTCAGGTTTGTGAAAGGGAGCGGGAAAGTGTTGCTTTAGAGCCAAAAAACGAGGCCAGGAAATACACTAAAACTGATAAATGAGAACCGGTAGTTCAGTTCTGTATCCAGCTGTGCCACTGACTAAACATGGTCTTTTCCTGGGGTGCTTAATTCCTTTATGTCCAGATCCCTCTTACTGCCCCTGCAAAGAACTTGGCAACATGTGGCCTGTTTATTTGTAATTCTGCCATCTTTATTTTTGTAAAGATGGATTGCCTTGAAAATAAAAGGTTTTCAAAGGCTAGATAAAATACTGCCTATACTTTACAGAAGTTAGCCTCCTCAAGAAAACTTACTTGATCAATGGGCTAGATCAGTGGTTCCCAAACTTTTTCAGTCCACCGCCCCCTTGGTGCTACAAACTCATCCTCAGTGCCTCCTACCCCCACCCCCTTCAGGTGGGCGTGGCTTGGTGGTCAGGTGACCGGGTGGGCATGGCCAACTTGTAAAATGTGAAACTCACTTAACAACGCTCTTGCTCAGCAACCAAAATTTTGGGCTCAATTGTGGTCATAAGTTTCTTTCTTTCTTTCTTTCTTTCTTTCTTTCTTTCTTTCTTTCTTTCTTTCTTTCTTTCTTTCTTTCTTTCTTTCTTTCTTTCTTTCTTTCTTTCTTTCTTTCTTTCTTTCTTTCTTTCTTTCTCTTTCTTTCCTTGTTCCTCTCTCTCTTCTCTCTCTCTCTCTCCCTCCCTCCCTCCCTCCCAGGTGGAAGGTGGCCTTTTCTGCAGCATCCCCCTACCCTCTTTGAATCACCCTGGGACATCCGCTTGCCCTTCCGCTGCCCCTCTCAGCGTCTGCATTCCACCAAGGGCCTGGCCGGGCCTGGCCGAACTGGGCTGGAGGCCGACCTCGGAAGGCAGGTGGGCGTGGGGGATCGCCGGGAAGGCCGGCAAGCATGGCAGGACTGCAGGAAAGGGAGTAGGCTGCTACCTCCCTTCCCCGCTGCTCCGACATGCTTTCCTGCCTTCCACGTGGCCTCTTAACGCCCCCTGCCACCCCCCTTGCCTCTTAGCGCCCCCCTAAGTCATCCCACCGCCCCCCAGCGTGCGGTACCGCCCACTTTGGGAAGTACTGGGCTAGATGGAATACAGCCTTGGCATTTCTCTTTTCAAGAGACCCTCCTGAATATTCACACCTTGTTTCAAAGCATCCTTATGTGCTGCCTGAGGGCCCCTCACGGAGGCCTTTGTGTACATTGCTACACAAGTCTCTAGGAGCAGCCAGGCCACCGACTCCCCTCCCTGGGCGAGGAGATGGGAGATCGTGGAGACTCCGAGGAGGCAGTGTGGGAATGCAGAGGTGCTTCTCCCCCCTCCCCCCCACAGCCACCCTGCCTGGGCTTTCCGATCCTGCCATGCTACATGGTCTCCCCTCCCTGTTGAAGTGATGGGGAAGGGGAGAGGGGGAGCCTGTCTGTCTATTGTCACTGCCCCCCCCTTCCTGTGGCTTTTGGCTGACCAGGAGATGCAGCTTAGGTCCCAACTGTGGGAGCATCTTGATGGGGAGAGGAGAGCGGCCTGTTCTCAGCCTGCCAAGCACGCCTGTGCGTCTTCTCCCTCTAGGAGAGGGGCAGTCATTCCTGGCAAGAGCAGCAGCAGCAGCCTTCCATGGGCACCAGCCTGGCACTTCCTCTCCTTCAGGGCTGCCAGGGAAAGGCCTCTCCTTTTTTCCCTTTTCTTCTCCTTCCTTTGCTCCACCCCTCCTGTGACGCTCTTGGCAATGGGGGCAGGAATGGAGCAGCCCCTCCGGGTGAAAGATGCACGGCCAGGGCTTCCTCTTTCCCTGGTTTGGCTGTAGAAAAGGAGGCCTGTAAGTTGTTTTCACCTTGATGCGCTGTTCTTTTCACTGAGAAATGCAGCTGCAAACTGTTTATGCAGTCAGGTTGTCCTCTTTACCTGGCTTTGTTTGCAAAAATGTTCCCTTCTGATGAAGGAATGAGATGGGAGAATTTGAACACCATCAGCAGTGCAGGCTTCCCATTTAGTGAGGGGACTTTTGAAAAATGTTTTTAAAGCTACAGGCACAAAGCCACGAGTTACTGTATTTCAGGATTAAAATCACAGTGATTTCAGTGGGTGGAGCCTGTTTTTAATTCTGCCACAGCCCTGTTAGTATACCTCTACGTGTTTATTTATTTATTTATTTATGTTAAAGGTGCTTCCAGGGCGTGTTGGGGATAATGATAAAAGAGTGAGCGGCTGGAGAGCTAAAGATTTCATCGGAGTATTTCAGAGAATCTGAACTCCAATAGACAACTTGTAAGGGAGGAATAATATTGCTCTACTTGTAAAGTTGCATTGAAATTGTTTTATAGCTGGCTATTTAAAATACCGTATTTTTGGACTACAAGACGCACCAAGATTTAGAAGAGGTAAGTAAGAAAAAAAAAGTTTTTGCCCTACCCCAGCCCCCAGGAGCCCTCTGCAGACCTCCCAAACCCTCTGCGCACCCGTTTTTGCACTGGGCGGGGCTTTGGGAGGGCAAAAATGGCTGTATTCGGTGTATAAGATACACCAACATTTCCACCCTCTTTTTTTTTGGGGGGGGGTGCGTCTTATACTCTGAAAAATACGGTAAGTATAATATGGCTTCCTTCACAGTAGTGATACTGTTCTGGACTGCTTAAATACGATATGGACAACTATAGAGGAACAGAGACTTAATTCTTAATTGCCAGGACTTACTTGACAGACTATTTCTCTTTTGGTGAAGTTGATGATTTTAAACTAGTGGAAGAATTTAATTCACCCTCCTGTATATACTTAAAATCTTGATACAAAAAATGAAATATATAACGTGGAGAGTTGAAAATAACATCTGACACTCATATGAAGTCAGATTTTGTTTGAGACATGAAATTATGTTTTGGCTGGTACACAAATATCTGGCAGCCAGAGATCATTAGCCTGAACATCTTTTGAGAAGCTGCAAAGAGTTTCTCCTTAAGTCCCCCTCCCCCACCGCCAGAGATGAATGTGTCAACAAGATGGGATTATTCTGTTGGATTAATGTGATTTAAAATGGTTAAAAGAGAAATGTTGCTGCCAGGCAGAAGGTCCAGTAGCCCACTCGCAACCTTCTATTGTGCTGTTTCTTGAGGTTGCCACTATGAAATTAGTCTTGGGTAGATTTTCATTGCACGTGGCTGCTACTAGTTAGTGTTTAGATGTGTCCTGTCTTTTCAGAGGAACTGCCTACTCAGTCCACTGGTCCTCTTTCCTTACTTTTGCACCTGGGAAATTATTTGGGTTGCTTTAGAGTTATCAAAATGCTTTTTTCAGTCTTTTGTCCAGCAGACTGTTTCTGATTTTCTCAGAAAGCTTGGTATTTGCATAGTTTCATTATTTTAATTGTTAGCTTTTACTGCTGTTGCAGAAGAATAGATTGCTTGAAGGTTCAGGAAAATTGCATAAGATGTTTGGTCATACCAATATCTTTACAATATTTCCCCTTAAGTAAATGAAAGGTTAGGAGGACAGCAGCACCTATCCAAGATTGTCATCTAACCCTTTAAACAGTTCCAGAGTTTCTCACCATTGAAGTTGTAACCACATTGTTAAATCAAACATATGTAGTAAGCTGATGAGAGCTGAGGCTCAGGCAGAAAGAGTGCATTGATAAAAATGTATAGATATTTTTTAAAAATGTCTTATGTGACTACTGCAGCAATAACTTTTTTTTAGCTTAATGCAAAATTTATTTTACCGTATGTAAAATTCATTTGTGTAGTTGCATACACCCTGATAGACATCAAGTGGGCATAAGAATATTTCAAGTCCCAGCACAATTTATTATTTAAAAGCAGTAAAATTACATTGCAGATAAGGATGCACAAAGTAGAGGGGAGTAATGATGTAATGGGTGTTTGTACTCCAGTTGCTGCCAGAGCTCCTCTACACATTAGTGTGTTGGCTGGGGTGGCTGCTCCTCTCAATTATTTATAGTCTTCTGGCCCGGAGCCTGGATGGGGTCACATCCCTGAAAGCTAACTTTATCTTCATTGTTCCCAGTCTCTTGCCCAGCTGTCACGCTGCACCCTGGTTTAATGCAGGAGGAGAAGAGGGGCATAAAGGGATGTGGGCTTTCTTTTAGCTCTTAATGCAAAAATATTTAGGCTTTTAATTTAATTGGGGGGGGAATAACAGTCTAATATTTATCTGACATTTTCTCATTCTTGCCTGCAATGTGTTTCTAAGATAGGTCAGTGTTTCTGAGCCCTGAAGTTTCCCTTCCACTGTACATCCATCTGTTTAAGAATGTGTTGGTAAAATGCTACCAGCAGGCAGCTGCAGGACTGAGGTTTGCTGTTACATGAGCATATTAGAGAGAGCTGCTTTGTTTTCCTATGGGGAAAGGTATGAAAGCAATGGAGTTAAGGGGATGGTAGCTGCAGAATTTCCAAGACAAAGAAAGGCGGGTGGAATGCATTCTGTCCACATCTGATTAAGTGATATCCTTTTATTCTAAGCAAATAACTTCCCGAAGGCTCATTTATTTATTTTATTTATTTTTGTGACATTTATATACCGCCTCACAGTGCAAGCACTCTCTAAGCGGTTTACACCAGTAAGCAATGTATATTTATATTGCCCCCAACAATCTGGGTCCTCATTTTACCTACCTCGGAAGGATGGAAGGCTGCGTCAACCTTGAGCCGGTGAGATTTGAACCACTGACCTGCGAATCAGTGTCAGCTAAAGTGGCCTGCAGTACCTGCCTCTTAACCGCTGCGCCACCTCGGCTCATTTTAACAGTTGGGAGCTAAAGCTAGATAAGGTTTTGAAAATGGAAGGATCAAAATTTTACTCCTTCTCTTTTTCCAAGTAATTTTCTGGTCAGCTGTTTGCTATCTTCCCAGGAGCTATTTGTAGAAGTTCATGTCATGAAGGAAGGAGGGAAAAGAAACTTGGGAAAAACCGGTTCATGCCTCTGAACAGGCCACAAGCAACCTAACACTTGCGTATGCAATTACTTTGCCTAATATTTTTGCTTTTACTTTAATTTTCCAGTGGTGAAATCTAAAAAATTTCCCTACCGGTTCTGTGGGCGTGGCTTGGTGGTCATGTGACTGGGTAGGCGTGGCCAACTTGTAAAATGTGGTGAAACAACGCTCTTGCTTAGCAACCAAAATTTTGGGCTCAATTGTGTCCATAAGTTTCTTTCTTTCTTTCTTTCTTTCTTTCTTTCTTTCTTTCTTTCTTTCTTTCTTTCTTTCTTTCTTTCTTTCTTTCTTTCTTTCTTTCTTTCTTTCCTTGTTCCTCTCTCTCTTTTCTCTCTCTCTCCCCCTCCCTCCCTCTCCCTTCCTCTTTCTTTCTTTCTTTCTTTCTTTCTTTCTTTCTTTCTTTCTTTCTTTCTTTCTTTCTTTCTTTCTTTCTTTCTTTCTTTCTTTCTTTCTTTTTCTTTCTTTCTTGTCTCTCCCCCTTCCCCTTTCTTTCTTTCTTTCTCTCTCTCTCTCTCCTCTCTCCTTTCCTCTTTCTTCCTCCCGCCCCTCTCTCTCTGGTCTGGGCACATAGACGGACGGAGCCCTTCCTGCGGAGTTCTCCTGTGCAGACGTGCCCGGCAGCAGCGGTGGCGGTAGGGGCAGAGCTTGCCTGGCCTCTCCGCCATCCTGGAACTGCGCCACGCCAGGGAGTTTTCCTGTGCGGCCGTGGTGCTGGCACCAGCGGCGGCGGCAGAGCTCACTCTGCTCTTCGGGGGCCCGGCCCGGAAGCAGCGCAGGCCGGGTGCAAGGCAGGCAAGCATGTTGGGGTTGCGGGCCGCGGGGAATGGAGTAGGGTAGGCAGACTGGGATGGTGGGGGGGCAGGGGCAGCTAGGAAGGCCGCGACTTCGCAGGCTTATCTGGCAGGCAGATCAGGGGCGCAGCGCTTCAGGCAGGAAGCTGCAGTGCAGAGACTGGGCGGGACAGGGCGAGGGAGCGGGGAGCAGTTTGGGGGCGTGGCCAGCCAGCCATTGCTAGTGGTTCGGCAAACCAGGCCATATGTCTGCTAAGGGTTCTCCCGAACCGGTCTGAACCGGTAGCATTTCACCTCTGGTTTTAGCATACAATTTTGAATGATTTTGAAGAAGGATCAGATACAAATGCAATGCAAGTATATAATGTCTTTCTTAAAAGGCATTTCACTTTAAATATGGATGGTATAATGGTTGGTATAGCCAATCTTTTTAGGTGTGTGTGAGTGTGAGTGTGAGTGTGAGTGACATTTTTAAAAAACCCATTTGATCTCAGGCCTGAATTGATCTCTGTGTCTCTCAGTCTTCTGCCAAACTCCCAGCAGTTATTTATTCCGAGTTTATTGGTTGGGTTTCATTAAATGATACCAAATAAAATACGGATATTTTTTACCCTTGGAGCCATCCATGCACACGGGTAACTCGGGGTTTTCTGAGAGTGAGACTTTAGCAGAAACCAAAAGAAATGTTGCAATTCCATTTCTCAGCACTTGGATAGTCCAGCCCTTTTTACACCTTCCTATATGCCTTTAACATAATTAATGCAGGGAAGCCAGAAGCAAAGCAGAGGCTTGTCTGTCTGGCCAAGCCACATTTTAAAGAAAAAGAAAAAAAAGCAGAATAAGTCACTAAATAGGAAGAAAAGTATTCTTTTTGGTTGGCTGCTGGCTGGGAGGCAAGGCTCAGCCAGGAACGGAGAGCTTCCAGCTGCCTGTGGGTCAACTTGGCTTTCCTTTTGCCCCCATCTACCTCCTGGCTCTGGGTGAGTTTCGCCCCCCATTTTCCGCCCATAAGCTGAGATTGGCAGGAGTTTAGATACCGGCGTCTTCAGAAGGAGACAAACCTGCCATCCTAGAAATAGAGGAGTCGTGCCCCTTACTGCCTAAAATTGAGCTTTGAAGCATCTCAGTGAGGAGTCCGAGTCCTTCCTCAGTCAGGAAGACTTAACACCCAGAGGGAACCCTGTAAATAGAGGGTGCATCGCATGACAATGAAATCACATAAAAATCGCTGTTTCCCCACCTTTCTTGCGCTTGGTTGACTCTAGCTAAAAACGGCCGGCCCTTCCCTTGTTTGCAGGCCTTGCAGTTTTGCAGTTTGTACTAGAACACCAGACCAACTGCTTTATTTTATAATTATAGACCTCCCGTTCCAAAGATTTGAGGGAAGACGGATGCATAAACAAGTTTGCATATATTCCATTAGTGACAGTATCTTAACAGAGTAGCTTTTTAGGGCTTGGCTTGGGTCCAGCCTCTTCCTCCATGCTATTGTCCCTATTTACAGCTTTCAGAAATCAGCTGATGTCACTGCACATATGTTTAGAGCTGTTGCTAAGGTGATGAGCTGCAGAATTCAGCACCTACGCAGTCCTGCTGGAAGGCTGAGAAGCTCTCTGGCTTAGGGCCTGTTTTCATCACATCCCTCCCCCCTCCGAATGAATCAGTGGCCCTCTTTTTCAGAGAAACCTCTTGATCATGAGGGATAGCAGCGGTGGCCGTTCATTCAGAGCTGCTTCTACACATTGTCAGAATTGAAACATGGCTTCCGATTGAATAGTTCAGCAAGATTGTTTCTCAGTCATGGAACTGCTTCAGAACATTCTGCATTTAGTTTTTTATATAGCGCACACACACGCACACATATACATGCACACGCACACATAGCATATAGCATATATAGCATTCCGGGATTCTCAGCTATAAAATCATTATTGTTCTTGTTTTGCACTTGGATGGCTAATGCTAATTGAGACATTTCACTTGGAAGCCAGATTTAAACTGCTGTGGCCTGTGATCTCCCCCTTATTTGTATTCTTGAAGGGGGATAATTGCTGATATTTTTAAATTCATCACATGCATTTCTCCTCCTGCAGTGTTAAGCGTAAAGCTAGTTCACCTGAATCTTTGCAGGTTGATTGTTTTGTTGTTTGAGCCTGTGAATGCTGGCATGTCCGATTTTGTTAAAAGAAACCATAGAGTATTCTGCAGGTCTGTTCCTTTCTGATAGAAATGAATGCTATTTATCTTTCCCCACTCCTTTGTAAAATATGGAACTGTATCCAATTTTTTTTACACCACAGCTGAGGTTCTATTAACTGCTACCCTCCAGACTTTTTAAGTAAACCAAGAGAATGGCTTTTATTCATAACAAGGAAACCGTGAAATACAATAAGTCCAACCCACAGACTCCACTGAGCCTTGGTAAACTAATTACTCTTTGACAGAACTATAGGCAAACCTCCCTCTTGGTATATGCAAAATAAAACAATATTTTCCTTCCAAGGCCTGAGTAATCATTAGCTTTGCTTAAGAAGATCTATTTCTCAGACTCAGAGGGAGGATTCTATTCTTGCTGACAGACACATATCAAGATGCTACTTTTTAATAGTGTTGATGGAACATAATCAACAGGAAAAATCTGTTTGGAGAGTTCCCTTTCCATTGGTAATCACCTTTCAGCCTAAAGATGAAACAGGTCTTCATCCCAATGATTTTTCATGTAAAATTGTCGTACTTAACTATAGCTCAATTCTGTTTCTCTAGTATCTTGAGTTCTGCCTTTTCTGGATTCCTTCATACTTTTATTCTGCTCATCATGCAACAGTATTTTAATGTAGTTTACAAAATATGAAATAAATAGGAGAAACAAGAAACGTTCATTCAACATACATACAGGGAAAACCTAGGCGGGGAATTAATTTTTTTTAAAAAAGATGGTGATTTTGGGAGAGCACAATCCAGAATTTAGGGCACCACCACAGTGAAACTCTGCCTATGAGTTGTCCCTGGTTTCTCTCCCATTGATAGTTAGGCCTACACATACTTCCCCCTTGTCCAAGCTGTGATTGTTAAAATAAGATAACACATTTCTGAAAAGGAAGATTATAAGGAATCCAGGTGGGACATAATGATGCCCTCCTGGGGGCTCAAGGTAGACGATCTGGACAGGCCTTCCTAGAAAGCACGTGCAGGACGTCTTCCTCCGGTATTGTATAATCTAAAGGTGAAGATTCTCGGAGGTTTGTAGCATGAAGGAAATGTCACTGAAGCAGCAGAAATTAATCAGGCCAGGGTAGATAAACGGAAGCTGGTTACAAAGAAAGGGTTTCTTTCATTATTGAGCCATTAACTGAGAACGTGCGTAGCTAGATCCCTGGATTCAGTAAAAATGTTGAAAGAAGATCTTTGCTGTTTTGCAACTATGTTTCAGAGGAATCCTTAAATGGCTTCTTTCTCATCGTGGGAATAACATTCCAATAAACAAATTCTGCTTAAGCTTCGATGCTTTATGGTGTCTGCAAGATTCTGCCCTTCCTTTAGGCAAGCAGTAGTGCTGTGCGTCTAGCCTAAATTTTAAAATGGTGAGGCTACCAAAGTGCTTTGAGTTCTCCATCTTTTCACACCGGAGCGTCTGCCCTTTATGTTTAGCTCCTACTATTGTAGTAGGGAAGAAGCGGATGGAATTTGAATGAAGCAAAAGCAGATGGGAAAGTATCAGGTGTCGGACCTGGCCTAAAAAGGACAAGAGCAGAGCTGCACGAAACATCGGCTTCCCACTTTGGACGTGGGGCTTTTCAAAGGGGGAAAAATCTTGTCCTGGCACTGCTTTCCCACTTGCTGTTTTGCTGAACAGAGGTTAGCCACTCTTAGAAGATTTTTAGTGCACAGAACGTTTTTTGTAATTGTTTCTAACATTTCAAATTATATGATGATTTGAAGTCCCGAGGATGTTGAATGCCTCAGAAGGTCTTTTCAGCTCTTGATTTTTGAGGTGGTCTTTGGAGAAAGAAGGGTAACTCTGTCCTTGCTCACAGCTGTTGATTGTGACCTCAGCAATGGGTCTGATCTTGCCTGTGGTTCCTGGTGGGCCTTCCTCTCAGACTATAATTTTTCAGGCAGCGGTGTTTCAGGTGAGATAGCTGAATGCCCTGGTCTGTTTTATTTATTAATCACTGTGGGGCACGTCTTTCCTTCAGATCTGACTAAAGGAAGGAAAATGGGTCAGTGGGGGATGTCGTCCCTTCCTTACCAATCTCCTTCGTAAACCAGCTTTCATTTCTTTCTCTCTCCCCTCCCCCTCCTTCCTGCTTCTGTCACCCACTACAAAGATGTTCCCGTGGCATAAAGAGCCTGAATAGAGATTGCCAAGCAGGCCTTTCACTCACGAGGCAGAACAAAACCCAGAGTGGCGCCTCCTTCCCTCCCTCCCTCCCTCTCTCCCTCCCTCTGGAAGATTGAAAGGATGGGGAGGTCATTGACATGCAGATGTTCCCTGCTGGAGCATTCGAGCTGCTTTCATCCCTCAGGTCCAGGGAGAAAGGAGCAGAAGTAGCAGAGCACTCTTATCTTCCCCTATAAATTAACCAGTTATCACATTGGTATCTTGCACCCAGCAGCTCAGGCAACAGACGAGGTGTTATCCCAGCGCAGCCTCTTAATCCCTCTGTAAAAAACGCTGGGATCAGAGTGCTCGATTGTTCCAGGCCACCCAATATGCTTCATGGGAGAGTTGCCCCACAGCTCCAAATCCAGCATTACTTCCTATAGATCACAGGGCCATTTGTTCAGTGCTTTCTATACTCGTAAGAAGCAGATTGCATTATTAGTCCACCTCTTTAGATAACTCTCCATTATCTCCTTAGTTACACAAAAGTTTTAACCTAGCCCAGGTTCTCTGGTTTCCCACAGGACGGTTTGGTTATGTGTGGATTAATTGTGCATACAGGTTCAGAAGTCCAGTTTGAAACTACAGAATGTCATCTCTTCTTTTGCTTGTTTCTGTATGATGTGTGTCTGTCTTTCTTGGGAGTAGGAATCGATCAGTTCAGTTTACATTAAGTCTGTTCCTTACTCTCTAGCTTGTGACAAGGCTTTCAAAAAAATAAACGGAGGAGCTCCTGCTGGTGTGGCTGCTGGCAGAAACTTTTTCATTTCTGATGAAGTGGGCCTCCCACAGATTTTAAACTGCTGTCTGGAGTAAGACAATTCAGTATCTCCACTCGGACGATCTGGACCAGTGGCAGTAAAAGAGCCACATGGAAGTGTGAGAAAAATGTCAGTATTGTTCCATGCAGGTAGGTAAAGCAGAATGAGCCACAAGCCTTGCTTTCACCTCTGGTCATAACAAGATTTCTTGCCAGGGTGGCACAACAGACAACTCCACTGCCTTTCATGGCTGTGCCATCTATCTAAGGATGTAGTCTGGCTCAGGGAGGGTGGGGAAATTTTTTCACAAGCATTTCTATAAATAAGACGTTTTCCCTAACAGTTTTATGAGCATTAGAACCAATACCTGCTTTCCTGCTTTTCTCAGTTAAAAAGGGCTAAAATACCCTTCCATCATCAGGTATCCTCTAGGTGTGTTTGACTACAGGTTCCATGGTTTCTAGTCAGGAGGGATTACAGTCTGGCCTATCTAAAGGTCCCAGTCTGGGGCAGAAGCCAATTCCCTCAGAAGATGGCAGGGAAATTGGAAGCTTTGCTAAAAGAGCCCTGGAAAATAGACAAGAACCAATCAGAAAATGGTATTGGCTAACAACAAAAGGAAAGGCACAGAACAGCCTGGACAAAATAGTCCAATAAGGGGGGAAATGCTACCAAAGGGATAAAGTAAGTGTCTGGGCAATTGCAGCTATAATCACTCTCACTTAATTGACATGACTAAGGCTTTACAACAAAGATACAATTATTGACATAGGTCTATGAGTTTATGTATATTAATTATTCCTTATATTTCTGATTATGTTGCAATAAATAAAATCTGTTATCTGCCCCTCACCCCAAACCTCACACCATGTTCCCTTCACTTTCCCAGGTAAGCAATTGTATTAGTTTGCCAAGTGGATGTTCTGTTCCCCGAAGACTAGAAGAATTCCTAAGCTAACTTGTGCATTCTCCATTGTGCTGGTGAGAGAATCCAGGAATGGGTTGACCTCGTCTGCTAGCTGATTGGACTGAGTCTGTCAGAACTGTGAGGACACGCCTCTGGTGACTTAGCCACGGGTTCTTGGGGAGCTTGGGATATGTTTATGCTTGCCCTTCCGTCTCAGTTGGACAAAAGGATCCTCTGCACCGTATTTGAATGAGGCCACAGTTTTGGAGCTTCTCATTCTAGGGAAGTTTGTAGATAGTTAATTGTAAGCCTGATGCGCTTTATCATCCGAAAGAAATCACTGCCTCTTTTTGGGCTCCCGCTGCCTTTCAGTCTGGAAGCTTCAGCTGATGCCAAACAAGGCAGTTTGCGACGCTTCTCACCAGAACTCGTCTTCTGAAACTTCAGGTTCAGTCAGTTGCCAGATGAGCTTTCCTGCTTTCTGAATCACTTGCAGAGATGCAGTCACTGGTAGAGACCTTCATTGTCAGGATCAAACTATAGTGCACCTTCTCTTGTGACGGATACTGTTCGGTGTTTTTGTGGGATGGACAATCGTTAGCCTTGCTTGCTCTCCTATCTGCTCCTTGTGTTTGTTCTGGTTCGGCCCAGTTGCTTCTGTGATGCTGTTGAACATCAGTTCAGACCTCCAGAGTCTCATTCCTATATGCCCAAGTGATTCTAGCTTCCTTTTTCTTGGAAATAGCCTTTTCTTTTAGCATATTTCATTAAAGAGTTCTTGCTTTTTCATTGTTCAGATTTCTCTTGTTTTTGCTGTGTTCTGAAAAATCAAAAAAGGGCCTGGGCAAGTAAGCTTTTAATAAAAGACACATCAGAGTGGAGGCTCACCTAATTTCAGACGCTGTATGAGATAATGATGGGTGCCGTTAAGGGGATTGTCTACTCCTGCACCATGGCAACATTTCTCTCCTGAAATGATTTAGATCTGGACTTCGCCCAGTCTCTCGGTCACCTCCTTTTCTGTTTCTTGGCTAGATACATTTTTCTCACTCTACTCTTTTGCAGAGTTACTACTACACACGTTCGTTAAGAACCTATAGTATTTCTAATGGTAGGGAGGGTTCAGATTTTCGGATGCTTGCCATTATTTGTAAGATAACAATGGAAGACTTAAATAATTTCTGTAACCCTCAAAGAAAAACCAAGAAGCTTGGAACTACCTGGGTATTCTATCAAACATTGGTAGAAATGGATCCTGTTCTTTCTTTCCCCAAAATAGTAGGAAGTTAGGGCCGCACTTGTAGGTGATTCTTTGCTTTCAGCACCAGAAAGGAAGGCTGCCTCTTCTTTCTCCTGTGGATCCCTTTTAAGAGTAAGGTGGATGGATGCTTATTTTCCCATGAGGAGTCATGGCTTTCTTTTGTTCCCGTTGAATTTGGGGCATCTCTAGGTTGGGCTGAGAGAGAGTTAATCATGGCTCAAAGTTACCCAGGCTGAGAGTGGATTGAAACCTGGTTCAGAGCTTACATCTTAACCACCATCTGAGCTTTTTTAGTAAGCCCAACTTGAATTCTGTTTCATATTTATACTAACAGATATTATTATAGGTTCTGTGTTTGTCCTGTATTAAAAAAAACAATTGTACATAAGCTGCAGGAAGGAGCTTGTTTCCACCACATGATGCCTGTTTGAGCTGTTTTGTTTAGAAAAAAAGAACCCACCTGTGTTTGCATTATCCATCATGTTGCAGTGTTTTTGTAACATTTAAGTCAAAGTTTCAAACTCCAAAGATGACAAAATGTGTCTTTCAACGGCATGTTACATCAGACTCAACAAGAGTGGATATAGAAGACATTTTTTACACTTTAGTGTCGCAAAGCCTTCCTCACTAGAAATGAGAAAAGGGAAAGTTTAAGAATGAGAACTAGGAGAGAATCTGTCTGTCCTGTGAGTTTTGCTGTTGTGTTCCCTTCGTGGGAATTCCTCTGAGAGATAAGAGAAGGCACGTTGCCAATCTGTAAGATGAATGCGTATTTGTGCTGGTAGTCTAATGCAGTACTCTCTTGCCCAAACTGTAACATACACAAAGTCCGTAGGGTTAGATTCTTTTGGAGAATTGTGTTAATCTGCCAGGCCTCGTTTGTGAGATTGATTTACCCAGGAAGCAGTAAAACACAAAAGACCAGAAAATGTGGGAGATGCTAACCAATCATAGGGACATTTCTTTTTTTTCTTGGTCCTGGTAACTAAGATGCTTCTTTGGTCAGAGTTATTATGGAGATAGTTTTAACTGTATAGTTAAGAATATTTTGCAGTAATTTTCTTTCAGTTGTGTGTGTGTGTTCTAAATGACATCACCAGTAGTAGACCTGAATAAACTATGTGAATCAAAAACTAAAAAAGAATCCTGTTTGTATCATATGTTTCCATTCCGATTGACCGTAAAAACAGCATTTTGAAATGCTTACTGATGGTGTGCAAGCCATGCTCTTCAGTATTTAGAAGATAATAGGATGCAAATGTTAATTCCCCCTCGCCTTTCTCTTTCCTTGCAAGATAAGGCAGTCTGGGTTCAGTCTCAATCAGCCTTTGAGTTGGAGGCCTCTGTCGAGGTGTCTGATGTCCCTGGTGAGGCTCTCTGGCCCTTGCCTTGTGCAGAAACACACACCCCTTTTACGCTTAGGAGGTTTGCTCGTGGAGCAGTGAAGAAATGCCTTGATGGTGATGAGCCTTTTAGGAAAGAATAACCGGCTGCAGTTTTTGTTTGGGCCAGTCTGTTCTTTGACAGTGAGACCCTCCAGATCTAATGGGCTGTTCTTAGCCTCCGAAAGGCTGCCCGTCTTTGATCGAGTGAGAGGCAGTGAAATCCACATGCGCCTCTTTTGTTCCAGTTGCTCTCATGCATTTACCTGAGCCCATGTTAATAATTGCCAGAATGTACTTTTGTGCCCATTATTTGATTTTTCTTCCTCACGATGCGCAAAAGTAGATAATGAAATCAATTTGCTCACTTCATAGATCCATGAAGTTGGCTTGAGCCACGTTGCCAGGAGACAAGAAGGCCAGGCTGCCTCCAGGGCTGGGGTTTGTACAGGGGGCGCTGAGGTGGCAGGTCCTGCTGCCCTGTGCAGACCGCGTTCACAAGAGGGAGAAGCTCCTGGGATCAGGAGAAAGCGGTTTACAAGAGCAGCCAGAATTAGCACACCAGATTAAGACATGAAAACAACAACATTTAGAAGCTTATAATGCACTTTGAAATGGACCAAACAAACACTACAAAAGTTAGTTAGCAATCAAATGGCCATTTGGGATAAATAATAACAATGTGCAAGGGCTCACCTGAAAGCTACCAGGAAGAGGGAAAGCCTTTGTTGGGCCTGGAGGGAACCATAACTGTAGGACGAAGAGGTTGAGAAACTTCCCGGCGCAGCTGATGATGTCAAAGGAAGAAAAGCGGCAGCCCATCGTGGACTCTTGCTCTGCATCCCAGCATGAGAAAGTTTAGTCCGGGCGCTACTGCTGAGACTCTAGAAGAACCCAATTAAGAAGCCAACCGGCTCCAGCAGCGGCAGAGCTCCCTTTGGGATCCAGAGGGGAAGAAGAAGGAGGCTCGCTTAATACTGAAAGAGATCTGGGAGCGGGTCTGCACAGAGGCAGCCACACTATTTCAGCCTCACCTTCCTCGCAGGACGGCTGTGAGAATCAAATAAATGCCCAGGAGAGAAGATGGAAGTGTGGTCTGTTCCTGGCTCCTTAGAGAAAAGATGAGATAAAAAGTAACACTATGGATGCATTTTAGGGAGTCATTCCATCCAATCCCGTTGGGGAATACCCTTGGCCCTAGCAGTTATGGCACCTTCATTCAAAAAGAGTTTGCTAGAAGTCTTGATAAAGATCTTTCAATGCAATTATGTGTTGAGGGTGGGGAATTTGTGGCAGGTGGGGTGTGTTTTAGGGATTGTTATGTGTGTTGGGGACTGGTCTTGAGGCGTTATGTGAATTTCGTTGTATGGGTGTACTGTTTATGTGTATATACATACAATGACAATAAATTTATTACTACTATTATTATTTATTTATTTTATTATTATTATTATTATTATTATTATTATTATTATTATTATTATTATTATTATTATTATTATTATTATTATTATTATTATTATTATTATTATTATTATTATTATTATTATTATTATTATTAACAACAAAAAAACGTAATACACAGCAAACAAGATTTATATGCTGGATTTCGTATCACTATATCACAAGTCGAACACTTCCCAAGCGTCTAGGACTGTGTGATGTATTTTCGTATGTTGCGCGCAGATCCAAGTACGGTGGCCTTTTGCAACTGACAGATCGTGATTTTGTCAATGTTTATTGTTTTCAAATGCCGGTTAAGGTCTTTTGGCACAGCACCCAGTGTGCCGATTACCACTGGGACCACCTGTACTGGTTTATGCCAGAGTCGTCGTAATTCGATTTTAAGGTCCTGATATCGGTTAAGTTTTTCTTGTTGTTTTTCATCAATTCGACTGTCACCTGGTATGGCGACATCAATGATCCACACTTTTAAAAAAATTATTATTATTATTGACTGTCAAGTTAGTTGGCATCAATCTGGAGAGACATTTAGTACACAAGGTTATTACCTACCCTGCCCAGTCTCTTCATGGAAAGAGTAATTTGCTGTGGATTAAGCAAAAGGTTGTGGCTTGTGGGCAACTCTTATTTCAGGGATTTGGAAATGCTGCTTCTTGTTGTTGCAATCATTTAAAATTGTTATTAAAATGGAAAAGTCAACATTAAAATGGTCTGTCTTGACACCCTTCTTAATTCAAACAAAAGGATGGGGGCCAAGTCTTCCCAAGCCACGCAGGGCTTTGGAAGTCTCCAGAGGTGGCATGTGAACTCTTGCGAGCTTCTGAAGGTTTTGGAAGCCGCATGTGAAGAGGCTCCAGGAGCTGCCCTGGATGGGTTACGCAGCCTCCCCACAGCAGGAGAAAAATGCCTGAAGGGAAGTGGTGCATGGCAGATCTTTGGGAGCGCTGGGTGGCGGGAGGGGGGGGATCATGCTGTTCCCTGAGGCTTGTGCACCTGGGAAAGCAGCCCAAGGCAGTACTTGGAAGTCACAGCGTGGGCACTAGGGCTGGCGCAGAGGCCTGGGGCAGTGGCAGCTGGCTGACTCTGAAGACTCTGGGCCTCTACTGTACTTTAGCCCAGCTCTGGGCTGCTGCTGCCAAATGCCACAATGCAGGACTGGACTGTGATGGCTGTGACTTTGCACAACATTGCAGCACACCCCCAGCTCATGCGTGGCCTGCGCCAGGCCTCCCAGGGCGCTCTGCTTAATGACCATAACAGGGAAATGCCAGAATTCTACTTTGAATTATTAGAATATTAGAATATTAGAATTGAATATTAGAAAATATTCAAAAGAGAGTAGAAATATTTTAAGTAAAGAAATTTTAAATAAAATAATTAAGCTGCAGCTGAATTAGTTCTGCTTTTCATTGCCTGGCTGTCTGTGAGAAAATTCAGCAGAATGACTCAGTAGCTGAAAAGCCAGTCTTATGAATGCAAAAATTCTGGAATTTTCAGTGTTGGGAGTCTGAGTAGTGCCATACTTTCTTTGTGATGAAGCCTCTTTCCAGAATATAAAGACATTTGGAGTTTATATTGAGCATGAACCTTGTGGTTCTGGTAATCCCCTAATATTTCTCTCTTTAATTTTGAATGGTCCCTGCAGCCTCTTGAAATGAGCTCTACGGCTGATGAATCAGCAGAACTTTTTGCTATGTCACTGTACAATCTCACCGGCAAAACAGGAGACTCATTAAGGCCTAGGCAGGCCATTACGCTGGTTTTCTTTCTTTTAGGTCAGGGGTCGGGAACCTATGGCTCGCGAGCCAGATGTGGCTCTTTTGATGACTGCATATGGCTCGCAGCAGGGGTGAAATCCTCCCGGTTCGCCCGGGCCAGTCCTTCGGCGTATAGCCGATGGAACTGGCGGCGGTTGCGGCGCGGAGCTTCTCCTGCCCGCTTTCCCGTCCCGGCTGAACACAATCACCGCTTTCCCGTCCCGGCTGACCACAATCATTTGGGTTATTTTTCCCTCTGTGCATGCGCGCGCATGCACAGAGGGAAAAATAACCCAAATGGCGGCGTTCAGCCGGGACGGGGGGAGCTAAAAAACAGCCATGGCCACATCCCCGCCGTTTTCCAGCCAAGCGGCTGAAGAAGCCCCAGAGCCCCGCCGCCAACCTGCGTCTCCTGCTGGGAAGGAGCCTCTGTCGCTGTCTCTCGCGGGGTTCCAGCCACCCGACTGAGTCCCTGACCGCGGCACCGGCAGGGTTAATGCGTATGGGAGAGGAGAGAGAGCGCTACCGCCGCCGCTGCTACTTTCACCGCTTCGATATTTCTTTGGTGGGCGCGCGCGGGAGGGACCATGGAGCAAAGGCGCCCGGCAGCTTAAGGCAAGAGGCGGGTGGGAGACGCGGGTAGGAGCCTGTCGCCGCCGCCGCCACTTCTGGCATCCCCACGCCTCTCACCCCGCTCGCCGGGTGCCTCTGCTCAGCGGTCCCTCCTGCGGAGGCCCACCAAAGAAATATTGGAGCAGCGCAGCGGCGGCGGTAGCGCTCTCTCTCCTTCCCTCCCATGCAGGGAGGGAAGGAGAGAGCGCGCTACCGCAGCCGCTGCTACTTTCACCGCTCCGATATTTCTTTGGTGGGCGCGCGCGGGAGGGACCGCTGAGCAGAGGCACCCGGTGAGCGGGGTGAGAGGCGTGGGGATGCCAGAAGTGGCGGCGGCGGCGACAGGCTCCTGCCCGCGTCTCCCACCCGCCTCTTGCCTTAAGCTGCCGGGCGCCTCTGCTCCATGGTCCCTCCCGCGCGCGCCCACCAAAGAAATATCGGAGCGGTGAAAGTAGCAACGGCGGCGGTAGCGCGCTCTCTCCTTCCCTCCCTGCATGGGAGGGAAGGAGAGAGCGCGCTACCGCCGCCGCTGCGCTGCTCCAATATTTCTTTGGTGGGCCTCCGCAGGAGGGACCGCTGAGCAGAGGCACCCGGCGAGCGGGGTGAGAGGCGTGGGGATGCCAGAAGTGGCGGCGGCGGCGACAGGCTCCTACCCGCGTCTCCCACCCGCCTCTTGCCTTAAGCTGCCGGGCGCCTCTGCTCCATGGTCCCTCCCGCGCGCGCCCACCAAAGAAATATCGAAGCGGTGAAAGTAGCAGCGGCGGCGGTAGCGCTCTCTCTCCTCTCCCATATGCATTAACCCTGCCGGTGCCGCGGTCAGGGACTCAGTCTGGTGGCTGGAACCCCGCGAGAGACAGCGACAGAGGCTCCTTCCCAGCAGGAGACGCAGGTTGGCGGCGGGGCTCCGGGGCTTCTTCAGCAACCCACCCACCTACCTCGCTTGGTGCGGTTCCCCGCACTTGACGTCTTGGAAGAGGGCTGGGCGAGGGAGAAAGGAGCCACGGTGGGGATTGGTTTGCAGAGAGAAAGAAAGAAAGAAAGAAAGAAAGAAAGAAAGAAAGGAAGAAGAAGAAGAAGAAGAAGAAGAAGAAGAAGAAGAAGAAGAAGAAGAAGAAGAAGAAGAAGAAGAAGAAGAAGAAAGGAAGAAGAAGAAGAAGAGAAAGAAAGAAAGAAAGAAAGAAAGAAAGAAAGAAAGAAAGAAAGAAAGAAAGAAAGAAAGAATCATTACCAATGCTATGATGGAAATCACCAACTCAAAGACAAATATCACTTTGGAGCAAGGAAGCTGCTACAGCAGCAACAAATTAAACAGCACAAAGACAGGGATTCTCTCAATATCCCATTGTCCCTATTGACATTTAGTTGAATTCACTTTTAAAATATATTATATGGCTCTCACTGAAATAAATTTCCAAATTTTTTGCTTTCATGGCTCTCTTAGTCAAAAAGGTTCCCGACCCCTGTTTTAGGTTAAAGAAAGTCTTCAAAGGCATCACCATTCAGGAGATAAATTTGAGAGTGATATGCTTGTAAAGATAAAACGCGCACTCACACTTCTTCTCAATAGAAGAGAATATTTATACTCAGGATTTTGGTGCTCTCTGAGCTTGGTTGTTTGCTTGCAGACGTTTCGTTACCCAACTAGATAGCATCATCAGTGTGAGTGAGTGAGGGTTTGCACCCTATTTATATACAGTAGCTTGCCCTGCTAGTGTTGTTGGTGTAGTGCCTTGAATAGGGTTTTGTTTTCTGCTTTATTGTTTGGTGATAATCCCTGCTCGAGAGCCAGTTTGATGTAGTGGTGAAGGCATTGGGCTAGAAACCAAGAGGCCCTGAGTCCCAGTCCTGCCTTAGGCACAAAGCCAGCCGGGGCCCTTGGGCCAGTCACTTTCTCTCCGCCCTAGGAAGGAGCCAGTGGCAGACCACTCCGAAAAACCTTGCCAAGCAAACTGCAGGGATTTGTCCAGGCAGTCTCTGAGAATAGGACATAATTGAATGATAGAAAAAAAATCTTTGCTTATTTGGGTGTTGGCTGCTGGAAAGGATGTGTTCTTATTTCCTTACCTTTTTTGTTGTTGTCTCTTTTGAATGGTGTGTAAATGTGGTTTTTGTGTGTATTGACGGCTGATTTGGCTGATGCCAAGCTTCTAGGAATTCCCTCGTGGTTTCGGATTAGGTTGATCTCATTGTTTACCAGTTGAAACTATGGTTGAACTGAGTCCATGTCTGGTTAAACTCAGGAGATTTCATTGTGTCCTACTAGGTAGGACAGGCAGGCAGGCAGAAGACTAACAGAGTGCATCCATAAACACTAACTAGCAGTCAGATAAATCTATTTTTGTACGACAGCAGCATGCCTCTTTTTGTTAACACATTTCCTGTTTTGTTAAATATTAGAAGCTCCTCTAAAGCACCTACCTTTTGCTGTAGTTCTGGGTGATAGCAAGGACTTCCTAGAGAGCAGGCATGGAAATATCCCCATCTCTTTGCTACTAATAGTCAAGTTTGGATTAGGCTAGTTTGAGGTAACTTGATAAGTTCATAATACTTTCCATCTTACCCTTTGAATTCAGGACTGGAGAGGAATTAAGAGTACTTCTTTCTGTGCTTTTACTGTATTCACATAGAATAGAAAAGAATTCTTTATTGGCCAAGTGGGATTGGACACACAAGGAATTTGTCTTTGGTGTATATGCTCTCAGTGTACATAAGGAGAATAAAATACATTCATCAAGAATAAAAAGATACAACACTTAGTGATAGTCAAGGTTACTAATAAGCTATCAAATCGTACTAGGAAACAAATAAAAACAATATAAATTGAAAGATACAAGCAACATGGTTATAGTAATAAGTGGGAAGAGATGCATACTAGTAAGGAAGAGAAGAAGAATAGTAATACAGTCTTAGTAAATTATTTGACAGTGTTGTGGGAATTAGTTGTTTAGCAGAGATGGCATTCGGGGAAAAACTGTCCTTGTGTCTAATTGTTCTGGTGTGCAGTGCTCTATAGCATCAATTTGAGGGTGTTTGTTTGTTTGTTTGTTTTTTAATTTTTAATTTATTTATTTATTTATTTATTTATTCATTCATTCATTCATTCATTCATTCATTCATTCATTCATTCATTCATTCATTCATTCATTCATTCATTCAATCTTATAGGCCGCCCAACTCCCAGGGGACTCTGGGTAGGAGTTGAAACAGTTTGTGTCCAGGATGTGAGGGGTCTGTAGATATTTTCACAGCCCTCTTTTCGACTCATACCTACATACCTACCTACCTACCTACATACATACATACATACATACATATATACATACGTATGTATGTATGTGTATGTATATATATGTGTGTATATATGTATGTATGTATATGTATATGTACACCATGTTTTCCCTATAATAACACATGTCCTGATAATAAACCCAACAGGGCTTTTCAGGACATGCGTTGAAATAAGCCCCCCCCCCCTCCGAAAATAAGCCCCCTTCCCCAACTACGTACATGCATCCCCTGCCCCATCTGCCACCCCCAAATTGTGCCCGAACATCTTACCAGAGTCTGGCAGCTCGCCGCTTCTCTTTCTCGGCAGGTCTTTGCAGGGAAACTCCTTGAAATGTAAAGAAAAACTTCTCGCAAGTGCGAGAAGTTGTTAATTGCTCGCACTCACGAGAAGTTTTTCTTTACATTTCAAGGAGTTTCCCTGCAAAGACCTGCCGAGAAAGACAAGCGGCTTCCAAATCCCCAGCCAGGGCAGCGGCCGCTCTGCGAGTGCGCTTCCCGCTCTATGGTGACGGTTGGAGCTGGAACTGGAACTAAACAGACTCCAGTAAGATGCTCTGCCTCTGGCGGCGTTTTGAAATGCACTCCTGCCTGCGAGGCAGGGATCGATGCTTGCCTCCTCTTCCTTGCAAGCAGAAGTACATTTCAAATCGCCATAGGCAGAGCCCAGAGGAGCCGAGCCAGTCCTGCGGGGTGCGCGCGCACCCCCCTCTCTCCCTCTCTCTCCCCCCCCTTCTCTCTCTCTCTCTCTCTCTGGAACGCAACGGAGCTACAAGTCCCAGGTAGGACTCGCAGCTCGCCCCGCCCCACCTGCCATCCCCAAATTGCACCCCACTGTGAGATGCGCGTCCTACCTGACACTTGTAGCTCCGTCGCGTTCCTCGGCGTTGTGTCCAGAGAAGCCCATTGTAAAAGAAAACTTCTCGCGATTTCAATCAAACTTCTCAGACTCGTGAGAAGTTTTCTTTTACAATGGGCTTCTCTGGACACAACGCCGAGGAACGCGACGGAGCTACAAGTGTCAGGTAGGACGCGCATCTCACAGTGGGGTGCAATTTGGGGATGGCAGGTGGGGCGGGGCGAGCCGCGAGTCCTACCTGGGACTTGTAGCTCTCTGGACACAACGCCGAGGAACGTGACGGAGCTACAAGTGTCAGGTAGGACACGAGTCCCCCGGCCCAACACGTCCCACCTGCCAGAAATGAGTCTCTTTGAGATTCATCACGCTACTGCGCTGCCACGTGGAGCAGGAGTCTGCAAGGCTTGTACCGTTGCATGCACGAACAGCAGCACTACGCCAGCTGTGCCGGTATGATGAAGCTCGTGACAGTCCTGCAGTTCGTGCATGCAACGGCACAACAAGCCTTGCAGAGTCCTGCTCCACGAGGTGGTGGTGGCGGGCCAGCCACTCGGCCAGCGCCAAGAACAGGGAGGGGAGGTGGCGGCGATGGGACATCCAGTCCCACGCTCGCCGCCTACTGCACCCCCAAAATAATAAGCCCCCCTCCCGATAATAAGGCTAATATTTCGGGGTTTAAAAAATATAAGCCCTGTCTTATTTTTGGGGAAACACGGTATATATATTAGGTGTGTGTGTGTGTGTGTGTGTGTGTGTGTGTGTGTGTGTGTGTGTGTGTGTGTGTGTGACACATTTTTACTGATAATGAAAATGAAGGGAGACTAGTATAGATCTATTTCAAGCTATTTAGCTCTCATCAGCTAGCCATACCCTTACTGGGATTTGAACCTGGGCAGCCTGCCTATAAGGCAGTACCTTTAACCTCTAAGCCACAGGCTCTCCTCCTGTATCAGCTTGTACCAGGGAAAGGTTATATGTTTTTTTCTGTTGAATCAACCTGGTATACCCAAATATGGGAGGGAGCATTCCTTTTGTACACACACACACGCACACAAACACACACACACACAGATCCTCAATGGAAGGCAGGTTGGTAGCAATTGTTTTTTCTGCAGTTCTAATTATCCGTTGAAGTCTGTGTTTGTGAGGACTCAGAATACTATAATGTTTGGGGGAAATTCTATGATTGGATGGAAAATGAATATGGGTAGAAGTTAGTTAACACCAATTGAAGTGGAAGGAAGGTGATAGGCTAAGGATTTGAGACCTAGGCGACATAATATTTGATTGTTGGAGGTAGCACTATATTTAATATATATAAAAGGGTAAGACTTGTAGAAGTATTAACATAGAAGAGAGCTAAGGTTACTATTACTACTATAAATTATGGAAGTTTAGGGAGATGAGCTGCTCGAATGTTACCTATAAAATAATGGATGCACTCTGGAGTGAAAAGAGGGAGGAAGAGGGGAAAGAGGAGAGGAGAGAGGGAAGAGAGGGGAAGGCAGGAGAGAGGGAGGTGAGAAGGGAGGAGGAGAGGAGAAGATGAGAGGAAGGAAGAAGAGGGAAGTAGGAGAGGGGAGAGAAGGAGAAAGAAGGTAGAGAAGAGGGAGGGAGTTAGAGAGATAGGGGAGTGTTACGATATGGTATGGGGGAAACAGACATGCAACCATATAGTGTTATATGTATATTATTATGTTTGTTTATTTGATAATAACGTAAACATGTATGTTAATACTTGATAAGATGTTATGGTACATTTGTTGATGTGTATGAAGGAGAGTTAAAAAAAAAAAAATTAAAAAAAAAAGTCTGTGTTTGTCTTGTTGGGTTGCAGAGCCAAACCAGACAGTTATAGAGGTGCAGATGAGAGACTCAATCATTCCTCTGTAGAACTGTATCAGCTGCTCCTTGGGTAGTTTGAGCTTCCTGAGTTGGCGCAGAAAGAACATTCTTTGTTGTGCTTTTTTGATGACGTTTTTGATGTTAGGTGTCCATTTTAAGGCACATGTCCACATAGGGCAGATAGAGAAATTTTAGAGTCTTATGTGGGGAAGGAAGCTTCCCTGGACTTCCAGCATTTGAGGAGACCTAATGAGAAGATCACTGAGGGAAGTCTGGAGTGGTCTTTCCCCATCATTCGGAAAGGTTCCGCTTTTTGCAAAAGCCTAGAACAGTGGTGGCGAACCTTTTTAGGCTCGCATGCCAAAAAGGGGGGGGCGCTCGCGCGCGCTCGCATGCCCACACCCATTCCCTCCCCCCACGCATGCGCACAACACACCCCCATGCTGCCCCCTGCGCATGCGCACCCCCCCACCCCCGCGCAAAGGCTTACCAGAGGCTGGGACGACGAAACCGGCAAACCAGAAGTGCGGAAAAACGCACTTCCGGTTTGCCGGTGAGCTGTTTTTTGCACTCCGGAGGGTTCAGGGAAGCTCCCTGAAGCTCCGGAATGCAAAAAACTACAAAATGGACAAACCGGAAGTGCGGAAAAGTGCACTTCCGGTTTGTCCGTTTTGTAGTTTTTTGCATTCCGGAGCTTCAGGGAGCTTCCCTGAACCCTCCGGAGTGCAAAAAACAGCTCACCGGCAAACCGGAAGTGCGTTTTTCCGCACTTCCGGTCTGCCGGTGGGCAACCCTCGCGTGCCGGCCGCTATGGCTCCGCGTGCCACCTGTGGCACGCTTGCCATAGGTTCGCCACCACGGGCCTAGAAGGTCCAGCAGGTTCTTTAATGATCTCATTGCCTAATGAAAATGGATTCCTCTTTTTTAGGGCTGCTGCTCCATTGGGTTCTTTATTTGATAGTTGGGGATGAAAAAAACTCATTAAGATCCTAAGTTCTGTTTCAGAATAGTTCAAAAATACTGATCCTCATTGTTATTATTTATTAAATGTATATGCTGCCTGATTCCAAATGATTTGGGGCTTACAAATAAAACTTTTTAAAAATACAACAATAGAGAAAAATGAAGAGGGAAAATGGGAAGAGTGATCAAAAAACAAGATGAGAAATTGGATTTTCTAGGTGAGTGTGCAAATTAAGCAGGAAAAACATCATAATAAATAGAAGAAGTTATACTGCAATGTCACACCAAGATTTATTTACCTTTTCCTTTGCTCTTTATACCAGAAAGTTAACAGGAAGCATTTAATGACAAATGCACACCAGGTTTCTGCCTTGGCAGTTACGCTTGCTTCTGCATCATTCACAGAAGCCGAAATTTATTTGTTTAAAATTTACGGTACCCGGAAGTCTGCGTGCTTGTTACTTAATCATCCTTTTACTTATTTTCAGTATCAATTAAAACTATGTAATACTTTGTGTTCCCAAGAGGGAACTGAGAAATTGAAGAAAAATCACTGTAGCCTGAAAGTTACAAAATGGTTGGCCTTTCTTTTCTGTGCATAATGGAGTTACCAGGGTTTGTTTCTCTCGATGGTGCGAAATAAAACCTCACTTTGACAGGCACCCATTTTGCCTCCGAACAGCCTTAAGAGTGGCCTTGTCCACCCCGCAGACCCTTCAGCTGTGAACCTGGGTGGATAATTGAATGTTCTCCCCTTGAAGCTTGTAGGTAATCGGTGGAGCTGGGAGCAAAGAAAAAACCGGCCCTTTCATTCAGAGGCCTTTCTGAACCTAGCAGAGATAGCTGGCTCCCTAACATCGGGCATAAAACCACGACCTCTTTGCCTTGGCTTCTTCGGGGGCTTTGCAGGCCGGTCTCCTGTTGCGGCAATTCTCCCGCTGTTGTACTGGCCAAATCCCCTTGGCACGGCTGCTGCTTGCCAGCCCCCTCTCTCTCATTTCTGGCCATGTCAGGCCATTCTGGTCTGGATGCCCTCAACCAGTGCAGATGAGGAACACACCCTCCTCAGCTCTTACGGGTTTTAAGCAGAATCCCAGCGTGATGGAAGTTGGCAGCAGTTCAATTAACTCAGCATTGGCGTTCACTTGCAGGTTCTGCTTGGATTGCAGTTCCTCTGACGTGTCAGCAGAACCTCCAAAATGAAGTTGCAGCCTAAGAAGGCCTTGAAAGCTGCTGTAGCTCCTGTCCAAAGAGAACTTTGATTCCATTCTTTTATTTCAAAAGCCCTGATCATTGGAGGTTAATTTAATGTACCGTAAAAATAAAGTCTCCTTTGACTCAAATTAGACTCCCAAGGCATCACTTGGAGTATACGTGGCAGAAGTGATTTTCTGATACCTTTTCCCAAGATGTTTTGAGTTGCCGGTCGAGTCTCTGCCTGAGGTTTCCTGGAGGTCTCCATCCAGATAGTAGCTAGGCTTCAAGCTGTTTAGGTACCAGTCCCATCCAAGGGAGGAGCCTGTCCTGGATTAGAATGGCAGAGGGTCTTTCTACAAGTGTCTCTTCAGAAAAAATACTATCTAAATTTGTATATTTTTGGGTACACAACTAAAACTAATAACACTGTGGTGGGGCAGATTTTTGATGGAAGCCATATCATTACTATGCTGTTATAATCTGAGAATAATCAAATCAACATCTGAATGTTAGGGAAATTTCTGAAATCAAGTAATCCAAACTAATATTTGAAGCATGCCTCTTCCCTCCCTCCCTTTCACCCACCCACCCATCAAACCTTTTATTACCGCCTCTAGGCCTTAGAGGTCCTTTAAATAAGTGTAGAAGCATCTTGGATACAAAATTTGGCTATTAAATGTGGGGGTGGGGGGGTGGAAATGCCCAGAAGTGGCCTAGAGAAGAACCCGTATTTCTGGGTTTGAAGCAATACTTCCAAGACCAGAGGTTCAGGCTTCTCATTTGCCTAAGGACTGAAGTCTGATCAAATTAAAAAGCATGTAATTATCACCCAGCACTTGGTTTAGCATCCCACATGTGCTGTGCAGGAAGAAGAGGTAGAGCTAAAATGCCTGGAGATATTACAGCAGCTTGTAATAACTTGTTTGTGGCATGCATTATTTCAAACTTTACTTACTTTATTTGGCTTTACCTTACTTTAATAGGCTTTTCATCCCAGAGGATCCAGAGTAGTTTCAAAAAATCTTGAAACCACAAAAAGGCAACAGTGCTTAACAGTACCATAAACATTGAACGCAAAGCTCATTTTAAAACAAACAATATTCAAACTTCAAGGCCACTCACTTCCACAAATGCTGCAGTGAACACGCATACCTCAGCTGGCCTCAGCCCCCATTATTCTCCAGTGTGGCTGCAGCTCAGAGGAAGGGAAGCTTTCACAACCTTTTGCATTTTGTATATGGGAGGGGGAGGAAATGCACAGCCCCCCCCCCCGTAGAAACACGCCCTGCTCCAAGTCTGCAGCTGCCTTTCAGTCGCAAAGAGCACCGAGTGGCAGGAGACCCTGTTGGTCTCCCAGAGGGCAAAGCAGGGGAAGCCGGAGGGAGGGAGGGGCAGCAGCCGCGGGTGGGACCTTCCGGCTCCCCACAAGGCCCCCTCCCATCACTCTTCTCACCACCCTCCCTTAAGGGGCTGCCACATTCTCATACGTTTTCCCACCCAGAGACGTTTGCCGTGCATAGGAACTACTAGGAGAAAAACAATCTCTCTTTTAAAAAAAGCTTTTATGAAAGCACTGACATTTAAACTTCTAATCTGCCCTTTTACTGAATAATTTTTCTGAACTTTCCAGGAGAGCTTCTGTTGGGGAGGCTTGCTGGCCAGGTGGAGGTGGTGGCTCCTGTGGGTGGCAAGAGGCCCCTCCAAACTGCCTGTGATTGGCCTTTCCGGCTGTTTTCAGGTCAGGGCAGACTTAGCTTACATGTTAGTCTCCCCCTCTCTTTAATCTATATCTGCCTAACCCATAATAGGGTTTCACAGATTGAAAGTCAGTTGTGATTTATAGGCTGCTTTGTCTCGGGAAGGTTTCTCCCTCCCCCTTATACCAGTGATGGCGAACCTATGGCTGTGGCACGCGTAGCCATATCTGAGGGCACACGAGGCATTGTCCTATGTCAGCTCCAGCATGCATGCATGCGCTGGCCAGCTAATTTCCAGCCTTCATTTCGACCATTTTCGCTCTCCCCATGGCGAAAACGGCCCAGCGGGCCAACCGGAAGTTCACTTATGTGCTCACCCTCCGCCTCCTTTTCGCTGTCAGAGGTCTTCAGGAACTTCTTCTGCTTTGGACAGTTGCAGCCAGGCCTCTCACATCTCGGCCCATTTCTTCTACAGCCGGGAAGGCTTTCCTGAAGGCCTGTGTAGCCGATAACAGAGCTCCAGATCGATCCGGAGCTCTTTTATCAGCTGCAGAGGCCTTCAGGAAAGCCTTCCCGGCTGCAGAAGAAATGGGCCGAGTTGCAACTATCTGAAGGTAAGTAGTAGGGCAGCTCCACTTCCTTTTGTTTCCGAACTTCCAATTGGCCCGTTGGGCCATTTTTTGCCATCCCCAGGCTTCAGGGGGCTTTCCTGAACCCTGGGGAGAGCGAAAAACAGCTCAACGGGCCTACTGGAAGTCTGGAGGCTTCAGTGAGGCCTGTGTGCATGCGCGGGGTGGGGGCAGCGCGTGGGGGTTTGTGCGCATGCACAGGGCATTGCATTATGGGTGTGGGCATGCACACGCTATCACGCGCGCGCACACCCTTTTGGCACCCGAGCTGAAAAAGGTTCGCCATCACTGCCTTATACCCTTTTTTTTCCAAAGAGGAACTTCATCAACTGGTTTATGAAAATGATTTTAACATGGAAAAGGTTATTATTTCAGGTTGAATAGGTAGTGATACCTAGGCAGGGCTTGCTGGAGTCCAGTTGCACATGCTTAGCTGTTTGCCAGATCTAAATAGGGGTTTTGTTGTCTGTTGTTGCTGAGAATAATTTGAGGATTATATAGTATGTTTCCAAGCCTATTTAGGTGTCCATAGAGACAAAATTACTTGGACAAGACTTTAGTTGAGCTATCTTGTTTTCTAAATAATATTCTGCATAGAAAGCAGACTCATAGTTCAGGAAAGTAGATTGGTCAGAAATTATAACTGACCATTTTTACAAGGCAAGGTAAGACTTCAAAAAAAAAATTAGAACGTAGAGGCCATTCCCCCCCCCCCCCCCCCCGGTAGAAGGCTGGTTCAAAGTGTGTAACTGTCACTCTTCTCTTTCCCCCACCTCAGACTCCTTAACAATGTGCTGTAAAACAAAATGGAGATTTCAGGCACTGCTGGTAATTGTTGTGCAAATATAATACTCCCTCCAAGCTGCTAAATAGGCCAGTGCTCTGTTTACACGAAGAGGCAGCCAGCTTTCCAAGTGTAATGAGTCAGCTACATGAACAGAAGGGGTGTGGAATTAATCTGGCATCCGTCTGGCTTGCTCTCAGAAAACCAGGTTTTCAACCTCCCTGTGAAATAGGTATATATCCTAACTACAAATGGTTCTTTTGCTCTCCAGAACAAGCAAGCCATCCCCCCCCCCCAGCGTAATTGCACCAAATGCAAGGCCAAATGCCCTTCGTGGATTCATTTTGAACTGGAATATCCATTTGGAGGTGGCTGTCAGTGAATATATTCCGAAAGGATTGAATGTCCCGTCTCCCATTTCCCACAGGCTGTTTTTTATCTTCCCTTAAGTGCTTGACTAAAGAAAATGAGGACGCCTGCTGATGTCACGCAGAAGCTCTGTCTGAATAAGGGACTGCTGGCTTGATTATTTCTCGGGGGCCGGCTAATTGTGTCAGCCATCACAAAATGAGGGTGGAGATGATGATGCAATACGTTCCCCATGCTTATTGTGAACCCAGACCTAACTTTCCTCCCTGGTTTGACAATTGACTGTAAATGTTGAATGATCTATGGCAATGTTGCTCAACCTTGGCCACTGGAAGACGTGTGGACTTCAACTCCCAGCTTTGCTCCCAGAGACATGCGTGGGATCGGAACAGAATCAGGTGCCACTGCCTGTTTGGAAAAAAGAAAGTCGTCCTGCTCCCCAGGGCCCTGGGGTTGCAGAAGGTCACTACAATCCGACCCCAGCCGAGTTGTGGCCCGAGCCTTGGCCAGGAGCTGCCTAAATAGGGCTGGATTAAACAAACCCTTGAAGGCTAGTTTTGCTGCTGGGTCCGGATCTAGGTCCGACAAGTCATCTTCCCCCTGCAGCTCCCCCTCCGAAAGGGAAATCTGACTAGCATCGGAGTGATCTGATGCGTAGGCCTCCTGATAAACAGGATAGTCCTCAGTTGGCCCCAAGAGCCCCCTATACCCCTCGTGGTGAGAAGGAGCAGCCGGGGCAGAGGGTCTCTGATGCAGCTCCGCTGCAATGCCCTCCCGGATGGCTGCCGTTAGCCAAGCCTTAACTGAAGGAGGGATGCCCAGATCGAGTCTTCCCCTGGCGGAGCCCTGCCGAAGTAAGGGTAAAGGTAGCTGAAGGAGCGGGATGAGGGAGGCTCCCTGCAGTGGAAGAATCCTGCAGGGCAACTATCACTGGAGCCTCCACTAACCCAGACATGGGCAACGCCGCCTGGGAAACAAGCTTCCCTTCTCCAGGCTGTAGAGGCTGCGAGGCAATGGAAACCGGGGAAGGGTCCGGACGAAGTCCCGCCGAACTGAGCCTCCCCGCATTCTCCTCGGCTCTTGCAAATTCCCTCTCCAGGGCCTTCTGCCTCTTACGAGCTGCCCGCTGCTCTGCTCTGGACGGCTTGCTGAGATCGTGAGCCTTCGCCTTAAGCTTCACTGCGGCCACCAGGCTGGCAGATCTAGCTTTAGCCGGGGCCCTGGTCGACTTGTCAGAGGCGGGGGGGACCAGGAGCCCTTGTGATGAGAGGTGGAGGCAGTCTCCCCGTCCATCCTGAGCCAGAGTAAGAAAGAAGGGAAACAATTAATATGAGAAAGCCAGGCCACAGACCTGCCTTCCTCCCACCAGGAGAGGCCCTCCCCCAGGCTGTTTCCTGAAATCAGGCCCAAAGACCTGAAAGCCCTGGGAAGAACCTGGAAACAGACCAGGCCCAAACCTGTCAATAATATCCTGTGCAGGCCGCTGGTTGAAGGCAGGCTGATGCAATCATTGCTGCCACTGCAAAAATAGAGGTAGGAGTATGGCCACCCACGCAACCAGGAGCCCCTCCTCCACGTAGCAATCCAATGCCCATCAGAAAGGGCAGAGCGCAATCTGTCTCTTACAGAAGCCACTGTGGCAAAATAAGGGCAAACGCAAGAGGCGACCGATGGTGAAACCTGAATAAGTATCTAGGCCCGAGCCGGACTCTTGACTGAGATCCTTGCCACTCCCAAAATGGCTGCCCAATGGACCACAAAATGGCATTCGCGCCAAAAAAACAGGAGCATTTGCCTAAGCGATTGCCAGCCGGTCAGACGCAAAAAGGAAGAGCGCCCGGTGCTTCTGAGGCAGGGCTGGAGCACCTGGATGTTTAAAGCACAATTCTTTTGAATCCAGCAGTCTTTTCACCAGGAACACAGATTGCGAGGCAGCAAACAAAAGCGAGCTTAACCGGATGCCAGAGGCAAGGAGGAAAGCCGCTGGCCAGCTGATGCAGCTCTTTAAATGGCGGGTGCGACCACCCGCTCCAAGTTGAAAACGTTGCTGGACAGGATGATCGGAAGGCACAAACCTGCAGCAGGGTGGGAAAAGTTACCCCCTGCCCTGTTCCTCAGTGCTCTACTGGCCTAAACCACTGACAGAAATAAGCGGTGCAGCAGACGCTGCAGCCCGCTCGATCACCCGGAGGCAAACGAGGCGGGCACTCACAGTTAGAAATAGACAAGTTCCAAAACGATCCACAACAAACTTCAGGGAAGTCCAGGAAAGGTTCCTAGAATCAAAGTCCAACAAACCGAGAGCTCAAGGAGCAATGAAAAATGTGTCCAAGAACTGAGGACTGAGTTGAACGACTGAGGAAACGTCATCAGGGAGGCGGATCCTCAGAAAATTCAACCCAGTCCATAGAGCTATGGGACTTAGAGCAACCCATCCTGAACTCTCCCTTCGATACGAGGGAAAACCCGGGTGTACTGGATGTACTAAGAGACTGAGCAGCCCTAACCATTGTAGCTCTTCCCTAGTACAAACGGGGTTGGAAAACTTTCCCTGAAGATTTGTTGGTTAGTAGCAACTATAGAATAGTTGATGAACTGTTTTGATCTCTTCCATTTCCGCTTTTGAGTCTTGTCATCAATGTTTAAGTTGAATACCATTTGCTTTCCCTAAACCTTCATCATTTACATGGTATCAGTATTTATGCTTCACAGGTCAAAGGACTCACCAATCCAACAAAAAGAAGGGGGTCCATTTGAGATCTGCATACAGGAAGAGGAATTCTGTTGTGCATATTTTCTGGCATCACTTTTTATACTTTCTTTTGGTTGGAGTCTATTGTTGGCTGAATTTTATTTTAAATGAATATATCTTGTCTTTTCAACTGACAAATGGCTTTCAAGGCTGATATTAGAAACAAAGGATTATTGGGGATTTAACTTACTTAATATTTTAGTGTTGGCTTTAGTGTCCAAGATACTTGTAATTCAGAGCTGTAAATGCTAGAAAAGGTCAGGAACCTGTAAATAGAGCAGGCCAGATATCTGGCTGAATAAAAGAAATTCAGGTAACTCGCCCTGCAAGTTAATGTGTTACTCACCCGTGCTGTAAATGAAATTTCAGCTGCTTTCATTATATTATAGAACATCTTACTCTCACAATTCAGTAAAATAGAAGAAAATTATGGTAATTATAACTTAGTGTGTCATCGTTTCCAAGATATGGATTTAGGGATTTTTTGTCTTGAACCCTTATTGGGTGGCTTATTTTGTGCTCAGTCACTGGACCTCCTAGGGCATCAAAGCGACGAGAAAGCTGTTGTGTTTTTCATGGAGCTCTTGCTGTAAAGAGAATCGATTTGATCCTGGTACACATCTCTCCTTTTTCTTTCCCTGCGATGCATGCTGTAAAAAATCCAAGATTCCTTAGAGAAAAGAATGGTTGTTTTTTTTTTTACTCACCTCTTCCCCCCAACCCAGCTCTAATTAGTCACGGTACTAGAGCCTGAACAGCTTCTTTCAGTTGGATTGGAAAGCTTGCTGCATACCTGTAGCCAAATGATGGGATGTGGCAACTCTGTGTGTGTGTGTGGTAGGTAGTGAGGGAAACCTTGTTCGGTCCTCTGTCTCCTTTGGTTAAAACAAAGTGGTTGAATTCTATAGTGACTGCAAAGTCTGTTGGAGATATGTTACAATGTTTACTACTACTACTATTACTACTGTTGCTACTATGTGTTGCAAAATTTAGTTGTTTTTTTAATCTTGTAACCAAGCAACTCACAGCATGGGTAAGAAAGCTTTGTTGCTGTGCTCGTGAATTGTGCTTTGCCTAGACTTATATATTTATATATATATATATAAAGGTAACCCTGAGTGGCTTGGGGAAGGCATTTTCTCAGTTGTGCGAAAAATGTTAGGTGCCGCCTTTATAGTTTCCCATCTTCGCTTCCTTCTAGCAGCGGTTTGATATCAGAAGCAAATTTCTCTGGCAATTTACCATTTGCTATAAATGGCTTTATGTGACACTCCCACGAGCAACAGGAGAATGCAATTTAGTTGCATCAGACATAGGAAGAAGGAATTACGGTTTCATGGAAAAGTAGCTGCATGTTTGCATGTACATGTACAGATTTTTTTAAAAAACGATTATCCCTCTAGGGAATCCAGATAAATTGTCCTTCAGAGCCATTTTCTACATGCAAAGGTTTGCCTCTCAGGTGGCCTTGGGAGCGCTGCCTGCATTCCTTCGCAGGTGAACTGGAAAGGCAGGGTCCCTAGACGGTTCCCATCATGGCTCTCGGCTTGTCCGGGTCCAGAGAGGCTCAGCCAGGGTCTCGGTTATTGTTAGCGGTCATTCCCTCCCCCACCCTTTTCTTCCAGGCCATGGCTCACCTTCTTGTGTGTTTCCTTCTTGCAGACAGTTGATGATGAAGCGACGGCAGCATAAATGAAGGACAAGTAAGGAAGGCAGAACGATGCCCAAGGGTGGGTGTTCTAAAACACCACAATCGGACGATTTCTCTCTCAGCAACAACATGGTGGAGAAACAAACAGGGAAAAAGGTAACGTGTCTTTTTCATCTTTTCAGTACTTGGGAGCATTTTGTTGGGAGAACTTCCTTCACACGCTCTCTCCCCCCCCCCCCAGCACCTTCTCCACCTGGCAGCAGCCACTTACCCGCCCGCCAGCCTGCTGGTGAGCCACCTGTGCATTGCAGTTTCCTGCCAGCTTCTCCACAGATTTGGCTGTGGGAAGCCAGCAGGAAATTGCCTCGCTTGATGGCCACAGGATTCGGTTAATGACAGCAACCGGGACTGCAGAGATTGCTCCGGCTAAGCAATGCAGTCGCTCTTCCTGACAGCATCACTTAGTGATGGAAATTTTCCAACAGACATTCAAGGACTACCTGAATATAAGTGCAAATGATAAAATAGGTGTTGCTGCGGTCTTCATGCAAACAGCTGTTTTTCTTCCCACCAATGCAGTGAAATATCTTGAAGAAGCAGGTGTGACTTGCAGTTTTTAGGAATGCTGGGAATGTAATCTCCAGAATGTGATTTCCGCTGCTTTCCCTCGCTTCCTAGCAGGGTGGGCGTGACAAGACTTCTCAAGAATAGATCTTCCACCCTTGCTTACCTTTCCTGTTCTCCTGTACAAAAGAGCACACGCTGTGTTCACAAAGGGCCGAGCAAAGCTGATGAATTGGCTGCAAGGAGGGGCACCAGCCCATCTCGGCTTCCTAGTTATCTGCACTGCTGTGTGCCGGAACCATGACGGAGGGGCAAGGCAGTTGGTCACGAGACCTTTGCTTCCAGGGATTGCTGTGTGTGCTTTTAATTTGCCTTGTGTTTGTCAACACTTCCCAAAGGCTTCGCTCTGCATGGCTTCCTCTGCTTGACTCTGCTCGCTTGGGAGGGTCCCAGGAGAATGCACAGGGCTGCTGGGAATCTCATTCCAAGCCTTGGCCAGAAACCAGTGCCAGACTGGTGTTAAACTCAAAGTGCCTTGTGGGATGAGCAATTGGTGAAACATGGCTTCCCCTCCAAGTGAGCGGAAGAGAAAATCGTGTGTTCATTATTGACTGAAAATCCATCAGTTCCCCCCAAGTTATCTGGTCTTTTCTCTAGATATTCCTCTGTAGCCAATTGGGAGCTGTTGTCCTTGCAGCAAAAACTTGCTGGATTGTGTGAATTTTGATTTTCGTTTCACAGAATTTAACGTATGTATCACCTAGGCTTTGATAAACAAGCTAGCAGGAGAAATATCTGCACAGTTTCTCACCACTGCTGTTTTCCATCTGCTTCATTAAATCGCAAAACTGAAATCTTCCTTTGTAATCTCTATCGCCTCTCCTCCCCTCCTCTCTATCTCCTCTATCTCTTCTCTATCTCTCATATATATGTGTGTGTGTGTGTGTGTGTGTATACATAAGACCCTGTCTTATATTTTTTTTGAACCCTGAAATAAGTGCTTGGCCTTATTGCCATGCACTCAAAAGCCCGTTTGGGCTTATTATCAGGGGATGTTTTATCTTGGGGAAAACAGGGTATGTTCCAGCATAACTCTGGAACGCCTCCAGCAATTTTAACCAAACTTGGTACACAGATGACTTACCCTCTAGAAACAAATACTGGGGGGGGGGAGATACCCCTGGTTTGTGTGTGTGTGTGTGTTCCAGTATAACTCTGGAACGCCTGGGCCGTTAAGGAGAGCGAGTGCAGCGTCCTAGAGCAGCAATTGTTTGTGATGTCAGTTGCTTCATAGCTTCCTCTGGAAAGCCAGCCGTGATGTTCGCCCTCCAGTGGACCAATGGGGAAGCGCCTGATGGATTTGGGGCGAAGTGCCAAGATCATAGACAAGGCGGGAAAGAGGAGCGCATGGGAGAGGGAAGGGAGAGGGCAGGGATGATGGGCATGGGAGTAGGGGGAAGAGAGGCCCCTCCCAATGGCTCCCTGTCAGAGAAATGCTTCGACGTCTATAAATACCTGGGCAACGCTGGGTTATCAGCTAGTATGAGTTAAAAGGGGTGGAGGTCAGAGGTGGGTTCTTCCTGGTTCGCCCGAACCAGTAGCAACCCGCTGTTGACATCACAATGATGTCATGGAACCGGTTCAGTTGGTGCCGGTCGGTGGACGCCACTATCTTTTTTTAAAAAATTTTTGGGAATTTTTTTTGGGGGGGAATTTTTTCCGGGTTTTTTTTCTTCTGCGCATGCTCAGAAGCCCGGTTTCCGGCCCTGCGCATGCGTCGCCATCTTGTTTTTGGCTTTTTTTTGGAATTTTTTTTTAATTTTTTTGGCACTGCGCATGCGCGCGCGCACTGCCACACGGCACGGGAGGAAGCGAACTGGCAGCGAGGTAAGTTAGAACTCACCCCTGGTGGAGATGTTGCTAGTTCTCAGTCTCAGAAAGGCCGTAGGACTTTATAATGTGATGGAAGCATTTTGGCCCTATTCCAGCTTCCATTTCCATCATCTTACCTCCACAATCTGGTTAGCTGTAAGGGATGCTGGGACTGTAGTCCCATAGCAAAGTAAAAGAGCCTTCCTTCCTTCCTTCCTTCCTTCCTTCCTTCCTTCCTTCCTTCCTTCCTTCCTTCCTTCCTTCCTTCCTTCCTTCCTCATAATAATTGTAAACGGCAGTCAGAATTATTTTGGTGGAACTGTTCTACTTGGAGCATAACTGGGATTTAAGTTTTCTTTATATCATTCTGCAGAGTTTAGGACAATGAGTATCTATTTCTTCAGATATAAAATAAAACTATAAATTGGGATTTTCTTATTAAAAAATTAGAGATCACAAATTTTGGCCCCAAATATATTAGGATGATTATTTATTTATTTATTTATTTATTTATTTATTTATTTATTTATTTATTTATTTATTTATTTATTTATTTATTTATTTATTTATTTATTTATTTATTTATTTATTTATTTATTTATTTGGTGAGATTTATATACCGCCTCACAGTGCAAGCACTCTCTAAGCGGTTTACACCAGTAAGCAATGTATATTTATATTGCCTCCAACAATCTGGGTCCTCATTTTACCTACCTCGGAAGGATGGAAGGCTGAGTCAACCTTGAGCTGGTGAGATTTGAACTGCTGACCTGCGGCTCAGTTTCAGCTAAAGTGGCCTGCAGTACCTGCCTCTAACCGCTGTGCCACCTCGGCTCTTAGACACACACACACACACACACACACACACACACACACACACACACACACACACACACACACACACACACACACACACACACACACACACACACACACACACACACACACACACACACACAAAAGGGCCCAGCCTACACAAATCACCTATGTCACCATTTTGATGAATTATTCATTCTGCAGACACCTTTGGGATAGTATTAAACGGGTCACAATATGACCCCAACCATGATGGCAGATAATTTAGTCGAGCTTTTTTGGACTTCAACCATATAAAGTTTTTTTAAAAATAATTTTTATTTGAATATAAACATTAAAAAAGACACACAAACATTAAACAAAACAATATATGTACATACACGTACATATATACATATAGACCTCTTAGGTACTTCCACAGTAAGCGTCTTGACGTTATCTTTTTACTTATATATAACTATACGTCTATATATAACTGTATATATCATATTTTTCTTATAATTTTTATCTAAATATATATTAATGCATACATACATTTATAATAACTAAACTTGTCTATTTCTATATATGTTCATAATTTATATATCAATCTATACATTTCTATTTTTTTTCTTTTCTCCTTTCCAGCCAATTATAAAAAGAATTCCAAATTTCAAAATATTCCGAATCTTCTTTCTGATTTAATTCCATTGTTAATTTGTCTAATTCTGCACATTCTAATATTTTTCTAATAATTACGTTTTCAGTCGGTACATCGCCTTGTTTCCAGTATTGTGCTAGGCATATTCTTGCCGCTGTCAGTATATGAATGATAATATACCAATATTTCCTTTCTATCAATTGTTCTAATATCCCTAATAGGAATATTTCTGGTTTAATGCTTATTTTTTGTGTGGTTATTTCTTCGAGCCAGTTGTGTATTTTTTGCCAATTTTTTTTAACTCTTGGGCAGGTCCACCACATATGGTAGTATGTTCCGTTTTTATGTGGGCATTTCCAGCATTTGGGATTCATATTTTGATACATTTTGGCCAATCTCGCTGGTGGTAGGTGCCATCTGTAGTACATTTTATAAGTATTTTCCTTATATGAAGTTGATTTAGTTAATTTCAAATTTTTAATCCAAATTTCTTCCCATCTTTCCAAATTTGTCGTATCCAAAATTTTTGATCCAACTAATCATATTGCCTTTGACAGTTTCTTTTTTCATTTTGTAATCTAATAAAAATTTATAAATTTTGGTTATCATTTTTTTCCTTTGTCCCAATAAAATTTTATCCAATTGTGATTTCTTTTCTGCTATTCCAGATTTCTTCTTATCCTCTTATAGTCTAGATCTAATTTTATAATATTGCCACCAATCTATTCTAATTCCTTGCTCTTTCAAAATTTCAATATCTTTCAGGTTCCCTTGTTCATCCAAAATTTCAAAATACTTTACCATTTTATGTATATCTGTTGTTGTGGGATAAGTGGTCGCTTCCATGCTGGAAAACCTCATAGGAATTTCTTTATAATGTTGGTGTTTTATTTTAGTCCATATTTTATGTAGCGATTCTCTGATTTTATGTTTTTGAAAATAGGAATGTGTTTTATGCTTTTCATCCCACAAGAACCCATGCCATCCAACTGTAGATCATGTCCCTCGAGCGCTAGTATCCTTTTATTGTTAATTTGTATCCAGTCCGTTATCCATTGCAATACTGCTGCTTGATAGTAAATTTCCCAATCTGGAAGTCCAAAGCCCCTTGCTCTTTATTGTCCTGTAGATGTTTTAATCTAATTCTTGCCTTTTTCCCTGCCCAAACGAATTTTGATATCATTTTGCTTAAATTTTCAAAATACTTTCTATCTAGTTTAATCGGTATCGTTTGGAACAGGTACAATATTTTTGGAAGTATTGACATCTTAATTGTCAATTCTCCCTATCAACGAAATAGGTAGCTTGCTCCATTTTTCCAAGTCTTTTTCTATCTGTTTATTTAATTCTATATAATTATCATTTTTAATTGTTGTACACTCTGCTGTTAATATTATACCAAAGTATTTAATTTTTTTGACAACTTGGATTTCTAATTTGTCTTCTAATTCTTTAATTTGTTTATTTGGCAAATTTTTTGTTATTATTTTGGTTTTATTTTTATTAATTTTTAAGCCTGCTACCTTTCCAAATTTATTTATTTCTTCTAACAATTTTGGCCCTGTTTCTACTGGGTTTTCTATATTGAAGACCATATTGTCCGCAAAGGCTTGGAGTTTGTATTCTTGTCCTCCCTACTTGGAGAGGGAGGCTTTACTCACAGTCACTCATGCCCTTGTCACCTCATGGCTGGACTACTGTAATGCGCTCTACATGGGGCTACCCTCAAAGAGCATCCGGAGACTCCAATTGGTGCAGAATGCAGCTGCGCGAGCTGTGGTGGGTGTTTCGAGATACACCCATGTAACACCTATTCTCCGCCAGCTGCATTGGCTGCCTATTAGTCTCCAGTCACAATTTAAGGTGTTGGTTTTGACCTTTAAAGCCCTACATGGCTCAGGACCAGGTTACCTCCGGGACCGCATCCTACCACATACCTCCCTACGACCAGTTAGGTCCCACAGAGTTGGCCTCCTCCAGGTCCCATCAGCCAAACAATGCCGGTTGGCGGGTCCACGGGGGAGAGCCTTCTCTGTGGGAGCCCCATCTCTCTGGAACCAACTCCCACCAGAGATCCGGACTATCCCCACTCTACTAGCCTTCCGCAAAGCCGTAAAAACATGGCTCTTCCGGCAGGTGGGGTGAAGAAGATCGGATTCTCCCATGAATGAATGGTTTTTAAAATTATATGTCTTTTTAAAATTAGTATGTATTATGTATATTGTTCTTATTCTTGTTGTACGCCGCCCTGAGTCCTACGGGATTGGGCGGCCTATAAGAACTTTTAATTACATTAAATTAAATTAAATTAATCGAAACTCCTGCTTTTTTTGAGGTTTATATGCCCATCCTTATGTACCATCTGGGCATTAATGACATATCAGTCTCTATTCTAAGGCAGTGTAGAAGTATTTTCAAATCAGCTGATTGGGTCATCTAACATTCAGGAAAAACATGTTTAGAAAACATCAAGTAGTGAATAGTTCCTGAGGATAACTAATAGTTATTGGGCACTCTGCTTCCGAAACAGTTTGTATCGTAATATTTATCCCTAATGTGTTCTGAAGCTGTTGACTTAAGTGTTTGAGTCACAAGTTTTCTTTAAAAAAACACAACACCTCCAGTTAACTGATCTAGATACTTAATTCATTATAACAAGATGTCTCTAACCTAATGAGGTTTGGAAACTTTTTAAGGCGTCCAAAATAGCAACCTGCTTGCAATCCAGAGTGAGTCAATTAATCAGGATTAAAAAAAACACACAAGCATTTTTAATGTGCTTAGTTCAATCTGTTCTCTACAATGGAATGTGCTGATTTTAACCCTGGATAATGAAGGTATTTCTAATTGCACTTCCCATGATGCAAAAATTGGTGTATACTGTTATTGGAAAAATACAACCCTTTAACTTTGTTCCATTGCTACTAATGTTGGTGGGATTTCATCTACGGAAGAGTGGCAGTGGGGCACGCAGATTCTCTCTGGATCAGAGAGCTGGTATGTCCAGGGGCTCTTCAATGTTCTCCCCAGGAGTTCTGCCTTGGCTTATTTTCCCAGACATTTTAATAAGCCTCTTGATTTTTTAAAAATGCTTCTTTTTTAAATGTTTCATTTTATTATGGCTTTTTTATTATGCATTTTAGTGATAGTGTTTGAATATTTTTGTTTTAGAAATTCCTCTGATTGTAGTTTGTTGTAAGCTGCCCTGGTAAAACCTGGCTTTAAACAAAACAACAAATTTAAAAGCGATCCCTGTTCTAAGCCCACTTCATCTCTGCAAGGAGCCAGCTAAAAAGCCCAGTGCAGACGGTCAACTTCAGCTATTTCTCTTTCTTGTAGAACCACTTAGAACCTCCTGTTTAGTTTGAATTTGTGTAAAATGTAGTTGGAATAGTTGGCCCGTAGTTACATTGCTGAACACAAGCCTTGATATAGAAAACATTTATTAAGTGCACCTGATAATCAGACATCCTCAATCCACAGCAAGGAACAGGGCAGCTAAGCAGTCTCCAACATCCCACCTAAAGCCATAGAGAATCAGTACAGGTAGTGCTGGGCAGTTGTGCGCGTGCAAACCTCAGCATACACATAAAACTTATTTTTAAAAAACATCAAATCTAAATCTAAATCTAAATCCCCTTTTTTGTTACTTTAGACATGCACAGATGGGCTGTTGTGCAGGCATAGATATCTTTTTAAAGGTTACCATTAAATCAGGGGTGTCATACTCTATTTCATTTAGGGCCACATCAGGGTTGTGTTTGATCTCGGTGTGTGTGGGTGGGTGGCCAGGGTGGGTGTGGCCAGCTCAATGTCACTCATGTTGGGGGCGCCTGTGGCAGTCTGAGCGCTCTGCCAGCAAAAACGGGCTCTCCTCCTGCAACCCTCTGCCAGTGAAAATGGAGCTCGGGAGGGCCCGTTTTCACTGGCAGAGGCACTGTGGGCCGGTCCCTTCACTGTTTCCAGGGTGGCCCCGCATGCCAGATCTAAGCACCCCTGCAGACCGAATCCAGCCCACGGGCCTTGAGTTTGACACCCCTGCATTAGATCATCTGCGCAGAGTTTCCCTTTCTTCTCATTCAGTTGTGATGGATCTTGATAGCCCTGGGGTGCAGAGCTGCAGGTGGTCTGTGCGCTCCAAAGGCCCCTCCTTTGAGATAGCAAAAGAGCTGCCCAGAGACACCTGTGTGAGCCACATTGGGCAGGTGGGGAAACTCCCTCCATCTGGATCGTGCAGACAACCTCTGCCAAAGGAGGGGGCCGTTCAGCCCCTTGCTTCCCGTGCATTCAAGGCCTCACTGTTCTGTCTGTGCTTTTATGCAGCAACAGAAGCACCATGGTTAACCCTATCGGCTTGGCCCAATTGCCATAGTTTTGATTTTGCAAAGGTTTAAAAAATACCACAAAGTGGCATCTTGAAGTAAGAGGTTTGACAGCCGTCTTGCAACTGCCGTGAACTTGGGAAATGTTCAGACAAGCGTACATTTATTTTTTCCGGACAGTAGCTTGATAGCAACTTTGCTTAAGAAAGTCCACCTTGCTGATAGCAAATATGAGGGCTTTTGTGAAAATCCTAATTTTCCTGTGTTTTTTCTAGGATAAAGATAAAGTTTCTCTAACCAAGACTCCAAAATTGGACCGGAGTGACGGTGGCAAAGAAGTGAAGGAGAGAGCTACAAAACGGAAATTACCTTTCACTGTTGGAACAAATGGAGATCAAAAAGATTCAGATACAGGCAAGAATATACAACATTATATTATTTAAAGCTGGTCTCAAAATTGAGAGGTTTTGGACAAAGGTCAAGTCTCTAAAAAGGATGCGGAAAAACCACATTTAACAGCAAATCTGCACCCATTTTGATGGCACTTATTCTTGATGCAGACCCCTTTTAATATGCTCTGAAATCTGTACTTCTCTTTTTTGGTATTTTTCTAGTCTGTCAATTTGTATCTTTTCAGGAGTGCCAAAAAATTAAGCTATGCAGTTTTTGAGATAAAACATATAATCATCAGATTATCGTTTTACAAGCATAATCTCTCTGCCCCTACCTTTTAGCCCTTTGTGCTGAATATTCATACATAAATGGTGAAATGAGTGCAGTGTGTAGATTGTCACCTGTTTTATTCTGTCATAACCTGAGAAGCCACAGTTGGCCCTGAGCACCGTTCAGTAGCTAAATGTGTCCCACAGATGGCAGCTTGGCTTCCCATAATGCACCCCCTTAATTGGAATTTAGCTGTCTGCCTCTGCATTTCCAAAGCTCTGCCCTCTCCCCAGTGCAAAATGTGCTGCTAAGCTATCAAAAGTGAGAGTTGAAAGGTTTCACTGGTGGTTGGTGTTTTGGTTTGGTTTTCCTCTGGGTCCTTAATAACCAGAACATCCTCTTGTACTCAGAAGGAAAAGCCTTTTTTTAAAATTCCAGTGGTTCAGGAAGCAGTGGAAATGGCAAACCATATCTGTGGTAAAATAAAAGAACAAATGGATATGAAGTTTGGCTATTTGAGGATAGCAACCCAGTGTCTGGTTTAGTGTGGATAGAGAATTACTGTGATGTTGCCTAAGAATCCAGCTACAGTCAACATCATTTTCATTGTGTAATTAGTTGGAAGGTTGTCATCTCCGCAGGAAACACCGTGATCCTTAAATATTAACCCAAATCATAAACTGCTTGTGATTTTAGGTAATGCTATGTAATGGGAATAGGGCTTTCTATTGTTTGTTTCTGTTGTTTTTGATTGTATGGCTAGAAATTTCATGACGACTTAATGGCTTCTGAAATATGGTTTTGCAGGCTCAGGAGCAGTTGCTAGATTTCAGCTCTTTTTGGGGTCACCTATGTAGAACTCCTAGTTCAGCTGACTGCTTTGTTCTGTAGAATTCTAATTCCATTCTAATTCTAATAGTTCTAATACCCAGACCGGTCAAGACAATAGTAGTAAGAGGTATCTGGCAAGAAAGTATGAAAGAGAATTTCTCTTCCCTGACCTCCGAGTATTGCACTTCTTAGGTTACTGTGCTTCTACATTTCCCAGCAGTCTTCAGAATTGGCTAGAAATAACTGGCTTATTTTTCTCCCATTCTCTGCAAGCTTATTCTGCATATGATTATATCTGCTACATCCAGGAAAGAATGAAAAAAAAGAATCAGAGGTTGGGAACATATTTTAGAAATTCTGTTACTTTTGCAGCCTCCAGCAACTCTTCTTCTGCCTGTACTGAAGAGAAGGCCTGGAGCTCTTCCAGGTCCACCATGGGTGTACTCTTTGTGCTTTAACTCCGGTAAGGGAGAGGCCTTATCAGCAGAAGGAGGCAGCCCAGCCTTTGAGGAGAGCCGGAAGGCAGGCAGGCGGGTGAGCGGCTGGGTGGGGAGGCGACCTCCTCAGCCGTTCCTCAGCAGAAGCAGCTTCCCCACATTCAGCATCTACTCTGGTGGGCTGCTGCTTTTCTTGGCTTCTGGCTGAGTCAGAGAGCTGCCCAGAAGATGCCAGAAAACTCTGGCTTGATTCGTGGGCTTTCTTCCTGTAAAGGCGTATCATGTCCTGCGGTTTGCTTGTTTTTTGCTCTCTTGTTTTGGGAAGGCTTGCAGATGGCTGACAGGCTCCTCAAGATAGGCCTTTGAAGCCCTGAGGCACCTCAAGTGGGGGTGCTGTTCAGGCCACTGGGGAACGTGACCGTGGTTTTAGAGGGGGGCAATGTTCAGAGTGGAAGCGGGCAATGGTGCTTTAGATCCAGCATATGGTCCCACTCTCCGCAATGGCTGGTTTCTCTTGAAAGACGCCATGCCTTCTCCTGGGCCGGCACAGCAGTCCCCAGGCTGAGGAAATTGGTGGTTAAGACGGTGGCGACAGGGCTGTGACAAATCCTCCTCCTCTTGTTATCACCTTCTTAATGCTTCAACTCAATTGGTTGCTAGACATGCCTGGCTTTCATGTGAACCCCAGAAAAATAACCGTGTTTGTAATCGGGTGATGACAAGCACATCTCGAAGTGTCTCCTGTTTGGGAAGAATGGCCTTTTGCCCCAATATATTCTGTAGTCTTAAAGCTGAGGCTGGCCAGCTGCATCGTCATCTTTCACAGCCGTGAGGGCAGCCGCCACGACTTGTCCAAAAGTTTCCACTCAGTTCGAATTTTTAATGTAACAGAGCAAGAAAGGGACGTTAATCTGGGAACGACCCCATTCGTTTATTTAATTATTTTCTGTTTATCTAAGTTCTACCTACTCTTTTGTCGCCACCTCTCCTTACACACACACACACAGACACACACACACACACCCCGTTATACCATTCAAAAGCTACATTTGGTCCAAGCCTCAAGAAAAGTTATGCACTCCAAATCCAACAAAACTTAATGGATTTCCAGAATGAATGAGAAAAGCTGGAGTTGTGGAGCAGCAAATGTGTTTTTTTTCCTAGATGCCTTAGAAGTAGGAAATGTGTGCCTTAGAAACACTTTCTGCTTGCAGTGTAAAAGCTCTTTTCAGAAATGCCAGGGAGGAAATGACGTCTTCTGCCTCTAGTTTCGTTCCACCTTTGCTTCAGAAGGACAAAACTGTCATGTTACGTCCACAGGACGAGCAGCAAAAGCTAAATGTTGGTTTTCATGTCTCCTAAAATGGGAAGCACCAAGGAATTCAGCCTGAGCTGGCTAGGAAGATTATTACACCTAGTTGACACTATGAAAACTCCTTAGCTTTTCACTAATAAAACAGGCATTTCAACTTTATGATGTCCTTTTGCTTTCCAGAATGTCTAGAAACTGCTAATGCATACATGAAGCATCAGTTTTAACAGTCTGTTGAGGCGGGGGGAGGGGGAACCCCTTTCCCTATTTGGAAATCAAATGTAGGGACTTCAAAAGAATATCGGAGAGGAACGGCATTCTGGGTGCCAGCCTTAAGGGCTCTTCAAGGACCCTTGTTTTCTCCCGCTGCTCCCCCAATAAGGAAGGGTTGGCTGGGCAGGAAGCATCACCTCTGTTCTCACTGCCCCGGGGTTTCTACCCCACCCAGCCAGTTTGCTCAGCCTTTCCACCACCTTCCCTGCCTTGTTCAGCTTTGGCCTGCCTAGCCTCCGCGTCCTCCCTCCTTGGCTGGTGCCATTCCTGGGTTCCTCTCGCCTGATCCTTACACACCTTTCTACTTCACCTGGAACTGGGAGGGAAGTGAGCACGGAAGAATATTCATTGTTTAAGCAAGGCAGCAAGTGCTGGCCGGATTGCATAAACGAATGGAGAGGTTATAATAACTGCAGGAGCCGCCCAGCCAAAACTGCCAAAACCCAGCCAAGGGTTTACTCTAAATTGATTTTCCAGAGTGATGGGGGGTTGCTGATCATTACACTGGAAGAATATAAAAAGCTGTTTTGAAACTTTAACTTAAAAACTTAAAAGAAATGGCAAAAGCTAAAAGCCAGGAAGAATTTCATTTGCTGATGAGTGTGTTACAGCCCTTGCTTTGCTATTAAATACCTGGGCTATTTTTTTCTAGTGTGTTTACCTCTTACTTTCTATATCGATTATTATTGGATGATCTCTTAGAAATTGCCTGTTTCTGTTTGTGTCAAGCCAGAGTCCAGCTTCAGCGTTCTGAAGAGTCGGCCACTCTTGAGAAAATGCATACCAAGCCCAGACTACCAGTGGAGGAGGGGGCTCCATACCCCAAGGAAAGAAGGTCTCTGCCTTCCGGGAGGGGGGGGCGCCTGGGGCCTTTTCCCTCAGGGCAGAGAAGGAAATGCTGGTTTGGGGAAGTCAGAGTTGGCTATTTTGGAGCAGCACTTGTTCTCCGACACAAGATTTTACAGTCGGTGATCCTAAGGAAGATCAGCGAAAACTCTGGAGGAGGAAACCTTCAGAAAGCAAAATAGAATGTGGCAATCTGGCCAATTAGTGGTTGATCATTAACCTTCCTTTTCAACTGTCCTTCCAGCAGCTGCAGATTCCACCCAGGCCTTAAGCTGCTCTCCTCCCCGCCCCCCTTTCACCCTTTAGCCTGTATTCTGCAGCTTCTCTGCCGATTCCTGTTTCAAGCTGCATGTTTGCCAAAGGTGCCGGGGTCTTGCTGCGAGATAGCGGCCTTGTCTGGAACAATATAGCTGACTCAAGAATAATATTCAGTCTGTGCTTTTAAAAAGTCCAGAGTTGTGCCTGGGACTAAACTGAACATGCAGGGAGGGAGGTGGGGAAAAATGGACTCAAGCTTGTCCTTCACATATGGACAGTGATGGATAAGCTTCCATCACTGAGACCGGCTGGCTCTGGGAAAGGAGGAGAGTCCACGACAACTTGCCATGACCAACTCCCCTTGGAACAACTCTCTACGGGACAAGAGTTACACTAATATCAAAGATAGTCCAATAGAATCATTAAAGGATGCCAAAGGAGAACAAAATAAAATGTGAATGACAAAAATTAAAATTATTTTTAAAATTATTTTAAATAATTAAGTTGGATTGTTGAATTGGCCGTGGGGAGTTGTCCCATTCAGATCAACATGTACCTGGCCTGTTCTGCTTCCAGGGATGGGGGAGGTGGGGGGAGAAATGGGGCTTAACATGGTTTGTTTCTGAACCAGGGTTTGTAATTTGGGAGGGTAGAGATGGTAACTATATCTATAATTGCTGCAGATAAGAGTGGAGGTTGGTTTTTTAGACAGCTTTTCTTTCTTTCCTCTTTTGCTGCCTTTCATTTTTTATATATTTTTCTTTTGTCTAATTTTGTGTAAAATTCTCTTTTAATAAAAAAAATTATATTTAAAAACATGGTTTGCTTCTGTTAGATAGCTTACTGTTCGGGAAAACATATATACTATATACCCGTGATGGCGAACCTATGGCACGTGTGCCCAAAGTGGCACGCGGAGCCATTTCGCCTGGCACGCGCGACGTCGCCTGTTCCTCTTCCGAGTTTCTGATGCGCACGCGCTGATCAGCTGGCCTTTGCGTGTGCAGCAGTGCAGAAAACGGAAGAGCTGTCTTCCATATTTTCCGGCACTGCTGCACGCGTGCCGGCCAGCTGATTGGCGCGTGCGCATGCACAGCAGTAACCGGAAGTTCATTTTCCGGTGTGCGCATGCCCCCTTTGCAGCTCCTCTTCCTGGTTGCGGCCCAGACGAGCATGCGCATATGCGAAGTGCTCCCTTTTCAGCACTTGGTGCCATGCGCGTGCTGCCTTTTCACACTCGGTGCTGAAAAGGTTTGCCATCACTGCTATATACTATACCGAAAAGTGGCTTAAAATCTCCATAACCTAAGAAGGAGCCGCCCTCCTCTGATGGTCTCTGTGTGGAAGCCTTCCACTCTGTGAGGCAGCTGCAGACTGTGGCTGCCTTTACTGCACAGGAGGTATTTTAAGCACCGGCTTTGCCTCCTTGGGGAAAAGTCGGGCAAAGCCGGAGCGGACTCCCTTACAAAGGGCGAGCTTGAATGCAAAATGGAATTTTATATTACAGAATTTGAGAGTGGCAAAGAACGAAGCTTCCAACTCCAGATGGTGAGAGAAATAGTCTTGCTTCTTTCAGTCTTCAGTGCTTCTGGGGTAGCAAGCGTGATCAGAGGTAAAACCGGCTTGACGATTGGGCTATGAAGGTAGTAGCCCAGAATTGTCCCTCTTGCTCCAGTTTGGCCCTGCTCTATCCCCCCTCCCGCCCCAGAAGGGAGCATCACGAAAAAGGGGGTGAATAAGCATGTATGTATGTATGTATGTATGTATGTATGTATGTATGTATGTATATATGTGTGTGTGTGTGTGTGTGTGTATGTGTGTGTGTGTGTATGTGTGTGTATATATACTGTATATATATATATACACACACACGCACACACATACAGTCTCTGTGTGTGTGTGTACTTCCAAAGAAATTCTGATGAGACAGAAGCCAAATATATGCAATCTAGAACATTAGTTCTCTGCAATAGGTTTTAAAATAGACTTCAATGTATTAGGAGGAGCAGAGAAACCTGAAGGAAAGATTTTCAGATATTCACATTGGTACATAATGCATGGAAAAATATTATGTCTAGTTGCAAGAGGAACTTGTGTGCCTTCTGGGTAGAAAGATAGGCTATGAATGGAATAATAATGAAGAATAATTAAGTGCATGGGAGCTAATTTCTTCCAGGCCACACAAGCTCATAAAAAGATAATCAAAGCTGACGACAATATTGTTATGCCATGCCTCCCCTGAGCTGCCCTGCCGAAAGTGAGGTCACGTCTTCATGGCCTCGTCTACCACCAGACACCCTCAGGTGTAGAGCTACAATACCCAAGCAACAATATGCTCCTTAATCGAAGTGTTGCCCTCTCTGGTTTCAAACATTTGGAAGAAGGAGGCCATGTTGGAGACAACTTGGTTTACTCATCTGAGCAGGCCTTGGTGGTCCTCCGTGCTGATCGCTGCCTGCCTTTCTGATACTGATTTGTGAGTGTGCAATGCTTGATGAATGAGAGGGATTCTCATCTCCTTTGACTGCAATTCCCCCCCACAGCTCTTCAGTCTGGCACCTGAAGGGGAAGGGTATTTTTGTTGCCATCTGTGTTTTTACTGATAGTTGTGAGCTGCCTAGAATCATTATACAAGACAGGTGGCCATATAAGTTCTGTCAGCAAGCAAGCCTCTTTGGCTTGTGGATTATAGGTTGAACTGGTTCTTTGGGAAGAGGTTTATTAGTCACTAGCTGGTTAATTGTGGGGAGAATCACGAGAAGCAGGTTGCTGGCTGGTTGAGAAATGTTTTGGTGTGCAGGAGTCTCACTTGTGTGTTTTTTGTTGCTGACTTCAGGGTCGTCCAGGCGGTCATTGATTGCCCAGCCCTTTCTTCATTGTGCTTGGCTTTAAAAAAGGAAAAAGGAAGAAAAGTTAAAAGCAACCAGAGAGAATTAATTGAATATTTGAGACTCCCTTTTTATGCCACACCCCGTGATGCTAACTGAGTACCTAAGACCAGACTCCATCACCCACAGACAACCAGGGCACAAATTATCCTGCCCTGCCTTGGCACGGTGGCACTGAGAAGCTGGCCGTGGGAGGGAAAAGCTGCCTGCTCACCCGAGTCCCAGTGGCTTCCTTTTTGAAGTCTGAGAGGAGGAGCCAGAAAGTGTCTGACGGTGGTGATGGTTGCGGTTGGGATGATGATGGTGTCATTAACATGGTCTCTTCCTTGTTAATAGTTACTCTTGTGAAGAATGTTGCCTATTTCTCACTTTTGGAAAGGGATCAGAAATGATTTTTGTTTTTATTTCCTAATGGGCAACAGTAGGCCTAAGAAAAGCATTTCAGATTTCCTGGCAATGGGTGAATTTGTAGGAACCTGAGCAGGGATAGGAAACATTCCACAAAGCAATTGAATGACCACGTTTCTGCTTTGATTTCAGCCATGACAAATAGTCCAGATTTTGAAAAGCGTATCCAAGCATTCAGAATGGTTTTAGGCAGTGTTTCTTCAAGGAATGTCTTTGTCTCCGCAAAAGAGAGCACTTGTTGGTCCATACTGTTGGTGGATGAAAGCAGGTCCCTGGTGCCCTTTCATATCCCAGAGAAGTATTTTTTCAGCTGCAGGATCAGAGCGATATTTGGCCAACCACTTCTACAGTGTCCATCCTCAATGCTTGAACCCCCTTGAAATTATTGCTGCTTCTGTCTAAAGCTGCTGCTGGTTCAGTTTTCTTGAAGAGCCTTTTAATGAGAATGAAATTGGGCACCCTAGGAAAACTGTCCCGCTGAGAAAGCCATTAGAAGCCGTGGAACTGGGCTCACTTCTTCTCTGGGCCTGAAACTGAATGGCCCGGGAACTTTAGGCTCTGTGTGTAAATAAGATCCCTTTTGTAATCTGCCTGTGCAGCCTTCTTATATTATTTGATGGGAATGTTTGTGTGTGTTTGTTATAGTTTGCATTAGGATTTGCTACTATGTCTTATTTTTTTCTGGAGAACAAAATTCCCACATAAACTGCCTGCTTCCACCCTGCCCCATTTCAGTGTTTTGGCCCCTCGCTCTGGTCCCCACACGGGATTTAGTGTATTCTGCTGCCTTCGTACTGGTAGTGCTACTGTTTTCCCCTTCCTTCCTTCCTTCCTTCCTTCCTTCCTTCCTTCCTTCCTTCCTTCCTTCCTTCCTTCCTTCCTTCCTTCCTTCCTTCCTTCCTTCCTTCCTTCCTTCCTTCCTTCCTTCCTTTTGCTTGAATTATGTGGCATTCAACTGGTCGTCTTCCTGCTTTCTCTGCTGCTTTGTGCTAAAGATCTTGCTGCATTTCCTCCCACTCTAAATCTGGGTGTTTTGCATACTTGCAGTATCCACAGCTGCCTAGAACAAGTTGCAGTATAGGATTCCTCCTTCGAGGCCTGGCTCCATTTGAGTAAAGCACACTTCCATACATCTGCACTGATGTGCCAACGTTTGGCATTTTGGGGTGCGCCAGAGTCCCTGGTAGAAGAGCCACTCTGCACGTGAAGCTGCAGATAAAAAAAAATGAAGCCTTCTGTGCTCTTCCTCCTAGGGACATTTTATCCTTTCTCCCTCGTTCTGTGTACCAGTCTGGTTTCTTTTTATTGATCTTGGGTTTGGCTGTGTATTTGGAAATTTGTTTTTCTGAAAAGGAGAGCCTTAGGGCCAAGAGGGGGAATCTTTCTGCATACACCAGGGAAGCAGATTTGGGAGATCAGCGGCCTGCATTTCTGATGTCGCCCTTTGCCCTTTTGTAAGCCACGAGGCGCTTCGTTGTTTTTAAATCTTCTGCGCTAGTAGAGAAATCGGAGGGCTGCCTTTTCCCTGGCGTAGCTCTTTCTTCCTGTCTTGACTTGCTCTCTGCCATTAGCCTCCTTGCTTTAGGCCTGGGACTTACTTCACATTAAGCACAAAGGAGAATATTCGGGGCCAGTTGAAAGATACCTTCAAATCTCTCCCGCTAGATTTACAATCACCAGAGAGGCCTGTTCCACATTAAAGTTTCATTTAACTTAGTGTGCATCTAAGGCAGGGGTGGCCAAACTATGGCTCTTTGAGGACTTGTGGACTTCAACTCCCAGAATTTCTGAGCCAGCCATGCATGCATGGCTGGCTCAGGAATTCTGGGAGTTGAAGTCCACAGGTCCTCAAAGAACCATAATTTGGCCACCCCTGATCTAAGGTATGTGGCTCCAAGACTCTCTTTTGCCTGGACCTTGTCTTTTTTTTTTTTTTTTAAAGGGTAGCTTACTAAGCCTTAGTGCTGTCACGAGAGCAGGTTTCATATATTCAACTCGATGTCCCCTTCACAGCCGAGTGGGGCAGGCCAGAGAGGGGAGAGCAGCTGGTGGGGGAGGAATGCCTTCCCTGCTGCCCTGATCCTAGGCGGTTGGTTTGTGCCTGGGATTGTTCAGGCGGCTCCGGTGATGCTACTTTGGGTCGGGCATGCGCAACCCCACCAGCCCCTCTATGCTGCCACCTTTAGGGCAGCCGGAGAAAAGCTTGACAAGGGAAGCTGAGAGGAGTCTGAGGATGGGAGGGCTTCATTCACTCTGCAGAATGTTAAACAGGTTAGGCGGCCTTGGTCAGGGTGCCCAAAGGGAACCAGGTTTTACAGTTGGGAAAAGCAGAATATACTTTGGAGGCAGAATTTCTGAGAAAAGACGCTTCGCTTCCTTTGGATTAAAAGGTCTGAGGACGCTATGAGGGGCCTTTCTCAGAGCCCCTCATAACATAACCTAGTGCAGACATAGCTGATGGACTGAGATTTATTTCTGAACAGGAATTTTCTGGATACGTAACTTCCATACATATGGATGACATTCTAGTAATGCATTTTTAAAAAATAGTTTTTATTGAATAATTTTAAAAGCATACACAACATAAAAAAAAAGAAATACGTATATACATATATACACATATATAAACATACAAACATAACCGACTTAACAAACTACATGACCTAATAAACCAAATAACAAATCATTGTTATTCATTTTGCAGTTTCACGTATCGTTGTATCTGTTACATCGCTATTGTTTTTACATTTTTGTTTTATCCTATGTTAATACATTTCTTTAATTTTAGTTTTTCCCATTTTCCAGTTATCTACATATCTCTTTATTATCTATAAATATAATACCTTATTTAACTTTGCTTTTACGTTCCAGCCAGTCATACCAACTCGTCCAGATTTTATAAAATTCTGTTTCCTCTTTATCTTTTATTTGCATAGTTAGTCTGCTCATTTCTGCGCATTCTAATATTTTGGTTATAATCATTGAGCTTGTAGGGACTCCTTCTTTTTTCCAGGATTGGGCGTAAGTACTCCTGGCCACAGTTAATATATGTATAATGAGGTATTGGTTATTCTTATTTATTTTTTCATCCATGATTCCTAAAAGGAACATTTCCGGCTTTAGTTCTATTTTTTGTGTTGGAATCTCAGTTATCCATCTCTGAATTTTTCCCCAATAGATCCTGGCCTCTGGGCACGTCCACCACATGTGGTAGTACGTCCCCAGATGTTTTTTACAGTTCCAGCATTTTGCCGACATTTTAGGTGAAATTTTTGCCAATCTTGTCGGAGAAAGGTGCCATCGATAAAACATTTTATAGGCATTTTCTTTATATGCTGATGACATGGTTAGTTTATAATTTCGATCCCAATTTTTTTCCCAGCGATCCAATTCTATTGTGTAACCAAAATTTTGCGTCCATAACACCATCACCTCTTTTACTCTTTCCTCTTCCATCCTAATATTTAATAGACAATTGTATAGTTTTGTAATCATTTTTTCCTCTGGTCCCAATAAAATTTTGTCCAAATCCTGATAATTGTTTTGGAAGCCGAATTGTAATAGATGTTTTTTATATTTAGTTTGGATTTGAAAGTAGGGCCACCAATCTATATTTAATCCAATCGATGCCAGATATTCTCTCGATTTTAAATTGTTTTGTTCATCCAATAATTGATTGTAAATGACTTTTTTGTCCAAATCCAAAAGGTTGGGATAGATTGTGGCTTCCATCGGAGAGATCCATTTAGGATCTAGGATCTAGTAATGCATTTAGTGTGATCCAGTTGGCATAAATTGGCCCGGCTGTTGGCTTATGAAAATGAATTCCAAGTCAACTTTGAACTAATTTTTTACTTCAGAAATTTCTGCACTTCTGGAAGCAGCAGAGAGGATGTCAGCAACCCGGACTTTGTTGAGAGAGTTTTTAGCGCGCAGTATTTTGTTATTCTTGGCAAAACTTGGTTCTGATCCAGGAAGGCCTGTTCAGCCTCTTGTATAAAGGTTGGAGTAGCAAGCTTTGGTCACCTAGCAAGGCGGGGGTGGGGGGGGAGGCTTTGCCCACCTCCCAGTTTCCTGCTCCCCTCCCCCAGCAGAAGCTGTTTTTTCCCTTGTCTCGGTTTCTGAAATCTGACCCAGGAGGAGGAGGAGGGGGGCAAAGCCTCTGCAAGTCTGCTCTTCCCACCCCCTCCTTTCTTCTTCCTGTTTACATACAGACTTGCTTCCAGGCCAACTCTGGGGCTTACAGTTACACTCAGTTGACTTGGCCAGAACTTCCTCTGGGCAGCAGGCTTAACCCCTTGACTCCAGGCAGGGCAGAGGCTGCCTTGGAGGATCCGCTTCTTGTGTGTGTGTGTGTGTGTGTGTGTGTGTGTGTGTGTGTGTGTGTGTGTGTGTGTGTGTGTGTGTGTGTGTGTGTGTGTGTGTGTGTGTGTGTGTGTGTGTGTGTGTGTGTGTGTGTGTGTGTGTGTGTGTGTGTGTGTGTGTGTGTGTGTGTGTGTGTGTGTGTGTGTGTGTGTGTGTGTGTGTGTGTGTGTGTGTGTGTGTGTGTGTGTGTGTGTGTGTGTGTGTGTGTGTGTGTGTGTGTGTGTGTGTGCGGCCACAGTCGTCTTTGGCCGGTGCACACCTTTACAGTTTTGAACCACACTCTGTGGTTGTGTGGCAGGGTGGCTTTTCCAAGAAGTCCAGGACCTGGTTGGAGAGAAGAAGCTGAGAGTCCCTGAAGCTGCCCTGAAAGGGGACTTTGCTCTCTCCATTGATTTTCTCCTTGGATCACTGTCCCGGCTGTTGTATCAGGTTAATGAACTTTGGTCATTGCTTGCAGCTGAGACACAGCAGTCTGTTCTCTTGATTCAGAAGGTAACTCGGGCTTTCCCAGCCTCCCATAGAGAGTTCAACAATGTAATTTGTAATCTGAGAATATGTGCTGGCCTCTTTTCCTTTGCCTGTAGAATGAGCAATTATTTATTCACTTTCTAGCGTTCCGGATTTACATGGCATCCCATATGGGGGAAATTCCATATTACTAGCACCAAATTTCAGTATTAAGTTTCTGGGGAAAAGTGTCTTCCCCATTCTCCTGTTTCAAACGCTGTCAGAATAGTTTTGGAGCTATGCACAGCTTCTGTAATATCAAATGTTGTAACTCTCCCTGGCATCCTCTGATTCTCCTCAAAATGCATCAAAATACCTTAACATGCAGTGAAGCATATTATTCATTTTTAGTTTGAGTATTCCCTGGTTTGTGGCATATTTCTGCCCCTCTGTGAGAACTCCTGTAGGAGGCCGGCTGGTGGCTGTGGGAGAATGCCTCAATTGTGGAGCGCTTCCTCCTCCTCCTCCTCCTCCTCCTCCTCCTCCTCCTCCTCCTCCTCCTCCTCCTCCTCCTCGCCAGGATGAGGCACCTGGCGAATGTGGGAATGAAAGGGAGTCTTTTGCCGCCTTTGCCTTTAGAGCCTTTAGATCATCCTCTCTTATCCTCCAGGATTTCCATTCTTTGAAAGGGCTGCCAATTCTGAGAGAGGTCTTGAGGTGGGAGTCGCAGGCTTTCCTCTCTAGTTAAAACAAGATCTTTTCTGCCTTCTGGATCAGGGAATCTCTAGATTTCACTGATTGTGAAAGTGGAATGCCCCCTGCCAACAGTATGAAGTCATGGGGCTTGGCAGGCGGTTCCACTTTTTCTGTTTTGGTTTTGGTTGAAGTGAGACTTCACTGGGCACTAAACTCTTTTCTGAGAGTTGGATATTAACAGTAAATGTCTGCACTTTTATTTAAGTAGGAAAATCTGCCCCTGTTCCCGTGCCGTATTTGTGTTTCAAAGTAGAGGAGCCAGGTCAGGGCCCTCAGACAAAGCTGCACCTGCTCAAATCTAGTGATTGTGTGTGTGAATACAGTTACTCAAGAGAATCTGCTTCCTACCTTGCAACCAGTAGATCTTGATCCTACTTGCAGAAGTCTTAATGGAAACTTCCCTGCCGAAGGCCAACTATCTGGAAAGCAAAGGGGGAAAAAAAGTCAGATCCTTTGGAAAGAATAAACTTAAGAACTGTTCTCGAAACAGTTTTGGGCTGTGCCAATGCCTGTTTTTTGTGTCTCTTTGGCCCCACAGAAAAGCAAGGTCCTGAGCGGAAGAGGATCAAAAAGGAACCGGCGGCTCGCAAGCCCAGCCTGCTCTTCGGAATGGGGCTGTCGGGGATTCGGGCAGGCTACCCGCTCTCCGAGCGCCAGCAGGTGGCCCTCCTCATGCAGATGACAGCAGAAGAATCTGCCAACAGTCCAGGTGGGCACAGGAGCGGTGCTTCTGCTTCTTCCCAACGGAATTCCCCCTCCCCGGAACCCCTTGAGAAACGTTGGCAGTGGGCAGGGGAGGAGTGGAGGCGCCTCTTAATTCCTGGTGTCCGAGATGCTTTTCCACTGCCGCTCCCTATAGTAGTTGCCTCATCCTGGCAACTACTTTACTCTCTGCCCTCCCCCCCCCCCATCCTTCAGTCTGCCTGTAGCTCTTGTGCACAGCTCCCTCTAAAGGCCTTAATCAAGCTCCTCCTCGTGTTTCTCTCCCTCCCCCCCAACAGTGGATACAACACCAAAGCACCCCTCTCAGTCTGCAGTTTGTCCGAAGGGAACTCCTAATTCTGCCTCCAAAACCAAAGATAAAGTGAACAAGAGAAATGAACGCGGAGAAACCCGCCTGCATCGGGCAGCCATCCGGGGAGATGCCCGTCGTGTCAAGGAGCTGATCATCGAGGGCGCCGATGTCAACGTAAAAGACTTTGCAGGTAACCTCTCTGGATTAGCTACCCAAAAGCAGACAAGGCTTGGCAAAATGCTAGCAAGCCAAGGGATGCAGAGGTTTTATTAGACTTTGGATTGAACTGCAAAATTAGGAGAACACAACAGCTTGCTCAGAACAAGCGAGGTAAATTCTAGACCAAAATCCATGTATGTTGTGTATTATTCTTATAGCGAGGGAGAGAGAGAGAGATAAAAAAAACTAAGACATCGCAGAATACCTTGATTTGGAACATTTCTCAATACTGTTTACTCTTCATTTTAAATTTGTTACATATTCAAAGTTGTAACTGTCTAGTAAAACAGTAACATTTTAATCCTCTGAGCTAGTTTTGTTTAGCTTCTTTCTGGCAGAGTTACCTCCATCTTCCTCCCTCCACCTCACAAACACACGTTCCATTCGTCACTCATTGCATTCCAGGAGCTAAATCCGAGTTTCCTTGGGCAGTATTTTCTGTCTGGGCATTTGCACGCAGTGCCGTTGAGCCGTGAGCAACTTCAGAAATCCTTATTTTTCTCTCTTAACACCTTGTCAAAACTACACCCGAGCAGAAGTAGACAGACATATTCCTCTGATCCTTGCGAAAGTTTAACAAAAATAAATGTACATTTTTTAATTCGCTAAATTTCTGTTGCCTTCCGTTCTCCCGGAGAGCAACCAGCTGCATTATATATATTACTAACCCAAAAGCCAAGATGGGCTAACTAATGGACAGGTATCCAGTTTCTCCAGATTTAACCCAGTGCAAATTAGCAACTCTTTCCCCCAGGCAAGCTGCCCCAATCAATCGATGCATTGTGTGGGAGAGAGTTGCTCATGGGAACTTGGGCCTACGTGTCCCATACATGTGACTGATGCCTACCTACTTTTGCAGGCTGGACCGCTTTACACGAGGCATGCAACCGAGGTTACTATGATGTTGCAAAACAGCTGCTTGCTGCAGGAGCCGAGGTCAATACCAAGGGTTTGGACGATGACACTCCCCTGCACGATGCAGCCAGCAATGGACACTACAAGGTCAGCTCTTGCTTTCGTTGATGGGCAGGTTCTTCCTCTCTTTCAGGTTGTCCCATGCCACCAACAGAAAGGGTAGCTTTCCAGCTTGTGGCTTCCAAGCAGTTTGCTGCTTAAAAACTCCCAACAACCTGCCCGTCTATGACTTGCGATAATGCGATTATCTGCTCCTGTCTCACTGACTCTCCCCTCCCCGATAGGCCACAGTGCCCTTATTTCTGGGTCCTTTTGCTCTCCTGAAGATGAAGGCAGAGCAGCTGGATCAGGGCACAGAGCGTGTAAGCGTAAAGGAGGCTCTGACCCAGAATCAGACCGAGGCTCCCCGTAGCCCGGAACGGCTCCAAAGACTTTCCTTCACAAAGGGGGAGCTGAGGGCTTAAGTGAAGTATTGAAAGGGGTCTTTCTTCTGAGTTGTGACCTGCATTCTGCAGACTTAGAGTTACAGTGATACAAGCTGGTAGGGACCCATTTTTGTAGATGATCCGGCTTGAAGTTGACTTTAATTTATGTTGTTTAACCTTCTCTTGGTGAATAGCACCTGACTGAAAATTTTGTTTCGTTAGGTGGTGAAATTGTTGTTACATTACGGAGGAAACCCTCAACAACTTAACAGGAGGGGAGAGACTCCATTAAAAGTAGCCAATTCCCCCACCATGGTGAATTTGCTCTTGGGAAAGGCCACGTATCCTTCCAGTGAAGAGAGCTCCACAGGTAAGAGGTGGCAGGTGGGGTGAAAACCCAGCACACCTGTGGGGGATGCAGAGATATAAAGAGGTATGGGGAAGGATTGTGGTTTGGTGGAATATAACAAGGCCTGTGTGATTGATCGAAACGTCATTCGGCCTCCACTGACCAGTATTGCCCTCAGGAATAGTGTCTGTTGCTGTTGATCCCGGGGTGTGAAAAGAGCCCCCAAACAGCGTAATGCCCAGGAGTGTCCAGTCCTTCCCTTCCATGGCCTTGGCCTCAGTTCAGTCATGGCTGAGCTCTTTGGGGCTTGGTCTGCCATTCAAAACATAGTGCCATGTCAGTTTTGACACACGTGTCGCAGGATCGCCATCCCTGCCCTGGTGAGATTGACCTTGATGCTGTTCCCCTGTGGTTGCCACAGCCCATCCTTGGGGAACCAGCCCTTGAAAAGCTCCACAGGAAGAATCTGCATCAGTGTGGAATCTGGGCTTTGTACTTCCTCATAGAATTGAGAAGAAAGGCAGTTCCGTCTCTTTGCCCAGCGGTCATGATATTGAGCAGCCTTTCTTTAGGGTGGCCCTCCCTACCTTGAGGGCTTTTAAATGAACTGCAACTACAATTCCAAGAATTCTTAGCCAGCAATCCTAAGAAGGAGGGCCATACAGTGATGAAGGCTGGCTCGGGATCAGTTACATTGAGAGTACAGCTTGGTGTTTTGTTTCTTACCTGTCTTTCTGCTCTGTACAGAAGCAGTACTGGCATTTTATGTATGAAGTTGCAGCAATAATGGAATAAGAGACCTTGAATTAGTATCCTTTCTCTAAGCTGCCAATTTCATCCCTGCCAAGACCATGCCATTCCTGCACTTCCCTCCCAGCCATTTGCTGCTTCCTTTTGCAAACCACACAGCAACATCAGGATGCAGAGAGAGGGAAAGTTTAACAGTCATGGGCTCGGTTGAATAAAACACTCGTCTGTTCTTGGAAAGGGGGGGATGCAGAGAGGATTTGGGGGCAGAGTGGCTAGCACGTCTCCATGTGCATTTAGAGATGCATGCAGTGATGTTGCACTGTGTTGCACTGTGGTTTAGAATAGTGCGCTTTCTGAGAGAAAGAAGCTGTGCAGACTTAGAGAATAATTTCCAAGGGTGACTAGTGGCCCAGAAAACGGGAAAATCTTGGTCCGACTCTGATCTCCCCAATGAACCCAGAATGCCTCTTCCCAAGTTCTACTCACTCCAGGAGTTAAGAGCCTGAAGCAAAGGGATGACAGCTGTCCCGCTCACAAAAGCATTGTAGCAGTTACTGAGATATATACGCATTGAGCCCTTTTAGAAGCCCCTATAAATATTGTGGCAGCGCTCCGGCGTTGGCAGCTATGGAAGCGAAGCCCCAGGGATGGAGGCCTCTCTGTCTGCTGCAGAGGCTGCGCCCCGGGGGTTCCTTGAGGGAGGCGAGGGCAGGGCTGCACTGAGTCTCTAATCCTGGATTGGCACTGCAGCTGCTGGGAAGACAGACCGAAAGAAACGGATGTTGTCCCCAGCAACAGCTCTTACTAGATTTGCACCCTTTCTGCCCAGATGCACCAAATGGATGCCAGCCATTGAGTCCCTGCGCAGCTTTGGCCTTTTACCCCAGAGGACCTCCCAGACCTCCGTATAGGTAGAGCAGCCCCAGCTATGCTTTACGCACGGAAGATAGATTGTCCACTCAGGTATTGTGAGCAGGTTTCTGTGGAGAACACTGCTAAGCGCAGGTGTATGTAGGGGCCTTCCTTCAACTGCCTTGGTGCTCTTGCTTTTGCAGAGACTTCGGAGGAAGAAGACGCTCCGTCGTTTGCACCCTCCAGCTCCATTGATGGCAACAACACGGACTCGGAGTTTGAGAAGGGCCTGAAGCACAAGGGGAAGCACCAGGAGGCCCCCAAAGCCGCCACGCCCGTGAAGGACGAGTACGAGTTCGATGAGGACGATGAGCAGGACAGGGTCCCCCCGGTCGATGACAAGCATCTGCTGAAGAAGGATTTCAGGAAAGAGACTAAAGCCAATAATTTCATTTCCATTCCCAAGATGGAAGTGAAAACCTACAATAAAAACAGCACAATCACACCAAAGAAAGCCGCTCATCGCATCCTTTCCGATACATCTGACGAAGAAGATGGCACCCTGGCAGTGGGAGGGGGGGAGAAGTTGCGAATGACCACCCACCCCAGCCCCGCCAGCAACAAGGCTCGAGAACCTCCCAGCGCCAAGCAGCAGAAAGAGAAAAACAAGGTGAAGAAGAAACGCAAGAAGGAGGCCAAAGGCAAAGAAGTTCGGTTTGGCAAAAAAAATGACAAGTTTTGTTCCTCCGAATCTGAGAGTGAAAACCTGGAGAGCGAGGAAGATGACCGAGACTCTGTACAAAGCCCCCCCACCTGTGTAAAGGACTCCAGGCTGGTGCTGAAGGAGTCCTCCCTCTTCAATTCCCTCTCGGCTTCCTCTGCCTCGTCCCACAGCAGTCTGGCCTCCCAAAAGCATAACTCGGCCCTCACAGATCAGCACTCCAAGCATTGGCGGACCGACAATTGGAAAACGGTTTCTTCCCCGGCCTGGTCGGACGTCAGCTCCTTATCCGATTCCACAAGGACCAGGTTGACCAGCGAGTCGGATTATACGTCCGAGGACTCGAGCCTGCAGTCCTTGAAGCCTGTGAGGAAGAAACAGGAGCCCAAGAAGCGAGCTCAGCATGGGGCTGCGGTGGTGCTGGTGGATAAGAAGAATTCATTCCATGGCAACGTCGATGGAGCTATTCCAAAGCTGGACAAGGAGGGAAAGGTTGTAAAAAAGCATAAAACGAAACACAAACACAAAAACAAGGAGAGAGGCCAGTGTCCTGCTAGCCAAGACATTAAAATAATCAAAGCTTTTTCTTTTGATTATGAGGACTCTAAGCAGAAATCGGAAAAGGCTTTGATGATAGAGACTGAAAGCCCTGTTGAAAACAAGCTCAAAGCACTAAAGCATGAGAGGGAGCACTTCAAGAAAGAGGACAAATTTCTGAGAACGAAATCTGAAGAGAAGGAGTGGTTGATTAAAGAGGAAGCTGGGAAAAATTCTAAAGAGGAGAAATCCTTGAAAAAAGCAAAGGAGGCGAGTAAAGACATCAGCAAACCCTTCAGGGAAGAAAAGACCAGCAGGCTGGAGAGGGACAAGCCCACAAAGGAGAAATCTCCCAAAGAGGAGAAGCCTCGAACGCACAAGGAGGAAAGGAAGAAGAAGTCCAAGGACAAGCAGTTCAAAGCCGAGAAGAAAAGCGAACCAAAGGAAGAAAAACCAAGCAGAATCGAGAAAGAAAGGCCAGTGAAAGAAGAGAAAGAAAAATGCAAAAAAGACAAAAGTTACCGAGAAGAAGTGCCGTTTGAAGACTTTAGTAATAAAAACCAGTTTTTGGAAAATGAAGATACAAAGTTCAGCCTTTCGGATGACCAGCAAGATCGATGGTTTTCAGATTTGTCATCTGATTCCTCTTTTGATTTCAAAGGAGAAGATAGCTGGGATTCACCAGGGACAGACTACAGAGAAATAAAAAATGACAGTGTGGCAAAATTAATAATTGAAACAGTAAAGGAGGAAATAAAAGACAAGAAACGCGAAAGTAAAACAAAAGACAAAAGAGACTACAGTGAAAAGCGTAATGAAAAAGACACATTTCTTAAAAAGAAAGAAAGAGAATACACTGAGCGGAATTCTGAGAAGAAGAAGGACCAAACTGAGAAGCATAAAAATATTCCCAATTATCTGCCCGAAAAGAAAAGAAAAGATTCTGCTGAAAGTTTTAAAGAGAGAAAAGAAAAAGACAGCAGCGAAATTAGAGAAAGAAGGGAATTGTCTGATAGCTCTAAAGATAGAAAAGAGGTTAAAATTAAGCAAGAAGACTCCTACAGGGATGAGTTTAAAGGCTATGGCTGTGAAGCATTTTTCAAAGAAAAACCTGACCCCGAATTCAGCGGAAAAAATACGGAAACCTGGGAAAGGCATCACTCGGGAAAGGAGAAAAAGGATGCGCCAGAGAAGGACAAGAAAGAAAAATCGAAAACAGAGAAGTACAAAGAAAAATCCAAACTGGACGATAGGGAGAGGAATGAGAAGACCCCATCTGAAAAGAACCAAAAGGACAAAGAACTGGAGAAAAGCTCTAAAGAGAAAAAGGACACAAAGGAGAAATACAGAGATCCTCACAGCAAAGACAAAGAGAGGAAGACTTCCTTAGATCAGGCGAAAGACAAGAAGGAGAAGATCTTCTCTGGGGATCGGGAGGACTTCCATGAGAAAAAGGAGGAGAAAAAAGCGAGAGAGCGGAGCTGGTATAACATCCTCGACATTTTCACCGATGAAAGCGAGGACGAAAAGGACGACTACCCTCTGACTGGGTTCAAACTGGGGGACGGCCTCCTGAACGAAATGCACCGGCTGCAGGACAGTCTGCAAGAGCAAGAGGAGAATGCCGTGGCCGAGAGAGAGCTCTATGTCCCCGACAAGCATCGGAAATATTCTTCTGACCGGCAGCCCCACTCTGTGGAGAAACTGAAAGACAAGGACTCCAAAGAGAGAAAAAAGGAGAAAGGGCTGTCGGAGGGAGGGAAGGAGAAAAAAGACAGAAGCTCCCTTGAGAAACACAAGGAGAAGAAAGACAAAGACCGGAAAGAGCGAATCTCAGTGGACTCTGGCCAGGAAAGGAGGACTAAACAGAAACTCCTCGAAAAGGCAGAAAAGAAACATGGGGGAGAAGAGAAGGCTAAAAGTAGACACAAGGAAAAGCTGGACAAAGAGTACACCAAGGAGAAGCGTTCTTCTAAGAGTGGGGAGGCAGAGAAGAGCTTGCTGGAGAAGCTGGAGGAAGAAGCCCTCAATGAATACCGAGATGACTCCAACGATAAGATCAGCGAGATCTCCTCAGACAGCTTCACCGACCGGGCGCAGGACCCCGTGCTCAGCAGTCTCTTCGAGGCCTCCGGCCTTTCGCTTGCAGACCCCTCTGAGGAGAGGCTCAAGGAGTCGCAGCCTCTGCCTTGCCTGGCAGAGAAACTCAAGGAGAAGGAGAGGCACCGACATTCTTCCTCTTCGTCGAAGAAGAGTCACGAAAAAGAAAAAGCAAAGAAAGAAAAAGCGGAGAAAAAAGACAAAACGGATGAACTGAAAGACTCCAGCAGCAGGAAGGAGGCCACTCAGTATGAAAAAGATTTTGCCCTGGATGGGGACGGTTTTGGCGGTGCCTACAGCACGAAAGCCGAGGCTGAAGAAGAAGTGGACAAAAACACGGAGTACTTGTTTTCTGAGAAAAAGGACAGGAGTGAATCTGAAAGAGAACTTCCTAAGAAAATTGAAAAAGAAAAAACGTGCAGCTCCAACACCTTGAGTGCAGCCAAAGAGAAGAAAAAGAGAGAGCGGCACAAAGAGAAGTGGAAAGACGAAAGGGAGAAGCACAGAGACAAACACCCGGATGGACTGTTTAAGCACCATAAGGAGGAGCAGAGGTTTGCCAAAGACAAGGAGGCTTCTCAAGTGATCTGTCTCAAGGACAAATCTAAGGAAGAGCCCTCCAAGCTGAATGACCTCAAAGCAAAGGAAAGGCTGAAAGAAAACCAGGAAAAGGAGAAAGCCGACTGTCTTAAGATGAGCAATGGAAACGATAAAATTGTCTTATCCAAAGAGGGCGGTAAAAAAGATGTCAGGCCCCGGGAAAAACTTTTGGGAGATGGAGACCTGATGATGACCAGCTTTGAGAGGATGCTAAGCCAAAAAGATATTGAGATTGAAGAGCGCCACAAAAGGCACAAAGAGAGAATGAAACAAATGGAAAAGATGCGGCATAGATCCGGAGATCCCAAATTAAAAGACAAAGTCAAAGCCAACGAGGAGATGCGCAAGAAGAGTCTGGATTTGACTACCAAGAAACCACTAGCTCTTGACTCTCAGTTAAAAGACAAAAAACTCAAGGACCTCGGCCCAGTAGCTCCCATAGCATCTCCCGAGATCAAGGCCCAGCCTGCTGTGGGGGTGGATTCCAAGGACTGGATAGCTGGCTCCCAACTGAAGGAAAACTTACCTGCTTCTCCCAGGCCAGATCAGCACAGGCCGACGGGCGTTCCCACCCCAGCCTCGGTGGTTTCGTGCCCAAGCTACGAAGAGGTGATGCAGACACCACGGACTCCATCTTGCAGCAACGAAGATTATACGGATCTGATGTTCGACTGTGCCGACTCTCAACATTCCCTCCCCATCTCCACTATGTCCATGAATGCTTGTTCCCCATCTTTCTTCGACAGATACTCAAATCCTTCAAGTGGATTTTCTGAGAACCCAAGTCAGACCCCAACAAGGCTCATCCCCTCCACAAATCTCCATCGGTCGATCTCTGTGGATATTAGAAGGGCACCGGAAGAAGAATTCAGTGTTGGAGATAAATTTTTTAGGCAGCAGAGTGTCCCAGCCACATCTAGTTACGATTCTCCCGTCCAGCCCTTGATGGAGGAGAAGCTGCCTCTTCCTTCTGTGCCTACTGAGAAGTTCCCATGTTTATCTCCAGAATATTATTCGCCGGACTATGGAGTCCCATCGCCCAAAGTGGAGGCGCTGCATTGCACATCCGGAACTGTTAGCAGCATTGTCCAGTCCCCCGAAAGTGTATTTTCTGGGTTGCAAGCCAAGTCCTCCCCGTCTCACAGAGACGAGCTGCTCGCCCCTTCTGTAGAAAGCGCCCTCCCTCAAGATCTGGACATGCCTTTGGATGCTACAGAGGACCAACAGGCGACGGCTGCCATCCTGCCCCCGGAGACCAGCTTCTTGCCCCCAATTGAGGAGAGCGTGTTTGACTCTGGCGTGCCAGAGCAGAGCAGCACAGAATGGGAGACCACACCAAAGAAACCTCCTCCAGTGCCACCCGATTTAATTGGCGACCCTCCTGAACATCCTGTGAGCTGGTCGGTGGGGCCCGAGCTGCTTCTGAAGTCTCCCCAGCATCGCCCCGATTCCCCAAAGCCTTTCTGTCCTCTAGATCTTGCGCTCCCCAGCGCACCGGTGCCCTTCATTCCTGCAGAGACGCTCTATCCCGGCTCCCCTCCCTCCTACCCCCTTTCCGTGATTGAGCCAAGGCTCGAGAAAGCAAAAGAGGAGGAGGAAGAAACAGTCCCACCCGAAATGGTGTCCGCAGAGCCACCAGCTCCGTGTGTGGATCCCCCGGCCAGGTTGGACGCCTTTTTCAGTCCCTGCAAGCCTGTCTCGGAAGACGCATCGGATGTGGCTTTGCCGCCAGCTGAGCCCCAAGTGGAAGTTGCGGATGCCGTTGAGAAGAATTTCTTAGAAAACAGCAGCATCGCTCCTGTAAACCCAGAGGAACCGATTACGTGGCCGGATCCCTTCGCAAACTCTGAGGACGACTTGGACCTGGGCCCGTTCTCTCTGCCAGAGTTGCCGCTCCAAGCGAAAGACGTTCCAGAGGTGGAAATGGTGGAGGCCGGCGAAGAAAGCCACCCTGCTGCGCCTTCCGAAGCCATCACCACAGCCCTTCTGGACGTCGAGGTTCCTTTGGGGTCTGCAAAGGACCAGGAGGATCTGAGTCTGAATCCAGAAAGTGCCCCACCTGGGGAGCCCGACCTGCAAGGGGATGAAAAGAAGCCGGAGGAGGCTTCTGCCAAAGCTGGGTCGGATATCTGCAGCCTCCCAGAGCAGAAGACTGGAGAAAAAGCAGAGGCCTCCCAGGATGTTCAGGATGCACCACCAGCAGATCTGGGGCAGTTGGAGCCTAAGGAGGTGGAGGCCGGTGGGGAGGAAGCCGCCTCGGCTGCTCTCGCGTCCAGCGATGCTCCTCAGGGCTGTTTCAGCCAAGAGGACGGGACGGAGGGCCCTGAAGCTCAAGAGGCCGCCAGGGGCACCAGCCAGGTTGCTTCTTCTCAGGCAGAGGTTCCCCAAGGGAACATCCAGTTGGAAGCAGCAGAATCTGCCCCCAAGCCGATTCCCGAACCCCCAAAGGCTCCCAAAATAGAAGAGATCCCACAGCGGATCACCAGAAACCGAGCCCAAATGCTGGCCAATCAAAACAAGCAGAACGCCGTGGCGGCTGCTTCCGAAAAGGAGTTCCCGCCCGCTTCCGCTCCTTCCACCAGGGCCAAGGGGCGCGTGGCTGAGGAGGAGGACGCCCAGGCGCAGCACCCGCGGAAGCGGCGGTTCCAGCGCTCCAGCCAGCAGATCCAGCAGCAGATCAACACCAGCACCCAGCAGACCCGGGAGATGATCCAGCAGACCTTGGCCGCCATCGTCGACACCATCAAGCTGGAGGATATCGAGCCGTACCACAGCGACCGGTCCAACCCTTATTTTGAGTACCTGCAGATCCGGAAGAAGATCGAGGAGAAGCGGAAAATCCTTTGCTACATCACCCCTCAAGCGCCCCAGTGCTACGCCGAGTACGTCACCTACACCGGCTCCTATTTGCTGGACGGAAAGCCTTTGAGCAAGCTGCACATTCCCGTGGTGAGTAACTCTCAGCTTTGCAGGGGGGGGGGGGGGGCAGCAGCCATCGCTCTCCCTGCTGTCCAGGTGCACCCCACTGCAGCCCCCAAGCCCATGGCAGCCTTGTGGAAGCAGTTCCCCGTTTCCTGGTGCCTCCATTGTTATTTTGACCCGATGCCCTCAAGGCCTTGCTGGAACTTGAGTCCGGTGAGGGGCGGGGGGCTGGACTGCAGCAACTGCCTGAAAGTGCCGAGAGGTATTGCACCAGCTAGGAATGGTGAGTTTGAAGAACGGGGCCTGGAAATTAAATTACGGTAAACGGAGCATGGAAATTCTAAACCCACATTGGACACATTGCCAGACATAACAGCAAGCCCAGCTGTCATCAGATTGAGCTTATTGTGGCTTTGTGTCAGTGTGACGGTGGGAAAGCCGTTTTTACAAACAGCCCCCTGGCCATGCGGAGGGAGGAGCAGAATCTTGGGTTGGCCTCCATCAGGGGAATCTGCCAGTAGAAATCCATTTGTCAGGAGGAATGACTAAATTTGAATCTTTAAACTTTGGCTTTTTCTGATGTAGGAAGGGAGAGGAGCAGAGTGAAGTCTTCCCAGTTGGCAGCTCTTCCACCTGGGACCCCTGCTGGAAGGCCTCTCCGCCCCCTTCATGTAGCTCAGGAAGGCTTGAAATTGGGAAAGTCCCTCCTGCTTTTGGGTGGTGGCTGAATGGAAATGGCTTTCCGTTCGCCCCTGCAGCAGTGATGGGGAGGGGAGGTTGAGCAGTTCAGAGAGGTCCCAGTTCCTTTGGGTGGGGGCTGCTTGAAGATGTTGGGGGAGGGCAGCGTTCAGATGTGATGCATGCAAGTTAGGAACCGCCTGTTTGGGAATCAGGGAAGCCGACCCTGGTTGAGCCCCGGGGGAAGCTGTGTGCTCCCGAGGTGAGGCGACAAGCCCAGCGGTTGCGCTCTGCAGCATCAGTGGGCAGGCGTTGGGTTTGCCAGGGAGGGAGGGAGGGAGGTTGAGTGAGCAGCGTCTGCCTCCCTCTCTGGGCTCTGCTTTGTGCACAGACGGCCTCTCTGGCTGGGTCTGCCGTTGCCCCAAGCACAGCTGCCTCCGTCCGTCTGGCCAGCCCAACACCCGGCAACCCTTCCCGTCTTCTCTGCCTTTCAGATCGCCCCGCCCCCGTCCTTGGCCGAGCCCCTGAAGGAGCTGTTCAAGCAACAGGAAGCCGTCCGGGGGAAGCTGCGGCTCCAGCACAGCATCGAACGGGTAACTGCCACCGACCGCCTGGGCTCCACGGCCGGCCCGGTGGGGTTGGGTGCCGCCTGGTAATGCTGCCCTCCTTTCCCCAGGAGAAGCTGATCGTGTCGTGTGAACAGGAGATTCTGAGAGTTCATTGCCGGGCAGCCAGGACGATAGCGAATCAAGCCGTGCCCTTCAGCGCCTGCACGATGCTCCTGGACTCGGAGGTGTACAACATGCCTCTGGAAAACCAGGTGGGCCCCATCCACCGGGGAGCTTTTCCTTGGGGGGAGGCAGATAAGAGGCTTTTGCACACTTTTCCACTTGTGCGCCGGCCGTGTGCCAGGACGCTCTGCCCTCCTTTTACGGCTGTGGCTGTGCTGAGGAGGCTTCCAATGGAGCGCTTAGGGGTCCGAGAGGGATGCAGCTGCTGCATTGTCCGTCCCCCTTTGCTGGGACCCCCAAATCCCCCTTCTTCACAGCACCCCAGCTGACCATCTTGCTTCAGAAGGAAATCTGCATCTGATCTGTGCAGAGCCTCAGACTGCAGGTCTCCCCCCCCATTCCCCCCCACCCCCACCCCACCCCAGTTCTGTGCAAGGAAAGGCTGGAGATTTAGGGATGAGTCAGACGGAGGGAGCCTCCTTCTTTGCTTTGCGGCAGAGGAGATGCACAAGAGGCTGCGGCTGCACAGAACAAGGAGAGCGGCGCCTCCTGCTGGCCAGTCGCTTTGAAGCAGCTCTTCCTGCTGGCTGTAAAGCTGTCATTTCGGTGGGAAGCTGAGTGGTGCATTGCAGGCATCGACCCCCAAGCACAAAGCCGGGTAGGGGGGATTTATTAGCTGCCTGTCATACTCGTCCTGGGCCTGATTCGGCCCATTCCCAAAGAATTTCGTGTTATTTTCTACCACAGAAACCTTGCTGGGCTCTGGGTCTCAGCTCAGGAAGGGTGGGGGCAGGGAGCACATCTCTTGCAAAGGGCCCTTGGGGTAGCATGCTCATAGCTCGGAGCCCACCTGTAGGGTTAAGGGAGATAAAAGGTCCCTGACTTGCCTATTTGAGACTCTTCTGTAGGAAAGTGTGTGTGTGTGTGTGTGTGTGTGTGTGTGTGTGTGTGTGTGTGAGAGAGAGAGAGAGAGAGAGAGAGAGAGAGAGAGAGAGAGAGAGAGAGAGAGAGAGAGAGAGAGAGCTAACTTTTAAGTCTCTTTCTGCCGCTTACCTTCCTCCTTTGTCTCTCAGGGAGATGAAAACAAATCTGTCAGAGATCGTTTCAATGCTCGCCAGTTTATCTCGTGGTTGCAGGACGTGGATGACAAATATGACCGGATGAAGGTGAGCAGGGAAGCCAGCAGGGCTGGGCAAGGGGCCTCATTGGCTGCCTCAGCTTTGCCTTAAGCCCACTCTGGGGGGAGAGAAGGGGTTGTGGTGCCCCTGCTGCATTCCTCAGATCTGCTCCTGTCCTGCTGATGAGACTCTTAATTGCTTCACACACACCCCTCCTCTTCCTCCTCCTCCTCCTCCTCCTCCTCCTCCTTTCTATCCTTCAGCTGGGCGCCCGATTCTTAGGCGAGGTTCCTCTGGCCCAGCAGTTTCTGTGATGTGATTTTTTAAAAATTAACAATCTCTGAAAATCAGAAGCAGCTTTTCTGGCTCATCTCCTTCAGCCGATCTGTGGCCCTTCCCTCTGGCAGGGAGGTGACTTTTCTGCGTAGAGGCAGACCCATGACAAACAGCACATGCTCTGACTTGATATTCTTCCATTCCATTCCTTGCTTTTCTTAAAATATGCAGAAAGAAAACTAGGCGGTAAGTGACGGGGAACATTTACATTCTGATAATAGGAAATTTGAAAATCTCTCCGTTTCTTTGGAATGAATCAGTTGATCCCAGCCCAGGATTGCTTAATCCCCTTGTGTGTCTAGAGTTTTGTAAGAAACCTTTATCAACAATGCAGCATTTCATTCATTCATTCATTCATTCATTAAAAAAAAAATCTTACACGGCCACCTACGATAATCCTAGGTGGATCACAGCAGCCTTTGATAAAAGCAGTATAAATATAAACCCACAGAACCCCACAAAAGGCATCACGTAACCCAGGAGGCTGCAACCAAATACATGCCAGTTGCCAAGCACCCAAATCCTGATCACGTGCAATAGTTGTAACTCCGAGGACAGGTCATAAGTCACTTTTTTTCAGCACCATCATAATTTTGAATGATCGCTAAGTCGTAATGGTGATAACTCAAGGACTCCCTGTGTTTTTACAGCCATCTGCTTTCCTCTAAAAATAAAAGTTGAAGAAGCTCATTTGCGCAACAAACAACAGCAAAAGCTAACAAAAATTAAAAACAGTCCTGGTGGCCCAAGAATGTGCTATCTCTGAAAGTCCTTTAAATGTCAGAGCGCAATCTTCTCTTGAACGGCAGGAAATCCTTCTAATCTTTAGGCTAAACATCTTGAACGGTTGGTTCAGGCATCCACTGATAAAACGGCCTCTTAATTCATCTTTCTCACGGGAGCAACCTCCGTCCCAGGGGATGTCTGAAAGCCAAGAGAGAAGCTGCAGGAGGCTGTCCCCTTTGGCCTTTCCCCCTGGCTGCCCGTAGACTCCCCTTTGGGGGAAGGAGGACCCTGAGACCACAAAGGGGAGGGGGGAGTTTCTCAGCACCCTGGGCCTGACAGATCTGCCTTCCGCTTCACGCAGTCAAGGCCCTCTCCTCTTTTCTCATCCAGACGTGCCTGCTGATGCGCCAGCAACACGAAGCCGCAGCCTTGAACGCAGTGCAGCGCATGGAGTGGCAGCTGAAAGTGCAGGAGCTGGACCCTGCCGGGCACAAGTCGCTCTGCGTGAACGAGGTGCCCTCGTTCTACGTGCCCATGGTGGACGTGAACGATGACTTTGTGCTCTTGCCAGCATGACAGGACCGTGCCTGCGGACATTTTCACTGCAAACTGGCATGGGTGGGTGCCCACCCCCTAACTCTCCTCTCCAGGATGGGTGTAGGTGTTCACACACACACACACACACGCGCACACACACACACACAGACACGACCACTTGCTGATGAATCCCTAGCCAGACGAGGAGGAAGCAGAACATCTGTGACAAAACCATAAGTGGCACTTTCTTCACGGAGCCCCAGGCACCCCGGGCTGCAGGAGCAGCGGAAGGAGAGGCGCCGCTCCTTCCCCGCCACCCTCTGTGGCAGGAGCAGCCTGCGCATGGCGGCAGGTTCAGGACTGGTGGAAGGAAGAGAGACTTGATGGGTGCCAGGGCACTCTCTCTTGGGGGGGGGGGGTGGAGCTGCCGCTGCTGCCAAGACTCGAAGCCGCCGCAGCCTTCGGCGCACTCACAATTTCTGCCGTTTGGAGCGCTTTGATTCTTCCATTTGCCTGTGGGTGGATCATCCCTCCGAGACCCTGCAGAGCTAAACTGGGGGGCGGGGGGGGGGCTTGTGGGGAGGTGGGGGTGGAAGAGACAGGCAGTCCCTTTGGTTCTTGTTGCAGCCGGGCATCGGGAAGGCACCGAGCTGCACTCTGGGTGGGGTGGAGAGAGTCACCCCACCGGACCGGCAATGTGGGGCACCTTTCGAGCAACCCAGCCTGGGGAGGGAGGCCCCTCAACACGGAGACCAGAGACGTAAGTGGCGCATAGCGAGGACTGTGCAATTCTGTTTTGAAGTGGAGTAAAATCCATGTGGTTTATATATATATATATATATATATATATATAAATATATATATATAAATATATATAAATATATATTTTCCTTTAATCTTGGGCATTTTGTTTCTCTTTCTGAGACCATTAACTTGAAAAAAGAAAAAGATAAAACACTACAAGAGCCAATACTCATATAAAAAGAAATTGTATCCCTTAAAAGCTGTACAGTTTTATATACATTAACAATGTACTTTTTGCTGCCTTCTAGATAATTTATTTTGCAACACATTACTGCACAGTTGTAAATAACTTATGTACTGTAACATCACTTTCAGTCATGTGTAAAGAAATAAATTAATTAATTAAAATGATCTTTGTATGTATAGTTCCCCCAAGGCAGTACCCCTCCCTTCTCCTCCTACCCGGGGGCCAGGCGGCTCCTCCTGCCCCGTGCAGCAGACAGGCTGGCCATGGGCTCGCCCTTGCCTCCCTCCCTCCCTCCCTCCCTTGCCAGTGCTGAGCTCAGCTGTGTCCTGGCCTTCTCTGGCTTGACATCTCACCACAGATTGATCTTGAGAGCTTCATGCTCCCCTTCGGGGTCCGAGGAACCAGGTGGCTGCTCTAGGCACCAAAAAGACCCTTCATGGGGCAGGCCAGGCTGAAGGGGGGCCCGTAGACCTCAGGGCAGAGAGGCCGTGACAGACAAGCCACTGGCGGTAGGGAGGGTGCCTGCAAGCCCAGCCAGGAGAGCCCCCTGGGGTTTCTGGCCCAACTCGGCCCCGGTTCCAAGTTGTGGATTGTCAAGTAGAATTTTGTAACCAGGAAGTTCAGAGCGTGCTTTGCTCAGCCCTCCCCTGCATCGCTCTCCGCTTGTGGACAGAGGGAGCAGGGTTGCTCTTAAGACCACGAGGGGCCAAGAGAGTGTCTGGGACAGGCAAGCCCCCCTTTCCCCAAAGCTTTTGCCAGGAGTGCTGCTCTGGTTTTGTGGTCTAGGAAGGCTCAGCTCTGTCATTGCTTATAGAAATCGTTTGGGACTGGCTGCTTCCAGATCTGGACTGGATTGGCTGCCTTGAGTCTTGGGGAATTGCTGGCTAGCAAAGACTGGAGGACTCTCTCCCCCCACCCCACTCCCCAAATGCAGAAGTACTTTTCTGAAGGCAAATGTGTCACTCTAGCTTACGGGGAGGTTTATTCCTGAACCTGGCACCTTTTGGCAACATACATACGAATTCAGAATGAGCGGCTGGCACAGTGGCATTCTGGTGCTAGCAAAGAGGGTCTTCCCTGCTCCACCATTCAGAATATGGGCTGTGGGCCATTTGGTAACAGTCGTGAGTTAATTGGGGAGCAGAGTCTGTGAGAGAGTAGCCAGATAGTAACCCCCAGAAGACGGCGGGAGTCCTGGGCCTTGCTCCTCCTCTGAGCGGCCCTGCTGCTTGGCATCTCCGGTGATTGGAGGAGGCTCATGTCTCAGCTGGGGGGGGAAGTCATTTCCTCCCCGCCCCCCAAGCTTTCAGCCAGCAAAGCCCTTCTCTGAGGCAGGTTGCAAAAGACTTGCACGGTGGGCAGTTGGCAATTTGCCAGGAGAGCCAGAACACTCAGGTAACTGCTGGGAAGGGCAGAAGGTGAGCCGTTTCCCCAGGGGCTGCTCAGCCACTCTCCCCTCAAGGCTGACCCGCCAGGAGGGAGGGTCTTTCCATCCCATTCCCACCCAGCTGCTGCATTGGCGCATCTCTGCAGTTGGCAGGTTCATGCCTATGGAACTCCACCAAGTGCATGTGGGGGATGGGGTGGGGCAGGACCCATAACAAGCCTTTGGGTCTTAGCATCCCATGTCAGGAGGAGTTTCTTTTAGGAAGTAGAGGAAAGCTACCCCTGCCTAAAAACGGATAGGGCTTCTTAATCGGTGGGTGCCAGACTAGCCTTCACGGACGGGGTTTTGGTTTCAGAGGTGGTGGGGGCCACCTCTGTCCTCCTCTATGATCCTGGTGGGATCTGGTTGAAAATGTGGTTCTCCCATTTTGTTCAACCAGAGAAGTAGGTTTGAGTGAGGTTGGCAGCGCTTGGCCCCCTCCAGCATCTGCTGGTGGCTGATGAGCTCCAGGTGCAGCTTCTGCAAGAAACTGCATGTGGGGAAGGATTTGGGTCGCCCAGAAGCCTTTTTCCTGCAGGGAACGCGTCCCATCATGCTGGGGGCTGCCTGGGACAGTTTCAAAGCTTTCCATCAATAATGGGGAAACGTGGTTTAGCTAGTTCCCTCCGCTCAAGCCCTCTCCTGGGGTTCCACTTCTGGAGCTACAGGGATCCGGCTGTCTTTCCTTCTTTTCTTCTTGATGCCGATGGAAATTCCCTCTCCACCCCCGCCAGCCCCCCCCCCCTTTCTTTAAAGCCTGAATCACGGCAGGAGCATAGCACTGTGTGATACCCTGCATTCTGTGGATTCGGACACCAGTGTAAATAGCCCCCCTTGTTCAATCGCTTCTCCCAGACAATTGTATATATACATGTAAATAACTCTCACAGGTCAATTCACACCCTTTTATTTGTATTCGTGCAACTTGCATAGAATGTGGAGTTAAACAGCAGCAGGTTGCATTGTTTGTAATGTAATCATGTGTTTTTTATTTTTTACCAATGTAGTTTGTGTACATATAGTTTGTCAGTGCTGGTGCTGCCAAGGGCACCACAAAACGGCCCTTTAGCTGTACAACTTCCTGCAGAAAGAGGCAAAGCAAATACAGGTGTTATTTTCTACAGTTGCATGTACAGAGAGAAGTGCAGAGATGCTGTTGTCCCTCAAGATAATGTTCATAAATAAATCTTTTTTTAAAAAAAAAGGACAGTGTGCTACGGGCTCTTTTGATTTTCGCTGCTTCTCAAAACCTTTCTGAGCGGGCTCTCCTCCTCCGTCTGGGGCTTGGCCATTCCCAAGCCTTTCTACAGAGAGGAAAATGAAGGAGCAAAGATACCGCATTTTTCAGAGTATAAGACACACCGGAGTATAAGACGCACCTTAGTTTTTGGGGAGGAAACGGGGGGGGGGGGAATTCTGCTTACCAGGTATTCATCTGGCTACTCCTTAGCCTGGTCAGCTTCAGCACATTCGTTCGCTCGCTGGTTTTGAGGTTGGGGATGGTGGGGGATAAGCTTTTAAAGCACAGCTGATTGTCGGAGGGAGCAGCAATTAGAAAAGCAGGCAAAGCACGGAAGATCGTGTTTGGGCTGAAAAACAGCTTCAAAAGCACAGCTGATCCTCGGAGGGAACTCCAGTGACTAAAGCAGGCAAAGCGGGGAAGGGGTAAGAGAAGGCAGCAGCTGTTCCGGGTAGCCATTTTGGGCACTGCGCGAGCGTTTGGAGGCTGAAAATGCAACGCGTGGAGCCCAAAAACACAAGCCATTGTCAGTGGCAATCTCTGCAGCCAGGAAGGGGACGCGGGGAGGCCAAAGGGTGGGGGCCGGCGAGTGGGTGGGGCTACATTCGGAGTATAAGACACACCCAAATTTTCAGTCTCTCTTAGGAGGGAAAAAAGTGCGTCTTATACTCCGAAAAATACAGTATACCTCAAGTAAGGTTTTAACCCAAACCTACAAGGTTTCATGCATCTTCCATCGTAGGGCAGGCCCAGATTTTGCTGAGCCAGGCGGAGGTTGGCTGTTCTCAGGCTGAAGAGAAGTAGAAAGTTACGCAGGAATCAAGTAGTCCGTCTGATTGAAACACTGGATTCAAGGCAACCCTTCAATGTATCCAGCGGAATGAACGGAAGCCCACGAAAGCTGCAGCTGCCCCTGTGCCTTCTCCAATTCAGTTCAGTCCACTGCTTTCCTTGGCTTCCTTCCCAACACACCACCGCAAAAGCTCACCTTGGCTCCGAAACTGAGGCAGACAGGGCTTTCTGCCAGTTCTCGAAATTTGATAAAATCTTCACACAAAAAAACCCTTCAAAATTTTTCTTCTTGTTTCTATCCCCCGATTATTTTTCCAGATCAATCCCGGAATCTCCCAACTTCTTTTGGCCCCTTTTATTATCAGAGGCATGGAGGGAGCAGAGGCTGTGATCTGAACTGCGGAAGTCACTGGATTTCTATCCTTTCCCCAAATTGTTCATCCCAAAGCGTGTTTGCAAGACGTACTTGTAGCTCAGTGCTTCCGTGTCCCCTACATTTCTAAATACCGAGAAAGGGTTCGCTGCTATAATTACAGAAAGATTAAAAAGATTGTTAAATGAAATTATCCATCCAGATCAAAATGGGTTCCTACCAAAAAGACAGCTGAGAAACAACTAGAATGATTATGAACGTCCTGGAATTTTATGAAGCCCATCCCGAGAAATAAGTAGCACTGATCTTCTTAGATGCGTAAAAAGCGTTCGACAACTTAAATTGGCAGTTTATGATTCGACAATTAAAAATTATGAATTTTGGGGAGAAATTTATGCGGATGATACGTGCAATATACTCCACTCAAACAGCAAAAGTAATAATAAATGGGGAAATAACAGAACAATTTAATATAGCCATAGGTGTAAGACAGGGATGCCCCCTATCACCTTTATTATTTATTTTATCCTTAGAAGTACTATTGGAACACATTAGACAAATACAAGAAATAAAAGGCTTACAAATAAAAAAAGGAAGAATACAAAGTGCAAGCATTCGCGGATGATCTAGTGTTTATTCTAGAGGAACCATTGGAAACAGGAACTAAACTAGTTCAGAAAATAGAAGAATTTGGCAAAATAGCTGGACTTAAAATAAATAAAGACAAGAAAAAGATAATAACCAAAAATCTTACAAATAGACAGAAAAAAGAACTAGAGGGGAAATTGGAAATACAGACAACTAAGAAAGTCAAATACCTGGGAATTTGGCTGATGGCAAAATGTTCATCGATTAAAGAGGATAATTACAATAAGCTACTCCAGCAAATAAAAAAGGATCTGGAAAATTGGAAGAAACTACAACTTTTGCTAATAGGAAAAATAGCCACAATTAAAATGAACATACTACCAAAAAATTTATTTTTATTTCAAACGATACTGATAAAATTAGGAAAGAAATTTTTTGAAGAACTAAACAAAATAATAACAAAATTTATTTGGCTAGGGAAAAAACCACGAATAAAATTAAAATTACTACAAGACAATAGTAATAAAGGCAGTTTTGGACTCCCAGAGTGGGAACTATATTACCAAGCAGCAGCGTTGACATGGATAAAAGATTGGACAAATTTTAAAAATAAAAGGATTCTGGCAATAGAAGGCCACGACTTACAATTAGGCTGGCATGCATTTATATGGGAGGGAAAAAATAAAACACATACCTATTTTCAGAGACATCAAATTGTCAGGAAATTTCTCCTTAGTAACTTAGAACTAAGGAGAAATTTCCTGACAGTTAGGACAATTAATCAGTGGAACAGCTTGCCTCCAGAAGTTGTGAATGCTCCAACACTGGAAGTTTTTAAGAAGATGTTGGATAACCATTTGTCTGAAGTAGTGTAGGGTTTCCTGCCTAGGCAGGCGGTTGGACTAGAAGACCTCCAAGGTCCCTTCCAACTTTGTTGTTATTATTATAAATTAGAGAAGCTCCTTTACTAATATGGGGAAAAATGAAGAATCATTACAGTAAAATACCGGTCTGGCTATCACCTACGGAAGCACTAATATACCAAATGTGCTGGACTTACATAAAATAGTAAGATCTAAAGATATATTAGATGACCAAGGAAAATTTAAAAACGAATGAAGAATTAAAATACCAGGAAATAGACAGATTGGTGGCCATACTTGCAAATCCAGTCGAGATATAAAAAAGATGTAGAAAGATATGGTTTCTATAGGGAACAAGAGCTTGACAAAATACTATGGGGACAGAGGAAAAAATGATAACAAAAGCATATATCTACTTATTGAGATTTAAAATGGAAGAAGAAACAGTTAAAGAAACCATGATAGCCTGGGCAAAAAACTTTGGCTACACCATTGAATTAGAAAATTGGGAAAAATTGTGGGGGGGAAACTATAAACTGGCAATGTCAGCGGCCTACAAAGAAAATCTATATAAAATGTTCTACCGCTGGCACTTGCCCCCTGCAAGATTACCAAAAATGTTCCCAAATAGACCAGCGGAATGTTGGAAATGTAAAGAGAAGCAAGGAACATATTACCATATGTGGTGGACATACCCAGAAGCTAAGAAATATTGGATAAAGATAAGAGTGGCTAGAGGAAATTACTAAACAACAAATACATCTAAAACCAGAGCTATTTTTATTAGGTATATTAATAGGAAATTATAGCAAAAAATCCCAATATATCATATTACATAGAACAGCGGCCAGAATTGTCTACGTGCAAAATTGGAAAAATGATAGTACACCCTCTGATGGAATGGTGATAAAGTGCTAGAATGTGCGGAGATGGATAGGCTAACAATGGAAATAAAAGAAAGGAGAGAAACTGAATACTATTTGATTTGGAATTTATGGTACAACTGGTTAGAGAACAGAAGTAAAGAATAAGAATGTAAAAGTAAAATAAGATGTGATAAAAAATGTAATATATTTAGTCATGTAATTATAACAATGGCACAGTGTATAGAATAGACATATATAACGGTATTAAAAAAGGGAAGAAAAATGAAAATAACCTGTATGTACTTATGAAGTATACTGATACCGGAGTGCTGTAAAGATGGAAATTGTGATATAAAATGAAGAAAATTGCTTAATAAAAATCAATTAAAAATAAATAAATACCGAGAAAGGGTCATGTTGCAACTCATCTCCTTTTTTCTAAACGTTTAATCCAAGAGATTGAGAAGGCTGAAATGTCACACACACCACTTTTGGGGGAAGCTGTTGTCCCTCAACTGGCAGAGTTGCATCTCCAAGATTGCAATCTGGGCTCATGCGATCTACTTTTCATAGGGTCAGTTAAAGACCACACATATTTGTGCAGCCTGTTAAATTTGGTTGGTTTGAACAGCAACTTCCTTTGTGGCTTGGCGAGTTGCGCTGACACACTGCTGCTCTCCCTGGATAAGCTGTTGCACACAGAAGCCACGAAGTGTACAGATGTATTTTTTAGAAAACAATTCGAAGACGGGAATTGAAATAAAAGGTTGGCATGTCACATGATGCAATCCTTTTCCAAAGGGAGAAATCCAACAAAATTGTCTCCCCCCTCCCCCTCCCCCAGTGCTTTTGCACAACTTGCTCCAACGCAACCACTTGTTCTAAGAGTGGAAGGCAAACAGAGCAGCCCTTGGAACAGCCTGAAGGGAGTGAAGTCAGGCAGGAAAGTTGCTCAACTGGACTGAGCAGGTTTTTCTCTGCTGGCCAGCTGCTCCCTGTCCAGGAAAGGCCCTGCCCCACTCAGCCAACAATAAGAGGCCCCACGGAAGGCGGGGAGGCGGCCTTTCCAGGCCTCTGGGTCAGCTGCAACTCACCGCTGCACAAGCATTCCCGGCACTGGGCAATTTTGCCCCACATCAGCTGCACCGGCCGCCTTTTCCTGGCTCAGTTCTGCTCTGGGCCAGTCCGGGAAAAGCCTCCAGCAAGGAAGGAAGGAAGCAAGCAGGGAAGGCGGGCAAGAGCAGAAGGGGGCAGAGCCAGCGAGGGGCTCCGTGGAGATTCTGGGGCGCCGGAAAGAAGAGGGGGAGGCGGGAAAGGGGGTGTCTGGCAAAAGGCCATTGGCAACCTTTCTCCGCTCGCCAGTTGCTGCGGGAAGCAGGCGGGCCCACCTGGAGCGGCCGGCCGGTGTGCGGCTGCCCTAGAGGCACCTCGGGGCTCAAGCCTGGGGGGGGGGGGAAGGCGAGATTGCCTCTGAGCAACTGCAGAGCGCCCTCGCAGCACTGCTGGATTGACGGGGCTCCCCTAGGCCCCGGCCTTTGCTCGCTTGGCTCCCGCCCGCCCCGTCGCTCACCGCGGCTCAGCTGCCGCCGGCCCCGCCCCGCCCCGCCCTGTCCCGCCCGGAGAAAGGCCGCCGCCGCCGGTCCGCCCGTGTCTGGTGCCGGGGGAAGCGCATGGACTTCGAGGGGCAGGTGCTGGGCCAGCTGGGCGGCTTCGGGCGGCGGGCGCGTTTCCTGGCCGCCGCCTCATGGCTGCCCAACGTGGCCCTGGCGCTGGGACTGGCCGCGGGGCTGCTCCTGGCCGCCGTCCCGCCGCACCGCTGCCGCCCGGACCCCGCGCTGCTCCCCGCCGCCCTGCGCAACACCACCGGCCCGGAGCTGCTCAACGCCTCGGCGCCGCCGGGCAGCCGCTGCCTGCTCTACCGCTACCCGCTGCCCGGAGGCGCCCCCGGCCCGCCCAACGGCACCGGGCCCTGCACCCGCGGCTGGCAGTACGCGCTGCCCGCCGCCGGGCTCCGCTCCACGCTGGTCACGCAGGTGAGTCCAACGGCGCGATCCCCGGGAAAGCCAGGGGAGGGGAGGGGAGGGAGGGGAGGGGGCGGGGGGAGCGCCGGCTGGGCTGCTGCTTCTCTGCTCACGGCCGCTTCCCCCGCAGTGGGACCTGGTGTGCGCCAAGCATTGGCAGGTGCCGCTGGAACAAACCACCCACCTCTTGGGATGGCTGGTGGGCTACGTGGCCCTCGGGGCGGCCTGCGACAGGTAAGGCGGCGGCGCTTCCCCAGGTGGCCTCGGGGCCCTTTGATCTTTTGGCGGCCCCCACAATGGTGACTGGCCGCTTGGCTGCCTGCTATCATTGGGAACCCAAAGGTGCTTTTGTGCAGGCGTTGCCTTCTGTGGGTCTCCGGTGGCTGCTGGCACCTGCATGGGAGGTGCTACTTTTCATCCCACTTAATAAGATGATTCACGGCCACTGGAGCTCAGCAATGGCGCCTCTCCCATGTTTGGTTAAAAGCGAATTATTTCCTCCTGCTCTTAGCCAGCACTCTTGGGCTGAGAGACACTTGGCGGAAAGGGAAGCTCCCTCCGTTCTCCTACTGAAATTCTAGCCTGCAGTTGTGACCCTGGACCTCTCATGCCCGCTCTGAGTCCGGGGAGGGGGCTGCCCACAGGCCTGAATGCAGACAAGCCCCTGCAGCAAATCTTGGAAGTTGCCTTCAGGAGGTGCAGAGGAGCTTTTCTTTCCGTGTGAATGCTGTCCGAGGCAAGAAAAAGGGGTTTTGCAAAGAAGGGTCAATTGGCTAAGGTAGCCTTCTTTGGGATGACTTTGGGCAAGCTGCAGCCTTGCTGTAAAATGGACTTTGTGAAACCTGGCATTTTTCTGGGCTCCCTGGAGCAGAATGAGTGGGAGTTTGGCAGCCCTCGTGTTGGCCTTCAGTAACCACTGTGCAGTAGTTTGTGTTGCTGTTTCAAACAGAGGCCAAAACCGCCCTGAATTTTGCTCCCCTGTGACAGGAGCTGTCTTAGTGCAATCAGGTGTGGTCTCTTCTCCTCTCCTTTTCCTCCTCCCTCCCTCCCTGCTCGCCTCTTCTCCAGGTTTGGCCGCCGGATCATCTTCGCCCTCTCCTTGGTGCTGTCCGTCCCGCTGGGCTTCGGCGTGGCCCTGGCAGTGGATTACCTTATGCTGGTTATGATGCGGATGCTCTTTGGGGCCGTGCTGGCGGGGGCCTTCCTCTCCCTCTACGTGGCCCGTGAGTCATTTCCTGCCCACTGGCTGTGCTGCCCTCCAGGACAGGCAGGAAGCAGGAGAGGCCCCACCAGGTGCTCCTTGCTTCCAAAATAGCCCTGGCTTTAGGCCCATCTGCCCAGGCCGAAGGTACCTTTGCCCCCAATGGGATCTCCGGCCTTGGAACAAGGGGGCTTCAGCCGAGCACTCGGAAAGAAGGACGGTCCCTGGTTTGGGGCTTCCCTGGTCAGGAGCTCTTCTGAAATGCAGCTCCCTGGTGAACGGAGTGGCTTCCATGCAGGTTGGTGGATGCCCCGCTTCTCCTGGGCAGGTTTAGGAAGCAGATGTTCCTCTGGCATTGCTGAACGACTTCATGGCCTCCGTCCCCGTTGGCTGCTGAAGCCGGAAGCTCCGATGCCCCCCGTGAGATTCGATGCATTTCATCTTGGCCCTAGCAGAGCCCGACTGCTCTGGACTCTTCTCCGCCTTCCCCGTTCATTCTCTCCCTCTGCTTCTCCTTAGGCCTGGAGCTGTGTGACCGCCCCCACCGCCTGATGGTCATGATGAGCGCCAGCTTCTTCTGGGTTGCTGGGCAGCTGCTCCTGCCGGGACTGGCTGTGGCTGTGGCGGAGTGGCGGCTGCTCCAGGGCACCATCACCCTGGGACTGACCCTGCTGGCTGCTTGCTGGTGGTGAGTACGCTTCTAGCTCTGGACGCCAAGAGGGTCTCTCTCCCCCCCCCCATGTGGGGCATTCGGTCCTTCCTTGCTGCCTCGCCTCCTTTAGGGGAGCCCCAAACGCTGCCCCACCCAGTCCCGCCTTCTCCCTTCCCAGGTCTCCTTCTCTCTTCCCCGAGTCGGCCCGGTGGCTCTTGGCCACGCAGCAGCTGCAAAGAGGCAAGTGGGCCCTGCTGGACCTGGCCAGGGGCAACGGAGTCAGCCTGGAAAATGGCTCCCCAACTGAGGAGCCCCTCTTGTCAGGTGCGTCTCCTGCTGGGCCTCTCAGGCCCCTTCCGGATGTGGCTGGTTTCAGTGGTGTGGAGCCAACCTGGATCCACAGACTGGGAGCCCCTGAGCAGAGTCCATCAGAGATGGGGGTGGGGAAGCTCCCCTTGGCGCCCCAGAGCCCCTCTTGATTGCGCCTCTGGCCACAGCTGACCGGCCAGCCAGTTGGGCCTGGGATCCAGCTCTTCTTTTGTGCCCAGAGATGGACAGCCGGCCGGGAGGCGTCCCCAAAGCAGAGTATCACAGCGTCTGCCGGATCTTCAGCACGCGGGTGGTATGGAAGAACAGCTTCATTCTCGGCTTCACTGCGTAAGTGTTCCTGGGAGGGGGCAAGCATGGGTCTGGGCAGATCCTCCTCCTCTTCCTCACGAGCCTCACCGGGACCCCGTGTGACGCCTCCCTTCCTGCTGGCCCTCGGACACCCTGTGGACATAACCCCCTTCCCCACCAGGTTCATTGGGAGCGGCATCCGCCACTGTTTCGCCCGCAACTTGGCTCCGTACGCGCCTCGCTTTTACTTCCCCTACTTCCTGCTGGCGGGGAGCGAAGCGGTGGCCGTCCTCTTCCTCTGCCTGACGGTGGATCACTTTGGCCGCCGGGCGGTCCTTCTCTTTGGCACCATCCTTACTGGCCTTTCCTCCCTGCTCCTCCTGGCCCTGATGCAGTGTAAGGAGACCCGGCTGCCGGGTGGGTTGGGGGCAAGTAGCCCCAGTTCCCAGGAGGGGAACTGATCCTGCTCAAGGGTCCCGATTCTTGTGTTGCTGGGCCCCTGCGAGGGCCTTCCCTCTTCCCACAACTGGCCTTGCCCAGATTGAGTCTTACAGATGCAACTTGGCTGGCTGGCTTGAGTCACCTGCTGAGGTTTGTGTGGCAGATTTCCCTCCTGAGGGCAGGGGAGGCTCAGCAGAAGGACGCTTAGCCAGCCTCTCAACCAACCCCCTTCCCTTCCCTAGATCTGATGGCATGGCTTGTCTTGGCGCTCTCCATCCTGGGCATTCTGGCATCTCAAGCTGTTGCTGCCCTCAGCATCTTCTTTGCCAGCGAGGTGCTGCCCACCGTGGTCAGGTGAGGAGGCATCAGGGGTCCCTGTATTGGCAGACAGGCAGGCTGGAGCCTGGCGCTCAGCTTCGAGTGAGGTTGGAGCCTTGCCCAGAGGCCACCTGGGCCGATTCCTGGTTTCCCAGTGAGCATTGGCCCCGGGCTACCTTCACTCAGGTGATCCGTGCTGGTTCAGGGCTCCAGGTGGAAAGGCGGGGGCTCTGCCCAGGGGCCATGAGGGGCTTGCTGAACTGGGGCCTAGAGGGGAAGGGGCCCCCTCCCGCTGATGGCAGGGGCCTTGCTGCTGCCCAATGGGGCTGTTTTGCTTTGCAGGGGGGCCGGGCTGGGCCTCATCCTGGCTGCGCACACGCTGGGCCAGGCGGCCACCCCCCTGATGGACATCCAGCCCAGCCGGGGGTTCTTCCTGCACCATGTGGTATTCGCCTCCTTCGCCGTCCTCTCGGTGCTCAGCGTGATGCTCCTCCCGGAGACCAGCCACCGGCCCCTGCCAGACTCCGTGCAGGAGGGGGAGAGCCTGCACCGGCCCCCGCTCTTCCACCCTAGCCGCCGTCACTGCCGCCGCCAGGACCAGCTCCCGCTGCTCTCCACCCACACGGGGGCCAGCCCCTACGACCCCGAGAGCTACGCCCACCTGGTCACGGCCACCAAGAAGATGCTGGGCAGCCGCGTGGGGCCCACTGGCGCTGGGGGGCAAGGCAGCCCACTGTGTCCAGAGACCTAAGAGCACGGCAGCGCCCAGAGGAAAGTAGCGCTGCTGGGGCTGGACTGCCAGGGGCCCCAGGCCCCGCAGAGGGAACGTTTTCGGCCCCGGGGTGATCTGGTGACTGGTCATGGGGGCAGGAAGAACTGGGTGGCCTCTAGCCCTGTCTTCTTGAGGAAAGACTGACCCAGGGCCACAGGGCCCCCCTTTTCTTTGTGGACATGCAATAAACCCCACACTGCCTTTATAGTTCATTTTTCTTGGGGAGTTTTATTGTCAGCCACAGTAAGCGCTGCCCCCCCCCTCAAATCCTGCCCTGTTGCCCTGCCGAGACCCCCAAGCGTCTCTTTCTTCTGGCTGCAGCCACCTCGGCACTTTTGCAGCCTTGGACTGGGCTATGGGAGGAACACAGCCAGGTTTGCCCATAGCCCACCGGAAGCTGCTTTTCAGGGCAGGCCCCTGATCGGTTCTATCGGGGGGAGGCTGTTGCTTGGCGGGGAGGGGGGCATCACCACTTGCCTCCTGCAAGGTTGCCAGTCCTTGCTTCTCCCCATGGGCTCTTCAGTTCCCTGGCAGGCTGAGGTTTTCTCACCCAGCCGCCCTCTTTCTTTAGGCCTAGTAACTCTGGTGGCCCCTGGATGGGACTCTCGGGTCCTGGCTGGAGGAAATGGGTTGCGCGGGTGGTCCTGGGGTCCCTGGGACTCTCCTCCAGCAGCTGCCAGCAGAATCTCAGCCGGCGGCCAGGGAAAGCACTGGGGGTCTCTGCCTGCCTCCACGCAGGCTGGTCCAGCTGGAGTTGGCAAGGCAGCGGCTGGAAGGGAGCCTCTGGGGTGCCGTGAGAAGCAGCCGGGCACGTGCCCCACCTGCCAGCCAGGTTTGTCATTTGTCCAGTCCGGCCCTGCTGCTCCTCCTGCCCCTTACTGGCCATACAGCTCGGCCAGGCGCTGGAATCGTGGTCCCCATTCGTGGAGGTAGTCGTAGTCCTGGTCTTCGTCTCCCAGGCTGGAGAGGATGGAGCTGAGAGACCCACTGGCCGAACAGGCCCCCTCGTAGTCATAGATGAGAGCCGTGTCGTAGGGGGGGACGCTGGGGTCACTGTCGGCTGCCTCCAGGCCCTGCACAGGAGACGGAGCAGGAATGAGCACCGAGTTCCAGAGAAGATAGAATCCTAGGGCTGGAAGGGACCCGAGAGGTCTTCTAGTCCAGCCCCTTGCTCAAGGCAGGAGCCCTTATGCCATCCCCATCAAATGAATGATCCACAGTCTATTTCTGAAAACCTCCAGGAACGAAGCACCCACAACTGTCAGCCAAGCTGGTCACAAGGCCGGGCGGGGGTCCCCCTCGCCCCCTCCCACCCGACTGGCTGACCTCCTCTCCACTTTTCACCTCATTGATGAAGTCCTCGATGGGGGGAGGGCATCGCTGTAGGTGCGGGGGCAAGGCGTAGCTGTGGGGGGCATCCCTCCTCCGAAAGGGCTTCCCCCGGGGGGTCGGGGGGCGAAAGAGATCAGGGTCACGCAGCTGGGAGAGATCGTAGGCGTCCTGTGGGCAGAGACGGGGTGCACGGCCATCATGACCCCATAGCTTAGAGGGGGGGAAAGGAACCGGCCCCACGGCAGCCCCCCTGGTCTCACCTGGTCCTCTTCGCCGCCACCCTGCTCATCATAGTTGACGATGTTGTCACGCAGGTCGTCCTGCCAGGCGCCCAGCAGTCCCTTGCGCAGAGCCTGCCGCCGGGAGTGCTCCAGTCCGGCCATCAGCAGCACCAGCACTGCCCAGAGAAGGCGGGTCAGAGGCCCCTGTGCCCCCCACCCTCCCAGCGCTCAGGGCAGCCAGCCACACCACCCCCTGGGCTGCCAGCTCTTCCTGGGGGCATACTTCCTCTCAAGACCACCCTGCCTTGCCCTGCCCTGGAGAATTGCAGCCGGCCAATGCAGCCCTCGCCCCCAAATAACATGAGCCCACTTTCTCTCTCACACTCACACACACTGCTGCAGGAAAATGGGGAGGGGGCTTGGGGCACGCAGGAGGGTATCTTGGTGCCAGGGTCTTCCTCTTTGCAGCAGGGAGGCAGAAACACCCCTTCTCCCCCCCCCCAAGGCCCAGAAATAGGACATGCATCCCTTGGATTTACAGATCCACCAACCTCCCAGCACTGACCCTCCAGCCCGCCCCCCATGAACATGGGGCAGAGGTCCAGCTATTCCTGCTTCCTCTCTGGGCCACTGGGGGCTGCAGACTCCCCTCCGATCCCAATTCAGCCTTCAGGCACTTACGCAGGAGTAGGACGGCACTGCAGAGGATGGCCAGCAAGGCGCCCAAACTGAGGCCTGCCCTGGCCCCCAAGGTGGCAGCTGCCTGAGCCCCACAGGTGCCCCACTGGCTGCAGGCACAGATGGAGACGTTCAGCAGCTGCTCTCGCACCCGTGGCGGGATCCCAGAGTCTCTGACGAGCAGTGGCAGGACGTGGAGACCCTCGGCCACGTCCACGGGAGGCTGCAGCAGCACGTGGGTGTCTGCAGTGGGTGAGGGGAGCAGGGAGGGGGATTCAAATGATTGGTCTTTTCCCAGGCGCAAAGAAAGGAAAAAATGCCCAGGGCCCCTCCCACCACCCAAGAGCTCAAGGCGTCACTTTTCAGCTGCTTTCAGAGTTTTTATCTGCGGCTTCCCCCAGTTTTGGTGTCCGACAAAGTCAGGGCTACCAGAAATACCCCCCCCCCAAAAGCTCCTGGCAGGCTGCAGCTGGACAGAGGCCAACTCCTCCCCCCCACTAAAAGTTGCCAAGAGATGTGCTCTGTGGGGAGGGGGCTCCACCAGGAAATCCGGTCCAGGCTCCCCACAAGGCCTGGGTTGAGCTCCCCCCCATCCCATGCGGGCCCCCAGGAATCCCGATTACCGTTGGGGTGGCTGAGAGTCCAGTTGTGGGCACTGCTGAGGCCAAAATGGAAATGGAAGGGCCCCGCGTGGGGCGCCAAGTCCTGGTCAGTGGCGCTCAGGACTAAGGAGCCCCCTTCTCTGCACAGCGACCCCATTGTGGGGAAGAGGGCGGGCGCATGGTCGTTGACCTCCAGCACCTCGACAGAGAGGGTCCCAGTGGCTGTGAGGGGAGGGGTCCCTGAGAGAGAGAGGCAGATGTGGGTCCAGCTGACCTTGGGGGTCTCCCCAGTCAGTGGCAGCTTCCACGCAGGGAGACCAGGCCCCAAAGGGTGAGCTTCTCTTTTGCCAATGGCTGCCCAAAGGGGACCCCAGTCCCGGCCTGGCTAAGGACCCTCCCTGAGTCGGGTTAGCAGGATTTTTGACCAGGGTCAAGTTACCTGCCCTTTGCTTGCTCTCTCCCCCTCCTCTCCTGCGCACCCCCTCACCATTATCAACAGCCAGGATCTGTGTGATGTACCAGCCACCCAGGAAGGTTGACCGTGGGGGAACTTTCTGCTGGGCTTCCACCCGGCCAGATTCGGGGTCCACCTGCAGCCAACTGGCCAACTCAGAGGCCTGCAGGTACCTGGGGAGAGGAGACGGGCTCGGGGTTGCATGCATGCACACCCTCCCCCCATGTGCAGGGCTTGCTCCTCAAAGAGCAAAGGACAGAAAGCCCACCCCCCAATTCCCAGATCCTCCTGATCCTCCTCTGAGATCCCAGCTGCCTCTGGAGAGCGAGTGGGGGGCAGGGCTGATTCAGAGGCCAGGAAACACAACCCAGAAGGGATTCCCAGAAATCATCCCGCGGATTTTTGCAGAGTTTGCTTTTAGGGATGGAGTTAATGAGGACTACAGACTTCATTCTTACAACAAGAAGGAAATGGGGGTTGGATTTGCTGGATTTTACCCCAAATTCCAAGTCCCAGGCAGGCCAAGCACCTGAACCTGTGCAGAATCTCCACCAGCCAGCTTGGATTTTGCTCACCTGAGCTGCTGAGCTTGTTGGGTGTCTGGGTCCCTGGCACGCAAGAGGGTGATCTCGGTGCCAGCAGCTGCCCCTTCGTTCACCCTCCCCCTGCAGGGGTTGTCCAGGAAGAAGGGGGGCTCGTTGGCATCCATCACCTGGAGCTGCACCGTGGCCAAGGCGTGGGCAGCTTTGGGGGCAGAGGGCTGCAGGGGGCTTTGGTTCTGCACAGAGACCAGCAGCTCATAACGGGTCTGCTCCTCGTAGTCCAGGGCCTGGCAAGTGGGAGAGAGATGGGGAGACATGGGGGGGGGGGAGTTCTTCTGGGGCACTACTGCTACCTCCTCCCCTGTGCATGGCTGACCCTTGGCCTTTGTGCCCTGCCTCCCCTCCTGTCCTGGTGCAGAAGCCACCAGCTGGCCTCTCCTGGCTGCCATCTGCTGCAGAAAAGGTCCCTGTGCTTGGCCAGAGAGGCTCTCCGGCCATTCCCTTTTCCCCTGGAAGGCCGAACCAGCTGTCGTTCAGCTTCTGCCTGGAAAGCTCCAGCGGCCACCGGCCCTCGACACGTGGGAGGAGATGCTCAGCTAAAGTTGCAGGATGAATCCCTCCTGGGCCAGCCAGCCCGGAGACTGCCCCTCCCCCTCCATTGCCCCTGCTCCGGAGCAGAGCCTGGCCCTTCCTTACCTTGACCAGAGAGATGACCCCCTCATTGGTCAGGGGGTCAGGGTGGATGGAGAAAGCTCCTCGAGGGTCCCCCTCCAGGATGGTGAACTTGGCCAGCCAGTTGGAGGAGCCCGGCTGGTCTTTGTCCTGCACCGCCACCCGTCCAACCTCCACGCCCTGCCAGTTCTCGGGGGCCCCCAGGCGGAACTGCAAGAGAAGGGAGGCAGCATGAAAAGGGGGGGTGAGCAAACCGCTGAGGAGCCCCCCCTTCATCCTGCTCCTCCCCAGGGGAGAAGAAGAGGGGTGGCTGATGGCGACCTCACCAGCAGTGATGGGAACTTTTGGCCCCCCATGGGGCAGCTAAAGGGGACTGGAGGGGGGGGTCCAGCCTCGGATTCTACCAGCTACAGGAAAGGAGGTTTATTTCCTAGCCAGCTCGCCCGCCCACCCGCTCCAGACCGGAGGGTTTCAGGTGGGGCAGCGGCTGCTGTGTGGCCCATAGAAAGACAGGTTTGAGTTGAACTTTTCAACCAAGCAGGAATTCTGCAGACAATTGCAGGGCAGTACTAACCTCTAGTAGCAGGGTAAGATAAGCCCTGGTCCACATGTACGGGTGGGCCAGTCCAAGGTTGCCCCCCTCCCCTTCATCCCATGATGCTGGCAGGGGGAGGGCTCAGGAACCGCGCCTTGCCTTGTAAGCTCTTGGCCCACCTCCTGTGCCAAGGATCTTGCCTGGCAGTGCTCGAAGGGGATGCCCAAGGAAGGGAGCTGTGCAGGCAGTGGGGGATAACACTGCCTCGGCACTGCCCTCCCCTCCCCCTAGGCAGAGGGGCCGCTCTCCCCACCTCATCCGACATGAATTCAGGGGGGTTATCGTTGACGTCTTCCACGTAGATGGCCGCTGTAGCTGTGGTGGTCAGGCCTTCTCCAGCCATGTCAGCCACTTGGAGGGTCAAGTTGTAACTGCCGGTCACCTACACAGGGAGTGGCCAGAAAGCGGTCCAGGAGTTTGCAGTAATGTCAGCCAGCCGTGTGTTTGACCCCAGGGTCCTGCCCCTCCTCCTGTGCTTGGTGGCAAAGGAGACGCTGCACCTTATGGCCGCCTCTTTAATGAAGTGGCTGAACCACAGGGAGTTTTGCAAATCAAATGAAAGAAAATGCTGGCTAACAAATGCATCATATTTTGTCAACTAGATGTTTTAAACACTATTTTGTGCGGTCCTTAATAATCAAATAAATCCAAGCCTTGTTGCTAAAAATACAGCAATAATCCTCAGTGAATGATTTGATTTTGTAGGATAATCAGGGAACATTTTATAACAACAATTCTTGAAGATTCTGCAGCCATCGAAATACTATACGTTAGAAATGTGGGACAGTCACTGGAATAAGGATCTCCCCTCCCTCCCTTTTCATGCCGGCTCATCCCTTCTTTGTGGCCAGAAGCTGCCTCTGGACACAAGGGAAAAGAAGTCCATACCTCGCGGTCCAGCCCATCTCCAGCCACTTGGATTTCCCCGGAGAGCTCATTGATGGCAAAGAGCTCCGCCCCTTCTGGGCCCAGGATGGAGTACCGGAGTGCCGCGTTGTCCGTCTCGGGGTCGTCGGCATCTGTGGCTTCTGCCTTCAACACAAACGTCCCTGAAAAGCCCAGAGCACTTTTAGGGCACCAGGCGCAATTTCTCTCACCACTGAAACTTTTCTAGGGCCTCTTTGGAAACAGTTTCCGCACACAGCTCCGTGTTTGCTCTGCCACGTGATCCAGCCCCACATGTTAATGCGGTAACTATGGGAGAGCCCAGGGTGGGGATCAGGAGGGTCACATTGATCATTGCTGTATAATCTGTGCTTCCAGGGGCAGCCAGAAATTGCGCAGGTAGGGCTGCTTTCATGCACTTGTGCAAACGAGGGAATTGAATAGATTGATTGGGGATTCAGGGCTACTCAACTACGGAGGTGCACTAGGGACATTAAATGCACCCCATTTCTGAATGAGAGTGATGACAAGGAAACAGCCGGAAGGTCCTGCCTGCCGGGCCAAAGGAGAGCCGGTGCTGCAGAATCAGTGCTGCCTCTCGGAAGACGTTTGCCCAGACCAAGGGGCAGGTGTGGGGTGCCCACCTGGCTCAGCCCCTTCCACCACCTGCCCTGTGAACACGTCCCGCCGGAACAGTGGCCGGTTGTCATTCTGGTCCAGGACGACGATCTCCAAGTCGGTGGGGTCTTCCAGAGGGACCCCGCCCAGATCGAGGGCAAAAGCCTTGAGCTGGTTGTGGGGAGAACAGAAGAAGGCCCATCTCAACTGGGGCAGGCAGCCTCTGCTCCCTTAGGGGACTCGGGGCGGCTTATGGGGCAGGCAATGCAATTCTTGAGGGTTTGATGGAGGTAGGTGGAGTTTCCGCCTCCTCCCTTTGGGTGGGACTGGGGAGGGGGGGTGAGGACCCAAACATCTGGATCCTGAACTGATCAGAGCCCAACCCCCGCTCCCTTACCCGAAAGCGATCGTGTTTTTCCCGATCCAGCACAGTGTTGAGGTAGACTTTGCCACTCCGATTATCGATGGAGAAGATATCCTTGGGGTCTTCATCAACCCCGGGACCCTTAATGCTGTAGACCACGACCCCCGGCTGCTGCTTGTCTGACTTAATCTGCAGAGAGGGAAGCGGACTCTGGGGGGTGAGAAGGCCTCCCCCAAACTCTTTCCCTCTCTCCCCCCCACCCCCCACCTGAAGCTGGATAAGGCTGACCTCCCACCAGCCTTTATTCATTTTGCTGTTCTTATATGCCGCCCTACTCCCTAGGGACTCAGGGCAGCCTTGGGACAGCCGAAGCTCCCGACTATTGTCCAGGGACGAGACCAGCTGCAGTTTCAGCCAAAGTTTTTCCAGCTGTTCCTACAGATGTCAAGAATGAACATGGGACTCGTGGCGTGCAGAAGGCGGCCTTAAGGGGAAATGAGGAATTTGATGGGGAGTGGGATCCCCTGGGAATGTGGGCTCAGTTGACATGAGGCATGGGGAGCAGCAGACCCATAACCCCCGCCCAACACAAGGAGGGTTATGAACGCCCATCCCTCATGACGCCAATTCCCAAAGCATGCAAAATGGTGCCAGCTCAGGGATCGCACCTGGGCTGCCTCTGGAGCCGGAATAAATCTGGCTGCGGAGGATTGAGGCCCTGGCCTTGCGTAACAGCTGGGGAGGGTGTGTGGCCAGAGAGGGGTTCAGCGCTGGACTGAACAGTGGCTGTCTAGCCACCTCCTCCTCTAAGAGAGACCCCAAGTTAGAGGGCTGGCACAGCAGCAGCAAAAGAGCTGTCCTTCCCTCCTCAAATTCTGCCTGCGAATCTCAGCTCCCCCCCCCCGTCTCTCTCCCACCCACCTGGACCAGAAGGTGGGGCAGCCGCCGGTGGTTCTCAGGTAGGCTGATGGGGGGGATGACCCAGGCCCGCTTGACCCTCCTCGTGGCCGGACGGCCGCAAGAGGCCATCCCTCTGGCACCACAGGCGTCCTGCTGGGAAGGAAAAGAAAAGGCCAGTCAAGATGGCGGCCATGGCAGAGCCGTTGATTCTTACGTCCGTTCTTTGTGTGGGGACGGGGGAGGAGGGGGGCTGGGTCGGCCTGCATTGGCGAAAAACCAGAAGGAATCCAGAGGCCTCTTGTCTTACCAAGACATTCTATTAACAAAAGGAGGTTGATGCCTTTGGACAGGTGCTGCCAGAGTCCCTGTGGTTTTTTCCCTGCTGCTGCCACTGCTATGTCGCCCACCCTCCCCCCTCCCGCCTCTGCCCCACGGCAGGGATTGATCCCCAGATGGGGCACATTTGGCCAGCAGCTGCGCTCAGGGCTTGCAAGCGAAGGCTGGAAGCTCTCCTGGTTCAGACCAGGGAGGAGGCAGAGTTTGGCTGGGGAAGAACTTCTCAGTCACGGCTGGAGGGGGTGGGGCGGGTTGGGCCCGTTTCTTCTGGAATTAGGCAAGAGCTCCAGCAGGTGAGGAGCGTCATACAGCCTGGAAGACCGGGAGAGTCCCTGAAGGGCGCCTGGCTTCCTTCCCTCTGGGTAAATGTGCTTTCCTTTCCTTAAGGACAGCAAAGCAGCATTTTGGGAAGAAAACCTATTGCAAGTTTGGCCGAGACAATATTGCTTGTGATGGGACCTCCCGACACCCCAGAGGAGGCCTTCTCAGCCCCCCTTGAGAGGCCGGGGCAGGGGGTCCAGCCAGGAAGCCCAGCAGGAGCCGGGGGGGCGGGGCTGCTCCTCTTCCCTCCCCACCAGTCCTGCCTTGCGTGGGATTGCTCAGCCAAGCCTCATCCCAGGGGAGCGGCTGGGACATCCGGCATTCCTGCCCTGACTTTGTTTTGGGAGAATTCGGCCTCTGGCCCTTTCCCACATGACTGCATCGCGCTCCAGACTCTCTTGGTGACTCGCTGAGGCCAGCCACGCCAGCCACAGGGGCCTCGGAGCCTTCGTGGGTTTCCTGAAGCCAATTTTCAAGATCCTGGTCATACTAGGGCTACTTCCTGCCCAAAATAGGTTTGGGAAACCATGGCCTGTAAGCCAATTTTAATTAAAAGCCATTACACTATAATAGAATTTTGGAAGCATGAACTATGAAACATTCCTCAGGGAGATCATGAGACTTTCAAGAGGCTGCCTAAAACGGACGTGGGAAAATTCTGATCTCATCCCATTTTGTAGTGCAGAGGCTGCAACCGAGGAGACCCTCTTCCTGCTTCCCCCTAACCTTGGGGGCCTCCAGAGATGGTCTCAAAGCCTTTGGTGCTGGTGTCAATGGCCTTCAGAGCTTGGATCCAGCCCCTCCAGAGCCCAGACAATGCGCTGGGCGGGTGAGTCTGGCAGGCTGCTCCCTTTGCTGGTCAGAGCCCAGACTTCACCTCCCACCCTGAGGCTACTCAAAGGGTGGGACCCTCCCTTCTCCCGGCCTTGAAACGGGACTCCTCCTTGCTCAGCTCTGAATTCCGCCCCAGCAGGTGGCTGAACAAATGCAGGAGCTGCTGGTGGAAGAATGCCGCCTCCCCCCAATGCCCAGACATGGGGCAGGGGGCTCCTCTCCTCTTCTGATCAGGGCTGGGGGGGCTGGGCAGCAGACAGGCTTCCCCAAGTTGGCGCCCTTCTGAGATGCTGGAGCTGCTCAGTTGATGGGAAATGCAAGTCAGCAGATTAAATGCCCCCCTCCCAGGAAAAACCATTGATTTAGTGGGGGGCTTGCCACCTTGCACCTTGCACAGAAGTGGGTTAGTTTGAAATGTGGGGAGGGGGGTTCTACCTGCCACAGGACCGGCCCAGCTCAGCCCAGTTTAAGTCTCTGGGGGCAGACAAGAACTTGTGGGCAGGGGAGATGACCTGTGCCCTTCCTTGGCCTGCCTTCCCCTCCCTGCAATTTCCCCCCTCAGTTAAACTTCGCAGCAAAGCAGATCTAATGCAAGCCACATGCAGCCCACTCCCCACCCACCCCCCAGCCCAGGGCTCGCATTCTTCCACTCCCAGCTGCCCCCCACCCGACATTCCAGGCTTGTGTTGTCTTGGGGCAGCTGGCAGAGGCGGTGGGGGCGCCTCCTTCCCTCCCTGGGCAAAGAGCCGAAGGGCTGCCTAGCTGGGACAAATGCCAGCCATTTTGCCCCGTCTCCACCTCCAAAGGAGCAGCACCGTCGCCCCACAGAGGAGGGGAGGGGAAGAGAGACGTCCGGGTCTTTTGAACGGAGGTGGGCTCCCTCTCGTTTTTAAAACCTCTTTGCCCCTGATGCAGGGAAGCATCCACAATGAGGTGGGGCGCCCTCGGTGTGGTACCCAGAAGCCAGAAAATCTGTGTCTGCTTGATTCCTCTGCCTTCCATGTTTCCTGCCTGGGGGAGAGATCCAGGCGAGACCCCTGGATCAGCCCCCTTTCCTGACTTTAAAACAAGGTTAATGGAAAGCCCTTTTGAAATGGGCCACATCTGGTGAGCCAACACAAAGGCCTTTTCCAGGACTGCCATCCTGGCCCAGTGCAGATGTTGCCATCGCTTGGATCACAATAAAGCCAGAAGGATCTCCTTCTGGGCTGGGCAGGACCCTGGCAACGGGCCCTCCTGCAGGGGCTTCTCTCTCACAGATCAGCCCCAAGAGCTGGAGGAGACGCCGAGACTCTTTCCCCAACGAGGCCGGTCACCATCACAAGTCCTGCAGCATGGTCTCTGTAGTCCAAAGCAGGAGCTGCTGAGGATTCCTTCCCCATGGCAGAAGAAAATGCTCCAGAGCGGCTAGGAGCTGCTCCCTCCTGAGGGGTCTTGAACTGAGTAGGGCGTGAAGGGAGGAACTGCGGACTCTCCACTTGGGAGCCCCTCTGGTCTCCAGAAGCAGATCCTTGGCTGGATCCCTTCTGAGAGCTGGGAGATCCACCCTCCCTCCTTTTCTCTTAAGAGGGCCCCGAAGCCCACCTGAATGGCTGGGGTCTCCTGGGAACAGAGTGGGGCTGCAGGACCCCAAAAGAAGCCAGACACATCCAGTGAGGAAGGACCTCAGCCCCACCTTCCCCGGCTTACCTGGGCTGCGAGGGTGGCCAGGAGGCAGCTGCTGAGCCAGAAGAGGGGGACCATCTTGGGGGGGGCGCCTGGTCAGCCGTTGCTGGAGCCCTGCTTGCTTTGCTCCTCTCCAAGGGGGCCGAGGCGGCTGTGCCTGGGACAGGAGCTAAAATAGCCTCGGCCAGCCGGCTGTGACAGACAGCACATGTGTTGGGGCCGGTCCAGAGGCTGGGAGAAAGGGCCGGATGGGCTGAGCTGAGGGGGCGGGTGGGCAGGGAATCCAAAGAGAAGCCGAAGGGGAAGGAAGGGGAGCTCTGGGCAGGAATGAAGAGAAACCTCAACAATCGCTGGCCAGGGGCATTCTTCTTCTAGCAAATGATGGAACTTCATTTTTACTTTGCTAGGCTGAAATGTTCTATTTAACATTTGCTGTGAAGAGACAGCCGTAGTTTTCTAGTCCTCTTCAAGATGAGCTCAGTAACACGTCCCTGTAGTTTTATTGCCAGTGTCACGAAAATGTTTCCCACTGGTTTTCTTTTTCAGGATTTTTAAAGAGGAGAGGAGTCCCTCTACCGGATCAGAAGCGACTGAGGGCCAGCCAGGAGCTCTTTAAGGGAGGGGCGCTGCCTTCCTCCCCCCACGGAGGGCAGCCCACACTCTGCCCTGGCGGGCTGAGCAGCAGCTGCTGCCACCTGTGGGCTCTGAGGCGGTTGGCACTTCTGGGGTGTGTGCGTGTGTGAAAGAGGGAGGCCTGGCAGAGCTGGAGCACCAGCTGGGCATGGGGGCTCCTGCCCCGGACGGCCAGAGGTCTCTTCCCATGGAGGGAGCCAGCTGTGTTGGCAGCCCTTCTTGGCTCCCTCTTCAAAGTCCTTCCAAGGCTAAACTACCATCAACAGAGTGCCTGGCCAGCTTGGGAAACACAGGAGCAGCGTCAGGATTGGAAGGGCCACGAAGGCAGCATCTGGGCTGGGTCCTCTGACTCACGGGGCCCTTCGGCTTCAGAGTTTTGGGCCCCGCAAAGAAGCATCGGCTGCCCTAGTGATGCGCGCATTTAACCTGGTAATGCTGCTCGGCAGCCAGCAGGGGGAGCCCCAGCACTGGCAAAGAGCAGTGGAGATGCCCCTTTGCCTTTCCTTGGGCATGGAGGGAGGGGAGCCCTTCCCACGAAGTGGATTCCTCCTGCAGCTTTCTTGGGAGCCATGGGGGGGGGGGGGATTTGCCAGAGCCTCCTTCAGGCTTTCTTTTTTCCCACCTCCCAGTGACGTTGGGACGTTGCTGGAGGAGCCCGTTCAGGTGCTCAGATCTGATACAGCAAGCTAAGGGAAAGCAGTCTTCCAGTATCTCAGAGGCTGCCACAAAGAAGAGGGAGTCAAGCTATTCTCCAAAGCAGCTGAAGGCAGGACAAGAAGCAATGGGTGGAAACTCATCAAGGAGAGAAGCAACCAAGAACTAAGGAGAAATTTCCTGACAGTGAAAACAATCAGTGGAAACAACTTGCCTCCAGAAGTTGTGGGTGCTGCAACACTGGAGGAGGTTGTTAAGAAGAGACTGGACTTGTCTGAAATGGTATGAGGTTTCCTGTTGAGCAGGGGGTTGGGCTAGAAGACCTCCAAGGTCCCTTCCAACTCAGTTATTCTGTTAAATAGTTGCTCTCACCCAGCCTGCCTGTCAGGCCAAAGCCATTTTAATGTGCATTCTTTACTGTGGGGATTTGGGAGGGGGAATTGCATGAGAGCTGTCTGTATGTAGCCATAACAAATTCTTTCTAGATAATTAAGGTCATCCTTTGTCTTTGCACTCCTGCACCTGCACGGAAGGAGATGGGTGGATGCTTGCCAGGTTGGCAGTTGAAGATTGGTCAACGTGATGGACTTGGGGGTGTGGGGACAAGGCCTTGAACTTTCAACTGGGTGGAGAAACCCCGGGGACTTCAGATTCGGGTTTCTCCCAGTTGTGCCAACATGGCTCTGCTAATAAATTGGAACTTTGAGGAATACTTTGCCTCGGACTCTGATTTAATTTTGGAAGCTATTTGGAACCCTGACACTGGCTTCCTTAAAGGGGCAGGGGTTCAGGTTGTGGGGAAACATTCCTGTCATTCATTTCTGGCTACATGGCCTTGGGACCCAGAAGGGCCCAGGGGGACCAAGTGACTCCTTTAGGATCTCGTGGCATCCACACGCATGTGTACCCGTGAGGAAGGGTGACCAAGGGAGCCAATCCCCTTCCAAGGCCACTGGCTGATTCCAGCTGTCGCTTCCGATACCGTCTCCTGGAACCGCTGATCTGCCCTGAGCGGCTCCTGGCCACGCTGGCCTGTCGCCCCACATCAGCGCCCGGCCTTGACGAGAGTCTGAAGTGCAAGAAGAGACTCAGACGAACAGGAGGCATATGGGAAGGGCTCCCACGGGGCCTCCATGACGTTCCCCGGCCCAGAGAGGGTCAAGCTCTCCGCCATCCTGAAGGCTCAGTTGGAAAGGCCTTCTGGGGACGCGTGTTGCATCGACAGGCAGAAGAGACAGACGGACAGCCAAGCCTCGAATCCCGACTGCGTTTCCAGCCACCTGAAGGGAGGGCCCCCTTTCGTTTCAAGGCTCTTCCATAAGGCCCCGAGGGCCACTTCACGAAACAGGAGGTCGCATTCAACAATTACACAAGGAAAAATACTTCTTTTGGCCATCTTGAATTTCCTGCTAATCGGCTTCATGGAGCCACTGAGCCACAGCGTGGGAGAAAGAATTATACGTCCCTTTTTATGAATCAGGAATAATTTCTTCTGCACATCCAGCCCCTTCCTTTGTTGTTCCGGCGTCCTCTCCTGCACCCCTACAGGTGCCCTCCGAAGGTCCCGATTCTGTCCTTGGAACCGGAAAGCAAGCCAAGCGCCATCTTCAGTCTGGTGATGGGCAAAGGGTGGACCTCCCTGTGCCCATTTGCCTTTCATTCTTCACGGCCTCGGCCCTGGGTGCAAAAAGGCCCGAGTGACCCTTTGGGGGACTTGGATGCACCTGGCTTGCGCCTGATCCCCTGCTTTGGTGGTCTGCAAGATATTCAATTGCTGGGGCTGGAGAGGGGGGGGGCTTTCTGCCTGGCAGCCCCTTGTCAGCCGCCTTCTGTCTGACCCTAATGCGGTGTGGCAGGAGGGCAGCCAACAGATGCTGCCTGCCATTGGCACCCTGGGTAAAGTGGCTCAGGCTGGGCTGGCGACTTGAGAGACGGAGAGGGAGATCCCCCTTGACAGGGGGTGATGGGAGCCCAGCGTGTTTTCCTGCCGTGGCCTCTGGCTCAGCGGCTGACCGGCTCCTTCCCTCCAGCCGGTCCTGAAAGCCAGAAGCTGGAGCCTGTCGCTTCCATCAGCGTTAAAGGAGGCCAAGGACTTGCCAGTCACCCTGCTGGCAGGCTGGACGGAAAGAGAGAAGAGGGGGGAGGGGATAGATGCACACACAATCTTGCCCTCTGCTTCATAGAGCACTGGCAGAGTTTGGAGGGAAGGAGAGGGGCGTTGTGCTGTGTGTTACAACAGCCAAGAGGTGGGCTTGGCCAAGGAAGTCCCCTGACAAGCAGAGGGGCCCAGAGACCTCCCTGGTCGGCACCCGTTGACAAAGTCCACCTGGAGACCCTCTGGGACAGGAACAGAAGTTGTGCTGGAACACAGCAAGGGGGGAGGAGGGGGGGCTGGGAGAGGAATGAGATTCTCTGCTGAGAGAGGAGGCTGCACTGGCTGTGGTGCCAAGGCTCCCCCCCTTGAGTGGAGGGAGGACTTGGCTTGGGCCCCTCCTCCACCCTCCAGCAGAACCAGGGGGGGCTGCACGCACCCCCACTGCACCCCCCTCTGGTTTTTCCTGGAAGACAGCAGCCCTGCTGTGGGATGTGGCAATAAAGGGCAGTGAAGCTTAGCATTTTATACCGCAATAAAAGATCATGTCAGCCATAAAGAGGGGGACATTGCCCAGCCCTGGGGGAGCAGGAGCAGGGGGGGGGGAGGGGGAAGCGCTTCCTCTCCCCTGCAGGCAAAGAAGTCAGGAGCAGCTGGCGGGGGGGGGGATGGGAAGCTGGAAAGAAGCCCAAGAGCCCAGGCAGGGCAGGAGAGAGCTGCGGACCCTCCTCAGCTGGGGGGCCCTGGTTGTTGCCTGGCTGAAGGTGCCCTGGGGGGGCAGTGGGAACAGGATCATACCCAATGACTATTCATCCCCCCCCAACCATTCCTAATTCCGATGGCTGCCTCAGGGCTCCTGACAACTCTGCAGATCAGGCCTGGGCTGGTGCTTGCGGGGGGGGGGGGTTCCTGTTGATTTATAAGCTGTCCTTCCGAGCAGCCCCCCCCCAGCAAGGAGCCAGAGCTGCCGTCCCTAGAGAAGCTCACCATCCCGCCCTCATTGGCCAGGGCAGGAGTGCTCCCCCCCCCCGTTTGTGCCTTGCTCTGTCAGCTGAGCGATGTGCTCCCCCCCCCCCCGTTGGTGATGGCCGGGGGGGGGGAGTTGCCAGCCCACCTCCCTCCAATCCATGGCACAGGGCAATGGCAAAGTGGCAACCTCAAAGCCAAGTCTGTAGGAGAGGTTTCTCCTTCATAACTGGCTCGCCTGGATTCAGTTGTGGCCGGGGGGCACCCCTTCTTTGGCCATCTTGCCCCACAGAGCACCCCCCCGAAGGACTCCCCACTGGCCCCCCGAGAAGCCCCCTCCAGCCACTTCAGGCGTCCTTGCTGTGAGTGGAGCCACAGCAAAGAGAAAAGCAGCCGGATCCCAGCTGGAATTTTCTGCATTCTTACAGGTCCCATTTTCAATCCCTGCTGCTTTTCCTGGGGGGATCTTGAGTGGTCTTTGTGTCTGTGTTAAAGTGATGCAAACGTGAACTTTGATAACAGGAACAGAAAAGCAAGCAGACACACACACACACACACACACACACACACACCCGCCAAATGCCAGGCAGGAAGGTCCAAAATCTAATGGTCAGAGCAGCCCACAATCCCCCTGCTTGCACCTCCATGGGGGCAATATTGGGTAAGGTGGATTTGCATGCAGGAACCCCCCCCTCCCAGATTGTACACATTAGCTAATGTGTTCACGCTCAGCGGTGGCTTCACAACACACCAACCTCATATCTGGATAAACACAACATCACAGCTACATTTGTGTAACATGCTTTGCCCAAGCAGATCAGTTCCCTTATGACTCAAGAGGCCAAGGCAATGGCTGGATTTAACCTCAACCGGTGGGGCCCAACCCTACTTCAGTCAAGGCTGGCCAAGACCCACTTGGACATCTGGACAGTATCCTGGTATATGATACATACCTGGATATCACCTGCAGGGAGGACAGGGAGGAGTTGGAAAATGCAGCTTCTCCGTGCTGGGGGGGCAGCCCAGATCAGTTGCAGGGGAAAAGGGGGTGCATGGGTCCCCTCCTTTCTGCTAGCTGGCTGGCCCCCGGGGGAGGTGAATCATGGGCTACGGTGGGCCTTGGCCTGGCCCAGCAGGCAGTGCCCTTGAGGCCCTCGAGGAACCCGTCAGGCAGGGGCTCCAGTGCCAAAGTCCCCAGGGGAGCTTGCAGAGCCCCTCCCCGACTGACTCCCATTCCTCAGCCAGGCGTGACAGGCAGCTGTTTCCCTGCCTTTGCTACCTGCGCTCATCCATCAGGCCCATCGATCGGGCCCTGGTGGGGTTTTATTAATGATCTTGTCAGTGGCTGGGTGCAGAAGAGCCGGGGCTTGTCGGGAGTGATGGATCGGGGAGGGCACCGGCTGCTATTTATTCTCCCGTGACCTTGTCTCTCCCCATTGTGGCTTGCTTAAGAGTTATAAATGTGAGACATGATAATTTGATATTGATCTATACGGTAAGTGAAGAAATTTACTGTGTGCTGATGTTTTAACAAAGGGGGATGCCTCCATCCTTCCCACTGGGGGGGGCAGCATGCAAGCCTTCTTCCTGCCATCTCCCCCCCCCCCCCGGATGATTTGTGGGGAGAGAAGAGAGATGTTGAATTTCCTCCCATTTTCACGGGTAAGCTCAAGGATGTCCCTCAGACGCACCGGACTCCAACTCCCACAATTCCTTGCCTGCCTCCAGCACACCTGTAGGGCGTTAGGTGGAGGAAGGAAGCAGGACCAAGAAGAGGGAGGCCAAGAGAGATTGGTAACAGAGGTGGAGCTTCCCTTCCAGCTCCAGATTTTCAAAAAACAGGCATCCTGGGAATATTTATTTTTAAATGTCTTGTAGAATTGTCATCGCCTCTCTAGCACAGATGTTGAGGCTGAGAGTGCCAAGGTCTCTTCGGCAAGGAAAGAGCTGTGAGGACTGATGGTGGGTTGTCACCTGCCCAGACGAAGGGTCTAGACAGGGAAAGGGGATAAACGATGGCAGCAGCATTTCTTAGCCCCCATTATGTCTGGCTGAGCCCAGACGGCCAGTGGCTTCCCAACTTAGCTCTGGGCTGCCGGAGAGAGAGGAGGGTCAGCTGCAGCCTCCCCTGAAGGCCATGGCAAAGGGAGCTGCACTCCCACGAGATGCACCACCCCAGACCTCTGCTGCTCCCACTCCTGGGACACCCCATCATCCTGGCCAGCACAGGTCAAAGGAGGCATCCAACCATCCAGGGCTGGCTGGGAAGGTCCCAGGATCCAAGGCTTCCCTCTGGGAAGCCACCTCTGAGGAAGGCGGGGGTGGGGGTGGGGTGGAGAGAGAGAGAGAGGATGTGCCTGCATTGTTAAGGAAGGTCGGCCTTTATTTGCTCTTCCCCAATCATTGCCTCCTTCCCTCCACACGCTGCATCTGTAGCCAAACAGGAGGAGGCTGTGCTGAAGCGTGCAAAAGGACAGAGCGCAATTTGCAATTTACAATTAACTGTCCCTGTGCTGAGGTTACATTCCTCTAATGAAGGACTCTTTTACTGCACCATAAAAAGGGGGAGGGGATTCTTCTGAAAGAGAGAATGCTGGAAAGAAAGAGAGAGGAATGCTGGTGGGGAGCAGTCGGGGAGGGCCCCTCCCCCCAGGATACTGAATGAATGTGCAAAAGCAGCAGCATCTCCTCTGGCCCCAGCCACACACAGGGAAAGGGGAGGGGGGCAGGGGCCACAGCGGTTGATGCCAAGTGAGAAAGGAAGCCCGAGTCCCTGTGGGGGCCTTCCGTGAGCATCACACCCGCCGTGACCCTTGGAATCCCCCCCCCCTTGGCAGCAAAGGTGCTCCGCGAGGCCTTTGGGGAGGGGTCCCTTGGCCAGGAAAGCAGGGCTGCCACAGTGCCTGATCAGGCAACCCACAGAACGTGGAAGGGAAGTGGCAGCCGGAAAAGAACCCACACACGTCTCCAGCTAACCGGAAAGGGAGGATTATTGCTGAGGGACCGTGGCAGCTTAAGTGAGAAATACGTCCAGGAAGAGAAATGTAAATATAAATATCACGTGGATTTTTAGAAAGCCAGAGTTGTGCAGAACAGCATGGAAAGGGGAGTGAGACGAGATGAACAGAGGTGAATTCAGTTTTGACCAACTTGTCTCTTTGACACACAACACTAACTCCACATCGGATTCCTTGGCTCTGCAGGTACGCTTGGGGGGGGGGGCGGATTTTCCATTCTCCAGAGGGAAGGAGAGGATCGTGTTTCCCCATCTTTTGTAAGAGCACCAAAGGAGGAGGAGGAGGGATGAGGCGCCTGTGCTCGGATGATATCTGGCTGAGCCAAGGGAAGACCGTGGCTTCTGTCCATACGCCTCCCACAGGGCCACAGGCCACGCCAGGGCCTCTTCCCCATCAGCCCCCTCCCATGTTTTTGGTAGGCCAGCGTAGGAGGAGGCAGAGCAGTGCAAAGCCTGATCTGCCGCTAAGAAACCACAGGTCCTGTTCGGTCTTCCGGGTGTCGAGCTAAAGGCAAATCAACCCCCAAGGATGAGAGTCCGGTTTTGAAGGAAGGGCGTCCAGTCCGCTCTTGGGCCACAGAGAGCCTCGTTCCACCGGGCAGAGCTGGAGGCTTTCACAAGGTGCCATAGAATTGTCTGAGGAGCTGCTTCTTATCCACTTTGCCCATTTGGTTGCGGGGAATTTCCTCCACCAGGAGCAGCTCAGAAGGGATGGTGTAAGAGGGCATGGTCTCCCTGGGCACAGAAGAGCCTCTTGGTTAGCGAAGAGGCTGCAGCAACTCCCCACCTCCTCCATCCAGGGACACAACACCCCTCCAGTGCAGCCCCAAAGGAAAGGAAAGGCAGATGAAACCATGGAGAGGCCTGGCTGCCTCTGGCTTCCGCTTCCGGCCCTCCAACTTACCTGGCCCATTTCTTGAGGGTCTGGAGAGACAATTCTTGGCTCTTGTGGAGTTCTACCACAGCGCTGACCTTCTGACCCCAGACAATGTCTGGGGCACCAATCACAGCAACATCTGCAGGAGAACGGAGAACAAGCCTGTTGGGAACTCTTACCTACCAGCCATCCTGGACTCTTACGTGAAGACGGACCCTGTTCCTACAGATTTCAAGTCATTGACTTCAAGTTATTCAATTAGTTGGTTCAACTTATCTTAGGAATGGGACGCAGATGGCTGGAGCTGATTTCATTGGCCCTAACTCCTTCATGCAAGTTGCACTTTTATTCATCTGTCCAGTCTTTGTTTAACTTTATGACCTTTTAAAGTAATTCCTTCATGGCATTTGAAAGAGATCGCTTCACCTTCCTGCCTTGGAGAATGGGCCCGGTAGAAAGAAAACCAAATTTTTCAGCTTCTTGGTAAAATTAATTTGATTAAAATTAATCAACAGCAAAATGGCAGCGCACAGACAGCACCTGCAATGCTAGGGTGGGCCAGCAGATGGCGTTCAACTTCCAGGGCGCTGATCTTGTAACCTCCGCTTTTGATGATGTCCACCGAGGTCCGTCCCCTGATCCAGTAAACGCCTTCCTGATACACAGCCGTGTCACCTGGGAAAGGGAAAGAGGGGGGGGGGTGATGGGCACAGATTCTGGGGATGGGGTCCAGGAACAGCCTGCTGACTTCCAGAACCAGGGTGCCAGGGCTAAGAGGTGGAGCTCCAAGGCAGAGACCCTCCCAGTTGGCCTCAATCCTGCACCAACGTCAACTACAGGGCCTTTCGGTGCTGCCTCTGCCTCGGTTGCCATCTCCTCACATGCATTTGGGAATGCTTCCGTTCTCCTACAGTTCAGCCTGCTTGGCCCATCAAGCGATGGGCATTCCAATCCCCAGGGCTCTTTCGGGATCCCAGGAGGATTGGGGCTTTGGTGTAAAGGGCTTCAATCCCAGCTAAGGCATGTTTCTGCAGGTATTATGGGGTCACACAGAACGGTGGAGTGCAATCCATGCAGTGGCTGCACTTTAGGGGAAATGGAAGCCCCCCCCCCGGGGGGGATTGGAATGCCCATCGCTTGATGGGCTGAGAATGCCGCAATGACGGGACACAGAGGCCAGGGAAGTGAGCAGCCGCTTCCCCCATCAGCCACAAAATCGCTCCCCTCCCAAGCTCCGTCCTTGGTGGGCTCCTGCTGAGAGGGAGGGCGGACACTGGGATCTCCTTGGTTTGAAGGACCAAAGGCTGCTTCAACACCAGGATCTCTCTCTCTCTCCTCCCTTGGACAAGGGCATTTTCTCTCGCCCCCCCCACCCCCCCAGAGAGGAACATTCTGGCATGGAAGGCCCCCTTAGCAGCTCTTCTCTGAAGGAAGCCACAGCTGCAACAACTCTTGGGGCGTCATCGAAGGGATGGTGCAAGGATTGGGGAAAGGCAAAGAACTGGCAGGGATCAGCTGGTGAAGCCGGCCATGGGTGCTACTTAATGGGTGCTGAACACACCCCTCAAAACCTCTGTGGCACCCGGTCGGAGCCAAACAGCATGTGGACCCCTTTAATCCAACCTTTCCTGGATGACCAACAACAGGGCCTCGCTCAATCTCCTTGGAGCTCCAGCAGGAAATATTTTTCAGATCCTTTTCCTGATAAATCTGTCCCAAATCCCAGGAAATTATCCCTGCCACCCAGTGGCCGGGTTCCCCAAAGCCCACAGAGCGAAGGCTGCCGGATAAATGGCTCTCGTGCGAAAGGGAGATTTTCGTTGGTGGAAAAGAGGCGCCGGAGGGGCGAAGATGGGGGGGGGGGGAAGGATGGCAAACAATTAGAGGGAGGGAGATTAATGAGGGGTGGGGGAAGGGCTGTCCCCACCACCGTCATGCGAAAGGTAGAGCCTGCGGCATTGGAGGTTTGCGATGTGTGTATGTGTTATGGACATCAAACTCCCCAAACGAAAACGGCATCGATAGTTCCCCATCTGCTCACATATATCACACACTTCATTCCAGTTTATTAGCTGGAATAAATCATAAATATTTCATTATACATCGACGGTGCTCAACTCCGGGAAGGCGCAATCTATCACCCCGATGCTCCCCGTGACCCACCACTGCGCATTAAGCTTTCCAGTCTATTAAACAAGATTGATACAGGGCACTGGATGGATTGGGGGAATGTGTTTATAACACACTGGGGGGGAGGGGGGGCTGGGGCAGAGAGGGAGATCCCAATTCAGTTGCTCGCTAAGGTTGAGACAGTTAAGGGGGGGGCAGGTACCACCATCCTGTTCCAGGTGCCCCCAGAGCCCTTGTGGGTCACTAACAGTGTAGGATATGGCTGCCCATAGCGCCCACCAGTCCCATGGCATCTCCGGACTCGCAAGAGGATGCCACGGGGTACGACCTGGGTGACAGCCCTCCCCAAAAGAGCTCGGCCTAAGGCAGAGAGCTGCCTTTTGCCAACCACGGAACCTTGCAGAAAAGAGACCAAGCATCTACACCTCTTTTGCCATTTGGGGGGGGTCTCCCATTTAACCAACGGTGCTTAGGAAGAGCTCTCATTTCTTGTCTTGAGAGAGGCAAAGACACCCTTCCAGGCACCAACAGCCTGTCATGCCTGCTCTTTTCTCCCAGGAGTAAGTGGGAGACCCATCTGATGCTGCGGCCTCAGACCTCTGGCCAGGGGATTCTGTGAACACCCAGCGCCTCTCCCAGCCTTGCACAGAAAGAGCCCCGGAGGGGAAGAGCACAGCGGGGCTGCTGCAGAGAAGGGGGGGTCATTAAAACAGGGGTCTCTCTCTCTCTCTTTCTCTCTCTCTCCTTCCTCCCCCCCCCCAATTAGCATTTAAGTATTTATAGACAGCCCTGCAGATGGCAAAAAGGGAATGGCATGGAAAAGAGCCCGCTGTGCCTCTCGGCAGCTTGAGAGGCTGAATCCTGGCTGTAAGTAATTGGAATAACCAAGATGCTGGAGTTAACACCCCCCTGCCCCCCCCTCTTCCAGCGCTCTGCGCCTCTCCTTCGCGGAACAGCTCCGGGATCAATTACACACCAGGCAAAAGCCGGCAACAGCCAGCCCGCCCCCTTTCCCTGGGGGGGGGGGGCACCTTCCTGGGAATCTTCTGAGGAGGATGATTAAATGATCCACCGAGGCGGCAACAGGAGGACGGACGTCTGGAGGCTTTGGCAGTGGCCACCGCAGTGGGGAGGCTTGTCTGGCGGAGGGTCTCTAAGCAAGGGGGCTGCCAGCCTCCCCCCCTTCCCCCTCGCTCGCTCGGAGTCAATATGCTCTCAAGACACCCACAGGGAGGGTCTTCCGGAGAGCAAAGAAGCCATCACTCCCCAGGAGGTTATCTGGCCAGGATTACACAATCTTGGGGAGTGGGGGGAGGAAATCAGGAGGCTTAGAGGTCCAGCTATTTAAAAACAAAACATGGCTTTAGCACTTCCCTGGGCAAACCATGTTAAATAAAAGGGGGAAGGCCTCAGGAGGCCTCAGGAGGCGTCTGAAAAGCCAAGGCATTCCTCCCAGATGCTGGTGGATGGAAAGAAAGCTGGGATGAAGTTGACTGCAAGGGAATTCTTGTCACGTGCTTTCCCCACCGGCCTCATCCCATTTTCATTCCCCCCCCCCCCATAAGAGAGGAGCTCTGCAGCTGACCAGAGACCCATCCCAGACTCCGGTGTGGGCCTTTGCTGTGCGCATTCAGGGTGGGACAACAAAACAGAAGGTAGGAAGATAATCCGACGGGATAAGCAAAATGCAGAAAGGTGCAACTGCAGAGGGTTAAGGACCCGCAAGAGAACTGGGCTCTGGCTGGCTCTTGGAAAAGTAGATAGCCCATCATCCAAAGCCAAGCCTGCATTTGCTGGTGCATCAAAGCTTGGATCCAAATGAGGGACAATCACCTTGCTTTGGGCCAGAGCTACTCAGGGGCTGGGAAATGGGGAAATTGGGGGCTGAATTCCAGTCCTCCAGCTATTGCCCTCACTGTCCTTCTGTTTCTGCAGAGCAACCTTGAGGCCAAAGGTGAAAGGTCATACAGCCTCTTAGTGACACTCCCATACTTGCATGGGGAAATTGTGACCCAGGCCAAAGGAGGCCCAGATTCATAAGGCCTGCAGGGTGTCCAGGGGGAGCTGGACTGGGGCTCCTCCCCAGGCAGCGTTGCTCTGGGTTGGAGACAGATCTAAGGTCCCCAAAGGCAACTGGGCTTCCTTGGGTTTTTTCCTTGAAAACGTTTCACTTCTCATGCAAAAAAGCTTCTGCAAACTAAAGGAGCTTCTTGGATGAGAAGTGACACATTTTCAAAGACCAGCTGCCTTTGGGACAACCCTGACCTGGAGGATGGAGGCTCTCCGTTCAGACAGATCCAACTGTTCCCAAGCCTTCCTCTGGGATTACGCCTCTCTTGCGCTGGACTCGCCCTGCTGGTAAGTGACAGGCAACATTTGCAGGAGAACATCATTAAGCAATAATTTTAAAGACCAAAAATAGTATTAATCAAATTTACAGCTGGGAGAGAGGGTGTAAACAAACAAGAAAAAATGCATGCTAGGGTTTTAATGAGACCCGTTTCTATTTATAACTCGCACTGAAGAGGCAGGAGAAGCCATTTCCCTCTCAGGTGTGAACGCCCACAAAGGGAAACAAATGCCCGCCTCAGAGGGGGAAACACCTGCTCCTCTCCCGAGACTGGGAAGGTGCCAGGGAAAGCTACTGCCAATTCTCAGCGAGGGCACCACGCCGAGCCATCTGCTTAACTCCTGTGCAGCGGCTGGCATCAAAGGGAAGGCCGGGACTGGCAAAGGGATTCTCGCAAGTCCCATCAGGCGTTGACAACAAAGTCAGCTGGAGGGATGTGCCCAGGGTGCCCGGGTCCAAGTGCATTGAACAGGCCCATCTGTGCCTTTCGTGGAGGGGATCCTGGGCCTACGAGCCCCATGGGGAAAAGCCGAGGCAGCCTTTGGGCAGTTGGGGCCTCTTCTCCACCGGCAGGGGAACCTCCTGAGCCCCACGGACTGCCAGAGGTTCAAAGGGACAGACAATTCTTCCCATTTCCCTGGTCTGATTCTCTTCGTGTAAATCTCCATGGTGGGAGGCTGAATGATGCCACCTTTTCAGGGGCTTAGGAGTCCTGGTTGTTCTCCTGATGTGTTTTTTAAGTTGCACTGCAGCTCCTGGGCAAGGCAGGGAGTGTAGGACCCTCGATGGACCCAGGAGAAGCCCCTATTGAAGAAGCACTGAGCAGCTTCTTAACCTCCTGCTGGAAAGTCCCTTTTATGGTTTGCATGGTCGCTGGAGACGTATAAATTTGTGCACATCCCACTGGAAGCGAGGCATCCGCACTCCGGCAGGCATACCTGCTGGGAAGGTCTCCCCAAGTGGCTGCCCCTTCCAGGAAGGGCAGGAGGGACCCCCTGCTTCCACACAGGGGCCTCTGAGGAGTTCAGGGCTTCTGAAAGCAACGGGGCCCAAAGGCTAAGGAGCAGAATTTGGTTGTTCTCTCAAAAGAGTGACGCTGGCAGCCCTCCTGCTCGGCTGCATTTGGAAAGAAAGGAGCCTTTGAAAGCCCCCGTCAAACCAGTTAAATAACTCGACTTTCTTAATGACATATTAATCAAAGCGCATTGATTCCTGAATCAGATTCTGTTGCCAAAGGAGCCTTTGATCTTCCCAGCCCTGACGCAGGCATTAGGGGAGTTTTATTCTGACAGATACAATATAGCAATCAATAAAATCTTATTATATGGAGCTGATATACATGGATTTGCTCTGAGGATTTATGCTCCACTTTCAGAGCCAGGACTATTTCATGCCTCTGCTTCAACCTGTAATTGAAAATAAATCTGTCCAAACACTCCCAGGTTCTACTCTCTGGACGTCGGCCTTTCCACGGGGGAATTGTAGCTCTGTCATCTGGCTTCTCCGGGCCACTTAGCCAGCGTTTCCTTGATGAGAAGTTCTTTGCTCGGCAGGCAGGATGCAGGGATGGTTCGGGGGGGGGGAACCCACCCTCTGACTGAATTGGTCACACCCACCACCCTGAATCTTGAAAGAACACTAAAGCCACAAATGCGGATTCCTCCAAAGAGGGACAGGAGGCGGCTGTTGGTTTTTCACACTGTTTCTTAGCAGCCTGCTATGTAGGCAACGTATCAAGAAAACCAGCCACAAAAGCGGTTGTTTGCAGCTTGGCTTACTTGCCTGAGTAACCCGGGATTATCTGTCCCGCATGCCTGCGGGTGATTCCTGCTGGTGGAACATCAGATCGTGTTGATGCCCTTATTTTACCATAATTTATGATTTGAGCCTGACCTAAGAGGACGGTGTGTGGGATTCCCCACCACAGAAGCACCCTGAACAGCCCCGAGCTCGGCTCTTGCTGATAACAGTTCCATTTCTCCCCTTAGAAACTCTCCCTTAGAAGAGGAGGCCCATCTGACCCAATCTGGGTCCAGGGATGCCATGACCCCCCCGCCTCCTTCATTCGACTGCTGGGACACTGGGGGGGGGGGGCAGATTCTGAGGTTGTTTTCTCCAGCAGCAGCAGAGCTCCATCAATACAGGCCCTCCCTGAGGCTCCCATCATTTGCATTCTTCAGGAATGCTGGGAGGGTAATTAACTCATTCAGATGCAGCCTTTGAAACTTACTTAGTAGCATCATTTGGCTGCTGCTCATAAAAATGCATTCAGGAGTAGGAATTTCCCTGAGACACCCGACTGCACACGGCCAGCACACAATTCTCTAGAGAACCTCACTCAAGAATTTTTTTGAGAAAACGAAAGGCTGCTTGGTATAATCATGACTGAGCCAAGGAGCAGCCTTACTCAATTGGTAGAGCTCCCAGGGGCCACTAGAGGGCAGGGACAAGTCATAATTTTCTCTGTTTCCTTTCTGCCATCTAGAGGTTGTGTTGGGGATTGCAATCCAGATCTGTGTAGTGGTGGAAGCTGGCAGCTGAAGGCTGGAAAAAGAATGTCCAATCGTCCAGGGACGAGCGGGAGGAAAAGGCTGATCTATCAATCTAACTTTGATTGTCTCTTCCAGTACATATTTCTTCTTACTTCCTTCTTTGCAATAAACAGTATATCTGGCTAATTTGAGTCTGTGAAGCTTCTGTGGTCATTGAGCATGGGCTGAGTTTCTGGACAGCAGGGATCAACTGCCCTGCCTCCTGAGACAGGACAATCTGGCAGCCCTGCATTTTGCAGAAATGGCCTTGTCTGGGAGACGGATGGGGATGGGAAGGGGGGAGGGAAGAGAAAGACACAGCGGGTCCATGCGCAGAGGAGGCCAAACTGTGTAGCCTGAGATTTGCATTTCCCTCTTAGCTCAAGTGGCATCACTTGTGAAGAAGGGCTGTTTGCCTAATCTTTTCAGAGGATCCAAAAAAAAAAAAAATCCAGAGGAAGAAAAATGTCGGGGGGGGGGGGGGTTGATAATGAGGAGACTGGAGGAGAGCAATCAAAATGCCGTTCCTCTCCCTTCCCATCTCTGGGGGGGGGGGAATCTGGGCCCCTCCCTCCTGTCTGGAGGAGGAATCCCTTTTCGTCCCCTCCCCCACCTCGCGTCTAACTCAGAAGTGAGCTCAGGCCGGCGAAAGGGTTAAGTTTAATTTATACTGATTTCCATTTAATATCCTTCTCTCCCGTAGGAGCCAGCAGCTGTGAGCTGATTGTAGTTTCTCATTATGCAGCCTGTATCACTAATGGTCTGTGACAAAGGCATGCCATCTTCCAGGCCTTACCCCCCCCCCCCCCCCCGAGAGCCAATTAAACACATATACTCCTTTCCTTTTTGTGGCACATTACAATGAAATTAAACTGAATTTCAAAATCATTTTCTCCTAAAGACATCTCTTTACAATAATTAATGCATGCTATTCCTTTGCATCTGAAATATTTATAAGAAGAATCAACTCTGAAAAATACATTTAAAAACAAAAAAAAAACGGATTGCCTTTGAATCTGAGTCGGCCGCCACCCTCACTTGCACTACAGCAAAACCTGTTCAGCTGCAGCTATTTTTAAGTTATTAGTACTGCTAATGATAATATCCAAATGAGTAAATACAAGTAAAAAGTCGCCAGAGAGATCAAGCAAGCCAGCTTAAGCAGGGTGGAGGCAAAACAGCACGTGGCCATTGGGGGGTTTCAGCACATTCCCGCACAGGCTTCGCCCCGATGTCAGCCGTCTCTGATCAGCGTCCTTATTCCCCCAGGGATGATGGATGGGAAGACCCATCGGCCAGTTAGTGCAGAGGCCAATTCGAACCGGGAACATTAGCCGCTGTTGCGTGAGCTCCTTGGGCCAGCTGGGGCCATTCAGGCAGAGGCTGCACTGAGAGGAATCCCCTCTCCACCCCGGACGGCTGATGGACAGGAAGGGAATTAATCAGGCACCCAAGCGCCTCTCGCAAGATTAATGACGCCCGGGCTGAACAAAGGGAGGACACGGGGGTCCCTCCTTAATTCAAACAGACCACCGTGGTTGGGAGGAAGGCGAAGAGGAAGTCGGGGTCAACAGGCTTAAGCAGCCAAACACGATTCGAACAGGCCGTGTGCCATCCCAAGGCCCCCTTGCTGCGCAGAAGATACAAGAGCAGCTGGTGGGACAATTAGTCAGTGGAACGACTTTCCTCCAGAAGCTGTGGGGGCTCCAACATTGGGGGTGCTTAAGAAGAGGCTGGACAGGCATTTGTCTGAAATGGTATAGGGTTTCCTGCCTGAACAGGGGGTTGGACTAGAAGACCTCCAAGGTCCCTTCCAACTCGGTTATTCTGAAGCAAGGCCTGCTCTGCTTTCCCACTGTGGCCTTTCAGAAGCCCTTGAGAAGCAGAGCCTGCCTGTCCTCAAACCCCAGCAGCAGGTGCCAAGAGACACATTCTCATGGTCGTAACTTGAAGCACTGACAGCCTTTGTCTCTTTCATAACTGTGTTTCCTATGTTCTAAAGCGAGGCAGCTAAGTCAGCCATCTCCAACCTTTCTAGCTTGGCAGCCCGGCGCAGGGGGGGGGGGGGGGGGGCTCTGAATGGCACACCCACGCACAGCCCCATCTGTGCAAGCGGTGTGCGTGTGCACTCTCTGCTCACACAAGTGGAGTTTAGCACATGCACACTTGCCCATCGCTCGCGCAGCCCAGTTTCAAACAGTCCGTGGCCGGGTGGTTAGGGACCCCTGAGCTAAGTCCCCATTGTTGAATTATGGCAGCAACGTTCACGGTTTACTGGGGTGGTGTGAAGCACCTTCTCTTTCTCTGCCCCGAACTGTGCTCGATTCAGGCTCCTTGGGCGACCCACGAGTCCTCCGTGTGAGGAGAAAGGCACCAGGACCAGGGCATGAATAGCTGCACCCAAGAGGCCGCCTCCTTCTATGGACTCCACCTTTGGAGTGCATTGCCGCCTGATGGCTGGAGCCAGAATAAATGGGGCACTCAGTAGGGCCCCTGCCTTAAGTGAACAATGAGTAGGAATCAGACTGTTGTGACAGAATCACTGAAACACTAAATTGGTTAAAAGGGGTCAAGTGTTATTTGCATACTAGGAACACCAGCCACACAACCGTTTATCAGAATTGCAAGCAACAGCTCCGTGCTGTTCCCCAGTTGCGGCCAACTGCAAATCCACCCTATTTCCACAACCTTGAGCCACAAACCAACATGTGGGGCTGCTTCTTCTTTGGCCCTACTGCCCTCAGCAGCCCTATAAATACTTGGGGTCAGTCCAATAGCACGTCTAATTGAATAATGTCTCAGGTGGTGGATCAGACAGACAGAGAAGGGGGTTTCCATCACCTTTTAGTGTATCTCAACCTTGGGCCCTGAAAGATGTGTGGGCTTCAACTCCCAGGAGCTGCCAGGGGAATTCTGGGAGAGGAAGCCCACACATCTTCAAGCCGGTGAGGTTCACAAACATTGTGTTTAACTAGACCCAGAACCTGAGATTCTTATCCCCAGCAAGTACCTGTCTTGAACCAGCCATCGGGAGTAAAGGCGTCCTTGGTCTCAACAGGTCTGTTCCAATATTCCCGAAACACGGTGGGTCCTTTCACAAAGAGCTCCCCTTCTTTGGCATCGAAGCCTGGAGTCACCTGTGGAAACAGAATAGTCACCTACCCAATCAGCCCCAGGGGTCTTCGAATCCCATCCCCCAGTAATGGTACTGGACACAGAGCAACCCTGGAGAAGCCTCTGGCCTGCCAAGATAGGCAGATTTCCAGATACCTGCATTTTGTGACGGGGTCTGGAAGAATCAGGAGACAGAACAAAGGAAAAAAGACCACCTGTCTGGCCACAGAGATAGACCCCAGGCAGATCTGGACTTCTCTGGCCCGGTTCTCAGCATGACAGCGAGGTTCAGGCTCCGGTTTTGCCCCTCAGAGCTTCTTTCCAACTGTTGTCCATCAGGGGAGGAGGTGAGCAAAGGAACTTGGCTCGTCCCCATCTCCTGCTGAAAATCTGGGCCAAAGGCGTTAGCAGCCCTGAGAAGGTGCAGCCAGGTAGGTGGGAGAGGGTTTCCCTTCCATCCCGCATCCATGGAAAAGTTGGATGAGCTTCAAGTACCTTGTTGCCTCTGCTGGGGTGCTGGCACACGCTCAGTGCTTCCCCAGCCTTTCTAGAGAACAGCTCCCTGGCAGCAGGCATGCGCCCCCCCCCTCCCCATCTGTAAGGGTTCACAGCAACATTGCTGGCTTGCAGTCAGTAAAACACACACACACACACACAGAGATAAAGGGGATGTTATCGTAAGAGGGCTTTGTTCCCTTGTAGCTGCACTCCCTTGGATACTTTGCATGAACAGGGTTGGGGGGGGATAGGGCAGAGGAGGGTACAGCAAGTATTTGTGGGCAATCGTTCACCTATGGCAAATCAGCACACCCCACAGGGCCGCTTCCTAAGTCTGAAGCCTGCTTTTCCCCCCCTCCAACCAAGGGCTGGCTCTGCAGCCAGCTCGCTTGCTCTCCTCTCTTCTTCCAGATCTCCAAGGTACCTTTCCTTGATCTAACTTACAAGCAGCTGCTGAAAGCATCAGATGGCTAATTGCATAGATATCCTATTCTCCAAATGCCGTATTTTACTGCACATTTTAGCTGCTTTAATGCGTTCAAGCAACTTTAACACCGAGGCACGGTTTGTGCCCTGGAAGGCTGGCCTTTGATAGCTTTCCGCTGCAAAACAGATCCCGCAAGTTGAGCTAGCTAGGCCAGCCGGTGTGCCAGATAAGATTACATTTGCCGTGCGTGGAAATAAAAAAAGGTTGTAATAAATTCTCTGAAAGAAGAAATCCAGCTGATTATAAAATGCGTATTTTCAATGCTTCAATTTTTTTTACCTCTCTATTAGCAGGCGGTCTCGGTGAGGGGCTACAGAGGGAGGGGAGAGCCAGCCCCTCCTGACCAAACCTCCCCTCCCAAGTCCCAAAGGCTCAGAGTTCTTTTACAGGTAATTTCTAATGATTCCCAAGAATCACAGAGGACTCAGATTCAGCCCCCACCCCACCCGCCCCGTGTGTAAGGCCTACGTCCTCAGCCAAGAAGCACAGCACTGTCCCCCAACCCATCAACCAGTCATTCATTTAATAAATGCATATGGCCACCCATCTCATAAACAGGCCTCTGGGTGTTTTAACGATTAGGAGCAGAATTGAAACAGGATAAAACAACCCCATTTTTTAAAAAAAAAAAACCCAACATCGATCCCTAGAATAGCTGTCAGAAAAACCTCCCGGATGAGGCTGAGGGAAGACCTGGAGGGTTCCTCCTCCTCCCAATTTAAGGGGGAGTTTATCAAGGGCAGCAGCGAGTGTCTGACCCTGTTGTGGGGGAGCTAGCAAAGCCCCCCCCTAAAACCCACAGGGGCTAAACGAGGGGCCGTTGCCCCCCCCTTCAGATGGCCCTGTGCTTCAGAGGAGAGTTAAGCCTGGACGGTTTTTGCTCTGCCAAAAGGAAGCCCAAAGTGAGAACGCTAATCTGGCCAGAGGGAGCTCATTGTAAACACCGCAGCTGTTCCCTCCACCATCACCAGTGGCGGCAGCAGGCAGGAAGAGCCATAAAATTTAATTTTTCAAGAGGCACTTCCACAAAGGCCTTTTCCTCCACCACGACCACCATCCCTGCCGCCTGGCACTGGTTAAAATGCAAAGGGTTTGCGCTGCTGGTTTATATTTGCAATTAAATAATTACCTGAATCAAGATACTTAAGGAATGCTAGGAAGTTTCCTCTTGGCAGAGAAGAACCGGGGGGGGGGGTTTAAGCGGGGGGGGGGGGAGAGAAAGCCCCATCACTTCTGCTCGTTCTATCTGCATAAATGAATCGTTTTATTAATCCATCTGCTGAACAAAAATCAGAAATCTGAATAAACAATTTTTAATCAGAGAGGGGGGGGGAACCCACGCAGTGGGGAGCGCTTAATTGGTGCCCCCTCCTGGCTTACACTGCCAGATGACATTGGTCACACCGCATTCTCTGAGTTATAGTCTATCCACATCCACCAGCAACCCCCCCCTCATACTATCAGCTTACTATCAGCTTTGAGACTGAGCAGCAAAAAGAGAGAGAGATTCAGACCTGCTTGCATACAGTTCATCCCTAGTGAGACAAAGAATTTTCTCTCCTGCACCCCAAATGTCCAGAGGCTGAGTTCTGAGATGCTCATAAATATGGAGACGGGGGTCAAACTAAAGCATTCACCACACATTATGCAGCCACGGCCACTAACATGGGGGGAGGGGGGGTCAAAGGTCAGCGCCTTGAAGAAGGCAGTCACTCAATGGTCAGGTGGAGAGAGGACCTCCTGAAGAGAAATCCCACCTGCCATGAAGAATTGGGGAGGATTGTGGGAGAGCGGCTATGCAGGACATCCCTTTCTGTTCCTTCTACCCGTTTTCCAGGGTTTTGTTTTGTTTTTTAATTATCACTTTTTGCTCAGTTCCTACTGAGTTCCTTAAGCTGCTTATCGGCTGGGAGGGCTGGCGCCTGCAAGCTTCAACTCTGCAAACTTCAAGTTTTGCAAACTTCAGCTCTCTCTGAAGGGTGGCAGAAATGGGTTTTTGATAAAAACCATTTCTGGCCTTCATCCCACGAGCTCTTCTTGGACATCTCTCCTGCCCAGGCCGGGTGACTTGGCCTGCCTTGACCACATGGGACAATCAACTAGCTCTCCTTCAAGCCAGTTCTTCACGGGCCAATCTAGGAAATCCAGAAAGCCTTCCTGGGAAGTCGCCCTTCTTCCCAAAAACAAAGCAGATCCGTTTTCTCCTCTTTCCTTTCCTCACCCAAAACACACAATTCTTTTTGTCTAGGCAATTGCTCACTGCCTGTTGCAGCCGTTTCTCCGTGAGAGCAAAGAGCTGCTCGTGCTGGCAAAGAGCAGCAACCAGGCATCAGGTAGCAATAAACTTTTAATCGCTGTCTATTGCTGGGAGTGAAGTGCTCAGCAGCGCACTGCCCATCTCCTAGGCAACCTGGTCCCACAGACCCTCTTGTAATTAAAAATTCCCCCCTCAGCTCCCTTCCAAGCGAGCAGCATTATCTCTGCTCCAAGCGGTGTGTCCTGCAGCAGGGCTGCAGAAGGTGACTGGGGAGCTGCATCTGCCCCCCCCAACTAGAGAGGAGGCCGATTTGGGGCTCCTTGGGGAGACAACGATGAGAAGGAGCAAGAGGAGGAGGAGGAGGGCCAAGGCTGTCATCTTCAAAAGCCACATTTCGCATCTGGCTTTGCAATGGCGACTTTTCATAAAGGAGGCTGGGAATAATGCAATCAGCTCACTTTTCATTTTGGAAGGCTTCGTATTTTGAAATGAAAGGAGAAGCGCATAAAGGAAGGATGGAAGGTTTAAAAAACGGGGTTCAGTTTGCAAATCTCTGCATACCTAAGTTTCCTATTTACATGGGGGATGCACTAGAAATCATGCGTTATGGCTAAACCCTCTTTTTTCAAAAACACATGAAGAATCCCGAAATAAGTATTTCTCCTTGTTATAGAACATGAGAAATATACATTTTACAAAAAGAAACCCCCTCAACATTTACATGTGGAATGCTGGAGGGATAAGCAATCATTCAGACATTATGGAGGTTTTACTTGAACCACGATTCAGTTTTAAAAGAGCTGACTGATTTTCCCAGGGCTTTCTTGAAGCAGAGAGACCAGAACACTCATCTCCTTCCTTCCTTCCTTCCTTCCCTCCCTCCCTTCTCCTGTCTAATCAGGTCTGGGTCTCTTAGCATTTTCTTGATCAGACAAGAGCAGCAAATGTTGCCACCTGCAGTGACATTCCACATTTAAAATTAGTGAAGCTGTTTACAACCTTCTGGATGCACTACAATGTACCACCAAAGCCTCAGAGGAGAACCTCAAACAAAGGCCAAAAGGAGGTGGGCTACCTTCATGATTTCTGAAATGACTGTATGGAAATTTATCTTGGGCCAGCTCAATTCAAGCATGGTGCTGCTAGCTTAGGCTGGCAGTAGCAAGTTGTGAGAAGGAGGAGGAGAAAAAGGAGAAGGAGAAGAAGAAGAAGAAGAAGAAAAAGGACGTCCTCCCTCTGCTGCCTTCTTTAAAAAGGAACTCCCATGTAGAACGCTCTGTGGGCCAACCAGCAGTTCCACCAACCAAGCGAGCAAAACCAGCTTTCAGCAGAAGACAATATATGAAACTCAGGACTGAACTGTGGAGTCCTGGACACTCTCCGAGCTGGTTGTTTGCTTGCAGGTAACATCATTCGTGAACAGCACTGAGGATGCTGCCAGCTGCGTAATGAAACGGCCGCCAGCAAACAACCCGGACTACCAGTTTTATCTACTGAGAATGCCCGCCTGTCATGGCTAAGAGTTTGTCTCGCCAAACTTGAGGGCATTTTCCCTTCCCCTTGAGGGAGGAGTGTGTGTGCAAAAGAAAGAAACAAAATAGACAATAGTTGTGATGCTCCAGGAATTGCAGGATCCTGCCAGCTGGGAAGCCACAGCCTCTGAAATATGCCTCTCCGTGAACAAAGCAAGATGGGGCAGAAGAAGAAGAGCGCCCCCCCCCCCCTTTCACCGATGCTTCCAAGCTGAGCGGGAGGGCAAAGAGTTTTCTTCGGAGGAGGAGGAGGTCAGAAGGAAGCTGTAACCCCATGCAATCCTTGGGGGAGGGATAGATGTCCATGGAACGGAGGACTCCATGCTCTTCCCAGGAATTCTCCCCTGCTGTAGCTAGCAAGGGTGGCGACTGCTGAGGGCCCTGCAAGCAAGCGGAGGAGAAGGCCCCTGGAGAAGACCCGGAAACCTTATTGCTCCTGCAGCATTGATCTCCCTTTTAGGAGTCCTCCTCCTGACATATATAATTTCTGGCAACATTAATTTAGGATGGGAGGGGGAGGGGTTGCTCCTTTGCTACCTGACTTCCCACCTTCCAGCTGCAGATTAATCATGAATCTTGTAAATTGCACTGAGGCACTTTGGAAACAAAGGCTAAAGAGTTCAGAGCGTCTCCAATCATTAATTTTGGAGGCAGATTGTATTTTAACAGGGGTTGAGATAGAACTTTTACTATGATGTATTTTTAAGAAACATTATCCTTTATATGAAACACACACATAAAGTTAAGATGATCATCCAAAATCTTTTTTCCAGGTTCACTGAGCAACTACGTACAGAGGACCTTCTCTGTGTAGCAGCACCCAAACTCAAAAGTAGCCAGCTGATGCCTCCTTCCACACCTTCTCTTTTAGGCAATGCATCAAAACTATTTTATTCTTTCACTCTGCCAGCTGGCAATAATACCGTAATCTCTACGGCTACTTTAATCTTCTCTTATTTCTGCTGGCTGAATCATCTTTGATTATTTGCTTTCAGTCAAATGTGGACTTTATTATTATTATTATTATGAATAATTTTATTCTAGGATGTAAGCTGCCTTGAAGACCTGCAAACTGAAATGCTCCCTTTATGTAGTAAAGATTAAGACCATTTTGCCCCCAGCCAGGTCAGCCTGGCAGAGAGCGAGGAAGGAGGAGTAAACGCTGCCTCCAAGCTAGGGGGCTCCAGGCCCTTCTGACAACTCAGGGAAGCAGACAGCGTCTTACATGAAAGGGCAGGAACAAAAGTGGATGCTCCATAAAAGGATTACTGGGCCCTGTTCAGGCACGCCTCCCTGGACAGGGAGTGGGGAAGTCCCCTGGAAAGGGGCACCAGCTGGATAATTGGATCAGCGCCTGGCAAGGGCAGCAGGGACATTCATGGGCCAGCCAAGGGTGACTAACAGGCAGCCTTGCCTCTGACTGATGCGACTCACGGGAAGAAAAAGAAGGGGAAGCGCCAAGAGTTACGGAATACCGAAGCAGGATGAGCATTTGTTAGAAGGCAACTGGGGCTTTTTGGTGTAGAGCAAGACATGGTGAAGACTTCCAGGAGAGCAAAGTGGGGTCTACCCTATCTTGGGGACCTGAACTGGAAAGTCTCAAAATGGAGCTGGGGTGTGTGTGTGTGTGTGTGTGTGTGTGTCTTCAACACACAAAGCGTGTCTGGTTCAGCTCACTTCTTCCCTCTCAGTTGCAAGATGGGGACAACATGGCTAACTGCAAGGAAGCACCAACTGGCCCTCAAGGCATTTTCTTCTCCGCTCTTTGATCCTCCAGGCTCACTGAATTACCGTTGTGCCCATCTCGTCCCCTTCAGCATGGATGCAGAACGCAGAATCGTCCTTGGTCCAGCTTCCAGTGGCGATGCGCACCTTAACTCCGGGCAGCGGAGTCCCAACCGATCCTGGGAAAGAGAAAAGGGAGAGGAAGGGAAAGCTGATGAAAAGAGCCACACGGGAAGAGAGAAGTCCATGGGGAAGCCCAACAGAAAACGAACCATCGGAGGTCGCCCAGCAGGTGAGAGTGACCGAGTCCCAGGTCGTTTGTGCAAACACACCTGAAGGAAAGGTTCCATCCTTACCCTCTGGAATGGCCTGCGCCAATTAGCAGCCGAGGAACGCTCCCCAGCACCCAGACACCCGAGAAGGCTGCTGGGCTTGACCCTGATTCCTCCAACGCCAATTATGAAGAGGGAAGAAGGGCTGAGACTCCTTACAGAACACTTATGACTAGGTTGCAATGGTGGCTTGTGCTCCAATGGCAGCACGGCATCTTAATTATGGCAAGGGGGGAGAGAGCCCTGTCCACGAGGCTGCCAGTCCCGCCCCTCCCCACCCCAGGGGAGAAAAGCAGGCAGTCTTCAGTCTCTCGTTCAGTCTCTGGGTTGCCAAAAGAGAAAGGAAGCTCCAGAGAGAGCTGGCTTATTGCTTCCCTCCACCCACCCACCCACCCCAAATGACAAGCCTTTGTAAGCGGAGGTCTCTGAAAAGCTGGAAAACGCAGACAATGTTAATTATAGTGATAGCAGTACGACAGTGCAATTAAAAGTCTTTGTGTGAAGACAATAACTCTCGCTTTTGGGGCCCGAGTGACATTTAAAAATTAAGTCTGCCTGGGTAACGGAGGGTCCAATCTGGCTCTTGGGTGATGCAAGCGGAGATGGGGGAGGGGAGCAAAGAGGACTCAAAAGCACATCAAGAGTTAAAGAATAATTTCAAAACAGCCTTTGTTTCTTTTTCACTTCTGGCATTTAACCACGTAACCGGGAAGAAATCACTGCCCCTGTGAGTTAAGAGCTCTTGGACATTTGTCAAACTGGCTCTCCACCATCATCCCGAGACAGGCAGCTGTCAGCGCCAGGAGTGACCCTATTAGTCGCCCGGTTCCTCCTCTGTTTAAGTTAGTTGTCAGCCTTTCCCCGATACATTTAATTGGCCCTGGGCTCTGTGTCCTCTGGTGTCGGGGGACGCCGACCGGGATGCTGTTATGCATGGCAATGTCCTGGGAGACTTGAAACAGCCCCACACTCTTGCTGTCAACAATCGACGGAGTCTCCTCTGTAGCAGCTATTAGCCACCTCTGATATAAACCTCCAATTAAAGTGGTGATTAGGCCCAGCGAGGCATTCACTGGCCATGAATTATTCATCTCCCTTCACAGTAACAACACCGAGGGGGATTGGAGGAAAGGGGGGGGGGGGGAGGGAGGAAAGGGCTGCAGAAAACAGAAGCATTTTAAGCAAAGGTTTAACCATCTACAATCAAAACATTTCTCTCTCAATCTCTGGTCTCCTCGCCTCTCAAGCAAAAGCTCCCCCGCACCCTCAGATCTCAGCACCTTGACAGAAGAAGCAACGGGGGAGGGGGGGCTTGCTGAGGACCGAGATGATCCGGGGGGGGGGGAGCCAGGTAAAGAGAGATGCCTCTGCAAGGGCAAAAGACACTTTTGGAGAGAAAAAGGAGAGCAAGCGATGATTCGGAAGGCTGAAACACCCAGGCAAGGGCCACAAGGCTCTCACTCCAAGGACGGAGGCCGCAGCTCTTGGGGTGTCTGCAGAGGATGATTAAAAAAAGCCAAGATGGCAGCTGCGATGGTGCGATCAAAGCTTTGCGCATGCAGCTCACATTAAAAACAGGAGGACCTTCAACTGCACTGTGATGGCTACCATATTAACTTTTTTACCTATGGCCTCCTCTGCTTGGGCACCTGTCTGCACCACAGAGAGAAGCCAACAAAAGAAGGAGCATTGCCCCTCTGCCAAGTTCAATGGGCATGGCAGGCAGGGCCTGGCATCTCTCCTCCGCCTGCTAACTCAACAGCCTGCAGAAGGAGCTGTCCAGTGCTGAAGCTCCTGGCTCTCCAGGTGTTCTTGGCTTCTCCTTTCTCTCTCTTTTTTTTTTTAAAAAACTTCTATTAAGTAGTTTTAAAGAAAATAAACAACATATAATACAAAAAATATACATATATACAAGTCAAACATATATAAAACTATGCAATAATATAAACGACCTAACCTAAAAAACGTAACATGTATAAAAAAACAAAAAACATAGTATATATATATTAGAGCTTTACGTATCGTTATCATATTTCTATTTGTAAATCACTATTCCTTTAGTTTATCGAAAATCTATATATTCTTTCTCTTCCTTCCCCTCCTCCTCCCAAGAGGCCCCCATTATGTCCTCCTGCCAAATGGAAGGGGGTGAGGGAGGGCCGTTGCTATCTAACCTGAACACCTTAGGAGTGCAGATTGTGTTTGAGCGGTAGAGCACATCTCCGAACTCCACTTGGGGTTTGCCCTTCCTCAAAAATACCTCAAAGCAGAGAAGCAGAGATAATGATCTGCCTCAGGGGATTTTTTTTGAAGGGCGAAACACAAGTCGAGTTCAGTGACAAATTGAATGTTGGAGGGGGATTCAGGTAATGCAGCTCAGGCAAGCCTGGCTCACCTGAAAAAGATCCCCTGCCTTAAGAAAGACCCGGAGCTTTCGGAGGGGCGACGGTACAAGGAAGGTAAGCATCCCCTTTGCATATAAAATGCCAAGGCTTCAGTCCACCCAACCCTCAAAGCTGCCAAACTAGATTTTATCGAAATGAAAAGGCCTGTCTGTCCAACTCTCTCCCCAAGTGTCTCTGGGAAACCCACAAAGGGGACGAGAGGCTCATGACTCTCGCAGCCTTTTCCCACGGAAAGGGTCTTGCAGCAGAAGATGGCACTAAAGGGCTGGCCAACAGGTTGGCTTAATGTGTATTTTTATACATCTTGCAAAGATTGTATGTTCTTAATTTTTGGGGTGGTGACTTTACTCTTCCAGTCTTCCAGGTTCACTGCTTTGCCCTCAAGAGAAATGAGCAAAAGGTCAGCCTGTAGGCCAAGATTCTCCTTGAAGAGAACATTGAGGACACCTGTCCTCAAACCCTCCCGATGACCCAAGAAGCCCCCCCTGGGCCTTTGGAGATACCAGGGGTCGGTTGGGACACATGCTAATTGAAAGCAGGGACAGCCTACGGTCTCCTGTGGGGGAAAGAAACCTCGCTTTGCCTCATCGTGCTCCACCCAGGTTCTGCTAGTGCCGAAGCACTGCTCTTCTTTTCATGCTTATAACGTGCAGGATCAAACACGATGCCAACCGGAGCTCCGAAGCAGCTTGCAAACTCTCTCCGGAGCCTCACCTGGAACACGAGGGCCGTGCAGGGGGTTGGAAAGGGCCATCCCAATCTCTGTCATCCCATATCTCTCCAAGAGAATGTGCCCCGTAAGGCTCTTCCATTTTTCTAGGACCGGCACTGGGAGGGCCGAGGACCCCGATACCATCAACCTGAAAGCGGAAGGACCAGTGGGCGTCAGGCACCTTGCAAACAGGCAGGGCAGAAGAACTGCTGCAAGTTCTACCCCAAGCCAAGGGAGCGATGGGGAGCACCTCTTTCCAACAGGGACATTGGCCTCTCAGGAGGGACTCCCACAATCGGGGCAAAGCAGGAAGCCCCCTTCCCATCTGGCTGCAGGAATCGCCTGGGACCATGCAAGACAGCCGAGCGCCACCTCCTTAGGCCAGCCTGCCCTGAAGCCAGATGCCCCGCAGCCACTGCCATGTACCGAGAGGAGGAAACAGGGCAGGTCTTGCTCTTACAAGGTGGGAACATCAGCTGGACTCCTGCCAGAACAGAAAACGGGCTCTGCATTTCCATCCTGGAATCCAGAGTGGCAGCCGCAGAAATGTGACAGATGGTTTTGAGCAAGGAAGGAGGAGGTGAGCCTGGATAAATCTGCGCTCAGAGAGTCAGCAGGGCGGAGGACCAGCTCCAGTCTTCCAGGAGAAATCCTCTCCCGCTGCCCGGCTGGGCCCTCGCAGGGAGTGAAATGCTGCTGGGCCTCTAAAGCCTGGGAGGGGGTGGGGTCTCGGAAACAAGGTCACTGCATGGCAGAGATTGCTTGGGGGAGGGTGCCGAAACCAAAGCATCTCGGGAGGAGGTCCCAATGGCCTTGGAAAGGGGTAAAGCATCACTTACTGAGCCCCAAGGCTCTCTCCCTGCACCGCCCCCTCTAACCCCAGATCTGTTTTCTATTTATTCCCACAACTCCAAAATTGACCATAAAAAGCAATTGCTTTTCTCGGTTAAAAGTATCAATGTTAACCGTGTTGGAAAACCTGGGCTCTGGCCTCGCCCTGAAAGACAGCAAGAATGAGACCAGGCAGGTGGCTCACGGCGCTTGCCAAGGAAAAGGCTCGAAGGAACAATCTCCAGGGACGGGTCGATGAGTGTAGGAGGAGGCAGCCCATCCCCACCCGGGTTCTAAGCCCTTTGGGTTGGAAGCCGGCGTTTTTCCTGGGCTGCCTTGGATTGAACCCACTTCTCGGTGGGGATAGCCCAGCCTCCAGCTGGACCGGGATGTTCTGGGGAAATGTGCTTAATTCCAGGCTCCCTGACTGGAGGATCTTCTCCAAATGCTTGGAGAAGGTCAGGCTGCCCCGAAGAGCAGGTGGGGAGGGGACTCCATGGGTCGAAGAACGGGCCGGGCTGGGGGAAGAGAAGCTCCGCTCCGCTGGAATGAGACAAAAGGGGCTCACCTACCGGATATGGTCCTGGCAGACGGCATGGAGGAAGTCCTGGACACGTGGCTGAGAGAAATGCTGCTTGTAATAAGTGATCAGTTTGCTGTAGATGGTTGGCACTGCCATAAAGACGTTGACCCGGGGGGCCTGGAGGCTCAGGAGGGCTTCCCAGACCTGGAAGGAAGAGGCGGCTTCACAACCTGCACATGTGGGAGATCCCTCTGCCCAAAGGCCCACACAAGGCGCCCTGGGCTCAGAGCTCGTGGCTCTGCCCCAGGCAGGGCCCAGAGGGGGAAGAGCCAACAGAGGGAGCATCAAGTCACCAGGGAGCCAAGCCACAGGCCGGCACTAAGCCACCTGCAGAGCGAATGCTTGTTCCCCAATGCCCTGTGACAGGCACAGACAGAGGCAAGTCTTCACATCCAGCCAGATCATAGGGGCCTCCCCAAGCTGTCAGCCGAGCCTCGTCATGAATATTTAAGCTTGGCTAATTTGCCCCCAACTCTGCCGCTGGTCTCCCTCAGCGAGCGAAGGAAGAACGAAAAACCTATGAATAAATAAAAGACGGTCTCGGCTCTGTTATGGCAACCTTTTCCATCCTGTTGCTGACAAATGTATTTCCTAACAACTCATGACACTTGAGGGCCTTCCAGCCTTCTCTGGCGCACAGCGCTCAGGCGCAGACGCATGCCAGGGGGGAAATGAAGGACCAAGGCGGGCATTGCTGCTTCCTCCACTCCCACTACCAAAGCCCACCACCCTAGACTTATTTATTGTTGAAGGTTAATCGTGAACAGATTTTGACTCAACTCGTGATGGCGTGGCATTGGCCGAAGCATAGGTTGATTTAAAAAAGGAGAGACAAAGATGCCAGGCGTGGCAGTGAAAAGCTGGGCTGCCTGAAAGAGGAGGAGGAGGAAGGGGAAAACAAGGGGCATCGAATGCGCTTCCGTCCCTAAATGGATTTTAGTTGAGAGCGAAGGCTCATCATCGCTTCTGTGGGAGCCATTGTCTGCCCAACAAGAGCCTTTCCTGCTGAAATGCTGGGAGCTGCTGCCAGTCGGTGCTGGCAATACTGGGCAAGATGGGTTGATGCTCTGCTCTAGAAAAGCCATGCTGGCTGGGGAGTTCTGGAAGGGGAAATCCTCGCATCTTAAAAGTTATCAAGTTTGGAAAACACGGCTCTAAATGCTTTCCAGTTAATCCAGACAGCTAAGGATCTCCTTGACACAAGTAATCCAGCCGAGCAGTGCTGCAAGGGAACACTCTGCTCCCAGCGTGATCCCCTGTGCACTCCCAGCCTCGGAGCCTGGCCTGTGGAGCCCCCTTGATGCTGCCTTCCCTCGCTACGCTGACCGTTGCCTTCCCTCGCTTGGGGCACCGTGAGTTGATTTAGAAGAGCAGCCAATTCAAGTCAAATGCCAAAAGAGCGAACAAAGCCATGGAGACCCACCTGGCAGCCAAGTCCGGTGGTCAGTGCAGGGGCAGGGAGGGCCCTGGGCTGGCACATGCCAGGACAAAAAGTGGGCAGGGACACAAGCCCTCTTGACCTGTGTGGGTGCTCTCCAGAGAACCAGGCTTGGCCACCCTGGAGACAATAAACAGGCTGCCAGGTTGGGTGGCTGAATGCCTGGATGCACCTAGAGAGGGTCGCCACTGAGGTCCCTCCAGCTGCCAGAGACCCGGCTCACCTGGGCGCCTTCCTCCATGGGGGCTCTCGCTCTTTGCTACACCCTCAAACTGTTTGTGGGCTCGGCATGGCTCGGTTTTAATCACGTCTTCATCTGTCCTCTTAGTTATGTCTTCCGTGTTGCGAGCTACCTCCGCTGCTGACGGCACGTTCAAAGGAGCAAACGCTTTCCCCGGCCTCGGGAATCTAACAAAATATGACAGGCTCCAGTTTCCTATTTTTTCCCTTAATAATCTCTCCCTCCACTTTCGACATCAAAAGGCATTACTCTGCAGCAGAAGCTGAGGACCAATGGCAGTTCTGGCAAGGAGGAAAACAATAACTTTTTGTTCCAAGTGGGGATTTGAGAAATAGAGCCTGTATAATCTGCCGCTGGCGACTGCCCCTCGAATGCCAGCATGCTCCTCCGAGCAGGAAGCAGGGGAACGAGAATCAATTTAATGGAGCTGTGGGGGGAGGGGGAGGACATCCATAACTTTCTCCAAGAACAGTCAAATTTGGAGGGAGCTGGAAGGAAATCAAGTTTTTGCTCACCGCACTTTCACAGAAAGCAAGACTAAGGTTTATTGGAAGAGAATTAGAGGAGATTGCAGAAGTTGTTTTTTCCTTTTTTGGAACCCAATTTCTCTCTCACCTTCTGCCGGGGGAGGCATCCTCGGTCTCTCTCACGGCCTGGCACCAAGCCAAGCAGCAGGTCACAGGCTTAAGCCAGGGCAGGATAATGGCCTCACTGCAAAATCCTCTCTCTGTAAATAATCCGTTTGGATCTCTGGCAAGAACGTGATCTCCCAGCCTGCTGGCCAGGGGGCGGAGGGAAGGAAAGGGAGCAGCCTCAGAAAGGCAGAAGGGTCTCTCTGATCCTGAAGCAGATCTGCGCTTTTTGCTCCATGCTCCTTTTGGTGCCGAGTGAAGGGGAGCCTCGGTGGGGCTGGAGGAGAGGCCTGGCCACACCACAAGGCCTCCTTCTGCCACTGCCCATCCTGTCACGTTCTCCAAGAGCAGACAAGGGGAGCAGGCCCAGACAGCGTTGCGTTAAACGCTCCGGCTGCTTCTAAGAGATTCCCGGACAGGGCGCAAGGAAACCAAGGCCGGGATAACCGAAGGCCTGGCCGCATTCGACCCTACACCGAATATGGTAGGCAAATGACTGAACTCGGCCCCCACCTGCATCTACGACCAGAGAGCCACGCTGCGAATTAAGTAATCTAATGAACACTGTAATAATAAAGTATTTATTGCACATAATGAAGTGTTAGTGATTAGAAAGGTTGGGTGTACTGCTGCGGTTTCTCCTGAACCCGTGCCAGTATCACTCAAGGCAGATTCAGTGGCAGCAGCCGCTGCTTTAGAAGCTAGTCCTGACTTTGCTTTGATTGACATGTCGGCCATCAAAGCTGCGGCTCCTTTATATCACTCTGTAATTGACTGCTCTCTCGAGGTGCAGAGAAACAGAAACACAAAAGGCTGAAGGAAAACCCAGAGCTCCTTCTGAGAAATCCTCTGACGAAACACACCGCTTTGCTGAGAGCCAATTTTGGAAGCAAAGGGCACTTTGTAAATAGGCAGGAATTTAAAGACAGCTTGTGTTAAACACAACAAGAAAGCACAATTTGCCCTCCTGCACTTCCTTTGTCACCTCAATGAAAACACTTTCCTGCTCCCTCGGGAGGCTCTTACACAAATAATGACAGGGGAAAGAGTAAACAACGGAAAAGCAACACAAAGGGCGGCTGGTCTCTGGCTCCTCATTCTCACACCAAGAAGCTGGTCCAGCAAAGGACCTTCTGGAGGGCTGCCCTCGACTGGCACAGCCCGGGGGGGGGGGGGGGGGGCTCGGCCAAGCCTGCCTCCTACGACTCACAGAATCCGAGGGCTGGACGGGACCTTCTAGTCCAACCCCTCCCAAGGCAGGAATACGTAGGTCACCCCAGGCAAATGGTGGTCCAATCTTTTCTTGAAAAGCCTCCAGCGATGGAGCACCCAGGACCCTCAGAGGCCAGCTCTTCCCTTGAGTAAAGGGCTACAGCAACACCCCTATTGGAGAAGAAAGGCTAGTTTTGAACCCTTTCAGATGGTAGCAGCCCTCAGCAGGGGGCCACAAGTGGAGGAGGCTGGCAGAGGAGCACAATAAGCCAGAGCGGGGTTGGCTGGCCTTCCTTGGCAATACAGCCCTCTTGGCAGGCACCTATCCTAGGATGAAACGCCGCAGGGGGTGCAAGTTGGCAGCTGTTGTGGAGACAGATTTGCATGTTGCAACTTTTATTTCAATGAAGTAGAACGGGAATGCCAGAGCTAGAGACTGGAACCCGGGGCCCCTCATTCAGTGAGCCCCCAAGGCTGGAGCATCTCTCCAAGCTGAAAGGGTCTCCTCTACTGGAGCGTTCTGCTCATTGGCTCCCTCAGAAGGAACAGCTATAAAAGCTTCAAGACAGGCAAGGAGGGCATGTCCCGACAATGGCATTTTCTGCCCAAATGAGCTTTTGAACAAACACGCCACACATAAACAGTAACCCTGGCTGAGAGGTGATGAACGACAGGAGGACGGTTCTGGCTACGCCTACAACTGCTAGGATTTCACTTTGCAGATGCACGGCCCCTCCCTTTTCGTCACACCATCAAGGTCGAGAGAGGCTTCCGGGCATAAATGTCCCGGTCAAATTCCTGGCTCTCGGCATCCTCCCTGCAAGCAGTTCACAACAACGGAACTGCTGTGTTGCGCCTTTCATCTGCTTTCCCGGGGCTCCCTCTGCGATAAAGTGGATGCATCAAAGCTCCATCCAGTCCTGGAGCCACGATCTCAGCATCTGGCACAAGGTTTGTGTTGCTGCCGCAGCAGGAGAGCCACCAACCCGAAGGAGATGCGGGGGAGACCGACTAGCAACTAGCGAATCACCCGCTTCCCTGAAAATCTGTCAAGAGCTAAAACCCACTTAGAGAGTCTCTTACCTTTTCCTATTTAAAAAAAAAAATCACACACCATCAAAGGCAAACAAAAACACAAATCTGTAACCCTGACCAAGTGCTACAGAACCCTTCAATCGGAAAAAAAGACCAAATTTCCGGTCTTTGCAACTTGGAGAGAAGGAAGCAGCCCCTTCCATTCCAGCCCACTTACCTTTTCTGCACTAAACTCGGGCATCATGATGCAGGTGGCCCCCACCCAGAGGGGGCACAAGAGCTTGTTGACCACCCCATGGACATGATGCAAGGGCAGGACATGGAGAATGACATCATCGTTTGTCCAGGCCCATTTCTCAACCAGTCCGGTTATCTGCAAGGAAAAATAAGCAACGCTCAGAATTCGGGGGGGGGGGGGGGGGGAAGCAGAATTCCACAGACCGCAGATTGCTTCTAACCGATTGTTACGTTCTGGATTGTAACTCACGATTCTTATGTGAGCCCCAATGCAGACGACCAACTATCAACTCACCATAGCATGGACATTCTGGTGACTGCTTAGGACCCCCTTGGGCCTTCCCGTGGTCCCACTGGTGTAGATGATCATGGCCCCTCTGTTCTCCCACTCAGAAATGGGGCAACCGGCATCTCCAGCGGATCCATCCATTCCCCCTTCCCACTTCCCAGACCGGGGAATGGAGAGCAGAGGCACCCCCAGTTTCTCAGCAGCAGGGGTCATTTTCTCCTCAAACTCTTCCTCAGCAAGAAGAAGGGCACTCTGAGAGTCCTGGATGAAGTACTCCAGTTCCGACACAGGATGCTTTCTGTACAGAGGCACAGCAATACCTCCACTCATCCAGGTAGCCCACTGAGCCACGACATAGGAAGCATCGTTGGGGCACAAAAAGGAAATCCGTTCGCCCTTCAGGTCACCATCTGAGTTTCCAAGGGCCTTGCAGATTTTCTGAGAGAGGCAAAGACTTTGAGCGTACAAATCTTTGTAGGTATGTTCTCCTCTTTGGTCAATGATGGCCACCTTTTCTCCAAAGGCTGATGCTCTGGTGAAGACAGGGGCAACTTTTCTATAAGCAGATATCCATCTGGCGGGCAGCTCTATGAGAGCACAGAAATTAGTCCGGAGGCTGAAGCAGTCACGTCCTAGAAGAGGCTGACAGCATGCAAAAACACAGGTCAAGCGCCTCCTGTTAAAAAGCAGGCAGGAGCCTAACATTTTCTCTTATTCCTTGGATAAAAGTAGTGCTGAAAAAAAGACAGGCAAAAACTAAAATCAATCCAAACACTAGAAAAGAGATACAACACATAGGGAATGGAATTTGTTTTCTTCTATGATAAATATTGAGGCGATAATGTAAGACCCAGGAAGAATTGTAAAGAAACAGGGAGTAAATATTAAAAATCTTCTTCATGTATTTGGAAAACCACAAAGTCACACATTCGACACCTTAAAGCCTACATTAACTGGAGGAACCATATACAGTCCTGTTTGCAGAGAGTTGATGAATATATAGTATGATTTCCGAATGGCTCAATATTACAATAAAGCTCACACGAAATAAACTTCTGAATGCATTATGGAACAAGGTGTAGTCTTGCTCCAAAAACATAACTTTGACCAGCTACATACAAAGCACCCACCCAAACCTTTCTCTTTCTTTCTCTTCTAATGCCCACTGTAAGAAGTTGCTTGTACTTAGGAAAAGCTTTTAACCAAATATATCATTAAAAAACACTTCCAAGGGCAGCACCTTTCCTTTGTTTCATTTCACAAATTCTTCCCTGGAAGCACAGTTGTTGTTGTTTTAATTTAAAAAACAACAACCCTATGCATTTGTGATTGAGCCTGGCTGTGAGCAAAAGCTAAAATCATCTTCTCTAAATTTGAGGCCTCCCAAAACAGTTTCTGGCTGATGGAGGCAGAGGTGGCAACCATTACAAGAGGTGCTAATTGGAAGTCCACACAATCACACATTCCCCTGTGAGACAAGTTGCTGCACTTGAGTGATATCCTCAAAGGATCTTCACCATGTCCTCTACGTGTGTGTGTGTGTGTGTGTGTGTGTGTGTGTGTGTGTGTATGCAGGCAGCCCCAGTTGTCTTTGGCCGGTGCACACCTTTACAGTTTTGAACCACACTCTGTGGTTGTGTGGCAGGGTGGCTTTTCCCAGAAGTCCAGGACCTGGTTGGAGAGAAGAAGATCACTTGGCACTAATCTTTCGCACACAATCTCCTTTTGGCTGGCTGCTCCAGAGACTAACATGCTTGTCTATTGCAAGATTCTAATTCATTGGCAGCTGCTGAGAGAGGGAGAGATTACTCACCATTTCTATAGTTTAACCACAGTCTCTCCCCCATTTATCAACCACCAAAATATGCTCCGGATTTCGACAGCTACATCCGACTAGAAAAGTGCCATTACTTTGGGGCAAAAAGGCTGAATTGTCACTACACACATACAGACCTATAGACTAACAATGATCCTAGGATCTTAGGGCTGAAACCCTGGAGGTCCCTTCCAGTCCTAGGATTTTGAGAATGTAGACTGGCCCCCTGTGAAGTTGTGGCAGAGTTCACACCTGACGCCCAAAGGGGGTGTGCGTGCTTTGAGATGCCTGTCTGCAAGGGACCTGGGAAGTTGACTAGAAGACCTCCAAAGTCCCTTCCAGCTCTATTCTGATGGATGGATGGATTGATGTTTTTATCAGAAGATGGCCTCGTTGCAGTCCTAATTTTTTTTGCTGCATTGTCTCAGGTCTTCTAGTCCAGCCCCCTGGGCAAGCAGGAGACCCTGCACCATTTGAGACAAGTCCAGTCTCTTCTTCAAAACCTCCAACGACGGGACCATCCAGAACTTCTGAAGGCAACTTCTGTTCCACTGATTGCTCTCTCGGACGTGAAATCTCTCTTTACCTCTGGATTGGGTGATGAAGGTTTTTGACGATGATGATGACGGAGGCGCTCCCGCCTCGTAGGCAGGCAGGCACACCCCCTTCGGGCGTGACGCGGGAAATCCGCCACAACCTCCCCGGGGGCCATTCGCACGTTCTCAAAGCCCCAGGGCAGGAGAGGGACCCCCCCCTTCTCACCCGCCCCCCGAATCCAAAGAGGCGCGCCGGATCTGCACCCAAGAGCAGCCCGAGGGGAGGCGGCACCCCTTGCTGCGGATCGCTCTCTCTTCCCGCCTCCCCACACGCGCCTCCCCACACGCCCCATCGCCCACTGCCGCGGTGTGGGGAGCAACGGGCCTCTGCCGCTCTCCTCCCCGGCACCCCTCCGCCCGCCTCACCGAAACGAAGAGCCACCGCCGGGCACGCGGCCTACCGGGTCCGTCTGCGAATGGCGTCCCCCCGGGAACGAGAGCGCGCCGCAAGAGTTCCGGACGCGGCGTGAGGTCATCCGCCAAGCCCTCCTGACGTCAAAAGAGCCCTCTGTGACATCTGCCTCTTACGTCATCGGTGCTAGGACTAGAAAGCGGGCGGTGCTCGGTGCCCACACGGGGCCGGCCGCTGATTTCAGGGAGGGCCTTTCGATGGGCAGGAAAGCAGAGCTGCCCAGAAGCCCTGCAGAGTCTGGCTGGCATCCCCTGACACATACACACACACACACACACACACACACCACACACACTGGCTTGACCCCTGGGCTTCTTGACCAGGTCCACTGCTGGCTCATCCCGTTGTTCTGCATTGCAGCTTTTAAATATTGCTCCATGGAAATTAACAACTTATCCTCTGTTGCATTGTTTCTCCACCTTGGCAGCTTGAAGATGGGTGCACTTCAACTCCCAAAATTAAAAGAGTTGAAATTTGCACATTTTAAAGTCACTAAGCTTGAAAAACATTAATATACAACAATAAACAGGCTGTAAATTTTATATATGTGTGTGTATGTGTGTGTGTGTGTCTCAAGCATGGTTGGAAGCCATTCAGTCCTGGAAGCCATTATTTCTGTTTGCTTCAACTGCCACGTAGAATGTGACAAAAACTAAAAATTTTCAGAGGACAATATTCTTTTGAACTCTATAGCTAAAAGATGAGATTTGATAACTGACAATGTAAATGGATTCTCCTTGCTTTTATTACGGCCGAAAGGCCGATGTAATATTGCAACATTGGGAAGATAAAAGTATAGGCCCTTTCAACCGATGGATTGAAGTCCTGAGTGCACTTGTTTATTTATTTATTTATGATTGATTGATTGATTGATTGATTGATTGCTCTTATATGCCGCCCTACTCCCTGGGGACTCAGGGCGGCGTACAACATTTGAAGAACAAATGTTACCTATGAGCGGAGACATAGATTTTGTACAATGTATGATGAAATATGGAGCACATTTATATAAAATACAGGAGATTAAAATATTTATATAAATGCATTAGAAATTAATGTGTATGGACCGTACTTGAATAATATTTACATTAGATAAGTATATAGAATTGTAACTTAATTGCTACAGTGATATACTTTCTTCTTTTCTTTTTTCTGTTGTATTCACTTTTTAAAGCACTGTGTACATGTTGTTTTTGTATGTGTTTGCATTACAATTATCTTTGTTTTGTTTCTTTTTCTATTTTTTTTTTAAAGCCATAAAAAACAAATAACTAAGCACCGTTGGAAGCCCTGTCTTCCTCTTTCCCTGACTGCTCATTCACCGCTTTCAGAGTGAAGGGTTTATGCAGGCCATTGGCTAGGAAGCCTTGCGAAAATCTTCCCCCGCCTCACATCTTACGCCCGTATTCCAGCTTTCATTTCTGCAAGGCCCCCGTCAATGTTTAGACTCCAGCCGCTGGTGGAAGAAGAGAACAGCTTGTAACCCTGACTGTGACCGAGACCCCCAAGGCTCCGAAATGGAAGCGCCAATTAAGCAGCCCCAAGAGGCTTCCAGCAGAAAGAAAGACCCTGTGGTTTTTAAGTCAATGTCATGATTCCCCCCACCCTCCCAAAGGGAGGGAGGCTGTCTAATAGATTTGAGCCAAACCTTCCTCCTTTCACACACCTGGGCCAACTCTGCACTGAGCTCCATCTTCATCTTCACCTCCACAACCAGAAAAATTCACCACTCCAGGTTAAAGAGGGAAGACGGCACCTCCAAATACCCTGAAAAGCCCCATCCTATGGCTGAGCAGGTTAGGGAATACAGCCCTCCTAGCTTAGCCTTTCAGACATGCTTGTTTTTATCTAAATTGTGAGCCTTTCCTATATCTGGAGTCAGTGCTTGAGGCCGGGCCTGGGGAAATAGTGGAAATGCACCCTGGGTCTCCCCCACACCAAGGGAGATTTCCCACTTTCCTTCCAGACTTGCGCTTCCCACTTAATGGTCTCCAAAGTGCTGAGGGCAGCAGATTGCACCTTCTGCTCCATTAAATCCCCAGGGGAATCTCTCAGGCAGCTGTTTGGAGACACAGCACACGCGTTCCACAGCACACGCCTTCCTCTCTGGGTCACTGGCCATGGGTAAGCCAGCAAGAGAACAAAGACTGCTGCGGAAGAAGGCACCATCCATCTCCTCCCCCCCCCACATATTCTGGGACTTGGGGAGCAAAGTGCCTCTAAATGACAAACGCTCAGCCTTCCTTAGACAGACAGGCAGATAACCTGAACATTTGCTTCCAACAAGCAGGCTCCTTGAAGGAAGGGCGTCATCCAGAGCCATGGCCAGCAGCATCTGAGGATGGTTTCCAAGGACTGTGGGGGGGGGGAGAGGGGAGGGTCCAGTAAAGGCAAATAGATCATCCTCCAGCACAATCTCTCTCCTAGAAAACAATGGCCACCCCCTGGTCTCCCAAGGCAGAAAGTCCCATGGATGAAAGGAGGTGATGATCGCTCTCTTCCGAGCAGCTCTGACTTGGCTGTGCTTCCCTTGGGAAGGGCGGCTCCAGCAGGTCTTAGCAGGGAGCTGGTGGGGAGGGGCCGGAGGGGGTGGTCCTTGAGGCAGCCCAGATCTAAGCGCTTGGGTTGGGAGGAAATTCCAACAGCCTGAATTGTACTGGGAAACAAGCTAGTGACCAGGGCAGCCTTCCAAGAGAGACTGACTGGAAGGCCTCCGACATTCCTGCAGCTGCATTCTGGGTCAGCTGCAGTTTCTGAAGACTCCATTGACCGTCCTGGCTGGGAATGATGAGAGCAGGCAGCTGGAGAGCATCCCCTTTGGGGCAGAAGCCATGTGCGTGTGGATGCTTGCCGGGCTCCCATGGAAAGCAGGAGCCACCCTTGGAGATCCAGAGTGAGCTCTGTACAGGGAGGGACGAGCCCCACATCCGGCAGAGGGCAGCAGTGTGAAATGCAAACTCCAAGCCCCACGGAATACGTTCAGCTCAGCCAAGCGGGAGACAGAGGACTTTCAAGGGCTGTTGGTGCTGCTGAACTTGCCTTTGCTGGCTTTGGTTTTGCTTGCCAACCCCTCCCCTACACCAACGGTTCCACTGGCTTTTCTTAAGCACTGCCAGGACAGCACCCAGGACTTGGGGCTTTTAAGGCCTTCCTTTTGCTTAATTGGGGGGAGGGACCCATTTGTGATCCTTAGCTAAATCTCTCTCACCCTTTCCTGAATACAAAGATTCCCTTGCTGATTTCCTTCGCTCTTGTTCTCCATCAGAATTTTTCTCTGTCTCTGTGTGTGAGCACAGGTGTGTCAGAATGAGGAAGGTGCTCTATTACTTCCCCAGCCCACTGTGGCATGGCCACCCCGTCTCGCTCTGCTTCCGTGGAGCTCTCTTTCTGCCCCATTGTCCTTGTCATGCACACACAGGCACCGCAAAGGGGAAATGATGCAATTGTTCCAAACGTGTTCCAAAGCCACGTTGTTCCAAAGCCACGTTGCTGTACTGCATCCTGCAGATCGGGCCTAAAGTTTAGGGAGGAGGGAGTCTCGCCGATCTTTTCAACAGATAAAAAGACACAGACCTGCTGCCTCTTTCTTTCTTCCATTTTGGAGGATGCAGGGAACCTCACTTTACAGCCCCTGAGCCAGGACCCCAGCTGCTGTTGCCCCTCAGCCCCAAGGAGAAGCCACCGTGAGCCAGACCTGGGTGTGGCTGGGGGTCCTGCTCCCACCCTTTAGCCCCCTTTGCACCTGCTCCCATCACGCACACTATCAATGTATACATTATCAATATATCTGAAGCTGTCCATTGCTGGTATGCTGTATTGCATTTTAAACAGTATACAGTGATAGCACAGTCGGCTGTCTGGAAAGTTTCAAGAAAGACTCTGATCTGTTACAAGGGAACTTCTCCAGGAACAAGTGAGGGCTTTGGGCCCTTGGAGGGCCTTTGAGGCACACACACACACACACACACACACGTAATGTGGAGGAGCTTTTCACCACAATAACTATCCTCCCAACCTCCTGCAGAGTTTGCCTCCTTCCTCCCATTCTGTCTGGGGGGAGGGGAGGTGGCCCCATCTGGTGGGGGGAAGGCAGGGGCTGGCTCCAGAGGGACCTACCCACCCCACAGGTGCAGAAGTGCTGGATTGGATTTTCCGTCTGCCTGCTGAGCAGTTAACTGTGGCCCCAGGGATGCAATCTGTTAAACGGGGCTCTCACACAGCCCCAAGGAGCTGTGCAGGCCAGCCCTATGGGGCAGCTGGCGGGCAGTTTAATCCAATTAATTGGAGCCTGCAATTACTTTCTCACTATGCCAGGGAGCTTGGTGCCCCAGGGAGGCAGGTCAGGGCTTGGGCAGGAAGGCAGAGAGAGGGCCGCCTCAACCCCTCATTCTTGGGTTTAGTTCAGGAAAGAGGCTGCTGTTTGCTAATCCCTAACTTGGGGAGAATCGTAGATCAACATTTTGACCTGTGAGATTCCCCATGATCAATTCTGCATTTTCTGGCACAGAAGGGACAGCAAGTGCCACCTCTGCCCCACCATCCTCCTTGCTAGTGAACCGACCTTGGATTCCAAGGCCATTGCTCCGATGCAGGACAACAGAGCATCCCATCCCTCCAAGAGCTGGAAATCTCGCTAATTTCCTAAAACTCAATTCCCACATAATTTTGAGCTTATTTTTGCATCACGAAGGGCTTAGAGCCACTTTTTCAAGATAATTTGCAGGATGCTAAATTCTGCCTTTAAAACATTTTGTATTTTCACATATTGTGTTCATGGAAAACCTGGTGGGTGGATTGAGAGGAGCCATATGTTAGGTTCAGTCTTGGCCTCAAAAGGAGGAGGGAAGTTGTTTAATTAGGAATGGGGGTTTCCTGGTGAAATCCACCCCCGCTCCCAATGCTGTCGGGCTCAGTTTATTCCCAGGTGAGTCTCCTGCTCCCTGCCCCATAATGCTGGTCTCCTATCTGTCCAGGAGTGTTAAAAGCCCCATCTCCTTAGTGTGCCCAACTAAGCGGCAGCACTGATTTGACCTTGGTTGACCTCGAGGGCTAAGTAGACCTGCTTAACTCTTGTATAGAATTCCGCCAGGAACTCTGGGATGGGAATTCTAAAGCCTTCCTGGAAAAAAAGCCAGGTACCAATAAAGGAGAACATTTGTAGTTCAGGGTTGAAATGAGGTCTCCTTGGTGCTCTCTGAGCTTGGACAAGGCAAGGGCCAGCCACTTCCCAAGACAGCTGCAGACGTGTGTCTTGGAAGTTCCCAGAAGTCCAGTCCAATTGCAGGAAGGTTTTCCCTTGAATGTATACACAAAGCACACACCTTGCACCCCACCTTGCATCTAGGAAGGGACCCTGAAAAGCTGCCTCTGGCCAACGGCAGACAGGAGGATCTGCTTGCATTGCTCTTGGCCAGTTTCTTGAAGAGCAGGAAAGAGCCCGGCCACAGCCAGGCCTTCTGGGGATACTGGGAGCCCTCAAGGCTTTGCTTTGGGACACTTGCACACAAACAGAACCCCCACAGGTTGTGGGAAGGCAATACACGAGGAGAGAAAAGGCAGATGGAGGAGTATGCTATGTGTTGGCTGAGAAAGCCAGAGACTGAAAAAAATCCCCACTGAATCACCTTGGGACCGAATTGGATCAAGATCCTTGGACAGCTGCTCAGGCCAGCCTTTCTTTGGGGGGGGGGCATTGTGAGCTCCTGTTATGCCCCTCCTGGCAATCACAGGCCCTTCGCTTGCCCTCTTGCCCTCTTGGAAGATGCCCTCAGGGCCCCGGGTGGGAAAAAGAGATCCCTCTGACTATCCTCCTCCTCTCGCAGGTGGTGTAGCTTGGCATCCAAGGGAAGGGTAATTGAATGGCTGGCAAGGGTAAAGCAAGCCAACCTGAGGAGGGCTGGGACTCGGCAGATCTTTCCCCTTCCAGTCTCCCCAAACCTTGAGAAGATCTCGGTCAGGATTCCAAGTGGCAGAAAAGTCCCAGAACAATGCTGAGAATGTGAGCACGCAACGGCCGCCTCCGACTTCTGGCTGAGCAGGAGAAAGGCTGCTCCCCAGGAGAGGTGCCAGAAAAGAAGGGGCTGGATTGGGGTCAAGCAAAGAGAGACCGTATCTTCTGAAGCAGCCTCTTGCCAGTCAGTATCTGACCATGGTTTGTCTTGATTACCACTCCTGAGTTAGAGTAAAGATTCTGCTCTCAGCCTTGTTGCTGTTCGTGTCTCCGGGAAGCTCCAGCCAAGACAGTGCTGCCTTCCTTGGGGAGCCTTCCTCTGAAAGCAGGGGAAGGAATGGCAGAAGTGACCACGAGCATACACAGAGGGCTTTTCTCCCAGGTTCATCTTAACGAATAGAACGGCCTGGAACCGACTCCGCTTGGAGCTTTTCTACAGAGATGGATAACTTCTTCTTCTTCATCATCATCATCAAGAGTAGCTCAAAGATGGAGAGAAGAGGGAGGGGGGAGGGCCAATTTCTGAGCCAGGTAGCTGTTGCTATGTCCGTTTCTGATCTCGCACAGAAGGCAGCTGGAACCTAACCTTTGCCCTCTTCTCAGCCCTTGGACACGGCCGCCCCGCTTGCTCCCGGCAGCTGGCTGGAGAGCTCAAACAAAGGGCCAGAGAAAGCCACAGAGGGCCGGTAGCAAGGACAGGTACTAAGAGTTCTGCATTCTGGCATCCCCTGAGAAATGTCTCCAGGTACCATTTGCAGCTTTAGCAAAGATTCTAAACCAACCTGACTGGGAGGAACCGCAAATCAGTGGCCTTAGTCATCGCTGCTCCCTGAAATTCAGCCAGGATCATTGGGAAGATGAGAAAGAGAAGGGGGAAATGGAAGAAGAGAGGTGTAGGGAGGAAGGAGAGCTTAGCACCAGTCCGTGACACGAGACGCAGGGAAGGCAAGGAAGTGCCCACAGAAGCAATGAAGTCAGAGGAAGCTTCTGTCAGAAATGCCCTTTGGGGAGAGAAAAGCAGGAGAGTGTTTTATACCCAGGGAGGCCGAGCAGTTTGGACCTGTGAGCTTGGAAGGCTGCCTGCACCTGAGATGCTCTGGCTCCATCGCCACTTATTAGCCGAAGCAAAAGTGATGCCTCTTGGGCCGAGTGAAGAACAAAGCGCCGTCTTGCGCTTTGAACCTTCTGCTTTAGGCAGCCTTTAGCCAGCTGGTCTCCCTGGATTCCGGTTGCTTGGACTAGGGGAGACCTTCCAGGGCTCCTGCCCCTGAAAAGGGTGGCTTCTCTGGCCACCTGGGGCAGGCAGCTTCCTCAGCATTCCCAACCGGGCTGGTGTGGGGGCAGCAGAGCCAGTCTTCCAAGGGTTCTCTTCAGCAACATCCATCCCTGGGAAAGCTTTCCACTTCAGCTTGGGGGTCTTCTAGGCTCTCTCATGCCCCCTCTCTCCCCAACCCCCCCAGTCTTCTCCTTCGGGGGGTGTAGGGCTTCTGCCGAGGTCTCCCTGGCTTCTGCAGATTGTGTGCCATCCCCCTAATCATGTTCTAGCGTGCTGACCTGAGCAGCCAAAGCTTTGGATGCAAAGCCTCTCCTCTGCGTGTCCTTCTCGATTTGCCAAGGTCTGTGCAAACTTGAGACGGGGGAATGATGGGAAGGGGTGTGTCCTGGAGAGACCCTGTTGCAATGCATCAGAAGGATGGAGGCTTGCTTGTGAAAATAGCCCAAGATCTGCCTGTGCTTCCTGGACCTCTCTTTCTGCGCAGGGGAAGGGATGGAGATGGAAGCCCTCAGGGCTCTGGTGGCCTCCCTGCCCAGGGAAGGAGTTGCTTCAGCTGCTCCAGGTGGGCTGGAATGGACCTCCCTGGCAAAATCAAGGGTGCCAGTTGATCGACTTCCCCTTTTCCCCTCCCCTTCTTGGCAAGAGCAGGAAGCTGCAGAGCTGGTTCGCTCCTTCCTGCCACCCGGCTGCCAAGGCACCGGAGCCCCCCGGCCAGCCTGGCTCCAAGTTTGCTCTGAGCAGGATGGCTCTTCCTTTGGGGGACTCTTTCTTCCCCTTCTTCTTTTCTTTCTCCTTCATCCTCCTCCCCAAGACGTGACTACAATCAGCTGCTAACGGGAGATCTCCGCATTCTGGTTTATTCCCTGCCAATTTCTCAAAGAGCTGGTACTGCAGGCGGCTCCGGTGGCAACCAAGGCTGGATCGCAAAGGAGGGAAATGGACCGGTGCCATCAGCCGAGCGGCTTGTCTGCCAGGATGCCAGAAGGCAGAGAGGGGCCAAAAGGAGCATATGAAGCTGAGAAGCTGGCAGCCCACTGCGAAGCAGGTGGCAGCTGAGTTGGCAGAGGTGCCATGGAGGATGGGCTGGCGAGACGCAGCAGCCCTGCAAAAGAGAGGAAAAAGAGAGCGAAAGAACGAACAAGAGGATGAGGCAGGGAGGCTGGAAAGGCAGGGCAGGTACCCAGCGTCGTTGGGAAGCCGGAGGAGCAGCCAAAGGTATTTTGCCTTCATTTTTCAACCAGCAAGAAAGACAGTGTGTTTCTCTCGCTGTTCGGTCCATCTGTGTGCAGGGTGCATGGGGCTGATTGCTTGCTAGCAGTCACGGGTGTGCCAGGGACATGCGGTTGTGCCTCTGAGCATGGTCATCCCTCTCAACAGCCTGGACTGCGGGGTGTGTGTGAGTCCCATGGAAGAATCTGCTTGAGAGTTGGTGGCATCACCTGGCATTTCTCGCCATGGCTACAGAGCAGAGTCGTTGAATGTTAAGTTCGATCCTGGTCCTCTCACACTTCCCAGGCAGTGGAAGCTTTGTCTAATCTGGGCAGGTGGGTGAATGTTCTGCTCTCTCACTCTTCACTTCTCCTCTCTTGCTCAGGAAGGCCCGAGAGACCCCTTCCCTGCCTGGCGAAGGGAAGAGTGAATTTGCCCTTTGAAATCCAGCATTGCTCTGCCTGCCTCCAGAGATGGTCCCTGCTGGGAGCTGGGAAGCTGCTTCTCCAGCAATGCTTGGGGTGTAGCTGAGGTTGGGTGCTGGCATCTCTAAAGGCAACGTGGAGCCCGAAATCCCAGAGAGGAATCTTTGCATATTGTCAAAGCAAATGCATCCTGCTAAATTTCAGCTGCTCCACCAAAGAGCTTCCTTGGCCCAACTCCTCTTCTGAACTGGGATCTGATCCAGTGGCAGAAAGGCCAAAAAGTGAAAACTCTCCCAAGATGCAAAAAATTTGCTTAAAAAATACGATGCTGGTTGTTTCAAGGAACAATAACATCAAATGTTGACGATGTAAACAACATTGGTCAAATTTCTACAGCTCCGCGGGTTTTCAGACTCTAAGGCTGGCTGCTTTAATGTAAAAGAATAGAAAAGTCCCTTTGGCAAGAATGTTAATAGATGAAGGTTTTGTTTCTGGGTGCTCTGCCTCCCTCCATGCACTGCAAAGCCCCACAGCCGGATAACAGGAATCGAGTGAAGCACATCTGGAGGCCGCTGGATTGGAGATGGCTGGTTGAGGAGGACAGCAAAGACCTTGAACTGAAGAAGGGAGTACAGATGCAAGAAAATTGGGGAAAGGCTACTTCTCCTGAGACCAGAGACTGTTCAGAAAGGCTGAACAGCTGAAACAAAGGCTGCTGAAGGGACTCCTTGGGCAGTTCAGCTCTTCTAAGAATTAGCCTTTCCAAGTCTTTTCTCATCACGCCAAATAATAACCTTAATTGGCCTCATCCCATCGGTCGGAGATATTGTGGTGAGACAATGGTGCACCAAATCCTTCTTTTGGGAGATTGAGAATCATCTCTTCTTCGCCTTTTTAATCCAAGCCACAAATTGGACAATGAGATCAATGGATTTAGCTGAAGGATCAGAACGGTCCAAAGGCTGTTTTTAGTGCCAGAATGCGGCGTATCCCGGAGAGTTCATAAGAGAAGAAGCAAGATTTTGGCCCTGAGGGATGGTTCTCCAAAGTCAAAGGTAAGGCTAAAAATCTATCTTGCATTCCACTCAGGAATAAAAATGGTGCCATGCAGAATATTAATTTATGTATTTGGACTTTTGGTGCATTCTGGGACTTATATTTAAAAATAGCCCGAAGTATGAAAGTTGTTCTAAAAAGAAATGTAGATAAAGGAGACCAACACAAGGCAGGAGGACAGATGTGAGGTGAATCACTGATGCCCGAGTCTTAGTTCCTAATCATTTCAGCACCACTTTGGCTTTGGAGCGATCTTCTCTTCCCATCCTTTCAGGGCAACACAATCATTTGTTTCCCCAAAAAGGGCTGCTTCCTTCAAGGCACCCCGTTTTTTCACTTGGAAGACAATGTGGAAAGGCTGCCACTTTCCCTTCTCCAAGGCTCCTCATGGCATGGGAAAGGGAAGGTCTTTCCGAGGATTTTAGGAAATGGCTGTGATTCTCTGAAGTCGGAAACAGCCTCCTCCACACCAACCAGCAGAAATTAATCAGCCACCTGATGATAGTCAGAGATGGCGGTTTGGTTTTAATCCAGCAAAAATATTGCTCTGGAAACAGTGCAGTAAAAGGGCCCGGGGGGGGGGGTACGGACAGGGGGGCACGACACACGTTACAGGAATACAAGGAAACATGAGCATGCTGATTATCAGTAGATTTGCCTATCTTCGTTTTTTGTTGAAGAAAACCGTGTCATCCCTTGCAGAATCAAAGCCTTAAGCAGGGTATCCCAACCCTGGCTCTTTTCGAGTGTACGGATTTCAAATCCCAGAATTCCACCCCCAGCATGGCCATTGACAAGAATCCTGGCAGGTGAAGCCATAGACCTGGAAATGGTCACAGCTGGGAAACCCTGTTCTTAAGGTTTCCAGTCCTAGTTGTGGATTTAAGTATTTGTGCTGTTCCCTGGTCTAATGGTGAGTCCAAGGATTTGTTCGCGTGAACGAAACAGGCACCGAGTGGACATCAGCACGGCTCCTTGTCACTGCTCCAAGGAGGGCTGGGCAGTTCTTGGGACCTGGGGTGGGATGGGGTGAGCTATGGGGCTGGTCTTTCATGACACAGAGTGCCTGCTTCTCTGAAGGTTTGGCTGGGGGGCAGAACAGTAGCAATTCTGATGGAGAGAATAAAATTCAAGAGATAGAACCCCAAAAAGAAGTTTGATGTAATAATAATAATATGATGATTCAAACTCAAGGTAAATAGCTCCAAACTCGACTGCAGAAAATACGACTTCAGCAACAGAGTGAGCAATGCCTGGAATGCACTACCCGATTCTGTGGTTTCTTCCCCAAACCCCCAAAAACTTTAACCTTAGACTGTCTACAGTCGACCTCTCCTCGTTTCTAAGAGGTCTGTAAGGGGCATGCATAAGCGCACCACTGTGCCTACCGTCCCTGTCCTACTGTCTTATTGTCCTCTTTTATCGTTACTTTTTCCTTATGTTTATACAAACTACTACTATCCTATACATGTTTGATGGGATAGGAAAATATTCCTATCAGAGGTGATATAGGATCTTGACAATGTTTGACAAATAAATAAATAAATAAATAAATAAATAAATAAATAAATAAATAAATAAATAAATAAATAAATAAATAAATAAATAAATAAATAAATAAATGATGAACTTGCATGCTGCCCAACTGTTAGTGACTCTGGATGGCTGGCAACAAAGAAAGAAATTTCAGTAAAATACCAATAAAATAGAAGGCAGAGCAAATACGATTAATGCAGGTTTCCTAGCCCTAGCTCTGTTTTTGAACATCTTCAAGTATCTGCACAAATTAGGCAAAAGAAAAAAGAAAAAAGGAAAAGGCTTCATGAAAACTTCTGCATATTTTCATGCTTTCTTCTCATATATCCATGTTTTTGCACATGCATTGTTTAACAAACACGGCTTTTTTCCAATATTGTATGTTGGTCAGTTACTCTGAACTTTAAAAAGTAGGCATTGTTTGGAGGACTCAAAATGGCAAAACCCGGAAAGGTGTGGAAGGTTTGGAAATTGAGGTCTGGATGTACCTGTTATAAAAATGAGCTAGTTTCTCCCTCTGCTCCCTGGTTGTGGGAAGGCTCGTCCCTCCCAGCATGGGTCCCCTTTGAGCCTGGCAAACGTGGCTCAGGAAATCCAGCCTCGGAGCTCCTGTCCGGCTTCTGGGGGAGACCCTGGGGGCTTCGGGGCAGGCAGGCAGAGCTCACCCTGACCCTGTTCTCCCTTCCCGTTCCATATTTTCCCGTTCCGGCTTCCTGCACAAAGCCCCGGGTAGCCTCTGGAGAGCCCAGCCAGATGTTCTCTGCAGAGCAGCAGGAGGCCTCCTAATGAAATATTCATAAAAGATTCCTGGCCTTTTGACACAGAAGCGTTCCCGAAGGGTGGAACCTGCTCTGTGCAGGCAGCATTCCAATGAAGGCGCCGGCTGGAGTTGCTGCCTCGACTCCCCGGATGCCTCCCCTTTGCTTTGATGGGGCAGCTTGGCATTTGGGGCTGGGGGTAGCTGACTGGTCATCCAAATGTGGCACTTGTGAGCCTAGAGGTGGAGCTCTTGCCTCACAATCAGGAGGTTGTGAGTTCGATCCTAGGTAGAGGCAGATGTAAGAGTCTCCTCCTTGGGCAGGGGGTTGGACTAGATGACCTGCAAGGTCCCTTCCAACTCTGTTAATCTGATCTGAAGTGGACGGGGCTTCAGAGCTGAGCTAGGGCAGCAGGGAACACAGGATCCATAGCCTCCCAGCTGAACTGGTAAAGAGGCATGGCAGGGGCTGAGAATTTGCCCCACCCTGGCTGCAAGAACCTAAAAGGACAACCAGGGATGTCCGTGGGCTTTGGTCAGAAAGTCAATGGGGGGCTGTGACCCACAAGGAAAGGTCAGGCAGGGCAGGCAATGAAGAGCTCCGGTCTCCTTCACATCCCATCTTCCCCGTGAATGTGCTAAAGCGGGGGTCTCCAAACTTGGCAAATGTAAGGCTGATGGACTTCAACTCCCAGCATTCTTCAGCTATGCTGGCTGAGGAATTCTGGGAGTTGAAATCCACAAGCCTTAAAGTTGCCGAATTTGGAGCGCCTTGTGCTAGAGATCAAGCTAGGCATTCTGCAGACATGGTTTTGGCTAACCAAGGCTTTAGCCAAGAATGTCATTTGTATTGCCTATCTTTGTGGTCTTGCCCCGGCCCTTGCCAATCGGTGCCCCAGCCTCACCAGCAGGGGCTGTTTTGAATGCACTTCCACACAAAGGAAGACCCTCCTACCCCCCCCCCCCCATACACACGTGGACCCAGGCCCAAGGGATCCTGGCCAGCTCTGCAGAAGGGTGGCTAATCCAACCATATGCTGCTTTCCTTAGAAAGGGGGTGGGGGGGGGGGGTCTCATCTCGGCTGGTGCGAAAGGGAAATCAGCGGAGCAGCCGGCCTGTAAAAAGCCCAGGGCTGGCAAGGCAAACTGCCCAGGAAGGCTCAAGGTAATTGTCTGGCTCGCTTCCTTTCCAGCCTCACAGCTCACAGCTGTTTTGTGGGGGAGATCCAACGGAGGCCATGCCAGGCCACCGATGTGGAGGAAAGGTGCAAAATGCTCAAGGCCAGATTGCAGGGAAGGAGAAGCGCTTTTAGGGCTCCTCAGAATGGGCCCCCTCAAGGCTGCAACCTCCAGGAGTCCAAAGGCCATATCAGTCGGCCACCCACGCAGGGCAGAAGGTCCTGCTACAGAGATGTGTGTTAATGTGTCTCTTCCTCCTTTGCTCGTCAGAACCTGGATGTTTCCCCAGTGGGTGAGAGGTGAGGACTTCTCAGGATAAATTCCCATGGATGGGAAGGACGGAATCTCCTGGTTCTCCAGCTTTCCTCTCCTCCCCCCCCCCCGCTTGCTTTCAGACAGACTCGAAAATGGCTGCCCTTTGGGTTTGCGGGAGGGGCTGAAAATGGGGCAGGGAGGATGGAGGAGGCAGATTCTTCTTCCCATGACAGATTGAGGCATGGACAAAGGCAGAGGAGGGAGGAGGAGGAGGAGGAGGAGGAGGAGAGGGACTTGGTGGCTGATTCTCTGCTCTGCACCCCAATGACCAGATTCCCCCAGTAATAAACTATGCATGTCATGTAGAAATAAAAACATGTTCTGGAGAACAAATGATGTTAATTTGCTGAGAGGCTCCGAAGCCGCGTATTAGCAAGATGCCTTGAGGGAGGGGGGGTGCAGCAGCTGTGCTGGAATTAATGGCAGTACGCCAAATTAGCTCCACCATGCATCATAGTCAGGGGGAGAAATACCAGCTGAAGAGAAGGGGGGGCTGACGGGGTGATCCACTGGGAAGTTCGTCTGTGCAACTTCTTTGAAATGGATGAGCAGTTGCTCCTGGACTTCAAAGAACCGAGGAGTTTTGCACAGATGCCAGTTAGACTGAGGGGGTTAGAGGAGGGGTACAGCAACCTTGGACCAAGTTAGTCTGCCCAGGCTTCTGAGGACACATCGGCTGATCATACACTGCATGAAGCCAAGATTTGTTTGAATTATGGTTTGTGGACTACACCACAATTGACGGAATCTGTATTTAATGCTAAACCATAAATTACGGTTTATGATCTAAAGTGATTCAATGCATTAAAGCCCAAACTAAACCAACCGCACTACGGCCATGCCCTAGGACCTAGGTGAATCCAAGCTCTGTTGAGATGCTGCTGAGTTGATTGGCATTCATGACAGGCTCCCTGGATTCCATCAACTACAAAGCAAGAGGCTCTAATGCAAACTGTTAACCTTGTACCTCCCTCATCACCATATGCCAGGTTCATCAAGTGAAGGACATCTGTTTGTGAAACTGACCTCTAGCTTGTCCATCTCTCATTCCATTCTTCTGATCATTCCTGCAGGTCTTGTCCACTCTTGGGAAGTCCTCAAGCTTCTCTCTTCGTCACCCGAGACGGCTGAGGATTTAGGGAGTGATTTGTTGTCTCCACTCAGATAAAAGACCCAGCAAGAGCCTTCTGAATATGGTGCCACGGTGGTCTACACCTTCCCATCCATGAAACCGACAAATGCTTACTACAAGGGAGATACTGAAAGAGCTTCTGCAACTTCTGGAGTGTGACCCACATGATCCAGAGTCCCTTCAAATGATCTGGCACTTGAATTTCATAAGGGATTTCCCTTTCATGAGAGGAAGAAGCTCAGAGAGTGTGCCTTTAGGGTTCCAATGCAATACTGCTTCTACTGCGAACGAGGTCTAATGGGACCTGATCCTGGAAGTCACGTGATATTGTTTGAGGTTAATTCCCATGCATAAAATAAAATAAAATAAAAGTTCTTGGTGGCCAGCATATCTGCTGCCAAATACAGGGTCAGCCTTGTTTGAATAAGAGCAGGGCAGAGCGAAAAGAGATTGGCAAAGTCAGGGACCGTCGTAACTGAGTTATAGCCCACGCCTTTTCTGAATATTTCCCCTTAATGTCATGGACGTTAACATTTGGATTACCAGATGCTTCTCCAGTGAACCAGAGCTTCGGTTTTCTTGGAGTTCTGCAATGTTAGGAGAATGCAGACATCATAATGCAGCAAATAATCATTTTAACAGAACTGCAAAGGACCAGAAATTGTTTGCATCACAGACATTGTGGTTAACTTCTCAAAGGAGTATATTTTACACTCACAGGTCAGCAGTGGCTTCCGAAGCATATATTAGAAGGATGACCTGCAAGGCTATCCTCTAGGACCTAGGTGGACATAATGGATAATTTAACAGCTGCTAAAATTAGAAATAAAAGACAAGAGAAATGCATTTTGCAGATGGACCTGTTGATGTCCAATGAACATTTTAATTAATAGGTCAGTCTACAAAGTACATTTCTCTTGTCTTTTGTTTCACCCAAGTGACTTTTTCTAAGGCAAAGTTCTGGGGCATTAAATAAATCATACTAATATGGAATAGAGAATCTGAGCCATGTTATTTCATGGACTGGAGAGACATAATCTTTTGCCACCTCTTGCTTCTTATCTCTCACTCATCTCTTTTTGTTCTGGTGTGAAGTCACTTTTGAAGAACAAAAGTGTCCTTCAGACCCACGGAAACGAGCACTGGCATTTCAGGATGGTCATCTGTTGGTGGTTTTGCTACATCAGGACACTCAGATGCTTTCAGACTGATAATTTATAGATGCTGTTACATGAAAAGATTGCTCCATTCAAGTGGAGTTCTTGAAAAGAAATGGATGTCATTTAATAACATTGAAGAACACAGGACATAGAATAATAGAGTTGGAAGGGACCTTGGAGGTCTTCTGGTCCAACCCCCTGCTCAAGCAGGAGACCCTATATCATTTCAGATGGTTGTCCAGTCTCTTCTTAAAAGCCTCCAGTGATGAAGGACTCACGACTTCTGTTCCATTGGTTGATTGCTCTCACCGTTAAAAAAAATCCTCCTTAGTTCTAGATTGCTAGAATGCCAAGAGAAAGCCAACCCAAAAATTCCAACTTGATGCCGTTTAGCTATTGGGATATACAATCCCATCATCCCCAGCCAAAAAGGACAAAAGTGTGTGTGAACCTGGCATGGCAATAAATATGCTGAAATAAACTCGCTGCTCTGACAGAACTCCCCCCGCCCAAAGTAAGCTAACAGTCATTCTATGTAGGGGTGCCAGAGCATCTAAGTGTGCAAAGGGTAATGTACTGCATTTCTCTGGCTTCCTGGAGCTACCATGAGCCTGACGTGAGCATCTGTGCAGGCTAAGGCGTGCTCCTCTTGGCTGGTTATATGTGCTGGGGGCTGTAAGAAAGGTTCCAGATGCAGAGGGAACGCCATGCTTGAATTTAAATTTCATCGACTCACAATCAGTTTTAGCCCACTCTTAGTGCCACATTAACGAAGCCTGCTCCCCCCTCCTTTGAGTGCATAATTAGCCCCCGTGCCTTCTACCTCACTAATTTTAAAGCAGAGAAGAGAGTGGAAGCAGGAGGGGGAATGGGCCTTGGAATTTGCATATTAATTTAGCAGAGGGAGGAAAAAAATTGTTTACCACTCACTTCTTGGTGTTGATCACAGAGGACTTAACTCTTTCACTGGTGCCATCTGGAGCTGTGGTGCTGAGTGTTGCTTGCAAAGTGCCTGTGGATTCTGAGATCTCAGAATATTTCAGAAAAAGGCCAGCCAGGAACTAACGGAAGGAAATGAAAAACAACTCCAAAATGCCACGGATCTCACAATTGCAGAATGCAGAATGGAAACTTAGGATAGGGGCCCTGGAGCCCCTGATTTTGGCCCTCCCTTTGCTGGCATCCATGCACTGTGGAGGGGGCACATTCCAGGGTCTGCAGGATTTCAGCCTGCTGAGAAAGCAAAGGGGAGGGGAGAGAACAGCTCTCTCAGGGCAGGGAATCCAGGTCAGAAAGAGTTAATGCTGCAAACAAAGGCATTTGTTCTTGGTTCTCTAAAAAAAAAAAAGAGGCATCAGAGCTCATCCCTTCAAAATGCCGAAAGAAGGCTAATAAAAGGGAGAAGAGAAGATGGAGAGCAAAACAGCATTCTGCATCTTTTAACATTGCATTTATTTGGGGGAAAATGCTATGGCTTTATGTAAATCCACCTTAGGCAGGTAACAAACATACCAGTAATAAAAACACAGGATGAAAACTCCAACACACCATGAGGGAAGAACCAGGTCTTACTGGCCTTCCAAAAGGCAAGGGTGTGGGGGGGGGACATTTGAATGTTAGGGGGGAGGCTGTGCCAAAAGACTGGGGCAGCCACAGAGAAGCCATACCTCCAAGCTCCCCCCCCCCAATGACAATGTTTGGGGGAAAGGATCTGGAGCCCGCTTATGCGCTCTGACCTGCTGGGGGACAGGCAGATGTCCTTGGGGAGAGGCAGTCTCCCGAGTGACCTGGCCCACATGCCATACAGGGCTTTGAAGGTCATAACCAGCATCTTAAATTGCACCCAGAAAGAAACTGGGAGCCAGTGCAACTTGTGCAACACTGGTGCAATATGCACAAACTGAAGCGTGCTCAACCTTCTCTGCTGTGTTGCATTTGGGACTAGTTGAAGTTTCCAGATGGACTTCAAGGGCAGTTCTATGTAAAGCACATTGCAGTAGCCCTAATGAGAAGTTATGAGTGACCATGAGCAGTGTCTCCTAGCCCAGAAGTGGGTACAATTGGCACCCAAGCGTCAAAGATGACAATTCACAGGGATTCAAAATCCCAAATTGCTCCATCTTGGCAGGGTTGAGTCATGGCGGACTGAGGAATTCTGGGAGTTGAAGTCCATAAGTCTTAAAGTTGCTAAGTTTGGGGACCCCTGATCTAGAAGGATAGCTAACTGGCATACTAATAACACTCAATCTCATCTCTTTATAGTACTTGGCTTCCACCCTGGCAAAGTTTTCCTGCTGTGGCGCTGTCCGAAGTGCTGAATCTCACTAACGGCCCTTTTGCAGAAAACATGTTTTGCTTGGAACCTTAATATCTAATACTGACAGTGATTGTCCCCAAAGGGACCAGTAACCTAACTCCAATAACAGAGGCTGAAGGAAAGAAGAACTTCTAATGCCTTCTGAGTGGAAACTCAATGTCAGACTTTGAAGAAAAGGCGACTTCTTGTTCATCTAACACTGCAACTATAGAGACCTGGAGAAGCCAAAACGTTTGCCGGAGTTAAGATTGGCCTAAGCGAGAAGGAGACCGACCCAAGGCATGAATCTCAACCATGCAGACTTTTAACCCTGTCCCTGTTCTAACCCTGGCTGCTTTGGATTAAAATGGACATGATCCATTAGGAGTTTATTGAGTTGGACATCACTAGAACTTGAGGGAATCAAGCCTGTCTTAGGAAGGAACAACTCTTGTGTTGATAATGCACAAAGTCACAGTAAGTGCAGGTGCTTAACAAAGATGCCAAGTGCTGACATCTCTGGGAAAGCTGTTGTATCTCCCTTGATTTAAATGTTGGCAAGCGATACAAAGCTGTTGAGATTATACGCAGTATAGCTAACTCAAATCATGCAGGTTTCTTAACAGATTTGTTGGGTAACCATAGGATTAAAGCAAACATAGAAGCACCTAATAACCCCCTCCGCATCTTGGCAGTGAATCTAGGGAAATATATTCTATTTGTGTTGAGAAGCATTTCTTGGATCAATTTCCAACCATTCAGCTTTTTGGATGAACACAGATTCTAGTATTTTTAAGAGAGACATTTTACTCCTCATCAACTTTCATCGCACCATATTACATCAATGTACCCTACTCTGAATACAGAGTTCAATAAATACAGAGCATTGCACTCGCCAATTTGATACCCACCCATCTACGGACAGTGTAATCTAGGTCACCAGACCCTGTTTTGGGGCACTGCTGGGTTGTCTTCTCTAAGGGAACCAAACCAGGTGCAAGGAACTGTCTTGTGATAGATACACACCTCTCGCATGACCCCTTAGTGCTTGATAGCCCAACATTTGTCTTAGTTTGTGGCCATGAGGCATGGAGCATAGAAATGACCAGCATTTGTTGCACACTGCAGAAGGATAAACTGGCCATGTAGGGCTGTTTTGAGCCCAACGTGCAGAAGAGGGTTGGGTGGGATGGGCAAAGAGGGTTGCTCAGGGTCAGGCTGGTTCAGGGCAGCCGCAAGCAAGGAGTGAGTGCCACAGCCTGTTTCCCTGGCTCCCTGCTGTCTCTTGCTCATCCAAGTGAGCTGAGAAGCTCCCTTTGTTTAGAAGCTGTGGGCGTCTCAAACCAGTCTTGGCAATCATTTGCTTGTCTCCCGCAGCTGGCTGTCACTTCACATCTGCGAACCGGTTTCCTTTGCACCATCATTTTTAAAAAAGGCAGGTTTGACAGGTAGTCCAAAAGAAAAGCCTCAGCACCCCTCCCTCCTCAGAAATCTCCCACCACCCGCTTTTCTTCATAAGTTGTAGATGCTACAAAGGGCCACAAACTGGCCACGCACTGCTCTGCTTTTGGAGTGTCCAGGCTGGAAGTTTATGTGGGTCCCAGACAGATGTGGGAATCTGGAAGGTGGAGAGCAGTGGGTGGAGACACACCATCCCTGGAGAAAATTGGCACACCACGCAGAGAGCAGCTCTCTCCCATGGAGGCACATTGGCAAGTTTGACTTATGGAAACTGGCCCGCAGGCATGGGGGCACCTATCCTTGTTTTTGACACACCTCTCCTAAGACTAAACCTAAACCTGAGTTAGAGTCTCCTGCAGACAGCCCCTTTGTTTCAGCAACTGGGAAGATGGCACTGTTGGAGTAGCCTCTGGTCTTCTCTGGCAGCTAAGCGAATTCCACTTTTCTCCCAGAACACTAGACAGGCACATCAACCAGAATTCCTTCTGTACATCATTCTGGCTTGTGTTCAGTGGCACATGGCTCGCCATGGCGGCTTACAGAGAGCAGCCCTTCCCAGCTATGCCAAGCCCATCTCAGCCTCCCATCCCCAGCTTTGCCCTCTCCCGCTGCCCACTGCATAGCCTCGCCCTCAATCTCCTCCACCCCACAAGCCAGCGAGGGAGAGCTGCCTCCTCAGAGGGACTCAGCCCACCAAGGGTTAAACTCTGATTACTGCCTTTGTTTCTGCATCAGTGTACATAATGCACTGCTCATTTGCATACTGCAGTGTGCGCTCAATTAAAATGAACTTTTAATTTCTTCTAAGTAAATTACTTCTTCCCGGTACGTGATATACACAAATGTCAGAATAACTGCAGTGCCTTGATGAGCTTGGGAAGCAGAACGAAACAGAGGCACAGGCTGCTTCGCGGGGAGGGGTAATCTCACCTCCCCCTTGAAGTAAATCCCACCATGTAAAATTGGGAATCCAAAGGTAGGAATAGCTGAGCGCCAGGAGCTGAAACCAGCTGAGGGGAGAGAATGCCTCTCATTTGGTCTGGGCAGGATCTGATCCGAAGACTCTACAGGGCTCTGGAAGGGAAAAAGTATCCTTAGAGGAACAGATGTGCTGCCTCCTGTAGGAATTCATCCCCAAATCCTAATGGGACTGCATTTCTCTCTGCTCACTCACAGAAAATACTCCTGGGAGGGAGGGAGGGAGGGAGGGAGGGAGGGAGGGAAGGAGGGAAGGAAGGAAGGAGGGAGGGAGGGAGGGAGGGAGGAAGGAAGAAGGAAGGAAGAGCTTGATAGGGAGAGAGGGAGGAGGGAGGAGAGGGAGGGAGGGAAGGAAGGAAGGAAGGAAAGAAAGAAAGAAAGAAAGAAGGAAGGGCTTGATAGGGAGGGAGGGAGGAGGAAGGAGAGGGAGGGAGGGAGGGAAGGAGGGAGGGAAGGAAGGAAGGAAGGAAGGAAGGAAGGAAGGAAGGAAGGAAGGAAGGAAGGAAGGAAGGAAGGAAGGAAGTGCACATTGATTCTGCGTGACTTTTAGAACCCACATCTTGCTCTGGTTGAATAACCCATGAAGGAATAATGGGATGGTAGAATTTTAGTGTCACTTGCTATCTGAACCTGACCATTCTGCTCTGCAAACCACAATTTAGATCAGCACCCAGAAGGTATTACTGATGGCAGTTTAACCCAGAAGGTATCTTTGATGAATGATTGATGGCTGTGTGTAATGGCAACCACAGTGATAAAGACTTTAAACTGGGAGAACCCACATTCACGTCTCTTTTCAAACAAGGTCATTATTTGCTGCCTCTCAGCGGTATCTCCTTTCCTCCAGCTTTGTTGTGGGAATGCTTTATCCGTGTGGCATTGAATTCTCTTGAGCTCCCAGGAGAAAAAATGCTATAAACAAACATGCATGTGTGAAGCTGAGCAACCTCTTTGTCCAAAACTCCTCAGTCCCCCATGAACTGACTCCTATTTTAAGGTGGCTCCCAGGAACCGTCACCTTTCCCACAGTCCTTACCCTTCCCATTGCAGCCCAGGCTTTGGAAACTGGACACCAGATGGCAGAACAGATTACTGGAATTTGATTTCCAGATCAATCTCCAAGCAAGATGAGCAAATGGCACTCCAGATGCATTTTCCCTAATCGCCTGGAAGGGAACTTCCCACACAATGATGGTCTTTGAGCCACCTCCAGGAGCAGCCGGATAATCCTGCCCAGCAGAGAAGGTGGCCGTTCAGAGGCCAAAGAGGAGCCTGGTGGGGCAGATGAAGCCAGATCAGGATCCAGGACACCCGCAATCCTTCTGGCCCACATTCTGTGAGCAGGACAGGGATGGGGGGACAACAGGAAGCCATTTTCTCCCATGGGGAAAAGAAGGAAGTAAGCCCGAACAGATTCGAAAGGAGCATAACGCTGAAGAATACAAGGCGGATCCAGGAACGGTTGCTGCAGAATCCTCCCCACCATTTTGTGAAACCTCCCCCAAGGCTGCCTTGTGATGGTTGAAGGGAATTGGGAGCCCCTCCTCCTCCTGGGGCTGCTCCCCAAAGGAGGCTCGGAGGGGCTATGAGAGACTTTCAGGGCAGTGAAGCACTTGGCTTTAATTATCCACAGTGCAACACTGTTAAATACTTACAAGGTTGTGCCATCCAGTAATAAAACTGTACATATCCTCCCCTTTATTAATCAGGAAGTGAAAATTGCTGCAACGAGTCTTCAGGCACATGGAAAATCTCCTTGGGGAATTTCCAGCCTGCCATCTGGAGGCGATTCCCAGGGCACTAGGAAGGGAGATGCCGTGGTCCTTCAGAAGGGCCACACGGCGCACCTGAAGCCGCACAACTTTCATGATGACCTTTTAGACCCTATTTAGAAGTCCTGCTGCTTATCCTGAGCCTCCTTCTCTCTTCTCTGCCTGGATGATTCCATCTGTCTGGCTGCCTTGAGCATTTCTGGACCCTTCCTTCTCCTCAGGACTCGATGGTGATCTTCTCTCTGTCTGAACTTAGCAGCCAGACTGTTCTCCCAGCAATGATCCTGAAAATACTGCCATGTTGGCTCAGGAATTCTGGGAGTTGAAGTTCACAGGTTGTAAAGGGGCCACCCCTGCTCCAGAGCAATCACACCTCCAGATTGCACGAGGTTTGCTGTTCTAGTCCTGCCAAAACCCACCTCATTTTTAACAGCAAGGAAAGTCAGAATGGCCTTAATGGAATATCTGGGCTGTCCTGAAGTCTTTGAATCTCGGAGAGATGCAGCCCTGGGCTACGAGCCAGTGGCCACAGACTTCTAAGTTCTAGTTATTTAAGATGTGACTTAATAAACATCCACAGACACCATAAGGACTCTGGTGGTGGATGGATCTCACCATTCAGTCAACACCTGGAAATCTATTCAATTCAGCCTGAAGGTCCGTTTTCGTAAGAGGGGGAAGCAGCAAGTTTGAACCCTTTTCCAGCTCCCCACCCTGGCCATTGGGGGTGGGTCGGTGGGTTGTGGAATCCTGAAGGGCCCAGGTTGGCTGCTGGCGAAAATGTTCCACGGTGCTGCTTCTCCCTCTGTGGAGCTGTGACTTTCTCCCAGGCTAAGCTCTGTGGGTGCCCTTCGTGCCAGTCTCACATCTGCATGTCAAAGCAGACGTGCGTTTAAGAGGCTGCGCCTTTTATCATGGCAGTCATTACCCGATTCACATTTGCTAGGTGGAATGCGGGTGAGAGAGTGGGAAGGAAGGAGGGGCGGGCAGGACCCCATTGGAGGCTGGTAATGTGCTAAAGGCATGGACTTTGTCTCGAGTAAACATCTGAAGGTCACCCCAAGCCTTAGGAGAATTCTGAATTCACAGTTAACCCCCTGCTACTGTATGCAATTTAAGAACATTCCCTAGCTGAAAAACAGAATCTTTATTTAATAAATAATGGAGGGAGCCACAAGGGAACCAATGACAGAGACATACTATTATTTAATGGGGAGCATCGGGAGGCAATTTGGCTTCTGGGATACCCTTCCAGAGCACTTCTCTGCTCCTTTTAAGTCCAGAAGCTTCTCCACTTTGTGGCCCTGCCGTGGTCCCCTTCCCCAGCCAGCATGATGGAGGATGGGAGTCTCTGAGACCTTTTTTTATATTGTTTTTCCTCCCTTTTTTCTGGGAGATGCTTGAAACTTCAGCCCCCCCCCACCCGTCTCCCGAAGAGAAAGAGGCTGTTCCTTTAAGAGGGTGAATTATGCCTCCCGTTTCCTCTGCTCTCCTTGTTTTTCATGCCAGTCTCTCCCCTCGGATACCTTCTGACAATTACCACTTCCCCAGCAGCTGGCGTGTGCTGTTTGGTGTGTGCGCGTGTGAGTACGGGCACATGCTGCTATGTATGCGCAAGGGGTGATTGGAGCCATGCTTCTCCCCCCCCCATTGCTGAAATTTACATTGAACCACAAATTAATTTCATAATTTTTCCTCTCTAATTATGCCAACATCTGCTGCAAAGGCAAGCTGTGTGCATGGATTTTAATAGCTTGCTTTCCCAGGGTTCTCTCTCGCTCTGCCTCTGCTCTGAACTTTCCAATAATTATCACCAGGAGGAGAGCTTCTTTTTCAGAGGCAAAGAACGGGAGAGAGAGAGAGAGAGAGAGACAGGCAGGAACACCCAGAGGACTAAAGCTGACTCTGCCCGTAGAGAAAGGAGGGAGGAACAGCTGGATTCACACAACAGCTAAGCCCCAGTTTATTGAAGCTATCCTTTATAGAATTGTCTGGCTGAGGAGGAGGTGGACGCACCAGAGTGGTGTCAAAGCACTCGCCTCCCTCCCTCCCTCCCTCCCTCCCTTGCTCAAGGCTGAAAGATGGCCGGGGCCGCTGGGTTGCCTAATCTCAGTCTAGTTGTGGTTGTTGCTGGGTGAGCAACCAGTTGGCTTGCTTCATATGGCCGCTCATCCACAAGCTGAAATGGGATTGGCTCCCTAAGCAACAACCCATTTTTTGGGCTTCACATACTGAGCCCTGATTTCACACAACATCACATCACAAATAATCTAATCAGGACTGACAATAATTAAGCTTTACATCTTCTGAAAAAGCCATCCTGGGTGTTCTATAAAGCCACTTTGGATTCAGGATTCCGAGGGTTTTGTGACCGCGGGCACTTTGGTCCTTTGATTATTTAACCACTTTCAGCAAGTCTGGTCAATCACTGCTATGGTTGTTTGTTTAGTTGGAAAATTGTCTGGATCCAACCCATCGTGGCTAAGTCAGCCTATTTGGTCAAACCTAACCTGAGCATGCCTTGCAAACTCCAACTAAGTCTGAAAACTTTGCTGGCCTCTACTGTTGAAAGCCCCTTTTCAAATGAATACATAAATGGGGAGGGGTATGTTGTACAAAGCCCGCCTCTTCCGGCCCAAACTGGCCACAGAATTACTAGCCAGCCACTGCCCCCCCACCCCCGTATCTCCTCCGTTCTTGGTGGCCTCTGCCTTGTCAGGCTGCACAGAATGTGCCCATCTGTCATTTCACTAAGTCTCCACTAGGGACTAGACTGAGACCATCAAATCTGCCCTTCCTGCCAAGAGATGCCTTTCAGAGGGAAGAAGGGGCTCTGAAGAAGATTCCTGTCTGTTTGCTGAAAGCCACATGGCTCCTTCAAATACATATTCACCCTGCCCAGCAGAGATGCAGCTGTTTACATTTCCAGGGTCTCTGAAACCTCATCAGGTGGGATTTTCTATTTGGATCAGGAGCTGCTGGGGAAGGGAAGCCCCTGGCATGGTTGGAAGGAAACCCCCCTTTTCCAGTGCTGGCTGGATGCTGTTATAATGATGGCGATTGACCCACTGCCCACCAGGCAGTTCTGACTGGTCCTTCTGACTAGGAGCCTAGGATCTGGAAATGGCCCTTCATTTTCTCCCTAGAACAACAACCCTGGTAGGTAGGATGGGCTAAGGCAAATACTTGGCCAAAGTCTCATTGGATTGCCATGATTGAGGGTGGACTTGAACCCAAGTCTTCCCAACCTGAACCCTGGTCCATGATGGCAGGTCATCTCTGGCCATGATTTAATTTCATTTGTATATTATTATTCTTTCCAGAAGACCCCCTTTGCAGGAAGAAGAAAAGGTTTTAAATAAAAGCTCGCCATTCAAATAAAAAAGATATACCGTATTTTTCAGAGTATAAGGCGCACCTTTTTCCTCCCTAAAAGAGGCTGAAAATTTGGGTGCGTCTTATAATGTAGCTTTTTCTAAGCTTTTTTCCCCCAGCCCTAACAAGGTGCTAACTATCTTCCCGGCTTCCTATTCCCCCCCCCCCAAGAAGGTTTTTTCCAGCCCTAAGTCTTCGCAGGCTTGTTTTCATTCCTACTCCCTCTGAAAAAGGCTTTTTCAGCCCTAACCAGAGGATAAAATAATGTGCTGAAGCTGAACAGACTAAGGATGCTAGCCAGATGAATACCTGGTAGGTAGATTTTTTCCCCACTATTTTCCTCCCCCAAAACTAAGGTGCGTCTTATACTCCGAAAAATACGGTAATATTACGTGCCCAAGAAGTTGCATTATGTCACATATTTGGGTCCCTCTCCAGCTGAGACCACCTTTGAGGGAAAACGAGGAGCCTCAATCTGCAAGGGCTGGGGCCAGGGCTGGCTCCTGCAAAATTCCCAAGCTGGCTGGCAAAGCGTGGTATGGCCAAGATGAGCCTTGGGGTTTCAAGCCGGCCCTTCTTCGCTTGTCTATTTTGTCCTCAATGGCTGGCCCTGAATGTTCCGTGGCTCCTCAGTCTTCATAGTCAGCAGTGAAGCATTGAGGGGAGAAATGGCTTCTTGGGGTCATTCTTTTAATAGGTGCTAATGTCTGGGCAAACATCTGCTTTTCCTACACGTTCATAACTCCATTCTGGCACCATTTCCTTTGGCACTCGGAGCCCGAGTCTGCTGTTAGAAGGCGCCCTAGAGAAGCATAGAGGCTGGATGGGGCAGAGGACAAAACCCCCAGATGGAGCCTGGCGGTTCCTGAACAGTCTCCCTGGGAAGGCTCTGCAAGGCGAGGGTGCAGTGGCCCTCTCCTCTTTTCCTGGAGCCTCTCCCAGCCTCCTGAGCCCTCCTGCTCTTCGGGTAGCGAGAGTTGCTGCCCGCCTGTCTTTGTGGAAAGGAGCAGCAGATGGCAGGTGACAGAAGCCCTCAATAAATAATCCACCCCTAATGAGAACAGCTCATCCAACACCCCCCCCCAACTCTCCTGCTTCCTTCGTCCACTCTTCCCCTTAGCCATCCTGGAGTCGCCCCAGGGTGCCATCCTCTTCTGGTGTCCAGGAGGGTTTCTCCTCTCCTTGGCACACAGTCCCTTGCTTTGCCCTGCACTCGCCTGATAGGATGGCTAACAGGAACCCAGCTCTGCCTCTGCCTCGGCTTCACCCCTGCCCAAATCGCCACCTTCGTCCCCATCAGAGGGGGGGGGACGACCAGACTGGTGATCTGCTGCCCTCCTCAGCAGGCCCTGAGGACAAAGAGGCAGGCTGGCCTCCTTCTCTACGCTGTACCTGGGAGTAAGGAAGATCCAGCCCAAACCCCTTGGTTCCCACAAAGAAAGGTCTGACTGGATCTGCTGGGATGGTCCTCCTCTTTCTTTGCTCATTCTGAGAATGCAATTTTCCTTCTCCCTCTCCCACCAAAACAATCCAGCTCCTGCATGTTTTACAGGGGAAAACCAAGAATGGTGTTGGTGCAACGGATTGAGCATGCAGGCACAAGAGGTGCAGGGAGATTGTTCCTTGTCCAGCAGGAACAAGGTAAGGGGCGTGCATAAGCGCAACATCGTGCCTACTGTCCCTGTCTTACTGTCCTATTGTCCTCATTTATCTGTACTTACTTTGCTTATGTTTATGTTTATACCTATACCTGCTATCTTGTACATGTTTGACAAACAAATAAATAAATAAAAAATAAAAAGGTGAAGTTATCTGAAGTGAAGCTTCCTGGCCAGAGGGGGGATTCCCATTGGGATGAAACCCCCAGCTCTGCTCTTCAGAGGTCAGACAACGGACCCAAGACCTTGCCTTTGTAAGCTCTAAAACCCCATTGCTCTCCAGACCTTTTGAGGATTGCGCTGCTAGGAATGCAGCTGTGATTCCCCCCCAAAAAAATTTTTTTTGGGGGGGGGACATGCACATACCATATAAATAAGTGGCCTTTCCTGCCCAAAGGAATATTTCCGGTTCGGTGTTTGATTGCGTTAAGATGAGTCCACTGTCAGCTAACAGAGGACAACCAGAACCTCCAGGGTCAGTAGCCTTCTACCTCTGGATTCCAGCTGCTCTCTTTCCCATTGGACTTCAGATCCCACCTCTGTTTCTCAGAAGCTGTTGGCAAGCCTTGGCAAGGAAGCAGATGCTGCTTCAGATAGGCTGACCTTGATTTGTTCCAGATGGACCTGACATTCCCCTCTGAAATCACAACAGAGGCAGCCTTCAGTCTCTGCCATCTGCCCATGGGAGGTGGTATCACTCGTGCCCACAACTCTGCTGATGGCATTCCAGGTCACAGCGCTGGCTGGGTCCATGCATCACATTAAGCCAGTGTTTCTCAACCTTGGCAATTTTAAGATGGGTGGACTTCAACTCCCAGAATTCCCCATCGATCTTAAAGTTGCCAAAGTTAAGAAACACTGCATGAAGCTGCAAGGAAAGGAGCTTTGTTGTAGGAGCCCAACAGCTGGGAATGATTTTGCATTCTCTGGTTCACCCAAGCAGGCATTTGTTTGTGCCCCATGCAAACCTGGCCATTCCGGTGCCACCCTCCGCAGGTTCCCTGAAGGGCAACAGAAGACACCTCCCTCCCTCCCTCCCTCTTGGTCCATCCTGCTCCACCTTGGCTGGGCCAGACTGGCTCCTTGGGGAGCCCCTGTTCTTCCAGCAAGCGAAGGAGCCTGAGAATTGTCCTTGTTGTCAGACCTTGGCCTGGTTGTGTCATTAATAGTTGATTCTGCTAAGAGCTTCCTTTCATGACTGCGTGTCTTTCTTATAAAGTAGAGCCTGGATGGGAGAGATACATCAATGGGGCCAATTAAAGACGCTATTTAAGCCACTCAGTTCGGGGAGGAAAATCATTAGGGTGGTTAATGGCCCTGGGGGAAACGGCAGAGTAAGGAGGCAACTGGCCGGAGGGTCTGGAAAAGGCTCCGTTGCTTCAAACTAGGGACGTTCGCAGGCTGGATGAAGAAGGTGCATTTGCAGGGTCTTTGGGAAGCAGAGGCCCACCTGCCTGGCAGAGTGCAAGGAAATGACCGTGGCAGGAATGAGGCCAGATCCTTCCCTATGCAAAGAGAGCTGAAGCATTTGCTAAGCCCAAGGAAGCAAGGTAATATTCAGAAGTGGCTTAAAGGGGTTGCTTTCTGATGCAAAGGGGCAAAAGCAGGAAGAAGAGACACAGCCCTTCAGACTGGCAAGAAGGACTAAGGGTGGCATGATAGCCGCCTTCCAGGATTTGAGGGGCTGCCACAAAGAAGAGGGAGTCAAGCTATTCTCCAAACCATCTGAAGGCAAGACAAGAAACAATGGAGGGAAACTAATCAAGGAGAGAAGCAACCTGGAATTAAGGAGAAACTTCCTAACAGGGAGAACAATTAATCAGTGGAACAACTTGACTCCGGAAGTTGTGGGTGCTCCAACACTGGAGGTTTTTAAGAAGGGATTGGACAGCCATTTATCTGAAATGCTATAGGGTCTCCTGCCTAAGCAGGAGGTTGGACTATACGACCTCTAAGGTCCCTTCAAACTCGGTTATTCTGTTAAGATCCGGATAATGGAGCACATCTCAAAGAAGGAAACTTCTAGTCTTCTTATGGAGTTGATTTGCTGGACTGGCCTACCTAGAAGGGCTGGCAGAGCCTTCCTGCCATCCAGAGCCCTTTGGGGAGGCACCATCTCCTCCTGGGCAGCATGGCCCCCATCAGCCCAACTGGCCTTGGCTGTGCCCTCCCCTCAGCTGCTTGGAAAGCCCCTTTCAAGTGAGTGGCAGGTCATTTTGGACTTGGAGACAATTGCTGGGGAGGGGTGGAGGGGTGGGGGGTAAACGTGATGAATTGCCAGCTATTGAAGCCCTGAGTAGTAAACTCCATATTTTTAACGCCATTTAAATGCCTGCAAGCAGATTAATAAGGTCTAGGTAATAGTAGCGCCAACAGCCCATATTTATTCTATCTTAAATGCCAGTTTGTCAGGCTGTATTAACACTGATGTTTAGGCTTGGATTGAGGACAGCAGAGCCGGAGCGGCTTTATCTCTGGCAACCAGGCAGTCGCAGCGACTTTATCAATCTTCGGCTCCTGCACAGCTGCCTCTTCAAGGGCGGGAGCGCCCCCTCCTCAGGGCCCCCTCCCCGCTCTTTTTAATCAGAGGAGGAGAAGTTCCCAGCTTGATTGTTCCATTTTTATCTCTTTTATTTACTCCGTTTTAATGTCTTTCAGTGCATATTTTATTCCCATCCAGGCAGGGCCCCCGATAGCTGACATTGCCCCGTTCGCCTTAGCAGAGAGAGAGAAAAGGATGAGCAGGGAAGGGAGAAGAGGAGGGGGCGATCCTGCCAGCCCCCCCCATTTTGCCCAGCTCGGTTTCTCTTCACACTTGGGCAGAGTTGAAAAGGTGCCCTCACAGCAGCCCACCTGTTGTGGGTGGGGGTCTGGCGAGAGAGAGGCTTGGGAGCCTTGCAAGGGAGCTGGGGGGGGGGCTCAGCCAGGCTAGGGGGTTCTGGGGCTGCTCCTTTCTCCACTTCTACAGGGCAGCTCAGAGGGACCCCTGGGGAACGCCTTTTATGCTGCAGCTGGAAGGGGGGCCTGCAGCCTGGAGGACTTTGCCTGTTGGGTTTTCTCCACCCAACTTTCCCAAACTGCCTTCAGATTGCAAAATTGTGGGAGGGGGATGTTCCTCCCCCCCCCAATTCTCTTCATTCACCTCTGACTGCCTTGCATTTCAAGAAAAAGCCCCCGAGTCCAGTGTGGGTCTCTTCCAGGACTTGGCAAGGCTACAGGATCCCTCTGGATCCCTTGCCCTAATCACAGCCCTCTGTCCTGGGAAGAGCAACGGGGACCTTTCCAGCAGAATAATGACTTTAATGGTGCAGTTGCTGCACATTTCCTTAATGCACAACACGGTGGCCAGCAAGCTCTCGGTGGGAGGGGGAGCGGAGGGGCTGCGCATGCCAGAGAGGGCAAAATTGCTTCCTTATCCAAATCAGCTCTTTGCCCGGCTTCCGTGTTTACCGCTCCCCACACCTCCGCCTCCCCTTCCCCATGAGCCAGAGGATCACCTCTCCTTCCCCAGTCCTTAACCAAGAGAGCAATGAGGGGGAGGAGAAGAGAAACCAAAGGGGTTTAATTTAGCAGCCATTAGCTTTTCAAATATCAAAGGGCACAAAATGGAAATCCTCATTAGCTAATAAAAAGCCCATTGCTCACTCTTGCATTCTTTAATATAATTAACAGCAGCCAGAACTTCAGTTAATGCTTTTGCAAACTCCATCCGCTCCGCAGCTTTCACCAACGAGGTGCCCATCATTCCTGCCAACCTTCCCATGAAGCCGGGTTCTCTTGCAACCATAAACATGCACGTGGTGCGCAACATTTCACCATTCCAGTCTCCTTAGGGAACGGGGAGGAGAGACACACTTGACAAGGCTACCTCTGTCTCCCCAGTTCCCTTGCCCGTTGCTCTGCTCTTCCATGCTCTCACAGACACCCACTGGGCCTCACTGCCTCTCCCTGAAAAGAGTGCGGGACCGACTGCAGAGAAGTTGGGAAACCAGGCAAGATTAGCGGTAGAGGAATTCTTCATTAACTATTGATGGCCAAAACTGGCCTTAAGTTCTGCCTCAGCTTACACAACAAAGAACTTCAAAGCAAAAGTTGATTGGTTTAGAAATAGCCCTTGATTCAGTTACATTGTAGGAATTAAAGCCCTGGCTATGCAATTCAAGGGATGTTCCAGTTGTTGTTGAAGTGGAGTGAGTAGATATGAGCAACCTGGCTGACTCAGGAGAGACACAGTTTCGGGTCTCTTATTCTGAAGGGATGGGTGCAAGCCAGGGACATACCAGGATTGAAAAGAAAAAGAATCAGAGTTGATTGTGATGAGACACGGATGGATGGATGGATGGATGGATGGATGGATGGATGGATGGATGGATGGATGGATGGAGTGGCCATTGACCTTTCTGGTCGGGATTTTTGAAGATGATATTTGAAATATCCAGCATCTCATTCTTTAAAAAAATAATACTTTTAAGTTTGGATGGATATGCTTCCTTCAACATGTCCTCCTGTATAAAACACCCCATTTACTTTCCCCCTCTGTTTTCATCTTCTAGTCCAGTGTTTCTCAACTTTGGCTACTTTAAGATAGCAATAGCACTTAGGCTTATATACCACTTCATAGTGCTTTTACAGCCCTCTCTAAGTGGTTTACAGAGTCAGCCTCTTGCCCCCAACAATCTGGGTCCTCATTTTACCCACCTCAGAAGGATGGAAGGCTGAGTCAACCTTGAGCCTGGTGAGATTCGATCTGCCAAACTGCTGGCAGCCTATGATCAGCAGAAGTAGCTGCAGTACTGCACTCTAACCACTGTGCCACTGTGGCTCTTGGTTGGACTTCAACTCCCAGAATTCCCTAGTGAGCAAGGATTAAAGGTAGTCAAAGAAGGTAGCAACTTCTAACCAACCTGCGCTGATCTCCAGAACGCTAAACAAGGTTGGACCTGTCTCTCGTGGCTAGTCATTCCCTCCCACCCTGGGTGTCTCCAGCAAGTGTCATGGAGAGGTCGAAGCCTGTGATCCTGAACCGATGGAAGAGCCACCATGAACAGTTGCTAGTGGTACCCTTATCCTGTACGTTCAAGCCATCCAACTTGGTTTGGTTGATGTTGTCTCCTTCTTTGACCAACCTCGGCCATTGTCCAAGCCCCCTCCATGAGACCCAGAGCTGTTCTTCTCGTACTTTTACCAAGCAATGCAACCTATGCCCTCCCTCAAGAGAAAGTTAACTAGGATGTTTTGTGAGGCTGCAGTTCTTTCTCAGGGATGGATCTCAAGCCAACTCCAGGCTGCTGCTAAACCCTCTCTGCTCCCTTGTCCCTGGGGGGCTGCCCTCTTGCAGAGAGTCTCTGACTGCCTTGCATTGAACACAAGGGGACTGCCTTTCTTTGATGGGGAATGTGGACCCCTCAGCCCTTCTCAGATTCTGAAATGAGGAATGGAGACTTCTAGAACACACAGCCACAATTTCACTGCATATTGTTCCTGGCATGCTTTCTGGCAAGGATTTGGAGTGAAAATAAGCATCAACACAGAATGCATTCCCCTTGAAACCTATTCTTAAGCCCTTCACTTCTCCTTGAACGAATGTGGTTACATTTACGTGTACATGAATGCTGTTAAAAAAGTACCAAACATTAAACAAAAACTGTGACAAGCAACAGAAAACAGGTTGTTGTATTACAGATTTAGTAAAAATGCCTATAATTTTCCATTGTAAAGGAGCTGCGTGAGAATCAAATGAAACCATGAGTGACATTAATGAAAGGGGGGCATGTTTCAACCAGCGGGGAGTTCTCCGTTGAAACACCAATAAAGAAAACACCTTCCCCTTCACCAGTCAATTGACTAAAGCAGTGCCTGTCAACCTTGGGAACTTTAAGATGCGTGGACTTCAACTCCCAGAATTCCCTAGCCTGTCTGAGGAATCTTGGGAGCTGAAGTCCACACATCTTAAAGTGGCCAAGGCTGAAAAATACCACTCTAGCGGCAGCATCCTTGTAGGGCCCTGGAACAATTCCAATCCTCCCTGGCATGATGGGCACCAGACTGAGCCCTGTGCCAATGAAAGAGGGCTCTTCCTAACAGACTTGGTAAAGAAGGGAGAGCCCTGTGTGGTTGGAGCCACTTTGTCTCAGCCAGAGGAAGGCAACTCTTCCAGGCTGTTCCTCTCACTCCCAGATCAACTGCTGGAACTCATATGGAGCCTGGCAGGGCTGGAGGGGGCAGAACTCTGCTCCTCTAGGAGTTCTTTTTTAAACTTTCCTTCACTGAAATACTTCTGCACCCTTTCCTTAGGAGCAAAATCGGTATTTCCCCTTTCGGTCTTTTTTTCCCCTCCAAGTGAAATTTAAACACGTCTCTCTGGAAGGGCCTGGCTGCTTCAGCTGCCTCCAAGGTGCTGCAGGAACCTTTCCGAGTCCAAGGCCAGTTCCTCTCCTTCCTGTTGTTTCTCCCTCACCAAGGTCTCCTGCTCAGCTGGCTGAGAAAGAGGGTTGCAGCCTCTTCAGGATGTCGCTGCTGGGCTCCCACCAGAGTGACTTTTTGGCTTCTCTACATCAGCTCCCAAACCGGAGCAAGAGGATCCTAGGAATACAAAGCTAGTTATTCCCCCTCTGCTTTCTTGCCTTGAGAACAAAGAGTCCGTGTCTAGCCCTTCAACCTGGAAGACCCCCCAAGAAAAGGAAAGGAAAGAAAATGCAGTCCTTCCTTGGCTTCTCTGGCCAGCCAGGGTTGCTCCTGCTCCTCTGTCTCTTTGGCCAATGGGGGAGAGGCTGAACAGGATTAAGAGTCACCTGTCTGCTCTCTGAGGAAGCACCAGGTGAGATGACCTGTCCCCGGGAAGAAGAGATCGCGGTTTCTGGAAAACCATTCGGGGCTCAAGGCTTCGCCTGCAAAGGTAAGAGACGAAAGGCCCCTCTCAAGGTGTTAATTCAGATTTTGCTTTCAAAGATTAGTGATTGCTGGAAGTTTCTAAACATTTAAAAACTGTTTCAAAAGCCACTTCCTCCACTTTCCTCCACGGAAGCCTACATTTGTTTGTTTATCCACAAACAGACAGGCAGCCCAGGAGACGATGATTGGGTTGGTAGGAAAGACTTAACCAGGTCAGTGAATGACCGGCTGCATTCACACAACTGATCTAAAACTAGGTTAGTTTTAAACCTTGGCTTCTCTTTCTTTATGTGCTGTATGAATCCAGCCCTTTGGGCTACTTTGTGACAATGCATGGGGGAAACTCTGAAAGCTGGTTAATTCGGAAGCCAAACGTGATTCTGTGAACAGCTTTTACTTATGTCCATGAATGGTGTGATTGTTACGTCCTTGGAGCGAGACCATGGTCCTTGACTGCTCTGCAGAGTAGGCTGCTTTGCCATGCCAGCTTCTAGTTCTGTTGGTTGTGTCTTTGTCGATTATTTGTTTGTTTGTCGTATGTATTGTGCGCTCACAGCCAAGCAGTGGCTCTTGGTCAATCTTGGTTTACCTCGAAAAAGCAAAGCGAGGCTATACTGGTTAGGAACTGGAGAGGATTACAGGATAAATACTGAATCTGGTTGGGGGGAGAATCTCAGAAGGAGGCTGCTGTTGACCCCCTCAACACTGCTACCGAGGATGGCATCTGATGCGGCTACCTAATCGCTAGAGTTAAGATCCACTCCGGCACCTATTTCCTGCTAGAGTTGGCCGAAACTGACTTCTGTACTATCAGTGAAATACGTTAACTTCTGGAAAGTTTATTTACAGAATTAGTGTGTGTGTGTGTGTGTGTGTGTGTGTGTGTGTCTGTCTGTCTGTCTGTCTGTCTGTCTGTCTGTCTGTCTGTCTGTCTGTCTGTCTGTCTGTCTTCCCCCCCCCCCTCTTCTTCTGAGCTGGTCCTCTGTTTCCTTTTGAGTCAGAAAGGCATAAGGCTGCTGAAAATGGGTCTTTTCTTTGTGTATTAAATAACTGATAGGGAAATTCTGGGATCTCTTATCTAGAGAGCATCGTGAGGGCTGGTCCATAGGTGGACTACACTCATAGAATAGAATAGAATTTTTTATTGGCCAAGTGTGATTGGACACACAAGGAATTTGTCTTTGGTGCATAAGCTCTCAGGGTACATAAAAGAAAAGATACGTTCGTCAAGAATCATGAGGTACAACACTTAATGATAGTCTGGGTACAAATAAGCAATCAAATTGTATTAGGAACTCCTAAGTTCCTAATACGATTTGATTGCTTAATCAAATCATATTATATTACTAATATGATGTAGTATAACTACATACTACTCAGTTGAAAGAAGTTGGAACATGGGATTATTTTTGATTATTCAATGGATGTTCTGCCTTTCCCTCTAAGACAGAGATGTCCAACCTCGGCCTCTCTAAGAATCCCAGAATTCCAGAATTCTGGGAATTGAAGTCCACAAGTCTTAAAGTGGCCAAGGTTGGACATCCCTGTTCTAAGTTGTTTAATCCACCTAGCAGTTCCCTGATCTCTCTGGATGGATGGGAGCCCTTGCCCCCTCCCCCAAGTGTCAATTGGACTTATCCTTGGTCTCTGCAGGTCGAGTCAGGGAGAAACTGGGCCAGGTACTGCACTGAAATCAGGATGTTGGCTGCATTCGAATTCTAAAGCGGGTGCCTCCCCTCTTGAGAAATCCTGGGAAGTTACCCAAAGCATAATAAAGGTTGCACCACCCGTGCATGCAAGAAAAATGGAAGGGAAGTGCTGCTGTGTGCTGTCCCAGTGGCAATGCTACCTGTTGGAGCAGAGACTGCAAGTGCCACACCAGGGGAAAATGGGCAGAGAGCAAATACCCAGCTCTGAGCTGCTTTAACAAGCTTAAGTTGGCCGCTCTTTCTTTCTCTGTCCCCGGGAAAGGTCTCTGGGGCAGCCTGGCTGGGTGAGGCTGGCAGTGTAGCCTGACCCTGCCTGGAAACAGGATCTCCATGGCGGCCTTCCCCTGGGCAGCCCTGGCCCTCTCTCCTTGACCTGCCAGGGCAGCCCTTTCCCAGGCTGTGACCCAAGGGAAGGTCAAGTGACATCCTTCTCTGGTGGAAAGAAGCCAGCCCTTCCCTTTCTGCATCGCCCCCCCCTTCCACTTGCCTTTCCAGCCCATTGTTCACAGGCGGAGAATTTGGCCCGCTGCCCTGGCATTGCGCCCTGCCTGCTCTCGTTCGCCAGCAGCCCAAGAGGGTGGCTGTTCCCCAGCACAGCAGAGCTGCCCGCTCGGAAGAGCAGCTGGGTGGGAGCTGCGGAGAGGCACAGCCGGGCTCCTGGGTGTCCATCTGCTTCCTCAACAAGGTGGCCACCAGGCCTGGCTTTGCAGCTGGCTTCCTACGGGGAACTGCTCGTGGGCACAAGCGGGCAGCAGGAGGACCAGCAGGCTGTGCCAGCCAGGGGTCTTTGGACAGGGAAGTGTGTCTGTTGTGTAAAGCATCATGTGGGGGGGGGTTTGCAGAGGCTCTTGCCTTGTGACAACCCAGCCATTGTTGCTGTAAACCATGGCTTAGCATGATGCCCAGAGTTGAAATGAAGGGTCCCTGGTGCTCTCTGAGCTTGGCTGTTTTCTTGCAGACGTTTCATTACCCAAACTAGGTTACACCATCAGTATGTTACTTAGTTTGGGCAATGAAACGTCTGTAAGAAAACAACCAAGCTCAGAGAGCCCCAAGGACCCTTCCTGATGCCCAGAGCCAGACAGGGGCTTGGAGGCCAGGGCTAAATATATAAACCCGGGTTTAGGCTGACATGAGGACTTGCCTCTTAGCTGCCCTGGTTACAGAATGAAAGGGAGCCCATGCGGGTCAGAGGCTTGAAAAGGGGTGATCCCAGGCCTGGCACAATCCTGCTCCTCTAAGGCTGCTGTTTGCACCCACATCAGCTTTGTGGCTGCCTTGGAAAGAGCAGTGTGGGGATTTGCAACACAGCTGAATGGCCGAGGACCAGCCCGGAGGAGCTTCACCCAGGAGACGCCATCCTGGTCCAGGCGGGAGGCCTCAATTCTCCTTCCCAGCAGCTGGCAGACTTGGGTGAGGTGCAGGAGACGGTCGCCCCATTTCCTGCCCTTCTCCCCCCTCCCCTCCCCAGGGTGGTTTTAATGCCGGTGCAGTTGTGTTTATGCGAAGGCTTGCCAAGAGCTTCCATGGCTCTGTGTGTGTGTGTGTGTGTGTGTGTGTGTGTGTGTGTGTGTGTGTGTGTGTGTGTGTGTGTGTGTGTTCTGTTTGAGGCACACAGCTCCTCAAGCGAACTGGGTGAGTGGGGATTTCTCCCCCTTTCTTTACAAAAACATGAGGGGGGAGGGGATTGATTCAGGAAGGGGAACTGTGGTGTCTGGACAGGTGCAGGTTCTGACAGTTTTGAATAGTTGCCAGCCAGCCCTCTGAAATCCTCCACACATCTGCTCTCATCAGTTGGACAACAGATGGGCCCTGCTTTTAATATTTTTGGATTCGGTTAGATTTAGGAGCTGATGTGAACTGATTGCAGAGCGCAGGTGTGGAAAACACAAGCTGCTTTGCAGGCAGGAAGTGTGGGTCAGGCCTTGGCAAGGCTGGGCGAGGACCCCTTGTTCGCCTCTGGGAAATGGGGGAGGGGGAGGGCAGGCAAGAGGAAACCGGCGGCTCCAGCCTTTTTCACACGCGACTCGGGTTTCGGATTATTTTTAGTTAGTTGTTGGAGTGTCTTACAGCCAGGGATGGGGGGGGGGGAGCGCCAGCGTGGTAGCTCCTGGCAAAAATGCCATAGCACCAGCTGCGAGAGGAGGAGGGGGGTGCGTGAGAGAATTGGGATTAAGGAGAAAAGCAGGGGAAAGTGTTTTGCGAGGTGCAGGATACTTTCTGGGGGAGAAGGGGCGTCCCGAGGGCTGCAGGCGAAAGAGATCCGGCTGAAGGGCTAAGCTGGGGGGTCAGAAAAGTCAAACATGTGGGCCCCCAATCCCGCGAAGAGACACAGCATACTGGTGCAAGTGGCGCCTGGCTCCTCTTTCCTCCCGCTCGCCAGCCAGGCGGCCTGTTGGGGAGCAGCCCGGCAAATGCAGGGGGTCCCCGCGAGCCCCCTGCCCCAAGTCTGCAGGCGGCGCCGCGGCCAGCTGGATCCCCAGCCCCGCCGAGCCTCCGCCCTCCTCCTGCTGGTGGCAGACGCGGCTTTGGGCTTCGCGACCCGTCGGATTAAGGACGGGCCAAGCGGCGCCCTCGGAGACTTCTAAGCTCCGGCTGCAAAGTTCCCCGCTGGCTCGCAGGGCTCCCGGGGCTTTGGCGGCCGAGCCTGCTAGCCCCCGCCAGCCCTCCTGCCTCTCGGTTAAGCCTTGCCTCCCCCCTCGCCCCGCCCGGCATCAATCCAGCAGCAGCAGCAGCGGGAGGACCATCTGGGCATCCCTGGCGGCGGAGGGAAAGGAGAGCAGGCGGCGACCCTTCCCTCCCCACTGCCCCTTCTCTGCTCGGGGCCTCTGCTCCTCCTCTCGCCTAGGAGAGTCAAAGGAGGGTCTTGAGTTTCTCTGAAGTCCCTCTGGAAGCCCCCCTCTGTCCTGCCCTCCTCCAAACCCTGCTTGGGATATCTGGACATCCAAGGGCTCTTGAGCCAAAGAGTATTCCCACTGGCCTTTAAGTCCAAGATAGTGGCCACCACAATGGCCACTATCCTTGCCATTGTCATGGCTGCCATCTTGACTTTTTTGACCATACCGAGGATATTCTGAGGCTGCCCAGGTGCCCCTGAGTCTCCTCCTCCTCCTCTTTTCCCCCAACTGGCATCCCAAACTTTCCTCATCTTTACCAAGGCTGGTCTGCCCCAGGGCAGTGCCCCCCATCCCACTGGAACGGAGGCCACCGCCATCTCCCACCGTCCAGGGCCTGCTTGGCTCCCTTTCCCAGCCCCTCCCCGCCCTGCCAACTGATCCTCCACCTTGGCCCCCACGTGCCTCTTGTGTGGTGTGTGTCGTAGATTCGTTGGAGCGGCTGCTGGGGGCTGATATGGAAATTGCATCGCCCGGGCAATCTGGAGCTGTTCACAGCCGTTGGGGGAGATAAGCAGGTGCTTATTCACCAGCAGAGCAGCTGCAGATGACTCCCATCCTGGTGAAAAACTACTTGAGGTTGGGCTCTGGTGATGGCGAGGGCGATAGGCGAGGGAGGGGGGTAACGGGTGTAGGGAGGGCTCCTCTGCACCTCCATGTTGCTTGCTCACTCCTTCAGCTTTTATTTTCTTCCCTCCCTCTCCTATCTCCTCCTCTCCCACACTTGCTCCTTCTGTCTCTTGCCTTATCTCCTACTCCATGCCTTCCTTTGATTGCTTTCCCTCCTCCAGAAGGAATAATTTATTTGAAGGCCTCCTTTTTTTTCTGTCGGCTCCTTTCTCCCCTCCCCCCCACCCCATTTTCAAAGGGATGTGTGTCCCTCCTTGGCATGATAGGATGGTGGCAGATGGCAGATGGCAGGGGAGCAGCAGCCCCAGTCCTGGAGGGGGCAGACTCCCCCTGGCCCTGTTGCAGAGGTGGGCCCTGTTTCTGTGCATGGTTCCCCCCACCTATCCGGAAAGCCAAAAAGTGGGTTTGAGTCCACACATCACAGTAAACCAGAAGGTGGTTTCTTAGCCTTGAGCTTAGGGAGCTGTGTGAAGGCAGCCCAAGTTTGCTTGCTGCACGAAGCGCCCAAGAGTATCTCGGTCAACCACCTTCACGGCTAAGCAGACCATGGGCAATAGATTCCCCTTTGGTGGGAAACTCCAGCCGGGTGGCCTCGTGGCATGCGGGCCTGAGCTGAAAGTCTGCATGCTTCCCCTCGTTTCCAAAAAGCCCCTCGTGTGTGTCTGCTTTTTTCTTGAATTTCCCCAGGGAGAAAAAAACATTAGTGAGTCGCTGTCCTGATGCAGCTGTGCAGTTTTCTGGGCAAGGGAGGGCACTGACCAACTCGTCCTTGGTGAGAAGGTTCGGTTGGGCAGGGGCTGGCTACTTGGCCATACGAAGGATCTCAGATCCCACCCTGTCCCCTCCAGGAAGCAGCTGGATCTCAGGGCGGCTGCAGTGGCCAAGAAAGGCAGGCAGGCAGTCCTTATCGCCACGACCAAGCCGGGCTGAGGTTTCAAGCAGGTCCCTGGCTGGAGCAGTGATTGAAGGAGTGGCGAAAGAGTTTTATCTGGGGGAGCCAGAAGGCTCCGTCCGGTAAACAATTTTGCATAAACGCATCAAGCCGGAAGGATGAGAAGTGTCACATTCACACTTGCCTTTACGCAACTGCCCACTGGGGGGCTGTTTTGGATGCCAGGCTGGGAACAAGCAGACTCGGCTGAACCACTCTGGAGGAGACCTTTCCCAGGACAAGCAGAGGCGCTGGCAATGAGCTGTCCACCTTGAAGCTTTCTTGCAGACCCCAAGAGACCCTCGCTCTCTTTCCCACGGCCTTGGAATGTCTCTCTGCTGAAACATCTGGAGAGCTTAGAAGCCACTTGTTCTCCTCCCGATCTCAGCAGGGAGAAGAATTACAGAAAAATCACAGCTGTTGCCTTGAGATGGATGTTGGGGTGCACAGCTCCCATCCCTGTGGGCTTTCTCTTGGCCCCACCCTTGTTCACCCAAGTTGGCACCTGTTTCCGCAGGGCAGGTGGGGATTGCCCAAGAACACCTGTGCTTTGCATGCCAATGGTGCCAATCTGGGCCACCTGCAGCACTTCAATAAGCAAAGGATGGGAGGGGACTACCCCTCCAGATTTCAGGAGTGGCTGCCAGAGAAAGAGAGAGTGCCAAAGAGGTCCTTTGTACACACAAGCAGAGAAGGATTCCAGATTTAGGGCATCTCTGCCCACATTATGGTCAAGGCTGTGTATGGGCCTGCACAAAGCAGGGCCCAACCATGCCAAGGTGACCTCCTGTGGGCAGTGTCTCTTCAGTGCCAAAGGAATTTGCTAGGCTTCAGCTTAAGTCTTGTGTTAACTCTGCCCTGGTGGATGAGGTCTCCAACCTTGGCAACTTTAATACTTGTGGACTTCAACTCCCAGAATTCCTCAACGAGCAAAGCTGGCTGAGAAACTCTGGGAGTTGGTCCACAAGTCTTAAAGTTGCCAAGGTTGGAGACCCCTGGTTAAACCACACTGTGTCGCTTAGCATGTGGTGGGAATCTAACTCCTTGCCCTGCAGTCAATGCAAACCAGGATTTTCCCCAGAGGAGGCTAAGGGATACCAAAAGGCAGCAGTTGTCTAACCCTTAGATTTGACAAAACTCCCCAAATTGAGTAGTTTAAAGTAGCCAGAAAAAAATAGATTCTTGGTGGAAAGCAAGGAGTTTTTCTGGAGAGAAATCTCTGGAGATTCATAGAGACCCTCATTGCCTGTTCAGGCCTAGACAACAGAATAACAGAGTTAGAAGGGACCTGGAGGGTCTTCTAGTCCAACCCCCATACCATTTCAGACAAATGGCTGTCCAATCTCTTCTTGAAAACCTCCAGTGTTGGAGCACCCACAACATCTGGAGGCAAGTCGTTCCACTGATCAATTGTTCTCTCTGTCAGGAATTGTTTTCCTTAGTCCCAGGTTGTTCCTCTCCTTGATTAGCTTCCCCTCCAAATTAAATCCCCTCTGAAAGACGGTAAATGGGCTGAAAGGCTCAGCCTGCTTCAGAAGGCAGGGGAAGAGCCACCTTCTCCACTGGGCCTGAGGTGTGGTAGAAGAGGATGTGAGAACCGGCCGGGGCAGTTTCTCTGAACCCACAATGGGGTTTTCCGTTATTCTACGTGCAACTGAAGGGGCTCCCTTCTTGTTCACAGTGAAACTAGAGGGGCTGGTGGAGGGGGGAATCCCCAACCCAAAATAACAAGCTGGGCAAATGCTATGGATGCTGTGCGATGACGTTCCCAGTGCAGTGGACTCACTGGGGTGTGCGAAAAGCAGGTGCTGGGCCTCCCTCTTGGCATGCAGATCAAGGCTGCAGGTGTGGGGAGGAGCAGTTCTGCTATGGGGCTTCCAGCTGCCTGGTCTTGATTTCCTCCTGTTCCCGAGGATCCTGCCTTCCTGCCTGCCCACACTTGGCACATATGGGGGGGAGGGGGCTGGATTGGCCTGGGTGATACCAGGGTGAGGATGGCAGAAGAGGTCCTGCAACCCGGCTGCTGGTTTCCATCAGAAACTAAAATGACAGGGGGGGGGGCTCCATTGGGAGCTGCCACAAAGCCATTCCAGTTAGAGTACCAGCACTCAGTGCTGCATATGCTCAGGGGCACTCTTTGTCTTGGTTTCTGAGAGTCAGAAGAAGCATTGCCCAGAAGGGGCTTTCTGCCCTGCCCTTCCATCAACTCCCCCAAAGAAAGTCAGGGCAGTTCCCATGCTCAGTTCTACCACCCCAGCAACAACACAACTTTTCAACTCTCTCTCCCTCCCTCTCTCTCTGTATGTGTGTGTGTGTCTCTGTCTCTGTCAGCCTTTGGCTCTTGCAGAAGAGGCAGAACTGGAGGGAGGAAAAATAGCTTTTGCACCAATGTCCTCCTCCATGCCCTCCTTGAGAGCAGAAGATGCCACCTCCCTGTGGGTGACCTGGCCCAGGTGCAGGCCTGGCTTCCATTGTTGGGGAAGTACAAAGGAAATTGGCCAGGAAGGGCAACTGGGCCCCGGGCGGAGCTGAGCTGGGCCACTGACACAGATGGTTCCTGTGGGGGGAAGAGCAGCACCCAGCTGCCCCCCTCCCTCAGCACCACTGCGGCTCTCTCTATGGGGCAGAAGCAGTCATGCCAGGCACAACAGGCCGAGTGTTTAGGATGAGATGTTGAAGTCATCCACTTCTTGGCATCCTGAAGTGACATCCAGGAGGGGACGTGCAGCTGAATGGCCGATGCTTCAGGGATGCGCATAGTAAGAGAACTGGAAAAGGGTTACCATCCTCTCTGCAAGTTGGCATCCTCAGGGCCCTGGCAGACCAGAGCTGGAAGGAGGCTGGCCTTGGAAGGCCCCCCACTTCCTTCAAAAACTCAGGGTGGTGACCCCAATTTAAGAGCATGCCAATCTCCCTCTGCACCAGGCCAGACTTCTCCTGCCGTTTAGACTTGGAACTGAGCCCAAGTGTGCTTAAGTCATTGTTAAGCAGACCGACATGATGTGTGAACTAGATCACGCAACACAAAGGCGGGAATGTTTGGAAGCCGTGAAGACCCTAAGCAGGGCAAGGGAGGCCTGGCGGGGAAAAGGTGGAATTCACCAATTGGGTAATTTGCTGAAGAATTCTGCTGGGCTCCTCAGTGGAGTGTCATTCTACCTTCTTGCCCCCTCCCTTTGCTGTGGGGCAGAGAGCCTGTTATCTGCCTGCGCACTGGTGCAGGCAGGGTGGGACTGGGAAAGGGAAGCGGATTCTGGCAGGGCAGGGCAGGCCCTGTGCCTCCGATAACAAAGCCCTGTTTTTAGCTTGGGAACTTGGAAAGGAGGCAGGTGGCCAAGGCCAGGCCGAGCTGTTGGCAGCCTGCCCACACGGCGTCTCTTCTGTTCCATTCACAAAAGTGGAGACTTGGGATGGACAATGGCCCGGCCAGTCCGTGTGGACCCCTGCCTTCGGATTAACATTTCAAGGACACCCCCCCCCAAAAAAAAACCCTGGCTAAGGCTTGAGATTTGTTAAGATATTCACAACATTGGCCTAAAGAGGCTTCTACTCCCATATCACAACCAGTTGGAAAGCAGGGCTGATGCCTACTTGATTCTCCTTCATGTGCCAAGCAAATTCTGCCTGGGTTCAGACATCAGGCCAAGCTGTGAAGAATAGTTTGCAAACCGCAGTGAATGGATTCTAAACCCTGATTTGCTTTAATCATGATTGGTTGACTAAGATACAATTGAATCCTATGCCACCAGGGTCCCTTAAGGCCATGGAGCCAACCCCTGCATAATACTGGATAGGTAGCAGTCTACTCTCTGCCTGAACACCCCACCCCCACCCCCTCTGTACACTGGCTTTGCAGCACGTTGCTCTTAGAGTTGGGAAGGCATCCTTAAGGTTGAGATAGACTCTGTTTTCTTGTAAGTAAAGACAGTTCCCTGGTGCTCTGTGCTCCAGACAAGATAGGGACAGCCTTGATCTTGCTCTGCTTGATGCTCCTTCAGATGGTTGAAGTGTCTTCTCCTCTCCAAGGGCTGCTTTTGAAGCTCTGCAGTATCATTTGCAAGCCTCCCTGGTTCAGCTCATACAGCGCACTAAGCCAGAACCAAGCCATCACATGATGGCTTAGCCTGTTAGGTCAAGCCAGATGTTGTTAAGAATCAATCAAGGTGTTGGCTGTCTCTGCAGAAGGTCTCCCCAATTTTGGGATGGTGTTCACACCACAAACTATAATAGAGTTGGGTTAACCATGTTTTATGGAAGAAACCACAGCCGAACACTTTGCCCAACCTCTGAAGCCGCAAAGAAAGAAACCACATGAAGGTCCAGCATGACCTCTGCCCCTTTCCTGTAGCCCTAAGAACCCCAGCACAAGAGCAGCTGGGGGAGCTTTGAGAGGCCAATACACCCACAAAAAAGGCTGCCCTTTCTCCCCCTCCCCTCCCCTCCCCCTCCAACACACACTTTTCTCAAAGAACCAGCAAAATAGAGACTTCCTGCCTGCCTGCAGATGTCACCCAGCCGGATGCAGCTGCAAGTGGCGATAACTCCGAGCAGAAGGGAGCTACCTCCTTCCTTAGACCACTGGCTGCCTCCGAAGCCCTTATCTCCTCCACACATTCCAGCCTGAATTAAAAGCCTTGGGAAGGGAGAGCTCTCCTGCCTCAAATGAAATTAAAAGGCTGCAACATGCCCTCTGCAGCCCGGCTCCTGGGATTAGCTGGGATTTAGACGCTGAGATTAAGACAAACACATCCAGGCCTCAATGGGGGAAGCGCATTGCCACCTGAATACCAATTGCTCACCTAGGGCAGAGGAGCAGGAGGGTGTGCGCATGTGTGTAGCGGGGGAGGAGAAGGGCGTTGAGTCGGCTGCCTTCCCGGCAGCTGAGTCCCGCAGGTGGGTTGCACTCCACACGCACATTTGAGCCCAGCCGAGGGAGCAGCTGAACCTGCCCCAAAGAGCTTTTCTATATCAGGACCTTGCAGGTGGCGGGGAAACAGAGGATGCCCCAGTTCCCACCCAGCTTCCTTCCCCGCAGGGTTAGGCCCTCTCTTGTCATCAAACCCCACAGAAGGATGTGACAGAGAGGCTGGTGTGATTTGGTGCCAAGGACTCACAGTACTGGAGGCCACTTTCCCAGATCACTTCCAGATCTAAAAGCTTCTGCAGATGTTTTCCTAAACATGGCATCTTAAGGCACTAACTCAACAAGCCACGTTATGGCTTCGCACAATATCTGAAGCAGTCCAAGCCCACTTGTCCACCAGAGCTGCTCTTTCAGCCATCTCCTACTTGGGGCAGGACCAGAGGAAGCTCCCTGGAGTTGGACCACTTTGGATTCTCCCCTGTGGATACCCCAAGTCCGGCAGGCAGACCTGATCCAATCGCCCGTTCCCCTCCAGGAATTTGCATGCAGTTGGGGGGAGGGCTGGGGGGCTCCAGAGGTTACAAGCAGAGGAGTCAAAAAACTGCGCCCTCCTCAGCTCCACTGCATCCCTTCCCAATCTTTGGGGCAGCTTTCCAGAGATCGCGGGGGCTGCTGCAAGGCCAGATGTGTTTCCACAGGTGCACTCAGGAGCCTCTGCTAGGCTTTCAAGGCCAGGCTCGATCTACCTCCAGATGCTTTGAACCTTCAAGATGAAAAGTTTCCCAGAATCCATACCTGGACCTGCAGCTTTTCTCTGTGTAGATCTGTTGATCTATGCCAGGGAGTCTCCAAACTTGGCAACTTTTAAGTCTTGTGAACGTCAACTCCCAGAATTCCTCAGCCAGCCATGCTGACTGAAGAATTCTGTGAGTTGAAATCCTCCAAATGTTGCCCAGTTTGGAGACCCCTGATCTATTGAGGGGCAGCTGGGGCAGCTCTGAAGTTCCTCACAAAGTAGGAACTCAGCCCCCTCAAATGTTGGGGGAAACTGATGAGGAAAGCTTAGCTGGTGGGAGCAAGGATGGATGCTGGGAAGCAGAAGCCAAAAGCATCAGCCGGGTATTGTTCTCTGGTTCCTTGCCCCAGAGACTCTGGGTGGAAGAAATTAGGCAAATAAAAAAACAAAATGAATACATCTTCACTCTAGCCTATCATTGTGAACTCTGTGTACTGCTAATCCCCAGCCCTTCAATGAGGAGAGCTACGCAGCCCAGCCCAACCGGTCCTGGTGAAGCTGCCTCAAGAACGGAGGTCACATCCGTTTGGAAAGGCCGTCAGCATCGCCTTAGCTTTGAAGCAGGGAGGATAATTGGCTGGTTCCTACTGTTTGTTTGTTTGTTTGTTTTATTTGTCAAGCATATATGATTAAAGCAAAGTATAAACAGCAAATATGATTGTATACATGTAATATTACAAGCATGAATAAGAGTATAAGAGGTATGAATATATGGATCCATTAGGACAGGAACGGTAGGCACGAATGTGCGCTTATGCATGCCCCTTACTGACCTCTTAGGAATGGGGTCAGGTGGTCGATGGTAGATAATCTAAGGTTAAAGTTTTTCGGGTCTGCCTGGACACCAGATTTCCCTCTCTCCTGCTGCTTCTCCAGTCACTTCTTCCATTCTTTTTCAGCAGGTTAGGGATCAAGCATTGCTTGCCTGGACCTCGCAACTCAATTCCAGGGAGCCTGTGCTCCAGGGAGCTGTCTCTGGAGGTCTGGTCCAGCCCAAAGTAGGAGGCGATCTTAGTGCAGGCAGCGGGGACGGCAAACTCACAACGGTTGCTGGCCATCAAACCCAGCAAGAGAGATTGCGCTTGTGATTCTTCTTGTTTGCTTTCCAGAGTAATGGAAGTGCGTCCAAGAATGCATTAGGGCCCCACAAAGAACATTTCTCCCCTGGGTGGATCGACTCCTCTCTAACCCTCTGGGAACCCACGGTTCCACGAAGGCTGAGAAAGGCTCACACTGGCAGGCAGGGAGGCAGGGAGAAGGGTGCCGAGTCCTGCTTTTTAAAAAGCTTTCCCAATCTCACCAGCTTGTAGCTGCAGAAAACAGCAGGGAGCTCGTGAAATCGGACGGGGGGGGGCTTAAAATCTTGTGCTCCCCGGCTCTTCAGGGGCCGAAGCAGCAACTCAGGCCTGGAGGTTCTTAGTGGTCCTGCCTCATCCCCAGCGAGAGGCAGCATTTCCCAACCAGGGGGGCCACTGCCAAGAAGGCCCCCGAGGGCTCAGTGAGGATGGAGGGAAAGTGTTGTCACTAAAAGCTTTTTCTCCACCCTGGTTCTGGGAAGATGCCATGGAGGAGGAGGAGGAGGAGGAGGAGGAGGAGGAGGAGGAGGAGAACCTCTCATTCTGCTAGCTTTGCAGCTTTGCCTTGGAGCATTTCTTTGCCCTAACTGGCCCTAAGCACGTTGGGTTCGTAGAAAGAGCACAAAGCAATACAGGTCATAGTCCTCGACTTACAACAGTTTGTTTAGTGACCGTTTGAAGTTACAAGAGCCCTGAAAAAAAGTGACCCATGGTCGTTTTTCACCTGACCGTTGCAGGATCCCCGTGGCCACGCGATCAAAATTCAGTTACTTGGCAACAGGCTCCTATTTATGATGGGAGGTCACGTGATCCCCTTTTGAAACCTTCTGACAAGCAAAGTCAATGGGGAAGCCAGATTCACGTAACGACCCTGTTACCGACTTAACAACTGCAGGGATACATTAACAACTCTGGCAAGAAAAGTCATAAAATGGGACAAAATTCATTTAACGACCGTCTTGCTTAGCAAGAGAAAATTTGGGCTCGGCTGTGGTCGTAAGTCAAGGACTACTTTGATGCTTCTGGTGCACTGTAGGGACCTGAAGCCCACCCCTCCTGTGAAAGAGTGTTGCTGGCGGGGTCTGAGCCCATGTTTCTCAACCTTGCCCACTTGAAGGTGGGTGGATTTGGCTGGCTGGGGAATTCTGGGAGTTGAAGTCCACCCATTTTCAAGTGGGCAAGGTTGAGAAACATTGCCCTATGGGATCTTGCACTCCCCCCCAAAATGGCATCGTTGTTGGCTACGGAAATCTGGAATTGAAGTCCCCACGGCTTCAAATGGCCAAGGTCGAGAAAGGGAATGTTGGAATGCTCTTGGATGAGGCACAGCTGCCCATCATCCAGGGACCGGGCCTGCCCCGCTTCCCCCCTCCCCTCCTGAGCTCCACTGCAGGGGCTCCTGGGAAGGCGGCTTGTCGTCCTCTTGCACAATGTAACTGCTTGGCAAGCAAAAAAGCCCGTTAGCCCCCCCTCGGCTAAAAGCTGCGGTTAGATTGCAATTGCACTGAAGTGGTGTGTCTTGCATTTAACATTCCTATGCAGCTTGCAGAACAAAACCAGCGACAACAGACCCTTATTTCTCCCAGTGGTAAATTATGACTTCAATAGGCTGAAATTACACCCTGTGTGCAGAAATCAGGGGGAAGAAAGACCTGGGCTATCCACACTGACATTCTGGGGGCACCGGGGGGGGAGGAGAGAAAGGGAGCCTGTAAACCTATCCTTAACCGGGACTGTGGAACAATGCCAGTTTTGTGGAGGTTTATCTGGGACGCAGCCAGGGACTTCCACCCCAGGTGATGCCATGTGGCAGGGCAGGTGACGCTGGGGAGCCTGGGAAAGACAGACCCGAATCGCTCTGGCTAACATCGCGCCATGAAGGGCTGCTTTTCTGCACTTGACAAAGCTCTTTTGTCATCCTTTGCCCGCTCGATGCAGCTGACAGTGTGGCGGGAGACCTCTGTATCCAGAGATTTCCATTGTGAGACAAGCCACTTGCTCCTTTGCCGGACAATACGGGGTGCCCTCCCCCCCTCTCTTTCCTCGGTGCAATCAGACGCATACCTATCGGAGCTATGCAAGCCGTGGAGGGGGATGCCCCCAGCCGCTGCTTCCCAGGCAGCGCCAGCGCTTGGGGAAATGAGAAGGTCCGCCCCGTTTTATCTGCTGCCGAGCAGCATCACAACCGCTTTCCAATGACCAGCAGCGGCCAGCGATAAAATGCCTCCCTTCTTGTCATTTGAGCCCTGGGCTTCGTCTGCCACAGCCCTCCTTGCCCAGCCTCGCTGGGCCCAATGGGGAGCCATGCACCGAGGCCTCTGGCAGGACAGGCTTGCCCAACAGCTGCTGCTTGATCTGCTGTTGGGCAGATCTCAAAGGGAAACTGAGGCAGCATTTCACACCTTGCTATACCCCAGCTACGGCTGGAGGGAGGGAAGGAGGGAGATTGTGTGAAACTATAGTACGTGATTAGTATCTGATTCTTCCTTACGTCTACCTAGAAATGGAGTTAGTGGTCAATTTGAGTTGGGAAGCAGTTTGATTGACAGGTCCTGTCAGGAACATGAAGAAATCCCACCTTTGCACGGGGCACAAGAAGGGGTGTTAGGATGTGAACCCCAGCAGAGTGATCCTGACAGACAAGGTTGCAGCCAAGAACCTCTAAGCCGTGAGAAAATTGTACTTATTTTCTTTATATATCCAACTGCCCATCTGTCTCAGGGAGTTAGCCATCTCTCCTGCACTCAGAGGTCACTTGTCCATGGGGCCAAGATGTCCTTGGTGGTCTGTCCTTATCTGGGCCAAGGGCGGCTCAGCCAGCCTTCTGTGGCCAATTGGAGACATCTGGAGGCTCACCCACACGGAGGGGAAGTGGGGGGGAGGGTGTACTCCCCAGGGATCTGTTAGCTGGGATTCAGGAAGAAGCAGGCGGCCTTCAAGGCTACAAGTTGGGGGAGGGGTGTCTGATTTTCTTCAAGTTTGCTCAGTCCCTTTAAAGGCATCCAAGCTACGATGGCCTCAAATGTAGGTTAGCTCTGAATTGTTTAAATAAGTCCTTCATCCACCCACCCACCCACCCACCCAGGGTCCTGGATCTTAGAGCAAAACTTCTCATCCCCACCACCGGTTTTCACAGGGGCCAACGTCTTTCTGCCTTCAGACCCATCATCCCCTTCCCTAGCTTGGTCACACCCCGAGCTAGATTCGGCAACAAAGGACTGCCTCGGAGAGGACCCCCCCCCCTCAATGCTCTCCCCCGCCACCGACAGGACCAACTGGAAAATGGCTCTCTCCCCTGGAGATGCCCATGGGCGCCTTTCGTTCTGCCTGGGAGACGGGTTTCTGAGCCTACACCGAGTGTTTTTAGTGGCCTGGGAGTAAATGCAGCCAACTCGAAGCTTGCTTAGTTAGCGGGGGCTAAAGGGAGCCCGACCCAGCACAGGCGGCCGTAGGGCCGGATTTGACCTCGCAGCCTCCGGAGAACTAAGTTAGACCGAGCGGAAAGAGAGCAGAGAGCGGGCGTCCCCAGCCAGGCAGCCGAGCGGCGTCGGGGGAAGAGCCCCCGGCCCGCCGCCAGGAAAGAGGCCGAGCGGCGCGGAGCTGCCACCGGGTCTCTGGAGCCGGGGGGGGGGCGCATCTGGGGCGGGGGGGGGGGCGGGGCGGGCCATCGTTGCGGCGGGGGTGGAGCGCCCCCTGCCGGGAGCGAGAACCGCCGCGCGCCGCCCGCCCCGCCAAGCCAGCTGTCGGTGCCGCCGCCGCCGCCGCCAGGGCTGCATCCGAGCAGGCTCAGCTCCGCACAGCGCCGGCAGCCGCCGACCGAGGCAGGCAGGCAGGCGGGCGGGCGGGCGAGCTAGGGGCCGCCGCCGCCGCCTCTCCGAGCAGCCGCCCGATCCCCGGAGGCAGCGCCGCCTACCAGAGCCAGCGAGGCTGCGGCCGGGAGGCAGCCGAGAGCGGCGGGGGCCGGTCCGGCCGGCGGTTCCGCAACCGGCGCGTGACCCCCTTTCGGAGCCAGCCTCGCCGGAGCCTTGCTGGGCCGAGCGAGGCGGGGACGGCGCGGGGGCTGCCCTCGCCAGATGGCCCGTCGGAGGGCCGAGCGGAGGAGGCGGAGGCGGCGGCGGCTGCAGTAGCAGCGAGCACCCGGGAAGCCCAGCAGCCAGCGCGGCCGCAGCCGTCGAGGAAGGGCTCCGCCGCCGCCGCGACTGAAGCGGCCGCGCAGATGCCCCGTCCCGCCGCAGCAGGGCTTCTGCCCGGGCAGGCGGGCGCCGGCGCCGGCGGAGGGGGCGAGGGCAGCGGCAGGTGAAGGACCACCTCGCGCTGGGCAGCGCCACAAACCAAAGAGCGGCGGAAGCAGCGGCGCTTGGCCGTTGCTGCGCTCCGCTGTCGGGCCAGGGAGGAAGACTGCTGGCCCGAAAAACCGGACCCGCCGCCCGCTGGGCCCTTCGGCTCTCGCCGGGACTTGGAACGCTCCACTCGCCCGCCGCTTGTGGATTACCCGCCGCCGCTTCTTGGATAGTTACCTCGCCTCGCCAGCGGTCCCTGGACGGTAAGTCTTTCGGTCGCCTCCCTCCCTCCCTCCGAGCTCCAGAGGTACGGCGCCCCCAGCAGCAGCGCCAGGGTCGGCCCCCTCCCCGAAGCATCCCCGGGCGGGCAAGCCCCACTTCCGAACAAAGGCGGGAGCCCCGCGCGCCCTCCGCTCGGAGGGCTTCATACAACGGAGGAGCCCCGGAGCGAGGCAGGTAGAGCCCGCTGCAGCCGGTGGCGGGTTGTCCTCCCCTCTCCCGCTCCCGGATGGTCGTTGTCCCGAGGACGGCCGGAGCCTCGACGGGCTGCTCGCTTCGCTTCCCAAGGCGCCTTTCTCGGTGCTTGTGGCGTGGTAGAAGACCCTGCCTGGCCGCCCGCCCCACACCCGCCCTTTCTTTGCGGTCTCCGGGCTCCCGGCAAGGCGGCGCCGTCCAGAGGGGGATTTGCCGCCCGGGCGCGAAGCTGTCTCCAAGCGCGCATCCTGAGCGGAGCGCCGGGAGCGCTGCTAGGGGCCAGCTGCGACCGAAGAGTAGCCAGGAACGTGGAGGGCGCCCACCTGTCCGGGGAAGACACCTCCCATGGCTCGCCTTTGTCTGCCCCTCTGCAACCCCACCTCCCACCTGGAGGGCCCGGATAGAAGAATTTTTCATGGTTGCCCCCTGCCCCCAGCCCAGGGAGATCCGGGGAGGCTTTCTGGGAACCTTCACGGGTCTGGCTGAGGGATGAGACTGTGAGAAGTTAGGGTGGACCTCCTGCTGGGGGCTCTTGAGGCTGTTCTGCTTCTCCCTGAGCAAATCCTCCAGGGCCAGGGTCTCAGGGAGAGGGTCCCACCAGCCAGCTTAACTCCGAAGCAAAACTGCTTCCTTCTTCAGCTGAGCCTCTTCTGCAGTCAGCTTTCTTTGGGGGAGGGTCCCACTAGGAGGCGGAGGGCACAGTGGCTTTTTTGCAGAAGTGAAGGAAGCCACAGGCACCCAGAAACGGGAGCATCGACAGAGGTTGGTGCTGTTGGGTTTAAATCCTGGGCTGTTCCGATTCCCCCCCCCCCAAGGGATCCTTGCCTGTTCTCTTGGTCTTAGCTGACAGGTCAAGCAGCCACCGGTTCCTGCCCCACAGCTTTGCTCCCCCTAACAGATATGCTGGTGGTTGTCCCACTGAGTCACTGGGCAGCCTTCGGCTCCTGCTCCAATTCTGCTTACTTCAGGGGAGGTTTGTGCCTGCATGCAGCTACAGACGTGTTTACCAAGCTAGAATTGCTGGGTTTCTAAAACAGGTTAAGTCCCAACTAACAGATCAAACACTGGCTTTGTGTGGTGTGAGAACTCGGCCCTTGGCCGAAACCTTGACCGGCCTTGTTAATAGCGAGGCTCTCCTCTCCTCTGAAGGGTGGGGGGAGCTCTGTTATGTCTCCCATTCACATCTGTGGTGGTCCTGCTAGCAACTTTCCAAGGATGTTGGTTTATTTGGCTGGCGTCCTGCTCTTTTGGGAGCTGCTGATCCCGGTCAAGTCCAGAGCGTAATTTTCAGGAGCAGGAGCAGCTGTTCCAGGGAGGCTACCCGGCCACGGGTGCTAAGAACCGGATTTTCACGATGCCTTTCCCGGGCCAAGCCAGGCTCTGATGGGAGTTGCAACAGTTGATTCGATGTGCCTTCGCTTCCTCCTGTCGGCGCCTGGATTCACCTGGGGACATCTGGGTGCAAGCGCCTTGCCTTCTCAGGCGACTTCTCATGGTCTTCCTCTAAAGCTCCGGACCACCCCTCATTTCAGAAACCAGGCACGAGCTGGGTGAGCAGCAACGATGAAAAAAATCTATTGAGCGTGAGCAAGATAGACCTTTGCGATTAAGGCTTGGCAGGAGCCATAAATCAATTCGCTACGGGTGGGGAGGGGCTGGTGAGCGGGTGTGTGGTGGGTCCCGCACTTCCTTGTCTTTCCTTCCCACAGAGGGCAGCTCTGCGGCTTCTGCCTGGTGGAATGGCTGCTCTCCGACCCCCAAATCCCAGGTGGACAGATTGGCCGGGGCTCCTAACAGACGCAGATGGGCGGGGGGGAGGGGAGACAAATTCCCTTTGCCCATGCTCAGAGGGGCCTTTTTCCTATTATTCTCACTTTGGGTGCAACTCAGCTGAGTCTTTCTGATGGTAAAGCAGCCGGGAGACCCTCAAAAGAGCTTTGGCTGAAAAACCAGTGGCCTTGTGTCGACGGGGGGAATGAACCAGTGAGGTTAAAATCTGGTCATGGGTGTGTTTGTGAGGGAATGGTTGTGGATTTGTGGAGGGCACCTGTGTGCAACCTCAGACACCCTTAGAGCCAGTCTGACCTCCTGGTGAAGACACCAGGCTAGAAACCAGGAGGCAGTGAGTTCTAGTCTCACCTTGGGTATGAAAGCCAGCTGAGTGAGTTTGGGCCAATCACTTGCTCTCAGCTCAGCCTACCTCACAGGGTTGTTGTTGTGAGGAAAAATAGGAGGAAGTTGTGATGGATATGTTTGCCGTCTTGGGTTATTTGTAAAAATAATAAAGGAGAGATAGAAATAAATAAATATTCTAATTAATTAATTAATTAATTTCTTGCATTGGTGTCAATGGGCTCTTCATCCCATTGACCAACCGGACTCCAGCATCACTGTTTTGATCTGGATGGAAAGCTGTGAATGTTGTTTAATTAGGGACAGGCAAAGGCAGGATGCAAATAGTGTGACTGAATTCCAACAAGACTTTTGTGGTGTCTCCGTGAGCATGAATTGCAATTCCTGGGCTTTTATGGGATGTTGTGCTGCCTTGATCCCAGGATCTGAGGTCCCTGTGGGGTCCCTCAGGGTTTGGTCCTCTCGCCCATCCTGTTTAACATGTACATGAAACCGCTGGGGGAGATCATCCGTCGACATGGGGTGAGATTTCAACAGTACGCTGATGACACCCAGCTGTACATCTCCACCCCATCACAATTCAGGGAGGCAGTGGATGTGATGTGCCGTTGCCTGGACGATGTTAGGATCTGGATGGGGAGGAACAGGCTCAAGCTCAACCCTGACAAGACTGAGTGGCTATGGATACTGCCTCCTAAGGATTATACCGACTGTCCCTCCTTGGCTTTCGGGGGAAGACAAATTATCTCCCTCAGACCAGGTTCGCAATTTGGGGGTGCTCCTAGATCCACAGCTCAAATTAGATCAACACCTCACGGCTGTGGCTAGGGGTGCCTTTGCACAGGTTCACCTGGGACACCAATTGCGACCATACTTGGAGAAGGAGGCTCTACTCACGGTCACTCATGCCCTTGTCACCTCTCGTTTGGACTACTGTAATGCGCTCTACATGGGGCTACCCTTGAAGAGTATCCGGAGACTGCAATTGGTGCAAAATGCGGCTGCGCGTGCTGTGGTGAGTGCCACCAGATACACCCACGTAACACCCATACTCCGCCAGCTGCATTGGTTGCCCATTGGTCTCCGAGTGCAATTCAAGGTGTTGATTATCATCTTTAAAGCCCTACATGGCTTAGGACCAGGTTATCTCCGGGACCGCATCCTACCTCATACATCCCTATGACCAGTTAGGTCCCACAGAGTCGGTCTCCTCCAGGTCCCGTCAGCCAAACGTTGATTGGCGGGACCAAGGGGGAGAGCCTTCTCTGTAGGGGCTCCGGCTCTCTGGAACCAACTACCCCCAGAGATCTGAACTATTCCCACCTTGCTGGCCTTCCGGAAAGCCATTAAGACATGGCTCTTCCTGCAGGCGGGGTGAGAGACCATTGAACATCTTAGTCTCCCCCTTGGTATGAATGGCGTATGTTGGTTTTTTCTATTTTTTAAAACATTGTTTTTTATGATTGTATTTTTAACTATATTATAGCTGTTCTTGTATATGCTGTACGCCCCCCTGAGTCCCCCGGGAGTAGGGCGGCATATAAGAATTACTAAAATAAATAAATAAATCTCCAACCACATTTGCAAAACATTTGGCTTAGTTGGGAGGGACCACGTGGCCCCAGACGCTCTGCTGACAGGCCCACTGTCCATGGGTTGGCAGATCCCAAAGTGGAGGAGTGGCTGTCAGTGGCAGGAATGGGCAGCTCCTCCTTCCCTGCCCAGAAGGGATTCAGCCTAGATTAGGGGAGAGAGAGGGACTGGCCCAAAGTCACCCTGCTGTCTTTCATGGCTAAGGGGGGGAGCCCGTTTCTTGCCTGGTGCCTTCCCCACTAAGACCAAACCGGCTCTTCTTTCTTTTTCTTGAATTAGGAGCTGGGTGTTCTTAAGTCTCTGCAGCTTTTCACCCAGCGATGCTCACCGTGGAGGTGAGGGTGGCCCCAGAAGGACTGAGAACACCCAGGGCTCTGGTTCTTCACCAGGCCTTGGTCTCTGATGGGGTGCTGAGACTCATCCTGGCATTTTGACAGCATCTTGGCTTTCCAAGCAGATGGAGAAGCTGGGGCTGCAATCTAGCGGAGCGGAGCGCTTTCTGCCGGGGGAGGAAGCAAGAGACGGGGGCCCTTGTGTGTGAAACAGGATTTGCCTGGGAATCTGTGCCCTCCTGTCGTGTGCAGTTCCTCTAAAAACAGTGTGGATTGCTTTTCAATGCAAGGTTTAAACCAGGGAGGTCCAATCTTTAAGACCTGTGGACTTCAACTCCCAGAATTCCCCAGCCAGAGTTGAAGTCCACAAGTCTTAACACTGCCAAGGCTGGACACCCCCATTTTAAGCTTTAAAGCTTGGCCGTAGGTTGATGACACCGGAGATCGCTTTCTTAATAGCAACCATTCGCAAACGAGAGAGTGAGCAGAAGTGAAAAAGTAAGAGAGGAAGGCCAGGGGAAAACTTTGCTTAAATCTTTGGATGGAATTCCTGGGCAAAGGCTTATGATCGTTTATAGTTTTCTGCCCAATCAGCTACTTTCCTGAGGTGTCTCCAAATTCCTAGGCTTTTCCTTGCCTGGGAATTATGGGAGATGTAGTGACAGACCGGGATGCATGTATTTATGATAGTTGAGCTGCCCGAGGTCATGTGATTGCAATATGCGACTTTCCCAGCCAGCTTCTGACAAGCAAAGTCAGCGGGGAAAGACAGATTCACTTAATGACCTCATGATTCATTTAACAATTGCGGTGATTTGCTTAAGAACTGTAGCAAAAAAAAGTTGTGAAACTGCATGACTCTCTTAAGAACAGCCTTGCTCAGCTCCCAACTGTGGTCGTATGTCGAGGATTATCTGTACTGTAAACAATAATAAGTTGTTTCTTCCTGGAAAGGTGCTCTCAAATTCTCTGCAGTGGGCAGTAAAGGGCAGAACTGTGTTCAAACATCACCTCAAACTGTGGCTTGTTTACTAAGGAATTGCTGAATAAACCATGATGCATATGCACAACATGCTAAGTGGAAATTCACTTTAATGCTTGGGACGTGTGTGAAGTCAAGGGGGTGAGAAACTAGCTAAGCTTATCTGGATTGTGACCAAACCAAGGACCAATGGGGTTGCATCTGAGAAGCCACGTCCTGGTCCTGCCTTCAGCCTCGTCCCCACCCGGCCTTTCTCCTTTCCGTTTCCCCTTGCCAAGCATGGAACCCACCGTGTGCGGTTTGGGGCGTGGCAAAGCAAAGACGGAGTTGCTGGAGAAACTGACAAACCGGCCTGTTGCTCAGAACCTGATTTTGAAAGGAGAACCTTGCTTTGGCTCGCTGACCTGGCCGGCCTTGGAGCAGGGAAAGGACTAAAGTGTAGAACACACACACACACACACACACACACCTGCAGCCAGGAGTGTCCGAAGGGTGTGGTGGGTGGCATTTTGGAAACACAACGGGAGGCTTGGAACTAAGTGCCTTCCGCCTGCGGACATTCTCCAGACTGATCTGGGAACTCCCGGCTGAAAAGTTCCTGCAGAACCCGGCCTTTCTCTCAGGACTTGGGCTGGGGGGGGGAGCTGGGGGGGGATGCCTGAGTTGGGTGCCTTGTGCCTTGTTCCTTTTCTTTGTTTCATCGTCAGGCAGCCTCGTATTGGATGTGATCAGCCAATCAATTTCCCAAAGGAGAACTCGCTGTGGCTCCTGCCCAGGGAAAGGCATTGCTTGGGTGTGTGGATGGAGCCGCTCTGAATTTGTGCTTAATTTGGGCTGTGTGTGTTAGGAGAACTCTGTCCCGCTGCTTTGCAAAACCTGGTGTGTGATGGAGCTTTGCAACCTCCTTCAAGGGTGGCATCCTCCACAACCAGGGCTGAGACAAGGTGCTTACAGGATCCTCATGCCTGGCTTGGGCACCTACATTATGTTCCTCCATGGGTCTCTGGCTCCATGAGGACTAGTAGCTGGCATCTTCCTAGGTAGAAGCCAAGGATCTACACTTCCCTCCCTGTTGACTTTTCTGTTTCATTGGGGAGATGGTCTGTCCCAGGAGTCCCTCCTCCCCACCAACAGCCTCCTTGATCAGGGGTCTCCAACCTTGGCCACTTTACGACTTGTTGACTTCAATTCCCAGAATTCCTCAGCCAGGCTGGCTGAGGAATTCTGGGAATTGAAGTCCACAAGTGGTAAAGTGGCCAAGTTTGGAGACCCCTGTCCTTAATGACTTAGAGCTATTGGTGGGGCCTATTTGGGGCCCTGCAGCTTCTCTGAGCACCAGGCAGGACATGGCTCTTGGCGGCCAAGGATGGCGCTTGTGTGCTCAAGTGCCCAGCAGCCTTAAAGAGGAAGGCTTGAAGCTGTATCCTCATCAGGGCAAAAGGCACCGAGGCACCCATGGCTGTCCATCGCTTCTGAAAGGAGGCGCCCAGCTCCTGGTCTCTCTTTGCTTGGGCACGACCGGCAAGATGGTGGAGCCGGCTGCGTCTCCTGGAGATACAAAGGTCCAGCTGCTCATCCTCAGTCCATCCATCCAGGCTCTCAGCTGCCGAAAGCCGAGATGCGCGATTTGCACAACGTGAGCACCTCTTAGTGGGCTGGAGAGCAAGTGGCACACAGAACGAGGCCCTGGCTTTGTTAGCTGTCACAGCCAGTTGAGAGAGGCGGGGTGGGGGGGAGAGCCTGTTGGGGTCCGCTTAGATCAGGGCTGGGTGAGCAACTGAAGGCAGCATGCTCTGACTTCTCCCCTTCCCCTGGTTGTTCCTGGATGCAAGGGCAGTGGGGGGGTGGGGGGGAGCAGGTCCTGGGAGAGGCAGCCAACAGGACCGAGAAGCCCCCCCCCAGTCCCCTGGAAAAAGGCCTTCTCTGCTCACATATTGTGTTTTCCCCCTTGGCTGATTTGGAGCCTCTCTTGAGGTGACGGAGGGCAGGGGGGAGATGAGTAAAACCCACTCGGGGGTCCAAGCTGTGCCTTCCGGATGGAGCTGCTTGCAGAAGTCAAAATCACCAAGAGCTTCTGGAAGTTTGGTCCTCTGAGAGAGGGGTGGGGGGGAAGAGCTGGGAAGTGGCCAGACATTTGGTTCCTATGTATGTCCTGCGCATCGCTGGTTGGGGAATTCTGGGAGTTGAAGTCCACAGGTCTTAAAGTTGCTACGGTTGAGCACCCCTGTAATAGGGGCAGGGAAATGGGTCTTTCCGTGTTTGCATGCACAGAGCCCCCTCTTGCACCCCCTCGCCATCCAAAGACAGCCGCCTCTTCCTGATGCTCTTCGTGAGCCCCAAGTGGATTTTGTGGGTGCAGGAAAGTGCAAGGAGGTTGGCAAAGCTTGACTTCCCAAACAGGCGGCACAAAGGTCCTTTTTACCCCAGCTAGGAATTGCTATGGCAATGTCCTCGTCTGGCTCCCTCTGCCTCCCCCAGCTCTGCTTCTGACACTCAGCCTAGCTTGCTCCATCTGCTCGCTTGGAATCCTTCCCACCGCCGGGAAGCAGGCAGGAAGGAGAGAGAGGGGAACCCGGCCCCCCCAGAGCTAAAAACGGGGAGTGTGTTATGTGCTCTGTGTATGTGCTTGAGACGAGGGCTAGGATGGCCTCCTTTGAGTGGGCCTGGGAAATCCCCCCACACACACACACACAAGCAGCTGGGTGATCTGTAAAGGTAGACTGCCTTGGAGTTTGCAGGCTCTCTTGCTCCTTTATATATTCCCTTTTCCCTCCTCTTCCTCAGTTGGTCTCCAAGCTCTACCATTGCCAAAAGAGAGAGAGAGAGAGAGAGAGAGAGAGAGAGAGAGAGAGAGAGAGAGAGAGAGAGAGAGAGAGAGAGAGAGAGAGAGAAACATTATTTCTTCTCCTATTTTTCTGCTTGTGGCAGGGGTGGGTTCTAACTTACCTCGCTGCCAGTTCACTTCCTTCGCGTGCACGCAAAAAAATTCAAAAAAATAACAAAGCAAAAAACAAGATAGCAACGCATGCGCAGTGCCGGAAACTCGGATTCTGCACATGCGCAGAAGAAAAAAAATGAAAATTAAAGAAAAATTTAAAAGATGGTGGTGCCCACGGACTGGCACCAACTGAACCGGATCCGTGACGTCACCATGACGTCACCAGCAGGTCACTACCGGTTCAGGCAAACCGGTCCGAACCGGTCCGAACCCACCTCTAGCTTGTGGGTCACTCAAGATTGCCACTGCCAACTGGGCAGACCAATACATTGGTGAAACGAACGAGTATCCAAAGATATACATAAATAGCGGGATCTGAGTCCATTTTCTCTTCTTGCTATTCCTTTGTATAAACAAGCACAAGGTCTGCATCCACACAGCAGAGTTAAGAGGTCTGGAAAACTCCCAGGAGCTGCATTGCCGAGACAAGGGGAACAGGAGTGGGGGTGAAGGGGGGGTTTAATGATGGCTGGCATGAAGAAATTCTGGCTGTGGCTGGTGGATTATGGGGTGAGGCTCTGGATGATGGGTGATGTGCCTTAGGTGAGCACAGGCAGGCAGGCATTCCTAGGAAGGCAAAGATGGAAGAGCTGCCAAGGGCTTTGGGCAGCCGATGAGGGTCTCGTGGTCTGGCAGAGCCCGGGAGTAACTGAGTTCTACTGCCTGGCACTGCCTGGCATTGCCAATCGCTGGGCATCCACCTCCCAGCACCTCCCAGGCGGGCAGATCAGCCGCGCAGGAAAATGCCTGGAAATCGGTCAGAATGACGGGGGTTGATCTGCATGAACTAAGCAGGGCTGAGCCTGGATATTCTGTGGATGGGGGACTCTGGGAAATCCCCGCCTGGGATGCTGCTTCCATGGTGACATGTGTCCATGAGGTCCCCAGGAGTCAGGCTCAACTGCAGCAGCTTCTGAGCCTCCAGGTGGCCTCTGAAGGTCCCACCTGTGCTGCTCCCTTCCTGGCTGGCCTTCCTCTTCTGTGCACAGCACCTGGGCAGTGCAAGTAGTCCTTGAGTTACGGCCATAATTGGGAGCAGAATTTCCACTGCTAAGCAAAGCTAAGTGAGTTGCGCCTGATTCCACACTCATTTTGGCCTCGGTTGTTAAGCGAATCACGGCGGTTGTTCAGTGAATCGTGTTGTTAAGCAAATCCGGCTTTCCACTGACTTTGCTTGTGGGAAGATGACTGAGGAGGTCACAAAAGACAGTTGTGCTGCTTGCCAAGTGCCCAAATTTTGATCATGTGACCTTGAGGATGCTGCAATGGTTGTAAATGCGACGACTGGTCATAAGCGACTTTTTCTTAGTGCCGTTGTAGCTTCGAATGGTTGCTAAACCGTTGTTGTCAGTCGAGGCTTCCTTTAACCACAGTTGAGATCTTGGGTCATTTGAGGTGGGAAACAGGAACCTCCCAGGGGAGCAGCAAGTCAAGCCCTGCTCAGTGGAAGCAGAGTTTTCTGAGCATCTGCAAAGCGCTCTGCAGGGCCTGAGGATGGCAGGGAGCCCCCCACCCCTCAATCCATCAGGAGCTGGGCGCCTTCTAGACCAGAGCCAACAGCAAACTGGTTTCTCTGGGCATGCCAGGAGGTGGGGGGGGGGCAGGCTTCTTTTGCGTGCCTCCTTCCCTTATTCCCATGCCATCCTTGCTGCTGCCTGTATGTAATTAACAGAGTAATTAAAAACAGGATGAGTTAATTGGTATTCATTTATGTGGCAGATGTTTTTAATTGAGATACGAAACAATTTACCTGTTTATATAAACAATAGTGAACGAAGGCTTGTAAAACAGAGGGGTTCCTCTCCCCCCCCCCAGCTTCCAGGTCCAGCAGAATCAGCATGAATTCCCAGCTCCCCTCCCCGAGTCCGAAGGGGGTTCAGGGAGAGGTCCCTGGGGGTCATGGTGCCCAGATTGGGCCCTCCGCCAGTTCCCCGTATCCAAGCTGTTTCCCCAGTCCCTTTGCCTCTGCTGGGACTCATTGTACGTCTGGGCAAGAGGCAGACACTTGGGGGCTCCCTTTGGCCAGGGGTGGAGAAGCACCTGAGCATACCTGGAGCTCCAGGTTGAATTGTGGCCTGTTCTCTGAGCTGGGTTGTTTGTTTGCTTACAGACATTTCATTACCCAACTAGGGAATGTCTTAACTCAGGTGGCACGGATGATGTTCCCTAGTTGGGTAACTAAACATCTGTAAATTATCCAGCAAGCTCAGTGAGCATCAAGGACTCCCCAGACTTAACTAGATTATTTAAAGGCTTATCAATCAGCTACTTTTGCACCAGGTATGAGAGTTGGTTAATGCTTGGCTAGGTTTCTGCAGCAATGGGTGTTTTCTGAACCTCTCCTGTTTGGTTCATTTCTGGTTCAGTATCTGCTATGAACCCAGGAGATAGGTCAGGGTATTGTGTGTGTGTGTGTGAACACAGCCGGTGTTTCACACCTGGTCAGCAATGCCTTGGAACCCTTCCCACAACCTGCTCTGTTTCCAAATTGTGTCATGTCTTTTTCTACCATGTGGCAGAGAGGCCTGTCCTGCACAAGGGCAGCCCTGAGAAGCTTCTTGTAACTTGGGGGATTCGCCATTTGCACCAGGACAAGCATGTTCTCTAGAGAGAGCCTTGCAACAAGACAGGCAGTTGCTTAACTCCACTGACTAGCAGAGAGAGAAGTGGGGAGGAGAGGTTTTCCATCAGTCACAAATACATTTGTGTGAGAACTTTTGTACAAAACAGGGTGGGGTCGGGAGGCTGGGTAGAGACATACCCAGGAAGTTGGAGTGTTTGAGGAGCTACTCACAACATGGCCCTTTGTGCGAAAACACACTTGGAAAATTGAAGTGGATCCTCCCAACTTTGTGCAGACTGATGGGTTGAACTTGAATAACAGAGTTGGGAGGGATCTTGGAGGTCTTCTAGTCCAACCCGCTGCTCAGGCAGGAAATCCTATCCCATTTCACTCAAACGGTTGTCCAGTTGCTTCTTGAAAACCTCCAGTGATGACGAGTACCTACGACTTCATCCCCGTGATTAATTATTCTAACTGTCAAGAAATTTCTCCTTAGCCATAAGGATGCTTCTCTCCTTTCCATCCGGTGTTACTTGCTTTAGTAGTCTGGTGTGGTAACAGTTATCCTTGGTTGCTCAGAAGATGTTTTCTGATCGATGGATAGCTGGAGAAATGGATAGTTGGTCTGGAAGGAAGATTAGGGTTTCTGCACTTTAAACCGGTCGCTTTACATTCCCTAACAGTGCAGCCCCTTAGACTGCTTGGCCTCCTTTTTCTTCCTGGCTTTCATGAGGTCATCTGAACTTGAGGCCATCCTCTCTTCAAGTGGGCAGCCTGAACTGAGCCGGCTGTAGGCAAGCCAGACTAAAACTAGGCATGCAAAATATGTCTTTGCCCGTTAGTGGCGGGATATAACAATCCAAAGGACATCCTTGGATGGGGCGGGAACGGCAATGATTAGGACACCAGCTTGGTAGTGATGGTGGGTTTCTTCTCCCTCCCCCCCCCCCCGCTGAGGTCCTGGGGAAGGGAAACTGGCTCCTTCAAGAGCAAGCTGGATGCCAAGACGGCACTTAAAATTGGAAGGAGTTTTGTTTTCAAGACTGGAGAAATCACAAGGGAAAAAAAAAAGAATTTCTCATCACCAGATTAAGCTACTGAGCCCTGCTTATAATGCCTCCTCTCTGGTCTTGGGCCATCTCTACCAGCTCGGTGTGGCGTGAGGTATCCTATCCTACCAGAATCTGAAAAGGGCTACATTTTGCAATGGCTTTTCCTGACTGCTCCAACCCCCGGAGACGGGCATGGGTGGCTCTGTGTGTGTGCAGATGGGGAGCAACCACGGTGACGTCAGCAGCTTCCTTGGCCAGCAAATGCTGCTTCTCCTTCGGGGGCAGAAGGGCACCGATCCTGGTCCTTCAGCTTTCTTGGCATCCTGGCAGCCTTGGAGGAGAAGCAAGATGGAGCAACGGAGGCTGCTAGGCGAGCTTGGCAGGCTGCCGGCACTGAGCAGATGGCCGGCAGCCCAGCTGAGGGGAACGCTAGCCGGTCTCAGGTGTGCCGCGTGAGTCCTTGAACGGGCCCTGGGAAGACTCGGCATCCTGCGCTAATGAATATTGAGGAGGGGGCGAGATGCGGAGCCTTTGCTCCTGAACGCCCTGATTTTCCATCTCAGCAGGTAGTGAATCACTCCTGTCAAGCCGTGTGCCAATTCTTGGATGTTGAACATTTCTTAATAGCCCTCGGAGTTTCGCATTCCCTCCGGCGGCAGCAGCAAGGAATAAGGGCACCGTGCAACGCTCCTTCTGGCTACTCCCACCCGGCGCGCTTAGTGCAGTTCCGTGCAGGAGGAGGAGGAGGAGGAGGTCACTGGCTGGAAAGAATAACCCCCACTTTCTGCAAGAAAGAGGCCTGTGTCTCTGCCCTTCAGCTGGAGAAGCCTGGAGGAGGAGAGCCAGGCTGGTTACTGGGAGCCAAAAGTTGGCAGGGACCTTTTTCAGAGGAACGGATTTGATTAAAAGGCAGAAGCTTTCGTGACTCTTTGCTTCATCCCCATTTTCCTGCCATGGGTTTTGGAGCCACAGAAAACTCCTGTGGACTTTGCTTCTCGAAACTTGATGCTTTCCATTCGTGCCGAATCACACGATTCTCTTTTCTCCGAGATGGTGTGAAGGAGGAATAACATTTAATAAAATTCAATTTGGAAGTTGTGGGTGCTCCAACACTGGAGTGTTTAAGAAGCGATTGGACAGCCATTTGTCCAGAATGCTATAGGGTAGGGATGTCCAAGCTTGGGAGCTTTAAGACTTGTGGACTTGAACTCCCAGACTTCCCCAGGCAGCTGGGAAGCCTGGGAGTTGAAGTCCACAAGTCTTAAAGTTCCAAGGTTGGATACCCCTGGTATAGGTTTTCTGCTCGAGCAGGGAGCTGGACTAGAAGACCTCCAGGGTCCCCTCCAGCCCTGTTATCCTGTTACGGACTTGCCGCTAGTGAAATATACATTCAGAAGAGAGGAAAATGCCTCCTCCCCATTCCCGCATCCCCTTCCCCATCTCTGAGTTTGCCTCCCTGAAAAGCACTGATGGCTCCTGAAACATTTGTCTCTGCACAAAGCCTGGTGCAGCCAGAGAGGAGCAGGACGTCAACACACCCTTCTGAGCGTGTGGGGAGGAGGGCTGGGGGAAAGAGCGGGGTCCTGCCTCCTTGTTTTGGAGAGGAAGGCCTTGTCTGGGAAAAACCAAGGAGACAGGCTTGACCCCTCCCGGTCTTTTCCCACATGCGAGCGGTCTGCAGTTCATATCCAGTTGGCTGCCAGTGCCGAGGGCTGGCCTAACACGATCCAGATGGAGCCCCTCCATCCATCCCTGGTGAGTTTCTGGGGAGTTGTTCTTGGCAGCTGCAGCTGAACGGCTGGAATGCAGAGCCTTCTTTGGAAGGAGGCACCAAGTCCTCAGCATCTGGATTGCATCTGGAGAGCAGGAAAGGATGCAAAGATCTCATGCCATCACCTCTTTAACTCTTTCCTCCTCCCTCTCCCGCCCTCCCGCCCGGGTCAGAAGGAGGAAGGGGCTGCCCAAAGGGCTGCAAGGATGTTTGGTCTGCCAGGCTAGACACCAGGAGATGGTGAGTTCTAGTCCTGCCTCAGGCATGAAAGCCGGCTGGATGACCTTGAGCCAGCCAGACTCCCTCAGCCCAATCTACCCCACAGGGTTGTTGTCATGGAGTGCTCTGGAGCTCTCGATGTGTGGAAGGATGGGGTCTGCAAGAAAAGGGGGGCCCTCCCCATGTTAAGAAGCCCAAGAGGAGGCGAGTTGTCACTTCTCTTCCATCCAGGCAAAGCTGCAATTGTCCCTGGATGGTTCATCCTGGGGATGACTCAGAGGACAGGGGCAGGAACATTGCTGGGGTGGGGGAGGGAATTGGGGGGCCGGGGGGGGGGAGAAGGAAATAATTGGTCCCAACTGCAGTGAGTTTTGTCTGCTTTCCAACATTTGTTTCCTATTAGTTGTTGCTCCGGAGAAACAACTTCACTCTGGAGAAGTGAAGCTCTGAAAACGGCTGCCCTGCATGCCCTCCACACTCCCGTCGCCCAGGGGCACAGAGGGCTGAGTCCCTGCCCCATTAATGCCATGGGATGCCCCCTTTCCCTCCCGGCCTCAGCCTTGACCTTCCCCAGGAGACATCTCAGCCTTGCTCTCCCTTGCAGGATTCTAGTGAGAATGAGACATGGGGGCACTTTCCGCTCTGAGCCACCGGGGAGAAAAATATACAAGAGAGAAACGTGAGCTTAATTTCCAGTTTGGTGACTAGTGTTTTTATTTGTGGCAAGGCTTGTTCTCCCAGCACTGGCGAGTCCAAGGGAGGCAACTGAGCAGAGCAGGGTCTGTCTCTGAACGGCCAGTTCAAGCCTCTTCCTTGCCTGAAGAGGCCAGCTGCTCTTTTTCTCTTGGTTTGTTATTTGGGGTGGGATCCACCACACACCTCTGTGCTCCCCCGAGCCTCTTCTTCCTCATGGGGGCCACTCCACCCCTCCCCTCTGCTACTAAGGGCAATGGCCACAAAGACAAGCCCTCCCTCCTCTGAAAGAAACCCCCTTGGCCCCCAGAATGGAATCCTCGTGATCTGCAGGAAATGAGGAGGATGCAAAATGGCACCAGTGAGCAGGCTGGCATGCAATTATATCTGTGCCAGGGAAGAGAGTCGCTGTCCATACCCCAAGTGGCTTCCTAACACTGTGGTCCAGAGCCCCCGCGATGCCCTCCCATGCCCTGAGCACTTGGCCAGCCTACGCTCTGGGTGGCATCTCTCCTGGACAGGCTCAGAGAGGCATCCGCCCATCGTGCCACCTTCCCGCTCCGCAGTCTCCTGGATGACAGCACTTGGGACACGCCAGGGCTTCTGCCGGCTTCCATCTGTTGCAGAAAGTTCTCAGCTGCTGTTTGGCTCTCGGCTGTCACTCAGGGCGTATTTATAAATACAGCAGGAAGTTGAAAGGGGGGGGGGAGAGTTGGCGGTCCCACACCATGCCAGGCTCTGTGTGCAGGCATCCAGGGCTGCAGGAATGCTGTCATCAGTCAAAATGATGCTCAGGATTTCACATGAGGCTTCTTACCCCTCAACACTTCCAAAAACAGCCTGGGATAGTAGAGAGGAGTGGAAAATTGATCAGAGGGAGGGAGGGAGGGAGGGAGAGGGAGAAAGGTGGGGGCTGTCTGGAAACAAAAAGGATCTGGGAAAAGACGGTGCAGCAGCCCCAAATCCATTCTTTGGGGTATTTTAAACAGTGATGGGTGAGCATGTGCAGAGAGCATCTGCTCTCCTCTGAGGGCAAAAAGTCTCTGAGGTGAGAAGATTTGAGTTAAGGCATGTTTGCATTTTAACTTTCCTGAAGCAAATTGGAAACTGGGACCAAGTTCTGCCCGTAGAAAGGAGTAATTCCATGATGATGATGAGGAGGAGGAGGAGGAGGAGGAGGAGGAGGAGGAGGAGGAGGAGGAGGAAGAAGAAAATTGCTCTCTGTTGAGACCCTCAGATTGCTGCCAATTTAAGCAGGCAAGGCTGGCTAGATGGAGAAAGGCTCTAAGTTGGTTGAAGGCGAGTTGCTCTCCTCTTGGGAGAAGGTTCGGATTTCACAGACGGAGGCAAGAGACAATAGTGAAGAGCTGGGATTCTGGCCGGCTCTCTGCTCCTCTCCTGCCAGCTGCTTCGGGGGGCTCTTCTTTTAAAGCCCTGGGCCTGTCCTCTGTCCCCTTGCTAAGGACGGGGATTCTAGGCAGGCCCCAGGGGGATCTCTCGGGGATGGCCACCAGTGAGCCATCGCTGCCAGGGCCTAGGCCTTTGATGCCGCAGATCCTGGGCTCCATCCTGGCCATCTCAAATTGGGAAGGTTGCAGTGGAAGAGGGCGGGAGGGCGGGGGGGGGGCAGGTAGTCTGGCCTGAGGACAAGGCACCTTGTTTGGTTTTGTGGGTGACTCTCTTAACAGCCACTTTGCTTAGCAATGGAGATTCTGTTCCAATTGTGGTCATAAATCAAGGACTGCCTGTATTGCAGACAGGGTGGGGTGGGGTGGAGGGAGAAAGAATTCCTTCCTGGAGATCTACCGGAGGCTCTAGTTGCCCCAGGAATCATCACACTGGATTACAAACCACAATGTTTGAGTCGTTGCAGCACACTAACTCAACACCCAGTTGCAACATGGTTTAGAGCAGCGGTTCCCAACCTGGGGGTCGGGACCCCTTTGGGGGTCGAACGACCATTTCCCAGGGGTCGCCCCGGCATCCTCAGCTCCCACCCCCACTGCCACAAGCCTGGCCATATCGCGCCCCACAACCCGTGCCCCCACCGCGCTGCCGCCATTTGGGTACTTTTACCATCTGCGCATGCACAGCACGCTTTGCACATGTGCAGAGGGTAAAAGAACCCAAATGGCAGCGGCGGGGTGGGTCACGGTGAGGGCGCAGGGGCAGGTTGCGGGTCACGGCATTAGGAAGGTTGGGAACCACTGGTTTAGAGCAATGCAGCAGCTGAGTCCAAGACTTCCTTCAGTGGGGCATGCCCCAAAGAGGCCTGCTGGGACCCATGTTTTTGTGGGTCAGCACCAGAGGCCGAAATTCACAGCACCTGGACTGAAGGTGGAAGGCTTCAGGTGAAGAAGGAAAACCTCTTGAGGACGGAGGGAGGCTCCCTGCTGATCTGGCTCTGGGTCAGCCTCCTCATAAGGGACATCCTTTCCAGACTTTCCCGCCAGTGAAGAAGTGAGACAGATGGACAGATGGACAGACCACAGGGTGGGAATGCATCGTGAGGCTGGGAGGGGCTCCGGAGTCTTGGAGAAATGGCCTCGCTGAGCTGATTTACAACCAGCAAACTCGCCTTTGTTGGCCCCGACTCAGCTGCCTCAGCTGAGAACGGTGAAGGAGGTGGCTGCGTCCCAAAGAGAGGCTCTTTGCAGGGAAGGGGGGGCTGGGGAAACTGCCCGCCATGGGGGTCCCCATGGCTGAGCCTGCTGGGAATTCTGGAAGGGGGGCTGGCTGCCCCTTTACCTGGAGCTGAGGGGGTGGGGGCATCTCTGCCCTTGCTGTCTGGGAATCCCGCTGCTCTCGGCACAGCTTGGCTTGTGGGTAAATGGGGCTATGTCCCTGCATCTCCGCATCGGGATGTGCACCATAATCACGGAGGCTAGGAGAACCCTTTTGGTTAAAGAACTGCAGGCCTTGGAGAGTTCCATCCATTCTTCACAGGAGACCCTGAATGGCCCAAGAATGAAAGAAGGGGGAAGGGCTATGACTGAGTGGCTGGCACAGACATGCATCGCCCGGCTAGTTCCATCCAATCCCCTGTGCTGCATGCCAAGGAGGCCGCCCCCTCCCCCAACCCAGGAATCGCTGAGAAGTTGTCCTCTCTCAGCCCCTGGAAGGCTGCAGCCCCATCTACGCCAGAGGGGAGGGGGTTTGTTGTGTTGAAGCTATTTGTGTCCCTGGAGAAGGTCCCTGCATCTTCCCCAGGGATGTGCCCAGGACTGGGCACCACTCAGCGATGCTCGCCCACTCTGGGAAAAGAGGCTTTAAGAAAGCTGGGCTCCCTGCTTAGGTTGCTGTTCCATGCCCTCCAGGAACATCTGCTTTGGCTCTGCGCCTGGCTTTATTTAGCAGAGGCAGTGTCCTTTCCCGCGCTCTCTCTCTCGCTCTCTCTCGTGTGCGAAGTTCACTTCATGGTGCCACAGTTGCCGTGGATTAGGGATGATCCGTTGGCCCCTGAAAGCTCCGTCCCCTCCAGGAGCCTCTGGCTGACCCCAGGCAGGGCGGCAAAGGGGAGACTTTCCTTCTTTGGTTCTCCTCCGAGCCCTGGCCGGGCCGGGCCGTGAGACGCCGTGACGGATTGCCGCAGCTGCTGGCACACTTGCGCGGAGCCATCAACCTCAAGTGCATCCTCTTTAATGGAGCAGGGAAAGAAATGAACTTGGCAGCCCGGGTGCTGGTGGCAGGTGCTTCTGTTTAGATGTGGCAGCTGCTCCCGCTTTCTCTCCCCGAAGTCACTCCACCTTTCTCCTGCTCTGCCCCAGCTAGGTCACCCCCAAACAATCTTCTGGAAGGGCCGCAACGGGCAGAGAGGGCACCCCCTTTTGCAAGAGCAACCAAATAGCAGACTTTCTCGGAGCATCTGGAACCAGCTGGCTGGGGGAGGGCGCAGGGGCTCAATCCCGCTCGAGTGTTGTTGGCCTCACGTGTTATTTCTGGCATTAAATGCCGTGCATTTTCAAAGTTCCTCACCGCACACATTTAATTTGAAGACTAAACAGCTCATAAAACTGCGACGTCCAGCCCAACATAAATCCGCAGTGCAACCTGCAACCCGCAGCCAGCCCAGAATTCCACAGGCAGGTTTTGAAAGGAAAAGGTGGAGATGATCTCAGTGGATCCCAAGTGGCTGTTAAGCCTGGAGTCGTCTGTGTGGTTGGGGCTTAGAACAATGAGCGAGCGTGGAGGCCGTGAAACATGGCTTAGCATTATGTGTGAGGCAGGTCCCTGTGACTTGTTGAACAAACCAGGATTCAGCTCAAGAGGTGAATCCATTTTGAGTTATTTAAGAGATTGGGCATACAGAAAAGTTAGCATTACTTGATCATGAAAAAATGGAGATGAAAGTGAACCAGTGTTGTTTTTTCAACCAGCTGCTACCACCCAAGACCTACTTCTTCTGCAGGGAGGGATGGAGGGGATGGAGTGGGCTGTGTGACAGGTGATCTTTAGGCTGGATTGGGGAGCCAGACACCACCCCAACACTGGGATCACATGCCCCCTGCTCCTAACAGGGTGGGCCATCTCCTGTAGACGGGAATGCAGGCGCCGTTAGGGTTTATTCAATCCTGGTAAGCCATGTTTGACGGTGGTTTGTGAGAACTCAGCCACTGAGCTGCAGGAGTCCAAATCAGGAGTGGCAAAAGCCGAGGAATTGTGCCTTAGCCCAGCTAGTCTTCCTCTGGCCATCATGATATCATTATGGCTATTTTAAAACTTGCCTTATGGGGATGGTGCTATGCAACCATCCTGTCCCTTGTGTCTTCCCCAGGTGCCTGTACCAGTTTGTCTCTCTCAGGATGTTGGTCTCCACAACCACAACTGTCTCAGCTCTGATTCCCAGGCCTTCTCGGGGGGGGGGGCTCTCAGCAGATGGCACCAGCCCAGTCTCTCTGCCCAGCTGTCCGTCTGTCTGTCTCTGGCCGCATCTTCAGACCTGGTTGCTCACACCTTCCCTCCCCTTCTCGCTTCCCCCTTGCAGGCAGCGCAGAGAATCAGGCAGCCACGATGCCCGACTCGCCGGCCGACGTGAAGACGCAGTCCCGCTCCACCCCCCCGAACATGCCCCCACCATCACCAGCGGTCTCCCAGGGAGCCACGCGGCACCCCACCTTCACCTCAAACCCCAGTGAGTACCCCCTTCATCCCTCGGGGCTGAGTAATGGGGAGGTGGGGGAGGGAGATCTGCTGAAGGAGGCGTGGGTGGGTTCCCTTCCTCCCAATTTTTCTGGGGTTCTGCTGCTTGAGTTTGACAGTATTAACGGGACATCCTCAAAGTAGAATGGAATGCTTTGACTGGGGGGGGGGAGTTCCTCCCACCCTGGATTCTGCTGCACTGCATTGATAGAAGGAAAGGATACCTTGAGGTGATCTCTGCTGACAGGTTCTGGCATGACCAGGGCTCTGGATTTGGGGATGCAGCTCCTGACCTTCATGCAGGAAAATGCCTCTGATGGGGGAACCAGGCGGGCAAAGCAAAGCAAAATGGGAAGGTTGATTCCTCTCCCCCCTTCGCCTCCCGCAAGGACCCTCCCTCCCTTCCCTGCAATGGCCTGGGCTCATGTTTTCTTTGGGGAGGGGGGAAGTGCTGAAGGAAGCCCCCAAAGGCAGGAGAGAGGCAGGCAAGTGCTTCTCCTGCCGCACCAAACCCCGCAGTCAGGTAATCGGCAGCCCCCTCCCCACTTTTGTGGAAGGGTTCTGGGCTTCTCCTTGGACCCAGAACGACTTCAGGTGCCAAGCGGGTGGCCTTGGATGCTGCCCACCCCCACCTTCTCTCTCTGGGCCTCTTTCAAATGCTGCCATATGGCACTGCATTTGGAGTGCCAAGAAAACGGTCCCTCGCCCCACCCCGTGGGAAGCGCTGGCTTCGGCGGATGCCAGCCGGCTCCCGTTCTGCTCAGGCAGCTTCAAAGCAAAACGGGTTTTGCAAAAGGAGAGGAGCTCCTGCGCCTGCCCAACTGGCTCTGAACGGGCAGCCCAGCAAAGGAAGAGCAGGGGCAGCGCCCAGAAGGAGAGATGCCCTGGTCCCGGGCCTCAGATATTGCAAAGCCTTTGACAGTAATAGGAACCTACTCTGCACATGCTCTTAGAGGGGATGGGATGGATTGGCACCTTTTTTGTGTCCCAGAAATAAAAGGTCTGGCTGGTCTTTGCCAGAGACCCATTGTCCGCGTGGCTCATGCCAGGCTGTTTTGCCCCAAACGATCTTTAGAATGAATTGGATGGTTTTAACCTTGGGCCCTGGTGAGAGACAGCTCCATCTGCTGCCAGGGCCCACTTCACCCCATCAAAGGCAGAAACTTTGGGGTGTGGAAGAGCCGGTGGGAGAAAGGGAAAGGAGGCCACCAAAGGGATGGCTGGGAAGACACGGAGCCATTCTGCACTTCTTCACATTCTCCAAAAGTTGTTGCTTTCCTGTACTTCTCTTGTTCCATCGTGGGAGGTGGGCAGTGGGGGCCGCCCTTGGAGCAGGTGGAAGGTGCCCCCCTTGCTCGAACCGAGTCCTGCCCAGCGAGGGGGTCCTGCCCAGCCTTGCATGGACTCCTAGCAGCTGCTCCTGTTCTGTCTGGCAGCCTCAGATGGACCTGGAGCGAGGCTGAGGGAGCTTCCTGCATGGTCCAAGGGTCAAGGCCTGTGCGCCGTCCAGAAGGTCATGTGCTCTTTGCACGCCACAGAAGGAGAAGATTCCATTCTTGCTCATCCTAGTTCAGATGTTCCCTTTGCTTAAGGTACCAGCCTGGAGGAGAGTCAGGCAGGGCACGAGGCAGGGATGAGTTTTCCTGCACTCCTTAAGCTGGTTTGCAGTTTTCCAGCACTCCTCCGGTGCCATTAAGATTCGCCCACCAGGGTCTGATTGTTGCCTATATCTGGATGTCGGCCTTTGACTTGGCTGGTGGGAACGCTGGGTAGCTCTGGCTTGGCTGGCGGCCACCCCTCAGCCAGCAGAGCCCAGTTGCCCACGGTGCCCCCACCTTCTGGCACCACCCCCAGTCCTGGGGATTGGGAGCAGCATCCTCGTGGCCAAAGTTGCAGGCCAGTGGGTGGAGGCTGGGTGGCAGATGGGCAACTTCCTCCGCTCGCAGGTGAAGGCTCCAACGGCAGATGGGTTGCCGTCTCCGCAGCCACAGGGCTCTGTGCCGAAGCCCCAAAATAGTTGCTGTGAGAACACTCGAGGCGCCAGATCGCTTCCCTGTTCAGCTCCAAGCTGCAGCGCCCGGCTCAAAATTAGCAACTTGGGAACTGAGGGAGAATTCCTCCTTCTCCTCCTTCCCTCTCCTGAAGGCTGGCAGGCTGAGCCCCAAGAACAGCCCCAGCCTTTTTCACTCCCCTCCTGGCCCCTTTCCATGCCCTGAATGACTTTGGCTCCAAGCCAACTGGAGGCATCCCCTTTGAAGCAAACCTTCTCTGTCCAGGTATGCTTTCGGTTGTCCTCAGCAGGAGACGAAGGATTGGGAGTCCCATACAGAAGGCTCCTTTCACACACCCCAGCCATACCAGGATGGCTGCTTTCTCCCCAAGTAATGTGTGGATGCATTTCTAGGGTTCGAAGTAGGGAAGGATGGGAAGTGAGGAATTTCAGTCCGATTTGAAAGGGACTTTGCAGGCAACTGGTGCTTGGCAGAGACTAAAAGCTGTGCTAACTCCAAGGGGAGGAGAACGTTACACCCCAGTGTCTAAAGTGTTGGTGCTAGCCTCAAAGCATGCTTAGTCTGGAACCCGAATGTCCCTTTCTCACGCATGCCTGCAGACCTGAAGAGAGGCCCGACGGTTCTCGGCCACCATCCTCAGACAGCGAGTCCAGCTCTAGTCGAAGTGGAGAAGCTTCAGTTCAAAGTGGTCCTAGAGTTGCTAAAGCAGCAAAGTCAACCCCACTTGCTTTGGGGGCTGCCTGGACCAAGCACTGCTTTCCAGGCCTTTGTCTTCAAGGCAGCAGCCCCACAAAAAGCACCCCCTAAACATGGAGCTGACCCAATTCTTCATTTTCTTCATCTATAGGGAGGGGAGACAGCCAACCTTGTTCTGGGCAGGGACACCTGCAAGCAAGAGGTGGGCCATCCACCCTGGCTCTCAGTTGCCAACCTATTTTAGCGTCTCCTGATATATTTTGAATCTTCGGGGTGCTGAAAATAGCCATGACAGTAAAGTGTGCATTTCGGAATGCAAGTCTACCTGTTTCTCAGCCTGCCCTGCCCTCTCCACACTTTCAGCCAAGCCTTATGGGTTGGGTAACTGTTCAGGAGCCTGGAGTACTCTTTAGATGAAGCTCTCTGCAGACAGAGCGTGGGAAGGGGGATAGAGTCACACAGATGTTGCTGATTCCTTTTGGGGGCAGTTCTGCATGGCTTCCCTTTTTGCAAAATCTCTTGGTTTGTATTGAAGTGATATCCTTGTGACGTGCAGCTGATAAATGCATGATTGATGTGGCAAGGAAGAGAAGAAACTTCTTTTTCATCTGTGGGCCAAAGGGCAGCCGAGCCTGATTTAGCATGAAGGCCGCCAGTTGCTGACCTCTAGCTCTGTAACATCAGGATAATGGGCGAGCACCTCAGTGCGGCCATCAGCAGGACTTTCACCGAGGAATGATAGTAAACCCCTGAACCTGCTTGTAGATTAGAGTTGGTCACCCGCCATCTGCCATAAGCCAAGGAGAGGCTCCTTGTGTTGGCTTTGCTCTGCCCAGCCTGGCTGCTTCGGAGAATTTCTAAGGGTTTCGGCCCTGGAAGTAAAACGTCTATGTCCACCTGGATCTCCTCCCGGAGACCATAAAACCTGACTGTCCCCATCTTAGTGCGATGAAAAGGCCTCTCCCCGCCTCGGGTCTCTCCTGATAGCGTTTGTTTTATTTTACTTGCAGATCGTGATGCTGGGCCGCCGATGTTTCTCCCTCGCGGCCGATTTCATGGTTGCCTGAAATGGTCCATGGTGTGTCTCTGTAAGTAAGATGAAACAAACCCTCCTCTAGAGACCCTGAGGCTGAGCCCCGCTTGGCTTGTCCCGGGCAGGAGGGAGGGGGGAGCTGCCAGGCAGCAGCACTCAGATGCTGGGGCTGGGAAAGGGGGTGCAGGTCCCTCCTGGGTTGGGACCCCTCCCCATTTGCTCCGTGCAGGCCCCTAGTTAGCAGGGTAGGGCCCCAAAAGTGAGAGTGACAACCAATCTCCACGTTTTTCATGTGCACTGCACGCAAAATGCAAAGCACATTAAAAAGAGGTGGAGCTCGGATGACTCTGTGGCAGCACCCAGCAGCATCTCGAGATCTCTTGTAAAGACCACTGCTGATCACCGAACCGGCATAACAAGGCGTTCAACCCAGAGGATTGTATTTAGGATTGGAGTTTATCCCTGGCTCTCCTCTGCAACAGGCGACTTTAAATCTGCCTTCCTTTCCGCTCATGTCTGTCTGTGAGGGCTCAGGGGTTTGTGGAGGGAGAGACCCCGATGCAGCTGCCTTCCCAGTCATCGCAGGGAGCAATTGGTTGAGTCAGGATAGAAAAACCCTTTGGAAATCCTTCACAACATTGCTTTGCATCAGATCAGCAGTGCTGAGACCGAACAAATGTAAGACATTTTATCTTCCTCCTTCCCTCCGGCTTTTGCTGGGTGATGCAAAAGGGCAACACTGGGGAATTTTGGTCTGTTCTTCCTGGCCTTACCTGAACCATTAAGAGGTCTTCAAGGAAGCTGACCACAAGCATTTTAATAGGGTTGTTCCCAGGGACAGCTGGGAGGTTTGTGGGCATGTCATACCACCACATAGAAGTCCAGGGAGTCCCTAGGAAGAAGCTGATCACACGGAAGGAGCGATGATTCCAGCAAGGTTGGAGCCAATAATGCCCCTCTCACTGAGGCAGACCGAGGAAGCCCCCAGGACTATGATCTCTAGACTAAATTCATGGGTCACTCCGGAAGTGGCTGTTCTCCCAGGCTTTGAGGACAAGCTGAGCATAAAGATCCCCTTTGGCTTCATGTTGCTTCCCTTTCGTGTTCTCTGGTCTCCTGTCTGTTCTTCCATTGGGTTGGTATTTAGCTGTAAGCTGCCCAGACTCCCTGGGGAGTCGGATAGCCTAGACATTAAGTAAAATAAAAATAGAACCAATATGCATCAGGTAATGGGGGAAGGACGCAGGAGCGACCCCTTTGGGATCCCATCTGGACCCGGTGCTCACTCGGGTCCCCCCAAGCAACGCTGCCGCCATTCTCCAGCCTCCTTCCAGCTCTTTCCAGGAACCAAACCCCAGAGCAGAATCCAGGATGTTCCTCCTGGCTGCCCAGATGCCCGCCAGGCAAGCTAGGGGTCCAGCAGTGGGCACCCTGACTTTCCCAAAGAATCACTTTAGCCGAGGGGAACCCCCCGTGCCGCCTCCATCCCCGAAGCTCCAGCCCCAGAGACATGTGTGAAGTTTAACTTAGTAACGCACCTGTCACTGGAATAAAAGCAGTTGTAGCCGGGCAGTTATTTTCGGCACCTCTTTAGCAAGCGGCCGCTCTCGCCCTGCCGGAGAGGGAGTCGGAGCCCGAGGAAAGCAGCAAAGCTCTGGACGGCTGCAGCTTTCCACAGCGCCGTGGTGACAACGGCAACGGTTAGTGGTGCGTGATGAGTCCCAGCGAAGGCAGCCTGTTCCCTGGCCTACTTGGGAGGGATGGTTTTCAAAGGTTGGGGCATTTGAGGCTGGCCTTTCGTCTCTGCCAAGAAGTGGAGGCTGACGGTCCCTTCTCCTTTGCATGTGGGGATCTGAGGTGGCCACTCTGTTGATCTTTCAAGGGCAGCCACATGATTGTGCAAGCATGCCACACCTGCCAGGTCGGGAATAGCAGGGGGGGGCAAAAAGATGCCACAGCTGCAAGTGCTCCACCTGGATGAAGCCAGCCCTTAACCCCCCCCCCCAGTCTTCAGTCCAGGGAGGCTTGCACAGAGCCAAGGCAGGAGGGGCTGGACTTGGGTTTATTTTTCTGGCCTAAGGACATGTCCTCTTGTTGGGTCTGGAAATAGTTGGGGCCGTGGGCAGACACCCCCCCTCGGCATTCCTGCCTGGACAGGAAGTGAACAAAAACATTTTATGTGACAAGGACTGGAAGGAGCAGAGGAGAAACCATCTCGAGAGGTTGTTTGAAATGCAAGCTGATCACTGGGAGGAAACCCCTCCATGGAGTCAGAAGGCAGCCCCAGAGAAGCTCCCTCTCTTCAGTGGGGCTGCCTTTTAGGAGGTACCAATCTGGGCTCCCCCCCACCCCCCAGGACTCACCATCTTTTGTATTGCCCTTCCTTCTGTGGTTGTTCCTCTTGCCTTAGCAGCCAAGGTGTGTCGACCAGGAGCATCTCTTGAGACACATCCAAACCTCCTTGCAAGGCTGCACAGGAGGCTCTCGAGGGGGCCGGTAGGGAGGTCTGGAGGTTAACCTTTCCGCTTGGTATTTAATGGAATCCCTCCCTTCTTCCCATCTCACTCGTTCCTTTATGAAGGCAGTGGGGCCCTTTGATTTTCGGAAGCAAGAAAAACCCTCATGAAAAGTATGTTCTTCTCGTCTATGACATACTGTACTTTTAATATTTGAATGCTTAGGATCCTTTTGTCAGCTTGATGGTTTGCAGGCTTATTTGCCTTCCTTTGTTGTCAATTTGCAGAAATATCTAGAATCCTAGGTATCCCCCAGACTGAAAGGTAGAATGGCATTTCCTTAGCAGTCTCATAGAAGAGGGTGGCCCTGCCTTCTTCTGGAACAGCTGCTCCCTTGTCCCATCAGGATTCCTCACCCTGAATCTTTGGAGCTTCCATGCCTGACCAAGGTCAAAGTTTTCATCTATACCTTGACTTCAGTCCAAGCATATTTTAAATGGTCCGTCTTAATCTCTCCGAGTTCACCTTATTGGATCTCACTCCTTTCTCCAAGTGATGCTCACTCAGTTCCTTAAACCCTTCTTGGGCCTTTCCAGTTAGTTTATTACTTAATTAATTTAAGTTATTGCTTATTAGTATAGGATTCCAGGGTATTAAAAATGCTCCCTTTGTCCAAGCTGGGACAACCCTCTGCAAATGAGATGTTGGAGGAGGCTCCAGGGGGACTGGTAAAAGCCACCGAATAGTAAAAGGCATTCTGGTTGGAAGGAAAAATTAGGTGTCCGACTAAGGTGCTCCAGGCTCCAGCAGCAAGTATTAGTGGTATCTGGATTGCTCTCCTGGGAATAAGAGGACAGGAAGGGGGGGGAAGGAAAATGTACTTGGAAGTTCTACTTTCAGAGAATTTTGAATTTTCCTCTGGTCCTGCAACTCCCTCAGCGGTTTCTTCTTCCCTGGCAGTAATGAATGGAAGCAGTCATTCCCCGACGGCCATCAACGGAGCACCCTCCACGCCCAATGGCTTCAGCAACGGGCCGGCCACGTCCTCCACGGCTTCGCTGTCCAACCACCAGCTTCCTCCAGCCTGTGGGGCTCGCCAGCTCAGCAAGCTGAAGCGTTTCCTCACCACCCTGCAGCAGTTCGGCAGCGACATCTCTCCGGAGATAGGGGAGCGGGTTCGCACTCTGGTGCTGGGCCTCGTGGTGAGTTCCAGGCCCCGTTGGGGGGGTGAGGGGTCAAAGACTCTGGAGTACAGGCAGTCCTTGGCTTACGACCACAGTTGCGTAGTGTGTTCTGCCCTGTTTTACGACCTTTCTTGCTGTTAAGTGAATCACTGCAGCTGTTAAGTTAGTAACATGGTTGTTAAGTGAATCTGGCTTCCCCACTGACATTGCTTGTCAGAAGGTCGCAAAAGGGGATCACGGGACTTTGGGACGCTGCAAACCATCATCAATACGAGTCAATTGCCAAGTGTCTGAAATTTGATCCTGTGACCGTGGGAATGTTGCAATGGTTGTAAGTGTGAAAAACAGTCACGTCACTTTTTTCAGTGCCGTCGTAACTTTGAATGGTCACTAAAGAAACTACCATATTTGCAACCGCCATCCTTAGTCAGATGCTACTGTAAAAACCATGGAGCCGTTGGTTCCTCTTAATACAATTGAGCTCCTGCAGTGCAGAATCTTAACACACCTAAAAACCCAACAAGCATACCATTGGAGAAGCCAAGGTTTTATTCATCACACCCCTGATGCAATCAGCAGTGTGTTGAGCAGCAGGTCGGTCTAAAGCAGGGGTCTCCAGCCTTGGCAACTTTAAGACTTGTGGACTTCAACTCTCAAAATTCCTCAACCACCTTTGCTGGGAGTTGAAGTCCACAGGTCTTAAAGTTGCCAAGGTTGGAAAAGACACCTGCTCTAGAGAAGCGATCGGAATTTGAAGGCGCACACTTGTTTTTGTGGCAACGGATCAACACGGCTACCACTCTGGAGTTTGTTGGTGTGCAACATGCCTGGGCCTTGTTAACCCACCTCACCCAACCCAACCAGATGTGATGGAATTACATTGCCCAGAATTTCCAGCAAGTTGTTTGGGAATTCTGTGTGTTACTATCCAAAAGGCATGGAAACATGTCAAGTTGGTCAGCAAAGCTGACCTTGAAGAAGACAGCCTGAATAAAGGTCCTTGTGGCTTCATCGTCAGTTCATCCGTTGACCTCTTTTGATGTTCACCTTGTAGAATTCCACACTGACCATTGAAGAATTCCATTCGAAGCTCCAGGAGGCCACAAACTTCCCCCTGCGCCCTTTTGTCATCCCGTTCTTGAAGGTAAGACTTCCCCCCTGCGTGATTCGAGTCCCACTGATTCGTTTCCGAAGGGGAACTTTGCTATCCCAGTAGCCCCTTTTTTATTTAAACAGAAGCTGTTGTTGACATGGATCACTGCGAGCCGAATGTTCCAGCCCTCCCAAACACCCACAATTTCATTCATGTAATGCAGGGGTGTCAAACTCAAGGTTAGGGTTAGGGTTAGGGGTGCTTAGATCTGGCCTGTGGGGAAGGCCAGATCTAAGAAACAGTGAAGGGACTGGCCCACGGTGCCTCTGCCAGTGAAAACGGGGTCCTGAGCTCCATTTTCGGCTGTGGCAACCTCCTGCAACCCTCTGCCAGTGAAAACGGAGCTCGAGAGGGCTGTGTGCGGTGCTCCCGAGCTCCGTTTTCACTGGCAGAAGATGGCAGGAGGCTGTCACAGCCGAAAATGGAGCTCGGGACCCCATTTTCACTGCCAGAGCGCTCGGGCCACCACAGGCCCTGACACGTGATGTCGAGCTGGCCACGGCCACCCCGGCCATGTTCCCGCCCCTCCGAGGTCAAACACAACCTTGATGTGGCCCTCAATGAAATCGAGTTTGACACCCCTGATGCAATGCATTTGAGAGCATGCAATAAATGCACAGAAAACTTTTATTTTGGGTGGTCAGCACAGCCACCGGTAGGGGATCCTCCCTTGTGGATCTCAGTTGGTTTCCTAATAGCAAGGAAAGAATGAGGATGAGTCAGAGAGGAGCTGTCTTATCCCATGGAAAGTGGGTGGCATTCCCAAGGACTCTCGCAAGATCATCAAGGAAATTACTCCAAGATGACGAGGAGAGTCTGTTGCAACCCTTTTGCCTGTGGAAATTCCCAGGACAATCTCCGAGCCTGAGGATCTACGGCCAGTCTAAAAGTGACCATTCTGGTTCAATGGACAAACACTTTGACTGGACAGATCTCCCCCTTGCTCTGTTAGAGCAGGGGTCTCCAACCTTGGCAGCTTTACGACTTGTGGACTTCAAGCTGGCTGGCTGAAGAATTCTGGGAGTTGAAGTCCATAAGTCGTAAAGTTGCCACAGTTGGAGTAGAGAATTCAGTAGAGAATTCCTGCCCATCAGAATAGGCAGTCGAAGCCTAGCTGAGCAAAGGGCAATCAAGACTCTCACAGGGATAGCAGTCTGCCAAGATACTTACCCCACCCCCACCCCCCATGCTGTGGGTCCTTCTCTCCTCTTGCATTGATTTCTCCAGCCCACTTTTCAAATATTCAGAAGGGTTGCCAGAGCAAACCTCCATTGGACAGTAAGGAAATGTTTTGTTTGGAAATCTTGTTTTCTAAAAGCATCGTAGCTTTGAGAGTTCGGTTTCTAGATTTAGTTAACAATTCTGGAGAAGCAAGTTGTCCTTCAGGAGAATTTGCTCCTAGAAATACCAGCTGGCCTGGCCCTTTAGAGGTCTAAAAGGAAAAAGCTATCCATCTCCTGTCTTCTCCCTTGCCCAAGAGAGCATCAAAGGAAGGCTGACAGCCCTGAGTTCACAGCCTTCCAGCTTGACCACCTTGGGAGTAAGGATGAAAGGCCCCCCCCGCCCCGCCCCCGTGATCCCAATTCAACCCTGGTTCCTTTGGGCTATTTGTTCCACAGAGCCCACTTGGGTGACCAACAAGATGTCTCGATTGGTGCTTGGTCCCTAAAGCCTTTGGGGAAAACTGGTCCTCTTGTTGGCAGAGGATTGGGGCCGCCTGCCAGCCCTGCTGCCTCCAAAGGAGCCTCCCCACACCCAAAAGCCTTCTTTCTCCCCGCCTCTCCTCCGCTCTCCAGCACCCTCTCCCAGCTGTCTTCCACCCGGGGCTCCAGATGCTTCTCATTACGCTAACTCAAAGCAGGCGGCCCCCAGCATGCCTTTCCCAGAGAAGTTATTTATGCCTTTTCATTATTTTTCTTTCTGGAAACGTGGAGCCGAGGCAGAGAGAGGGAGAAGGTGGTGGTGGTGGTGGTGGAGGAGGAGGAGGAGGAGGAGGAGGAGGTTTGCTGTCCTGGAATCCACAGTGGGGCACTTTATCAGCTCGAATGTGTTCAACAGATGGCGGTTTGGCCGGCCATCGGCTGCTTAAGTAGGAAACCAGGGTTGGCTCGTGGCAGGACTTTGCTTGCCTGCTTAATCACTTCGGTGGAGGCTCCTCCCTGGAACCGAGCTCCGGGAGAAGCTCACTGGGTGGGGAATAAAGCAGGGAGTTGTATTTTATTTACAAACCCTTTCTGCTAAAAGCATGGGAGATGGGAAGAAGGATCCCGAGAACCATTGGAGGGGGGCCAGAAGGCTTTCTCTGGAAAGAGACATCTAAGCTGAGACTCCAAAGAACTTGCTCCTTCTCTGGAGCTGCTATCCAGTAAGAGTCCTTTGGAAACCCCACGGAGAGGAGCCCCCTTGCTCTCTCTTCATGGTTTCTCTTGCCCGCTTAGGCCAACCTGCCCCTGCTGCAGCGGGAGCTTCTCCACTGTGCCCGCATGGCCAAGCAGAGCCCGGCCCAGTACTTGGCGCAGCACGAGCAGCTCTTGCTGGATGCCAATGCCTCCTCGCCCATCGACTCCTCGGAGCTGCTGCTGGAGGTCAACGAAGGGGTCAAAAGGCGGACGCCAGACAGGTAGGCCAGCCTCGTGCAGGTGAGAGAAGGGGGCAGGGCAGGGGTGGGCGTCCTAGGCTGGGGACAGCCTTGCCAGGCATTATTCTTAAGAAGGACCTTTGACCTGCATGGCGCTTCGTAGAGGCCGGGTCCTCGTCCGGGAGGGTCACAGTCTAAAACAGTAAATGGGGCTGATAGGTGGAGAAAGGGGCACCTCCAAGGCAGCTGCACTGAGAAAGAGGCCTTCGGCTCCCTTCACTAGCAGGAAACCCATGTCCAGACAACTTTGCCCCTGAGGGTGACCGGCATAGAGCGAGGATCCAAGGTCCTCGGGGAGCTTGAGGGGTTGCCTGCCCCAACTGGGAAGCAGGGAGCACCAGTCTCCCCACGGCTCCCATTAGCAGAGTGATGGAGGTTAGGGGACCACACAGTTCCAAAGATATATTGGTGAATTCACCAAGCTTTAGGTCGGCCTTTACCCTGAGCCGGTCACTCTCAAACACCATTTTGGAGGTGACCAAAAGGGAAATGGTTGAACTGAAAATGTCCCTCCGGAGAAGAGGCCAGGGACCGCTTCTAAAGGACCAGCCAGTTGGAGATGTCCAGGAAGAAGCATTAAAGTGCTGGAGCCCCTTCCGGGGGGGGGGGGGTTGCCATTCAGTCAGTTGTTATAGAGGCCGCGTGAACCTGGGGAATGGGCTGTCTTGGGCACTGCTTGCCCTCTGTTTGGGCAGCCTGGCAAATTCGCTGTAGTGCCCTGACCGTGGGGTGTGTCTTTGTGGCACAGGACCAAAGAGAATGGCTTGGACCGCGACTCCCTGCATCCTGAGCACCTCAGCAAAAGGCCTTGCACCCTAAGCCCTGCCCAGCGGTACAGCCCCAGCAATGGGCTCAGCCATCAGCCCAATGGGCTGCCCCACCCCACCCCTCCTCCCCCCCAGCACTACCGCCTCGAGGACATGGCTGTGGCCCATCGCTACCGGGACACCTACCGCCCTCCGGATCCTCGGGACCTTCGGGAGCATCCCCGGCCAGCAGGTGAGAGCGCACTCAGGAGGAGCGGGATGTGTGTGTGTGGAGGCCAGCAAAGGTGGGCAGGGGTCCAGCAGGGAAAAGGGGGCTTGGTGGGCGGGTCCCCAAAAAGAGAGGAAACTTGAGCACTGCAGGATTGGACCCAGGCAATGGAGGAGGCTTGGAAGAGCTGGGAAGAAGTGACAAGGATGGAGCGCAAAAGAGCTTAGTTGGGGCTCGCCATCCCCCCCTCCCCGCACCCCTCCAGGTTTAAGTAGGGGTGGAGAACAACTCTTGCCAAGCAGACAAAGGGGGTCTTTGCTTCCACTTCTGCAAACAAAGCTCCCCTCTTTAGGAGATGGTAGAAGGAAAGGGCGCCTCGGATGATGTCCCTGCACAGCAGGGGTCTCGGAGCCCCCTGCAAGCTCAAAGCAAAGGGGTTCCTGTGACACCCCTCTGTCTTTAAATATGGCAAAACACCCAGGAAGTAGTCATCCCAGCGCTATTTCATGAACAAAATTTGGTTTAAAATTGCATTCAAATGGAATTCATAATTTGGGGAGGCCAGCTGCAGTGTGTCCCCAGAGTTGTGCCTGCTGACAGGAATGTGGGTGAATGGCCCCTGGTTCCCCGGGGACGGGTGGCTTCCAGGAGGGGTTGAGGTCCTGTCCTTCCACTCCCACTCATGATGCTTCATCCCTGCAGCCATCCACAGTTCCCGTCAAGAGGAGGTGATCGACCATCGGCTGACGGAGCGAGAATGGGCCGAAGAGTGGAAACACCTCAACAATGTACGTACAACGGTTTTAAATTTTATTATTTATTGAATTTGTGCATCTCATAAGTGTGACTCTGGGAGGCTCATGACAATTTAAAACACCAGAAACCATGAAAAGTATGAATAAACACAACAACTATACAAAAACCACTATTAAAAACTCAAGGAAACGTAAAGCTGAGTACCAAACCTCACATCCATTTAATACAAGCCTTGCCAAGGCTCACCGCCACTGTTGGCCCCCCAGGAACAAGGCCCCAGGCAAGTCTTCGGGCCCTTCCTAAAGGCCGGCAGGACAGGAGCCCATCTTGGTTCCTGGGCAATGTTTCAAGGGTGGGCACCATGAATGGACTCTGTGGGTTTGGCAATCCCTGGCACTGGCTAAGAAGCTACTTTAGGAATGTCAAACCTCGTGGTCCGGCTTCCGATCGAACCAGCAGAGTCTTGCAAAAGGGTTTCAAGAAGTGGGGGAAATCAGCAGGTTCTGCTGGTAGAGGATTGTCTGCATGGAAGTCGAACACCGCAGGAGAAAATGAGGGAGCTGCTGCGGCCCTTCCCTTTTGTGCCTTGCGAATCCCAAGCCTGCCCCTCCCCCCTCCCCTGCTCTGATCCTGACACATGGATGACTCAGTCAGCTTTTTTCTGTTTACTTGGCCTGCCCCTTTTCTGAATGAAGCATCCTCAAGATAGCAAACAAGAGGGGTTTTTTTCTCCTTATTTTCAATCACTTCTGCCCTGGTTCATTCAGCAGATGCAAATTGCAATAAATCATTGCAGGAAAAGTAAGCCACAAAGTTTAGGAAGGGCCAGCAGAAAAGGAGAAGCCCAAGGCTGCCTTTGGCCAGTTGCAGCTGACCCTCGGGCTGGCTAGATGGATGGGAAGCTCCTTCCTGAGCTACCTGGTGAAAGAGGAGGGGGGGCAGGGAGGGAAGGGGATGATGGAGAGCTCCCCTCCCCGCTTTCTTTGTCATCTGCACAATGGGCTGAGCAGAGGAGAGCTGCTGCCCCAGCTGTCACATGTGGCCTTCCTCCCTGCAGCTCCTGAACTGCATCATGGACATGGTGGAGAAGACACGCCGGTCCCTCACCGTTCTGCGCCGCTGCCAGGAGGCTGACCGTGAGGAGCTCAACCACTGGATCCGCCGCTACAGCGACGCTGAAGACATGAAGAAGGGGCCGAGCCCCGCCAGCCGCCCCCTCAACAGCACTGCCAACCTGGAGGCGCCACTGCTAGGTACCCCAGCAAGGGAGGAGGTGGGCTCAGGCCCCCCAGATGGAGGCCCTTGACTCCAGGCACAGAGAGTGGCCTTCTGCACCCTCTGAACAGGCTCTTGTCTGCGAAGGGGGCTCTTTCCGCCAGCCATAGGCCCTCTGGAGTTGGGCCTTTCCATCAGCCCTCTCTTCCAGGGCCTCTCAGAAGAATGGGGGGTGGGGGGGTGAGAGAATGGGGAGGCAGAGGACAACTAGGCTGCCATCCCACCTCCATCTGTCATGAGTGCACTAAAAACTGGGAGTGAGTGGAGAGGAACCTTTCATGCGTTCTCCTAGCCTCAACATCTGCTGGGGCTTCTGATCAAAACAAAGTCCACTTTGTGTGGTCTGAATTGTGGTTTAAGGAGTAAGCCACCATCAGCTGGGTTTGCAGAACAAGCCCAGCCTTCCCCCACATTCTGCCAAGCAGAGAGGCTGGGCTAAGCCACCTTCAAGCTGATCAAAGCAAGCCACGGGATGGGCTTAATGTAAGGACTAACCCAGTCAGTCTAGAATGAATTCTTAGAAGTCCTGGCCACAACTCCTGCATGCCTTCCACCAACTGAGATGGCTTTCAAGGGGGTTGCAGAAACCCATGGGGTCCACACCCTGGGCAAGGGTCTTTGTGTGAGTGTTAGGCGGTATCCCCTGTTGGCACCACTCTTCTTCCCACCAGGGTGCCCTGGTCTTCCTCCCTGGCATCCACTTGGCTTCTGGGCACTGCAGCCTCTGAGCTCAACAGAGCTGGACCCTGATCCTTGCTGCCCACATCCTCATGTGGTATTTTGCCCCCCCCTCTTTGCAGGTGCCTTTGGGTGCCCACCCCCCTCTTGGCTGTAAGTCATAAAGCAGACTCTTCCCCAGAGGCAGCCACAATCCAGCCCCCAACTCTCCAGGGTCCAGTCAGGGGTGCCGAAAACGCGAGTTTGACCACGCTCGAGTTTTTCAAAGCAATAAATAACAAGTCGGTTAGTTCAACGCTTCTTAACAGATTTTTCTCATTCTGCCATTTCCCCAGATGCTCATCGTGAATTTGTATCCAGGCCCCTGTCTGGCTACATGCCGGAAGAAATCTGGAGAAAAGCTGGTGAGTTTTGGGGGAAGGGAGGAAAGGCTTCTCGTAGAAAATTGGCTCTTGTGTCACCAAGCAAAAGCCCCCCCCCAAAAAAATAATCCATGGAACGAGCAATCGCTGGAACCCCCCTGGCTTTTTACCCCAGTCAAGGGCTGGGCCGGCTACCATTGCTCTAATTCTGGTGGGTGGTCCAGCTGCAGACCTCCCTTTGCTGACCAAGCCCAGGACAGCAGCATCCTTTGTGCAGGTCAGTTCGGTCCTGCTGCCCTTGCGCTGAGTTTGAAGCAGTTTCCTGAGCCTTAGCAACTTAAGGATGGGTGGACGTCCAGAATTCCCCAGCCAGCTTGCTGCCCACACATCCCCCAGTTGCGAGGGTTGAGAAAGACTGCTCTGAAGCATTGATGGGGCGGCTGTTGTACGTAGGACCCATAATGGTCTGCAGAACATCAGCAGGAGTTATACTCTGCTGGCCAAAGCAAGCAGCCCCTATGAGAGAGGGAACGTCTGCAAAGGAGCCTGCAACATCCCATCAGATGCTGCTTTGATGGGGCTCAGCCAGGAAGGGCCCTGGGGCAGGTGCCTCCTTTGGCTGGCAATCTCCCCCTCCGTGGTGCAGCTATCCGAAATAGCTGATTGTGTTCTGGTGGGCTTGGCCTCCCCGCCAGATAATGGTGCAGAGGAATCAGTGGCCAGCCTTGCTTTCCCACCACTAAAAGTGGGGTGAAGTGGGGTTTGGTCCCTTCGGGGTGCAGTGCAATCTCTCTTAAGCCTGGTGGAGAATGGCTGGCCGCCTCAGGACGGGGGGGGATTAAAGTTGCCCCTTTCCTCTGACGGATTCTGCCACTGAATTTGCACAGCTCCCTTCATCATGCCAGTTAAAAGCCTAGCTTGTGGCTCCTTGCATACAACAGATTTATTTATTTATTTATTTATTATTTATTTATTTATTATTTTTATTTATTTATTTTTTACATTTCTATGCTGCCCAATTCCCGAAGGAACTAGTTGAGCACTAGCCTCAGTTAGCTTTTTCTTGTAGGCCAGCATCTTGGGCAAATCCAGGCTACCATACAGTGGGGGTTGGGTGAAGCCTGTAAAGGGCTTAGTGTCAGTCATCTGGTGAGGGCTATTGTGTGAATGCCACTTGGGTGGCTTTGCTTGTCACGGTCTCCCAGGGGAAAGTCTGTAAGAATGAATTGCGAAGAGGGTGAAGCTGTTTAGGGTAGAAACAGTGGGGTCCGGTTTTTGATAGTATGGTGCTTCTTTTAGAGTTTAAACTACAGTTCGTATACTTCTCGTCTGAAACCAGCTGCCAGTTTTAGCAATCCTGGTCAGTGTGGCCTGAAAGGGCCACAGAAGGGGACCCTGGGCAGTGCAGGTGGCCCTGGAGCCACAGATTGACCCTCCTTTTCGTGAAAGATCTCAGACCTCCTTTGGAGCATGCTTTCTTTAGTGTTACCTGCCCTGACTGAGGCACCGCTATGATTTCTGCCTTGCTCTGCGCTCTGCCTTTCAGAAGAAGCCGTGAACGAGGTGAAGCGCCAGGCCATGTCGGAGCTGCAGAAGGCTGTCTCGGACGCGGAGAGGAAGGCGCACGAGCTGATCACTACGGAGCGGGCCAAGATGGAGCGGGCCCTGGCCGAAGCCAAGCGCCAAGCCTCCGAGGATGCTTTGACCGTCATTAACCAACAGGAGGACTCCAGTGAGGTAGTGACTCTCTCTAGTCCTGACCTGGAGCCGGGTGCCAGAGTAGCGGGCTGCAAGCAGCCATGACTCGGAGCCAGGCGTGTGTTGGTCTCGTGGCTCCCCCCCTGTGGTTTGGCCTTGTCCTAAACTGTAGGAGTTGAGCACAGTCTGGAGCGCAGCCACAGCCCTTTGTGAATCTGCCACGGGAGAGATGGACCATGTGCCTGGTGCCTGGTGAAGAGTAGAGCGCCTCTTGTCCCCCACGCTTGTCTTTCGCTCCGCGCTGATCTCTGTGCTTTCGCCTTCTCCTGCAGAACTGCTGGAACTGTGGGCGCAAGGCCAGCGAGACCTGCAGCGGATGCAACACTGCGCGCTACTGCGGGTCCTTCTGCCAGCACAAAGATTGGGAGAAGCATCACCACGTCTGTGGACAGACCCTCCAGAGCCTGCAATCTTCTGTCGGGGCGGGCTCTTCTGGCCCGGTTGGGCTGCCCGGGCCTCCCGCCCAGCCAGACGGGGTGGCTGTGACCAGTTCCATCCCCAGCGTGGCCCTGGGAGGCAGCTCGAGCGATCCAGGCTCTGCCACCGTCTCGCGTTCTGGCACGCCGGCAACCCCAGCCCCGCTGGACACCACATCCCGCTAGGCGCGAGACAAAAGGGAACCATCACTGCTGCTGCTGCTACCACTGCTCTCCAAATGGAAAACAAAAACGAAAACAGAAAACTGCATTCAATGCAAATCCTCAGCTACCTGACACGTGTTTGACCTCCAGAGCAACCTCTAACTCTACGACAGAATCCTCACGAATCCTCAGACCTGGCTTTAAATGGAGTTAAGGCAAGCGCCAAGCCTCGTCCGTTCTTTGAAGACGGTGATGACGATGGGAGACTCAACTTCTGACCCATAGGATGTGGGGGAATTGAAAGTGGTGGTTGTTGTTTTTCTTTTCTTTTTCTTCTCCTCCTCCTCAGACGAGGCATCGGCAGGTATCCCCACCTCTTGACTTGGGGACAGGGAAGGGAAACAGGACGAGGCTCCCTCCGCCTCCTGCCGGAGGTGCGTTCATGGAAATAAAAAGAATGGAAGCCCCTTCTTCTGAAAGAGAAAAGGGGCAGAAGAAGGCAGGGAAAAATGGATTTCAGTTACAAAAAGCAAGCCTTTTTTTTCCTTTTTGTAAAAAAATAAAAATAGACAATAAAAACATCAAACTCTTTGGCTTTAAGTAAAACAGAAAGAAAAAAAATCCAAAAAATACCCACAAAACCAAGTAAAGGAAGCTTACCTGTAAACTACCTTGCTAGTTAGCCAAGAAATACCATTTTCACCTCTGCTCCAAAGGAAATCCAAAAACAGAAAAAAAAAAGAATCCAAACTTTTTTCCACTGCCAAAGTTTATTTCTTCCTTTCCCCCCACTTTTCTTCCTTCGATTGACTTCTTCCTCTTCTTCCTCAGTACGGAGGCGTTATTTATTAGATTTTTGTGAACAGAGGAGTTCCGCATCTTTCTGCAACTTTCTACCCACCGCTTGGCAGAGGCTGCGGCGGCTGGTGGCATTTCTACTCCTTTGTGTTCCTGGAGGGGGGAGGGGGAGGGGGGACCTCACTGCACGCGGACCTTGGCCTGTTCCCATGACACCCTGGACAGACGTGCAACCCTGGGATTCGGAGAAATTTTCGTAGAATAAAGCAAAAAACAAAACCAAGTATCCACCACTTTTGTGAGTGTGAGGAGGTGTGTTTGTGTGGATATGTGTGACAGAGAGAGAAGAGAGAAAGTGTGAGGCAGAAATGAGGCTATAAACTCCCTCACTTGGTGGATTATAAAAACCCCTTGTGCTTTTTTATATATATATAACTCAAAACCTGTTGTGTTAAACAGCCACCACACAGCCTGTTCCAGAGAGACATGTGCGATTCACCCCTGCCTGCCTGCCTGCCTGCCTGCCCTTGGCTAGTTTGGTTCCGGCACCTGGGCAGAAAGTCTCCGTCTTTCACTTGGACCTTTCCACCTCTGTCCCCCTCCCCTCCCTCTGCTCTCCATCATCCACTCATCTTCCCAGGCAGGGTTTTTTTTTTTTTTGCCGTTTTCTTCTGCCCGAAGAACCGAGAGGCGCCTATCTTTTCTTCTCCTCTTCAGGTGCCAGATTGGCCAAGAGTCCCCCTGGCCTCGGTGTCTTTTCATTGGCTCTTCTCCCTAATCTCTCACTGGGTCTCCCAGATGGGCAGGGGGTCCCTTCCCCTCCCTCCCTCCCTCCTGCAGCCTTTGGTCTTCCGTTGCCATTCTGGGTTCATCATGCTTTTTCTGGAGGAAACCAACAGATGTTTGCCCGGGGAGGAGGGGGAAGGGGGGGAGGAAACAGTGCTGTCCAATGGTCACATTGTTTGCATCACTGTACAAAGCACTGAGGACGGGAGTGCAATATGGGGAGAGGGGGAACGGCATGGCTGCAGGGAGGGAGGGGGGGGACTCCTTACAGATGGCCCAGCCAGGGGTTCAGGGCAGAAATGTTGTACTTTTAATGTGAATGTAAATAGTCTTTGCAAAAAGTTCCAAAAATATTGCTAATAACCGGTGATGATGGTGAGGAGGAGGAGGAGGAGGAGGAGAGACATTTTGCCAAATAATGGAAACGGACAACCACTAAAGTATGTAGCAGGTGGGGAGATGGGAGTTTCCAAGAAAGACCCATTGCTGTGCTCATGAGAAGAGGAAGAGGTAATTTTCTAGAAGTGCAGAACTCGGAGTTTTCTCAAGGAATCTTTTGAATCCCCCTTAAACAGCCTCGTCCAACTTCCTCCCCTTCCAGTTGCTTGGCCTGCAGGGCTCTTGGAGGCCTTTCTGGCTGGGGAGCATTGGGGTTGTAGTCCAATACCTCCAGAGGTCATCAAAATGGAATGGTGCTACCGTTACTCCAGCCACTGCCCGTGGAGCTGGTGTCCCTCCATGGTATTTCTTGCCTTCATCTTATGTCCCTCCTCACTTCTGACTGGCCCCTCACATCAACCCCGGATCCTCCAGCCTGGGAAAGAGTCAGGCAGGGAAAGAGACCGAGGTCTCCGGAGCATGGCAGGGTTTTCTCTGTCATCTCCCCAGTTCAGGGCGTTCCTTCCCGGTCATTCTGTTCTCTCCAAATTCAAGCATCTCTACACTCTTCTTCCCCTCTGGCCACATTTGGAGGCATTTCCTTCACCAGAACGGTCATTCTTGCAAGGGGCTCACCTCTCTCAGTTAGATGGAGCTGCATAATGTGGATTGTGGGTTCGCTTTGAACTGCCGTGGCTTGCCCTTCTGAAGCCCTGGAGTCCTGATCCTGTGCTGGTTGAGATCTTGATGTTCAAAGAGGCGATGGATAAAGGGGGGAGGGGATTATGGCCATCCTGGGCTGGCTGATCAGTCTCTTGCTTGGCATGCCAGCAGTCTTTTTTCTGGGCAGTGGCTGTGTTGTTGTCTTTCTGACGCACTGGGAACCCAAAGGCAGGCAGGAATCCCTGGGAATTTACAGTCTACCAAGAGATAAATAAGTTTTCGTACAAATCAAAAGCAAATGGGGAAGAGAAGGGAATGTCTCTGCCAGAGTTTCAAGTTAGTCTCCCAATTCTTAGAGCTATGATAAAATGTTATCGCCTAGATTTCACTTGACACGATGGCCTGAATTGGCGGCCGATGTAGCGGTGGCAGTTGAATTAAGTGTCAATGAATTTGGAGGGATCTCATCTGAGCCAGGGTGTTTTGGGCTGCAGCCTAGGAATGCCTTTAACCCCATCTGCAAACTCTTAGTTGTGAATGAAGCCAGTTGCAAAGTTAAAAGCAGAGCGACCTTTTTACAAGGAAAAGACCACTTTGCAAATGTGGGAAATTGTACATCCTTTTAGGGCTGGCTCAGATCAACTTCACACAGCTATTTCCAAGTTGACTTTTCCCAGGGATTTTGACAGGCTGTTGAATCCATCTGTGAGCTGCGCTCTGCGTCGTTCCTGAGAATCTCTGAGAAACGAGCCAAACCAGGACAAGGAATCCTTTGCTCATATTGCAACTTTGATTTGAGTTATTTGTGAGGATCCACGGGAGGCAGTTGGTACTGAATGTGCCACGTGAAAAAAACAAGTTTGATGCAAACATAGGTTGCTCTTGTGTTCTTGAGCAATAATTTCATGGTTCTGTAGATCAAAGGACACATTGCTTCTTTAGCTGGTTGATGATTCTTGCCCCATCCTTCTTTGCTTCCTTCTTTCTGCAGCAGGGAATGCTTCCATATAATGGAAGTTCCCAGCTCTTGGGACAGAGATCTCATCTTTCCATGCTTAGTCGGTTTACGATGGCCTTGAATTCCCTTCTTTGCAGCTCCGTCTCTTAATCCTTCTCTGCTAGGAAGATTATCTTTTGTCCTGGGAAGAGGCTGAAGATGGGCCTTCTCCCTGGGGGTCACTAGTCGTGTGATCCAACAGGGCCACTGTTATTTGTGGGCTTAATTGACAGGTTGGTACAATGGCGGGAAGGAGCAATCGGGTAAGGCAGGCATACTTCTCCCCTGCTGATCCTGAGTGATCGGCTCCCTTTGCCTGCAGAGCAAATAGGAAGGAAAAGGATCTGCTGTGGCTCATCAGTTGGGTCTTCAGGGTCAAGGGGACCATGTGGATGCCACCAGCGTGATGGCTTCCTTGTGTGAGAACATGATGTGGGAAGAGTATGCTGGTTTGTCCTGAAGGAAGGAGCTTTTCCAGAGGCCTGTGGGAGCGGACTGAGGTCACAGCCCCATTTTCTTGAAAACAGATGCTCTTCCCATGTGAGGGCTCTGCAGTTGGCCAGCACGGCTGTGTCATTGTGACCAGATGGGCCTTTCTCTCTCTCTCAGGATAGAACCTTTGCTCAGAGAGTGGAACACAAGGGAAAGAGGAAAGAAGCACAGAGCAGCTGGTGGAAAAATAATCCCAGCACCAACCTAGCTTTAAAGACTTTGCTGAACCTCATCAGCTGGAAACCAATCCATCACCCATCCTTACGTAGTCTTCTGCCCCCCTCCCCTCGCCAGCCCAGAGCTCTGGTTCAGGATCAGGGGTGGAGAACACGATCCCAATCCTTCGCTGTGTCTCCCACTCATTTCCTCATTTCCTCTTGTGGATGGGGAGCTCAGCCCAGCAATCCTGGAGAACCAAAGTGCTCCTTTATTTGAGTTTCAAGCTGGCTAGCCTCTCAAAGCCGGCTCTCTTCCTGGCAGGAAAGCACGCTGGATTCGGGTCAGAGGTGGCACATTTTCCTGGGTCTTGTCCCAGGCCTCAAGCATCTCTGCCAAAAGACTCAGAGGTTGCCAGTTATAGGGCAGAAATGAGCCCCCATCCTCCCCAGGGTGGAGGAGAAGCACTGTTCTCAGGGTGCCCAGCAAGCGAATCGCGCATAGAACTGTGCAATACTTGAATCAAAGGGTTTGGGGACGAGGAGGGACATTGCTTGTACCGAGCAAGATGGGAGCGTGTGTGAATGCCTGTAAAGATGTGTCAAAAGAGGAAAATCATAGAAATCTAAGAAAATCCAATTAAAAGCAAAAGAGAACCCAGGTCCCCTCTTCCTCCCCCCACGCCCCCACCCCAGTGTTTATGGGTTTCTGTGGCCATTCCAGAGAAATGACTAAGTGGTAGAAGGGTTGAGTTCAGGGAGCCCTTCTCTTGGCATGCTCTCCTTCCCCCCTTTCCCTTGTGGTTTCCTGCTTTCTCTAAATGTACTGTATGTTTGACCCGTGGAAGATGTAAACTTTATGATTCAGGTTATGTCTGTTCTTAACTCTGTATCTGTGTAATAAAGATGGTTTAATATCACGCAGCTGTGTCCATTTCTCCTGTGTCACAAAAGCCCATTTGCACACCACAGCAGAACAAATGAAAGAACGACCTCGGGGTCCGCTTAGATTCCCAGGCTAGCACCTCGGGTTGAGAAAGATACCAACAGGCTTTAAATAGCCAGCATAAGAGTGGGGAAGGCTTCTTTCACCCAGCACGCTAAGCCAAACTCAAACTAGCCCTCTTAGGGCTTAGCCGTACAAGTCCAGCCACTGAAGCCCCGCAGGAGATAGGAGATCCTGGATGTGCGAGATCAAGTGTTTGGTTGGATCTGGCTTAATGAGATGCAGGAATGCCCCAACTACGCCCCATTCGACCAACCTTTCATAGACCTTTGACCAGGTGTGGACCCAGCCTTTAAGCCAGACCTCTGCTCCCTTAATTCAGGAGTGACTTCACTGACCCACAGCAGCTCTCCTGGGTTCTAAGGGGCACCTGCCCTTCAACTCAGTTTGCACAGACTCCCATGGACAGACTTCTCAGTCTGGATGCTCCTCAATTGATACCAAATTCATGGATGGAGGCATATATTACTCTTATTCCGAAAGAAGAGTCAGATTTAAGACAAATCAAAAACTATAGACCGATTTCTTTGTTAAATGTGGATTACAAAATATTTGCATCAATTATGGCTGAGAGATTAAAGAGATTGTTAAACGAATTTATACACACAGATCAAAATGGATTTTTACCTAAGAGGCAGATTAGAGACAACATGAGAATAATCCTAAACACGTTGGAATATTATGAAGAACATCCTGAGAAACTAATGGGGATGTTTCTTGATGCACAAAAGGCGTTTGATAATGTGAATTGGCAATTTTTGATAACACAATTACAATTTATGCAGTTTGGGGAAAGATTTGTAAATATGATCAAAACAATTTATTGTGAACAAGCAGCAAAAGTGATGATAAATGGAGACATGACTGAGAAGGTGAATATTATGAAAGATACGAGACAGGGATGTCCTCTATCCCCATTACTGTTTGTTTTGACACTAGAGGTATTAACTAGAAAGATAAGACAAAATGAGATGATAAAAGGCATGAGAATTAAGAAAGAATAATATAAGTTACAGGCATTTGCAGATGACTTGGTGTTCATTTTAGAAGAGCCAGTAGAAACAGGACCAAAATTAATAGAACAAATAGAAGAATATGGAGAGGTGGCAGGGCTGAAAATTAATAAAGACAAAACAAAAATCTTAGTGAAAAATATTACTGAGAAACAGAAAAGGGAGCTTGTGGAGAAAACAGATATACAGATTACCAAAAAGATATTTGGGGATACTGTACATGTAACAGCAAGATGTATAACAATCAAGGAAGACAACTATTACAAACTGAGAAGACAACTTGAAATAGATTTGGAGAGATGGAAGAACCTACAATTATCCTTAAAGGGCAGAATAGTGACAATTAAGATGAACATATTACCGAGATTGTTGTTTTTATTCCAAACAATACCAATAAAATTAGAGAAAAAATATTTTCAAAATCTTAACAAAACAATAATGAAATTTATATGGCAAGGTAAAAAAGCGAGGATCAATATAAAAATGCTTCAAGATTCAAGACTTAGAGGAGGATTTGAACTTCTAAACTAGGAATTATACTATCAGGCAGCAGCATTATCATGGATGAAAGAATGGATTGTGTTAAGAAATACAAGATTATTGACATTAGAGGGACATGACTTACAATTAGGTAGGCATGCCTTTCTATGGTACGGGATAGAGTTAGATAAATGGCAGCAATTATGGGAAATAAATTATAAATTAACAATGGCAACAGCATATAAGGAGAATCTGTACAAAATGTTCTATAGATAGCATATGTCCCTGGAAAGGTTGGCAAAAATGTTTAAAGATAAATCAATTAAATGTTAGAAATGCCACCAGACTCTGGGATCATATTATCATATGTGGTGGACATGTGCAGAAGCGATAAATTATTGGGCACAAATTCGAAAGGGGTTAGAAAACATATTGACCTAAAACCAGAACTGTTCCTGTTGGGTATTTTATCAGAGAAATATAGTAAAGAAATTGTATACTTGATCATTCATGTAATAACTGCAGCGAGAATTGTATTTGCACAAAATTGGAAAGCAGGTAAAATCCCTACAAAAGGAGAGATAATTAAGAAGATACTGGAATGTGCAGAAATGAACAGATTAACAATGGCAATCAAAGGGAAAGAAGAATCAGAGTATTATGATATATTTATCATTGGATAGAAAGTGAATATAAATGAAAAGAGATATGGAGTTAAATAAAATGAAAGGGAAAGGTTTTGATAGAGGATAAGTTTAATTGAATTGTAAAAGTAGAGTTATTTATATATTAAGAAAATAGTGGTAAAAGAAAAGATTTTGATTTAAAATGTTCTACCCAGACGACACACTGTGATTGATGATGTATTATTTGTTGGAAAAAAATAAAAACTTTTTATAATTGATATGAATAACAGCCCTTATGTTCAGGTTAAGAAGGAGGGTGTTTCCTCTTCCTCCCCTGATAGCCTAGCCCCCCCCCCTCGTGGATGAAATGCTGCACCTGATTGGCTGTTAAAGAGATCAAATGGAGCTCCAGAGGTTCTGCCTCAGCTGTTGCTTCCTCCAAATTTGCCTGGCCTTGATAGGTGGGGGAAACGGGCAAAGGTTTGCTGCCAAAAAGGTGTGAGCAATCATGTTTGGACTTGGGGCAAGGTAAGGTATGACTGTAGGCTTGGCTTCCTTGTTTGCAGGAAGATTACCTCTCCTCTCCAAGGGCTTCATTTTTGTAATTAAGAGAGTCCTTCATGGTAGAATCCCAGAAGTTTGGATGTTGGCTCACTCTGAAAACATAGTGGCTTGTTGCTTTTGGTAACTGTTGGGGCCTAAACTAAGGTTTTAGGGGTTACAAGCCATACACACAAGCCATGGCTTAGTAAAATCATGACTTCAGCCAATGTCCACCAACTTGGAATGTCCTGAAAGAGTAACATTAATGGATTTCACAGTTAACGACTTTTGCTCTTGGAGACAGACAGAACTGCTTAGGAGGGGTCATGCTTGAATATTTTGCATCGATGTGTGTTTGTGTGTAAAGCTTAGATAGCAAAATGTTTTGAGTTTGCTTCTGCAATGAAGCTCTATATTTGCCTGAGCAAGTCTTGCTCATCTCAACCGGATGCCTCCAGGAATGCATCATGTTAAGGCTCTACAGCCGACCTTCCTGGAGAGCATGAAGTGTGGCCCTCGCCACGTTAGGCTTCCAAAGCCACATCTGAGCTAGCAACATAGCCATTGTTGCCATGCTTTCAAAAACAAACAGTCCTCAAGCCCAGCTTTTCTCCTTGGCCCGCCCACATGATAAGCTGGGTCTTACTCCATTCCCCAGCAATTTGCAGGCAGGGAGCCATGAAGATATTTTTGGAGGCAAGGTTAGGAGTGGTCACAGGGAAAGGGAAGAGTCTCCCACGGTCTCTTGGCTCGTCTGCAAGGCCGGCTTGAAAGGCAGTTCCGATTGAGCCCCTGCAGAGTAGTTGCTGTTGTGATCGTGTGGATTGCACACACTTTGTGAAGTGTGGCATCTGATAAAGCCTTCTCCGCAATCACATTTTATTAAGTTATAAAGTATTGTAAAATACAAAATGCAAAAGTAAAGAAGAGGACAATGAGGGGGAAAGGGGGAAAGAAAAGTGAGGACGGATAGGGAAAGAAAAAGAAGCATTGACGTCCGTCTCTCTCTCTCTCTGTTACAGTAGAATAAGGCTTGATGTGGAAAAGAATGAAACTTTGATTTTCGGTTTTACAGATTACATTGATAGATCTTTATAGAAATGACTTGTTCATATTGTTATGGAAAAGCAAAAAGCTATGATCTGTTGCATCTTCTCAACAAACACACATATTTGGAAGGCTTGTCCTTCACAGGAACTAGACCTTGGTCACTGATGTCAGACCCTCGAGTGGACATGAGATGAAGGGCACCTAGAGAAGGTGGGGAACTGAGGCAAGAAGCCAAAGAAAGGAGTATGGGTGGGGAGAGGAAGAACACTGCTCTGTCAAGGCTGGGGAAAGAGAAGAAATCCACCTAGGCAGTCAAAGTACCTAACCTTGGTGATGTGACTTTCCCCAAGCCATCCCTTCCTTGATTCTGAATCCTGGTGGTGTGGTCCTCCTGCTTCCGACACCGACCATTCTGCCTGGGATGCAGCTGAAATTTCTGCTTGGCAGAAAAACATGGAAGAAGATTCGGCCTTGACTCCTGTGGAAGGGGCCAACCAAGAGGCTCAGCAGGCAGAAGACCCCGTGAGTCCTACCCTGAGACTTGGGTCAGCTCAGAGGGAGCCTCTTGTATGGGAAGGTCTCCTCAAGACTTAGACGACCTCTGCCTATATTGGGGTGGGGGTGGGGGCAGGTCTACACTTCTTGCCAGGAGTGTTGGAATTTGGAAAAACCAGCCCCCTGGGAGGGCTGGCTGGCAAGGGCCATTTCCAGGGACAACTCTGTGCCTGGGAAAGAGGATTGCTTCTCTCTCATGTTCCATCTCTACTTTGGCTTCCCTTGGGGTGAAGGAGCTGGAGGCCATCAAAGCCAAAGTCCGTGCAATGGAGAAGGATGATGAATGGCTGCAGGAGCTGCAGAACGAAGCCAAGTCCCTCCTTGTGAGTTCAGACCCAGGTATGGCTCGTGTCAAGCAGGACTGCCCAATGGGGGTTGCCCCTGGGCCCTTCCTCAAGTGGGGGCTGCTGCTCTGATCTGAAGTTTCAAGAAATAAAACTATCAGAAATAACAGCATGGGGATTACAACGCCTCAAATAGCCAGGCACCATATTCAAAGGCTGGCAAAGGAGGGCATTAGGCTGAAAAGGCTGGCAAAGACCCCACCCTAACTACTAGAGTTGTCTTTCTTGTGCAGATCTTCTGTTACCTAGAATAAACGAGAAGAAAGTGGAGGCTGACCAGCGCTCGATCTATGTGGGAAATGTAAGAAAGAATGAGGGGTTAAATCGTATGTGCCAGAATCTGTCATGAATAGTGGGCTTCTGTTTGAGACGTGCTCCCTTTCCTTCTGACTTTCTCCCAGGTATTTATTTATTTAGAGTCTGGCATGTCACATTAGCCAGGAGACTACAATGCTAATGCAGAGTAGTAAGTGGGCTGCCTGTTTACCAGCTTTGTTAAGTACACCCTTCTGGTACTCTGGTTTCTCTTCAGATCCTATAAATCTTTTGGCTTTTACTTTCTCTCCGTGATAGGAAGCAGATCTTAGATCCTGCATTTGTGGAAATTTAACTCCCAGATGCCTTGGGTCTATAAATCATTTCACAAAGTGGAGTCCTGGGTGCTGAGACTACAGGACTCCCAAACAAGGGACAGCAGAGGTCATGAGTGTAATCTTCACAGGTAGATTATGGAGGGACTGCCGAAGAACTGGAGTCCTACTTCAACAGCTGTGGACACATCAACCGAGTGACTATCCTTTGTGACAAGTTCTCAGGCCACCCAAAAGGGCAAGTGACTGGTTGTTATGGGAAAAAGGTGGGGGGAGAGTTGGTTAGGAAGGAAGGGGCCGCCTAGCCAGGTTGGTGGTCCAGGGCCTTTGTTTCCTAGGGCAGGTGGGCTGTCATCTATTTAATCTATCAAATTTATTTGCCACTCATCTCATATCCAACGACTCCAGGCAGTTTACGACATAAAATATGATAGGGGTTCTATTTATTTATTTTTATTTAACACCCCCTCTTCTTGCAGGTATGCTTACATAGAATTCGCTGATCAGAGCTCTCTCAAAGCAGCCATGGAACTGGATGAAGGCACATTCAGAGGCCGCATCATCAAGGTAAGTCCCCGGGGGGGGGGCTGTCCTGGTGCAGGATCCTACTACTAGCAGGAGTTGTTGCTGGATAGAGGATATCTCTGACCCCTAATTCCTGCTTGAAAATTCCCTGGAGACCTTGGTTGCGCTCTCTCAAAAGCTGAGTTCCCTCGGAGTTGAACTTCTGTCATCATCATAGTTTCTCTTCCCCTGTGTGGCTCATTAGAACACATTTCTGCAGAACACATTTAAAATACTTAGTGCCCTTCCTGGAAATTTTGGAAGCCCAGCTGGGCGGATAAATTCAAGGCTGGTAACTCAACTGGCTGGCTTCAGCAGATGCCTTAACCTTAAGCGCTGTAACACTAACCCATAAGCTCAGTTTGACAAGAGGCAGTGGCAGGATTCAGACTGTATGCCCTGCGCAGAGAAACTGTGTTATGTCTGAAAGGGATGGCTTGGTTTCCACAACATGATGCAGCCGCACCACCTGCCACCCAGCTTTCTTTGGCACATAATGCTGACCAACTTTAATTTCCCTTCCAATGAGCTGAGGTGCGACTGTTTTTCATTGCCTGTCTTCTTATGTCCACATTTTCACACCTGGTTCCTTGGATCCATGTTGTTTTGGCACCAGGTGCTGCCCAAAAGAACCAACTTTCCAGGGATCAGCTCCACAGACCGTGGTGGTTCCAGGGGACGCTTCCGAGGACGGGGAGCCCTACCTCGTCATGCCAGCTTCTGTGGAGGGCAACGTTCCAGGCCCCGTGGCAGAGTAGTCAGGTGAGTGGGCAACATGGCACCCTTTCTGGGAAACTACCCTTCTGGAGGGGGATGAGGCTGAATCCTGACTCCATTAAATCTCTGTGTTGGAAGGAAACCCAAAGTTCTCATCTGGCTGCAAATTACAGCAACATTTTTAAATTGCTACTTCTTCTTCTGTTCCTCTAGTTTGTTTTTCTCTACCTCCTTAGTTTTACAGTTGCCATCTCGGTCTAGCAGAAGTCGATACTGTATTTCTGCTTTTGTCAATATGGGGTAGTGGTTAAGCCACCCTAGATCCTCGGGGAGGATTGGAGTGCCACCTCCCTGGGTGATTAGCTCTACAAGCAAGCAGACTCTGGAGATCTTCTCCGAATGATCACTCTGTACTGGGGATGAAGGTGCAGGTGGACTAAAGGGGGGGATGATGAAACGGATGACCGGAGCTTTGTGCACCCACTTCTCCTTCAGGGGCCGTGGGAGGATACCTGCCTGGTACACACCTTACTAGCTGGCAAAGGAGGCAACTCGAGTGACACACCAGGAGGAATTCAGAAGGGAAGAGAGGAGGAAGAGGAGGAAGCCTATCTGTACTTGTTGTTACTTGTCAGCCATTTGTGAGGAGCCCCTGTCCCGTTTGTCCAGAGAGCAGCCATCCTTCTTCTCCCTGGCAAATCAAAGCAGTGGGTGGCAAAGAAGCCAGGAGCGGGCACCCAACTGGCTTGGGGGTAGGTGCATCACTTTTTCTTGGAAGGGCCTGGATTCCTTTTCCTTCTTCAGCAACTACATGCTATTATATTGGGGGGGGGGAGCGGAGGCTGCCATTCTCTTTTGCCTGGATGCTTAAAGTCCTTAATTTGGGCGATCATGAGAAGGTCAGCAAGGGGGGGGGCACGCCTCAACAAAAACCTAGTTAACCAGCATGCCCTGTTGCAGAACCCGAACCCCTCTGCCTCCACCTCCAAAGCCCTCTTCTTAAAATCACTAACAATTGGGTGGGTTTGCGGGAGAGGGGATGCAAAACCATCCAGTTCTCTCCTTTTGCAAATTTGGGGTCTCTCTGCATTCCCTTAGGCAGAGTCATACAAGCAGCCTTTATGATTTGTGAAAGTGTGTGCGTGCGTAGGTGCATACAAGGGACTGGCAATACGGGCGTGGAACAGCACATTTCTGCCCTGCCTTTCTGCAATCATTCTGGGGGTCTTCGCGTGCATTTAAAATGCCCCTCCCTTGTGCGGCTGTGAAGACTTGCTAGAAAAAGGGATTTTCTGCTAAAGGCAGGCCAGCTGGGAGGACAGCAGTGAGTCTTGGGTTTCCAGGGATTTATTGCAGGTCACTGTATCCCGATACGCCCTGCTCCTCATTTTAAACTAATTTAAATTAATTTAAGAAGTTTCTTCAAAATAAGTATAAAGGCATTTTTACTATAGGGCTCACCTGCTGCAATCTTGTTTTGCACACCTTTTATCCCAGCACAACCTGGTACATCAATTACTGCTGCCAATGCAGCTTTCGGTGCCCAACAAAACCTTTTATCTTTAATCCATTGTGGAGTTTATAAGAAAGGTCAGCATAGCAACTTGTGAATTTTGTCAAAATAGACTAGTCAAGTTCACATTTTATTGAAATGATCTTTCCCCCTAGTCTTCTTCAGCAGACAAAAAAAAAAAGGAATTTGTCCTCGAATCTGTAAATTGCGCCTCAAAGTTTTCTCTTTGAGCACTGGAGACATCGGAAGCGAGTTTTACCATGTTAAAAAAATATATTCATTTTTGCAAGTGGAAAGATGGGACTGATTTGCTGAAAGCATTTAAGGAAGGGGGAGAAAGGTCTCCTGGTTAGACCCTGTGAAGCTGATCTGGAAGTGCCAGGGCGGACAAGGCTGGGCATCTTACACAGGGCAATTTCCTGGGGATTGGGCCCTACATGAATAATAAACTGGCAGAGGTTGAAATAAGCAGAATGAAAAAGGAGGATTATATTAAAATGAATGTATCGATGAACAGATATGTAGTTTATGATAAAGTTCCATGTTGTAAGACGTTTATCTTTTTTAGAAAATAAATGGTTCTGCTAGTGAAAATTAAGCTTTACAACCACAGTGGCTGCCCGCAGACGTCTCTCTGGCATCTTCAGCGCTGAGCTGGGCAAACAGCAGCCTTTGCATATTCACTCCAGTGTAAATTGGGGATGGCATTTACCATGTGGCTTTATTGTTATTATTAAAGACAAGACTTAGCAAAAAGCAAGCTGGTGGGAGAATTAGTTTAGCCCTCTGACATCCTAACTTACCATGTGAAAAGGTATTGAAAAGGATTTTAAGGAGGAATTTCCTGACAGTGAGAACAATTAATGAGTGAAACAACTTGCCTCCAGAAGTTGTAGATGCTCCAACACTGGAGGTTTTTAAGAAGCGATTGGACATCAGTCTGAAATAGTATAAGGTTTCCTGCCTGAGCAGGGGGTTGGACTAGAAGACCTCCAAAGTCCCTTCCAACTCTGTTATTCTGATATAAACGCATTCAGAGGCCAGAGTCATTAAAGGGAAAGCACACAGTATCCCATTCTGGCCTTCAAATGGAGAAAGGAAGACTCTTTGTTTCTTGCAGCAAAATGTCTTAGCCGGCCTTGGAATGGAACCTCAGCCAGGCTGTTCATAGGTTTCACTATAAGCTTACTCCAAAGTCTTATGAGGGGAATTTCTCAATCCAAGCCCCTCCCCTCTTCTAGGACAGCCATTTGTATGGAATGGTACAGGCAGAGGTGGTTCGGATGAACCGGTAGTTCCGACCAGTGGTTGGGCCTGCCCACCCGCTATCCCGTCCTATATAATTGTATTTTTGATGCTGCACACGTTCACGTTTTCGGTTCTGGGCGAACCGGTTGTTACATTAGGTGACGCCCACCTCTGGGTACAGGTTCTCCTGGCTTGAGCAAGAGGTTGGACTAGAAGTCCTCCAAGGTCCCTTCTATTATTCTGGGAATTATGCCCCTTGAGTAGCTCTGCAAACACTTCAGACGGACTGAGCAAAGGAGTTTATTTTAAGGATATAGCAGCAAAGGACAGAAGAACATGAAACAACTCAGTGCAGGGTAGGTCTTCTCATCCTAAGGAGCTGGTAGAAGCAGCAGCACCTTCAGCAAACTTGAACCATCATGGACATCACCATGTTATCAAAGGCCCTTGAAATGCAGAGAGAGGAAGCTTTTAAAGCGGGAACCAGATCACCCCGCCCAGCCCAACCTGATAGATGAGCTAATTTAGGAGTACAAGAAGGGCAGTTCTCCCCTTGTGCAGCTCCCTGCTAGTCATTGTTCAGCTTTGCCAGCACCAGCCATCCCACTAGCCCACCTGCTGAACCCAGCAGCTTCCTTTCCCTCCCCAGCTGTCGTCTTTCCTTGGCTTTTTCCATATTCTTCCCTTTTGGTCCATACACAAACAGCCCCAGTTGGTGCAGGCCCAGAACACCCGGAACACGTCTGTGCTTGGCAGCAGACTAAGCAAAACCAGTAGCTCTGTATGCAAAACGTTTCCCTCATTGATACCCCTGTTCTGCCCCATTCAGTCTCTGCAATTTAGCCAACAGATAGCAAGCATGGAACTGTATCACTTGCACTATGCCATAAGATCTAGGATACAAACCATTTGGGCTGCATTCAGGCATCGTGGTAATCTAAGCCCAAAGTAAGCAACTTAGGGCTAGTAAAACGAATGAATCCCTGGGTTTGTGAAAGGCAGTTATCGCCTCCTCCCCTGCTCCCCCTACTGTCAGCATTTGGGTTCTCTTGCAAACACCTAGGACCCCGTGGCTGTCTTACTGAGTCTATCCAGGCTTTTACTTCACTACCAATTCAATTGGCTGGCTGGGGGATTCTAGGAGTTGAAGTCCACACTCTTTCAAGTCGTTGTGGTTGAGAAACTCACCTAGATTGGATTTGGTCTCCCGGATTGTAAAAGGGGTTACACATGACATCTGTATACGAGTTATGCAATTTCCTGAACATCTGCAAAGAAACCACTTCCGCTCTATTTAACCACAAAAGGGCTTATATGTCCCCAGAGAGGATTCTGGGAGATGCCTCAGACTTACACTACGGATTTCATTGTCTCGGAGCGCCGTGTTGGAAGAATCCACCACCATCACAAACTTGACTTTGGAATTGGTCACGTAGCCGTAGCTGCTTGGCTGGTTAAGAGACACAGACTTTTGGAGATTGCAGGCTGATCTCCCACCCCTGGGTCTCTTTGTCATTTATTCAGAGGTGCCCGAGAGCAGATTGGGGTTTGATCTGCCACTCAGCTACACATCGACAGGCCTAGGAGAGAGACTGACTGCAAAAGTCTGATTACTAGACAGGCCAGAAAAGAGACAGAGAAGACCCTCATGCTGGGCTGTGGTCCAGGGGTCCCTTGGCCTTTTGCAGTCCAGTTCTGACAATCTGAGCTTCCCCATCTCAAATGTTGAGACCGCCAGAGTCTCTCCATCCTAACTAGATGGAAGATTAAGTACCAGAGGAGGCTCCTGTTTGCACAAAGCATGTTTTTCAAACTTGGCAATCGATGGGTGGACTTCAGCTCCCAGAATTACCCAGCCAGCAGTATCAACTCTGGGAGCTGAAGCCCACCTATCGGCCAGCTGCCCGGTTTGAAAAACACGACCTTAAAGTGTCATTTCCAGACACCCTCTGCGCTAGCGGATCAGCCCCCCCCACCCATCCCCCGGGCAAAGATACACCTTGTAGTCCTCGGTGGGGTAGAGGAGGCCGAGGTAGAGCTCCCGCTGGTCCACCAGCGCCTTCCCCAGCGCCGAGACCTTCTCGTCCACCACGTCCAGCGAGGTGTGCACCGTGTAGTGGAACTTCAGCTCGTTCTCGGTGGGGATGCTCTTGATGTAGAGGGGGTAGTTCTGGCGGGGGAGCGAGGCGGTCAGAGGGAGCCCAGCCGGCCCCGCCAGGAGGGATGGAGCCCCTCGGGCGGACCCCTTGTCCTCCCCCCCCCGCCCCTCCCGCGCCCACCTCCTTGGCGATCACCGCGATGCACACCGCCATCCTGGCTCCGGGCGGACGGCGAGCTTCCTGTGCCCTCACTTCTGCCCACGTGGCCGGCAACCCACCAACCGCGTCGCGCTCCACCTGCGGGCTTGGAGCGCGTGACATGTTCGTCCCCGCCTCCCCCTAAATCCCGCTCGCAGGGAAAGAAGCAGGAAGCGCTTCCTGGCAGCTTTACACTTCCGGCTTCTCTTCGAAGGCTTCGTGCGGGGCTTGGGGCAGGCCAAGGCTTTATTTACTCATTCCACGAGCGCTCTAAAGCCCCGCCAGCGGCCCGGCGCCTACAAGGAGGCGGCGTGCCGAACGGAGGGGGCCTTTCCCCGCAGCCGCGAAGGAGCTCCTCCCCCTGTTTGGCTTTAGCCCTTACCTTCGACGGGGAGCCGGAAGAGGGGCTGCCTGGCCGCTTCCCTCCTCTTTGTGCTAGGCTTTTTCGGTCCCTCGGCGGGGCTGCTCAACCTGAGCGTTGCCATGGAGACGCAGCCCTGGCGGCGGGTGATGCCGGCCCTTTGGGGACTGGCCCTCGTGTGGCGCCTGGGGGCCGCCGTCAACCCCCCCGGGACCCCGGCGGCGCCCAACCTGATCCTGCTGCTGATGGACGACGTGAGCGCAGGCGCCTCATTCCGGGGAAGGGGCCTTGGGGGCGCGGAGATGGCTGGAGGGGGCAGAGGGAAAGACCCCGTCCGGTCCAGCTGGACTCTGGGCATCCCCGGAATTGGGGGTGGTCGGGCAGGCGCCTAGATAAACGCCCAGGCGAGAAGGCTCTTAAACTATATTACTAACAGTGTCTCAGGAGTTATACCCGATTTCCCAGGGATCTCCTGGTGGCCTCCTTTTCAAATCCGCCCAATTCACTTTCAGAGATCCAAGTTCCTGCCCTTTCGCAGGACTCATCTCCCTGGGCTTAAATCTGCCAGTTCAAAGTCTTTGCATGCCAGGAACCGAGTCTTTCCACCCTTAGCCCAAATTCTCAGCCCTTACAGCAATGGAAAATCAATTGGAAGTGCCTGAAAATCACTCCGGTGTTTCTTCAGTCCCTGGGCCGATTGGCAGCTCAATTCGTAGGGAGGAGAAAACACACACACACACACACACACACACACCTTTCCACTGAATGCAGCTCTTGGAAATTGTAAACAACAGGTCCCGTCCACCTATGGGTGGTGAATTGTGCTATAGGGTCTTAACCGACCTGAATTTCACTGGGTGTCTGGGATCCTTTTTGCCTTTTTTGTCTGATGTGCAGTCTTGAAATTCTTGCATTCCAAGTTTCTGGTGGTTTCCTGTCTCTTTCTGCCAGGGATAAGTGTTAAGTTTTTGTTAGCTTGAAAATCGTTATGGACTGGTCAATCTCTATGGATACTACCAGATTTTTGAAGAAATATTGAGTCTTTGTTTATTAAATTCATATGCCACTCATTTCTTCCAAAGTGAGTCTACTTCTTATTCTCTTACACTACTTTGGCAGACCAGGATCCCAAAAGTTGTTACTGTGTATAGAAAAATGGTTTTATTATGAGAATTTGGACTTTCTTCTATTACACATTTCCTGCATTCTGAGTAGTATTTCAGTTTTGATCAGGGTAATGGAATGGCCTCCCTGTGATTGAGGCTCACCTCTTCTCTCAGCACCTCACTTGGACTGTCTGGAGGAGGACTGGGCCCTCTCAACAAGTGAGGGTCACAGGGGTTTCCCTAGACAGGCTGGAATCTGCTGTGATTGATGGCTGCCTCTCCGTTTCAGGAAAAGGCCTCACAATGTATACCTGCTTTAGAATTCAGCTCTGGGGCTCTTGATCTGTTCCTGTGATTATGATTCATCAACCACTTTAAGGAAATTATTCCACTTTTCTGCTGACTGAACTATTAGCAAAGAATTTCCTAATGGGCCTCTTTATTTAGTAAGCTATTTTTATGCTCTGTTTTTGTTACTGGAAATTGTTGGTGTGTACATGAACGTGTGTATTCCTTAGAAGAAAGTTCCTGTTGTTTTGCCTATTTTTCTGTACAACAAAGAATCTCTCATTTTTTTCTCTTTTTATTATTTTTCAGTATGTGTGTGTCATTAAAAAAAAGTTGTAGATGAAGTCTGGCTAAGAGTGAGCTGCAGGTGCCAGTATAGAAAAGCCAGGCCTGGCACCGTTTCCCTGGATTTTCCTTTAATTTCATAATGCTGAATGGAAAATTCACACAACCACCACAAAATGACTTATGCCAACATGGAGTACATAATTTGCTTGCAGAATTTCTTGCCTTGAGTTGTTGTGAGGGTCACCAGTAAGTTAATAGCCTTTCACACTTTTACCTTAAAACCAAACTGTGCTCAAAAGCAGCCACTCTCCTATAACAAAAAAATAGCAGGAATATTATCCTAGTTTGAAATGTTCTGGGCCCCTTGGTGACTGTGGATGGAGACCAAAGACTTGGGATATAAATGTTCCCCCAGAGGGATGTCAGTAGTGGCGCTAACCCATTCTTAGTTTGGTTGCTTGTCCCAGAGGAAAGAGACAGTATCCATGCTTGGTTGATAATCTGTGTGAGGCTCAGTTAATATGGGACTTGGCAAAGTTGAAAGCTTTCTCCCCTTTTCCATGACACTTGTGGAAAGAGCCGGTCCCCGCTTAAGTGGGCGTTGCCATTTTGGATGCTCTAGCGATGCTTTTCAATATTAAAAGCGAACTTTCTGGTTCTAAAACCTTTCATTTTTCTTGCCTGCTGGTGTTTTCTCAGATGGGTTGGGGTGATCTAGGTGTGTTTGGAAATCCTTCCAAAGAAACCCCTAACTTAGACCAGATGGCTGCAGAAGGGATGCTTTTCCCAAGCTTCTACACTGCCAACCCTCTCTGTTCACCATGTAAGTAGACTTGAGAATCTGAGGGAAATGTCATGGGCCTGTGGGTAAAAAGTTGGGCGTGATCCAATGCTTAGCTGCATCATTCCTTCAGGGTAGGCAAAACTATACACCGAGGGGCCCCTGGTGCTCTCTGAACTTTGTTTTCTTGCAGACGTTTCATTTCCCAAACTAGGCAACATCATCAGTGCTAGCAGGTAACACTGATGATATTACCTAGTTTGGGTAATGAAACATCTGTAAGAAAACAAGCAAGCTCAGAGTGTACCAAGGACCCCTCATTTTAACCCTGAGCTACAGACATTCTCCTTTACTGAAACTATACTCTCCGTGGTTTAATTATTTAGTGCTGTGCTAAGATGTAGCGTTACCCAAAACTACTGTACAACCACAGGTCTTTTGTGTTACAGATTCAATGCTCCCATTAGTGGATCTAGAAAGTGCCTGAGAAAATGTTCTGTTCTCCATAATTCAGTTCCTCTGATAGTCCAGTTCATCCAGACTCCCCTCAAATCAGCCTGGTGCTGTTGGGGAACAGTTAGGATAAAGTTCTACACATTGGAATTGTGGCAATTTTATTTATTTTTTTATTTATTAGAATTTGTCAAACAAAAATGAGAACAAGAATACAAGAAAAAAAATACAATGACAGGGATGACCATTCAAAATTCTGATGGACCTCCCCAAAAAGCTGTTTACCATCCAGTTTCAAAGTTCTGACAGCTGCCTCCCCCCCCCCATATGATTTGCATTTTGGGCACTTGGCAACTGGCCTATGTTTATGGCAGTTTGCAGCATCTTGCAGACTGCCATCTGCAACTTTTTTTGCTGGAAATCAGCATTTATGGGGTACAATGCTTTTTCTTAACAACTGTGGCATTTGCTTAACTACCACTGCAAAAAATGTAAAATTGGGTGTGGTCACATGGTACCCAGCTTAATGAGCAGCGTGACTTACAACTGTAATTCCTGGCCCAATTGTGGCCGTAAGTCAAGGATTCCCTGTACTGATGCTGAAACAGCAAAACTGTAGTCAACATTGGGTGCTTGAAAATAAGTCAGGCTTGGTGGATCTGCTGTCATCTTCATGTTTCTCTTTTCTCTTCAGCCAGGGCAGCACTCCTGACAGGCCGTCTCCCTATAAGGAATGGCTTCTATACCACCAATGCCCATGCCAGAAACGGTAGGTCCTCTTCCTGCAAGCAAAGCCAAGGGCAAGATCTGGCTTCAGAGTTTCACGTTAAGGGAGACTTACAGGGTGCATTTGGCTAACCTGCAAAGAGAGAGGAAAACAGGCAACCTCAGAGGGTTTTTTTGCTGATCATTTAAACTACCATGAGGAGAGGATCTCCACTGAGGTCTTTAAAAAATGTTTCCAAACAGTCTTAATGCAGCTTGTATTCTAGAATTTGGATTAAGTCTGTGCTTGCTTCTGCTCCGAATGGGTTAAGGAACATTTGACAAAAGAGGAATTAAAGTAATGTGTGTTATTGTAGTTTAGCAATCTGTTTGAAATTTATTCTTTTAGCAGAAATATGTTCTCTAAACTCGGCAAGGGCATCTGGAGGGCATCACTAAGCTGCCCATAATGAGCACTTTGCTCCAGGATTTTTATGGGGAGATGCCAGCTTGAGCTGATTGGAGGCCAATCTAGCTGGCATTAGAATTGTTTGTTCCAAAATGGCAGATGCTGGAGGAGACCATATGTTTTGAAGCATGCATTTACAGCTCCAGATTGATGCATGCTGCATGCTGGCAAGTGTGGGTGTTTCTCTCTTTGCTGGAAGAGGAGGGCTTTTCATAGAACGACAAGGGCAAGGGAGTCATGGAAGAATGTGTGCAGCATCAGGCTAAGGGCCTCTGCGTTGCCTTTCTTGGTGATGGCTTAATAGAGGTGTGCTAGCTAGGGTAATGTTAAATGGTTATGCTGGGAATTACAAGGTTCTCAGTTTAGCTCTCAATGACTTGCACTGGCATTTAATAGTTCTTGAAGTGTGGGTAGAAGTCTTTTCCAGCCCACCTCACCCAAAGGTGAGCATCAGGGATTTAGGGCCCTGAAAGAAGCAGATGACTGAATGGGGATCTGCTTTAGGGCTGGGGCATAGCATGAAGATAGAATCAATCATACAGGTAGTCCTCGACTTGCAACCACAATTGAGTTCAAAATTTCTGTTGCTCAGTGAGACATTTGTTAAGTGAGCTTTGCCCCATTTTACGACCTTTTTTGCCACAGTTAAGTGAATTCCAGCAGTTGTTAAATTAACACAGTTGTTAAGTGAATCTGGCTTCCCCATTTACCTGGCTTGTCAGATCATCACAGTAGGGGATCATATGACTCTGGGATACTGCAGTCATCATAAATATGGCTCAGTTGCCAAGCATCTGCATTTTGATCACGTGATCAAGGGGATGCTGCAATGGTTGTAAAAGTGTGAAAAACGGTCATAAGTCACATGTTTCAGTGCCGTTGTAACTTTGAACGATCACTAAACAAACTGTTGTAAGTCAAGGACTACCTGTACTTGTTGTTGGCCTTTGGAGGAACTGAGAAGAGACTAGCGTGACCTTCCTAGTTCTTCTTGCCTCCGAGCAGCTTTAGTGCCATTCATTGGGGCATCTTCCTGGACTGGCTATGGAGTTTGGGAATTGAAACCAGGGTTGTTGCAGTGGTTTTCTTCCTTTCTCTGAGGCTAGTTTTAGGCAGTGTTGATCGGTGGGGAGATGTCCAGCCTGCAGCCCCTGGCACCATCTAGAGTCAGTGTTAAGTTGGGTGGCCTTGTAAATCTAAATTATAAACAAATACATATCTTCTCAAGTCTTTGGCTCGTTCTGTACCTTGTACCTTGTCGAAAGCCTACTTCTCTGCTTGTTTGTAAAGCAAGATGGGTCAGATTTGCTGCTCAGTATATGGCACACAAATTTCCTGGATTAGTGTTTTATCCCTTCCCTTTTACATCCTGTGTATTTAAAAAACCCAGTATAGTCTTTTGCTTTTCCTGATGTAAAGAATTAATGGGAAGTGAATGCATACCTTTAACGGATCCCAAGAGTGTGTTGTTGGAATCTATTCTTGGCGTGTTTGGCATAGCCTGGTTTAGATGCTTCTAATCCTTGAACGACCCTCAGTCCTGTTCAGGAGAGAGCACCAGCTCACAAATCCAATTCCTGTGGCTTGTTCATCTAGCTAAAGTGTTCTTGTCTTCATGCAGCCTACACGCCCCAGGACATAACTGGGGGCATCCCGGATTCTGAGCTGCTCCTTCCAGAATTGCTGAAGAAAGCAGGCTATGCCAATAAGATAGTTGGCAAATGGTAAAAAAAAATTTCTGGCTACTTTATTTCTCTGTGCTTTTTGTAGGGGAACTGGTCAGAGTTCTATTTCAGTCTGTAAGTCTTCAGAAATCTAGGCAACCTCTCTGGATAACCGTGTGCTGTGACTGATTTCTGAGCTATCCATGTGCTTCTTGCATTTCCTTTCATCACCAACGACAATGCTGCAGGTACAATGCAGGTACCAACGACAATGCTGCAGGTACAATGCTTGTACCTGGTTGTCAATTCTTCTGGTTTTGACTCCCTTGGAATATGGAGATGTGGCACTTTCCTCTCAGAGGGGAAAGTGCCTCTGTCTGATCCCAGTTAAATGTACCATTCCCACAGGAAAAAGGATTGATGATGTTAGCACACCTTTGAAGAGTCGGGCCATAATCTAGATGGGCAGAAGGTAAACGGAGAGCTGGTGAGCAAATATTGACCTCAATCTGCCTGCGCTGCATCCTGGGAGCATCTTTAAATGAGCAGAGTTGGATCATTTAAATTGATGACCCACCTCTGTAGTGCTGGCGCAGGTGTTAAGAACAGAAACATCCAGGAAATGATTCGTCTATATAAATCATGGTTAAAAAGAAGCTTGCAGCAGCTGCAAAAAATAATGTGTTCTTTGATCCACAGAAAAATAGAAGAGAGAGAGAGAGACCGAAGTGGTAGTGTTCCTCCTATTTATCACCTGGTTCATTAATGTCCCTGATTGTTATATGGCAGATTATTTCCCAACCATGTGCTCTCCAGAGAGGCTGCACGCGTGTTGGGTAACAGATTCAAGCAGCATAGGGGTGGCTTAACTGGAAGAGGAAGCTCCCTGAAATGCTGCCTTTCCAGGCAGCTGATTACCAGCCTGGGCTGGCTCAATCCAGGGCCAAAGATCTACAGCTCTCCTGGCAGTTTTAGTTGCTTAGGCTCTTAGTTTAAACCCTGGAAGTTTGTTTTCCTCTCTAGTAAAATTCAAAGGAAGATTTGACTGAAGCAAAAGCTCTAATGAGGGACATGCAGTTATTTGACTCTGAAGTGGCCACAGGAAAATAGGCATTTTCAAGTGACAGGGATAGAATGTGTAGTGAATGCATATTTCCTGGGAATCACACAGGTCTTGTGCAAGCCCAGGAAAAATCACCCGGCTGCGGTTCTTCCTGCACTTTTCTCCGCTGGAGGGCAATTTTGTGCCTGGCAGGCAAGTGCAGTTCCAGTGAGCACTTTGTAGTTGTAGTTTCTCCTGTGCCATGCTGTGAGCAGCTTATTTTCTGTTCCATCCTTATTCGCAATTGTTCCTCTGCCCCGTTGAAGACCAGCCAAAGAACCTGAGGGGCTGTTGAGCAGCTCCCTGAGAATAGCAAGGAGCAATACATTACTCATGCGTGCTTGAGCATCAGAAAATGGTTTGGGTTATAAATTGCCTTAGGAAATCCTGATTTTGAAAGATGGCACAGCAATTTAAAAAATAAATAGGTAGCATTGCTCAGGGCAGGACGGAGAGGAAGGAGCCAAGCAAAGCAGCTTGAGAAGTGGGAGGAATGAACTAGAAAGATTGAAGAAGTGCCGTAAAGAAGTCTTCCAATGCTTGCTGCTTGGCTGTGGGTGTCATTTCCTTCAGTTCCCTGAATTGTGATTTATTTTTTTGGAACGTAGGAGCTGTTGGCTGCCCTCTGATGCAATCCCCCCCCCCTTTGGCTAATAATCTTTTCTAGGCACCTGGGCCACCAACCTGAGTTCCATCCCTTGAGGCATGGCTTTGACACCTGGTTTGGATCTCCCAATTGCCATTTTGGACCGTACGATAACAAAGCCACCCCCAACATTCCTGTTTATAGGGATACAGAAATGATCGGCAGGTAATCTTTCTGTTTTATATCACTCACTTCTCTTTGTTCCTTGATTAGTTTTGCTCAACTGGTTTTGAGCATTGTTATCATGGGCAGCTTTGGAGTGCATTCTCTTGCTTTTCTTCTGGCAAAGTTTGAGTAATGGTTGCATTGCTTTCCTTTCCTTAAGAGACCCTGAGGCTCTAAGTTTCTGGATCAAATACCTGGGCAGTCCTCACGCTCCAGAATTTCTGCCACAATACAAATACAGTACTTGCAGTGAACATCACCTTGAAAGCACATTGAGAAATCTGGACCCATTCATTGAGAAACTTACATGTAGTAAATTATGTATGAACTCAGGGTTATACATTAATCATTGAGAAGTGGGGAAAGGCCAGCCTCCCACTTCTTGTCCATACGGCTTTATTTCATTTTTTAAAATACATTTACAGGTCATCTATTCTACTCATTCCAGGTAGCTCACGTTAAACAAGCTTCAGACATGAAATACAGTTCATCCTTCACATTATTATCTACTTAGAGGGAAGAGAAAGTTTATATTTTATATTTTTAGAATAGTCTTTATTAATGTTAAAAAGACAAACATACAAACATAAAAACATGTGTAAACATATGTATATACAAATAAAGTATCAAATATCTTTGAAAATAGAAAACATTGAACATACATGTCAACCATCCCGTCGACACTATCCTTTTACAGCCTAGTGATACAAAAACATGTTTATTCTATATAGTTATTATTTACATCATTAGTTTATATTTTAACATAAACGTTCCCAGCTTGCAGTTAGTGAAGTTGTATCTGAATCGAGACAATCAGTCATAAGCTGAAAATGCTTTTCTGACAAATGTAGCCATGGTCCACACTTTTAAAACCTGCACTGAAAAGCGCACACACAAAAACACACTAGGGAAGGTGGGTTGCAAAAATATACATACATTTCGTATGGAAAAGTGTACACACAATTTTTCGTAGAGCTTTTTATAAAGTAGCAAGATGAGGAAATGAGTCAGAATGAAGAAAAGGCTAGAAGAAGAAATTGAGCAAAATAGCTTGACGTATTGAGCTGATTGTTGCTGCTGTCAGCAACAGCCTGCATCAGGAGGAACAAACCCTTATTCCTTTATTTTTGCATACCTAAAAATGCAAGGAATGTTTTTCTGGTTGTCTTTTCTATTGTAGGTATTACGAAGATATAAAAATTGATCGTAAGTCAGGAGAAGCAAACCTAACTCAAATGTATTTACAGGTAATTTTGTTCTGAGAACACCTGTTTCAAATCCAAAGATCCTTTCTGTAGCCTGGGCGATTGCATTGAAAGTTGCTTCTCTCTTCCAGGAAGCCCTGGATTTCATAAGCAGCCAGGAAGCCAGCCATCAGCCATTTTTGCTCTATTGGGCCATCGATGCCACCCATGCTCCGGTGTACGCCTCCAGGGAGTTCCTGGGCACAAGCGAAAGAGGATTGTAAGTTGGTTTTGAGCAACATATTCTCCTTTCCCTTCCCCGTTGTCCCAAGAGAGAATCCCAAATCAGTCCTTATAATCTGACTCAGTGGAGATACCCATGCATGGTTTAAACTCTGTGTTTCATAGAATTGTAGAGGCTGGAGGCATCACTCAGATCAATGTTTGGCAACTTTAACATGTGTGGACTAACCCTAACCCTAACTCACAGAATTCCACAGCCAGTTCTCACTTCAGCATACTGCCTCTTGGGCTCTGAGCAAAGGAGTTTCTGTGGTAACACTAGAGTTCTTTTTCCATACACTATGGCTGTGATGGTGAACCTATGGCACAGGTGGCACGTGGAGCCATATCTGCCGGCACGGGAACCATTGCTGTAGATCAGCTCCAGCGTGCATGCACGTGCTGGCCAGCTGATTTTTGGCTGGCCACGCCCCCTCCCCTCCCAGGAGTCTCCACGGGGCCCATTTTGAGGTAAGTAAAGGGCTCGCGCGGAGGCTCTGAGAGGGCGTTTCTGGCCTCTGGGGGGGTGGGGAGGCAGTTTTCGCCTTCCCCAGCCTCCAGGAAAGCCTCTGGAGCGTGGGGAGGGCGAAAAACAGGCCTATCAGTCCCACTGTGCCGTGTGCCATAAGCGGGGGGAGCGCAGGTGGGTTGCACGTGCATGCGCGGGGGGCGGGCGCATTGAATTATGGACATGAAAAAGGACTGCCATCTTGGAAAAAATCAAGAGAGGAAACAAATGCAGTCAAGGTCTGAAGGACAAGCCCTTCTCTGAAAATACCTTCTTGTCCTGACAGAATCTCTCCACCTCTTCCTTTCTCTTGAATGTAACTTGCAAAATAACAGATGTGCTTGAGACTGACTGACATTTGTAAAATGTAACATGTTCTATGTAATTCTTTACTTTCTTGCTTAAACTGGAGGAAAAATGATCACCCAGGTCTTTCCCAAACTAGCCCACTAAGCTACTTAACAAGAAGCTGCTGTATTGGTTGTTATTAGTTTTTGCTTTAATAATAATCGGCATGGCCGAAAGGAATCAACAGCCACACCTAGGATTAAAAAGGGCCGTTGAGGTCTTCTTTCTGGTTCTAAGAACCATCGCCATGGCCCAAATTACGCCAGGCAAGAAGACTTTAAGTCTAATTTGCATCAACAGCCACACCTAGCATTAAAAAGGGCCGTTGAGGTCTTCTTTCTGGTTCTAAGAACCATTGCCATGGCCCACATTACGCCAGGCAAGAAGACTATAAATCTAATGTCCATCAACAGCCACACCTAGCATTAAAAAGGGGCGTTGAGGTCTTTTTTCTGGTTCTAAGAACCATCGCCATGGCCCACATTACGCCAGGCAAAAGACTATAAATCTAATGTCCATCAACAGCCACACCTAGCATTAAAATGGGCCGTTGAGGTCTTCTTTGTGGTTCTAAGAACCATCGCCATGGCCCACATTACGCCAGGCAAGAAGACTTTAAATCTACTGTCCATCAACAGCCACACCTAGCATTAAAAAGGGCCGTTGAGGTCTTCTTTCTGGTTCTAAGAACCATCGCCATGGCCCACATTACGCCAGGCAAGAAGACTTTAAATCTACTGTCCATCAACAGCCACACCTAGCATTAAAAAGGGCCGTTGAGGTCTTCTTTCTGGTTCTAAGAACCATCGCCATGGCCCAAATTACGCCAGGCAAGAAGACTTTAAATCTACTGTCCATCAACAGCCACACCTAGCATTAAAAAGGGCCGTTGAGGTCTTCTTTCTGGTTCTAAGAACCATCGCCATGGCCCACATTACGCCAGGCAAGAAGACTTTAAATCTAATGTCCATCAACAGCCACACCTAGCATTAAAAAGGGCCGTTGAGGTCTTCTTTCTGGTTCTAAGAACCATCGCCATGGCCCAAATTACGCCAGGCAAAAAGACTTTAAATCTAATGTCCATCAACAGCCACACCTAGCATTAAAAAGGGCCGTTGAGGTCTTCTTTCTGGTTCTAAGAACCATCGCCATGGCCCAAATTACGCCAGGCAGAAGACTATAAATCTAATGTCCATCAACAGCCACACCTAGCATTAAAAAGGGCCGTTGAGGTCTTCTTTCTGGTTCTAAGAACCATTACCATGGCCCAAATTACGCCAGGCCAGAAAACTATATATCTAATGTCCATCAACAGCCACACCTAGCATTAAAAAGGGCCGTTGAGGTCTTCTTTCTGGTTCTAAGAACCATTGCCATGGCCCAAATTACGCCAGGCAAGAAGATTATAAATCTAATGTCCATCAACAGCCACACCTAGCATTAAAAAGGGCCGTTGAGGTCTTCTTTCTGGTTCTAAGAACCATCGCCATGGCCCAAATTACGCCAGGCAAAAAGACTTTAAATCTAATGTCCATCAACAGCCACACCTAGCATTAAAAAGGGCCGTTGAGGTCTTCTTTCTGGTTCTAAGAACCATCGCCATGGCCCAAATTACGCCAGGCAAGAAGACTTTAAATCTAATGTCCATCAACAGCCACACCTAGCATTAAAAAGGGCCGTTGAGGTCTTCTTTCTGGTTCTAAGAACCATCGCCATGGCCCAAATTACGCCAGGCAAAAAGACTTTAAATCTAATGTCCATCAACAGCCACACCTAGCATTAAAAAGGGCCGTTGAGGTCTTCTTTCTGGTTCTAAGAACCATCGCCATGGCCCAAATTACGCCAGGCAAGAAGACTATAAATCTAATGTCCATCAACAGCCACACCTAGCATTAAAAAGGGCCGTTGAGGTCTTCTTTCTGGTTCTAGGAACCATTGCCATGGCCCAAATTACGCCAGGCAAGAAGACTATAAATCTAATGTCCATCAACAGCCACACCTAGCATTAAAAAGGGCCGTTGAGGTCTTCTTTCTGGTTCTAAGAACCATTGCCATGGCCCAAATTACGCCAGGCAAGAAGACTATAAATCTAATGTCCATCAACAGCCACACCTAGCATTAAAAAGGGCCGTTGAGGTCTTCTTTCTGGTTCTAAGAACCATTGCCATGGCCCAAATTACGCCAGGCAAGAAGACTTTAAATCTAATGTCCATCAACAGCCACACCTAGCATTAAAAAGGGCCGTTGAGGTCTTCTTTCTGGTTCTAAGAACCATCGCCATGGCCCAAATTACGCCAGGCAAAAAGACTTTAAATCTAATGTCCATCAACAGCCACACCTAGCATTAAAAAGGGCCGTTGAGGTCTTCTTTCTGGTTCTAAGAACCATCGCCATGGCCCAAATTACGCCAGGCAAGAAGACTATAAATCTAATGTCCATCAACAGCCACACCTAGCATTAAAAAGGGCCGTTGAGGTCTTCTTTCTGGTTCTAAGAACCATTGCCATGGCCCAAATTACGCCAGGCAAGAAGACTATAAATCTAATGTCCATCAACAGCCACACCTAGCATTAAAAAGGGCCGTTGAGGTCTTCTTTCTGGTTCTAAGAACCATCGCCATGGCCCAAATTACGCCAGGCAAGAAGACTTTAAGTCTAATTTGAATCAACAGCCACACCTAGGATTAAAAAGGGCCGTTGAGGTCTTTCTGGTTCTAAGAACCATCGCCATGGCCCAAATTACGCCAGGGAGAAGACTATAAATCTAATGTCCATCAACAGCCACACCTAGCATTAAAAAGGGCTGTTGAGGTCTTCTTTCTGGTTCTAAGAACCATTACCATGGCCCAAATTACGCCAGGCCAGAAAACTATATATCTAATGTCCATCAACAGCCACACCTAGCATTAAAAAGGGCCGTTGAGGTCTTCTTTCTGGTTCTAAGAACCATTGCCATGGCCCAAATTACGCCAGGCAAGAAGATTATAAATCTAATGTCCATCAACAGCCACACCTAGCATTAAAAAGGCCGTTGAGGTCTTCTTTCTGGTTCTAAGAACCATCGCCATGGCCCAAATTACGCCAGGCAAAAAGACTTTAAATCTAATGTCCATCAACAGCCACACCTAGCATTAAAAAGGGCCGTTGAGGTCTTCTTTCTGGTTCTAAGAACCATCGCCATGGCCCAAATTACGCCAGGCAAGAAGACTTTAAATCTAATGTCCATCAACAGCCACACCTAGCATTAAAAAGGGCCGTTGAGGTCTTCTTTCTGGTTCTAAGAACCATCGCCATGGCCCAAATTACGCCAGGCAAAAAGACTTTAAATCTAATGTCCATCAACAGCCACACCTAGCATTAAAAAGGGCCGTTGAGGTCTTCTTTCTGGTTCTAAGAACCATCGCCATGGCCCAAATTACGCCAGGCAAGAAGACTATAAATCTAATGTCCATCAACAGCCACACCTAGCATTAAAAAGGGCCGTTGAGGTCTTCTTTCTGGTTCTAAGAACCATTGCCATGGCCCAAATTACGCCAGGCAAGAAGACTATAAATCTAATGTCCATCAACAGCCACACCTAGCATTAAAAAGGGCCGTTGAGGTCTTCTTTCTGGTTCTAAGAACCATTGCCATGGCCCAAATTACGCCAGGCAAGAAGACTATAAATCTAATGTCCATCAACAGCCACACCTAGCATTAAAAAGGGCCGTTGAGGTCTTCTTTCTGGTTCTAAGAACCATTGCCATGGCCCAAATTACGCCAGGCAAAAAGACTTTAAATCTAATGTCCATCAACAGCCACACCTAGCATTAAAAAGGGCCGTTGAGGTCTTCTTTCTGGTTCTAAGAACCATCGCCATGGCCCAAATTACGCCAGGCAAGAAGACTTTAAATCTAATGTCCATCAACAGCCACACCTAGCATTAAAAAGGGCCGTTGAGGTCTTCTTTCTGGTTCTAAGAACCATCGCCATGGCCCAAATTACACCAGGCAAAAAGACTTTAAATCTAATGTCCATCAACAGCCACACCTAGCATTAAAAAGGGCCGTTGAGGTCTTCTTTCTGGTTCTAAGAACCATCGCCATGGCCCAAATTACGCCAGGCAAGAAGACTATAAATCTAATGTCCATCAACAGCCACACCTAGCATTAAAAAGGGCCGTTGAGGTCTTCTTTCTGGTTCTAAGAACCATTGCCATGGCCCAAATTACGCCAGGCAAGAAGACTATAAATCTAATGTCCATCAACAGCCACACCTAGCATTAAAAAGGGCCGTTGAGGTCTTCTTTCTGGTTCTAAGAACCATTGCCATGGCCCAAATTACGCCAGGCAAGAAGACTATAAATCTAATGTCCATCAACAGCCACACCTAGCATTAAAAAGGGCCATTGAGGTCTTCTTTCTGGTTCTAAGAACCATTGCCATGGCCCAAATTACGCCAGGCAAAAAGACTTTAAATCTAATGTCCGTCAACAGCCACACCTAGCATTAAAAAGGGCCGTTGAGGTCTTCTTTCTGGTTCTAAGAACCATCACCATGGCCCAAATTACGCCAGGCAAGAAGACTTTAAATCTAATGTCCATCAACAGCCACACCTAGCATTAAAAAGGGCCGTTGAGGTCTTCTTTCTGGTTCTAAGAACCATCGCCATGGCCCAAATTACGCCAGGCAAAAAGACTTTAAATCTAATGTCCATCAACAGCCACACCTAGCATTAAAAAGGGCCGTTGAGGTCTTCTTTCTGGTTCTAAGAACCATCGCCATGGCCCAAATTACGCCAGGCCAGAAGACTTTAAATCTAATGTCCATCAACAGCCACACCTAGCATTAAAAAGGGCCGTTGAGGTCTTCTTTCTGGTTCTAAGAACCATCGCCATGGCCCAAATTACGCCAGGCCAGAAGACTTTAAATCTAATGTCCATCAACAGCCACACCTAGCATTAAAAAGGGCCGTTGAGGTCTTCTTTCTGGTTCTAAGAACCCTCGCCATGGCCCAAATTACGCCAGGCCAGAAAACTATATATCTAATGTCCATCAACAGCCACACCTAGCATTAAAAAGGGCCGTTGAGGTCTTTCTGGTTCTAAGAACCATCGCCATGGCCCAAATTACGCCAGGCAAGAAGACTATAAATCTAATGTCCATCAACAGCCACACCTAGCATTAAAAAGGGGCGTTGAGGTCTTTTTTCTGGTTCTAAGAACCATCGCCATGGCCCACATTACGCCAGGCAAAAGACTATAAATCTAATGTCCATCAACAGCCACACCTAGCATTAAAAAGGGCCGTTGAGGTCTTCTTTCTGGTTCTAAGAACCATCGCCATGGCCCACATTACGCCAGGCAAAAGACTATAAATCTAATGTCCATCAACAGCCACACCTAGGATTAAAAAGGGCCGTTGAGGTCTTTCTGGTTCTAAGAACCATCGCCATGGCCCAAATTACGCCAGGCAAGAAGATATAAATCTAATGTCCATCAACAGCCACACCTAGCATTAAAAAGGGCCGTTGAGGTCTTCTTTCTGGTTCTAAGAACCATCGCCATGGCCCACATTACGCCAGGCAAAAGACTATAAATCTAATGTCCATCAACAGCCACACCTAGGATTAAAAAGGGCCGTTGAGGTCTTTCTGGTTCTAAGAACCATCGCCATGGCCCAAATTACGCCAGGCAAGAAGACTATAAATCTAATGTCCATCAACAGCCACACCTAGCATTAAAAAGGGCCGTTGAGGTCTTCTTTCTGGTTCTAAGAACCATCGCCATGGCCCACATTACGCCAGGCAAAAGACTATAAATCTAATGTCCATCAACAGTCACACCTAGGATTAAAAAGGGCCGTTGAGGTCTTTCTGGTTCTAAGAACCATCGCCATGGCCCAAATTACGCCAGGCAAGAAGACTTTAAGTCTAATTTGCATCAGCAGCCACACCTAGCATTAAAATGGGCCGTTGAGGTCTTCTTTCTGGTTCTAAGAACCATCGCCATGGCCCAAATTACGCCAGGCAAGAAGACTTTAAATCTAATGTCCATCAACAGCCACATCTAGCATTAAAAAGGGCCGTTGAGGTCTTCTTTCTGGTTCTAAGAACCATCGCCATGGCCCAAATTACACCAGGCCAGAAAACTTTAAATCTAATGTCCATCAACAGCCATACCTAGCATTTAAAAGGGCCGTTGAGGTCTTCTTTCTGGTTCTAAGAACCATAGCGATTAGTACAATTATCCTGGTAAGAGAGGTATAAAATCTATGATCAATCATAGTACAACTAGCAATGAGAATACAGGAGAACTCTTTAGTTTCATAACATATTGACAAACCTAACCGTTGTTTAAATTTGGAAACTGTGACCATCATAGACCAATCCTAGTTCAAGAACACTAGGATATTTCCAAAACCCAGGCAACTCTGACAAATCGGTCTTCAATAGACCTAGACATAAACAATACGAACATCTGTGCACAACAAACAATGAAGAAGCCCCAAAGAAATCAACAGGATCAAAACACACCCTTACCCGCAATCAGCACCTATATGTGCATAAACTCCAAGACTAACATCAGACCAACAGTCAAAAGTGAACAATACTAAATCAACGAAGTACCAAGCAACAACAAATATCTCAACGAAAGAACCTCCAAGACCACTTCCATCAACACTGAAACAAGCCACTAGAACCTAAGTTGAGAGCAAACCACTCTCTCTCATACCACTTATAGTATTCCCTAATTTAATAATGAAACATTTGCAAGAAAACCACCAATCGCAGAAAGCACCACGGACCCTTCATTTCAACTGTGAGCCAATCTTTATACGGCGTCATATTACAGTGCATCAACAGACTTAGTTTTGGTTCTAAGAAGTCTGACTGGTACTGGCATTCTTTCTAAGGAAGTGAAAGTGGGAGGAAGGTGATCCAAAAGGATTCCCTTCCAGTCGGAGTACTGAGGGGGTCCTCAGGAACTGGAGGCTTGCAGCTGAGTGCTCGACTCCTCCAGGGTGATTCGCCCTCAGTGCTCACTCAGGGACTGAAAGGGTCACCCAGTGGAGCCCAAGAGAGGCTGTCCAGGGTGAGTCTCCCAGAGTGTGTGCTCATTGAATGAGACAGGCAGCAGGCCGACTCCCGGGCTCATTCAGTTTGAGCGTCACAGAGTGGAAGCTCAGGGATTGAACAACCTCCACAAGTAGGGGCATCACCCCCATTCCACGCTGTATTGATATGGAGAATGCTTGTTGGGCCCTCTCTCGTTCTCACAGCCAATGACTAAAATTATCTCACATCAGAAATTGTTTATACATTTGAGATACATTTGTCACATTTATGGCCATTGTTTTTAACCATCATTACTTTGTTTTTGTTTTGTTTTTTACAAAACTTCGCTAAAGCATGCCTTAAGGTAAGCTTTAGCAAGGCCCAAAGGTTTTTGCAGTAATAAAACCATGTTACCAACAGTACCTGTCAGGCTTCTTGGCTAAATGCAGCGCTGGATAGTTAATGAAACCAATTACTTACCTTTGATGTCTTCAGTCTTGACTCATTTCGCATAGTGCCTTTGAAATAAAAAAAAATCAACATCACCAAATGTCTACCTGATGTTCAGAGACTAGAAAATCAATTCAGCAATTTTAGAAAGGGGCTTTTATGTTAGTTATCCTATGAATGAAAGAAACAAGATACAATAAATTGGAATGTTATGCCCTTGACAATACTTCAGACTACAGGTTTTTATGTTCCCAAAGGTATGGCCTCCAGCCCCAGGAGTTTCTCTTACTCTCCAGGAACAGCAAGGCATCCCTAAAATTGCCTTAGGCCCGGAGAATTTACCTTCCTGAAAGAAAGTCAGTCAGCTCCTGGATCTGAAGCAATGTTAATTTTTGCCTTTAGAGCCTTGAAGTAGTTAATCCTCTACATGAGTAGAATAGAGTAATAGAATAGGTTTTATTGGCCAAGTGTGATTAGACACACAAGGAATTTGTTTTAACTTGAGCCTTGACTAAAATTACCTCAGGCCCTAAGAATTCACTTTATTCCCAAGAGCAGAGTCAGTTCCTGAGGCAATTTTACCTTTAAAACTATTTTTTAATCTGACTTGCTGTAGTAGTTTGGTCCTTTTATAACGGACATGGCTGAGATTACCTCAGCCAATATTTTACTTTAAGAACTTGAGCCTTGGCTAGAATTACCTCAGGTCCCAAGAATTGACTATTTCTGAGAACAAGATCTACTCCTGGACCTAAAGTAATTTCTTAACTTTCATCTTTACTTACTTGCAGTACTTTTAGTCTGCATGCAGACGGCTAAGATTACCTGAGGCCCCAAATAAACTTTACTCCTAATTTTAATTTACTCACCTGTCGTGATTTGGTCCTTTTAATAGGACAGAGTTGAGATTCCCTCAGGTTTCACTAATATTTTACTCTTAAAAAATCTTGAGCCTTGGCTAGAATTACCTCACATCCCAAGAACTGATTTTATTCTTGAGAGCAAGATCAGCTCCTCGACCTGAAGTAATTTTAGTTAATTTTTGCTTTTTGTTAAAGTAGCTAGCCCTCTACATTTTGTTTCTTTTAGGAACCTGAACCTTGGCTAAAATTACCTCAGGTCCCAAGAATTCACTTTATTCCCAAGAGCAAGCTCAGCTGAGGCAATTTTACCTTTAAAGCTAATTTTAACTCTTACTCACCTGAGGTGGTTTAATCCTTTTAACAGGACATGGCTGAGATTACCTCAGATCCCACCAATATTTTACTCTAAAAACTTGAGCCTTAGCTAAAACTACTCAGGACCCAGAAGTCCACCTTATTCCATGAGGGAAACCACTTGGTGGGACTGAGGTAACTTGCCATAGGTGAGCTGTGGTATAAGACACCATTGAGACATTTACCTCAGCCACCACTGGCTTTTTACTCCTAGGAATATACACCGTGGTTAAAATTACCACAGGCGCTGTCTTTACCCTGAAGAATAGGCTATCCCACTACAGTCTCAGCTAGAATTACCTCCGAACCCCAGAGGCCATGTCACGGTCCGTGGCACGAAGCCTTCGGCTGCGGAGGCGGCAGTCGGGAGTTTTTGCTCCCCCGCGCCCCATCGTCTCTTTGGAGGAAGGAGAGACGACGTAGCGGCGCCTCCTCCTCCTGCTGCTGCTGTTGCTGCTGCTGCTGTTGCTTCTGCAGCGCTCTCGCTTTTTCCCTCAGCCCGCCGACTTTTTAAACTGCCCCCGCCCCTCGGAGGGGGAGAGGCCGCTCAGCCAATCAGAGGGAAAGGGTTTCCGAAGCAGCCAATCACAGCCGAGGTGGGTGTGGAGAAAGACCCCGAGAAGCGCTGGGCGGGAAAGGCGCGTGGCTCATCCTGGCCAGGTGTGCCGCGGCCACCCAGGTGAGGGCGATGGGAGGCGGGCGCGTGGTCTGCGCACGTGAGGGTGCAACGCCTTCTCCAGGCCTCGCCCCACCTGAGACCCTTTGGACTACAAGTCCCAATGCCCAGCCAGTGATCTCCCCTTTTGCATGAGAGGCCGGGGTGGCTTTAGCTTTTTTTCGGTTGGAGACTGCTTTCTCTTCCGCACCCCCTCCCCCTCAAAGGCCCAGTTTTTAAATGGTCTCTATTATCTTTGCAGAGGTGCTTTGAGGACTGATAGATCAGAGGGAGACTTGGGCTTATCCTGGGGATGCTTACAAGTCCCATCAGCCACCTCTGAGGTGGTCGTGTTGATAGCGGTCGTCCCTTCTTGCAACAGAGAGCAAGAACTTAAACAGGGAAATCTGAACATTTAATAAATAAAAAATTATATATACATACATACTTACATACATACATACATACAGTATATAGGAGATGCTTGGACTACAGATCCCATGAGCCAGCTTTGCAGAGTGGGGGGGCTGATGGGTATTACATCTCTTGCAATAGATTGCCCCTCTATTTGTTGGCCCCTCATCTGAAATTGAAGCACCTTTTTCTGTGTTTTTGTGTTTTATTTGCGTCTTCCCCACCATGTTACAATCTTACCAAGAAGCTCTTGGTTTTTTTTGTGCAAATGATGAATTTGTTATTTTTTCCAGTTTGTATTGAAGAAAAAATTCCTGGGCTGGTTTGCTTTGCTTTCTAAGAATTCTGCTTAAATGTTATAAATGGAGTTTTTGATACATGAAATCTTAGCCCCACCCCCCTGAAAAAAATTGACCCAAATCCTTTCTCTATTACAGGAACACTCCCCTCCCCCCACCCCCAGTTAAATATTTTCAGGGGGGGTGCTTGTCCAAAAGTGCAAAATAATAAATGGCTGTCTTGGTTGTGTTCATTTATTTATGGTTTAAATGTGGTTTATGAAACTAGCCAATTTTTCTGTCCTTGAATGACAATGAACTGTAAATTACCAATATGTCCTACTTTCACAGAGCGCCCTGAGTTAGAAGTGGGTAACTGATTCCTTGTGTTGGGCAAATCCAGTTATTGATTGATAAAATTGGCTGCTTTCTATGTCATATGTTAGAATAAAGTTGCAATGGAGAAACTCTGATCTTTTGGATATTGCACCCTTATAGTCTTCAGTACTCCTTGCCAATGGATATGCTGGCAGGGTCTGCTAGGGGTTGTAATCCAACAACATCTGGAAGCACAGCATCTTCCTGTAAATGATGATATGTTACATCTATGTGTTGTTTTTCCTTGTTAACTTCATAATTCCTCTGGTGCTGCATAAAAGGGATCTCGTGATCTGATAAACCCAGTAAAATCTCCCTTGCTTCAGACTCTACCTGTCCATGTAATTTTCTTTGCTGAGGAATAGAATCTATACGGCTTGGAGAAGGAGACAATGCCAGCTTGGGGAAAAATCAAGAGACAAAAAACGCAGACAAGGCTGCCAGCAATAATCAGCTCTGGAGGCCCCCCTAAAATCGTATTTCTTCCTTTCACAGAAATAATGCTTATGCAAAAGAGGAATATACTATTAGACTCCTTGCTTCTTACTACAATGGGATGCCCTCAGCTTAGTCTCACCCCTCTTCTTTTCTCTTCACTGCTATTTTACTGGGAAAACTGATTCCCCCCACCCACCCACCATCTTTTACCTGCTTGGCTAGTTAGAATGAGCATTCTATATAAGTATAGTTTTATAAATGCAAATACGATTAGAAACAATTTGTATTAACATTTCTTTTGTACAAGGAATATTATTACAGGCTAGGCCTTCAATTTTTTTTATTTATTTGGATCTTTTGGAAACATTGTTGTTTTTATAATGTGTTATTCTTGTATTACTGTATAAGCTGCTCTGACAGCAATGTTCTGTGGGATGTTCACTCATAAATGATACTTCTGTATATAAGAGACTTGCAAATGCTGCGCACCATACACATGCATATCTGTACACACACATGTACATACAGATGCACATTGATTATCCTCAGATACCTTCATGTCCACCTCGACTGCTTTTTAATTTCTTCTCCCTGTCTCTTAGGTATGGTGATGCTGTGCGGGAAATTGACTTTAGCATTGGAAAAATTCTTAGGCACCTTCAAAATCTGGGCATCAGCAACAATACCTTTGTGTTTTTTACGTCTGACAATGGGGCCGCCCTCATTTCAGCCCCAGAACAAGGTCAGTTTTCTCAGAGTGGACCTTGGTAGGGTTGGGACAGAATATTAGAAGCTGATTTGCTTTCTTCCAAAGGCATTGCCTACAAATAAGTATTTATAAGGGGGGGTGTCACGTTGACTGTCTTTTTGAATAACTTATTAGCCCATTAGCCTGAATTCAAATTCTACCTTTCTCTGTCCAGAAACATTTTGGAATTATTTTCTCTTTATGCAGGAGGCAGCAATGGTCCTTTCCTATGTGGCAAGGAAACGACTTTTGAAGGTGGCATGAGAGAACCAGCTATCGCCTGGTGGCCAGGATACATACCTGCGGGACAGGTGGGAATCTGGGGTGGTGGTGGAATCATCTCTGTAGGACTTAACAGTAGTTTTGCTTTATATGGCACCCTTCAGATCTATAGGTATAATAACGGCATTCACTGCTGGGTTGTAGAAAATAGATGGTTTTGAATTCTTTTCATGTTCTGTCACTTCCAGTTTTTGGCAATCCTGCACCATAGTGAACACTGGATTTGCTTAACCACTAATAAAGCTAGTAAAATCAGGTCAGTCACGTGGCCGATCCATTTGCGACTTATGACTATAATCTGCAGGCTCCATTAGAGTGGTACCTCAAGGACTGCCTGTAAACAGAATTTTCTGGCCCAGTTCACCTGCTCCCTGTGCTTTCTCGAAGGATCCAGCTGCAGGACTTTGTATTTTTGTGCTCCTTTCAGTCCTTCTCCTGTTCCAGCCCCCCCCCCTTCCATCTCCTTTCCTCCTCTCCTCCCCTCCCCCCCCAGTTCTGCTCCCTGAAGGAGAAAAGAACATATCAAGCCAAAGACAGCACTGCAACCTTTTCTTCACTATCTCCCACAAGGCACAAATTGAAATTGAATTAGACAGGGATATCAGGTCTGCTTGCTGTGATAAATGTAAAAGGATTTTATTTAAAAACACCCTGACATTTGTTCACCCAGTTTCAAATATTTAGCTTTCCTCCTTTCCATTCCTGGTGGGGGCAACTTTATTAATTGTCGCCTTTGATTCAGAGTTAGAGCTTGAAAGCACTGATAACGCCGGAGCTGGCTAGTTCTTCTCCGGATGTGGCCCGCGGCAAAAAGGATTTCATTTTCTTAAAGATGCTCTGTTTGTGCTGAGAGTTTATAAAATATATGTAAGACCCCTCTTCTCGCGCACAGTAATACGGGCTGTTGTTTGCTGATATGGAAAATATCTGATCTAGCTCCTCTGGCTTTCATTATTTATTTTTCACCAAGCCACGACTCCTCAGAAGGTTCTCTTCCCTTCTCTTCCTCATTTTGTTAGGGGAATGGCAGAGGAAGGAAAAAGATTGTCGACAGAAGAAAGTGCTACATTCACCCTCTGAAAATAGGAGAGGGCAACCCTCCCCCCCCCTAGCAACCTCCTCCTGTTTCCACCCCCGCCCCAGATTTTATCTCTCCAATATGGTGCTGCAGATAAATCCAAGTAGCTGTAACATTGGCATTTAGCTTCTTTTAAGAAGTTTTCTGTCCTCCATGCAGGGAGCAGGGTGGGAGACTAGTGACAGAATTGCAGGAAATTTCTCCTTAGTTCTAAGTTGCTTCTCTCCTTGATTAGTTTCCATCCATTGCTTCTTGTTCTACTCTCAGGTGCTTTGGAGAATAGTTTGACTCCCTCTTCTTTGTGGCAACCCCTGAGATATTGGAACACTGCTATCATGTCTCCCCTGGTCCTTCTTTTCATTAAACTAGACATACCCAGCTCCTGCAACCGTTCTTCATATGTTTTAGCCTCCAGTCCCCTAATCATCTTTGTTGCTCTTCTCTGCACTCTTTCTAATGTCTCGACATCCTTTTTACATCGTGGCGACCAAAACTGAATGCAGTATTCCAAGCGTGGCCTTACCAAGGCATTATAAAGTGGTATTAACACGTCACATGATCTTGATTCTATCCCTCTGTTAATGCAGCCTAGAACTGTGTTGGCTTTTTTGGCAGCTGCTGCACACTGCTGGCTCATATTTAAATGGTTGTCCACTAGGACTCCAAGATCCCTCTCACTACTGTTGAGCAAGGTACCACATATACTGTACCTGTGCATTTTGTTTTTCTTGCCTAAATGTAGAACCTTACTTTTTTCACCATTGAATTTCATTTTGTTAGATAGCGCCCTTTTTAAAATGATTCTATTCCACCATTTCTTTGATATTAGTGTAATTGTCATACACCCATCCTGGGCTGGTGGAAATTTTTATGCAAGGCAAGAATAAAAAGATCCTTTGATTTACCCAAACATCCAACTCACAGGAATCTGACCATCCATTTCTGGTGTGGGAAAATGCTGCTGGTGGTCGGGGTTTCCTCTGTAGCTGCATCCCAGAATCTCAGCCCTAAAATTTGTATGTGGAGCTGAACTTCTGTTTTTTCTGCATCTCCAACATCCTTCAGTACTCCAGAACAGCATTTTTCAACCTTAGCAACTTCAAGAAGTGTGGACTTTAATTCCCAGAATTCCACACGTCTTAAAATTGTCGTGTTTGGGAAATGGTGCTCTGGAGAACCCTGCTGGTGGTTGTGGCTACAGCATCCCAAATTGCTTTGGAGGTCCTCAGCATCTCTCTCAGTCACTTGGGAGACCAAGAATCAGGGTACGTGTCTATTCTCAGTCATCCCATCATGGTTGTCCCAGAGGTGCTTTTTCAAAAGGCAACTGGACTTGCTTGGTTTTAATAAAGCATAACAATAAAAAACCCAAAGGAAGTCCAGTTGCCTTTTGAAAAAGCATGTTTAAGAATCTGGGTACTTAAGTTTGGACAGAACAAAGCCAACCACCTTGAAGAAGCAGCACATCTTAGTTTCAGAGTACCCCGCTCTTCCCACCGAAGGGCCCTGATCGAGACACGTCTCTCTGCCACCCTGGGGCTGGGCTAGGAGGCCCAGATAGAGATAACTTTTTCATCCTTGCGTCACTGAAGCAGGAGTTCCCACACATGCTCTCGTCTTGTGTCTTGCAGGTGAGTTACCAGCTGGCCAGTGTGATGGATCTCTTCACCACTTGCCTCTCCCTGGCAGGACTGCAACCTCCCGGTGACAGGCAGATCGACGGCATTGACCTCCTGCCTGTCCTCCTGCAAGGCAAACTAATTGACAGGTGAGCTATGGGCACCCCCCTCGCCTTGCAGCTTTCTGCCAATCCCCCCTCCCCGCCCTCAGCCTTATTGAGGTGCAGCAGAAATAGGTGGCTATTTTTGGAGCCTCTTATTATAGAAGGGTTACTCCTGTCGTTTGTTCGTGAGGATGAAGCACCTGCTTCCTAAAGCTTTTGCGGATGTTGTAACTGGAGCTCGAAACATACATCGGTGGCTGCCTTGTCACTCCGTGTAGCTTAGCGTTACGCTGCTGTTCCACAGGTCTCCCTAATTACTATAGAGGTACGGACCAGGTAGAATAGGTTTGCTGTTGAATCAGGCTGTTTCCACGTTCCATGTCATAAGCCATGACAGGATGTTGGGAGTTTAGCAATCCTGGAGGACCACACGTTTTTTCATGCCTGCATTAAACGTGTAGATTTAATAGATGATACTTCAGTGTCCTTGATTTTCACCAAAATTTCTCCGCTTAAGTTATGGGCCTGTGGCCTTTTTCTAAAGAGCCCCTTCCAACATTAGTTCTGTTGCTAAGGTTTTAGGTCAAGCTATGGACACGATACAATACAGGATACCAGCACAACTGGCCTAAAATTCGCTCAGCCCAATTAGATTTGGTCAATTATAAGTCATATAATTTCAGGAAAGACCAACTTACCCCCAGTCTCCCAACTCCACAACATTGAGTTTGTACAAATAATGTGGTGCAGTCTTCTTTTTTTTTGAGAAATAATTGAATGAAATATATATGTTGCTCTATTCAAGTTCAAAGCAAATTTCCAAAGCTTGGTTTCTCCTGGCTTTGAGGCTGGCAATTTGGCCGCCTGTATCTTTGGCATCTCCATCACACAGGTGCCTTTCTCCCTTGAGTATTTTAAGTCAGCGGCCTCCTCCGTGTGAAATTTCACAGCCTGGTAGTTCAAGGATGAACAACCACTAGCAAGACAATTGGTATAACGTTTCATTCTGGCTTTGCTAGGCAAGCTCTCCCTCTTGATGGATGCTTTTAAAAATGCTAATTGAAAACCTTGCAGAAGGGCTATTAGAAGGCCGCCTGCTCCTGACTGATAGCTGAGTTGCCGGCCAGGCTTTGCTAAAGAGTTTGTCTCCCTTATCTCTGTAGCTGCCTGGGGGTGGGGGGGAAGCGACTTGTTTGGACATGTTACATTTCTCATGTGGCTGTACATCTCTCTTTGTCCCTCCCCATCCTCTCTCAATCAGACCAATATTTTATTACCGTGGCAATGAGATGATGGCAGTGCGGGTTGGGCTTTATAAGGCCCATTACTGGACCTGGAGCAATTCCTGGGAGCAGTTCAGCCAGGTAATTGAAAATTCCTTCCTTCCTTCCTTCCTTCCTTCCTTCCTTCCTTCCTTCCTTCCTTCCTTCCTTCCTTCCTTCCTTCCTTCCTTCCTTCCTTCCCTGCTATTTTCAGAAGTGATGCTTCATCAAAACATCTACTTCAATGCAAGATGTAGTTTTAAGGAAGTTACAAAGGTGTTAAAAAGCTTTTAGGGAGGATCAGTATTGTATTAAAAAGAAAACATTTTAGACTAACTCGGTGTTTTCAAACATAGCAACTTTAAGATGCATGGATTTCAACTCCCAGAATTCTTAAAGCTGCCAAGTTTGAAAAACGCTGGGCTTAACCCTTCCAGTATGCTTAACTTTTCCTAGAGGTGCTGACTGCTTCTCTCCCCAATGTTTGCTGTTCTGTAAGGTCTCAGTAACAGTCCCTGGGGAGAGAAGGAGAGAGAGCCCTTTCCCAGTTGCACCCGACGTGCATCTCAGGCCTGCTGGAAGAAAGGGCCTGTCTTTGCCTTGGATCCCTTGCCGCATGTCTGCCTGGTGTGTCTGTGAGAAAGAGCACAACTTTGATAATGGAGCTGCTGGTTCCGAGGTTATCCCCCTGTGAGTGGTGGCAGACATACAATTAAGGAGTGTTTATTCCTTTCTAAGTCTTTGTTTAACTGCTAGTTGATAAAAGTCAGCAATTATACTGTACATCATAGAGTGATTTAAAATCCATTGCTTTCCTGCGGCTTGTGTTGTCTGCGGTTGGGGTGGGTACAACCAGAGCACCCAATTAGTGGACAGAACCCCCATTAACAACATGAAGATTGTGCGAGGGCTAAAATTGGTCCTATTCTTCTGGTGCTCTGATACTAATTACAACAGTACTTATAGTTGTTTTTAAAAAAATAGAATGCTGAATATCATTACATTTTCGATTGCAGATGCTTGAAACACGCCCAAAGTATAATTGCTGTTTAATCTCCTTTTTGCTGTCTCCAGTTTTTTATCAATATTATTGATAGTGAGGCTGGGAGATACATAAACAAAAGCAACTTGAGGTTGTTGGTTCCTTTATGAAAAGGGAATATTAAACACGTATGTTGAACATGAGAACAGGGATTGCAACAGCCAGCAGTGGCTGAGACCTCCACCATGGATATGAATCAGCTTTTTAATTGGATGTTTTGCTCTACTGGACCCAAGGGAATAATGCAAAATTTACCTAGAGGCTTCTTGGGATCTGACCCGTGTCCTGAACTGGCTGGAATGCCTCAGTTCAAGGCTGGGATAATGGTGGAAATGAGGTAAACCAGACCCTTCTCTGAATGTCTCTGGAGACCCCAAGGGTGTCGTTCTGTCTGCTGAGTGAAGTGATAGCAGTAGGCAACTTCAGGCATCTCCTTCTCAGGGACAGGTGGTTCTTCTGGGTCATCCTATGGTTGGAACTACAGTCGCTCAAGACTTTTGTTCTGGATTTGCCCAATTCTGTTTATCTTAGCTTATCAAGAGAGGGCACCATTCTTGCAAAAAGCACCTGCTTTTCTCCACATGCCATAAGAAGAAATGCAAAGCAACTCCGCAGGCAGCAGGAAATCCACCTGGCTAAGAAGAAGCTGGCAGAGTCGTTTTGCAGCTGTAACTGACCGAGGAAGAATATTTACTTAGCTGCCATCCAGAAACTGTAAAAGGGCCATTGTGATTTACAAGTGGTTCTTGTTTGCACAGTTTTAAGTTGTCATCCCTTGATTTATGGGTTGTGTTGAGCAGAAGGGAAGATGGGTGTAAATAACTGAGGTATGAAAAATAACACTTCTGGAGGTACTTTTTTTCTGAACATAATAATAGGTAACTCTTTGAATCTGGGCAGACAGATTAACATCTCAGATGCACTGGAGAATCAATTAGAGATGCCAAAGAGTTTGAAAGGGGGGCAGGGGCTTTGCTACAGATGCCATGTTGCCTTGGAGATGTTAGGACTCCCCCCCCTCCAGCCTGGTTTATTCTCAAAGGGGTGGGGGTCACTGCTACAGGATGAGGGGAGCTCTGCCAGCTGCCCTTTCCCTTCCCAGGTCCGGAGTGGGGCAGATGAGGACACGTCTCTCAAGTCCAAAGCAGCCTTGCCCAGATGCGAAGGCAGCCTTGGGGAGTAGACCATTTGGGTGTCCAACCTCTGCTTCTTGCAGAGGATGGCCCCCTCCCCCTCTCCCCCCTCTGATCCTACCTTATTCTAAACCTCATGCATCGCAGTAGTGCAGTGGCTCACGTTAGCGAAAGGGGAGGCTCTCTTTGGAATCCAGAAGGCACATTTCAGCTCCCCTTTGCAGGAAGGCAGGGTTGGCTGAGCGGAGCAGAAGGATGGAGATGGTACCCAGGTGATGGGTTGCCAGATCAAAGGATATTAACGTGTGTATTCGCAGAAAGCCAACTGGCACCCGCCTGCTGCTTAGCTTCTTGTTTATATTTCTTGAGCATCTGTGGCTGTTGGCTGGGAAACAGATGCAGGAACACAGCAACCCCAGAGCAGGGTGACCGTGATGGTTGGTATTAGAGGGAGGAAATCACATGGTTGAGATTCAGCGCCAGAGGCAGACCAGGGCACGCCTGATCCCTGAAGAAGATAGGTTCTTTCTTATACTTGAGAAATGGACGCTGGGTGTTTCAGAGACATCATTAGCATATCAATAAGAGAGTGAAAGTGGAGTGCTGTTTGCAGGGGACATTTTTGGGTAGGAGGGTGGAGGATTCCGGGCCTATTTCTTAAAAGTCTGGCAAATCTTCCAGGTGCTTTTATTAAGAATTTACACTCCGTGTTTTGCCTGGTATTAGGTTTCAAAGCTTCCAGGTTGGCACACCGGATGTCCTCTGTTATTGGTTAATCTCAACTAGCAGCTACTTCTGCTACTTCACAGCAGCCAACACAAAATAGATTGCTGTAGCATTCTAAGCCAGTATTTCTCAACCTTGGTGACTTGAAGATGTCTGGACTTCAACTCCCAGAATCCCTCAGCCAGCATAGCTGGAAATTGAAATCCAGACATCTCCAAGTCATCAAGGTTGAGAAACACTGTTCTAAGCAGTGCACAAGATGCCCAGAGGAGAACCTTTGTGTTTGAGTGGCACCAGATAAGGATGTGCAAAGGTACAAAGACAGGTGGAGGGAGTGTCCCCCTGGGGTTTCTCTTCAAGAAAGAAGGATCACTTCAGGCTCTCTCGGGAGAAACCGAGTTGGCGCAACGGACGCTGGCTTTGAGAGAGGGCCAGTGGCACAGCCAGAGTGCTCCCCTGCACATCCTTACTTGGAAATCTGTGTTGACTCTGTGACGTTGCCACCCAGAGGGAGGAGATCTGTGTCTAATGACCGGCAGGCGGATTTTAACCCACCCTTGATGATTAGTTGAATGCCTAATTTCAAGCCTGTGTTAACATGAGAAGGCAACGGACTCTGTAAACAGAACAGCATGGCAGCAAATACCCAGAGAATAAATTCTTACCTTGTGCAAAAAAAACCACATTTGCACTATAGGTGCGCCATACTAATTAGCATGCTCTTAATTAAATAGCCTTTTTGATTTGCATCCAAATTACAATTGTTCCGGTTTTGGCTTTTATTAGGTTTTTAGCTTTTATTAGCTGTTGTCGTTGTCATTGTATTATTTTCCTCTCTAAGAAGAGATTTGGGCTTTGCAGAAAAGCAAAGCTTGCTGGGTCTCTGGGCAGCCGAAGGTGAAAAGGTCAATCACCTCCATAGCCATTCAAAGTCCATTGGAGGGTTGCCTGCTGCAGCTTATCAAAGCCCTTTCTTTCTGTCTTTCTTTCTGTCTTTCTTTCTGTCTTTCTTTCTTTTTTCTTTCTTCTTTCCTTCCTTCCTTCCTTCCTTTCTTCCTTCCTTCCTTCCTTCCTTCCTTCTTTCTTTCTTCCTTTCTTGCTTTCTTCTTTCTTTCTTTCCTTTCTTTTCTTTTCTTTTCTTCCCTTCCCTTCCCTTCCCGCCACTGAGACAGGAATCTGTAGCTCTGTGCAGGTAAATGGGATTTCATGAGCCTCTAACCTTTCTTACTTTATTGAAAAGCAGAATATTAACTGCTCCACTGACCAGCCTATCCATTAAAGACACACGGGATATTTTTAGAAAATTGTTTGCCAATCACATCCCCTCCGACGTCTGCGAAGAGCCTTTCGGCTGAATGCTTGTTTTATGTGCAAGCAGAGTGCAGCTGCGCCACCTCCCCGCCCTCCCTTAATAGCACCCTTGGTCTTCTGGGAAGCAACATCAGTCTGGAGAGATGGCCTTGGGGGAGGGGGGGCGCTTGGGGGAAATCTGGGCTGGGCTGCTGTGACCACCAATGATAGGCAAGGAGGACGTTCCTGGAAGAGGCACATGCGTTCCTTCCCTGGCCCTGCCAAGGTGGAGGCTGGAGTCGAATGAGATAATATAGTCTGGACGTGCCAGGATGGAGAATGCCATTTGAGGCAGAGGGTTGGCACTCCTACCTATGAGTACTTTCCTATGAAGAATTAAATAATGCCCAGGGAGAGAGGAACCTACCTAGGGGAGAACTGGGACTCACCCACTTGCCCTCTTTCCTGCCACCTGTGTAGATCTGGACCGAGCCTGTCCTGGGTGAGATGGTTGGTATCTTCAGGGCTGGGAAGGGTTTCATCTGTCACAAAGTCTTTTTTAGCCAGGCAGGTTGCCAAGAATCACTGCTGTCCCTACGACATCTGGGCTTCCCCTGGAGATGTTCCAGGCTGCACTCCTGTGTGCTCATGTGTTGGTGAACGAATCCAGAGGGCGGATTCCTAGCAATTCCTAACATTGTGGATGGGTGTCCCAAAGGCAATTTTACAAAAGGCAACTGAACTTTCTTGGTTTTTTTCCTTGAAAATGTTTTGCTTCTCATCCAAGAAGCTTCTTCAGTAAACAGTAAAAACCAAGAAAGTCCAGTTGCCTTTTGGAAAAGCACCTCTGGGACAACCCTGACCTGGATGACTGAGAATCTCCAAAGCCCAGCGGATGGGTGTGTGGAGTGCATAATGCAGTACGTAAGTTAGAAGGGGAGAGAAATGATCCCAAAAGGAACAATTTGCATTTTAGCTTGATGCACCAAAGGTCCAGATATAGTCTCTGCTCCGATGGAGAGCACTTGAGTGAGATGCCGACTAATGAAGACAGAAATCATTTGGGCCTCTGCTGCATCTCCATCTCTTTTGCCTCCCTTTGCCCCCTCCCTCCCTTCTCCTCACTACTGACTTCCTCCCTCTTTCCTGGTGCTGCAGGGCATCGATTTCTGCCCGGGGCAGAACGTTTCCGGAGTCACCACCCATGAGCAAGTGGAGCACTCGAAGCTCCCCCTGATCTTCCACTTGGGAAAGGACCCTGGAGAAAAGTATCCGATCAGGTGAGGGGGGAGGGGTACCTGAGCGAGAGGAGCCTCCCATCCAGTGAAGGGAAAGGGGTTACGGGGACATGCCGGGGAGGGAAGACAACGCCACTCTAGGTGGACCTTTGGTGATTCCTTCTCCTCCGTTCCACTGATCAATCCAAAGGAAGCTGGTTTTTGGGAAGGGCTCGTGTTAAACTGCTTCCTCTCTCCAGTCCCAGGAGAAACACCCCAGGTTTTCTTTCAGGGCAGCAGGCATGTTGTGTGTCTCTCTGTTAATTTAACTGAATTACCCCCCTTGGCGGCCAGCCTGTCGGAGGTGCCTATGCTATGCTTTGCAGGTGGAGGGCAATCACTTGTCCAAAGATAATTTGACTTCACGCATGTGCCAGCAAGGGCCGCGTTGCCTGCAGGGCAGCAAAACAACCGTATTCCTGTCCACGGGGAAGGGGAAGAACGCTGGTGCCCATGGGAGGCTTTACCTCCCGGCCCCCTTTTTCCCCATGGACGGCCATTGAGGAGATGAAAGCTTCTTCTGTGAAGACGCAAGCAGAGCTATGATAATCAACCTCAGCAACTTAAGATGTGTGGCTTCAACTCCCAGAATCCCCCAGCCAGCTGCAAGTTGAAATCCACACCTCTTAAGTTCCTGAGGTTGAGTAACCCTGGCCTAGAGGCCAGACAGCCCTTGGGGGTTAAGGGGGAAAGGATGAAAGGACACGAAAAGAAGCTTCTCGGTCAGCCTCCCAGGGAGAGCAATTCTAGAAGCAGGGAGGAAGCCCCCTCCCCACCTTTGCAGATGACCCAAACCATTTTGCCACAAGGGTTACCATCCCTTGGATTCGCAGTAATGCTGGAAAGAGAGGGAAACATGCCTGGGACAAAGCTGGTGTGCTACCCCCCCACCCCTTCCTCTCAGTTCCGAGGTGCTGATGCTGCAGGCCACAGCAGGGTTAACCATGGAATGAGCTCCGTCCTCCAAATCCGCTTCAAGTGGGAGGAGGAGGAGGAGAGGGGACAGATTGTGGGAGCACAATTACGCTAAATGAACTAAACACACCTCACACCTGTGCCTGGGACCACCTGCCTCCCCTTCCATTCCTGATTGGCTCTCTGGGGACCTCCGAGAGGTAAAGTGTTAATTAGTTTAATGACCCTGGACTCCGTCCACTCTGTGCCTTCATCCAGAGTCTGGAATAATTCCGGTACACAGGGGGAATCTCGCAGGCAGCCTCCTCTTCACGCCACCTGCTCACCCAGCACTGGCTCGCTCTTCCCTTTCATTCTTCCGCTGCAATTCCCAGCCACTCTTGGGGAGGCTTGAAGAGACGGAATACAAATTTAGGGAGTCCCAGGGACAGAGCGGCCTGTCGCTTGACGGAGACAAGAGGCATTCGAGACACCTGTGCAGGCGTAGCTCCACAGCTACCACAAACATTGTGGATTCGAACTGAGCTCCCGTGTCATTTTTTGGCAGCAGAGGGGTGACCTGGACTGGCCTGCCACCAGTTGGTGGATGGGTGCTGCTGGCCTTTCCTTTGGGGAGGATGGGAGCCCGAGGCCTGCCTGCAGAACCACCAGGGTTCGGTTCTGCCTTGAGTTAAGCAGGCCGTTCTGGGTCCCCCAAAGATGAGTGAGCATCTAGGGCAGTTTTGCCTATCCTTGTACAGCAGTGTTTCTCAACCTTGGTGATTTTAAGAGGTCTGGACTTCAACTCCCAGAATTCCCCAGCCAGCCTGCTGGGAATTTATTGCATTCTGGGGATTGAAGGTCAGGTCTCTGAAAGTTCACAAGATTGAGAAATACTGTCGTAGAGGGTCTGCTGCTCCATAGCATAGGATATGTTTTGCTGTGCGGTAGATCCCTTAAAGCTTGACTTCCTAGCGGAGCAAGCAAGATCAGATCACCAGCTGGGGCGAACTTCCCTTTGTCAGCTTCCTTCCTCTTTGCTCAGAGTTGTGGTCCAGCCCCCCCCCCCATGGAGTTTGATTGCAAGCAATGAGAGACACATCACACACTTCCTTTGGGGTACTGGAGGGTTGCCCAAGAAGATGGTACTGATAGGCGTTTGTGAAAAGTGCTGCCATGACAATCCCAGGCTTGTGAGTGCGGTTGATTTTGGAGAAGGATGTGGGCAGGCTACAGCCCGACAGCTGGGCACCATGGTGAGCTCGGACCGGAAGCGAAAAGGAAGCCCGAGTGGGCCATGGTTTCCATTTGGTCTCCAAATGTGATTTGCACTTGTTTGTTCCCTAAGGGACTTTTAATATGATAGACAGAATGAGATTGCTGAGTCTAAGCCCTAAGATGTGCTTGAAATAATGCCACAGAGAAAAGGAGCCATTAATCCACTTAAACAAATACCTGCCAATGTTTATAATCCTGATAAAAATAAGGGGGCCCAGAGGAGGGAGGAGCTGCTCCTTAAGGTAGAGGACAAAACCCGAGCAACTAACTCTCTTCCCTCTGCCTAGAGCAGTCAGTGCACAGGGAGTTTTCTTCAGGTGATGGGACCTTTCTCCTATGGAGGTGTGGGGGGTTGTTGATCACCCCCAAGAGCCACTGCTCTGTTAGGGAGCAGGGAGTGCGAGGGGATCTGCTCTGGAGACAGAAATCTTCTGTTTCAGCCTCTAAGATCCTTAACTGAAAAGGATCAGGAAGCAATTGATGATAAATACTTTGGACTTTTAAAAAACTGGCAAACCTGACCACATGCCATGATCCCCAGCGAGAAGGGAAGTTCCCTTTCCCTGGACGTGTTCGGGACAATAGTAGACAGTCATCTGTTGCTTTCATTGGGATTCTTGCATTGAACAAGGGGTCAGACTGGATGGCCTCAAATGGACCCATCCAGTTCTGGGATTCTACAAAGCTTCAGTTGGCTGGATTGACTGGCTAGTGTGTCCTCAACCAACCTTTGGCTTAGGAAACAGTTGGGACTACGGCAGGGCGTGTTCCTGGCCAGGTATATCAGTGTTCCCTGCCTTTGGGACTCTGTGACGACTGTGGTTCTCTTTCAGCTTCTCCAGCGCTGAATACCAGTCTGTTTTGGAAAGAGTCTCTCCCATCGTCCAAGAGCACAAGGCCACGCTGGTCCCAGGGCAGCCTCAGCTGAACGTCTGTGACAAGGCAGTCATGGTAAGGCATTGGAACACAGATAAAAACTGACCTTCCATGGCTCCTATTGTGCAGCTGGCATATCTCCTTTGAAGCTGGCCAGGAAACCACCAGGCACCTGGCCTGGGTCAAGGTCTGGGGTGAGGTGAGGTGGGGGCTGTGTTTCTCTTGAGTCATCAGCTTCTCTCTCCCACTGCCTCCTCTCCCACTGCCAAGCTCAGTGTCTTCCTTGCAACATTGGCGTGAAAGGAGGGCCGCCCTTTGTACGCCAACCACTGGGAAGACGGTGTTGGTCTGCTCCTGCCAGGTGGACCCGCGGAAAAGACAGCCGGGGGGGGGGGGGAATGGAGGGCCATCCAGACGATTGGCCTGCATAGAGGTGGCCTTGGTCAGGTGGCATTTGGCCCCTCCTGTGGCGGGAGGACTGTGCTGCACTGTTCTCGCCAGATGGGAAATGTAAAAGGGGTTGCAGTGTCTCTTGGCAGAAGTCACGTGCAGAGCAACCCCCACGCATTCCTTTACCACACTGAACGCCTGGGCTTTCCTCGTCAGTAGCTGAATCCAGAATGCAGCAGGTTCAGGTGTGTTTCCAGTGGAGGGTTTGCCAGCTGAAGGAAGCCCCCCCGTTGAAATAGCCCTACAGCGATCAGCTTGCCTGGAGCTACACTTGCTGCAGGCTGGACTTTGACTTCAGAACCTCAAATGCAAATCCCCTGATGTAGGCCTTCTCCAGTTAGACTCACCTGGACCTGTCTCATATCAGCCTTCTGCAGGGCACCTACAGCATCTCCCCTTTTCCCTCTTTGAAGCTCATCCTGTGAGAAAACGCAGCTGTCAGTTGCAAAAGGTCACCGTTCAGTCCTGTCAGTTGCAAAAGGTCACCGTTCAGTCCTGTCAGTCTTATTTTTATTGGTTTTGCCTAGCATGAAATCCTAATGAAGTTTTTGCCAGCTACAGCAATACCGTACATTTAGGCAACAGAAAGAAACCTGGCCTTTGCAGCAGTTAAATCCGAGAATTCTAGTTGGAATGATGTCTTAATAAATAAACCACAATTCCCTGGGTTCACATTGGTCTACTAAGCCATAGTTTACAAGCCACATTGGCTTGCTTTGTATAACCTGAGTCAAAACCACACAAACCACAGGATGGTTTAGGACAACAGGGAGACCTTTGGAGGCACAGGAGGCTCCTCTGCGACCCCCTTAAGAGGCTGAGCTTAATGGGATGAGAATGCCTTCTGCCCCACTGCTTCACTTCCTCCCCTTAGCATTTCGCAAGTGGAAAGTGGGCTTTGAAAGCCCGTTAATTGTCCTTTAAGTTGGCCAGAGAGAGGGTGGGGGGACAGGTTTCCCAGGGCCTCCTGCTCTTCTGTTTGGGCATCATTGCCCCCTGGTGTCAGCCGTGCAGAATTCAGAGCTCCAGGAGGGGCCAGGCAGGCAGGCGCTCGGCTCGGCTCCCAGCGAAACCCATGAAAGGAAGGAAGGCAGGCAGGACGGAGTGGGTGAGGATGACCCTTTAGCAACTGACACCCGGATTCCTCCATGGGTGGATGGGCTTCAGAAAGGAAAGTTGGAGCTGTGCAGGGAGAAGGCACTGTAAACTCTGTGTAGCAGATGGAAGTGGGTGGGGCAGCCTTTACCAGCGTGCAAGAAAGAGAAGAGGAAGATGGCACAGGTTGGCAGAGAAGTGGGGACATCTGCTGGGCTGACCGGCAGTCCGGGGCTTGTTCACATTAGCCAATGTGGAGAGAGTTGGCTCTGGGTGGAGGAGGCATCTTTGTCCAGATGAGTTTTAAGGGGAAGGGGCTGCCTCACAAAGGGTTTGAAGAGACAGGACTCGGAAGGAGCAAAGGACTTTGCTGGGATGGGTGTGCCACCCTCTCTCCTAGTGCCCAGAGTCAGCAGCTGGCTTGGGCAAAGCCTTCTCCTCCTCTTCCTGCTGAGTGGCAGGAAGGACTTCCATGGTTTTTAGCCCTGGCACATGGGAGAAACAGCCCACCCCCATCACTCCAGCGGTTGGCTGCCCACCCTCTCCTGACCCTTCTCCCCCCCACCCTCCTTGGAAGCCTGGGAAGAGTGTTCCCTCCCTCCTGACATTGCCTCTCCTCTGCACAATTTGAGCCAATTCCAGCTGATTCCCCCCTTCCGTGTCGCTATGTAAATGCCTTCTAATCCATCAGTGGGCAGACTAATCCATCAAACTGCTCATTAAAGCACAAATGTTCTTCTCGGCCTCACCCCTGGCCTCCCGAGGCTGCCGTCTTCTCCGGGGCTCCTGGGAGAAGCTCCATAAACCTGTCTGTGCAAAGCAATTGTGGAGCATCGGCCAAAGGCCTCAAGTGCTGTGCTGTACAGGTTACACAAAAAGGTGCATCTTCAAGCCAAAAAGGCCCCGCCCAAGGAATAACCGTGTACAAAGGACCTCAGCTACACGATAGAACACAGAGCATGGGATCATAGGGCTGGAAGGGACCTCAGAGGTGGTCTAGTCCAATCCCCTGCTCAAGGTAAGAGATCTTACACTGTCAAATGGCTGTCCAGTCTATTTCGAATTTTCAGTGGCTTAGCTGGGCTCCTTTCTTGGTTCATTGATCTCCTGCTTCTCACTCAAGAAGATGTGGGGAGGGGGTGAGCCTTAGAGCTCTACCCTCTCTAGTTTGGCCTGTGCTGAATTGGCTGTGGGATATCCGGTGTGGCTGTTCTCATCCAGTGGGCTGATCCATCAGCCACAGCCAGCACTGATGTTTGTAGCATTTCCCATGCAAAAGCTGAAGCACAGGAGCTGTGGGGGGCAAGGGCTCTTAAGATGGGGAAGGGGAGCCACTGCATCTCGGTCAAAGGAACAAGCCCCATACCGGCTTTGCAGGGGTTTCGGCTGCTCTGCTTCCAACGGTGCCCCTTTTGAGAAAGCAGAGAAATCCAGGGCTGGCTTCACGCTGGCACAAGAGCCCTCGCTTTCACAGTGATGTGTGATGAGGGCTGACTCTCTCTCTCTCTCCCTCTCTCCCAGAACTGGGCTCCTCCAGGCTGTGAGAAGCTGGGCAAGTGTTTGAAAGCTCCCTCTCCTGACCCAAAGAAATGCTTTTGGCCTCACTGAGGGCCTGGTCTTGGCAAACCTCTGTCCAGCAACTGTTGCCCCCACCCTGGGGAAGGTGACTGCAGCTGCTGCTGCTGGTGGTTCAGAAGAAAGCATCCAAGACTCGTTTCAGAAGGGTCGCTTTGGCGCAGGGTCTTCTGTCTTTGAACTGGCGCAATTTTAATCTCTCTGAAGTGAGCCTCTCTGGAAATGAAAGAAATGCTTGATACTCTTGTAAGCTGCAGGGTCTCCTTCAGAGGAATGGCCTGTCCCAAACAGGCTGCAGGGGAAGAGATTTGCGTCCTCCTGGATCTGAGGGGGAATCTCCGGATCGGCCAAAGTCTTTTCAAGACACAGGTACTCTACCTGGAACCACCTGCTTTTCGGGAAGTGCCAAATCCTTACATGAAGGAGCTTCTGCTACTGTGATTTTTTTTTAAAAAAATGAGTTAGTTTTATATGTGTTGAGGCCAATTTTTAATACTGCTGAGCATTTGTAAGAAATGAAGGCTGGTTATATATTTGAGTGGTGTGGTTGTGTCTTTTTTGGGGCGTTCCTTGCCAAAATAAAGCAATGGATGCTAGGAGGCCCTGCCTTTGAAACCGGGACTTTTGCCGGGTGTGCTTGAAGGCTCCCTGGGGGATGTGAGCAAAGGCAGAGGCTGCATCTGTGGAGGTTCTCCATCCTCCAGGTCAGGAACCCTCACCCTCACCCTGACTAAAGGCGCTTTCCCAAAAGGCAACTGGACTTTCTTGGCTTTTTTCCCTTTGAAAACGTTTCGCTTCTCATGCAAGAACTGAATGAGCTGAATGAAGCCAAACCTTTTCATAGTGGAAAAGCACCTTCGGGGCAGAGCTGCCTCCCAGCGTTTCTTGCTCTTCCTGCTACAATATCGCTGTGGGGCGGCTGAGCTTCCTGGAAGGCCATTCCCGGGCAGGTAGGAATTCCAAGGTCCCTTTGGCCAGCCGGTTCTGTGCCCCACCTGGGGGGGAAAGGCGGAAGGGAGGACCCAGCGCGCACCTTGGCACAGCCGGCGGGGGGAGTGGCGGCTTCCCGGAACGGCCGACCCTCTCCTGCAAGGGGGGAGGCGCAGGGCAATCCTCCGCCGGGCGACGCTGGCAGCCCCTCCCTCCCTCTCTCCCTTCCCTGGCCTCCCCCGCTCCAGCGCAGTGGTTCCTCCCTGCGCATGCCAGTTGCTCCTCCGGAGAAGGGAGCAGCCCTTTCGCCATGAGCTCCGAGGACGAGCAGAAGCGGCGCTTGATCCGCGAGCGGATTCGGGATTTCCCGGACTTTCCGTCGCCCGGCGTCCTTTTCCGGTAAGGGGCCGGGAGCTCCGCGGGGCGGGGGCGTCCCCTTCCCTGCCCTCCTGCGCGGCCTTTGGGCAGAGCCGAAGAAGCCGCCGGAGCGCCTGAAATGCCCATTGCCCGGGCCGGCCTGGCCGCCTCAGCCGGAGGGGAATCAGGCGAGCAGATTGCACCTTGTTGGAAGGCGCCCTTGGCGGAATCCGAAAGTGGGACTCCCCCGCCGTCTCCCCGAGAGACCCGAGAAGCCCCTCCCCCGGGCCCCTTCCCCCCCCCCCGCTCTGCAGCTGCGGGCTCTGCCCTCTTACCTGGCAGCTCCCCCGGCCCGTCTCTCCCGAGCTCTTTCACACGCGCCAGCACGGAACAGAAGCCAGGACGGGTTGAGGAGCCGCCGCGGGAAGAAGGTGCTTGTTGGAGGGGATTATGGGTCTCTCGATGGCCGTACCCCGAGCCTCTTGGCTGTCCAGCGGCCCCTTCCACAGCTACGTAGCTTCCCATTTTCGGGAAGGGGTGAAAGGAACTCCTAGAAACGGGAACTCGTAGCAGTTTCCCACACACACACTTTGAATCACCTTGGAAAGTCAAGCAGAATCAAACCAGGCTCCTGGGCAGTCTCCCAGGGCAGCCCCATGTAAAAGCAGACCCTCCCCTCCCCCTGCCACCCACACCTTGAATTGTAGAAAAGTGGGATTGTGCATCTTCCTTGGCACTGAAAAGTGTGCCAAGGGGGCATTTCCAGCCTTGTGGCGTCCCTCCCCATCCTTTCCTTCTCCCCCCCGCCCCCAGGGACATCAGCCCCATGTTGAAGGACCCCGTGGCGTTCAAAGCAGCGATCGACCTGCTGGAATCCTATATCAGGGCCTCCCACAAGAACATTGACTACATTGCAGGTGAGTCACAGAAAGAGAGAGGTTGTAGCCTCAGTTGTGTAGCTTTGGGATGGGACACAATTGATAAAGAACGAGGCCCCTTCTCCTCTCTGGAAAGAGCCCAGCATCTGACCTTCTGCCTGTCAACTCTTCCCTCTTCCTGCAATTTGGTGACAGCTAATTCTCAAAAAGTCATAATAGCTTAGTGTCTTAGCTTTTGTTGCTGGCATAATGCTCTTTTTATTGCATTGTCCTGTTTCTGTCTTCCTTGGAGAAGCTCACCAACCCCTAAACTTTCTTGTCCGCTCCAAAGAAAGTCTGAACTTCGCTTTCTCCCAATTGTGCCAAGTTTTTTATGGAAAGATGGTGGTTTGGTTGACCACCTTCACTCAGGCACAGGTGTGTTTCATCACCTGCTGCTTGTAAAGACCCCCTCCTGATGGACTTGCCCTCCTTTGCTCTGTCCTGCCAGGCCTTGATTCCCGCGGCTTCCTCTTTGGGCCAGTTTTGGCCCAGAGGTTGGGGGTTGGATTCCTGCTCATCCGCAAGAAAGGGAAGCTCCCGGGAGCCACCGAATCCATCTCCTACGCGCTGGAATATGGCAAGGTGAGTTTGTGCAGCTCCTACAAAGTTGCACCAAAGTTGTGGGTGCTGCAACACTGGAGGTTTTTAAGAAGCGATTGGACAACCATTTGTCTGAAATGGTATAGGGTCTCCTGCTTGTGAAGTGGGTTGGACTAGAAGACCTCCACGGTCCCTTCCAACTGTTAGTGGCTTTTGGCTGACCTGCCAAGGGCAACCTGTGGGATTGGGGTGAAAGGCCGTTTGTTCTCCTCCTTCCTGCAGGCGGAACTGGAAGTCCAGAAGGACGCAGTGGAGCCAGGCCAGAAAGTCATCATAGTGGACGATCTGCTGGCAACGGGAGGTAAGGGATTGCTGGCTTCTTGCGACACCAGGACAACTCTTGCAACTTTTGAATTGTTTCGAGATGCTTTGCAACTTCTGCTGCTGTAGGATATGCTGTGCCATGTGGTGGGGGAAATTCGGGGATTTCCCGGGAGTGTGCAAGTGAACTCAATCGTAAAGAAAGAAGAGGTGGGGGTGGAGAATTCAGGCTGTGGTTTTGCATGGCAATTACAACCTCCTTTTTAAAAGTTCATTTTTATAGCAAAAAAAAAAGAGGCTAGCCTTATCAAAGTGTCTTCAGCCACAATATTGTTTCTAGTGCTTAAGAACTGTGAAGGATCAAATGGGAGGTTAACACTTCCAGCCTACTGCCTCCATATGGCCACCATCTCTGCCTATTGCAAGCCTACAAGTCGGGCAGGATCTATTCCTTCGAGTCCCACCTCCACAACTGGTAGGGAGAGAAGGATGGCACCTAATCCAGAAGCCACGTGGCCATCATAATTGGCATCCAGGTTGGTAGTGTGGCAGAAGTGCTGAACTGGGAGCGGAGTGACCTCATGCTCTTGAAGGAAAGGCAGGACCTAAATTTATTGTAATATTTTTCCATCGTCCTCTTGGCCCCCCTAACAGCTCCTCTCCCTCTTTCCCTCCCAGGTACCATGCGAGCTGCCTGCCAGCTGATGACAAAGCTGCAGGCCGACATCTTGGATTGCCTGGTGCTCATCGAGCTCTCCTTCCTCAAAGGTGTAGAGGCCCTGAAGCCTTTCCCCCTCTACTCACTCTTGCAATACCACTGATACCTTGGGTTAGTCCTCCCCGCAACTCGGCCCCACTGTCCAATTTCCGAGTCCTGAACTTCCCAAGGTGGGGGAGGGTTCCACTTCTCTGCATGTTGGCCAAACCTTGAGCAATCCGGAAAGTGCTGGGTATAGTTCCTTACATGGTTAAACAGCATGCAGAGTACCCTAAATACATTTTGCAACCTGAACCAAGGGCAGCCAAAGATCTTTGACAATACAGCCCTCTGGTTATAGCTGGAGCACGTGTTTGATCTGTTCCCGGGAAGGATGATGTGGACTCTGATGTTCATCTCAAATGCATTAATGTTCCCTTCCAGAAGCTAAAGGGAAATAAGATGGGCCCACTGCCTCCAGAAAGCCAGTTTGCTGGGTGGGTCTTAAGCAACCCAACCACAAAGCCATTTGACTTCACTCTTAATCAGTCCTGCGAATGTTTCTGCCAATCCCACTTCGATAAGCCCAGCTGGAGTAGAGGCTAAACGTGTCCGTCTGCATAGTTTGGATTACTTACTGGGCAAGGATGTGCTTTTTCCTAGCTGCCCTGCAAGGGGGGAGTTGTTTTGTGACTAGAGGGCTCCTCGTCTTGCTATCCTAGAAATCACTGGAAGGAAGGAACACTTCTGTAAAACTATTTTGCTATTAAAGACACACTGCTCTTGTACCTGGCCCTGATGGGGTTTCTTGAGGCCCTGTGGGTCACAGGTCTGCTGTTCAGGGGTCAGACATGCCAAGGGGGCCAAAAGCCTCAGTGGAACTGCTCAAGGGGTGTCTGAATAGAAGCGTTCATGCTCTGGAACCAACCTTGGGCTTCTGTTTGCACTTAGGAAGGGGAGGGGGTAGAGATGTGCTTGTCCAGCTTCAAATAAGTGGAGTTTAATGCCAAGTTTCGTATGCAAATCACATTTCAAGACAGAACAAGCCTTTCTTTAAAAGAAAAAAAAATCATTCCTCCTTGCTTTCGACTCATGGACAGGATGTGGGATTCCAACCTCCCCCCTCCCTTCCTGGAAAAGCAGCCACACCTTTTCCAAACTGCCCAAGAGACAAAAATGTTTTGTGCCTTTAAAAAAGTGGTTTGTTGAATCATGTAATGACGCCCACCCTGTCATGGCTCTGCCAAAAAGCTTGTGAGTTTTCCATTGGAGAGAAAATCCACCCTCCTATTTCTATCTAGAACAAAGACAAAGGCCTATGCTTCCCCAAGGACGTCCATTTTCTGGACGTCTCTCCCCCCCCCCCCCCAAAATCAGAGTTTCTCCTCTTCCCGCTTTCTCGCAGTTAGCCTCTCGGTTATGATATTGAGGTCCATGGCTTTGTCCAGCTTCAGGTAATTCTCTTGGCGAATGGCAAGGATGCGCACCCAATCCGGCAGGAGCTCTGCGAAGAGGTGGAGGTGTTTTTCCATCTCTCCTGCAGGGGAAAAAGGGAGACTTGGGTCACAGAAGAAGACTGCCATCAATTGTGAAGAGTGTCCTGGATGGGCGGGGGCTTCCCAAACACCAGGGAAACCATTGCTGGAGGGTGAGGGGGTCTAGGCCCCTTTCCCAGGGGAAGCACCCTGGGAGGACTGGAATCTCAATTCAGCAGGACAGCAGTTCTTCCGCAGACCAAATCTCCGGCCTGTTTCTCCAGCTGAATCTTTGGAAACCGACTGAAAACCATGTGGCACTAAATGTAATGCAATGCTAGATTTAGATGGACCCATCAGGCCAAACTTTTAAATGGTTTAGAACAGGGATGTCCAATGCTGGCAAGTTCCAAGACTGGTGCATGACATGGCTGGCAGGCTGGGAAAACTTGTGGACTTAAAAGAGATGGCTGGTTGATTGGGGAATTCTGGGGAATTGAAATCCGCAGCTCTTTAAGACCCTGGAGAGGACTTGTTGCTCAGCAGGGGAACTCTCAGTCCAGGCTCTCCTGAACTGGTTTTCCTGTTGGGGTTGCGGAGTCATTTGGGCTGCCAAAGGCAGTTGGGCTTTGTGGTTACTGAGTAACTAGTTGCCAAAGGGCAGCGGGCAGCCTCCTCCCTCCCCTGCGCCTGCCTTACCCGTGGGCATGAGTGCCTGGTAGCTGTCTATCATCCGCTTGCATGCCACCTCCATGGAGAGGGCCTGCTTCTTTTCTGCCACAAAGACGTTGCGCAGGATACGGGCCATCTCCGGCAGACGGGCCAGCATCGCCAGGCGCTGCTCCTGCTGGGGGTTCCGTGTCATCAGCGCCTGCAGCTTCTGAGCCTCCTTGGCCCTGACCTGGGGAGAGAGGCGGTGGGTAAGGGGACGCTCTTTGGCACCACTGCTGTAATTCCAGCTGTGGGCATCTGGTGCCAGGCAAGCCTGCTGGACGGTGCCCAGCTTTGACTTTTTCCTATAGCATGTTTCCCCAACTTTGGCAAGACCTGTGGACTTCAATTCCCAGAATTCCCCAGTCAGCCATGGTCTTAAAAGTCACCAAGGTTGGTGGAAAACCTGTTCTACAGAGTAGGGGTGGCCATGGCCAACAACTTCTACTGGTGGGCTTGGGTGGGTTGGAGGTTGGGAAAGGGCCCGTCCTCCCACCCCCAGAGGAGCAAGAGATACAAGCTTAGTTGAAGGTATTGAAGGCTGGACCTCAGGCAGGTCAAGATGCGCCCTGGGAACCTGGCAGTGCCCTGTGTTGGCAGCAGCCACCGCTCGAGGGGTGGGAAAACTCACCCTTTCTACTAAGGACTGTGAGACGCCTTTCAGGCTGTTGGGGGTTCCGGGCAGAGCTGGGCGAGGAGGCTGCGGGGTGGAGGGGCTGCTGTCTGCCGTCCTTAGGACCAGGTTGGTTAACGCCTTTTCCATCTGTTTCGGGAGGCAAAAATGCAGGTGCTCTTTTTAAAAACCATTTGCAAAGGCTTGTGTGTGTAGATCAACCTGGGGCAAAACTGCCCCCCTCCCAGGCTGTACCTTGGGTGTCAGCATGCCTTGTGCCTTGGCCAGCACCTCCTGCGCGGTGGTGACCCTGTCCACGTGGGGAGGCTTGGGCAGCTCAGCGGGCACGACATCGGGCACTTCGTCTACCCGGAAGCGAGGGTGCCAGCGAGTCAGCTCATCCTCCTCTATCACCATTGGAGGGTCCAGAGAAGCCAGGAACGCCTAGCGGGAGGCCAAGCACAAGACTCAAGACATGGGAAATGCCACCTTCCTGCCCTGCCAGCAAGGGAGGAAGTGGTGCCAAGATTCCCCCCAGAAGTGCTTGCCTTGTGGTGCTCCTTGACCCTGGCCGTCAAGTTCTTGCAGAAGATGCTCCGGCGTTCCATCAGCCGGGATGCGGTCAGCTTCTCCCCTGGGAGAGAGAGGAGGAATCGGCGCACAAGGGATGTTCAGCATCCCACTCCCATCTTAGCCCCCAATCCAACCCCACACGCTTTAAGGAAGCGAGGAAGGTGGTGGCATCCAAACTGACATTAGCAGGTCCTCGTTTCCTGACAGGAGCTGGGGCAGAAAAAGCTTTCTTACTAGAGGAAAAAGCCCAGACATCCCTGCAGACAAACACCGAGGCTGAGCTCACACAACATGCGTGGGCTAGTAAAGCGTGGCACCTTTCCTTGGTTCTCAGCGGCTGCTGTACAATGCAGGTGGCCTCCCGCCCAGACCCACCTGTTCCCAGCCCTGGTTCGAGAGTCAGCTGGTAGCTGCCTCGCTTGCCCGGTCCACCGAAGGTAGGGATGTTTCTCTCTTGGCGCAGAACGTAAGAAGCTGGGTACACCGTTTTTATCTGTCCCAAGTGCCGTTCTTCGAAGCGCCTACAGGACAGGAAGCAGATTAGTGGGCAACATTAGCTTTCTGGAAGACCACAACCAAGCCTGGAGCGAGCCCTGCGTGGATATGAAGCGGTATCCTTGCATAAGCCCCACGGAAAGCTCCAGTCTTGCATCTAAACAGGTGTCCAATCTTCACCTGTTGGCTGGAGAACTCTGGGAGTTGAAGTCCACAAGTCTTAAAATGGCCAAGGTTGGACACTCCTGGTATAAAGCCATGCTTGCACAGGTGCCCAGAAGTCTCCGATCCAGCATCTGGAAAAAAACTCACTTGCGCATCATCTCCTGCACGCCTTGCTTGACCTTGGCAAAGGTGGCCGCTTCCAAGCGGTTGAACATCATCGCCACAATGGTGTCCGTGTTGCGGAACATCTCAGCCAGCACCTTGTATTTGTACGGCAGCAGCAGACCAGGGGGCACATCTTCTGCGAGGTTGTGGAAGCGCTGGTAGGCCGGCACCTTCTCACTAGCCAGGAGGGGGGGAGAGGCTTCAAATGGTGGGCTTCTCAATCCGGCCAACTGAATCAGACCTGCTCTCAGGTGAGCCAGTCATGCCAGTGACCCAGACCCCCCTCCCCCCAACTCTGCTTCAGGATAGGCAGAGCTATTTTCCCACCTGGTCTCTGCTGTGGATTCCAGATCCTTCCTTTCCTCTTTTGGGGAGAGTTTCCTCTGGCGAATCTGGGATTCCAGCAACCGGGCCCGTTTCAATCGGCTCTTTAGGTTGCCGCCAGATTCCAGGTTGGCAGCTCCGCCCTTGATCTTCTGCACCAGGCTGTGGATCTTGCCCAGGTGGCCCTTCAGCTCCAGGAGCTGCTTTTGGGGTGCATTCTGCGCAGAAGGTGGGGATCTCAGCAAGGTGGCTGCCCCCTCCTCCCTATTTGCTGGGCTGAGATTGAGCAACGAAGCAGTGCCCCCTTTGCAACCCACCCCCAGGGAAAAAGCAACATTCAAAGCTGCATTAAGAGGTAGGGGGAAGGCTGGCCAGGACACAAAGATAGGGAGAGGCAGGGTGAGCAGGATTGGTACTGATATCTTAGGTCAACTCAAGTCTGCAATGCAGGGGTGTCCAATTTTGACAACTTTTAAGCCCTGTGGACTTCAACTCACCTTCTCCTCCGGACTGGCCACGGCCACTGAGGTTCCCCCCAACTTCAAGCCAGGCGAGAGAATCTCATTCACCAGCTCCTTTGCTTCCTTATCCAGGGAGGAGGGGCTAGAAGGCCCCAGAGCTGCAGTGGACGTGGGGCAAGCAGAGACCTGAAACAGAAGCAGACCCCCAGTCAACCCTCTGGGTTCACACACACACGCGTATCACAGGCTGCTGGCGCTCAAGAAAACCTGGCTGAGATGGGGCAAAACAGAGAAGGGGAGGCAGATGCCCAGAAGCCACTTTGTAGGGGATAGGCGGCATAAAAATGTAATAAATAAATACAAATCATGCCAGTCTCTCAGAGCAGGCAGCCTGGAAAAGTTGGGCAGATTGGCCGGATTCGGGCGGTTCTGTTCATACAACCGAGCATCAGCCCGGGTTAGAGACCTTTCTTTAAAACAACGCCGGAGCAGCATCAGAGCAACATGTGGAGACCCTCCACCCCAGCCGGAGCGGGTCACGGGGAGGGGGCTTAACCCGACCGGGCTCAACATGGCTGCGTCCAGAGCGCCCCTCCGGGGGCAGCGTCCAGCCCAGACCGGGGCTCGGATGCCGACAGCGGCTTTTCAACGCTAACGAGGCGGCAGGCCGTCAATCCGGATCAAGGGAGCCTGCAAGAAGAGCCATGGGAGGGGGGGCGTTGAGCCAAGAGGGGCCACTCACCACCGTCTCCTCCTCCTCCTCCTCCTCGGCCATCAGGAGCCTCTTCCTAGCCCCGCCTTTGGGCAGGCGGCGATGCGGGACGACGGGGATCCGCTCCGCTTCCAGCTCGGGCTCCGAGCGGCGCCTCTTCCTGCTGCGCGGCCCGGCCGGCGGGGGTCCGGAGCCGAGCGGGGTCCCGGGCGGAACCAGCTGCGGCTTCTGCTCGGGGCCGGCCCAGTCGCCGCCCGGCTCCAGCACCGGCTCCCCCGCCGCCCCCTTCTGCCGCTGGGCGCCCCGCGGCTGCCCCGGCCCGGCCTTGCTCTGCGGGAAGAAGCGGGTCAGGCGGAGCTGCGCCATCTCGGCCGGCGCTACAATGTGGCCACTTTCGCGGGCTGCCTAAACCCCGCCCCCTCTTTTCCCGCGCTGCGCTCTTAAAGGCGCCGCGTCGCCTGGGACCTTCCAGATGTGCACCAGCGCGACTCCCGGCCGGCCTCGCTTCTCGGGAAGGCCGCGGGGGGGCAGTCACGATCTCTTGCCGGCTTTAGGCCGCAGCCCCCGGTAGGGGGCGGTTCAGGCGACGGTTGCAGCCCCTGCCAAGGGACCACCCCTCACACTCGGGTTCAGGGCACCGTGTGAACTCGCCTTGCCTCGCTTTCTGCACCCCGTTTGTCTCGTTCAAGGAGGAGGCCGGGTTCAGGCGGTCCTATCCCACGCCAGCTTCCCCGGGTCAGAGCTCTGGAGCAAAGGGGCGCCCTCCCCGGGCCCTCAGCCAGGACCCTGCAAGGGGCCGATTGGAAGCCTCTTCGTCCCACCCACGAACTACACCTCCCAAGTAGCTGCCGCAGGCCGGCTTTCCCCGAAGAACCTAATGCTGGCCTCTTTCTTTGGGGCTCAGTTCGGAATCTGAACCCGTGTCTCATTCGGAAGGCCTTTCAGAAAGCCTCTAAATGCGCGTCAGGAAACTCCGCTCCAGGGCTGGTTTCCGAGAAGGCCTCGGCGCCCCTCGCTAGTTTAAACCGGGGCTGGCGGGGGTTTCTGCTGCGCTGCCCGAAGCAACCCGGCAGGGTCCCGGCTGAGGCGGCGCTTTGGGGCCTCCGGAGCTTCTGCGGCTGGGAGCGAGAAGGCCGGCCTGGATTCCAGGTAAGGCCAGACGGATACCCGCAGGCCTCCAGACGGCAGAGGGGGCGAGAGCAGGTGCTCCATCTACCGCGGAGCTCAGGTGGGCCAACCGGGGATTCTGGCGGGGCCGGCAGGAGGAGCTGCCCTTTTGAGCAGCTCAGGCGGGCAACCGTCGGCGGAGGAGAATCGGGGCCAACTTCGGCTGAGGGAGGGAAGCAGCCCCCGAGCCTCGACGGTGGGAGCCTGATCTCCGCCTGATTCCAGGCTAAGCAGCCGGGGCTTTGGAGGGTCTCCCCGTCTGGATCCTATGTGTCGGGCCGTTGCAGCGGGCACTAGGTGGTGCTGCCGCCCGGGGAATAGCACCGGGGGAGGGGAGGGGGCGGCCCCGGCGGGTGGGCGGCGGCGGAGGCGGGCGGGTCTGAACTGGCACGTGCGCGGCCAGAGAGAGCCGGGACATCGGCGGCCGAGCGAGGCTGCGCTCCGCGGAAGGCAGGCAGGCAGAGGCTCGGGCCGGCTGCGGGGCAGAGCCGAGACCGCCCCCCGCTCCTCCCCCGGGGACGGGCTGAGCTTCGGCGGGCCGCGGGCGAGAGAGGGCGGCAGGGCTCGGGTGGGGCGCGAAACCGACGGAGCCGCCGCACTGCGCCCAGCCAGGCGCCGCTTCGGGACTCGGAGCCCCGAGCCGGGACAATGCCGACGGCCGCCCGCCGACCCTGCGACTGAAGCCGCGCCGCGATGGAGCTGCGGGTCCTGTGCGGCGTCCTCTACTGGCTGCTGCTGCCGCTCTCGCTGCTGGCCGGTAAGTGGGGCCTGCCCGGGCGGGCGGGGGGCATCGCCCGCCTCTTTCGGCGCTTTGGCAGCCGGTCCCGGTCGCGCCCCGTCGCACTCCGGCCGCGAGGCTGCTTCCTGCCTGAACGAGCCGGAGGGGTGGAAGGCTGCTGCGGACGGTCTGTGTCGGGGAGGGCTGGACTAAATGACCTTTAAGACCCCCTCCCGAGCCCGCAGAAGCGCATTAGCTGGCATGTAAGGGCTCGAGGCTGGCTGGTGATCCGTCAACCCATCACCACCACCCACCCGAGAGAAAGGGCTGCGAACTTCCCGGTGGAGCGGGCGACCTGAGGGGAGGTCTGGCCGGGCTGGGCTAAAAGCCGCCATGGCTGCAGCTGCCCCCAAGTTCTCCTTGGCCCTCCTCGCGGGGGGGGGGAGCTGCTCTTCTCCTGGGGAGGATTTGTATTGCACGCACACCCAGCACTGGCTGTGCCTGCAGAGGCGGCTGCGGAGAAGGAAAGTTGTCAGCTTCGGCTGCTGGAGCCCTTCCAACCTGTTAAAGAAACCCCAGAGGAATGTTGCAGGCGCCCAGGTCAGAATCACCTGGTGGGAGCCGGTTAGTCATTAAAAACAGCCTGGCTCCTGGTTGCTGTGGTTGTACTGAAGCCTAAACCAGCCAGCCAGTCTGCTGGAAGTGCCCAAAAAAAGTCAGAACAAAGGTTTTTGCCAGTCAGCCCAGCAGCTCCCTGGGTGAAAGTAATTGGCTGGGTAGGTAGGTGTGTTGTGTGAAGGTAGCAATTACATGTGCTCACATAGTGGTGACACATCTTGAAAGCTGCATAGTTCATATGGTAGAGTGACTTCCTTATTGAAGGAACTGAATTAGTGGGGACTCGGGGAAAATGGATTTTGCAGGTCACTACAAACATAGGGCCCGGCAATTTAGGGGTGCAGATTCCAAAAGGCAATGTCCCATTCTGGGGACCCTCAGGAATGAAACAGAATTGCTGGAATCACAAACCTCCCTTCAAATGCCTGCTGCGTTAGGTGAAGGGTCAGCACACAGATTATGAATTCTGATGACCAGAGGCTGGATGGAGGGAAATGTGTGAACAGTGACTCTTGTGAGCTGACAGGGAAGAAAAGAGGGAGGGGTGATAGAAATGTGTGAGATTTTGCAGGGAGCAAGAGCTCTCCCCTCAAAGTACAGTGGAAGAAGAACGGGAAATTCCTGGGAGTTCAAGCGCCCCCAAATACAGCCCCATCCTCTGGGCTTGAAGGAAACAGACAGAGGGTCCTCCCAGATCCTGCTTTGGCTCCTCACTAGTGACAAGATGCGGGAAATACTTGAATGAGGCTGTGTCAGAAGATGCTACGGCATGTGGCCTTTCCAGCGGTGGAAAGACCGGCAGACATCAAAGTGTGAGGTAGCCTTGCCTTCCCAGAGTCAAAGGGGAAGAAGCCCAAAATCCACAGAGAAGCAGAGGTAGGTCATCAGCCAAGAACCTGGTGGCTTCTGTACTTAATGCTCAGAATTGGCTTTCTCTGTCTCTGGCACTATCAGCAATTCCAGGGAAGTTCTAGAAGTCTGAACTGTTATTGTTCTAGGGTAGACTCCCCTTTCAGCCAGAAGCAAATGCCCCAGGGATGTGGAGGCCTCCTTCAGTGGCCGTGAACGCTTTCCTCTTTAGTCATAACCAGGGCAGCCTGTGCAACCAGTTTTTCACAGGCACTTCTGGTCTCCCTCACTGTGGCTGCACTGCAGTTAGTAGGGTGAACGGCCCTGGGGAGATGGGCCCCCGGCTTGCATCATGGAGACGGCTCATGAGTTTATGTTGTTTGTGTGATGATCGCTTTACCTTACGTCTGTCTTAAAACAGGCACACACAGGTACACATACTCAGGAATGTGAACTTGAGTATCCCAAAAGCTTCTTTTGCTGAAATCTGTTGTGAAACAAGGTGATGCAAATTTCTTAGTCTGCCTCTTACTCCATTTGAGGATTATTCTGATGGGGAAAAATCTGTCCCATTAGAAGGCTTTACTGCAACCCTCTCCTCCTCTCCCCCCCCCCCACCCCTGTCTGCCTTAATTTTCGTGGTTTATTCTCCCAGGTCGAAGGGCAATGAATGTGTCCATCCAAAGAGATTCAGCCTTTTCTCTCTTTTTCTCCCCATTCCCAACACACACACACACACACACCAGTGTCTGAAAATCCCTATGTAGCCAATCTGTTTTACACAAATATATAACTAACACATACATCCCTGCCCATCCTTGGACTGTTGTGAAGGCGCAGCAGCCAGTTTATACAGCAGCAGCAGCAGGAAGTGGAGAGGGGGCTGCGTCCATCCAGGTTGTTCAAGGGAGAGAAGCAGGAACATCTTTGAGGGTCTCCAGTGGTGAACGGCTTGAGTCTCTTCAGTGTGTGCTACTGATTTTCCTCAGACCTGGTGGCCATTCCCTTTACTCTGGCTGTGCAAGGCATTGAGTTTTTTTTTTTAATCCTGCCTGTTGGAAAATGGTTGCATGCTTACACACTGGAAAAAGGAGGAGGCTGGCCAGCACTTCCTTCTCCTCCCCCCCCCCCAACCCCAAGCTCTTTGCAAATTGTGGTGCTTTGCTTCTCACCCAGAAACCCGTTTTCAGCAATAAGCACTTTTTAAAGTGCTCTTCGACCTGAAACCTGCTTGGCTCCCGTGAATTGTGTCCTTTGCAGAGATTTTGGAAGAGAAGGTTATCTTGCACGTGACCTGAGAAAATAGTGGTTTGCACACGTGAATTTCATATCTGTGTTTTTGCAAGTGTGCAACTGTGCCTTTAAGGCAGGAATGATAACTTTTGAACAAAATGACCCCCCCCCCCGCCCAGTGAAGCCAGATACTACCATACCAGCGGTTCAAATAGCCCGGATTTGGCTGCTCAGACTGGGAACGATGGACTCTGTAGTAGAAGCTTGTAAAAAAAACTACCAGGACGGGCTCCTGGTTAGAGAGGCCTTGTGGTGACAGATGGTATTGCATGCAAGCAGAGCAGTCTATATTCAAAATACACTCTCTTTCTTACAGCCGGATGAGATGAAAGCATATTCTGCAGTAATCAAAGGCTTAGACTCATAACTCATCCTTCTAACCCCGCTTTTGGGGGAAGCCCCCTTGGCAGCTGCCTTTGCATTCCAATAAGATCAAGTCAGCAAAGCAGTAGCTGTTTCAAGGAGGGGCATAGCTGGCTGGGGAATTCTGGGAATTGAAGTCCACACACCTTAAACTTATGAGGTTGAGGAATACCGTTGCAGAGAAAAGGGGCAGTTCTTTTGTGCCTTGTCAGACTGTGTGTGTGTTGGGGATAGGAAGTCAGTGGTTAAGAGTGGATTCTTTTTTGAGTCTATAGATGTGGAGAGAGGGTCAAGCTGCCAAGACAGATTGAGTGGTGAATGCATGTGTGTGTGTGTGTGTGTGTGTGTGTGTGTGTGTGTGTGTGTGTGTGTGTGTGTGTGTAATGATGCAGAGGCATGTCAGCAGGCACCATACCTGCATATGGATGCCCTGGTGCTAGTCAGTGGCTGAGATGGACCAGATTCTTCCTCTTAGCTTGCCCACCACTTGTGTTTGGAGTTCAGAAAAAGTGCTGTTGAAGTTTCATTTCTGGTCAGAGCCGCGTGGCCTGGTGGAGAAAAGAAACTTGCAATATTTGGGGAGCCTCAGGCCAGCAGGGAGCCTTTCCTTGCAGCTTGCCTTGGCAATCCAAGGCTAATTCCTTGACTGGCAAAATAAAGTTTCTGTGGGTCTCTCTCTCGCTGCCTGTCCTACTGGTGACTCACAATAATCTCATAATAACTACACCTGCAAATGTTGCTCTGTCCAGAAGCAGTTTTTTTAGGCCACCATTCCTGACAAGGACACGCTGCAGAAACAGTAGACCTGTTTACTTCCATTACACAATCCGACGGCTTTTCTGCAACCTGGATGCGTTCAACTTTTTTCAACTATTTATAGTTTCAAGATTTGGCCTTAGCTGCCTTGAATGCCCTTTGGCCTGCAAGAGTGGTGCAAATCTGATAAGGTCTAAGAAAGAGATTTTTCAGTGTTGCCGTGTTTACGGCGCTTAGTTTTTGCCACCTGGATGTGCGGCATCCCACAGCCTCTTTCAGGCTTTAGTCTTGTATGCTAGTTTAGGTCAGGATCCTGTTGCCGTTCCAAGTACGGCAGGCTACTCTGCAGTCCTTACATGAAGAGCTATTCCATGCATGGTGTGTATCTGAACAAGCAAGCTAGGGAAGGCATCTCCGGCCGGGTTGTGGGGCTGCAGTTAAAGGGAGAGGCTGGACATTTTATTTATTTATTTATTTTATTTATTTATTCGAAGTTCTTCTATGTCGCCCTACTCCCTCATTTTCTTGGGCAATGCTCTTCCAGAACCTCAGAATGACTTTGTATAAACATTTCCATAAAATTCAAGATAGGCTACAATGTCTCAAAAAGGTGTAAGACAGTGTTTCTCAACTTGAAGATGTGTGGACTTCAACTCCCAGAATTCTGGATGGCTAGGGAATTCTGGGAGTTGAAGTCCACACATCTTCAAGTAGCCAAGCTTGAGGGTTAGGGTTACACTGGGGCAGGGGTCTGCAACCTGCGGCTCTGGAGCCGCATGCAGCTCTTTGGGCCCTCTGCTGTGGCTCCCTGTCGGGGGATCCCATCACTGAATGGGATCCAGGAGGAGGGGACGACAGAAAGAAAGGGGGACGGGCCTGCAGCGCCCAGCTGCGGCTTTAAAACGTGCACGGGAACTTTCGCCACTCGGAGAATGCTTTTCAATTAAAGCCGTGTGTGTGTGTGTGTGTATCTCTGTCTCTCTGTCTCTTCTCCCTTGGAAACCCGGTGAGAGCGACCCTCCTCTCGCGATCCCCTGGCCGGCTGTGGTGGGGCCGGGAGGGTGCGCACAAATGGGGAGACCCTCCTCAAGCGAGTGCCCGCCCACCCTCTGTGCACCTTTTCTGCACTTTCGCTGAGCCCAACCGCTCGCTTGAGGAGGGTCTTCCTGCTCATACGCACCCTCCCAGCCTCACCACAGCCGGTAAGGGGGTCGCGAGAGGAGGAGAAGGAGGGTCGCCGGAGCCTTAGTGCAGGAGTGAAATGGCCCTATATTTGTCTTCGGGCCACATTTGGCTCAAGGCAGCCCTCTCCTCCCGTGGATCAGAGCTGTAAGCCACATCCTGTTGCTAGGGGCGAGTGGGACAGGTCTCATTGTGGCTCCATGTCGTAATGGGCTCCAGGAGGAGGAGGGGACACCATCTCCCCCAATGTGAAGCGCACTAAAGTTCACTATGGTGCGCAAGGCACTGCAAGAGTGCCTCATGGCCTGCTTGACGCCTCATATCAGAATCAGAGAAGGGGGGAGAGAGTGGGGGACAGAGACATACAGAGAGAGACACACAGAGAGATAGAAAGAGAGACAGAGAGGGGGGAGACATAGAAAGAGAGAGAGAGATACAGATAGAGGGGGGAGACGGAGATAGAGAGGGAGAGGGGGGGAGAGATACATACAGAGAGGGGGGAGAGAAAGGTGGGGAGAGAGACAGGGATACACAGAGAGGGGGGAGAGGGGAGGGAGGGAGAGAGAGGGGGGTCAAAGGGTTTTGTGGCTCCTGGTGTTTTTTAACAACCAGTTGTCTGCCCTAATGACTGGCTGAGTAGGCGTGGTTAGGGGGTCATGTGACTGGGAGTGAGTGAGTGACATTGAGTTGGCCATGCCCACCCAGGTTTTGTGGCTCCCAATGTTTTCTTTTCTGTGGGAAACAGGTCCAAATGGCTCTTTGAGTGTTTAAGGTTGCAGACCCCTGCACTGGGGTAAGAGTTGGAACAAAAACAGGAAAGGTCCTGCTATGAGGACTCCCCTTCCCCCAACTGAATGCGTCTTTGCTGTTTTCTGACTTCTCTGTTCTTGCCTGGATCCCCTATTGGCTCTTTTCTCTTTTAACCCTGAGCTGCACTGGGTGGGAGGCTTCTTCTCTTCTTCTTCTTCTTCTTGTAGAGAGAAATAAAAGGAGACCGTTGGGATTTCAGCTGGCTTGGGAGTGCTTCTCTGTGTCTCTCTTTTCTGATCTTGTGTCTCCCAGAGGTCTCCACCAGGCATCCTCTCTGTAAAATAGAGGCAGCTCAGCTCCAAGGGGGACCCTTACTGCTTTTTCCCCTTTCTGGCTTTTGCTACAGCATTCAGTTCAAGCTTTGTGGGTTGATCCCCTGCAACGTGTACTGTTTGTGTGTGTTTGTGTGTGTGTTGCGTTGGTAATAATGGAGAAATGTGTGACAGCGAGAGCGCTTGTTGTGAAAAGTTTTTTCCCTTTGTTGCCGCTCCATCTGGCACCCCTCGTCTCTTTTCCAGGGAGTTTGGCTAGTTTGCCCTGCCCACAAAGAGAGATTTGTGCCCGGAACAATTACGCTGAAGGAAAAAAAGAGTAATTCGAAGACCAGGGGAAGGGCCGCTTCCCGCCACTTTCTGTCTTTCTTTCTTTCTTTCTTTCTTTCTTCCCTTCCTTCCTTCCTTCCTTCCTTCCTTCCTTCCTTCCTTCCTTCCTTCCTTCCGTCTGTCTGTCTGTCTTTCTTTCTTTCTTTCTTCCCTTCCTTCCTTCCTTCCTTCCTTCCGTCTGTCTGTCTGTCTGTCTTTCTTTCTTTCTTTCTTTCTTTCTTCCCTTCCTTCCTTCCTTCCTTCCTTCCTTCCTTCCTTCCTTCCTTCCTTCCGTCTGTCTGTCTGTCTGTCTGTCTTTCTTTCTTTCTTTCTCCGCTGATTGTTTTGAAAGTCTCTCTCGTGGCAGTAAGAAGGGAGACAGCTGGAGTTGGTTTCCCTCTCACACACTGAACCAGGAAGTTTGCTTCTCTTAACTGTTCGCGTAACATGCGCATCATTAATCATAAACGCTGCACGCAATTACACAGGCGCTGACTGTTGACTTAAGGTGCCACATGTGGGTTTTTTTTAATTAGTCTGGCTTTTTAGCAGTTTGCTGATCAATGGTCCTGCAGTGTAAAGATCTGAGGGTTTGGTTTTTTTGATCTTGGAGGAGAAAAAGAATATTCTCTGAAATGTAAGGACTAGATTGGGAAAAGTGTGATGGATGTTGTAGTCCAACATCTGCAGGATGAGTGGGTTGAGGAATGCTAACAGAGGGAGGCCATGGAGAAATTCTCATTTTACTCCTGAGTAGGTGTGGATGGGGTCACACCGTTAAGTGTGAACATGTGCAATTGGGCAAGTAAAGAGCTGTGGTGGCACAGTGGTGAGAATGCAGTATTGCAGGCTAATTTAGTTCACTGTCAGCAGTTCGATCCCGACTGGCTCAAGGTTGACTCAGCCCTCCATCCTTCCGAGGTGGGTAAAATGAGGACCCCAATTGTTGTGGGAAATTATGCTGACTCTGTAAACCGCTTAGAGAGGGCTGTAAAGCACTGTGAAGCGGTATATAAGTCTAAGGGCTATTGCTCTTGCTACACCTTCCAGGAAGAAGGGCTATTGCTAAAGCAGCAGTTTCTCTTCTGTTTTGTGGAAACGTTCTGGAGGCAGTTGCTGGAGCAGAGCAGAAGGTGGTTTGGGTGGCTTCTCTCCTCCCATGAGACCCTGCCCTTTATTGGGGGGGGGTCTTGGCTGGGGAAGGCTGGGGATCCCGCAGCAGGAGAAGAGGAGCCAGAGTACTTCACTGGGGAAGGCAACCCCTTACTCTTTGGGGTGCTTTCTCCAACCTGCCCTCTTAAACCACAGAAGGGGTGTCTGTAGGAAATGATCAAAAAAACCAAGAGATTAAAAATGGGTGGCGTCTTCCACAGCTTGGGCCCCTCTGATCTTTGGGGCCAGGATGGCTGGGGATTCCGGGAGTTGTAGTTTTTCCCATTGGGGCCCTCGGAAGCCCCCAGCGTTGCTTATGAAAGCAGGGCCTTGGTTCCAGAAGGTGCTGAGGCTGAAGCCTGGATCAAATTAAATTTTGGCTCCTCCAACCGGCTGTCAAGGCCGGGAGATCAAAGAGAGGCTTCTTTGTTTCTCTGGTGGCATCTGCTACTTTGTGTCTTCTTCAATTCCTTTCTAGACTGAGGTATCTGGATGGGAGTATACATTGTGCATGCACACACGCACACACAGTGATTTCACTTCCACCATGCTTCTTGTGAAGTCTGGTAGACACATGTCGATTCTTGGCTGTGGGTGGAGCAGTTAGAGCAGTGGATTTCTGCTGGGAAGGTCTGGTTCATATATCCCCCCCCCACAATACTCTGAAGCTGAGATCTTGGGTTAGTTTCCCCTCCCCCCGCCAGCCTACCTGACAGGGCTGCCGTGAGGAAGAAGGGAGTGGGAAATCTGAAGTGTGACTCTTATGCCCCCACGGACGCTGCAAAGGCAGGGAGTGAGGGATTGGCAAACAGAGTGCCTGCAGGCAGAGCCCTGGACTCTTGGCAGGTCAAGCAAAATCCGGGTCCCATTTTGCTGGTTGGTGACCCAGCAACACCGGATCCCTTTGTTGGATGGATCTCTCTGCCCCCTTATCGCTCATGGTCTTCTTCCCAATGCCTCTCTGGTTGCACCGAGATAGAAAAAACCATCATGGCACGTGGAAAGACAGACGGGCAAGAGCCAGTGCCGAGGGACTGGCCAGAGAAGAGAGGAGGGTGCAGCTGGAGAGCGGGAGGGGCTGGAGGCCCAGGAGGGACCCCCGAGTTTCTCAGGCTGTTAAGGAGACAGTGAGCGACTTCCTCTTTCAGGTGTGTGAGAGTCTGTCAATGTAACTTTACAATAAAGTAGGATTGGCTTACCTGGCTGTGGTTCTGAGGTTGACAAAGAAGAATGTTTCTTTGCGGAGGGTGCAGCTTCTTTACTCTGAATCACTCCCAACTGGCAAGAATTGCGTCTCGGTATTTGGATGGAAGACACAAACAGAGAACAGGTTGTCCTCAATTTACAACCATTCATTTAGGGACCGTTCAAAGTGAAAAAACCGACATGACCATTTTGAAATTGACCCTTGCAGCAGCATCCCCTGGGTCCCGTGGTCAAAGTTCAAACGTTTGGCAACTGGCAGGTACTTATGACGGTTGCAGCGTCCCAGGGTCTTCGTGCGATCCCCTTTTGTGACCTCCTGACAAGCGAAGTCAAGGGGGAAGCCAGATTCACTTAATAACCTTGTTACTAACTTAACCATTGCAGTGATTCACTTAACAGTGGCAAGAAAAGTTGTAAAATAGGAGAAAACTTATTTAAAAGTTTTAAAAGCCTTGCTTAGTAACCAAAATTTGGAGCTCAATTATGATCGTAAGTCAAAGTAACTCAATTGTGGTCGTAAGTTAATGCAGGGGTCCCCAACTCCCCCCCCCCCAGGCTGTGGCTGGGAAGTGGGCCATGCCCGTGAAACCAACCCCTCTCGCCCCACCCACCACCACCGCTGCTGCTGGTCCGGAGAGCCGGAAAGGTTGGTCCTGCTGCCATAATGTACCTTCTGAAGGAGACATGATAGAGCTTCAACAGAGCTGAAATCCTGGGCACTTTATGGACTCCTCCACGGGGGTTTCTTTGAGAAAGGTCTTTCAATATAGTTGACTCTACTGATGTATGACACCCCCTCTCTCCCCTCTGCCACTCCCCACACAGCGCCAGCCCCACCTCCCGCCCACAGCTTTCCACAAATGGGTTGCCACCCTCTTCGCACCACTTTCTTCCTTCGTGGCAGAGAAAGCTGGTGGGTTTCCCCTCCTCTCGGGCTGCGGGGGGGGGGAGGGGGGGGGCTTGGCTCTTCTGCATTTGAAGGGCAGGAGGGGAAGAGAGAAGCTATGGTGGGGGGAGGGAAAGCACGTTCAGCAGCAGCCTGGATGGCTGGAAGGGGAGGGCAGGACCAGGACACTCAGAAGGGGAGGGGGCTCCCTACCCTGCCCCGTGACTCAAGCGGAGGCGGCAGCCACCACACAGCTTCCTGACTCAGTTCCCCGGAGAGCAGGGGCTGCTTCTTTCATTAGGGAAGTCTGAATCAGCCGCCTTGCCTGGGGCCCTCATTGTGCTTGGATAAATTGCAGGGCTGATGTCCACATCTGAGCCAGCAGGAGCCCCCTAAAAGGCTACCCAACTGGGCAGCGGCAGAGCTGGAGACTTCCTGGCCTTGGCGGGGGGGGGGGGAGGGGGAGTCCTATGGGGCATTTCAGCAATGCAGGTTTTGGGGAGTGGGAGGCTGCCAGCCTTATGGCTAGAGGCTACCAGGTTACTTAGAAAAGGGCCAGGGGCTCCTCTGCTCCCCCTGGGCTTCCTCATTCAGCTGCTAGAACAGATACAGGTAGTCCTCAACTTATGACCTCAATGGAACCCAAAATTTATGTTGCTAAGTGAGAAATTTGTTAAGTGAGTTTATTTCACAACCTTTCTGGCTGCAGTTGTTAAAGGAATCACTTCAGCTGTTAAGTTAGTTACACTGTCGTTAAATGAATCCAGCTTCCCCATTGACTTTGCTTGTCAGAAGGTCGCAAAAGGGGATCTTGTGACCCCGGGACTCTGTGACCGTCATAAATATGAGTCAGTTGCCCAAGCATCCAAATTCTGATCACGGGACTCCGGGGATGCTGCTCCGGTGTAAGTGTGTGGAAATTCTTTGAATATTAGTAATTAATATTAATAATAAATAATAAATAATAAAATTAGTGTTAGTTGTACGAAAAACGGTCATTTTTTTGATGCTGTTGTAACTTTGGTCACTAAATGAATGGTTGTAAGCTGAGGACGACCTGTACCCAGGGAGTAAAGTTCACCCAGAGACCTTTCCGTAAATTGGACCCAGGGCTGCTAACTTTAGTTTTTCCTGAAGTTCTGGCAGAATCTGCAACTTGGCCTTCCTTCCTTCCTTCCTTCCTTGGAATGCCTGCTTGTGTCCTAGAGACGGGTTCCACCCTTCCCCATAGTTTATTTTAATTATTTCCTTATTTAAAAGATCTATACAGCCGCCCATCTTAAGCAACTCTGGGCAGCTCACAATAATGAAACCGGTGGCCATAAAACAATCATAACAACAATAAAGCCATAAAATGACAATCCTGTGGCTTAACTGTCCCCATAGGAGGCCCCACAGCAAGCTCAGGTGCCCTCCTTTACCTATCCCAGTGTTTCTCAACCTCAGTCCCTTTAAGTTGTTTGGACTTCAATTCCCAGAATTCCCTGCCAGTATAGCTGGGGAAGAATAGCTGCCTGGGGAATTCTGGGAGTTGAAGTCCACGCAGCTTAAAAGGGCTGAGATTGAGAAACACTGATTTTTGTGCAGTCCTATCCGGGGTTAAAAGCCAGGCCTTAATGGCCTTGTGAAAAGCTAAACGGGTGGGGGCCTGCCAAATCTTGGGGGGGGGGAGCGTTCCCCAGGATAGGAGCAGACACCCAAAAGGCACATTTCCAAGGTTCCCCCTAGAAGACAGGATTTCAGGGGAGCCGTGCATTCAAAAGATCTGCTCTGCCTGAGCCACCAGGGAAGCAGAGAGAGATTTGCCAGTGTCCGGAGCATCTTGGTCGGCCGGTCGCTGGCTGCATTCCTGCGGCCGGCCTCTTCAGGGCCCAGGGATTTCTCTGCTCTTGGTCATTCCCAGGCCTCTGTCCTTACCGGAGATCACTACTAGATGCCTGCATTTCAGAATTGAATTAGTTTCCATAAAAACAGGATGGGATGGATAGGATGGTCCCTCTGCTCATTTGTATTTTTTTCCATGAAGCCGGAAGCCCAGAGCCAGGCCTGTCTCTCTCTGTGTTCTTTCTCTTCCTTTTGCTTTTTCCTCAGAATAAGGCCAGTTTGGTGTGAGTAGATAGACCTCTTCCTCGCCTTCCCTGGGAGAGCCGAGAACTGGGGTCTGCCTTTCCATAAGCACCAATTCGGTGTTTCTCTAGCTGCTAAAAGGAAATTGGCACCTGGGCTTAGATTTCTCTGAAGCTGAATCCTTCAGCTTCAAGGAGGGAGGGGAATTCTTCCCCCCCCCCCCCAAAAAAGAACAGGGCATGTTGCACCCACCTCTCCCCAAATCCCAAACCAGTTAAGGCTTCCCCTTAAGAACGAGACTTCTGATCCCATGACTGCATGAGTGAGTAATCTACTCTTCGGCCTCTGCTTCTAATCTGCAGTCCAACCTTCAGAGACTCTGTCTGTGGATCTAGTTAAACAGAAGTGCCCAACCTTGGCAACTTTAAGACTTGTGGACCTCAACTCCCAGAATTCCCCAGCCATCGTTTTTCACCTTAATAAGTTTCTCTACTGGTACCCAGTTGCCCCAGATTAGGAAATCCAGATTATTTTGATGTCTGAGCTGTCTCCTGGAAACAGAGGCTGTGAGCAAAAGGGGATGCCTTGGAAAGTGGGGTTGAGGCCTGTTTTGGTGTCTGCAAAAGTGACTTGCATGCCTTGGAAACATTGGAACGTGCCTCACTTGGAAGCACAAAATGCATTTAAAAAACTTAAAAGTGTATCTTTCCAAGGAAACAAGGAATCATGCTGACTTTGTAGTAATAAATAATGTTTGCTGTTGCAAGCTTGCTTGTCATTTCAAGTGAATTGTCCAGGAAATTTGGCAAGTGTTGCTCTCAGACGTAACCATAAGCAATCATCATTTCTCCTCCTCCTCCTCTTCCTCCCAGCAGGCCAACTTCTGTCACCTTTGCCGCACTGTTGTGCCCAACAGAATAAAGTGGCTTGGCCTGCAACCCCCACGGCCTGGCCTGTAGAAGCTGGCTCCTCTCCCTCACAACCAAGCGTGCTCCTTTCTCCCCCTTGCAAGAAGAGCCTTCTTCAGACAGCCTCACTTTCCCATCGTTCTGGGCGAGCGCTGGGGCGCGTGCATCAGAACTGCTGGGCCAGCCCAGTGATGTGGTTGGCAGGACTGCCAAGCCAAGCCAAGCCAACCCTCAGGCTTGGAAGGCTCCTTCCTTCTCCTCTTTGAAAAAAAAGGAAAGAAGGAAAAGGTGCATCTGACTGAAACATGTTCTGAGAAAGCACTTTGGTGAGCTCAGCAATGGCAAGAATTAGGTCAGGGAAACTAAAAGCAGGTCAGTGGCTGGAGTGAAAGTCAGCTAAGAAAAACTAGCAGGGAACCGTCCTGGGTTTCCCTGTGGTTTGAGGGCCTTTGCCAGCTCCAAATCTTCTTTTTAACCCTCAAATTACTTTAGAAATTCCAACAGTTCTTTCAAGCTCTCTGACGCATGCTTGGATTATACATTTTAGACAGTTCCTTCTGAAGGTAAACTTCTTCCTGGGGGTGTCTGAATAATCTTTTTCTCCTTTGTCATTGAATTAAATGATAAAAAAGTTAATATTTAAGACAGTGTTTCTCAACCTTGGCAACTCAAAGATGGGTGGACTTCAACTCCCAGAATTCCCCAGCCAGCATGGAATTCTGGGAGTTGAAGTTCGCCCATCTTCAAGCTGCTGAGGTTGAGAAACAGGAATCTTAAGTTCTCTGGGAAGGATAGTCCCAATGGAAGTTTTAGTCATAAGGGATCTTTTTTTTCTTCTGGCCTTGCCTTGCTAACTGACTCTGTCCACCTGGGACAAAGGAAAAGCCCCTCCCCACACATGTTGCCTCTGGCTGGGGAGGTCAGGGGAGAGGCCAGAGGCAGCTGAAGAATGTGGAAAAACCGCCTTTTGGAATGAGGGAAGGGCAATTGGGCTTGGCCTTTGCAGGTGCCCCCCCCCCAGGGAAGATAAACAAGGGGGGACAATGTGGCAGTGAGCCAACTGAGGTTTCCAGAAGGCTGGAGGAGGAGCATTGCACTTCTGGAATTTGGTTGGAGAATGGTCTGCAGAACTGGCTTTTTTGAAGTGCCCCCCCAAAACACAGGAAAGGCTGCTTCTGCTCCCCCTCCCCCCTCCTCTTTGCACCCTGGGCTAGCCTGGCCTGCAGGCCTTTGAGCTGCTGGACAAGGGCTACTCATGGGGGGCAGTGTTTTAGAGCCCCACCATTTGGGGGCTATCCTCTTCCTTTGAGTCTGCCTGTGTGGGGGAAGGGAGAGGAACTTCAATCCGATTCTCTGGCGTTCCAGCTTCTGTCTCTGCCGGGACATGCAGCATTTTCCAAATAGGGGCTAATATGTTGTGAATGGAATTGGAGGCAATGAAAACTCATCCTAAGTGATGACAACTGGAAAAACAAATGTTTTCCTTGAGCCTCAGCCAGGGATGCAAAAGTAACTTGCTTGGTTATCTCCTGTGACTCAAAATTGCCTGCAGGTGACAGGCACAAACCCTTGTGATGAACAGAAGGGCAGGATTCCTACTCTTCTTTTCTCGATTTTGACTCCTTATTCCAATAAGTTGGATACGTGGCTGTGTCTTTATCTGTCCTGCGCCTCTGAGCTGGAGCCCTGGACATCTCAGGGGGATTTGCCTGCAGGACCCCCCCTCCCCAGATGACCACTGTTGCCATAAGTGCAGGTGGTCTTTCTGGAGGCAGGGGAGCCTGGGCTGTGTCTGCAGGGCCTTCTTGACTGGGGAAAGATGGAGCTGCCCTGGCCAAGGAAAATTCCAGCTGGGATTTTTTCCCCTCCTGCCGCTGCTGCTGCTGTTTCTCAGCCCTCCTGCTGCTCCTTCTCCAGGCTGCGTCCTGGTTCTACCTCCTCCTCCTCCTCCTCCTCCTCAACGGGGCAGATTGTTTTCACTCCCAAAATTAAACTGCAATTTTTGCCTAAAAATAAAGCAGTGAGAAGCGTGGGTCTTGTGATTGCAGCTGAGGTCCTGCCGCCAAGCTTGCGCAAGGCTGACCCGGAGGCCCTGCAGTGCACTTCGCACTTCTCCTTGCGGGGGGGGGGTGGTGGCTGCCGAGTGTGCTGGAGTTCAGCGTGGGAAGTGCTGCGAGTTGCTCCCTTCCCTTCTCTGCACAACTGCAGGGACAGATCCCATCGGTGAAGGGAAAAGGGGGATTGGGTGTGTCGGGCTTCGTTGATTTCACACTACACCTGCCACAGCACCCCTTTTCAGTCCCCGAACCACGGAAAGAGACCCAATGGTTGCTAGGTAAATACAGGAACTTCTGCCTAGATTGCTGAAGAACTCCAAGGGTGAAGCTTCTGAATTTCATTGTGCAGCTTCTTTTAAAATAAAACACTTTTCTGAAGATAACATGGCCATTAGTTCTGGAGCAGATTCTGGGTGGTCAGCAGTCAGCCCTGCAATGCAGAGTGCAGGAACCCCCATTTCATGGCCTTTGGGGGAAGAGGCTGGCAGTGCAGGGGCCGAGCCCTCCCCAGGCCAGATGGGGTGAGGGAGTCAGAAAGCGATCGCTGGGCTGGGCTGGGAGCAGCTTCTGAAACCTGCACCAGGCTTTCCCTTAGAATAAATGAAGACTGTGAAACCCTCCCTCCCTCCAGAATCTGCTATGGGTCACTCCTGTTTTATTTTCTATCTGGCTTCTGTCGGCCTGCGCATAATTACCTTCTTGGATGGGGCACCCTGGCTTGAGAGCTGTGATAAATGGTGCTGGCGTTTCTGCAGCCGCCTGCATGGCTGATTGGGCTGTTCGGATGCACTTCCTGGAGCCCAACCGACGGACGACAAGTGGGAAAGACCAGCAGGGAGGCGGCTTGGCTGGTGCAGAGATTAGAGCTGAGGCTACTGCTCAGATGGACCCGGCCTGCCAGGAGGCTAACATTGGGGGGGTGGACAGTTGGAGCTTGCAGGGGTGAAGAAATGCAAGCTAGCTGCCAGTTCTACTACTCTATTTTGCTTGCTCTGCAGCCGAGGAAGAATTGATGACTTCTCCCAAATCCCCAAGAGCTGCTCAGCCACCTTCCCCAAACAACCTTCCTATTTCTTCCCCCTAATCGAAAAGATCCTGCAGTTACCTTTGCAGAGAAAGGCAGGCAGACATCCAGATACCTTAAACAGAACAACTCCTGAGAGCAGCATCTTCCTTCCTGCATAGTCAGCTTGCCTAAAATGCTTACCGGGGGTTAACTGAACCATGGTTTATTTGGATAATCCGATGGCCTGGACTGTGTGGCACAGGTGGACGGGGTTTGCCCTGCAAGGTAGAGTAAAATGTGGCTGGCTAGTTTGTGGTGCTGTGTTGGTATGAACAGAGCAGTTGCTGATCCTAAAGGCCAGGACGATGCTCCTAACTTTTATGGTGAGCCATAGCAAACAGTGCCTCTAACAGGGATTCTCTCTTCACCTGGACTACAGTTATATAGCTCACCTTTAAAGTGTGCATGCCATTAAACCAGTATTTCTCAAACTTGGCAACTTAAACATGTGTGGACCAACTCCCAGAATTCCCCAGCCAGCAAACATTGAGTTAAACCAGGATTATGATACTGGCCTTTGCTTTGGAGGTGGAAAGAGAATAAGACACCCTTGGGCCTTGTAGTGACCACCGATCAGTTAGAGTACAATAGAGTTTTCCTATTGATGATAAAAAGAATGAGAGCCCATATTTGGGAAACGGGATCTTATCAAAGGTGGGTTGAGGATATTTTCGTTCACCAAACATTCAGGGAAGGGCTTGTTTTAAAGCAGAATGATTAAGAAGGAAGGCATTTCCTTCAGCTGTTTGTTCCTCTCCCCACTTTATCTCTTACTTTGGCTAAGTTCGGAGGGAGGCCAGGAGGCTGGCAGGATTGGGCTGGAAGCCGATTGTGTAAGACTCCCTGTTGGAAGTTATGCAAAAGTTCTTCCTCACCTTCGAGACCCAAACTTTTGAAACTCAGCTCAGTGCCTCCAACCTCTATTCTCGGCTTGGCTTTAAGCATCAAACTGGCCTTTTGGTTGCGCAAACCTGGCTATTCTGCTTGTTTTTCCCCCTAGAAAAAAACACTCTCCCTTCTTGACAAGGGAGCAGAGCCAACGACTTTCCTGCTTTGGTGCCTGGGTCCTGTGCAATCTTCCCTGGGGGGTGGGAATCTGCAGGGGTCTCCTCCACCAAAGCAGGAAAGTCAGCCTCAGTCGACAAGTGGTGGGACCCGGCCCAGCCTTACAGCTTCCGGTTCTCCTTTCAAGGGGCTGCTGTAAGGGAAGTTGGGTCAGGTCCCACCACTTGCTGACCATGGCAGGGGACCTTGGAACCCAGAATTGGGGCAAGAGAGGGCTCTGTTAGATTGGGTCTGGGGGAGGTGGAGTTGAGCATCACAGGTCCCCTGCTAAGAGAACCGGATCCCAGCTTCTTGACCAGCAGGAGACGATGCCAGCGGCAGAGCAGGACGTGCGTTCTCCCCGTTACTGGCAGGTTGATTTCATCTGCCCTGCTTTGAAAAGCGATCCTGCCTTTGGCTTCTCTCCGCTTTCACCTCTGCTGTGGATTTCTAAATTAAGGTTATAGTTGAGGGCCAGAAATTCACAGCCGCGTAGCCAGTGCAACATGAATCTCCACACATTAATATCCCCAGGCTTGAGTTCCAAGCCACAACTGAGCTGCGTTGCTGTTTTTGTGCCCCTTGCATTGATTCTCTTGCCACAGAGATTAAGAAGAGGACGTAATTCCTCCCCTTGATAGATTATTATGGGGAGGGCCTGTTACCAGAGGAAAAACGGATGAGGAGGGAAGAGGAGAGCAAAGCAATTCAGGAACCTTCTCCTGAAGTCACAAAAGCTCTACTACGTTTTGCAAACGCCTGGAACCGCTATCTCCGGAACCAAGAACAAGCTGCTTTAATATCTTATTTGTAGGCATCCAGATCTAACATCCCACAGCTTCTGCTGCTGGGGATTATGGAAACTGGAGTCCAAATGATCTGGAGGACACCATGTTCAGTAAGACCTGCTCCGTTGCTTCCAGTCCAGGACCCGTTCTTTTAACACTCAAAGCAGGGGTCCCCAGCCATGGCAACTTTAAGACCTGTGGACTTCAACATGCTGGCTGGAGAATTCTGGGAGTTGAAGTCCGCAGGTCTTAAAGTTGCCATGGTTGGGCAGCCCAGCCTTAGAAGAAGGCAACCTCTACATTCTCCTCCGGATTCTCTGGATAGCTGAGCTGCAGCTGTTTTGTGCAACTCAGGGAAAATGACAGCTCGCTTGGCTGGCTTGGCTCCACCTCTCTTCCCCATCCCCACTCCCCAACCTTCAAGGTTTCTGCCTGTGGAGAGGGATGGAAAAACATAAGCAGAAGAACCTGGAAAGCCCCAAGGAAGAAATTGTTCTTCTCCAAGGTTCCTTCTTTTTGTTCCTTGGGATTCAAGCCAGGGCTTGATTCAGCTGCTGTGGTTCTTTTGTTCGCCAGATGTGGGGTGAAGGGTTGGCCGCTGGTACGTGGAGAAGACATCAGGGGAAGGCCGAGTTAAGGTGACCCACAGCTCCAACTTTCAAAGAACGGACCACAAGAAACACCCAAAGCAGTTTTCCAAACTTGGCAATTTTAAGATGGATGGAATTTAGCTCCCAGAATTCCCCTGGCAGCTGTGGAATATTCACTTTCTTGAGTTTGGTGTCCCCTCCTCATCGCCTCCAACCTTTAGACTCTCCCCCCCTGCCCCCCAATAATCTCTGGCTGCAACCAAAGTGGAAGAATGAATGCAACATCTCTCTTGTTGCACTCACCTCGATTTACGACTGTAATTGAGTCCGGAATTATGGTCATAACTCATAGCAGTCATTAAGCAGGTCAACATGAGACCCTGTCCAATTTTATGAACTTTTTATGCAGTGGTTGTTAAGTGAACCCTGCAGTTGTTAAGTGAATTTTTTTCCCCAAATAGATGTTTTTTGTAGACACCAGAAACCAGCAAAAAATGCCAACAATCACAATTTTGCAACCATGGGATGCTCCAAATAGTTATAAATGTGAGCCAGTTGCCAAACATCCAAAATGTGATTATGTGACCACAGGGGGCGGCTGTTGGAACTTGTGAAAAGAGTCTCATAATTCGAACAGTCACTAAGTGAGTTGCTCACCAAGATAAGTAGCTGGGCCTCACCGCTTGCCTTGAGGAGCTTCCCTATTTAAGCCAGGATTCCAGTTTGCTTGTTCTGCCTCCAAAGACAAATTTATTTCCAAGACCCCCTTAAGGGAGGGAAGCCCAGATCCCTGAGAAATCCTGGGTGATCCTTCTGATCTGTGTGTTGACTGCATTTCCCTCTTTTGCCTCCGCAGCCTGCCTCTTCCGATTCAATGGCCTCTCGCTGGTCTACCTTCTCTACCTCCTGCTCCTGCCGTGGTTCCTGGGCCCCACGGAAGACACCGTCAGAGGTAAGGAAACCGCATTCTCCCAGCTTCCTTCTTCGGGGCACAAACCAGGGTGCTGCATCCCCCCCCTTGGGCCTTCGGAACACATCAGCTTTCTTGCCCATCACTGGAATAATTCTGCAAATGGAGCATATTTTCTTCCCTCTTTTCCTGCTCCTCATGTTTTTGCCTGTTGCATTCTGGCTCTGTGGTTCAGAAGAGAGTTGACCAAAGGCGTATCTTCTAGCTTAATGTTGTATTTATTTCTTTGGAAACAATGGGGATTCAATAAAGAAATGGTTTTCTTTGCTACGGATACAGTGAGCACTCACGGTTGTGCTTATAGTCTGGTCTGTCTCAAAGGGCTAACAAGCCACCCAGCTAAGGAGGAATGTGCACCCCGGAAGGAGCTTCGGCCCAGCTGTGCACATCTGTTTCTCTCCAGACATCCTGGAGAAAGTCCAGGCAAGCCACTGGGATGGAGGAAGAAGCTGCTGGACTCCCACATCTGCTCTCCCTTGGCCAGTTGCTCATCAGAGCAGAGAGCAAGCCCTCCCTCCCAGGGGCCTTTGCCCTGGTTTCATCTCCCCCTTAGGTCTGCCCCACTGCCCGGCCAGAGTCAGTTTCCTTCTGGTTGCTCATCCCAGGGGTCTGCAGGCGACATTCCCTCGTCCGGGCACTGTGGCCACTTCCTGGCTGGGCTCTGGCAAAGGGCCACACCATCTCCGGTTTCCGGAGGGAGGTGGAATGAACCCTTCCTGTTTGGAAGGCCGGAATTCTTTTGGCTCTGCCTGATCCAGGCAGGCTTGTATTATGGGCTGGAGCAGTTTTCTCACTGTGGCCACACAGAGTGGCCACACCTGCTTCAGGAGAGCTCTTTGACCAATGCCAAGCAAGGAGAAGATCCTTTCCTTGACTCCCTTCATCGTCATTCTCGTTCTCTGCTCATTGTTAGGTGGATGTTCGCCTTTTTCTTCAGGAGCCCAAAGTGGCTTTCTTTATTTCAGCCTCACAACCTTCGCCCTGTAAGGGAGGGGTCTTCTTTCTACCAAGTTTTCTCTCTTCTGGATTGGCTCGTTTTTAGCTCCCTGCAAAAGGGAAGAAGAAAGGGGGGGGAATTATTTGCAGAGCAAAGACCAAACTGGTTTGTGGAGCTCCCAAAAGTCTCCAGGATGGTCCAGGCTGCAGAGAGAGCCCTGGGGGCAAAACCCAGCCCCCCCCCCCCGGAGAACAGCCCTTCTCAACCTTTCCCTCCCTCTTCACCCCAAGGGTCCACTTTGCCAAAATGATCTGCTTCCTGCACAACTTGAGGGTTTCTGAAGATCATCATCACTGCCTAAATGCTCCGGACATAAATAGAATTACAGACAGAGCTTGGCACCCGTTCAGGCAGCATTTCTGCATTATAGCAGTTTTTTCTCTCAGGAGATAGAAACCCAGACTCTTCCTCCTTGTTCCTTTTCTTCATGGAACTTTCTGCTCTTTTGCGGGTGCCAGCTCTGCCAGCTTGGGTGCCTCAACTTGAGACTTTGAGTGTTTTCTTGGTCAGCAGGTGGGCTGGCACCTGGCTTTTCAGAAGCCCCTTTCAGAAGCCCAGGAGAGCAGGCGAGGCGTGCGTGCATTCACACGGGCTGGCAAATCCAGGCCCTGCAGGCCGTTGTATCTTGGTTGCAAAGGCGAGTGGGGAGCCCTCCCAGGGTGCAGCCAGCTTCTTCCAGCTCTTGTTTAATCAACCGTCCTGCGGAAAGGAAAAACAGGCCTCTTGAACAAATATTTGTCTTCCACGGGGCTGGCAGGCAAGATTGATGGAGATCTGCTGGAGGAGGGTTGGGGCAAAGAATCCCAGCAGTTTCCATCCAAGGGAAAGGTTGCTGCAAACTCTTCCGTAGATTGTCAGGCTTTTAGTTCAGCCCGAGTTGTTGGCTCCCTTCCAGTTGATTCCACTGTCACACAACATCCAAAAGTCCCCGGTTGTGTAACTTTATGGCTTTATGGCCAACCATGTGATATATTCCAAACTGGCATCTCTGCACTTAAAAGACATTTTAGGGCCACTTAAAATCCGTCTGAGATAATCCGAGTTCTGGGACATGAAGCATTTGGCCGTCAAGGAGATTAGCTCATGTTGTTTCTTCTGGTCCGGTTTCAGCTATTCAGGGCAGTATTTTATTTTTATTTTTTTGCCCACACTTTTAAAGCTTTTTCCCATCTTAGCTTTTTAAAAACAGCATGTAAAATAATCTCTGCACCTAAGAATACAAAAAGAACCCTGTTAAAAGTATTTGTGCTTTAAATGCTTACATTTTCCTGTTTGGTTACTTTTTAAAGTATTCAGTTAGGTAAATTAAGAGAAAAATACTTTTAGAAGAGACACAGATCATGCTAATCGTGGATTCTCCAGCTCAGTCTAATGATGAAATCAGATTGGGTTAGAGTCAGCGGCAGATGGAACCACAACAAACCACAAATGTGTGGTGCCCGTTTGTGAAGCCAAACTCCATAAATCCAGCGAAGGCCTTGAGGAACGCTCTTCAAATGTCGTACAATCCTTTCCTTCCCAGATTGCTGGGACTCGGCTGCAAAGAGGCTGGAAAAGCTGATTTGGGAAGCCTGTGAACTTTCGTCCTTGTCAAGCCCCTTTACAGGTGGTCCTCGATTTACGACCACGATCGAGGCCAACGTTTATGTTGCTAAGTGAGACATTTGTTAAGTGAGTTTTGCCCCGTTTTACGACCTTTCTTGCCACAGTTGTTAAGGGAAGCGCTGCAGTTGTTAAGTTAGCAATACGGTTATTAAGTGAATCTGGCTTCTCCATGGACTTGGTTTGTCAGAAGGTCACAAAATACATAACATCAGGACTTTGCAACTGTCGTAAGTATGAGTCAGTTGCCAAGCATCCAAATTTTGATCACAGGACCACGGGGATGCTGCAATGGCCCTAAGTGAAAAAATCATGTCAGTTTTTTCAGTGCTATTGTAACTTCGAATGGCCACTAAATGAACAGTTTTAAGTTGAAAACTACCTCTATAGCCTTCTGTTTTTTGCTCTCACTCTTTCCTCCTCCCCCTCCCCGCAAATATATTTAGGAATATGGAGGGGGACCGAATGAAGCGTTCTTCCTTGTTTCCTCTCCTGCCTTGTCCTTTCCAGCTGTCTCTTCTGTTAGTGGACTTGTTAGTTTACATTATAAATCAGCTTTATCTTCCCCACTTCCATAGCTGCCTACTGTGGGATGATGGAGCCCAGCCAAGAAGGAATAATTAATCCAAATAATGAACCTGAAGGGTTGGGTAGGTGATTGTCAGGCTGAATAGCTGGAAGGAAGGAGGTGGTGAGGGGCAGGAAGGGGCTGGGGGAAATGGCCTTTCTTTGCAGCCCAGAGCAATGGAGCCAAAGAGGAAATAACAAATTGGTTAGAAGGAATTATGGGGAAAATAGAATTAGAATAGAATTAGAAATAGAATAGAACAGAACAGAACAGAACAGAACAGAACAGAACAGAACAGAACAGAACAGAACAGAATAGAATAGAATAGAATAGAATAGAATAGAATTATTTATTGGCCAAGTGTGATTGGACACACAAGGAATTTGTGTATATGCTCTCAGTGTACATAAGGAGAATAAAATACATTCATCAAGAATAAAAAGATACAACACTTAGTGATAGTCAAGGTTACTAATAAGCTATCAAATTCTACTAGGAAACAAATAAAAACAATATAAATTGAAAGATGCAAGCAACATGGTTATTACTATTTGAGAACTGATTCCTTAGCTTTTCAGAGTAGCTTCTTTTTGCTGCTCTGATCTCCCTGGTTAATACATTTCTGGCCTGATTGTACAGCATTCTATCGCCTTTTCTGTAGGCTTCCTCTTTGGAATGACATAACTGCTTAAGTTTAGGTGTGAACCAAGGTTTATTGTTACTGTATATTTGCAGGTTTCTGGTTGGCACACATAGGTCTTCACAAAAACTGACATATGAGGTTACAGTATCTGAGAGGTCATCCAAGTCTGCAGAGGGATCTTCAAAAACATTCCAATCAATGCAGTCAAGGCAAGCCTGTAGCTTTAGCTTTGCCTCCTCAGTCCAAGTCCTCACTGATTTAATTGTTGGTTTCATGGTTTTAGGTCTTTGTCTGTAAGCAGGTACAAGGTGAATCATGCAATGATCAGAGTGTCCCACAGCTGCTCGTGGTAAAGACTGATAAGCATCTTTTAGTGTTGTGTAGCAATGGTCTAAATTATTCTCGCCTCTCGTGAGACAATTGACATGCTGAAAATATTTTGGTAGCTCTTTCCTTAAGTTTGCTTTATTAACATCTCCTAAAATAATTGGATGAGAGTCTGGGTATTTCACTTCAGCCCACATAATCTGGTCTGCTAGCGTTCGTAATGCAAATACAGTAATCCCTCGTTTTTCGCTGGGGTTACGTTCCAAAAAAAACTCGTGATAGGCGAAATCCGTGAAGTGGTAACTTCAGCTTTGCGCATGCGCAGAGGGCAAAAGAACGCAGATGCCGATATCCAGGTGGGCGGGGGAAGTGGGTGGGGGAAGCCCCACGCCGCGAACGCCACCAGGTTGTTGAGCTGTGCGAACCGGGAGGATTTCACCCCTGGCCTCACGTGTATTTCACTGCTCTTGGCAAGCTGTTTTACCAATCAGCCAATCAGAATGCAGAACACAATGCACGATGCAAATCCGTGAAGCAGCGAGACCGTGAAAGGTGAACCGTGATATAGCGAGGGATTACTGTAATGCAAGAAATTAAGATCCAGCCTAGGTGCACCCCCGCACATTTGGGGATTGGTCCCTATAGTCAGCATTACCCACTCTGGCAGCATCTTCCAGGGTTTTAACCAAATTAAATGTCGATGTCGGAAACTCAACCTGCCCAACCAGTAAAGCAGGGTTTGTCCTCAGGAAAATGCCATGACAACAAAGATTTCTCTTATCAAGTTGGCTGCCCTTTGTTTCTTAATTGCCCCATGAGGTTCACTGAAGGGCATTGTTCAGCGTTGAGTCAAACACCGACAAGTACAGAAAAGAGTTACAGAGCGGAGGACATCCATTGTTCATCAAACGCAACCTTCTATTAAGTGTGTGCTGTTGTGTGACACTGCTGTCCCAGCCACAGAACAGTCGGTGGTGACCTCGTCCCCCGGTGTATTAACCCGAGGATGTAACTCAGAGAAGAATCTGTCTTGGTCCCTTCCCGAAAAGAGTAGAATCAGAACTCCTTGTAAATGTGAATGGAGTGGTTTCAAGTTGGAGCTTGTCTTTTACTCCTGGAGATTAAGCCATGCTGGCATCAACTTCTGCCCATTGAAGGCAATATTTCTTGAAAAGCTGGCCCTGGTTCAAAAGTTTTGTTTTCCTTGTGTGTGGATGTGCTCACACTCCTTCAAGACAGCTTTGATTCCTGGGAACTGTCTAGACAAGTCCCTGCACTGTTGTGAGTAACAGGTTCGGAAGTGGATTGCCTTGCCTTCTTCCTGGGCTGGGACACAGTGACCTAGCTGGCTTTGAGCCTAAGGCAGGACTGGAACTCAGGGCTTCCTGGTTTCTAGCTGGGTGCCTTTAACTGTTTCACCAACCTGGCTCTGCGCCACCACTCAGCATGCCATCAATTTTAAGGTGTTCCGTGACTCTGGTTTTGCTGATGCCAGTTCTATCCACGTGTCTACTACGAAATAAATCATACTGTTTAATGAGACTTCTTCTCAGTAGAGTACAGGTGTAGTATTAGGTAATGGCAAAGCAGAGGTACACAGCAGCTGCACATTTGTGTGGTCTGTAAATGTCATTTTTGAATTATGTAAATGAAGCAATAATCTAGCAATTATATATACCACAACTAACACACACCTTGCTTCTCCAAGCACATGGCAGTGAAGATGTCACCCAGACTGTAGCGAACCATCTGAAAATGAAAAACCAGGTTTAGAGAACCCCCATAACCTATCAAGCCTGAGCCGCAGAGATTCTCTCCCATTGCTAGCAATCCATTCCTGAGATTTCCACCCATACCAGTTAAGTGCAAAGCTGAGTAAGAACTGCCTGTTGCAGAGCAATAGTTAGAAGGTTCAGCTATTGCTAAGTACTACCGGTATGTAACCCCAATGTTTTCCCCAAACTAGCTGCAGTTCTTCACATTGCAGTGAAACCTGGGTCTTGAATGTTGTTGGTCTTTGGCTCTTGTGAGCCACTACAAGCATGGCCAAGAGTTAGGATGAGGGAGAACATAGCTCCTCACAACTGGAGGTTCTTTGGAGCTTTTAGTGCATTGCTACTCTGTGGACAGGAGCCAATTTAGGTAATTTTGGGGCAAGGGGCTGAGGACATTCACAGCTGTGGTGAAGAAGGTTGCTTTTTGGCCAGGCTGGTCCAGTTCAGGACTCCTCTCTTAGGTGACCTTTACCAAGCTACTTTTAACTCCTCTTAACCTCAGCTACATCTGGAGCAGGGGCATAATTGTCAGCTCTGTTAGTAAGACCCACATACAGTAGCCAAAGGTGAATGGCTGAAAAGTGCTACACAAGGCTCCCATTTGGCATTCTGCAGGTCACATTGGACGCCTCCTCCGAGCGGTCTTGGGGACCAGCATCCTTTTCCTTCTCGCTCATTTGGTCTTCCAAATATGCCTTTACACTGTGCCCGGCTTGGACCAGCTCCTCGGAAGCAACTGTGAGTACCATGTTGGTTTCCTGTTTACAGAATCTTGATTCAGAGAGAAATGACAAGCAGAGCAGAAGGCAGTTATAGTAAAAATTTAGAAGAATGCAATGGGAATTCAGTGCTTGACAGAATATTGAGCAGAAAAAGGGGGGGGGGCAGGAGAGGGGATGCTTAATTCTTCCCATGTTATCGGTTTTCTTCCAATCATTATTTTTCTCTCTCCACCTGCTTCTGTTCTCCCAAATGGCTGTTTCCAGCCAGTCGCCCAAAGACACGGGTGTGTTTTGTACTCCTGCAATCCTCAAGCGTGTGTTTAATCCTGTCCAGGGAAATGGCCAACCAAGCTGGCTACCGATTAGCATTGACCTTTGAGAATATAAATATTGCCCTGAAGCTGTAACACAGAGCTTGGGAAGCTGGACTGTGAGCCCAGGTGTGGCTGGATTGGAAGGTCTGGGACCTGGTCCTGTTTGGAGATCTCTCCTTACCATGGGATCTGCTGGAGCCTCCCTTCTCACTTCACATGCTAGTATCTGAACTCCACCCCTCCCCCCCAAAAAACACCTGGAAATGTTGCTGTTGTTTCCTCCTGAAATTCCCCATCCAGGTGGAAAATTCTGAGCCTTCTGAAGTTTGCCATTACTGCTCTTCAGAAACGGGGCTTCCTTGTTCCAGCTAAAACCTGTGTTTGAAACATGCTTCAAAATTCAAAATATTCCCAAAACATAAAGTTGGTTTCTTAGTGATGAGAAATGTCATGTTATGATTTTCCCCTCTTGCTTTCCCTGCAACTTCCCATACATGGAACAAATTCCTTTATCTGCAGGGGATCTATATAAACGGTTCCCCCTCCTCTTTGACAGGGGAGCTTAACCCACAGCTCCACATTACCATGTTTGGAGGCGTGTTGGTGGTTTACTTGCTTTGGGTCCATTCACGGCCACACAAATGTGGCAGAAGCAACAGGTGCAGCAGCCACTGGTGGGCATTCTTCCTAGATGTTAGTGGGGGGGGGGGGTGTCCGATTCAGTTTAATTTTACTTCAGACCTTCCTAAGTTGCTCCACTTGGTTTCGATGGGCACAAAATCCCACCAGCCAGAGCCAGAGGTCCTAGTGGGGTGGGAGAAATGTACGGTGGTGACTCCGGAGGTCAGACAGTGGTCCTCAGCTAGATACCTGTGGAAGGAGCTACATCTGACCTACCGTAGTAACAGAGATGCATTTTAAGCTAAACAGCCAAAATGAGAATATAATCAGAATTTATTGTCAACTGACTATAAGTTTTAAAAAAAAACAGTTCAACCAATAGATTTGGAAATATAGTCTTCCCCTCTGATTCTCAAAAGAAACATCTCAGATACTGTGTTTCCCCGAAAACAAGGCCCTGTCTTATATTTTTTTGAACCCTGAAATAAGCGCTTGGCCTTATTGCCATGCACTCAAAAGCCCGATTGGGCTTATTATCAGGGGAGGTCTTATTTTGGGGAAAACAGGGTAGCTTTCAGTCCCATCTAGAACTGCATGGACCACTCTGCTATTATTCAAAAATCCTCAGCTCTGGGTTCCGGAAAAGAATAGACGCAGGGAGCTTTGGATCGCCAGAGAAGGGATCTTTTATCTTAAACCTTCAGTTTTGTCTCTTGACTCTGGAAGCAGCCCAAGGTTGGATCCAATTCATCTTGCCTAAAGATGATAGAAACTGGATCCTCAGTGGATTCACTTGCTGCCAATTGAATGTGCTTGAATTGCTTTTGAGGTCAGAGCTGTTAGTTGATTCAGTCTTTTTTTTTAAATTCTCCTCGTCTTCCCAGGCAGCACATGGGAAACTCTGGCTCAGCACATTGGGGTCACCAGGTAAGGGCAGAGCGAAAAGGATGGGGAGAGCTGCTTGTTCAAGGATGTCCATCATGTTCCCAGGGAGGGGGATTTTGGAGCTCCCCGTTATGCTCACCCTTATGATTATCACCCCCTTGGGCAGCTGGGGGCAGGATTTGCCCTCTGGCTCATGATTTGCTTTGGGGCTGTTCAACCCATAGTCTGGCTCAGCTGCTGCAGGTGACTCTGTTTGAAGACACTGTGCGCTCTCTCTCGCTCTCTCGCTCCCTCCCCTTCCCCACCCCTCCATTCTAGGCTGGACCTAAACGACATCCCCAATTCGGTGCGCTTGGTAGCCCCCGACCTGGGCATCCTGCTGGCCTCTGCCATCTGCCTTGGCATTTGCAGCCGCTTGCAGCCAGTAAGGGAGGTCATCACCTGGAGCAGTTCCTCTGAATCCCCCCTCCCCCAAGAACAGGTGAGCTTAGCGTGGATCGTGGCTGCCCTCAGTTCTCCAAGCTTCCTCTCTTCTCTGCTCAAGCAACCTTTCCCCAGTCTGGGCTCTTCCCAGCAGGTTGGACTACAACTCTCATCATCCCCAGCCCCCCAGTATATTGCTGGGAGCAGGGGCCAGCTCTCCTGTCGTCCCAACTCCATGGATGAGCCCAGGCACACCCTCAATTTTGTATGGCTTCTCCCTGTGTTCTGGGGGCATTTGCCCTTCTGACTTCCCTTAGAATCAATACTTAAAATTTCTACTTTTTCCCCTTCTTTCCCCAAATCTTCTCCGCTGCCTGTAAAACAGCTTGCAGTTGAACAGGATCAACTGTGTAAAAACCCAGCTGGGTGCATCTCCTTCTATGCAGGGAGGAAAAATGTGTGCCTTCATTCCGCCCCTTCTCGTGTTTGCAAGATTCCTCCACGTGCCTCTCCTATTTCCCCTCCCTGCTGGCGGGGGGGGGGGAGGAGGAGTTGCCAGCCGTAATGGCTGGATCCCCCAGAAAGAGGGGATTTCTCTGCTCAGGACACGTGTGGCACAGTGGGCTGGCCTTGGAGCTGGGGGGGGTGTCAAGGAGACAGAGCCACAGAACAACTTTGCAGGGCAGGAACCACCACCCTGGAAAAATCGCACTGGGGTCGGGAACCCGAGCCAGGCAGAGAAGCCCAAACAGGCCGCTCTGTGTGGAATGAACTTGGCAAAGCCCTTATGGGAGATAAACAGGGCCAGGTGTTGGTCAGGGGGAGGGAGGGGCCTCTCTCTCCCTCCCCCACCCCCTTTGGACTGTCAAATCATCCGGATTGGCAACAGCAACTTAAACTGGCCATGCCTTAATTTATAAACTGGGGGGGGGGGCAGTCCCTTCCATACCAGTGGCTTCGGTTTTTCTAGGGTGGCGTCATTCCATTTTTTAAATTGTGCCTCTGGTAATGAACATTTACCACCTTTAAAAAATAAAAATAAAAATAAAGGATGCCCGTATTGAAGAGAAGAGGAGGGCACTTCCATTCTGCAACTGAAGCTTCCACTCTTGCCCCCATCTGGAGACCCTTCCCCTTTCCTTTGAGGGTTTAGTCAGAGCTTTGGCCTTCCTCCACAGTCTTTGAATTTCTCAGGGACCTGATCAGCTGTTCCAGAATTCTGCCAGGTTGCATTAAGCTGCTCCCCGCAAGAGGGAAGTCAGGTTCTCCCCACTCCCAGACCTCCTTCGCGAAAGAGCGTTTGAGTCTCTCGTGGGTGTTGAGTGACCTCTTGTGACTTTTCCCTTTCCTTCAGGAAGAAGCAGCCGTCGATGAGGGCCACTCAAAGTCCCATGGAGGGACTGACGCTCCGGCCCCACGCTCGCCAAGGCGGCGGGCACAGTTGGCTGCTCGGCTCCGGGTAAAGGCTCACGGGCTCTTGATGGCCGTTGGAAAGATCTTGGCTGTTGCATTAATTGCACTGGCAGGTAGGTGTTGAGAATTCTGTGGAGAGGGGATGGCTCAGTTGTGTATTTCAAAAGAAACTCCTACTCTATGAGTATCTGCACCTAGTTGGAACTTTTTAGGGCTTCTTCTTAACAGCTCGAAGCGGAGTAGAAGTTCTGTCCAATGCAATGCATTCAAGAATATTGACCAGTCCTATTGAAGAACCCAACCCAGGTCTCTTGCCTTGTTAATTAGAAGCTTCTCTTTTACAACTTTTTTAATTGAACCCTAAGAACAAAGGCAGAACTCCTTGCTAGCCCTGCCCATCCCAGTTCAATAGGAAGCAATTCTCCAGAACAGGAAACTCCCAATGACGTAGGGAAAGGAACCAAAGGAGACCGAAGCTCTTCTGTTGTAGAGAGAAAGCCACTATCAGAAACGAAGAGGCTACTTGATCGCCAGTGATCTCTAAACCATCTCTGACTAGGAATGATAGGGTTGTTGCCCAGCCCATCGGGAAGGTCTCAGCCTGGGGAACCCGGGACCACAGAAATGTGTGATGACTTCATGGATGTTCAGATCTTGGTGAGAAGAGTTCATCAGGACTCCTGTGTCTATTCCAGTCAGCCAGAGCTGGTGGACCTTTGAAGCTCTCGGCCACCCTAAAACCTGAGAACTACCAATAAGATCATGGCAGTTGGATCATGGTTCCAGTCCTCATGCTCTCTTCCTTGGCAAAGGTCCATTATGCCAAGGAGCCTCTAAATCTCAGTCTCCCTGCTTCTTCTTCTTCTCTGCCTTCCAGGGATCACCTTGCCCTCGGCCTTCTCCAGTGTCTACTACCTGCTGTTTGTGGGCCTCATGACCTGGTGGGCCTGCCACTTCTCCACCAACCACCTGGCCTTCAATGCTTTGTGCATCATGGTGGACGTCTTTGCCGGGGGCCACCTCATTTGCCTGTATGGCTACCAGACCCCCTTCATGCAGAAAATCCTCCCACCCACTGGCCTCTGGGCACGGTAAGTGCGGTGTCCTCTTCATTGCTCTGGAAGGATACAGCCTTTGGTGGCCTGACACTGGAGGTAGATTCCCAGGATTTTGTTCCTGTTGGAAGACTTCCTTGCTGGTGGGGTGGTACTGCAGATCAGCAGATCTGCATGTCCACCCTGTTATTCTTTAAACATCCTTCTTAAAATCAGGGTAACGGGAAGAAATATCTTTATTGGTGTAAATGATGGTCATCTAGAGGTTCAGTCTTTCCCCATAAAGTAGAAGGCCCTCTCTTGGCCAAATGCCAGGCAAAAGCTGGAGAGGGTTGGGATGTCCATCAGTTGCGAAGTTCCCTCCTGATCCTGGCCCCACCTCTGACAGCAGGAAAGCAGCTGAGGTTGTTTGGAAAAAGCCAGCCCCCCTGTTTTTTCCTCCCCCAAGTCCCTGTAAAACCTGAGAGACCAAGGTAGCCTCCTTTCCTGACTTTGGGGGTTTGGCAGGGTCCTGCTGCTGAGGCTTCGGGGTCCTGTGAGCAGCCTGACTCCAGGCACCTCCTAGATAAATAGGCAAGAGGCACTTTTCCCTTTGAAGGACACACAGGATCAACTCCAAGAACCGCTCGGGACCTCCTGGCCTTGAACTCCTGAACAACTGCAGGTGTTTGCTACCCTTTGGGTTAAGCATCCAAAATTCCCGTGTGAAAGTCCTTTCGGAGAGGGAGGGGGCTTCCCTCGCTCTCCTCTGCAGTCTTAACAGGGGACTCTGAGCTTCAGACACATGGAGGCAGCTGGGAGGTTCCGTGTGCCAGAACTGGTCTTGAGGAACACAGAAGAGCGCATGGCTTGAAAAGGATGACTAGTAGGAGGGTCTGAACATTTACTTTCCTTGCATCTTGAAGGCCCCAAAGTTTGAGTCCAGGGCCTCCCCGAGGAATAAAGAGCAGTTGAAGAGCAACAAGATGACTTTCGGTCATTGTATCTGCAACCAGGGCCTGAATCCTGCTTTCCTCAATCTCTCCTGTAGATTATTTGGCTTGAAGGCCATTATCCTCCCTGTAGGCTGTAACCAGCCCAACAAGCTGCTGCTGGACGTCAACCACCCCTGGCCCGTCTATGCCAATCCAGGCTTTCTCTTGCTGCTCTATTACGTTTTGGCTACCTTGGTGAAGCTCCGAAGGCTGCACTCCTCTGAACAGGTGAGCCCCGAGTGTCTCTGTGTGACTTTCAGTACCTTGGGTACCTCCCTCCTCTCACTCTTCCCTTTTAAACCATTAAATAACAGAGAGATTCCGAGTCTTCAACTTCAGACCTTCTGGAGCTGGAAAACCGGTCAAGGGACAAAGACCACCTGCCTGAAGATGCCAAGGTGAGGCGAGGGTGTGGGTGTGGCTCCAGGTGCCAAGTGGGGTCAGGGAGGACTCAGGCTGCGGGGTTGGATCCTCTTCAGCACCAACAAAGAAGCAGCAGAAGACGGTGGAGAAGACTGCACCCTCTTAGACTGTGAAGGTCCCGATCACGGCATAGCCTCCTTCAAAAGGGAGCCCAGCCAGGGCTGGAAGACGGCTCCTCCCAGATGCTTCCAGGCTCAGAAGTGCCTGTTGGAATGCAGCCGAGCTTGGGCTGCTTTGGGGTTTTCTCTGATCATTCACTTTGTACAACGTTTGCAGCCGATGCTGGTCCAGGACCCTGAGGCTTCTGGGACAGAGGACCTCACCGTGCATGAAATTGTGGGAACTGATCACTCAGGTGAAGCATTGCATTACCTGCCCTTCAGTGGGGAGGTTTTGGGGGGATGGGGGATGGGCCCTGCTCTAAAAGAATCCCCCCTCTGCAGCCCTCCGGAAACAGAAGCGTCCCCAGGAGAAGACGCAGCTGCTTCATTCCTTGGGCCACGTCCTCATGAAGCAGAGCTACGTTTGCGCCCTCATCGCCATGATGGTGAGCGAGGGGGGAATCCTGGGGGGGAGGGGAGCAGCAGAAGGCGGCATGGAGGGATGGCTCTTAAAATGCAGCAAACGAAAGAAAAGCCCTGGCGGCAAATGTTTAATCTTTTTGAAGGAGGGGCGGACACCATCCCCAATTCCATTGCTCTGAGGTGGGCCAGCTCTGGCCACTCGCCTTCTTGACAAAACACCTCATTCTGGTCTAGTATCATAACTGGGTTGCTTGTGAAGTCCAAAAACAGATATAAAGTGAAATAGGCCCATCCTTTTGCGGTAGGATAATTTAATACTATAGCATAATGAGTTGCAGCAACCATCCTAGATTCATTGAGAATCACATCATTCATGGAGAAGCAGGAGACCCTATACAGTCTGAAATGCTAGGGGGTCTCTTGCTTGAGCAGGGGGCTGGACTAGAAGACCTCCGAGGTCCCTTCCAGCTCTATTCTGATTGATTGATTGATTGATTGATTGATTTGATTTGATTGGTTGATTGAGCCAAGCCTTTAGAATTGTACAGGATTACTGAAATGATGCACATCTGTAGAAACCTATAATTATTTTCTGTGTTTCTTTGCTTTTTGTACTTTTATCTTCTCTCTTTCTTTGATAGTTTTTCTTTTTTCCCAAATGCTCCAATCTTGTGTTTTTGATAATCCATAAAGTTGTACATCTATAAAAAGAGAAGCACCTCCCAGCCTGCTCACTCTGGGTTCTTTCCAGGTGTGGAGCATCACCTACCACAGCTGGCTGACCTTCGTGCTGTTGCTCTGGGCGTGCCTCATCTGGATCGTGCGCAACAGGCACCACTTGGCCATGCTCTGCTCACCCTTCATCCTTCTCTACGGCGTCGCTCTCTGCAGCCTGCAGTATGTCTGGGGGATGGACCTGGAGCCCGAGCTGCCCACCAAGGTCGGCTTCATGCCCCTGGAGCAGCTGGGGCTGGTGCGGCCTCCATACCCCTGCCTGGACCTGGGGGCTAAGGTAGGCTCAACCCCTGAGCCTGGTTCGACCTACGTAGATTCTTCTTTTACTGCCATATTGGTTTCCCTTCTTCCTGTCTTTCTCTTTCTCCCTCAGCTGATTCTTTGCTAGGAGGTGGGGCTCCAAAGGTCTCTCTGCTGTCTGGGGGCTCCTGCAGCCTCGGCACAAAGTTGTGATGTTCATCGGTGTTTCTCAACCTCAGCAACTTTAAGCTGTTGACTTTCTTCAACTGCTAGAATTCCCCAGCCAGCGTGCTTTAAGATGCGGGGACTTTGATGCTCAGAATTCCCCAGCCCGAAAGTTGCTGCTGTGCATGACTAAAAATGACACCAGTTTCATGTCAAAGTATAAGAATGAAGGACTTTCTGTGTGTGCACTTTCTTTTCTTTTTTTAAATTAATTTTTATTGGAGAATTTTTTTACATGAGGAAAGGCAGTACAATTTTAAAAAAGAAAAAAGTATGAAAAGGTGATAAGTAGACAAATTTTAATCTTGTATTATTTTTCAGTCCAGGCTGGCAAATAATTTTGACTTCAGGGACCCTTAGGAGGGACTTGTGAGGGGGGGGTGTCTTCCAGGAGTCCTCGGACTGCACTTTGAGAAACACTGCTTGGGGGGAAATGTAGCTCTTTCAACTCTGCTGTTTAAGTCTTAACTTGCAGACCTTCCTGCCTCCTGAGACCTGGCCCACTTCTGTTGGTCCAGGGCTCGACCGAGATGCTCTGACCTCCCTTTCTCCACTGCTTCTTGCCCACAGCTCCTTTATACCTTGACCTTTTGGCTTCTGGTGCGACAATTTGTGAAGGAGAAGCTGCTGAAAAAGAAACCTCTTTCTTCCCCACTGATGGAAGTGATGGTTATCGAGGCAGGTCAGTTCTGAGGCTCAGAAAACGGGGGGTGAGAAGCAGATCCAGTAAAGAATAATACATACTTTAACTTTTTAAAAAACTGACCTTAGTGGGACTTAAAGCCCCTCCCCATCCATTTTATCTGCTAAATCCAGCTGCATTTTTGCATTTGTGGGTGTTTTGTTGGTGACCTCTTGGCAACCCAATATTTGGACTTGCAAAGAATTCTGTCCAGATGATTTTCAAACCTTGTCCCTGAAGGGCAGGATTGATCTTCAGGATTATGCCAACCTGACTTCAGGAAGTGTACAAGCCAACATTTGTGGAATAAGCTGCAATGGGCCGGGTTCCCAAAACTCACTAAGCCTAAACTCAGTGCACCCCTTTCCAGTTGGGCATGATGAGTCAATTGGGCTACAGCACTTTTAGTTTGAATGAGGGTTGAGTTCTGCCCTGGTGTCCAGTTCATTCTGAGCCCCACTTTTCTGTTCCCCTCTCCTTTGCTGCAGAACTAGAGCCCAAGAATGATGTCCTGAAAGTCCTGGGCAACTATGTGAAGGGCTTCTATGCCAAATTCTGGATCTTAGTCTGTGCGGGCATGTTCATTGTGGTCAGCTTTGCTGGACGGCTGGTGGTCTACAAAATTGTCTACATGTTCCTCTTCCTCCTGTTCCTCACCCTCTTCCAGGTGATTAGTTGACCTTGGAGCAGAGCAGTGCCAGGATTTTTAGAGATTAGGGGACTGAAAAGGACAAGGGTGCAACGAAGGGGAAGAAGACAGGGAAAGCCACCTACCTTTTGCCTCATCCCGATGACCTGCAGAGTTGTCCCTAGCGTTCCCAGTCATTGTGGCTTTCAAGCCAGACTGGTCCATCTGGATCCCTACTATTAGCCCTCTGGGAATTGGGGAAGAGGAGAATTTTCCCCAAGCACTTCTACCTTAACTCTGAAACAAAAGTACTGCAATGCGAACAAGGTCCATTCATCAGATGGGGTAGCCATCTTCGTACCTGTTCTAAGATACTTCTTGGGTCTCCTGAACAAGTAAAACAAGTTGGAGTGGATGAGATATACCACCGTGTGAAAATGACTAGATGCTTCTCTTTATCTGCACCCAATGTCTTCTGCAGGTTTACTACGATCTCTGGCGGAAACTCCTGAAGGCCTTCTGGTGGTTTGTGGTTGCTTACACCATGCTGGTCCTCATAGCTGTTTACACCTTCCAGTTCGAGGACTTCCCCATGTACTGGAGGAACTTCACCCATTTGACTGATGAACAGTAAGTGGAGTCACAGCTTTGCAGCCCCAAGCTCTGTGGATCTGTGGATAAGGGCTCCTTACCTGGTCTGGGATCTTCTAAGTCAGGGGATACATTGAGATAGATCTCTTGTCGGTTTCAAGGGGATCAAAACGCTCTCCTCTTCCCAGGTAGCCCATTGAGACGCTCAATTCAACTTAAGGGATTTGAATGAATTGAATGCTTCCAAACTGATTTCTTAGTTCAGTAGACGGTTGCACGTAGGTCAGGCCCCACCTGGTCCAAATCGGCTCAGTTTGACCTAAAGACTCAGAAGATCCTTCCTTCCTTCCTTCCTCTTTATCCAGACTGGGTGACCTTGGCTTGGAGCAGTTCAGTGTCTCGGAGCTCTTCTCCAGCATCTTCATCCCAGGCTTCTTCCTACTGGCCTGCATCCTTCAGCTCCACTACTTCCACCGACCATTCATGCGCATCACCGATCTGGAGCGCGTCACCTCACCAGGGTATGTCCGCTGCTTTCAGGTCCCCGCTTCCTGAGCCAGCTTTTCATGAACGTGCTGGTTGGAAGAGAAAGAAGTCTGGGCCGCTGCCCAAATCCTGTCTTTCCAATCCCGGGGAGGCTTGCAACTCTGAGTCCTGCTGACGTCCTTCTTGATTTTAGGAAGGGAGAGATTAGTGGGAGCCAGGAGCTGCTCCAGGCTGAAGGTGGCCAAGCAGAAGACCCTGAGCCAAATGATGGTGTTGATGCCTCTTCTGAAGGTAAGGGGAGAAAGCTGAAGAAGAAGGTACCGAGAAAAGTAAAGCCTGCTTGAAATGAAATAACTCTCCATTAGAAGAAAAATCAGTTTATGTTCAATAAATTGTCTTCCTGGAAGGTGTAGCAATAGCACTCAGACTTATCTACCGCTCCACAGTGCCTTTACAGCCCTCTCTGAGCGGTTTACAGAGTCAGCCTCTTGCCCCCAACAATCTGGGTCCTCGTTTTACCCACCTCGGAAGGATGGAGGGCTGAGTCAACCTTGAGCCTGGTGAGATTTGAACTGCCCAATTGCAGGCAGCTGGCAGTCAGCAGAAGTAGCCTGCAATACTGCACTCTAACCACTGTGCCACCTCCTCTCTTCTGGAGAGATGGTATACCATCTATGAAGAGAACTAAACTTGTTAAACATAAGCTGATTTCCCTTCTGACAGAGAATTATTTCATTTCAAGCAGGCTTTATCTTTCATTGGAGTCGTTGGGGAGGGCAAAGCCTTCTAAAGAACCAGGCTTGATGGAGTCTGAATACTCCAAGCTCTGCCTCTCTTCCTCCTCCTCCTCCTTTCTCCCCCGCAGAGGGTGTGCCCAGCAAGTGGGGCCTGGTGCTGCAGCGTCTCTCAGTGTTGGGGAAGATCTTCTCAGACATCCTCAGCCGCATCCGGGTCTTTGTCCTGCGCCTGCTGGAGCTGCACGTTTTGAAGTTGGTGGCTCTGTACATCGTGTGGGTTGCTTTGCTGGAGGTGAGTCCCAGAGCAGTGACTGAAGCTGGGAGGGGAGCTGCTGACGGCCAAGGGTGGAGCCACTCGGGTATCAAACCATTTGGCCTTTAAAATGCCAGCTCAGAAAGCCACAGGTGCCTGTAAGATAGAAGAGAGGCAGCCTGCAAAATGGTTCCTCCCAGGAATTTAACGCCTGCAGGACCTTGTGCCTCAGAGAATCTCCAACCTATTTCCACACAAAGCATGTTTTGATCATGGAGGGGGGAGTAGCAAGGAAAGGCAAAGGATCTGCTTTGACCCACATAGGTGGTAAATGGTTGTAGGCAAAGGTGTGGGCCGTGCAGGGCCCCAAATCACCTTTGAGGCTGCAGGAGTCTTACCTGGACACATCCTTCAGCACCAGGATAACCTTCCCGGCCCTTTTCTGCCCCATGAGGGACTCTGTTTTTTAAGTTTAAAGGAAGGTCGGTCAACTCATCAGAACCCTGTCTGCCGGCCTCCCCTGCACAACCCAGAGTTCCAGCTGTTGTGTGCATCCTCTCGTCCTCTCCCCTCCCCAGGTGTCGGTGATGAACTTGCTGCTGGTGGTGCTGTGGGCCTTTGCGGTGCCCTACAGCCGCTTCTGCCACATGGCCTCCTGCCTCTCCACCATCTGGGCCTGCATCATCATCGTCTGCAAGATGCTGTACCAGTTGAAGATCGTCAACCCACAAGACTACGACAGGAACTGCAGCTTGGTAAATGCGCCCCCCACCTTAGACCCAGAAATGGGGGGAGAAGGAAGCGCCTTCAAACCTCAGGATGCATGTGTGGGAAACAGTTCCAGAAATAGATAGGGAAGGGGGGGGAATAGGGGTTACTAGGGAAATGCTGGCTGATGATCAGATCGAGAGTTTATACTCTATCCTAACCTCCCAGGAAGGATTGTGAATTCTGTTGACGGCATAACATCTTCTGATGTGTTGCATTACAGTATAATTCCTTTTCTCTCTCTAGCCTCTGCTCAATGAGACCAACCTCCAGCCAGAGGAGATCGGAAATTCTACCCTCTACCAAGGTCCTGTTGACCCGGCAAATTGGTTTGGTATTCGCAAGGGATATCCCAACCTGGGTTACATCCAGGTGCGTAGCAGCTGTTCTCTCTTAGCAGATCCCCTCCAGCCCTGAAGGAAGTTGTAGTCCATCGTATCTGGAAGGGAATCTATTTGATATTAAGGCAAGGTGGTCTCTCTTTCCTGTTCTTGGCTCATCTTCCTCTTCCTCTTCAGAACCATCTGCAGGTTCTAGTCCTGCTGGTTTTTGAAGCGGTGGTGTATCGATGCCAGGAATACTATCGCAAGAAACACCAGCTGGTGCCTCCACTCACCCAGACCGTCTTTGAAGATGCCACACGCCAGAACCTAGACCAAGGCTTGCTGAACTGCATCAAGTACTTCATCAACTACTTTTTCTACAAGTTTGGCCTTGAGGTGAGCTGGACTCTGCTGGCTGGGCTGAAGAGAAGATGCTACCTAAGTTGCGTACAATGAAGAAGTAAAAGTTTGGCCAGTATGATAAGACACCAGGAGTGTCGGGAGCAAAAATATCAAGGCATATGAAAAAGGGGTGGAGCTTTTTCAGTAATGAATAAAAGAAAGAGGTATGGTATTTGGCCAAAGCTTCTTAAGTCTTGGAACAATCCTTGATGTCAGAGCAGAGATTTCTCATTCATCTCCCAAGATGTCACCAGACCAAAGGTTTCCAATGCATCCTCTTCCTTGACTTCTTTCCCTTCTCTTTCCTCAGATTTGCTTTCTAGCGACAGTGAACGTGATTGGCCAGCGCATGAACTTCATGGTGATCTTCCATGGATGCTGGTTGGTTGTCATCCTGACCCGAAGGCGGCGTCAGGCCATTGCCAAGCTGTGGCCCAAGTACTGTCTCTTCCTGGCTCTCTTCTTCATCTTCCAGTACCTTCTCTGTGTTGGGATTCCTCCAGTTCTCTGCATTGGTGAGACTCCAACCTAGGGAGCCAGCCAAGGATTGCTGCAGTCTTCCTTTCCAAGTAGAACTAGTGCTTGTCGTCCTTTCTGCTCCTCCTCGTTCCCCATTGATGGAGGGCATTACAAGTTGCTTCTGTAAAATGCACAGAAAGCCAAGTACAGCCACAGAGAAAGCAACCAACCGTCTGCCGTTCCAAGTGCCATTCTGATCCTCGTGTCATGAGGGCATCGTTTAACCAGAAAATAGTCATCCCAAGCGTTCAGTGGGCAGTTCCCTCCTGAGAAAGCCTTGCAATATCTGGGGAATTTTAAGCTAGGAAAGAGCTGACTTAGGGATACTAGAAATGTGCCAAATTCTGCATAATGGAGAGATGTAGACACAGGAAGAGTTTTCTCCTCCTTGACCAGAAGGTCATCACAAAACGTAGGAAGTTTGAGATCCAGGACACACAGTGGGAGCTGTCCTTGGTTAATCTATTGACTCTCCTGTGCCAAGATGCAGTGACGGTGATCAATTAGGCTTTAAGTGAGAATTGTGCAACTCCCTGGAGGGGAAGATTATCACTTGCTGCTGGTCAAGGACACACTTCAAGCACTGGGCTTGTCTCTTCACACCATCTTCTAAAAGGGAAAAGCTTTGGAGAGGGGAGATCTTGAAATGTGACAGGGAAGGCTGCTGGGCTCCAGATCCAAGTGCTGTTTCTGCTTCTTACCTGTCTAGATTACCCCTGGAGGTGGAGCCCCACCCTTCCCATTACCTCCGTTCTCATCAAATGGATGTACTTCCCGGACTTCTTCATGAAACCCAATTCAATCAATCTCATGAGTGAGTACCTGGAAACAGCCCTGCTGGGTTGGGAAACCTGGTGGAAGAGAATTGCTTTTTTAAAAAAACTTTCATACATTTTTAAAAAAATGTATTGAAGAAATTTATATACCCATCCAATTCACTCATAGTGACTCCGGGTGGCTTATAGGAATAAACCCTCAAACCCAATGCCCCACCCCTACCCATGTGGCTGTTCTTACACTATGTAGTCATTAGTGACAAGACAAGTCACAGAGCGTTCCAATTTGGAAGTGAATTTGGAAAAGGTGTAATATTTTGCCACTTGATTGGGGTCATTAAAACCTTCCTCTGTGATCCATTGAGCCTCAGCCTGAATTCAGGAATGAGCCAAATTCAGCACCAGGGAGAGCTCCTGAGAGGAAGGTTGAAGCCCTTGTGAATCTTGCCCCTTGCCCCAGTGACAGCTGGGCATCTAGGACAGTTCCCCTTAAAGTTGTCGTTCAGTTCTTAAATATAGTCTGATTCTCTCTCTCTCTCTCTCTCTCTCTCTCTCTCTCTCTCTCTCTCTCTCTCTCTCTCTCTCTCTCTCTCTCTCTCTCTCTCTCTCTCTCTCACACACACACACACACACACACACACACACACACACACCAAAATTGGGCCATACCCCTTGGGATGGGAGGTGACTCTTCCTCCTCTCCAGAAGGAGAGGCATTTCTGCTACCCACAGCCATATCTGCTTTCCCGTGTCTTTTGGTATGATGAACATTTTAAAAAAATCATCTTTTCCCACAGGTGACTTCCTCTTGCTCCTCTGCGCATCTCAGCAGTGGAAAGTTTTTGTCAACGAGCAAACGGAGGAATGGGTGCAATTGGCTGGTGACAACCGGGAGCAGCTGGAGCCCCTGCAGGGGCAGCCAAACCCCGTGCCCAATTTTGTCAATTGCAGGTGAGAGCAGAACAGTCCCCTCCCCCGCTAGTATTAGCCATGTTTTGCCCCTGGGTGACGTTTCCTGGCTCACTTCATGCTAATGAGTATGTTTTATCCTAGTTAAGGATAAGAAAGGGTGTTTGAACCAGCACTGCATTTAGATCCCTTACAACTGGGATTAAATCAACTGAGATCCATCAAAGATTCAATGACTTTCGTGGGATTCTTGATTCGATTCTGCTAGACTCTTCTTCTCCTCAGTTTTTTCTTTCCCTTTTTCCCACTTGGCAGGTCCTACCTAGACATCGTCAAGGTGTGTGTGTTCCGCTACCTCTTCTGGTTCGTCTTGGTCATTGTCTTTATTGCTGGGGCCAATCGCATCAGCATCTTTGGCCTGGGCTACCTGATGGCGTGCTTCTACCTGCTGCTCTTTGGCACCGCCATGTTGCGTTGGTCCCTGCGTGCCCGCCTGATCCTGTGGGACTGCCTGATTCTCTACAACGTGACGGTGATCATTGCCAAGAATATGCTCTCGGTAAGACTCAAGTTCCCTGCAAACCCTTCCATCTCTCTCTCGGACTAAAAGATGTCAAGTGCAAGTCATTCATTTCAAAATGGTGGATCCAGATTTTTATACAAAATATGGGTCTTTGGTCTGAATGCAGACCACCCCTTTTGGGTGGGGTGTGACTCCCTTTCTGTTTCTGGCAGCTCCTCTCCTGCGTCTTCGTCCAGCAAATGCAGAACAACTTCTGTTGGGTCATCCAGCTCTTCAGCCTGGCCTGCACCGTCAAGGGTTACTATGACCGTGAGTATCTTCTGTTGACATCCAAGCAACTAGGAGCTTCCCTTCCCCAGTTCTGGTGGTGGATCTGGAGTCTGGAAAAACAGCAGGAACAGAAGGGTCCCGTAGCTATGCTGTTTCTCCACTGATGATTTGCGATGTCATGCCCAACTCTCACTGAAGCGACAGAAGTCCTGTCCGGTTACTGTTGCTTTGGCCCAGTGACAGTTGGGGGGCTCTAGAAGTTGCTTGTAGGGAAAAGACTTCAGAGAAAGGCCAAGACACACCTCGCTTTGGGCATGTTGGATGAGATTCAACCAACTTGATTTAGCCAAACATGATTTGGTTTACTTTGGCTCCATATTCTATAGATAGCCTTTTTGGCATGTTTACCCAAGGTTATCATTTAATGTGTTGCATAAACAACACCTGAAACCTGACCTTTCAGTGCGGCTCCTGTTACTTCTACTCAGTTTGAGCAGATGTGTGTCCGCAATCACAAACAAACAGATTTGAAAGAAAAGAGGCATTTTGCCCCCGATGACACTTGTCACCTGCTGAGCTTGTACAGAGGTGTCCATTGGAGCGGAACAGGGAGAGAGAAGCTCCTCTCCTCTGGGGGCTGGAAATGTGGGAGAGCCCAGAGTCCCCACTGATGGGGGGGGGACAATCCGAGGCCCCGTCTGAGCCCCTCCTTCCTCCCTTCTTTGCCAGCCAAGGATGTGGACAAGAGCCAGGACTGCGCGCTGCCTGTGGAGGAAGCCGGCATCATCTGGGACAGCATCTGCTTCGTCTTCCTGCTCCTCCAGCGCAGAGTCTTCCTCAGCTGCTACTTCTTGCACGTCTGGGCCGACCTCAAGGCCTCAGCCCTGCAGGCCTCCAGGTGGGCGGGGAGAAGGGAGAAGGGAGGCGTCTGTGGGGCAATGCTGAGCTTTGCTCATCTGGGGATGCAGAGTGTAAAATTCCACTTTCCAAGCAAAAAACGCCCATAAGAAACGATGGGTTTGCCTAACAGCCATGGTGTTCACTTAATGACCTCCATAAAAAAGATTGTAAAATTGGGAGGGGTCACCTGTTGACCCACTTAATGACCGTCATGACTGACAACCGTAATTGCAGGCTCGATTACAGCCGTAAGTCGAGGACTACCTACATTGTAATCCTGCAGACAGATTGGAGTGAGCACGGGGCCTGGTTGCTGAGGCCGGAGAGCAGTGGCCTCTGGCCCGTTTATGTGTCTGGTTCGGCCGCTCCGGGAAGTCTGGAACGTGGCTCGGCAGGGCTCTTTCTGACATTCATGGATCCTGGTTTGTGTCTCCGCAGGGGCTTCGCCCTCTTCAAAGCCAGGCTCATCAAGCAGATGACCGCCCACCACCAGGCTGAAAAGAAATCCTTGGTCCAACTTAAGCGGCAGTGAGTTTCATGGGAGGGAAGGAGAGGAAGACGCCCAGCCAGGAGGGGGGCCCAGGAGTTTATCCAGCTTTCAGGACTGGGGTGGAGGATGCCTTCTCTGGAGCGAGAAGTGGATTTTGTTTTTGTTGATTTGACCCACACACCGGCCCTCCTGGGACTTGGGATGGAGGCCAGCCATCAGCTCTTGTATCAGAGCGGTCTCTGGCTTCAGCAGCTAGTCTGGCTCTCCTGGGAGAGATATCAGGCAGGGCTAAGAAAATGCCAGGAAGAGGCTGCCAGTCCAGCCTTGGAAGGGTGGGGCAGGGAGACACACAAGCATTGGGGAGAAAGGGTCTTGCAAGACTGAGCCACTGACTTTGGCTTCTGGGACCCAGAGAAATTACTTGAGGTGCAGGCAAAAGAGGATCCAGGATGGATGACGGCATGGGGAGATGAAGCCTCTGTGCCAATGCCCAGCTCCTGCCCTCTGCCCACAGGATGCAACGGATTCGAGCCAAGCAGGAGAAGTACCACCAGGGACAGCTGGCCAGAGACTCGGAAGAGGTCACGGAGGCAGCCACGCCAGGTGTGAAGGGAGTTTCAGGGCCGGGCTGGGGAACATTTCTGGAAAACCTCTAGGAAGTCCATGGCTTGGCCATGCCCAAGGGCAGCAGATCTCCTGCAGTGGCCTGTTCCACAATATGGTTTCACTGGTGGACACCCACGTCACATCAATGCCACGCCGTTGTTCCAGGCAGCAGATTTTACAAAAGCAGCCATTCTCCTCACGGGAGACGCCGGGAAGTGTGACTTTAGATGCCATTTGGACTCATGGAAGGCTGAGGGGGGAGGATGTGGGTCTTCCTTTATCCTTGCAACTCCCACCCACCTCCCCCCTAGGATTTGGGCTCTCCCTGCCTGCAACCACCACGTAGCCTTTGATTACACCCTGCTTGGTCTCCATGAAGAGTAGGTGGTGCGCTTCTCTTCCGCCCACTGGCAGCCGCATGAAGCAGGCATGGCTTTTGCCCCCTAGAGGTTATGGGTTGCCTACAGAGAAGGCCTGGGATGGAGACCGTTTGGGCCTGGGCTCATGGAAGGCATCAGTGTGCGTTAGGAGATGGAGCAGCTGCTCGTTCGGGCTCGGCTGGCCTTGTCCGCGGCCAGCCCCTCCGGCCCTTCCCGTGTCCCTCATCTGCCTTTGTACCCTGTTCCACAGCCTCAGGTGCCAAGAAGGACCCTGGCCAGCAAAGGAAGCGCTGGTGGCGCCCGTGGTTGGATCACGCCACAGGTACAGCCCAGCCTCAGGGCTGGCGGACATACTAACCCTGGTTCGTCCTGCTGGCTCTGCCGGCAGAGGCCATTGCAATTGCTAACCATGGTGTCATCTGGGTTCTCAATCCATCTCAATCCATTCTGCATGCCTCTCTCTGGATGGGCCTTTCTCTCTTCCAGGGTCTTCCGGCCATCTCTTGCATGGGCTGCCTGGGTCCTTCCAGAGACCGCTGCAGCTGCAGGCCTCATCAGGCATCAGAAGCCAGGTTGCTCGTTTCAGGGAACCATTCAGGGACCATAGCTGAGACCTTGCAAGGAGGCCCAGTGCAGGCCCTGAACTGCGTGCAGATCCCAGACTCGATCCTGACTTATTTGGTGGGCTGCCTGGAAGCTGAACAGCTGTCCAGACTAGCTGGTTCACACAAGAGCCATTCTGTGGCTTGTTCAGGTGTGGCTTAGCCAGCTGGGCCTTAGTCAATACACTGAGATGAAATCATGACTTGCTTGTAGCATATAGATGGGTGGAGCACAAAATGGGCTTGGATCATTGCTTATTTGTCAGCCCAACTAGGTAGAACAGACTAAGACACCAATACCATGTAGATCAGTCCTACTCTTATTGTAAAGCTATAGTAGCAGAATTTTGCAAGTCAGAATGTGCTTCCCCTGCCTTTATCTTTGTGAGAACTAGGATGGGGCTCATCCGAAACATTTTCTCACATTACATCCGTGCCCTGGGCTCAGTCCCCTCTTATCTGGCCATTGCTTTGATAGCACCTCTTCCTCCATCCATCAAGGACATTCCCATTGCCCTCTACACCTGCCTTAGGCATGTTGGCTGAGCCGAACTACCAAAACTTGCTGTGAAAGGCTTGTTTGCTTTGGCAATGCATGTTACAGATACATCCTTTTTGGAGTGTTTAGCGAGCGTTGTCCTGTATGCAGTGTTTCTCCACTTGGGCAGCTGGGAATTCTGGGAACTGAAGTCCATACATCTTAAGGACTCCAAGGTTGAGAAACAATACTTTACTGTTTGATATGGACTCTGCCTGGTGGACCAGAATGAACTTAGAGAGAGAGAGAGAGAGATGATAGAGGAGAGAGAGATCTGATTCTTACCGTACAGGACAGGAACCCTCACCAAAGAAGGGAAATGGGGCCAGCTAGGTGCCATCCAAACCACCCACCTGGCACCCATACAGTCCTAGCCAGAGTGGGTTGCCAGAAACCCCACTGAGATGTTGCGTGGACATCTGGTGGCTGGTCTCCTCCTCCATCGCCAGCTCCTTATGCCTGCTTGGGGAGGGTCTCTGCATGTTTTTGTTGCCTGGGAAACGTTTGCATCTTCTTGACTTTCTCTGCTTTTCTTTTCTTCCCTCCAAGGAAAGCCACATTCTGTGGAGGGCAGCCCCGCATCGCCTGCTGTACTCTCCCCAGAGGAAGTAGCCCTTCCTTCTCGGGTGGACGGAGGCTGCCGGGGGAGGCAGGGCCATTACAGGGGTAATGTGTTTGCACGAACAGAAGGGGGCAGCGGGAGCCGACTCCCTTTGGGAAGGATCTTCCCCTCTGCTCACTCGAATTCCCTTGGAGATCAAGCCACAGCAGTGGGGCCATCTGTGAATTGCCCCCACCCCCAGGAACATCCCTTGGGGCTCACTGGGTTTTACTGGGGGGGGGGTTCATTTGCAAGCCTCACGGTGTGTGTACCCATGCATTTAGGGCAGTGTTTATCAACCTTGGCAGCTTGAAGATGGGTGGGCTTTAACTCCCATGCTGGCTGGGGGATTCTGGGAGTTGAAGTCCACCCGTCTTCAAGCTGCCACGGTTGAGAAACACCGCTTTAGGGCCCTGCAGTGTCTTGCCTTATTGACAAAGCAATTCAAGGCAGTTTCCCAACCAAAAGCTCAATGTCCGAGGAGCCAACAAATGTCCCAAAGCATGAAATCTAGAATTCACAACTGCAGCAAAAGAGCTGAAAGGAGAATGCCGTAAGATGGCCGGTGGGGGAAGTGTCTCTGGAGTTGGTTGGGTCTGCTTTGACTCTCCACCGTGAGGACAATTTAGGAAGAGCCAAGTCCAACCCAGCCTTTTGCCCAGATGCTCTGGCTGGTCACCTTCGCTGTGGCTTTGGTCTGGAGGTCGACCCAGAGCTGAGAAGAGCCCCTTGTTGAAAGCAGACAGTCCTTGTGGGTCTTGAGGCTCAGCTCTTCTGAACTGGACTCTTTACTGCCCTCATTTCCTGTCCTTGACCTGTAGACCCTTCTCTGACCCTTCTCTGTACATGCCTAGAGGCACTCTTGTCTTTCTGTCACTTTTCCTGCATGTCTCTATTCTCGAGGGAGCCGGGCCTTCCCCAACCCATGTGAGGCTGTTGAGGAGGGGGGAAGGAGGAGAAGGGCATTGACTGACTGTTGCTGTGGGGCTCCTAGTGCTGCACTCGGGGGATTACTTCTTGTTTGAGACGGACAGCGAAGAGGATGAGGAGTCACCTGTGGAAGATCCGAAGCCCCCAAAGCAGAGCGCCTTCCAGGTGAGGAGGAGGATAGGAGATTTCCCCCTACAAAGCCGTGGGCGGGTGGGGAGCACAGGCATTACTGACTGCCTGGGATGGATTTATAGGGAATATAAATTATTATAAAACAAATACAAGGTACAAAACCTTCCTAATTCCTTTGTAATTGGGCTGACAGCTACTGGATAAATAAATAAATATATCCGTCTTTTTTTAAAGACAATTTTCCTGCTCCCCAGGCACTGATAGGCTGCTGCATGAATGCCATATATTAATAAGAATACCCTCTGCACATGCTCAAGGTGGCTGTGTCTTCTCATTCCACCTGCTTGCGTTGTTCCTTGGCAAAGGTCCTGAGACTTCTTCAGGCAGGAAACCCTGTGCCATCCAGACACTAAGTCCAATCGTCCTCAGCCAACACCACGCCTAGCAAGGAATTGTCTTCAAAGCATTTGGAATCTCAGGGTTGTCTGTCCCCAACCCTGCCCACCTTGTGATGTCCTGAGATGGTTCTCCTGGTGGTGGGCTCTCCTGCTTCTGGGATTTTCTCCAGCAGTTGAATGAGGCAGACTCAGTCTCTCTTTTTGCCTTCTGGGTTCAGCTGGCCTACCAGGCCTGGGTCACCAGCACAAGGACTGTCCTGCGTAAGCAACAGCGCCAGGAGAAAGAGGAACAGGAGACGGATCCAGCCGAAGGCACCTCTTCTCCAGGTGAGACCATTTTTCCAAACCCAGCTGGTTCTTCCTGTCAACTTTCAGGACATTGGTGGCCATGGTGTCTCCAGCTGAACACGATCCGTTGGTTTCACCAGCTCTCCCTCTTGCAGGTGAGGAGACCAAAGAGAAGACTCCCACAGGTGAATTGCCAGATGAGAGACGCAGCCAGGAGGAGGAGGAAGAGGAGACAAGTCCAGGTAGCTGGAAGGCAAGGCTCACAATGGAAGGGAATGCCTGCACCTTTGGCCTCACCTTCAGTTTCCAATCCCTTAGGACAAGGTTTCTCAACCTCAGCTGTTTTAAGATGCGGGGACTTCAACTCCCAGGATTCCACAGCTCCAATTTTACAACCGTTTTTGCACTGGTCATTAAGTGAACGCCATGGTCTTGGAGCAAACCCATCTTTCACTTTGGAGCAATTTCCTGAAAACCAGATGTAAACATCAGTTTTCAGCAGAAATGCCATAACTCATTTCCATGTGACCGTGGGGATACCACATATGTTTGTAAATGCAGAGAGATTGCCAAGCACCCAAAATGTGATCATGTGATCCGGGGAGGCATCATAATTCTGAAACCAGGTTGTAACTACCTTGGGGGGGCGGGGTTCATGTCATAACTTTGACTAGTCACTAAGTAACTGGCCACAAGTCAAGGACTACATGTACACAGTTAACTAGGAACTTGCAAAGGGTTTCCAGGTTTCAGACAGAGATAGGCCGATTGAACAGACTCCCTTGTAAGAGGTGGATCCTCCATGTGCAGGGGCAGTTCGCTGCAAGTAAAGGGAGGAGGGAAATATGGAACAATTAACCAGTGTAACTGCTTCCTTCCAGAAATTGTGGATGCTCCATCACTGGAGGTTTTGAAGAAGAGACTGCACAGTCATTTGACTGGAATGGTGTAGGAAACGGCCTTCCCCACATCCCCCAGAGTCCCTGCGGAGGCCAGAAATGGCCCATTTCCAGTTAGGAAACAGGCCATTTCTGGCCTCCGGAGGGCCTCCGGGGGGGGGAGGCCGTTTTCACCCTCCCCAGGCTCCTAGAAAGGCTCTGGAGTTTGGGGAGAGCAAAAAACAGGCCTTCCCCACCCCCTCCGGAGGCTGAAAACAGACTGTTTCCCAACTCCCAGTGGGCCCAGAAGGCCCGAAAATCAGCTGGCCAGCGCGCACATACGCGGCGGATCTGAGCTTGCGTGCCCACCGATATGGCTCCACGTGCCATAGGTTCACCATCACGGGTGTAGAGTTTCCTGCTTGAGCAGGGGGTTGGACTAGAAGACCTCTAAGGTCCCTTCCAACTCTGTTGTTCTATTATGGGCTCCCTTTTCTGCCTGGAGATTTTGCGAGTTACCCAGGCTGGTCTTTTCTCAGGGAAGAGCAACGTTCTGCAGCGGGTGCTGAATGCCCTGCGCTTCCTGTGGGTGCTGTGCCAGGCCACGGTGGACGGCCTGACCCGGTGGCTGAGGGCTCTCACCAAGGACCATGAGCATCTCTCCACCATCCTGGGCCTAGAGAGGTTTGTGCTCACCCAGCAGCTGGATCAGGTGAGTGTCCGCCAGCCAGGCTGGGGCTGGGTTGGAGGGGAACTTGGCTTGCTCCAGAATACCCATTCCTGTCCCATCCACATAGGCAGAGGAGGCTCAAAGAGGCATCCTGGACAGGTTATACCAGCCACCCCCGCCGGCCGACAACACCTCGCAGGACACGGCCTTGCCTGGGACGGCAGCCGTATCGCCCAACAGCATGGCTTCCAGGCAGGTGCATATGGGGCCGGGGAGGGGAAGCCGGAATGCAAGGACTGGGGCAGCTCTGCCTTGCGGCACGTGGGGTTGTGGGCCCAGAGTCTGCGCCTGCTCCCTGTAGGGCCCAGGAGTTGAGGAAGGATAACAGGGCTACCTTCCCAGGAACAGAAAGCAGGACCAGTTGTGCCAGGTCAGCTCAAGACAAGGATCCTGTCTTGGAGGTGGACCTTAGACGTGCATCTCCCAGGCTTCCTGACCCTCCGTTCTGTCTTCACCACCACCACCACCACCATCTCATCATCCTTTTTCCCTCCATCATCTTGCAGCCCTGCTTTCGGGGCAGCTGCAGCGATAGCCCCTGGGTGATGGACGCCTTTCCTTCCCTGGAGGCTCTTGACAGCCATCTGCTAGGAAGTTGGCATTTCAGTCTCTTGTACTGCTTGAGATGGGGTTGGATGACCTCTTTAGAGCCCATCCAGCAGCGGACTTGCACAGCTCACCAAACTTGAGCAGTTTCAGGCAGAGTTAATTTTCTTAGTGGCTCTGCTGTTGTAGTACCAGCTGGTGCAGTTAGTTTTCTTCTGGTGTAGCATGTTGTGCGAATGTCTATGGATATTCTCAATCATCCAAGTTGTGGTTGTCCCAAAAGTACTTTTCCAAAGAAAACTGGACTTTGTTTTTTTCCTTGAAAACTTTTCGCTTCTTGTCCAAGAATCTTGGATGAGAAACAAACTGAAGAAGCTTCTTAGATGAGAAGTGAAATGTTTTCAAGGGGGAAAAAAAACACGGAAATCCAGTTGCCTTTTGGAAAAGCACCTTTGGGACAGACATGTTGTGTGAACTGGGAAATAAGGTGAATTCAGTCAAATTCTTGTTGGAAGAGGCTGTGTAACCCCTTTTATGCTTCCACAGCGGCTGCGACGGGGCAGAGGTTTTCAGTGCTGACAGCACCGGCTACAACTCTCGAAGCACCAGCGAGGAGCAAATTCCAGCCGTGGATCTTCCGGACAACGCAGGACTCCTTCCCAGCAACTCCCAGGAGCTGCTGGCTTGTGCTAAGAGTCGCCCCAGAACCGCCAGTGAATTGCTACTGAACAGGTATTGCCTTGGGCAAGCAAGGGCACCCCGCTTATCTTGGCTTCTTAGTCATCTAAAATTTAGCATTTATGAAAAACAGTTGGAATTAGATAAAATATTACAAGGATCGGATACAAAAATGATTACAAAAATATACAATTTCCTTTTAAGATTTATATTAGAATAAGAAACAGTTAAGGAAACAATGATTAGTTGGGCAAGAAATTTTGGATATAATATTGAATTGGAGCAATGGGATAAATTATGGGAAATTAATTACAAACTTACAATGGCAGTGGCCTATAAGGAAAATTTATATAAAATGTTTTACCGATGGCATCTGCTACCAGCGAGAGTGGCCAAAATGTTTCCAAACCTGTCCCCAGAATGTTGGAAATGCAGTCACAAATCTGGAACATTTTACCACATGTGGTGGACTTGTTCACATGCAAGGAAATTCTGGCAAAAAGTTAGGGAATGGTTGGAAGGAATGATGGAATATAAAATTCAAATGAAACCAGAACTGTATTTATTGGGAATATTGGATTCAAAAATGGAAAAAGATAAACAATACTTAACTCTTCACATACTAACTGCGGCCAGAATTACCTTTGCACAATACTGGAAGCAAAAAAAGGTTCCCCCGGATTAAATGTTGATTAGTAAGATTTTAGAATATGCTGAAATGGATAGGATGACGATGGAATTAAAAGAAAAAGAGGAATCGGACTATTATAGAATTTGGAATAGATTTTACAATTGGCTAGAAATTAGGAATCAAAGTAAGAAACAGAAAAAACTAAAATCTGAATGATAAAATATTCATGTATATATGAAACTATAGGTTTAATTACTAATGGCAAAAACATGTACCAACTAAAATGGTGAAGTAGGAAAGTAGTATATATATATATATATATATATATATATATATATATATATATATATATATACACATACATACATACATACATACATACATACATACATACATACATACATACATACATACATATATATATATATATATATATATATATACACGAAATACTGTAAAATATATTGTATAGTGTTCTTAATGTTTATGTTTGTATGTATTCTGTATTTATTCAATTTGATTTTTGTCTTATTTTTTACTTTTATTTATTTTTCTTTGTCTTTTTTTTTTGTATTTGTATTTTGTATTTGTGTTTTTTAACATTGGAAAATTAATAAAAACTATTTCTTTAAAAAAAAGGGGGGGGGATTCCAGAACTGTTATTCCATCAAAGAAGGATGCAGTTGTTGATCCCTGGAACATCTTCGATAGACAAAGGGGAATGAATATAAAAACAGTATTTCTGCCATCCAACATTTTGGGACTTCAACTCCCAGAATTCCCAGACAGAGTGGAGCATTGTGGGAGTTGCAGGATCAGCGTAATGCATGCAGAAGCTCAGTGAAACGCGGATGGTGGTGGGCGTGGGGATTCCACCTTGGAGGAACTTTCTCTACCTGCTCCCACCCCCCGCGTGTCCCTTCCGTCTCCCAGATGTGTCTCTTTCGAGGAGCTGGAGGAATCCGAGCAGTTCTACCATTCCCGAAACCGCTTTGTGCAGCTGCTAGTGGCCTGTTACCACTTTGTGGCCGGGCACTCGGACCTGCTGTGTTACTTCATCATCATCCTCAACAACATGGTGACGGCCTCGGTCATCTCGATCGTCCTGCCCATCCTCATCTTCCTGTGGGCCATGCTCTCCATCCCACGGCCCAGCAAGTCCTTCTGGATGACGGCCATCGTCTACACGGAGGTGAGGCCCTTCTTCAGCGGGGGGTGGAGGAAGTCTTTAAAGCTAATTTTGATGGGGAGAAATGGCTTAGCACAGCCTTTCCCAGTTTGGCAAACTGAAGGTGAATGGACTTCAACTCCCAGAATTCTCAGTAATGGCTATGCTGGGTGTGGAATTCTGGGAGTTGAAATCCATTTACTTGGAAATTGCTACTGTTGGGAAACTCTGGGCAGATTTTCTTTCACTGGGTGCCCGCCTGGTATGTTGGACTGCCTCTATTCCCCTACCAGCAAGAACTGGAGCCCCCCATGGCACAGTGGAGGGGGCTGGCCTGAGGGGCTCTGGCTTAGGGTACTCCATGGTGTCAGGGAAGAACAAAGCATAGCTGCCCCCAGAAGAAGAAGGCAGCTGCCCGTTCGGTAGGAACCTCCTTTGCGGGTCCTTTGTCAAGTCTGGAAGGGCCTGTTCAGGAGAGGCCAAGGTTGGGCCACAAGGGCTGAAGATACTGGCTGAGTCTACTCTAGCCCATGCTCTGGACTCATTCTGGTGGTTGAGAGTTGAGCCTCCATATTCAGAGGCAACTTATCTTTAGCTGCTGGGTTTCAGATAATGAGGAAAGAGGTTGCCTTCCATCCTTCCTTGTGAGAAGACCCTTCTGGTAGAAAATAACATGCCGGAGAACCAAATCTTTGCTCTTGCTCTTAGAGTTCTTCTCCCCTGGATTCTTCTTGCACAGGTGATGGTGGTTCTCAAGTACCTTTTCCAGTTCGGCTTCTTCCCCTGGAACAGCTACACCACCATGGTGCGCTATGAGGGGAAGCCTTTCTTTGCGCCTCGCATCCTGGGCATTGAGAAGACCGACAACTACATCAAATATGACCTGATCCAGCTCTTGGTGCTCTTCTTCCACCGTTCCCTGCTGCTGGTAAGAAGGAACCCGGGCTCTGGAAAGAGAGGCCCGAATTCCCAGCTGGGCTGGGAGAGCAACCTTGGATGAGGCCAAGGGACATCTGGCAAGGAACCTGAGATTTGGGGAGTTGCTAGGAACCATAGCAAGAGACGCAGCTGGTTTCTCCTATGCTTCGCTGTGTCTGCAGCACAGCTTGGCCCCTTTCTGAGTGAGTTGTCCTCTCCAGAGCTACGGCCTGTGGGATCACGAAGAAGACCTGCTGGCCAAACCTCCGCTGGAGACAGAAGAATCGGCAGATGCGGTCAAAGAAAAGGAAGAGCCAGAGCCTTTGGCATCGGCCATCCCCGAGGCAGAGAACGTGGTGATGGAGGAGAAGACGGAGCCAGAGGTGCAGAAGGGCATCCGCTTTCGGTTCAGAAAGAAAAAGGAGAAGAAGAAAAATAAACTGAGCAAATCTCTGGATGCGCAAAGGGAGGAAGGTACCTAATGGCCGCTGCAGAAGGAGCTGCAAAATGGGAGGGCGGGACATTGGGTTTATTGACTTAATTCAATGGTTGTATTAATTACATTGGTTTATATGGCCCATTAGAGGGCACAGATTAACTGAGAGGACCCGCACCCTGGTAGACCCTGTGCCAAAGAGAGTTCCTTTGGCTGGATCTGCTGGCTGGGATGAACCCAGGAGTGGAGGAGGGTAGAGGCTCCCTGGCTGAAGCACATCAGTGGGAGAAGGCAGAGATTGGCCAAGAGGTCATCCCACTCCTCTCTTTCCAAGCCCCAGAGATCCAGGAGCTGGAAGGAGAGGAGAAGGTGGTGGAGGAAGAGGAGGAGGAGGAGGAGGAGAAGAAGAAGAAGTCAGGGACATCCCGAGAAAAGATGAAAGCTGCCAAACGCCAAGTGAAGCACTTCTTTGCTTCTGCGTAAGTGATGGGAAACTGGGCTGGGGGTGGGAGAGGAGGGGCAGGCAACAACCTTTGTGTGAATTCTCCTCACCAAGAAACATTGGTTGTCATGTTTGGGTCTTCCTCCCATGGGTTAGGCTGTGGCAGGCAGGTTCATACGTTGTGTTCAGCCCTTGTCATCGCTATTAGATGGATCAGACAGGGAAATCAATTCCACCTTAGCAAAAGCTAAGACTGCTTGGTGGAGACGGGCTCTAAGAACAGAACCTTGCAAGTCGGATTGTGTCGGGCTGCCCCTCAGTGAATGGGGGAGGTGTCTACTGAGCCTCTTCCCAATATTATCTCATTGCTCTGGACTTAAAACACATGTCAGCCCCTTTTCCCTAGGCCACCCTTCCTGCATATCTCCATCAAGGTCCCTGCTTCTCTACTGTCACTGAGTTTATGGCTCAGCACAGTGTGCAGCCTGTGTGTAAACCCACCTTCTCTTTCCTGCCGGGCTGTGACTCTGGCTAGGCCCTTCCTTGCACCCTACAGAGGTGACTTGAGTCCGAACTTCTTGGCCATTGGCAATTCTGCGCTGGAGCAACCTGGAGAAAGCACACACACATACACACACACACACACACACACGACCTCACTCAACCCTCTTCACCCCTCTTCCTCCAGAAGAGAGCGCACGTTCCAGCCAGCGTGCCAGTTCTTCCAGGACATCCTGCACAGCAAGTACCGTGCTGCCACAGATGTCTATGCCCTCATGTTCCTGGCTGATGTGGTAGACTTCATCATCATCATCTTCGGCTTCTGGGCCTTTGGAGTAAGTCTGGCTGTGCCACTGGATATTTGTAGCTTTCCTTAAGCTGTTGCCAATGATTTTGCTGGGGTGGTACTTCCCAGAAGTCTTAGTCAACTGCTGGGAATTCTGGGAGTTGTAGTCACTGGACATCTAGCAGGTGCCCTTTGCACTATTCCAGTAGAGCTGTTGGCCTCAAGGTATTCCAGGGCAAGAACTCTGTCAGCTGGGGAGGGACAAAGAGAAGGAGAGGATGGAGCAGGGGTCCCTAGTGGGTTTATCTGCTGCCTGGAGACCACCTTCCCTTTTTCACTTGCTAGGTTTGGATGAAATAGAGTGACAATTTAGCACAGGGTCACTACCTCCACCCCCTTTAAAAGAAGGATAGTGCTATGCTTGGGGGTCCCTGGACAGGAGTGGAGCATTGCCTAGGCCTAGGCCTAGGGGGAGGGGGGGAGGTGTATCTTTGTGCTTGCCAGTCCCTCCTCCCTGAGCTTCTCTTCCCCTGCAGAAACACTCGGCTGCAGCCGACATCACGTCCTCGCTCTCCGAAGACCAGGTGCCGCAGGCGTTCCTGGTGATGCTTCTGATCCAGTTCTCCACCATGATCATTGACCGGGCACTCTACCTGCGCAAGAGCGTCCTGGGCAAACTCATCTTCCAGGTCATCTTGGTCTTTGGCATTCACATCTGGATGTTCTTCATTCTACCCGCCGTCACAGAGAGGTGTGTGGCCGTCTCTTCACTTCCCGCCCTCCCCGGTCCTGACTTGGGCCTGCTCCTTTAAGGTTCATCCTTGATCTCCCTCCCCAGGAAGTTCAGCCAGAATACGGTGGCCCAGCTGTGGTACTTTGTGAAGTGCATCTACTTCGGTCTCTCCGCCTACCAGATTCGCTGCGGTTACCCTACCCGCATTTTGGGGAATTTCCTCACCAAGAAATACAACTACCTCAACCTCTTCCTCTTCCAAGGGTAACAACAAAATAAGGGAGGGGGCTGCTGGGAGAAGTAGAGCCTAATATGGGGTCCTTAAAGCAGAGGCAGACAGCAGGAGCCTTTTTGGGGAAACTAGAATGCTTTGCAGCAAGGTGGAACATGCAAACCTTTCTTTGGGGTCAGCTGAGAACATGGATTCCACCACATCCTATGTCTCCATGTATCTCTACATCTGGTACCCCATTTCTTTACCATGCATCATAGTAAGCACCAGGCACCATGATGGTCGGGGGAAAGTGGTGACATAGGTTTCTGCAGAATTGTCCAGGGTCAACCGGAATCCACCCCTGGAGGATCTGAAGATACGTCTCTTGGCTCCACAGGTTTCGCCTGGTGCCTTTCTTGGTGGAGTTGCGAGCTGTCATGGACTGGGTCTGGACGGACACCACTCTGTCCCTCTCCAACTGGATGTGTGTGGAAGATATCTATGCCAACATCTTCATCATCAAGTGCAGTCGTGAGGCGGAGAAGGTGGGCCTCCACGGAAGGGGAGGAGGCATGGTGGAGCTGGGTCTCCAAGGGTCTTCGCGAGGGTTTCATTCATCCCCAAGACAATTCCTGTAGTCTTAGTGAGCATGATGGGCCTTCAGCAAGATAATAGTCGTAGCCCAACACAACTGAAAGGGAGGCAATGGGCTTTTTGGAGAAGACCTAGGTGCCATGAGCTGACCCGTTGCCGCCCCTCTCTCCCTGCAGAAATACCCACAACCCAAGGGTCAGAAAAAGAAGAAGATCGTCAAATACGGCATGGGAGGCCTCATCATCCTCTTCCTCATCTGCATCATCTGGTTCCCGTTGCTCTTCATGTCCCTCGTGCGCTCTGTGGTGGGGGTGGTCAACCACCCCATCGATGTTACTGTTACTCTCAAGTTGGGGGGCTACGAGGTAAGAGGAACTGCCTTGCAGAGAAGCAAAACAACAGGCCACCCAGTTCCCAGATGCTGATGGACCACAACTCCCAGCATCCCTCTCGGTTAGCCATGCTGGCTGGACATTGTAGCCTGGCAATGGCCCATGTTGGCTTTCAGGGACATACGGGCTTAGCTATTGTAGCAGCTGCAGCCCAATGACCTTGCCAGCATCTGGCACCCAGAGACCCATAGATTGGGCAGGTTGAATCACCCCCAGCTCCTCTGCATCTTGGGGGCGTCTCTCTGTTGATGGTTCCCCTGTGGCAGCTATGGGAGCCATGCTGTTGAAATGGAGTGTGTGTAGGATGGATCAGGATTGATGGTGTCCCTGAATCGGGATCCCCTCCATCCCTCCCCCTTCTTTCTTCTTCAGCCCCTCTTCACCATGAGCGCCCAGCAGCAGTCCATCCAGCCTTTCACCCCCCAGGACTATGAACAGCTGACCAATAAGTTTGAAAGGCAGCCGGTGAGTCCCAGCCGGACAGTACGGCACGAGGGAGGGGGATCCCCTCAGTCAAGTGGGTGGGATGACCGGCATCTCTCCCCCACCCATTAAAATGGAAGGAGGCCCCGCTGCGGTGGGCTTGGCCTGAAGCTGCCAAGCTGCGCCCTGCTGACCTGGGACTCTGCCACCCGCAGCTAGCCATGCAGTTCATCACCCAGTACGGCTACGAGGATGTCGCCTGGGCCCGCATTGAGGGCAGCTCCGGATCCCTGTGGAGTATCAGCCCCCCCAGTCGGGAGCAGCTCTGGCAGGAGCTGCACAATGGCTCCTCGGACATCACTCTGCGCTTCACCTGGAACTTCCAAAGGTACGTCAGTCCAGGGTCGGAAACCCTCCCTTGCAGGACCGTGCCCTGCCTGCTTTAACTCGGGATGCCCCTTTGGGCTTTGTGAGTTTGCCTGGAACAGCCCTGTGGAGCTCCAAAGATTGCTTTTTTTTTGGCAGCTTTAAGACTTGTGGACTAACTCCCAGAATTCCTCAGTCAATCTGAGAGTTAAAGTCCACAAGTCTTAAAGTTGCCAAAGTTGGAGATCCTGGCTTAGGGGGCTGTGGGTGCAAAAGAGCTCCATGGTGACAAAGGGATCTGAAACCAGAGTGGGGATCCTCCTCCTGCCTTTTCTTCCACTTCTTGATCCTAAAATTCCTTCCTCCTCCTCCATCGTCAGGGATCTCAGCAAAGGAGGGAAAACGGAATACACCACCCAGAAGCACACCATAGATCTGAACCAGAAGAGTCTCGTGAGGCAAAATTTGGCTGGAATGCTTCAGGGCACCCATCATGACCCTGTGTGAGTCATCCCCCCCCCGGCCCCTTCCAGCAAGGCACCCATGGCCAAGGGGGTCAGCAAGGTGGGGAAAGGGGCCCCTGATTGCAGGAGTCTAAATTCACACCCTGCAAAGCCTGAAGCGCAGAGTGGCTTCACCCATCTGCAAACGCTGCCTGTGTTTTCAGGCCGCTTTATCTTGCTGTGCTTTGTCCTTGTTCTAGGCGGATACCCCACCTCTTCCCACCCTACATACGGGCACCCAGTGGCCCCGAGGCAGACCCGGTTGAGCCCCTACTCCCAGGTGAGGACACCGGATGGAAACTGCTTTGCACAGACTCAAGACTGACCATTTAATTCCCCGGTTCCTCTCTCTGAGTTGATGTGGGTTCCTGGTGCTAGTTGGAAAAGAATCCGGGGGCCAGAACTCGCTTCCCACCACCACCACCATCAGAAATGCCCGCATGCCATCACAAGAACAGCCGAGGCATGGGTGCATTTCTGGCTTTTTAAGGGGGGAGCAGAAACAGGAGGCAAATGGCTCCATTTCCCTGTCCCTAAAAAGACCAAAATCATGCCACAGACATTTTTGCCTTGGCAGAGTGCCACTTGCCTTCCATCTCTGCTTTCCTGGTTGTCTTTGAAACAGAGCTCCAAAATTAGTGTTGTGCAAAGTCAGGAATTTTGTTCCTGAATTTTTGTGGCAAATAATTTGGAGCCACAGTAAGAACGGCAGGTGGTGTTAAAATGGTCCAATGAATAGATAAAATCTTGGATGCCGCTCCTAAACAGAGCAATCGGGGCTGGGAGGACTCTAAAGAAATGGGGAGCAACTCATGAGGAAGAGCGTTCTCAGGGCCCGGATGGGCGTCTCTCTTTATAAGCGAGGGGGTGTCTTTCTTCCCTCTCCCATCTCCTCTTCCAGACGGAGAAGACAGCTTCCTGGATGTGGAAGTGCAGCTGAAGCAGCAGCGGGTCCGGCCCGGGAACAGCAGCACCAGCTTCCTGGAATGGTGGATGATCCAGCTGGCTGACTGCCAGGCGGAGTGCCACATCCTGCCCATGGTCATCTTCAGCGACAAAGTCAGCCCCCCCAGCCTGGGCTTCCTGGCGGGATACGGGTGAGTTGCCATCCCACCGGCCCATCAGGGTGGACGCTAGGTGCGTTGGGAGCAGAGAGACTTAGGCAAGTGTCACAAGAGTAGGCTGACTTGGATGCAAGGAAGCGGCAGGAAAGCTGGGAACTCCAGGAAAAGAGCAAGCCCCCCCCCCCAAGTTGAATGGGGGCTCCTGGATTGACCTGGCTTTGCTGCAGCTGGCCCACTAAGATCCCCCCCCCCAAGACAGCACTCAGGTTAAATGCTGCCCCTTTGTGTCTGAAATGCCACCAGGCTCTTTGCCCACAGATGTGAATAGTTTGCAAAAATTCAACCACCTAAAAGGGGAGGGGGGGAATGGTCCCCAATCTCCCTCCCGCCTCGCATGGCCATCTTGCCAAGCTTCTCTAAGGTTTCCTGCTTTGAAATGATGCAACCCTCCAGGCTTAGATCAGAGGGGTAAAGGTTGGTCATTCGGTCCCTTTTCAAGACTTCCTCTGGATCAGCAAACGGCTGATCACGCCCCAGGGATCAGGGCTTGCAGATCCCAGCGGATCCTGCTGATGCTTCGTAGGTCGTGCGAATATGTTGGTGGTAGGGTTGCATGTCAGGGTGAGCTGCGCAGGGGCGCTACACATGGGCTCTTTCTCTGCTCAGGATCATGGGTCTCTACGTCTCTATCGTGCTGGTGATCGGGAAGTTTGTGCGAGGCTTCTTCAGCGAAATCTCCCACTCCATCATGTTTGAGGAGCTGCCCTGCGTGGACCGCATCCTGACGCTGTGCAGCCACATCTTCCTGGTTCGGGAGACGGGAGAGCTGGAATTGGAGGAGGAGCTGTACGCAAAGCTCATCTTCCTCTACCGCTCGCCAGAGACCATGATCAAGTGGACCCGGGAGAAGGACTGAGGAGGGAGCTCCCTTCACCCCCAAAACAGCCCTGGGAGACTCGCAGGCCAGGAGGTTGAACCAGGCTGTGGACCCAGCCAGATGCCGGTCCTGGACACCAACTCTTCCTACCCCGCCTCTTCCCCTGGAGGCTCTGGGGTGGGGCAGCCCCATAACCTGAGCCACACTTGTAGCCGAACAAGAGGAGGAAACACACAGGACACTTTTTGAAACACTTTTCCTTTTTTAAAAAAATGAAAGATACCCCGGCTCCCTCTCCCAAACCTGGACTCCTGCTTCCTCCCCCCCCCCCCCGCCGGAGACCAGGAAGTGAATGGCTGTCCTGCTGCTGAAATGCCCAGAGCCCCCCCCCCCTCTCTGCAGCCACTGACCCTCCCTCCCGCCCTCTCTCTTCCCTCTCAGCAAGCCTCCCGCTGCTGGGAACAAGGGCTGCTGGGAATCTACACACTATTTTTTCTATAGGAGACCATTTTATTTATACAGATCTATACAATAAAAACAAAGCTGTGATTAAAAAAAAAAGGTGGTGGGAAGTCAAGTGGAGAGAAAGTCCTCTGGTTCAGCAGCTGAGCTTTGGGGGTTCAGCTTCTCCAGAGGGGTCTGGAAGAATTTTGGAGGAGAGCTTAAATAAGCCTGAGAGGGTCCGGATGGGGGTGATTGCCAAGAAGGAACCGGTTTTCCTTGGGACGCTTCATAAAACATCTCTGAGCAAGGCTTCTCCCTTTATCGGTTTTAGGATTTGAATCCTGTGTACAAAAATAGAAATTCCGTTCAACTGTGCGTGCAAGGAGGTGCCAAACTGGCACATGTGAAAGATCTGGATCCTTCTTGGCTCAGTCTGGCCGTTGCTGAATCCAAGATGATTTCTCTGCTTGAAAAACACTTGTGGACGCAGAGTGTCAGGCCATTAAGCCCACAAACGGTCCTCCGCCTTTGCTCCTCTAGGCCGTAAAGCACCCGATGCAAATCAAGCATCGTCTTCAAGCAAGAATTCCTGGATTTCTTGCTTCATCGCAGCCCTGCAAAGAAAGTGGAAACGGCCATCACTGCAAATCTGGGTTTGCATATCACTCTAGACTAGGGTTTGTTCGAATAGCGTGCCAATTCCTGGGGAATTCTGGGAGTTGAAATCCAGACATCTTAAAAAGTTGCCATGGGGAGGGCAGATGGAGCTCAGGTTGAATTGGTGGGGTCTCTGAGCTTGCTTTTCTTCTTGCACCCATTTTGTTACTAGGCTAGGAAACATCAATGCACCGATAACGAAACAGCTGGGAAAATCCCAAGAGTCTCTCTGGGCTGTATTGCTGCCCTGGAGAAGAGCAACCCAATCTCTTTTCTCTTGGCACAAATTCCTCCAGGCAACCACTTTGCCCCATACCTGCATTGTTGGCGCTTGGCCTCCTCATGAATGTATGGGGGGAGAGAGACCACGCAGCTCTGCAAAGGAATGGTTGGAGTGAGTAAGGGCAGCAGGATTCCACCAGCCTTGTTACTTTTACAAGGGGTAGCCCCTTAATTACCCTCAAACCGTAGCGGGGCACCCCAACTGTCACCCACAGCATGACCTGAAGTTCCTCAAAAGCCAGCCCAAAGTCCCAGCAAATGAAACCTTTAACCCAAAGTGAAGGCCCAACTGACTCCACCCATTTTAACTCAAGCCAGAGAGCTGTTTGTCCTCAGCCTGGCGGCTTCTGTCTCGGGCCCAGCCCTGAGAGCAGTTGCACACCTTTGCGTTGACGCATACATGAGCCCTTCTGGTTGTACAAACCCTTCCTTGCACACCTACCAGCTCCTTGACTGTTAGACGGCAGCCATAGCAGAGCAACGGGACAAGCTGGGAGGTCTCTCTGGGGGGGAAAGCAGAACGTCGGTCACCTGTGCTGACCAGTGGTTTATTTGGGGAGGGGGCTAAGGAGAGCAGGCCGGCTCATCCATACCCAACAGTACATTCTTTCTGAGGGCTCTTACCTTCCTGCTGGGGGTTTTCCGCAGCAACCTGCCTGGGTCCCGCCTCCGCAGCATCCCTCCTCAGCTGGAAGCCCCTGGCTGAGCTTTTCTGAAAGCAGCGTGGCCTGCAAGGAGGAGCCGTCCTCTGTCAGGAAACGAGAGTTACAGCCCCTGAAAGCTCGTCCTTGGACAGCTGAGGCTGGGTTTTTATGCCCTGCAGTGAGCGAACCTCACAGCACCCAGCGCTCAAGGACTGAATACTTCCCCTGGACATGTTAAACCAGCAGCAGTCGCCTCTTGACCTTTCAGTTCCAGCAAGCAAAGTCTCCTTGCTTAAGCAGCAAGTTTGCATTTATCCCCATGCCTGTTTGGCAAAGCAACAGGGAGGGAAAGAGCCTCCCCACCCCAAATATTTCAACTCCCAGGTTGCGCCAAGGAGGACTGGCTGTAATTCTGACACCGTGAAGATCTGGCTAGCATCTCAGCCCTTGTCTGTTCTAGAATCCCCGGCAGGTACCAAAAGTTAATCTAGAAGTGGGTTTCCTTCCCCCCCCCAAAGAAGACCACTTACCAACACTGGTGTCCAGGGGGCAGAGACAGAGGAGGCAGTGGGCCGGTGCTGTCGACACATCAGACTGGACCTCTTGAGGAACTGTACTCAGCTTCTCTCCCGTCCTGGAATAGAGACCAGAGGGGGCATCAGGAAGGGAACTGGAGGGAAGCCCACTTCCTGCCTGACCCATTCACACTACCTGCACGCCCTGAAGAGAGGACATAAAACCCCTTTGGGACTAGATGCCACTTGTTTTAAGAAGGTGCTTGCAGTCCACAACTGAAAGGCTCCTGTCTATTAAACGCAGGCAAGAGGGCTGAGCTGGATTTTCAGAAAACAAGTAAAAAAACACCCCCGTATCTGTTCTCTAGCTTTGCCCAGAGAAGCCGGGAAATGTAACCAGAGCTGCAGAGGGTCCATGAGGGTGTGGGAAGGGAGTCGTGCCTAATGGACACCACTGCTGAACCTTTGCCAGGAACTTCACCCAGCAGTTTGTTGTCCTTTACCAGACAAGGGGAGGGACACTCACCGGTAGACTGTGCTGACGGTGGAGGGAAATTCCGACTGCAGCTTGCAGAGAAAGCTCTCGATCAGGAGGTGAATGCTGGCTCTGGCAGAGGCCTGGAGGAAGTGAAAGCATCTGTCACGGCTGCTCAGATCCTCCTGAACCACAGAAGGGGACCCTCTGTCCCTTCCACTCTTGTCTCCAGCCAAATTCCTAAAGGCCTACTTTGGTGTCCAGTCCAGGTGTGAAGACGGTGGGTACCCCAAAGAGGTAGTTGTAGAAAGCGATCTCTTTGGCAGGATATTCCCGCATGGGGCGCAGGATCAGGACGTCCCCATAGCGGCTGTCCAAGAAGCCCTTTGCGGAAGGAGAAAGGAAAAAGGGGAGGGGGGGCAGTGCCAGATCAGAGACCAGAAAGGCGGAGCTGCTCAGAGGCAACCGGCACCCTTGCACCACAACTTCTCAGGAAGATTCTGGAACGGAGATTGAGCTAGCACAGGGAAAAGCTCCAACTGGTTTATCTGGCCACAGAAGGGAAGCCTAAATCACAAAGACCTTGCTCTTCTTCTACGGTATTTTTCTGTGTGTTTGGAAAACATTCCTCAGTGGGCTTATCCTGAGTGAAACATGAAGCCACTGGACTGTACACAGGTTTAGGTCAAGACTTTCCTTCCCTCTTCAGGGGCTGGACTTGGCTTCATAAAACTTGGGGAAGTTGCTTGCAAGGATGGACATGTCTAAACCAAAGAGCAAGGCCAGGAATCTCCTGAGACCAAAACACGGAGCAAACTGTGTCCAGTGGGTGGAGAAACCAGGAGCCGCTTTGTTCTCACCGTGTCCATAGCCAGGAAGGCCCCGCGTCCCAGAGAGAGGTTGGTCAGCAGCTTCACGCTCACACGGGTGCAGCTGTCTCCCACCATCACCTTCGTGTATCCGTTTCTCCGAGCCACATGCAGCATCAGGTGGGTCCTAAAAATCAAAGATATCTCTCTCCTGCTCCAGCCAAGAATTTGGGATCCAACCAGGGGCCCAGAAAACAATAAAACGTTTGTTTTCCTAGAAACAGCAGCCTAGAATACCACAGAATCAGCAATCTAGAAGGACCAGATGAAACAGCCTTTTGACTATGGAACCCATTCTGAGTCTAGAGGCTGCTTGCAAAGTCATCCTTCTATCAGGAATATCAGCCTGTTTCCTGAGGCTCCTGAGCTAGGATATGGCACTGAATGACCCTGTCTGTTAAGAGGGCTAGACAGCAGGAATGCGTGAAGACCCCTGCAAAGCTGCTTTTTAGTTCTCATCCAGCTCACATGGTGGGCATTAATATCTTCACTCAGGATCTGGGCAAGGAGCTCACCGGAGGGTTTGCAGAAGCTCCTCTTTTGCAGTTAGGGATTTGACACCCCCAAAGAGGTGGGCCAGCTCCTCCGTGTGGGAAGCAAGGGAAGAGCCAGCCTCGTCCAGAACCGCCAACCGTTCCTGCCAGGAGAAGCCTTGCATGCTACACTCTGCCAGCCGGTCCTCCAGGGAAGTCGCCGCATCCGCCCTCTTCTCCCGCTGCTGCTGCCACCTTGTGAAATCAGCCACCGCTTCCTTGTAGCTGGGAGCCTGGTCAACAGGACTCTGGGTAAGCGAGCTCAGCACAGAAGTGGGAAGGTCAAACACCTATGAGGACACAAGCTGGGTCAAAGGAAAAGTGTCAAGCCTGTACAAACTGCAATTGCTTTGACAGATTTTCAGAACTAGGAATTATATTTCTTTCCTGTCTTGTCCAGCTTGCTTTTCCCTTATTTTTTTTCTGAAAGTGACATAGAAGTGCATCTATGTTATCAACTTCCCCTTTCACAAGTTTTCTCTGATCCTCTGTTATTTTATTTCCATAACACAAAAGTGGGCAGTTTAATCTGGGCCAGAGTTCATACTCAGCGCACAAAGGATTATACTTGATGGAAGAATGATAATCCTGTCCTGCCTGGGGTCTTCCTAGGATCTGCCTTTCTGATGCTCTAATTCAGTGTTTCTCAATCTCAGAAACTTCCGGATATGTGGCGCTCAACTCTCAGAACTCCCCAGCCAGCCCCAAAATTGCTGAGGATGTGAAACACTGCTCTAATTTAATTTGCTGAACAATACTACTATTAATAATAACATTTCCTTCCAGGCAAATCACAGCAAAGTAGCCAGCTGGCTAAGGCCACTGCTGTTGATGCCATATCACCAAAATGTGCTGCAGGGAGGGTGCTGAATCTCAGCCATATTTACCTCCTCCAAGAACACCAGATGATAGGGGAATCCTGTGGCTCGCAGGATAGCCTCTACCTGCCTGCAGATTTTCGCTCGCTCGTCCATGCTCCGTCCACACACAGCTCCCTCTGCACAGTAAAACCAAAACTGTCAGCAAGGTGAGGTGGCTAGTCTGAAAGAACTTCAACAGCCCTGGGAACATTCCCTGCCATGGTATCTTCAACCATACTGGACTTGCGGTGAGTGAGACCTGTGGACTTGAACTCAGCCAGCCAGGAATTCTAGGAATTGAAGTCTGCAGGTTATAAAGTTGCCATAGTTGGCCACCCCTGATTTAGAAGGATGGGCCACCTCTGATTTCAACCTTTCAAGGCCCAGTAATGCTCGACAGTTAATATGCTCAAAGGGAATCGTCTTTGGAACTCAACTTCCCTAAGCACCCTCTGCATCTCTCAGGAAAGTGGCCATCTTCACAAGCCGCAACATTTCAGTCAAAACAAACTGCCTGCACAATGACTCCATCTCCCCCCCCCCCACAAAAAAAAATTATGGAGAAGGCATAGGGCTGCCAACACAAACCATCAATGTAGATTATTCCTGATCTGAAGCGAAGTTTCTTGGGGGCTTCTCGGTTGAGGCCCTGAGAAGAGGAAGCAAAGCAGGCTTCGATTCAAAAACTTTACCCAAGCTATCATGCTTCATCTACTAGGGGCTTCTGCTGTTTGACTGCCCCTCCTGCTTGGAAATCTAACATACCTCTTGCACCTGCCTCAACATTGAGCTGGAAGCAAGACCCCCCGAAAAAGCCAGGAGAACCTAAAACAGGGAGAAAGCATCACAACATTTATTTCCTGTTTTTAGTTGCCATCTTACCCGTCTCTCTTGCCCTGAAGCAGTAAAGATTACAACAGGGCAGGACCTTCTCTCCAGGATAAATGCAGCGATTCTTCCCAAGCATGGCACGGAACTTGTGAATGAAGTAGTCCTTGAAGCAGCTCCTGAAAAGCACATGAAACAGTGTGGAGAAAAGCCCCGATTCATTGCCAGGGGAAAAAATTCTGCACAGGGACGGAGAGGCCAGTTCTGAATTATTCAAAATTCTGCACATCACTCAGTTGCCCTGTTGCACTTACTTGCAGAAGGCATCTCCAGCACGAATGCTCACCACCGGGGAGCCATCCTTGCACTTGACACATTTGGAGTCACAGCTTGGAGAAGAGAAAGTGAAGATCAGGTTGCAAAAGAGCCTTACCAGATACCCAAATCTTATTCTCTCCTGTATCCCTCCAATATGAAGTTAAGACAGTGGAAAAAAGCAATCCCTCTTTCATATAAACAGCGTTTTATCAACCTTGGCAACTTTTAAGATGGGTGGACTTCAACTCCCAGAATTCCCCATTCTACTCATCAAGCCATCCATTGGGCTGGGGAATTCTGGGAGTTGAAGTCTACCTATCTTAAAAGTTGCCAGGGTTGATAAAACACTGAGCATGTGTGCTAAGTCATTTAAGCCCAGTTTGCTGAACAAGCCACTCCATAAGATTAGAATTAACACGCCTGCGACTGGCCTCATCATTGGTTCATGCAATGGTGGCTTGTTCAACCATGGATTGTTGGCATGCTTCCCCTCCGCCAAGGCCAGCGGGCAAGGCTTCCTCACCGGCCCCGGGGCCTCTCCCTTGGGAGCGGCTCCCCTCCACAGCCGCCCGACCCGCCGTCGCACATCGCCGCCTCCGCCTCGGCCACGTGCAGCGGGGCTCAAGTTGGGCGGCCTCTCCCGGCCGGGAGACCACAATTCCCAGAGGGTCCCTTCGCGCTCCCGCGCGCGCACGATGACGCCACGTGGTGGGGAAGTCTCGCGAGAGCCGCGGGGAGGGGAAACTCCGGGAGCGTCCCGGCCTGGGACGCTGCGAGGTCGCGGGGGCGATGACGTATTTGGGATGCGCCGCCTCCCCCGCCCGCCTCCCCTTCCGCCATGGCGGCCGCGATGTTCCGGAGCTTGCTGGTGTCGGCGGGGGGGTCCCGCGAGGCGCCCTCCGCGGCCGCCGCCCCCGCCCCACCGCCGCTTCACCCGCCCGAGCCCGGCGCCGCGCTGGAGGCCCAGTTCACCTGCCCCATTTGCCTGGAGGTCTACCAGCGCCCCGTCCGCATCACCCCCTGCAGGCACACGTGAGCGGGGGGGGAGACGGGGGGGCTGAGGGAAGGGGGCCGTGACGGGGGGGGGGGCAGGGAGGAGGGGGGCCAAGGGGCCCGGACGGAAAGCGCCTGGGCGGTGGGGGAGCGAGGGTAGACCACGAGGTCTCCCCCAGGCTCCTTGCATGGAGGTGCTGCAGAGATGGCCCTCCGGGCGTTTGGATGGGGTGAAGTTCCTGGATGGGCTGATGGGCAGCAGTTCCAAAGAAGCATCCGAAGGGTCCAGCTTCCCCTCTCACCAAGGAGGGTCCTGGTTCTGCTCCTGCATTCTTGGTTTGTAAGGTTATTGTGGGGGGGGGGCTCCCACTTGGCACTTGGAAGGAATTCCTAAGTCGGGGAAGCCCAAGGGGAGGTAAGGGCAGGACAGCGTGGCTTGTCTTAAAATCCGGAGACCTTTTTCCATAGATGGCAGCAAATGCTCTTGTCAATTTTGTTGCTGCAGAGTTCATGATCTAGTATAGGGATCTCCAAACTTGTCAGCTTTAAGACTTGTGGAATCCTGTGAGTTGAAGTCCACAAGTCTTAAAGTTGCCCACTAATGGAGACCCCTGATAATTAATTAATTAATTAATTAATAATAGCAGCAGCCTTTGTCATTGTACATCATGTATACAACGAAATTGGTTTAGCCTCTACTGGTGCAATCCATAACAGAAAATGCAAGACAATACAATTCCCAATTTAGTAGATGTGAAGTTGTTCTGTATGTCTTTGGGCCTCTTGGCTGAAGCCCACCAACCCTCCATCTTGGGAGAGGAATCCATCCCCTCTTCGCATTACCTTTTGAGCAGTGTATGTAGTTTTCCCACAACTCTCCAGGCTCTGGGAAAAATCAAGCCGCCTTCTTCCGTAGATTCTGTGGGGAATGCCTGCAGCCCTGTCTCCAAGTTCCATCTCCCCTCTGTCCCCTTTGCCGCATGCCCTTTGACCCCAAGAAGGTAGAGAAGGCCTCCAGTGTGGAAAAGCAGCTGTCTTCCTTCAAGGCGCCATGTCGAGGCTGCAGTAAAAAGGTAACCTTAAGGGCTTGTGCACATAGGTGGAGGCAGCAAAGCTAGATAATTATAAGCCACCCTGCTTTTGTGAGTGGCCTGTAGTTAAAAAACAACTACAGAAGGCTTCAAATGGATATCCATCCTCTCTTTTAATCCTTGTATCGCAGGTGACCCTTGCAAAGATGAGATCTCACGTCACATCGTGTGCTAAAGTCCAGGAACAAATGGCCAACTGTCCGAAGTTCGTGCCTGTCATTCCAACATCCCAACCTATTCCAAGGTATTTCCTTCTTTGTGGCTTTGAGCCACTCCCCAACTCGCTGGTTTCCAGGTTTTAGAATATCTCCTGCGCTCTCAAGCAAGGTTAGGAGGGAAAGACAGAGTCAGGCATCTCTTTAATAAAGAACTGTAGATGTATTGTCCTTGTAGGTCGGTATTTCTCAAGTTAAGCAGCTTGAAGTTACATAGACCTCAGAATCCCAGAATAGGGTGGACTTCAATTCCCAGAATTCCTCAGCCAGCATGCTGAACTGAGGTCCAGCCATCTTCCAGTCACTGAGCTGTGCTGCTCTCCCTTTCAGCAATATTCCAAACCGGTCCACGTTTGTCTGTCCCTATTGTGGAGCACGGAACTTGGATCAGCAGGAGCTAGTAAAGCATTGCATGGAGAATCACCGCACTGACCCCAACAAAGTGGTGAGTTGCGTTCATGTCCCTGTTCGGTGAAACGGAAAGCCAGATTAGCAGAAAACTGGGAATAAGAAGGAAGTTGTCTCTTATTTTAAACGAGGGAGAACTTTTGCCTATTTCCTCCCCGTTTATGCCGTAGCTGGAATGCCCTGCCCTGCTTTTGCGAACCACGGATAATAAAACACACCTCTGCATCTGCAGTGGCAGATATGCTTCTCAGACTGTGCTTACCTTGTCCCTTTCATTTTGCATGTGGGAGCTGCTAAAAAAATGAAATGTGTCTCAGGAACTGGTGTATTTCCCTCATATAAAATCATGGAAGTGTCCTGGAGATCTAAAAGCATGCCTCCCTTTGTACCAGCTTCATTTAATTGCTCAGTTTGTGTATGATCTTGTGATTGTTTAGAGCTTTATTTGATGATGCTGTTTCAAATTTTATGGAGCATAGAATATTAATACATCTGCACTTAGGGTATTTCATAGCAAGGCATGTGTTTTCGAAGCCGGATTCTGCGTGCTGTGCAACAGGAAATTGTTCTGTTTTCTTAATCTTTTTTTCCCCATCAAGTGATCACACCATTGCTTTTAGCTATCACTCTTATCCTGGAATTGAGTGTTTTTTTCTTCTTTGTTGACGGTCCTCCTCTTCTCTCCCTTCCTGGGTGTTCCAGGTCTGTCCAGTGTGCTCAGCCATGCCTTGGGGGGACCCCAGTTACAAGAGTGCCAACTTTCTACAGCACCTCCTGCACCGGCACAAGTTTTCCTATGACACGTTTGTGGTGGGTTTTGCGTTCCACAGCATCTTATTTCAATAGATCGTGTCTGCTGCTTCCAGACCCCAAAGGCAGCATGAGAATCGCCTTTCATAATAAAAGTGGAGCAAATTGTCCTTGTGGGAGGAGTTATGGCAACATTGGAGTGGTTTCCTCTTAGTGTTCTTTATGTCCTTCTCTTGTAAAAGTGCCTGACTTTCCGGTGGCCTCAAATAAGGTCACCAGAATTTGTTGGTATCAAGAGGTGTTTTTCTGTGTTCCCGGCACCGTTGTGGATGTAATAATAGGCACAGGTTTCAAAAAATCCTTGTTCCCTTCTACCTTATTCTGTTCAGATCCCATTTGAAATTACTGTGTCCAGGTCTAGCACCACAGTTCCTAAAGGACAGTGATACAGATTAGAGTGACTTCCAAGGAAGACCACCAAGATGGTGCAAGGTCTAGAAACCAAGCCTTCTGAGAGAGGATCTGGACAGGTGTACTCTGCAACAAAGGGAACTGAAGGAAGGCAGCCTTCACATTTCTGAAGGATGGTCACCCAGAAGGGAAAGTGGGCCTGTTGCTCAGCGGGCAGGAGCAGACCCAGTGGGTCCAAACTGCAAGGAAGGAGATTCAAGCGAGACCTAACAATATGAACAAATGCCTCATGAGGAGATGAGGTGTCCTTCACTGGAGATGGTCAGGCAAAAGCTGGGTGATCATCTTAGTTGAGGCGTTTAGTGGATTCTGCAGAGAGCAAAGGGTTCTAGATTACCTCTAAGGTCATTCTGAACTCCAGCCTGCCGTGCATGGAAGGTGGGGGCTCTTCCGCTCCTTGGTATGACATTCTCCTCCCTTCTTTCCAGGACTATAACATTGATGAGGAAGCGGCCTTGCAGGCAGCCCTGGCGCTCTCCCTCTCAGAGAACTGAGGGACGCTGACACCGCCGAGCAGCAGACAGGAACTCTTGCACATTTGCCTGACTCTCCTGTCGGAGCGATGCGCCCCTCGTCCTGCCCGTCGGCTCCCAGAGGGGGGCTGTGGCCGTCTCCTCAGCTTTCATCTTGCCTCGTTCGGTCAGGGAACCTCTTCCTCGGGGCCGGGGCAGCGAAAAGGGGTGCTTCTCTTTTCCCGGTTCCATCGAACCTGCTCTGTACTACCAGTTGAACGTTCCCCACGCCACTAAGTACAGATGGTATACTTTATTAAGACGCTTTTAATACAGTTTTAGCACCATCGGCCCTCATTCCATTAGCGGTTTATATAGCAACAAAACATTTTGTGGGGAAACTGTAGTTTACTTTTTTTTATTGCCTGTGTCTTTGGGTTAATTCACTGGATTTTTTTTTTAATTTTGGGGGGGGAATCAGCATGGGAGACTTAACTCTTGTACGAATATTTATTATGCGCTTGGGTGCCTGCTCCTTGGCCATCGTGGCGAGGGATTTTGGGATCAACGCGTGCATGGAAAGCAGCCTTCCAAAGAGGTTTGTGATGCCCAAGCAAGACCAGGCGGCCATTCCTGACTTGAGCATAATTGTTTAGCCAAATCTCTCCCTCCCGTCCCCACAACTGACCTTGCTCATTTTGTATCTGCTTTTGTGATACTCTAGAAGTTCTTGGTGGTTTTTTTCTACATCTCTCCGTGTAACAAATACTCTTCACATTTTATAGAGAGAATACAAAGCAGTTAACCCTTGATATTGCAATATCTGTGTTTGACTAGAAACAATAGTATTTTTATGGAACATTATTTTTCAAAGTCTATTTTTTAAAGAAAAGTGCCCTTGGTTCCAGATCTTCGGGCCCTGTGGAGGAGGGTCTCAAACCTGGAGTGAAGGAGGCGCTTCCTTTGGTTAAGTTCTGAGCAATGGGTCGGTGGTCTGTTTTAAGGGTTTGAGGATTATTTGTTCTCTGCAAGAAAAGGTGGGGGAGAAGACAACTTTGGGGGGTTTCTTCAAGTAGCCTTTTAAGGGATTGTTGCAAGTTGTTATTAAGCAAAACTGCTGAGGCTTTATTATCCAGGTGTTCGGATTCTGGGTCAGTGGGCCTGAAGGAGACTGGAAAGAAATAAAAGCTGTGAATAAGCTACAACTGGGGTGTGTCTCTGCGTCTTCAGAGCAGCCTTAGCATTCGTTCAGCTGTGAATCCATCCACGGGCGTTTCTGTGTGTTCGACAAACCAATACTGCAGTTTATTCAGTGAAGTGTGACTGTGCAAACCATGGCTTGCTATACAAGCCACTCCCCCAATTGAAAGTGGCTTGTCTTTGCTTATTGGGCTTGTAGAAACATGTCTGACTCACAGATGTGTCAAGTTCCTCCACAGCTTGGTTGTCTGCTCCTGGAATACGTTCCTTTGAGTATCAAGTAGCCGTGTCAGTGCTCTGGTGATAGTTACTCAGGTGAGGCAGCAGCCCCAAAGCATCTTTCTGCTGCCCCGCTCCTGTCAGCATCACAACCCTGACTTGTGGCTTCTTTGTCACCAGACTGGCTATTGCAGCTTCAAAGTCTTGTCTCCTTTGGCATTTTCCATTAAGGAGGCCAGAAGAGTTTGGGGTTTTATTACATTCCATCCTGAGACCCGAAAGGGTGCAGAAATGGAAAATGTATCTCTGTTCAGAAAAAAAATGCAAGGGAATATTTGAATTTGGTTGACAATCAGAGTTTGTCCTTCACTTGTTAAACTTTTCTTCAATCTGATAGGGGGGGAAAGTGGGGTTATTGTTTTCCAAAGTTGAAGGATATTGCAGCCATTTCCATTGGTGTTATATGTGTGTGTGTGTGTGTGTGTGTGTGTGTATGTATATATGTATATATGTATATATATGTATATAATATGTATGTATGTAATGTTATGTTTGTTATTATATATATATATATATATATATATATATATATATATATATACATACATACATACATACATACATACATACATACATACATACATACATACACATACACATACACATACACATACACACACTGTATATGGTGTTATATATATAAACAAACACCTTAGGAATGTGAAGGAAAGATATATGCAAATCCGCCCTTGCCATCCTCCCCCCCCCCCATTTCTATCCCATATCCTTTCCCCCCCCCCCGCCCCACTCCTCAAACTTCTCAATCTATTACCTGTTCTTCCTTGGTTGACAAGAGAAGACAATACAACTTTTGAGCATTTGGTAAGGTCTCTTATCTAGAGGGAGACGCTATTCATTCCTCCCACCCACCCACCATTTGATGGCTTGACCTGAGGTCCCCCAGCCCCCAGCACTTCCAAAACTCCTGGTCCTAATGGTTCCTTTGGAGTCTCTCCAGGAAAGCCGGCATTCCTTAGACAGCTCAGCCTTATATAGCCGCCTGCAATTCAAGGCCGTCTGTGCATCTGAACAGGCATGATCCCTCCCTACCAAGTGCCACTTAACATTCTCTGCTAGGTAGAAGGGCGGGCAGTGAGCTCATGCCAGTGTCCTCCAACACAAGAAGGGGGGAGTGGAAAAGAAGGCCGTCCCTCCTGCCCTACTTCGTGTCCCCTTGTAGGTCAGGGACCCTCTTCAACTCCTCCAGCTGTGCTCCGTTGGGAGCAGCCCTCCCCTGCACCAAGAATAGCTTTGCTGGAGATGGCAGCATTTCTGGGTCACCCAAACCCACCCATGCGCCCACCTGTGCCTAGGAGAAAGCTCACTCTGAGGGACCAAACCCCCACCTCATGAGGTCCACCTACAGCTCTTGTGCCCCCCCCAGCTAAATACATGGGTAGTGTAGTAGGTATCAAATTCCTATCCTGCCCAAAAGCTGCCATGTCTTGCAGGACTAAGCTCTCCGGAGCAGAAGGTTCTGAGGAACAGCTGGCAGAGATGCCCCTCTGCCCTGCCTGCAAAGCTTCCCCTGCCCAAGAGGGAGGTCTGGTAAACAGCTGCCTGGAAAGCTCTCAGTGGTTGCAAGGGAGTAAACAATAACAGAAGGCTGGCCGACCCTGCATGAGGAATGCTCTTCCTCTGTTCCTAAAAATAGAACGGCCGCTGATAGGTATTTGGAACTAAAACGAAAAAGTCCTTTTCATCCCCTTTTGAGCAAGCAGGGGAAGGAAAAAACCCAGGGCTGGGCTGGTTCTCCAAGAAGAAACTCTTGAAGAAGAGGGATTCCGGGGCCAGGTGAGTGAGCTGCTTGCAAGGCCCACCCTGCCTTTCTCGGATCTAGCTCAGCCGTGGCAACTCCAAGCAACCCCGTGGCAACTTTCAACCCCGTCCAAGGAAGTTCTGAATCCGTGGAAGTTGATGGAGCAGATTGCAAGTCAAAAGCCAGGAGGAGTTTTTTTTGCAGGATATTAAGGTGGAACGTTAGACCGAATTCAAGTCCCCTCGGCCCCCAGTGTGTTCCCTTAGTTTATACAAATCAGGGCCGAAGATGGGAAGTCCAGTTTTCCACCCGTCTGTCCATCCTGAGTGCCGGATGCTGCTTGGGCTGGCCTGAAGGTATCCCCAAACCCCTCGGTGCTTCTCTGGCTGCATCAGCCTGTGGGGAAGCCTCTTCGGCTCTTTTTCGGTCCTTTTTGTGATGCTGCAGAAGTCTCTCCCCAAGGCCGGTCCTCCCCCATCCTTCACACGCACCTCCCTCCCTTTGCGCAAAGTGTGTGTGTGGGGGGGGGGGGTTTAGGAGCAACGAGGGCTCCGGCTCTCGCCGCCCAAACGAAGGGACCCGAGACCGACCTGGGCCCTGCTGGGGAGGGCGGGAGGGGTCTCCCTGCCCCGAGCGCGCCTCTCCCGCCCCCGCCCCCAGCGCGGTCTTTGCACCTGCCGGGGAAGGGGCGGCGCGGCGGAGGCACCGGACGGCCCTCGGGCGGCGGTTGGCTGGCGGCGGGACCATGCTAATGAGGCCGCGGCTTTATGCCACCTGCCCGGCCGGCAGACCCACCGCCCGCCCGCCTGCCATGCCGCGCTCCTTCCTGGTCAAGAAGCCCTCCAGCAGCCGCGTCCCCAACTACGGCCAGCTGGAGACCAGCCGCCAAGGTAAGCGACGCCCGGCTGGCCGCTCAGACGGGCTTTGGGGCGCCCCCGCCGGTCCCTCCGCCTGCCTTCGTGCCCGGCCGCCCCCGCCACGCTCCGGTCCCGTGCGGCCGCTCCGCAGCCCGAGTGTGTCGGTGCTGCTCGCCCCGCAGAAGAGGCGGGGAGGGGGGCTCTTCCTTCTGGCCAAGCGGGAGCGGCTGGTGGCTCTTCGGGAGTTTCCTCCACTTGGCTTCTCCTGCCGTCTTTGAGGCTTTCTGTCCCGGGCTCTGCCGGCTACGCTCTCGGGGCTTGGAGGGTTCCCCGGAGTTGTTCCCGGGAAGGCAGCGCTGCTCGGCACCGGAGCTCCTCCTAGGCGGGAGTTTCTCCGAGGAGAAGGTGGAAGTTTTTAGTTAGCGAAACTGCCGAAGCGGGCAAGAGAGATGCTGCGGCGAAGGAGGGAAGCCGGCACCTGCCCGAACTCGCCTTACAAGCAAACGGATCCAAAGGTCCAAATTACGTTCGGGGAACTTCATCAACCGAGGCTGTTTTCTCTCTTAAACAAAAAGGGAGGCAAATGAAGTAGGTTCAGTGCCCTAACCTTGAACGTGATGGAAATTCTTCCACATCTAGATCACCTCTGCACATGCTCAGAGGCAGCCTTCAAAATAACAATTAATTAATTTCCTGTTGGATTTAGGCATGCAATGCACCTTATTTGTATTCTTAATTCTACCCGTGTGTGTGTGTGTATTAAAGTTGGTGTCTGCCTGCAAAGAAACAAAAGTGTTTTCCTGCTGTAAATTTCTGCTGACTCAAAGATAGGTACTGAGTTCTGTTTTAACTCAGCAGCAGAGGAATTCTGGAAGCCTCAATGAAGCAGAACAGAAAAAGCAGGCATTTTTTCAAATGTGGTGCAGAGTTAGGGGATTCGTGATTGACAAAGAGCTGGCGGTTTCCGACTGAGAGAGCTTGCAAAGAGGAGAAGGAGGGCGAGGTGCTCCGAGGTTACTAGTGATTTAGGGAGAGTCCAAGAAAGGCTAGGTGGGCTACATGCATGGAAGATGGCTTGAGCCCCTGTGGGCTGCTCATCGGAAGGGCTGGCCGGCCATCCTGTAACCCCTACATTGGTGAAGATGGACCCTGGGGCTCCTACCCACCCCACCCCCATGACCTCTGCCCCCTCAGTGTTTTTGAATGTAAATGTTTCCAAGAGAACAGGCTGTATGGCATTTACCCTTCACTTTTTCATACCCTGGAAAAGAATGCAAATTCATTTGGAATGTAGGTTATTTTCCAATGTACCGGAGAGGGTGTGTGGTGGGGTGGCCTGGAGATATTTAAAATATTCCAAGTGCTTTCTCTTCGGTGTAAGATCCTGTTTGATTTATAACAGCCATAAGAGGGACTTGAGAATATTATGGCAGGTGATGCCACCTTGGCACATCCAAGCAAGTCTTCAGCTGGGGGTGGCCTCAGTGCACATTTTGGATCTTGGCTTTTTTTTTAAGGCAACTCTTTGACCTTCAGGCCCACGTGTTTCACATGGTGAGTTTATTACTGTTAAGATAAGAAAGATAAATTGTAGAGGTGATGAATCTTTTCCTTCGGAATCCGGTACAAAAGAAATATAAAAACACTAAATCTTAATAATCACATCTTGACAGCTTAAATAAGCATTCTTCTCAATGAAGGACTAACAGAAGAAGTAATGGAGGAATTTCACATCTGCGCAGATCACACCTCACATGATTGCTTTACTTTGTTAAAAACCTCTGGGTCATAAAGTCTGATATATGAATACATATGAGTACAGCTGACAATCAGAAAATCACCCCGTGACAATTACTCTGTTTTTTCACCTCCCTGCAAAGATGTTCATCTGAGAAAGCCACAAGAAGAGGTGTCTATTCCAAGGGAAGAGCCCTGGAAATGGGTTTTCGGAGTAAACCACCACCCTCGGCTGTGGGAACCGCAGCCTTCGTCTTTTCTTCTTAGGAACAAAGCCACATGTGCAGGCGGCAATACGTTAAGCTAGGAAACAGCTTGCTTAGAATAAAAGAAGCAGAAACATTTTTCCTAGGAGTAGAGTTTACGAGATATAAGGTGCTTAGCAAAGGTCTCCCAACTCATGTTCAGCACCCCGGGCAGATGTTAGGACGGGCAGCAGTTGACCTTGGCTAAGGCTTAAGCAGGATCAGACCTGACTGGGAGCTGGTACTTAGTTAGGAGAGCTATAATCTGTCTGGGGACATTACACTGCTTTCAGACGCTGCTGAGAAAGCCAGATGGGCATGCCTCTGAAATCGCAGGAGCGAAATGTACTCTCCATTTGCAGGCTGAGCAAGTTTCCATTTGCAAGTTTTTGTGCAGAAGGTTAAGGAAAAGTGTCTGGAGGGGTCTAAAAGGGAAGTCCCAAAGGTGCTTTTTCAAGAGGCAACTTACCAGACTGGACTTACCAGAAAGTCCAGTTGCCTCTTGAAAAAGTACCTTTGGGACAACCATGACCTGGATGACTGAGAATCTCCATAGACATCTAGAAGGGAAGGCAGGAATACTACTTTGGTCAACTTCTTTTGTGTTGTTTCCATCTCCAGAATGCAACAGGCCAAGTCACAGCTGGATGACACGTTCCTTTTCTATCCAGGACGCTACGCCCTGCCCAGCCACACCCCGTGAAGCCAGCCCTCTGAGGAGCCACAGCTTTGCTCCTGCAAGCCTCTCCCCCGCTCTTCTGCAGAACCGGGAGGCCAAAGAGCAGCTCGCCTTGAACCCCCAAAGTGGGGAGAGGGCTGGAGGCAGCCGGGGGTCAGCCACCCCTCTTCGGGATAACCCCAACAACCTCAATCTCCCACCAGCCTTCAGCCTGCTCCCCTGGAGGACGTGCCCCAGTCTGGGTCGCCTGGTGGAGGCAGAAGGACAGCAGCTGCCAGCCGAGCCTGGTGTGAGAACTGACCCCCTGGAGAAGTTCACATGCCTGGATTGCCACAAGCCCTACAGCACTTTCTCCGGCCTGGCCCGGCACCAGCAGCAGCACTGCAAGCCGCAAGCCACAGCAACAACCAGGTTCTTCAGCTGCAAATTTTGCAACAAGGGGTACACCAGCTTGGGGGCCCTCAAGATGCACATCCGGACTCACACACTACCCTGCGTGTGCAAGATTTGTAGCAAAGCCTTTTCCCGGCCTTGGTTGCTACAGGGCCACATCCGGACGCACACAGGTGAGGGGGAAATATCACAGGAAACAAGGGGAGAGGGCCTTGCACACTGCTGCAATGCAACCCACCCTGGAGTGCAAACATGTGTACAAAAGGTTGTATGTGCAACACAGTTGTTTTCTAGGGACCCAGGATGGCATCCAAGGTTGTTCTCTTTGCTGTGTTAAAGCAGTCCTGCAGAGCAGAGGCAGCTTTGGTGCAGCCAAATTCATCCAAATATTTTTATAATGGATCATTGGCCTATTCTGGTTCTCCTGTTCAATATCTGACTGGATTCTTTGCCCTTCCCTGCAGGGTAGTGGGCATCTACTCAGAAAATCACCAGTTCTGGTGCGCGCTTCAGCAGCACAAATACTAAAATTGGAACGATACAGAAAATCACCAGTTCTGCTAAATAGCATGAACCATGTTTAAATTGTGGTTTTAAAAAGGGATTCTAGGCTTGATATGTAGTGAGAATGAATATCTGGGTTATGCTTTTATCTTTTTATTTTTTTGGTTGAAATTGAATAGTCCTTGTGACCAAAATCTGTGGTCACCAGAAACCAGACACACCTGTAGCGATGTCACAATCACTGGCTGAATTAAAGATTGCTAGATAAGGCACAAATGTCTGGCTTCTCTTATCAGCCAGGATATTTTATTGTGCAGGCCTGCTTTATGGAGTGTTCCCCAGTTTGCAGCATAGGGTATGTAGCACACCTGTATCTAGGTATGTGAGCCTCTCTTTGCAGCACAAGCTTTCTGGTCTTTGTAGCATTCAGTGCATCTACAAGTAGTTCTCAACTTACAACTGTAATGGACCCATCACAGCTGTAGGTCATAAAACAGGACACCTAAGTGACCAACCCAACTTACGACCTTTTTTGTGGTGGTCATTAAATGAACTTAAGGTTCTCTTTGGGCCACTTGGCACCCAGCCCCTGCCCCTGTGTGCCCTATCTGGACTCACTTGTCTGCCTTCCTTCCCAGGTGAAAAGCCCTATTCCTGCTCCCACTGCAGCCGAGCCTTTGCCGACCGCTCCAACCTCCGTGCCCACCTGCAGACGCACTCGGAGATCAAGAGGTACCAGTGCCGTGCCTGCTTAAAGACCTTCTCCCGGATGTCGCTGCTTTTGCGGCACAAGGAGGCCGCATCCTGTGCCACAGCCTCCTGAGGCTGGCAGAGAGAACATGGCTGCTCCTCAGCAGCAGAAGCTTTGGATGAGTGAAGACCTGCAATCTGGAGGCTGGTCGCGTCCTGCGGCAGAAGTCGGTTATCTGACTGTGCGTACCTTCGCTCCAAATAAAGCAGTAAAGGAATTATGTCCTCAGATGATTTTAAATTCCTTCTGTGAACTGCTCTCCTCCTGTAAATCTACCCGAACAGCATATCTTGGTGTGACGGCATCTTCTGGGATCCAGGATGGTTTCATCACTTGAGCACCAGAGACCATGTTCCCCAGCTGGCTTCCTTCCTGGCCCCATGCTGGAGAGGCGCTCAGAAACACCAATGCATTAATTGTCTGCTTCGGTCTGCTAGTCTTGGCATTAAAAGCTGCTCAACTCCCATTTCTGGCCTGAGTTTATTATGGCTTTTCTGGATGCTGATTAATCTCTCCCATCCTTTGCCGGAGTGCATGCGAGGTCTACCTGTTGCATGGAACGACAGGATAGGGGCCTCTCCCTAACCAACTTGGAGAAAGTGTTGCTTAGTAGGATCTTCTCTGGCCAAGCCAAATCCACTCCAGGGAAGGCAGCCCATTCACAGAATTCAGGGGGAAAGCCCAGGAGGATCTTCCCAAGAGGTTGGAGGTGGAGTCTTTCTTGATTCTCCAGCAATCCTTCCCTCTTTGCCCCTTTGGGTGAGGGAAGGGTTAAGCTAAGAAAAAGGAGACTGGATGAGCTTTAACACCAAATCTCAGGAATACTTTGAAATAGATCTGTTAACATGTTGAATGGCACCAATTGGGGTTTTAATTGAATGCAAAGGTGTGGCCAGCAGAGTAGGAAGTTTGGAGCAGTTAGCATGAAAAAAAGATGCAGTGGACTCTAGGTTGAGTAAACTGCATGTAGATATTTGCTGGTCTTCTTAGGTTTGTTTTTTCCGCCCTGAATCTGGTTGGTCTCTGCTGAAGGCAGATTATTTATTTTAGTCATTTCTGCCTGCAGGCATTTATGCCCTGCTTCCCACAGCATCCAAATTTCAACTGGCTGATTTTTTTTGGATATGTGCTGTGATCTTTCTGCTTCTGGCACATACCTGCGTAACCCATGGAGCAAAAATAAAATTAAGCAGGTGACATTTGGCAACTTGTCTCTCCCCCCTTTCATTTTCTTCTGGACTCCACGCCTGGTGTCAGTTCTTAAGTTCCTGGAAGAAATTTGCGTTCAGACGAAGGTGCAGGAGTGAAGGGCACAGCACAGATCCCCAGAGCCTCCCCCCTCCAAGGTGATCCCCAGGTTATCATTTTTAACATTTTTAAGAGGGACACATTTTTAAAAAGATCTTACCAGCAACATTTAATGATAAATGACAGGCCATGTTCATCAAGATTCAACCAGGTTTTTTTGACGGTACCCCCATGGACTATTTCAAAGCCAAAATCCAGAGAATGGGCTCCAAAATTCAGAGAAAAATTCTGCTTGGTTGCTTTTCCTCATGGAAAAGCTTATCAGTGCAATCAGCTTTTTTCATCCACCTATGCAAGCGTTTTCCCCATTTTTTGCCCAGGATAACATCTGGAGCATTTATGTGCTTCTGTTGCTATAAAAGAGCCTACCAAGGTGGGGGATGTTTGTGCAATTTGTAGGCAGCAGTGAGGTCAGCCTGGCAGAGCGGGGAAGCAACAGGTATATTTATAGCCTTCTCCGTGGCAGGAGAGCATAAATAGGACTCTGAGATGCCTAAAGCAAGCTGCATTGTAAACTCTGCACTATTTTGAGCTGCAAAAGTTCTAAAAACAGCTCTTCCACCTGTCGTGAGGAGGGCCAGAGCAGGAAAGTATGTTGCTGCTTCTAAAATAAGCCAAATGTTTTTCCCTCTTACTTGCAGCAGATGGAAAGTGCTGGTAAATATAGCAGCAGGGCAAAGGTGGGGACTCGAGACCCCACCTGCCAATCTGCCAGCGGAGAGGGGAATGTGAGGATCAGATGAATGAGTCCGTTTTTCCATTCTGCTTAGGAGGCCTGAAGGCACCATCTGGGTTCTTGTTTTGGTTCCTTCTTGGTCCACAAAAGCTGGCCGAGAAGAAAACTGGCTCCCTCCCCTCTTCTCATATTAAGCAATCACCTGTTTGTTTGCATTCAGAGTGATTTCTGCTCAGTTCTCTAAGTCTATCTGCGTTACTGGGGCAAAGGCAGCTATGGTTGTAGAAAGTCCTGGGTTCAAATTTTAACTCTGCCCAGCCACTAGGGCTCATCTACTTAAATAGAGAATGTTTATAGCTTAGGGTTGAAATAAGGGGGCCTGGGTGCTCTGTGATATGAGCTTGGTGGTTTTCTTGCAGACATTTCAATACCCAAAGTAGCAGCTTCATTCACATACTGTACTTTAACATGTGGAGTTTATTAAACTGTTGGGTGGTTTGTTTTGATCAGGTTGGCATGATGTATAAAGTTAGTCTTTTTGGTTGGACTATAATTCAATGTATACTGATTGATCGCATGCCATCAAATCATTGTCAACTCTTAGTGAACATGGAGATAAATTTTCTGCATGATGATTTGTTCCCAGTCTGGTTCTTCCAATAGTCGTTTAAATGGTACTTAGAGCAAATATAATAAGTATGCTGTACAGACCAACTATTGATTGATGAATACATAGATACAATCCCATTTCAATTCACAATTATAAGATAAAATAACATAAGATTGCTTTCTGAAGCCCTAGGTTTTTTTAAAAATGGGTTTCTCACCCAAGAAAAGGCATTTCTGAATTACAGAAGTGGATTTGATGGTTAGGAACTCTCTTTCAGAGAGGAAGTGATAATGATATAAATACACTTATTTTATTATTTTATTTATTCAATTTCTATAGCCACCCAACTCAGGCAAGTGACTCAATGGGTTCTGCTGCAAATGGATGCTCTTGGCCACATTAATACAGAACTTTGGAGATTCTTCTTCTCTAAAATCTTCCTGCTATTCCCTGAAGGTGAAATGGAGGATCTGCTCTCTGGGACAAGATAACAAGGGCAGGCCCTGATATTATCGGGGAGTGGGGAACACGTCCCGTCTAAGAAAAGTGCAATGACCTTAATTTACAGGGTTAGGACCAAGGTACACCGAGTGTAGCTTTGAAACAGGAGAGAAGGAAGGTTGGCTTATGGGTGCCGAGATCTTTCCAGCTCAAGTTTCTTTTTCCCATGACAAATGGAAAAGCAGCCCTCCCCCTTAAATGCCAGCCCCCAGAAATAGCCCTGGCCGCCTCTGGCTGAGGAAGTGGCTGCGGCCCCGGGGCCAAGCAAGGCAGAAATGGGCCGGCTCTTTCTATCTATACCGGCTTGGCCGGCAGGGCGGTCTATCTATAGCCTGCCGGGCGCCCCGCGTAGAACCGAGCCCTGCCCCGCCTGGGTGCCGCTCGCGCCGGGGATGCCGAGCAGGTGGAAAGATCGCGGGGACGGAGAGTTTCAACAGGTGGCCCCGCAGGTTGGCGCCTCGCGTGGGCAGGCGGGGATCCGGGTGGCCCACGCGGACCCCTCGCAGGGTGGGGGGAAGGGAAACACAGACGGGGGGAGGGAGCCAGGAGGGGGGAAGCGCACGGCTGCCTGGGCTTCTGAGTTCCAGCTCGCCCACCCGGGAAAGGATGCTCAGGGTCCCCTCGGGAAGAGCCCCGCGGAAGGAAGGCTCAGAAAAGCGAAACGTCTCTGGACATTCTCAGCCAACCAGGTCAGGGTTGTCCCAAAGCGGCTTTTCCCCCCAAAAGGCAACTGGATTTCTTGGTGTTTTTTTCCTTGAAAACGTTTCGCTTCTAACCCAAGAAGCTGCAGGATGCAAGAACTTTTTCAAGGAAAAAACCCCAAGAAAGTCCAGTTGCCTTTTGGGGGGAAAAGCCCCTTTGGGACAAAAGGCGGAAGGAAGGCAAAGGGACGCTGGAACGGACTTCGAGGTCCACCGGCTGCGCCTCGCATCGGAGCTTCCAGCCTCTCACGCAGCCAGCCGCTCCCGGGGCTGGAAAGGGCGAAAGGCGGCTCTCCACATCGCCTTGCAAGCTCCCCATCCAGCTGCGGGTCTCCGCCAGCCCCATTGCATGGAGAAGCGCATTGCCCCCCCCCCCCCCCCCACGCCCCATTGCATGTCCCATCCCCTCCCAGGCTGCACCGGGACAGCGGAGAAGGAGCGGGGCCGCCATCTCCGCAACAGGGAAAAGAAAAGGAAAATAAAGAGCCGCGTCTTTGCAAGCGAAGACGGGGCTGCAAAAAAAGAGCCCTGCCGGGGCGAACGCAACAGAGCATGCGCGTGGGGGGGGGCGGAGGAGCTCTGCCTCTCGTGCCATGGCGCCGGTGCCACGCGGGAAACCGCCCGAGTGGGAAACATCTCCCGCTCCCAGGGAGCCCCGAACGTTCCGGCCTGGAATGAGGCGAGCCGGCGGCCCCATCGTCCGACGCGCTCCGATTGGCTGAGAGAGGCCGCCGGAGGAGGCGGGGAGCGCGCTGATTGGGCGATACGGCCCCAGCTGGAGCGGTGCGAGCCAATGGCGGGAGAGGGGCGTGTCGCTTAATCGGCGGAGACACGTGTGGGGGGGGAGGAGGGGACGCGGGCTCCGCTCCCAGTAAGGGCGGACTGGGCGGACTGGGACGGGAGCGCGAGGGCTGGGCAGGCCGGGCCGGGGTCCTGCTGAGGAGGGGAGCAGAGGCAGCAACCGGCGGGGGTCCCCTGCAGCAGCCGCACCATGAATCCGCCCGTGGCCGGAGAGAAGCGGCCGGCTCTGGTCACCTGCACGGCGCCGGTCAACATCGCGGTGGTCAAGTACTGTGAGTAGCTGAGTGGAGGCCCCGAAGGCCCCGGAGGTGGTTTTTCAGGAGGGCTGCTGGTGGTGGTTAAGGCAGCTTGGATGGGAGACCACCAGGAGATCCCCAGTCAGAGCTGCAGGTTGGATCAGGAGGTGGAAACGCAGCCTGGGGTGGGAGGGGAGCTGATCGAGGGGGCTCCAAGAGGCTTTTGCTCTTGGTGTGATGAAAAACCTTTCCCTGCAGGAAAGGGTCGCTGGGACCCTGAGGAGGAGTGAATCAAGAGCTCAGGAAGAGCAAGGAGTGGGAATAGATGATGGGACAACTTTATTCCCCCCCCCCCAAAAAAGCAAGCCTTCTTGTAAAAGGCTTAAAGGGGGGGCAATTGCTCTTACACGGGTGCCAAATAAAAATAGGGAGAAACTGGTGCTTAGGCTGCAAACTTCTATACCTCCCTAGGAAGAAACATACGTGCATCTGAGTTCACAGGATGAATTGGCTAAAGGGAAATATGAGCCCGGTTGAAATGAACCCAGTTGCAGTTCTCTGCATTTTTATTTAGAAACAGATCCACTGAGTATTTGTTCGTTGACTGTACCTCTAGACTCTGAAGCAATATGTGGAACATCTGGTTTTCCATGGTAAACCCAGCCACCGGTTCTGGCAGCCAAATCGATAGATCAGGAGAAGGAGGAAGATCCTTCACAAATAATAGGTTTGTCTGCAAGCTGTAATTAAAGCCCAGCCTGCTGGCAACCGAGAAAACAGGTTGGAGCAGCTCTGTCAGTCTCCCGATTTATGAGGTTCTCCATCCAGGGCAGATTCAGTGACTTGCCCTGCAATGCTCAGTTTGTCCCCGGTTCAAGCCGTGTCCTTCTTTCCTCATCCAGGGGGGAAACGTGATGAAAAGCTGATCCTGCCTATTAATTCATCTCTCAGCGTCACCCTGCACCAAGATCAGGTTGGTCCCAGACTGCCACAAGGGACTCATTTTGTTTGGGGTGACCGACTTCTGCCTGCAGACCGAACGTGGTTGAAGGAAGCTCTGTGGCCTCAGGACAACTTAAAACCTCCTTAAGAGTGGCAATTTTAACTGAAAATATTGTTAAGGCTGCTTCTGCTATTGTTCCTTGTTCATTTCTGTGAGCTGCCCACTTTGGCTGCCCTATTGTTGCGATTGCCACTTTATTTAATGTTTGGAAGCAGGTGACAGATCCCCTCACTAATGAGCCATCAGAAGAGAGCCAGTGGCTTAATGGGATAATCCAGTGAGGGTTGATTCATGGAAGTAAAACCCAGATGCTTCGTAGGCTTACTCCCAGTTGCTCCAGGCTAGAGTTGTGACCCACCGTGGCTTCTGTTCTATTCCAGCTGAAAACGACCACCACAGCCGCCCTCAGCCGGGACTTCACGGAGGACCGCCTCTGGCTGAATGGGGAGCCGGCCGATACCGAACACCCCCGTCTCCAGTCTTGCCTGCGGGAAAGTAAGCGCAGGGCTGCCCAGCTGGGCTTCTGAGTTCATGATGTTTCTGATTCTTTGTTTTGAAGGGCTGAGCACAAGCTAGCAGGGCACCTTTCCTTTTCAGCCCAAGGATGGATGGCCAGGTAGCCATGAGCTGCCTTGCTATGGATGGCAGAGAGGGACGCTGCGTAATCTGATGCTTTTATTGTGAATGATAATATATTTTTTTAAGTGCCCCTCTCTGTAGTAACAGTAGCAAACGTTATGATGGTATTTGACCAATTCAGGAACCCCACCCCCACCGTCCATAGAGAAGGGAGACATCCAGGATCATAGTTGAGAAACAGCAGAGAGGAAATGTTTAACCATGTTTGTGAGAAATGCCCCAGTCAATTGCAGACTTTAGCATAAACCCAAACCAACTCTGCAGGGCTGTCTGTTTCTGCCTCGTTCCCCCAAGCAACCTCAGCTCCCTTCTCTCTCTCTCTCTCTCTCTCTCAGTCCGTCGTCTGGCTAGGAAGCGCCGTGGTGAGAGAAGTGGGGGTGACGAGGGGGACCCCACTCCCCTGAGCTACAAAGTCCACATAGCCTCAGAGAACAATTTCCCCACTGCGGCGGGCTTGGCCTCTTCTGCTGCTGGCTATGCTTGCCTGGGTAAGTGAAGCTGGTCCCAATGGGGAGGCTGGGGGTCAGTCCGGGGGTCTTCAAGATTTCTGGTTTTGTGATTTGCCTCCTTGTGGCTGGGAAGGAGTGGCGGCCACACACAGAAAGCGGATGGGGGAGTTTGAGAGCAGAAGTGGCGGTTTCGTGGCATCTGGGCTGGGGTTGCGGATTAAAGTCCAGCCAGCCATGCCTGCCTCCAGGAGACTCCCTCTAGCCCCCTCCAAGTGCTTCTACCAAGCCATCCTTGGACTCTTCTGCGTACTGCACGGTGTGCTCTGTGGATCACGCCACCCTGCTGATCCCTTTCTGAAGGACTGCCACAGCCAGTTCTAATCTGGGCTAGACTCCACCTCCCATATGCCACAGCCCAAGAACCTTTTGTTAGGGGAGTTCTGCCCCCAAACCTCCTAAGGGCATGGCCCCGGGGGAAGTTCTGCTGTGGAACTGGATGCCCTCTCGCTTCCCTTCCAGTCTACACACTGGCCCGGCTCTATGGCGTGGAGGGGGACCTGTCCGAAATTGCTCGCCAGGGCTCTGGGAGCGCCTGCCGAAGTATGTTTGGGGGCTTCGTGCAGTGGGTGATGGGGGACGATGCTGACGGCAAAGACAGTGTGGCCCAACAGGTGGCGCCAGAGACGCACTGGCCGGAGCTGCGGGTCTTGATCCTGGTGGTGAGTCTGGGGTCCCTGCTACGGAAACTGTAGCTGCCTAGTAGTTGAGCTGGCCCAGTTGCTTAGGGAGTTGGGGGAGGCAGGACCAAGCGGCTGGTGCTTCCTGCATCCACCCCCATTGTTCCTCTTCCTCCTCCTCCCTCCACGGCAGGTGAGTGCAGAGAAGAAGGTGGTGGGCAGCACGGCCGGAATGCAGACCAGTGTAAAGACCAGCCTCCTGTTGAAGGTAGGAGACGTGGCTGCCCAGTCACAGAGCCCCTCCCTCCCCCCCTTGTCCCTCTTGCAGCCTTTCCCAGATTGCTGCTTCCCTTCCACCCCATCAGAAGCCCTGGAAATGCCCCGTCTGGGGGTCCTTGGGCCCCCCACCTCTGTGACGGTCACCTTCTGAAGCCAACGTGGATTTTAATATCTCAGGCAAATGGTTTCTCTCCACTGTTCAGATGAATCCAGAGTGGAAATGAAGGGAAGCCCAAACCTCTGGGCACTTAATGGTGCTCCTGCGGTCTCCCCCCCCCTCCCATCTTGTTACATATATAATGTTGAGCTCCCTTAAGCCCCCCCCCCAGTTGTTTAATTAACAGATTAACAGAGTTTATAAGGGACCTCGTAGGTCATGTAGTCCAACCCCCCGCCCAAGCAGGAGACGGACAAATGGCAGTCCAGCCTCTTCTTGAAAGCCTTGTTCTTCTCTTCCAGCACCGTGCTGAGGCTGTGGTCCCGGAGCGCATGGCCCAGATGATCCACCACATCCGGCAGAGGGATTTTGAGGCCTTCGGTCAGCTCACCATGAAGGACAGCAACCAGTTCCACGCCACCTGCTTGGACACCTTCCCGCCCATCTTCTACCTCAACGACACCTCCAAGCAAGTGATAGCCCTGGTGCACCGCTTCAATGCCCACCACGGGAAAACCAAAGTACGTGGGGAACTGCAGTGCCGGGATGGGCGAGGGGACCCCTTGGGGCAGGTTGGCGATTCTCATCTTTGGCCAGCAGTCAAAGGATCAAATCAAATTGAATCAAATACTTTATTTGGCCAAGTGTGATTGGACACACAAAGAATTTGCCTCCGATACAGAAGGCCTCAGTGTACATGCAAAACAACAAAAAGTAAAGAAGACAATAATAAGGATAAATAATACTATTCCCATACAACAGGGGTAATTACACATAGATGTTAGACAGCACTGTGTGTGTGTGTTTTTTTTATTATTTATTTATTTATTTATTTACTTGCACAAGTATTGCGGCTGGAGAAAAAAAGTATTCCATCTTTTATCTTTTTCTGGCCCTGTGCTTGCCAACAGGTAGCCTACACGTTCGATGCCGGTCCCAACGCCGTCCTTTTCCTGCTGGATGAGACACTGGAGGAATTTGTGGGGGTGGTCCAACACAGCTTCCCCCCCAAGAGTAACGGAGACCAGTGAGTGAGCCCAGCTTTGCTGCTTATTTGGGAAGTCAGAGTAACACTCCAGGCACCCACTGAAGAGAGTCCCCAAATTGTTTTTAAAAAGTAACAGAAGTGGCCTTTGTTTATAATCCTTCCTTCAAGTGCTTGTGGTTATTCCCATCTGACTTTTTTTTTTCTTTAAACAATTTATTTTTTGATATTTGAAGAGATTCCTTCCTCCTACTGCTGGCAGGAAACTGCTCTATGCGAAAAATATTAACTCTGTGGTACTAGTGCAATATATATAATTTGTTAATCCCACAGCCACTTTTCTGTTAAAACAATAATCTAAGTCAGGAGTCTCCAACTTCGGCAACTTTAAGCCTGAAGGACTTCAACTCCCAGAATTCCCCAGCCAGCAAACTGGCTGGGGAATTCTGGGAGTTGAAGTCCTCCAGGCTTAAAGTTGCCAAAGTTGGAGACTCCTGACTAAGTGATGTGTGGTGAAAAATCATAGGGCAAACACAAAAGTGGCGACATATTAATTTTTGGTAATCAGGAGTCTCCATAACTACCCAGAGGCAGCAACTAGTGTCAACACTTGTTGGAGACCCCCAAAAGGACGGATTCTGTTAGAAAATAGATGTTGAGGTTTTGGCTCCTTTGAAGCCATTTGCAAATATCAAAACAGTTTTCTTTAGGAAAATGTTCTTCAGGTTTCGCTGCCTTGGTTTTGGCTCCTTCCGCCCCATCACTTTTTTCTTTAATCATTTATTTATTATTAGATTTAAATGCTGACCATCTCACTGTCCAAAGCGACTGGGTGGCTTGCAATAACACAAATATAAACACAAAAATATATTAACTGGAATTAATGTTTCCCTTACGGAGGTCGGGATGGCCACAAATTTTAACTCAAGGATTTTCCCTTCATCCCCTCCTCTTAGGTTTCTTAAAGGTCTCTCCGTGAAGGCAGCGAGTCCCTCGGAGGAGCTGCTGGCGGAGGTGGTTCGGGATCCTATCCCAGGAGCCATCCGGTACCTGCTGATCACCAAGGTAGGGGCCTGGCCTGGTAGCTGCCAAGGGGCATCCTCTCTGCCAGGTGTTGGGGGGGGAAAAGCAGGCGGAGAGCGGGCTCTGTCCATCCGACTACTGACTTCCTTTCCCAGCCTAACAGATTCCCATTTTGTTGGATCTTTATTGAACCTTGGGGTGAAGTTTGAAGGGTCCTTGTGCTCGCTGAACTTGGTTGTTTTCTTGCAGACGTTTCATTACCAAACTAGGTAACATCATCAGTGCTGTTAGGAGTGGAGTTTGCTATCAATACTCCGTATAGCCCTGATAATGCTACCTAGTTTGGGTCATAAAAAGTCTGCCAGAAAACCACCAAGCTCAGAGGGCACCAGGGATCCCTCATTTCAATCCAGAGGTACAAATATTCTCCTTTATTGGGGTGAAATGTCTCTGGAGGCATCATTAAGTGATTTTTAACTTCCTTCTGGGAAACAAAAGAGAGAAGCCAGTTTCCCTCCAAATGCTGGTGCTAAGTTTGCATCCAGAGCAACATTCCTGCCCCTTTTCTTGCTTATTGGTTCTGCAAAGAAAAACAAATATTTGCCCACACTTAAAACACTTGGAACCCATAGGCTGAAGTGTGGCTCAGGTATGGGGTTAGGCTCCTGTGAGTTTTTTAAAAAAATCTGCTTCCAGGTGTGTTAACCCTCCGCAGTTGTCCTTGTGGGTCACCCTGCTGCCTGGTCACCCCAGCATTTGGGAGATCTTATTTTTTAGCTTAATGATCATCCCCCTACCCCTCATCTCCCCCCAGATCTGACCATTTAAATACAGGTGGATATAAATTTATAAAAATAAGGAAAGCTTGCAGGAAGTGTTTGGGTATTTATTTGGAATGCTTTTTACACTGCTTCAGTCATTAGATAGATAACAGTTATTAAATATTATCAATATATCAAGCAATAAAATGCAACTGACAGTAACAGCATTCTTTCCCCCCTAACATTCGCTGTCACCTGCTTGTTGTGTCACTTCTTCCCCTTTTGTTTTTTCTCTTGGTTCAGCCCGGCCCAGGACCATCAGTTGTGGACGATGGGAGCTGCCATCTCCTGGGCGAAGACGGGATGCCTGGAAGCAGCAGCTGAGCCAAGACCAGCCAGCTAGAGGAGGGAGGTCTGGGCCTTCTGCTGTGCCCCAAAGGGATAATTTTTGAGGGTCTTTTCCTGTCCTCATCACCTGTTTCGTACTCTGCTCTTTGATTCTGCGCCTCGAGACTTGTGGCCCATAATTATTTATGTAAATTAATAATCTTCCATTTCTTTGATACGGTTTTATTATTAAGAGGGGTTTCTAAAATAAATGAGATCTTATGCGTGGCTCTCTTTTGTGGAAGCTTGTCTCAGCTGTGGATGTCACAGTTTGGGGGTTCTCTGCCCATTCTTTCTCCTTTTACGTTCAGACTCTGGAATTGCATGCCGTCTCCCCACCCACCCACCCAAAGTAAAAGTGCTTGAGGGCGTTAACCATTTTTGAACAGATGTTGCATAAAGTTAATTTACAACACAAATGTTATCAGAGAAAAGATAGATCGAAAAGTTATAGGATTTAGAAAAAGAAACCATTGTTCGAACTCTTCAGAAAACAACATTAAATGTTCCTTTATTTTCTCCCTGCCCAAATCCACCCGCAAAGCCCACCCAGAAGGGAAAGGAAAGGCCGGAAGGGATCTGCATGAAGAACAATCTGGGAAAGGCAGCTGGCATTGGAAGGAAGGAAGGAAGGAAGGAAGGAAGGGCTGGCATGGCAGGAGGGCACCCTAAAGTGCCCAACCTTGGCATCTTTAACACCTGTGGACTTCAACTCCCAGAATTCCCCAGCCAGCATGTGCAGGTTGGAGACCCCTGCCCACCCCAGATTCATCAGAGGAATAGGAGAGGGGTAAATGTTGGGGGGGATTTAGAACAGGAATGTGAATGGAAAGGGGACCCCTGTCTCCCAGGCCTTGGGCTCTCGATCCCATGATCCCTGACCATCAGCCACAGGCAGATGGGATTTGGAGTCTAGCCACACCTGGATGGAGCCCAATTCATAACAATTTCTTTAAATTAATCAAACTTTAGACACAAGGTTATGTAAATAATATATTGGATTCATTAATAATGCAAATACAGAAATTGCCTTATTAATAGTTTTGCAATGTTATCCTTTTCAATATACATTTTTTTAAAAAGTTACTTCTACATTTGTACAACATCCAGTCTTCGGGGCTGGGGGCTTCAAGGGAAGGAAGCCTCGTCGTTGCTGATGCTCTTCGTGCCTTCGCTCTTTCCACGCAAGAACTCAAGGAAGGGGCGCTTCCCCTGCAGATCAGCCGCGGAGGCTCCGCTTTCCGGCCGCCTCTTCCAGCTTCTCCCGCGGAGACTCCGGGCGTCCCAAGCCGGGGGGTGGGCGGGCAAAAGGCCGCCTGAAGGGCTCGGGAGCCGCGCCGTCCGGCCTTTCCCGGACCCTCTTCCCAGCGCTCGGGCGCCCTCTGAGCGGGGAAGGGCCGTCCGGGCTGCCTCCGAGGAAAGTCCCCGGGGCGTTGCTGGCTGGGCCGCCAGAGGAGGAGCAGGAAGGACGTAGCCGCGACCCCCCCCCCCGCCTGCCCCTCCGCCCTGCTTGCCCGGCTGCCGGCTGAGTTGGGGCGGCGGCGGCGGCGCGATGGGGCGCATCGAGTGGGCCATGTGGGCGAACGAGCAGGCGCTGGCCTCCGGGCTGAGTGAGTCTCGCGGGGGACGGAGCCTCTGAGCCGGGGCAGAGCGCGGGTGGCGGGAGGAACGGCGGGCGGAGGGGAGGGGAGGGGGCGCAGGCTTTCTCCCCACTTTATGGCTAGTTCTTGGAGCTCGCTCTCTCTTCCTCTCCCCCCCCCGTCTTTCTTTTGTTACAAAATTTCTAAACTTGGCTACAAAGTTTCCAAATTTTTTCTCCCCATGATCCCTGACCATCAGCCACGGGCAGATGGGATTTGGAGTCCAGCCACACCTGGATGGCCGCAGGTTCGGCCGAAATGAGTGTCCCGGTGGCTTTGCTTAAAGATGCAACCCCTCCCTCTTTCTCCCTCCCCCCCTTCTGTGTGTGTGAGAGAGGGGGGGGGCAGGTGCGAGGCAGGTTCAGGTGCGGCCACAGTTGTCTTTCGCGCGAGCTTCAGGGCTGCGTGGGGTGTTTGGCAATCGGCTTTCGTGGCCTGCAGAGACAGGAAAGAATTCTTGGAGGTCGCCCTGGACCCTCAGCCCTTGACCCCACCTTTCCCCCTTGTTGTAACGGGGATAAGAAGAAGTCTCTCCCCCCCTCCCCCCATTGAACGCTTGGCCCGCCCTGAAGAGAGAAAGTCTGGCTTTCGGTTGCAAGAGAACAAGAGGGAGGAAGTGGAACCATGAAAATAAGGGGAAGGAAGGTTTTGAAGAAGAAACGGGGCCATTGCTGGTCCTTTCTGGCCCTTTGGCTCCTCTTCTTCTGGACACTGGGAAGAAGGTGACCAAGCTCCTTTGGGGGATGGAAAAGAGGGGCATAAAACCTTTTCCTTTTTTCTAGCCAAAAAGAAGGCCCCTTCCTGCCCTGCCCTCTAGCCACAAGCAAGCCCAGCTTCAGGGGTTAACAGCTGAAAGTTGCTGACTAATTTAACCTGCAGATAACTTGCCCAAGTGAGCCAAGGGGCATGCGGGGGGGGGGGGGCATTTACTGCTGCTTTGTGGCTGCAACCAGTGGAATATTCGGTCAGAATCCACCAAATATTCCCCCAATTTTTTTAAGGAGAGAGGTAGTTCCAAAAATGTTCTTTTGAAGGAACATTCCTTGAAATCTTAAAAATCATTCTGCCCGCTGTGGGGATTGGGCGATGAACTGGACGCCCCCGTTGGCCCAGGCAAGTGGACAGGAGCTCACGCCAAGCACTGGGCCAGATCTTTGCAGGAGAACAACCTGTGCATGGCCTCCCCTGTTGAACCTCTGCACGAAGAGGCGGAGGGTGGGGACAGCTTTCACTTCTCCCTTTTGGCTTCTTCCTCCTTCAAAGGGGGCAGCCAAGCAAAGCAGCTGCCTGCATTTCTGTGCCTGCACTGCATCCTAACACCAGGGGAAGGGGGCAGAAAAGACCCCCAGTCCAGCCCAGTCCAGGATCCTGATGCTTCCAGGAGTTGGAATCCCCAGGAAGGCCCCCACACATCCCACCCTTCCATGCCTGCAAATGGATGTCCCAGCACAGAGCGTCACTCCTGCGCCCTCTGCTCCGTTTCCTCCTTCCCACCCTCCATCCTTTAGCATCATGGGACAGTGGGCACTTGGCTCTTTGGAGGAGGAGGAGGATGGGGGCTGGAGTCCCACCCATCTTTTGCGACCTTCTGATGAGCAAAATCAATGGGGAAGCCAGATTCACTTAACAACCGTGTTACCAACTTAACAACTGCAGTGATTCACTTAACAACTGGCAAGGAAGGTCGTAAAATGGGGCAAAACTCATATAACCACTTAGAGAGGGCTGTAAAAGCACTGTGAAGCAGTATATAAGTCTAAGTGCTATTGCTATAACAACTGTCTCACTTAGCAACATAAATTTTGGGTTCCTTGTGGTCGTGAGTTAAGCACTACCTGTACACCTGTTTCTTTTGAACGACAAGAAGATTAAAAGCAAAGATGGTATATGTGTTAAACTTGTATAACCACCATGTTCCTCTCCAGTTGCCAACAAAGATCTGCCGTTTCACATGGGCTCAGGAGTTGACGCAAGTTCCCAGTTTGCTTAATTTTGGATCCGAAAAGTTCATTGTGGATAGAAAGTGATTAATCACAAACAAACAAAAATTCTCTCTCTCTTTTTAGTTTTAGTGACCGGTGGCATCGTGGCTGTTTCAGGCCAATTCAAAAGGTGGGAGATTGCAGTTTATGCAATGTATCCTTTTGTGAAAATATGATAATTGTATAAATTCTATTCCCCTGCAGCCTGATAGGACAAATAACACCTGGATTGCCTTTATCAATTTTACAATTATATCCATATTAAAAGGCGTCTGAATGTGAAGTTCTGCCTTAGTCATGAAAGTCAGTTGGGTGACTTTGGGTCAATCATTCTCAGCCTAACCCACCTCACAAGGTTGTTGTTGTGAGGAAAAAAGGATGAGGAAAGTGTGTTAGATATGTTTGATGCCTTGAGTTAGTTGTAAAAATAATGAAGGCAGGATACAAATAAATAAATAAATATTCAACATGGAGAATCAACGAGGACGGTGCTCCAAGACAGAAAGTAGAAAAATTAAGGAAGCTAGACAGCTTTGCTTCTTGCAGAGTCTGATTGCAAAATTTGGAATGTTTGTGGTTGAAGAATTTGGAAACGTTGTGGCTGTGAGTAGGTTGGAAGAGTGAAGGTCAGGTCCTGTTGGCCAAACATGATCCAGGAAGTTGCATTTCTGTCTGTTGCTGCTATGCCCTTCGGGTTTTCCTGCAAAGTTTCAGAGAGGAAGAAGAGCGATAAAGGCGAGGCCAGCAGGAGCACAGCTAGATCAGGAGGAAGGCGGCCCACATTGGGTGGTTTCACTCATGGGGCTAAAGCCAGGGTTTGTGAAAGAATACACAACAGGGCTGAATTCGCCCCAGTGTACCCCATCTGGAGCCACTGTGGATTTTTAGACTGGCAAATACAAGCTGGAAGATCAGCCTCAGCCTTCGGGAATGTTTCTGCAAATGATGATGACTTCTCTCGGCTTCCAAAAGAAAAATCACAGGATGCTTCTTCAAAGAGGTCTCTTTGGCCCCCAACAAGGAACAGCAAGAGTGAAGTAGGAATCGTGCCAAGATTTAGGTCCCAGATATCTACCGCTTGGCCAGCCCAACCCAGCAAGCCTCTTGGCTGGTCCATCTCCTTCTCCCCCAAGAGATGCTCTTAATCCTGTCCTTGGATTGGGGGGGGGGAGGCAGCAAGCCTTATTTACTTCTTATTTATTTCTTAAATTTGTATGCTGCCCATCTTGCTTTGAAGGGATTTTTCCCTTTCACCGCCTGATTCGTCTCCATAAGATTTTTCTTCTTCTTCTCTTCCTTGTGTTTCTCCCATACTGGGGTTGGCATGGACCCTGGGCAGGTGGGGAAATGTATTCCTCTTGTTGCACCACCTGTGGGTCTGACCCTTCCTAACTTGTGAGTCAACTGGTTTCTGCCCCAAATGCCTCCGACTGCTTAAAATTAACTACCTGTGGTTGTTTCTTGTAGTCTTGGACCCTTTTCTTTGTCTCTCTTCGCTGTCTTGGAGAAGCCTTAAAAAGAATCCTTGTTTTTGTCTTTAACCTTTTTGTCTAAAGAGTTGCAGGAGTTTTTGTTTGCTTTTTGGAGTATCCCCGAGGAAAAAGGAAAAAGGGATCTACTCTAGAGCGATTGTGAGTATTGCGTTTCTTGACCATAAGAAGGGCCCTCAATTGCAGACCTGGAGCTGGCGAAGAACTCAGCCTGCTGGGAAACACAGGTTTCTCTAAAACAAAGATGAAGCTTCTAGTCCTCATGCTGCAAAAAATAGACCTTTATGTTATATCTGGGACAGAAGGATGTGATTATTCTCTACTCCTCCCTGCTGCTTATACTTATAGGGTGAACTATGTAAATGGAGGATGTGCAGATCAATCTGGATCGTTTTGAAAGTACGAGTTGAGGGAATCTACAGGGTGAGATTAGGTTAGCTAGCCCTACTGCATTTATCAAGACAAGACGAAGGCAGGACAAGAAGTAAGGAGAGAGAAGCAAGGTGAGAAGCAACCTAGAAAAGGAAAAACTTCCTGACAGTGAGAACAATTAACCCGAGGAACCACTTGGTTCCAGAAATTGTGAGCATCCATCACTGGAGGTTTTAAAGAAGAGACTGGACAGCCACTGGTCTGGAATGGTGTAGGGTCTCCTGCTGGAGCAGGGGGTTGGACTAGAAGACCTCCAAGATCTCTTCCACCTCTGGTATTCTACTATTCTGAATCTGATAAATGCATGGAAAAGGATGTGTTTTTCTGAGTGTCACAGAATGCTTCTTTCCTTGAACTCTGCGACTAATTCTGTGCTTTCTTCTTTGGCTGTCTCTTTATTCTGATTTCTCGTAGTGGCCAGAAGTATTTCACAGCTGCCGTGAAGACCTGTGGACCCCTAACGAGGAATTATTATGTCCGGGCTGTTCTCTACGCATGGTAATTTGCATCCCAACCATTGTTAGACTCAACACACTCACAAACCCAGGGCAGGATTTTCAGCTGTAGCTCTCTCCTGCTCAGGCTCTCAGGTTGCGGATGTGAAGGTGAAGGAGGGTGAAGATATTCCTCGACTCATGGCCCGTTGCTTAGCAACAATTTGAAGTTACAACGGACAACCCCCCCAAAGTTATTTATGACCCAGTTTCAAAGTTATGACGTCTGCCTCTCCCCACGGTCATGTGACCACTTTTAAAGCCACATTTATGGCCATTTGCCGTATCTTGTGGTCACATGACTGGGATTTATGACCATTTTTTTCCAGAAACCAGTGTTAATTTCCAGTTTCTGCAAACCCCCCCCACCCCCCAATGGCTTCACTTAATGACTGCTGCAAAAAAGGTTGTAAAATGAGGTGCTGGCTGGGTGTCAGTTGGAGCAGCTCCCTTTGGAAGCTGATTTCATAGCATTGGCCACTTAAGGTTTTCTGGCGAGCCAAACTCAAACCTTGCCAAATTAAATAGCAGTTCTCATAATCACAGGGGCTGCATTCCTAGCTAACCTTTTTCTCCTTTAAACTTTTGTTCTGGCAGTCTAGCCGCTCCGGCAGGATATTTGCTAGCCACGATCCTTGGCACCGTTTGCCTGGCCATAGCAAGTGGCATCTACTTACTGGTAAGTGGCCGTCAGATTAGTATATAATTGTGGTTCCCATAATTAGTTTTCATCTCTCCTCCTTTTGAAAGAGCTAAGAGAATTTTTATAGAGGATTTTGGACAGAGAGATAGATAAAATATAAGAATATATAACTCTGTGAAGTCACCTATAGTAGATCCATTCTCCCTTTGTAAAAATATATGTATTCTAAAGGACGCCTCCCTTTTAATGCTCATTAATTAGCCACTTAAGATGTAGTGGGTTGTTCATGAGTTAATTTAGCCAAAATTTAAGGTAGTCCTTCCAGGTGGCAAAGTGACTTTACCTGTGCAAGGTAGGGAAAAGCCTTTGGCGGTCCTCTTGCGCCATCTGCTGGCTGGAACGGCTAGGACATTTAAATAAAAATATTTTTTGAAGACAGTGGTTGTGAATGTGTTTTTGGTTTCACACAGGTGACAAGAAATGGATATGTACATCTTTGGGTCTAAAATTGTATTTGTCAAATTAGTATTTGGTTGGCTGCATTTCCAAACCACCTTGAACCCAGTGAATAAATGATGAAAATCCAAAGTTTAGCTGGGGAATTCTGGGAGTTGAAGTCCACAAGCCTTAAAGTGGCCAAGGTTGGACGCCCTGGCTGTAGATATTTATCTCATTTGCATTTCCCCACCAATTTCTTCCATATACTTTATACTGTTTGAGTTTTTCCCAGATGTTGAAAGTCAGCATTTCCTAATTTTCCTTCCTTTCCCTCTGGTTTTATTCTTCAGGCTGCCACACGTGGGGAAGAGTGGCGCCCCATTGAAGCGAAGCCTCAAGAGCGACCCCAAGTGGGTGGCACCATTAAGCACCCCCCCAGCAACCCACCGCCCCGGCCCCCTGCAGAAGCCCGGAAGAAGCAGAAGGAGGAAGAGCCAACTGGCCAAGAAAACCCTATTGAAATGGTTCCTTAGGAGTCTCCCCCATCAGATAGATTGCAGTCGGAGGGGGAGGCTCCACTTCTGCTTGACCAAGGCATGGGAGACACCCTCCAGGATTGAAACTCGGGCCACATCTTTCCCAAGCAGGAGGATGTGGCTGTACCTGAACTCCTGCAAGCACCCCGGGGACCTTCTGCGGTCTTTCTCTTAGGTTTCCTCCCTCCCCCCCCCCGCTGACCCCCCTCCCTCCCATGTATGTTTGAAACAGGCAGGGCTTGCATGCCAACAATTGCCAAGTCATAACTGATACTGAGTTTAAGTGCGAAGGATGAAAAAAATGGAAATTAGTTTTAAGTACACAGACATAAAGTTTTCTGAGGCTGGATTTAAACTTGAAAAGATTTAAAGAAAAGGTGTAAAATTTGAAATGCTGAAATAAAAAGTGATTCCAAAACTTCCTGGATCACATCAGACTTGGCCACACCAGCAAAGTTCTTAGCTTCGTCTCTCCCCCCTAGAAGATACCAAGTTGCTCCTATTTGGGGATAAAGCCCCCCCCTTGTGTCTCCCCCATCTCTTCCCCCCGTTCTCTCTCTCTCTCTCTCTCTCTCTCTCTCTCTCTCTCTCTCTCTCTCTCTCTCTCTCTCTCTCTCTCTCTCTCTCTCTCTCTCTCTCTCTCTCTCTCTCTCTCTTCATCCCTCCCCATCTCGTTTTGCCCCCAATTTGGCCCACAAGAGTGCAGGACTTCTGCACCAATCCTTCTCAGGGGTCTTACCAGCCACCCCATGACTTCTGCCCCCTTTCCCCAAAGTTTTTGCCCCAAACTCTGCTGAAACCGGCACCCATCGCTTCCCCTTGGCTTCCACTCTTATTCTGCTTTGAAGTCATTCCTGGCATCTTTTTCTCCGTCTCCTTTCAGCTCTGATCAGTTCTGCCTTGTCTCCTTTTCCAAGCGAATCAGAAAGAAGCTCTTTCTACAAATCATGTATCGAGTTTTAGTCAAATATTCCCAGAAGCATCATTTTTAATTGAATCAATTAATCTCACCACCCCTTCCATGTTTGCTGTATTTTATCTGGACTTACAGTGCTTTATTAAATTCCTCAATTTAATGTGTGAAGTCTAACTGCCCCCTTGCTTATTTTAATTAGTTCAATAAACTAGTTTATTATTTTATTTATTATTTTATTTGTTTGTTTGTTTATTTATTTGTCAAACATGTACAGGATAGTAGTTGTTTGTAGTTGTTTGTATAAACATAATATAAGTTAAAAAAGTACCGATAAAAGAGGACAATAGGACAGTAGGACAGGGACGGTAGGCACGCTGGTGCGCTTATGCCCCTTACAGACCTCTTAGAAACGGGGAGAGGTCTACTGTAGACAGTCTAAGGTTAAAGTTTTGGGGGTTTGGGGAAGAAAGTTTTGAGAACGTTGTGATTTTTATTTTGGCTCGGTGTTCTAAATTTATCTGTTTGTTATAAAATAATCCAGCCAGCCAGGTTGAAAGTGGCTGAAAAATCATCATGATTGTCATTATCAAAACAACCCCCAACCTTGGTGCCTTTGAGGAAGAGCGGGAACCGAGAACTGCCACTTCTCTCTGAAATTATCAGCCATGCTCCCCTGTTATGAATAAAGCCATCTGAATCAGCTGTTTTCAGTACAGAAATAAAATCTTTATTAATGCAGGGAGTCCAATCCCGAGGAACAATAAATATTGTATCACATTACAATAAATACATATAAATAATCCAATAATTTAAATCACTTTACAATACAAGAGGAGAGCAAAGGTAATTAGAACAAGGAAATAAATAGGTGGGGGGCAAACCCAGATTGAGGGCAACCCTCCCCACCCCACCCCCAACCAGGTTGATCTCGGAGAGCATCTGTGAAGCTCATCCAAGAGAGCCACCTGGGGCAAGATCACAAAGGGACCTGCCTCAGTCCAGCCATAGCAGCTCAGGGGGTTGGGGTGGGGGGGGGGTTGGGGGGCAGCCATGTCCCAGCTCAGCCCACCTTCGGGATAAAATGTAGGCAGAGCCTCACATCAACCCTGTGAGACACGTCCAACATCTCCCTTCTGTGAAGGAGCCCCGGAAGACACACACACACACACACACCACACACCACACACCCCAGAAGGCAGATCAGGGCTAGCCCTGCCTTATGCGGGCTCAGAATGTTGGGGTGCTGGGGTTGCCCTGGGACAGCTAAGAATACTGCCCCCCCAAAAAGGGACAGAAAGGTGTAGGGAAGGCTTCTGCAAATTGGCCCAACTTTCATCAGGAGTAATAAATATAATAGCTTGAAGCACTTGAACATCTCAAAAATACGTTAACATAAATACAAATAAATAAGCAAGAATTCCTTTTCATCTGTTGGTATCTCCTTAAGAGAGTAAAATGCTTTTTAAGGAGCTTCTGGCTGGATGGCCCCTCAAGGGGAGGGGAGGGGGGTCCAGGCCAGGCTTGCCCTCCCCAGAGGAGGGGTGTCGCTGCAAAGCACCAATGCTTTAAAACAAACACAATTGTTCCTGATGAAGCTGGAGGGATGAGGGACGGGGACCGAAGCCCCAAGGACCAGCCTGGGGTCTGCTCAGCTGCTGTAACGTGGGACGGCGCAGGTGCAGGCCACGGGCACGTCGATGTAATCCTTCTCGAAGAAGAACTTCTCCACGCTGCCGCTGTTTTGCGGGCAGGCCTTACGGCGAAAGACCATGGTTCTCTGGAAGACTTCCACCGAGTTGAGGGAGGTGGTCTCCCGGCCCGTCTTGCCATCGATGCAACCTTTGCAGCTGCACCTGGCGAAGGCCAGCTGGCGGGGGAACCGGTTCTCATCTTCATCAATGCTGTGGAATAGAGGAAGAGGAAAGGGGGTTAGAAGCCGCCATGTCTCCCCTGCCCTGCCCAAGGAATTCTGGGAACTGTTTGCTGAGACGTCTCCTGGGAACTGGAGAAGGAAGGCCGGTCAGAGAAGCTTTGTGGGACATGCAAGAGAGCGCCTGCCTGGTGGGAAGACCTATGCGCTGCTAGATCAGACCAACCACGTGGGAAAGGGAGGACTCATTTGTCCCACAACATCCCAGAAGGATGCAATGCTTCTCTTGGTGAAATGGTGTAGGGTCTCCTGCTTGGGGGGGTGGACTAGATGACCTACAAGATCCCTTCCAACTCTGTTCATCTGTTAATCTTTCTCCATTCTGAGCCACGAGATCCTCAAGGAGATGCCAAGAGGGCCAAGCCATCACTGGGCTTGTTGGCCTTGACCTCTGGAAATGGGATGAACCCAGGGATTCTTAGAAACCATAACTTGTGAAGGTCTTTAGATCCAGATACACCTGGATGGAATCCCAGCCAGGAGAGGGGAAGGGTCTGGGGTGGACAAATGAGGAGATGCGGGAGGAGATTGAGGGCAATCCCAGTTTGGCCCCTGACTTTCAAACATCATCCCATGGCTTCCCACTCATGATGCAAGGTCCTTACTGGTATGTCCAGGGTGAGATGGAGCGCTTGTGCAGTTCGCCGCTCCGCATATCCTGGAGCTTCAGGTTCGGGCAGCTGTGGCTGTGATGCCTCCGTGGGTGTGGTCGGCTGCTCTGCTCGTTCTCCAGGAACGGGACCAGCTGCACACAGTCTTGGTGTTGTAACAAGGAGACCCAGTTCCGAAACTGCACCGGAATCGGGTCGCTCCCCAGTTCCTCTGCGGTGAAGCACCCCACATGCTTGGCATCTGCCCAGGTGAGGCACAGAAGGGCAACCAGGAGGGACCACTGGAGGGACTAAAAGGGAGGCAAAGGGAAGTTAAAGGCGGCTTTGGGGTGTTCCGCTTTTCAATCCTCTTTCCTTTCCCCCACCAAAGTCTCAGTCAGGTCAGATGTTATTTCTTTATCAAGTTTATATGTCTCTGGAGAGTCTCACTCATCCAGATCATGGTTGACCCAAAGGTGTTTTTGTCTCTCTCTAAAAGACAACTAGACTGGCTTGGTTTTTTCCCCTTCAAAACGTTTCGCTTCTCATCCAAGAAGCTTCTTCAGTTCTCGAGGAAAAAGCATCGTTGGGACTATCAAGTTTACAACAGAAAGGAGCATTTGTGGTCTCTGAGTGGACCTGCTGTGGCTTAATTGAGCCCCATTCCCTGAGCTTTGGGATCAGGAATTAAACCACAAAGCTTCTCCCTCCAGTGGGAGCTTTACAACTGTACAAACTCAATTCATTTAAAACACATTTTCTTATCCATATTTGGACGGAAGGCATTCCAGGGAGCCTCTGCCCTTCCTCCTTTCTAGAGAATAACCTCTGTCGCTGCCTTTTGTGCAAGCAACCATAAAATTGTTTGGCGAAGGAGATTGAAAATAGCAATAGCACTTAGACTTATATACCGCTTCGTAGTGCTTTCCAGCCCTCTCTAAGCGGTTTACAGAGTTCAGCATATTGCCCCCAACAATCTGGGTCCTCATTTTACCCACCTCAGAAGGATGGAAGGCTGAGTCAACCTTGAGCAGGTGAGATTTGAACAGCTGAACTGCTGAACTAGCAGTAGCCTGCAGTGCTGCATTTAACCACTGTGCCACCTTGGCTCTTGATGCCAAGATATTTTTATGAACAGTTTTTTTCACATCTGAGTTTTAGACGGCTAGCAACGTGAGATTCTTTTTAAAGGCTGCTTCCCGAAAGCCATGGATGGAGGAGAAGATTACGCCTCTTTGAAGACTCCACCTCCCATTTCCTCTCCCCTCTGCACCCTCAGCCCTCTTTGCCTGAGACACCTCTGGAGCTGAGCATGTACAGAGTGCTTGAAGCACATCCGAGCACATGCCACGGCACCGGCAGGTGGGCAGACCCAGAGGCCATCCGCTCCTTGCTGACTTCGCTGGCCAATTGCCCAGAGTCCCTGGCCAGGTGTTCAACTGGCCCCGAGGCATTTCCTTCGCACACCTGGTGGTGGCAGAGGCTGCTTCTTACCATCTTGGCTGAGCTGGCGGGAAAGAGGCAGAGAAGGATGCTCCGGAGTCCCTTTTCGGTTCTCAGCTGCCGCTCCGAAGCAAGAAGTCCGTTGCAAGATGAGTTATCTGAGACACCTTGATACCTGCCTCCTGTTATATACCCAGGGATGTTACCTGCCTGGAAACTCCAGGTTTTTTTACCTCCTCCCCTTGGGGAAATAGTTAAGTGTACTCATTTCCTCCTTAGTTGTCAAACAGGGGCAGTCTATGCAATCACTCTTGCAAATTCCTCACTTTCACTGGATGGCTAATACGCATCCTAACCAGGTTTAGTGGCTTCCTAAAAAAACACCCTATTGGTTTTCTACTTTTCCAATACTTTATTTTTTAAAAAAGCACGTTCTTATTTCTCTAGTTCAGGGGTGTCCAACCCTGGCAGTTCTAAGACTTGTGGACTCCAATTTCCAGAAGTTGAAGTCCACAAGTCTTAAAGTTGCTCTAGGGTTAAGGCTCTAAGTTCCATACAGACAACGAATTAACTTGCTATTTTAGTTCCTATCTAATCTTGGCTTATCCTGGAGGTAAAAGGGTGTTTCTGTCTCAAGTTGCCCTGGACTTCTTTTGGGGTGCTGGGCTGACAACTTCCTCAGACGGAGAGGAAGTGCACAAGACGTGTGATGAGCTACCAAGGCAGCTCACAATGGAAGGAGATTTAACGACTCTGTTGGTTTAAGGGGATTTCTCTCTCTCCCCCAAACCAAGACTTTTGTGAACCCCAAAGCGTCCATATTTTGCAGTTAAGCGATGTATTGAATTCAATAAATGTGCCTGTATGTGTGTATGCAGATAGAAAGAGATTTCTCATTTCCTTTAAATACTTAGATGGAATCTCTTGAAAAGAATCTCAATGAAGTATTTAGTGTTTCTTTTTCTTATCCTTCTGAGTTGTCCTGTTTTTTTTTCCAGGGGTTTAAATGAAAGGAAAAACAAGATGCTTTCAGATGTAAGGGAGGGGGGAAAAAAGCAAACGTAGAAAGTATTTAAATAAAAATCAAGATTCCTGAACCTCAGACAAATGCAAACCCTTCTTTGAGGTAGAATGCCCACATCCAGAAACAATGTGCGGTCACACACAATATGGCTTGTTTACAGTACACGACATTCTTTCTCCCCGATTAAATTATAGCCCACCCTACCTACCTGGCCCATTTGGGGCTGGGGGAGTGGAGACCAGCACTACTTAGGTTCTTTAGAGACACTCAAGCCAGACCAGCTCAAAAAAGCCCCCCTAATAATAATAATAATAATAATAATAATAATAATAATAATAATAATAATAATAATAATAATAATAATAATAATAATAATAATAATAATGGCTCTTTCTTTTATATGACTCAACCTTCATTGGGAAGGTGAAGATTAAAACAATTGAAAGACTCCACTGCATGAACCTGCTCACAAGCAAGTGCAAAGAAAGTGATGCTTGTGCTAAATGCCGGCACAGAAAATGTGAATTGAATCCCAAGAGGTGTGGAGCCAATCAATTAACAGCTTTTAACTCCACAGCTTTAACCTTCATTGTGGTTGTTCTTTTCACATGTATTGATTTTCAGGGTGGTGATAAACTTAAAGTCAAACCAATGAGCTTAGATCAAAGTATTGGAAATAAATCTCATTTAGAAATCAAGATTTAAAGTTACAATTTGAAACAAACATGTGTGTGTGGTGGGAGAGACATCCCCTGGAGTTTGAATAGATAGGATAGTTGCAAAGCTGTGAGCAGATCTCCAGGATCTACACCCAGGGCAAAAAAGGAAGTGGGATGGAAAGCCCCAGGCTGTTTAGCAACAGAGGCTTGTTGGGAAAAAAAGGAAAGGAAGCAGGAAAAAGGACCAAATTGGGAACAAGGGAGAAGCAGGAAACATCCAGGTTTTTTCCCCCTGTAGATTTCCCTCTAAAGGTATTTGTGTTGTAGCTTATGTTTAAGACTAACACTTTTTTGTAGTCCCCCCCCCCCCGAAAAAAAAGCAACAAGGCAAGGGTAAATTAAAAGTTTGTTAGATTTGTGTTGTCAGTTTGATCATTCCCAAGCGAGTGGGAGCCCCTCTCCAAATTTCTGTAGAAGAATCCTGTGGTGTTTTCCCTTGACTTGGTCTAGTCCAGCGGTTCTCAACCTTTGGGGGTCGCGAGTCTTATTAGGTTCCTAATAATTTTATTATTTTATGGTTGGCGGTCACCACAACATGAGGAAATGTATTAAAGGGTCGCAGCATTAGGAAGGTTGAGAACCACTGGCCTAGTCGCTTTGTGGAGGCATCGACTCTGCTGGGGCCAAGCAGAAGAAACGGAGGTTCCCGTCTGGGCTCTTGAAAAGACTGGTCCCTGCCAAAAACGGTTCCATTTCCCCCCCTAGGATGCATAAGTGAGATGGTTAGGCAAACAACTGCAAGGACTTGGAGCAAAATCCATCCAAAGCAGCTGACTCTCACTTCCTTCGCTTGGGAACGGGTGAGCAAGCTCAGCTTGATCCGGAAGAAGGGAAGAATTTGAATAAAATGCAATAAAATGCATTTCCTGTTTCAAAAAGTTTTGTGGGCTGAAGGTGAGAAAGAAAAGGGTTGAAGTGGGAAGCTCTCCAGTCTGCTGAGAGGTGGCCAAGCTGACATGTTATCCCAAGAACCTGGCTAACATCCAAAGCTGGCTAACGAAGGCTGTGATAAAAGAATCCCTGAATCCCCCACAGGGGTGTTTTCACTCTGACCCAACATACGGGTTGCTGGCTTGGAAATGATGTGTGAACTCGGCCATTCTGGTTTGGTAAAACGAGGGATCTTAGAACCAGAAAGAAGTGGAATCCTTGGCCGGAGCAGGGATCCCAGGAGATGGCTGGACAATCATCCGCCAAGAATGCTTTTATTCAGATCTCTCCTTTGCTGAAGCCTCCACGCTGGATAGAAATGAGCTCCTTCCCAGGCAATGGGGAGAAAGAGGAAAATGTATTTTCCCCCCCACAATGGAGAAGGAGAAGAAACCATCATTTAGCACCTGAAGGCAGGACAAGAAACAACGGATGGAAATCAATCAAGGAGAGAAGCAACCTAGAACTAAGAAGAAATTTCCTGACAGAACAATTAACCAGTGGAAGGGCTTGCCTTCAAAAGTTGCTGGTGCTCCATCACTGGAGGTTTTTAAGAAGAGACTGGACAGCCATTTGTCTGACATAATATAGGGTCTCCTGCCTGAGCAGGGGGATGGACTAGAAACTTCCAAGGTCCCTTCCAATTCTGTTATTCTGTTACTGTGATGTCAGAAGCCATCTGTGAACAGAGTCAGGAGCTGCAAACTCCTGGAAGGGGTCTCTTGCCTGTGGGTGCCAGTGCCTGGACAAGTCACAGGGGCTTCCCGTGGTGCTAACGGCCCCTGCGAGATGCAGACTGGCAGGTTCACCAATCCACCTGCTAGAAAAAGCCCAACTGCAGCACCCTCTGCCAGGGGCCGTGCCCTGGCCAGGACCAGCTCATTCCATTATTGAAAAGAGCCTCTTCCTGCCAAGCCCGCTTCTGCCCACTCTAAACTTTCCCTGATTTCAAAGAGAGTCACTGCCTGGCGGAAGGCTGCTGAGGGGGGGGCAGCGCTTTGTGTCCCCTCCCTCTTGCCAGCAGGGCCTGGCAGGATGGCCTCCTCTGCTGAGGACGCTGCCGGCAACCTTCCCTCTCTTCCTGGTCCTGATGTTGGCAGCTAGAGGAGGTTTCTACCCAGGGCGGAGTGAGTGGCAGGTGCCGAAGGGGTTAACTGGGTTGCAGGGATGTTGAAACTGGGTGAAAAGGCAGCTGGAGTCAGAGCAGGTTCTGATCTCTTCTACTGGGTCATGGAACCTCTGAAAACCGGCTTCACATGTTTCCTTTGTCGCTCTCTCTTTACTGTCATTATCCTTTGTGTGTGTGTTTGTGTGTGTGTGTGTGTGATTCCCTCCCAACCACATGACAAGCTGCTACCTGCCCGTTGCAGGGAAAACCCCTCCACATGGCCTGGCTAACGTCACACAGCCCCACGAGGGAGTCCGGAGGGAGCAGGAAGAGAGGTTGCCAAAGGACCCCAACAGTCTCCAGGGCCATGGGGTGGGGTGGGGTGGGGGGCAGACCAGAGGAGCTGAGATGCCAGGCCAGGAGGTCTCTAGGTTGCGTTGGGACATCTTCCTAGGTGACCTTGCCCTAACTGCCTCTGTCCTCACCCAAACTGGCTGGGAATTAGGGGGATTGGAGTCCAAGGCCCATCAAGGACACCAGGTTGGGGAAAGGCCAGCCTGCTTTGACCTGAATGGCTTCTCCAAAGATTCTCTTGGGGGGTGCTCAGCATTCCTCCTGGGGCTCCCTCCTCCAGGCATATCTGGCTCTGCAGGAAAGCTGGGAGTCTCCAGGAATGATTGCAGAATTCCTGGATGGGACCCATGCAAAGTGCATCCAGCAGCCCTTGGAGGACAGACTTCAAAGACCCTGGACGGGATCCAAGCCCCTAATTCCCAGCCAGTTTATTCCAGGCTCTGCTGATCATAACCGGAAGGTGTCTGGCAGCAGCTTTACCAAATAATGCATTTGGTGAATAAAAGCGGCTGCCTTTTAATCACTTTTTTAAAAATAGGGAAAGCTGCTCCCCGACTCCCTGATTTTTGGCTACCAATGTACTAATTTATTTATTTATTTATTTGGGAATTCTTCTATGCCGCCCTACTCCCTAAGGACTCAGGGCGGCGTACAGCATTTTAAAGAACACCAAACAATAAAATCATTAAAAACAATTTTAAAAAAAGTTACAAAAGACACACAACACCATACATACATGGGGGAGACCTCAGATGTAAAATTGTCTCAGAACCCTGCCTGCAGGAAAAGTCATGTCTTAATGGCTTTTCGGAAGGCCAGCAAGGTGGGGATGATTCGGATCTCTGGGGGAAGTTGGTTCCAGAGAGCAGGGGCCCCTACAGAGAAGGCCCTCCCCCTAGGCCCCGCCAGCCAGCATTGTTTGGCTGACGGGACCCGGAGGAGACCGACTCTGTGGGACCTGACCGGTCGAAGGGAAGTATGAGGTAGGATGCGGTCCCGGAGGTAACCTGGTTCTAAGCCATGTAGGGCTTTAAAGATGATGATCAACACCTTGAATTGTACCCGGAGACCAATGGGCAGCCAATGCAACTGGCGGAGTATGGGTGTTACGTGGGTGTATCTTGAAACACCCACCACAGCACGCGCAGCCGCATTTTGCACCAGCTGAGTCTCTGAATACTCTTCAAGGTTAGCCCCATGTAGAGCGCATTACAGTAGTCCAATCGGGAGGTGACAAGGGCATGAGTGACCGTGAGTAGAGCCTCCTTCTCTTATGGTTGCAATTGGTGCACCAGGCGAACCTGTGCAAAAGCCCCCTTAGCCACAGCTGTTCTGCAAGGATTGTCACCAGATCTTTTTCTCTTTTTTCTTTCCTTTTTTCTTTCTTCCCTCCTCCCTCCCTCTCTCCTTTCCTTCCTGCCTTCCTTCCTTTCCTCCCTTTATTCTTCTCAAGGCAGTGAACATATCCAACACACCTTCCTCGTCTTCTTGACCCCACAACAATAACCTTGGTTGACTCAGCCCTCCATCCTTCCGAGGTGGGTAAAATGAAGACCCAGACCGCTTAGAGGGCTGTAAAGCGCTGTGAAGCGGTATATAAGAGGAAAGCAACTAATAATGACATTCTTGGTGATTAATAAACTATGAAAATAAATTATGAGGCGATTCTGCTGCATATTTGTCAGATTAGCCCGCAATTTCCTTAACACGAGACTCAGGCCTTTGGCGAACACAGGGGCTCCACAATTCTTTCCAGTAAGGTCCTTCTGACGCTTGATCTTCGACCTGCATTTGCTCAGAAGACCCGGCTTGCCCTCAGGTGGCCTGGGGCACTGAGCACGTGGGGTCACCCTCTTGCGTTTCTTGGAAAAGCAGCATTGCAACAGGTGTAAAAAAAAAATATCCGGGCAATTGCTCAACATCTTGAACTGGGCTTTTGCACGGATGCCGCTGGGGGATTCGTGCAGACGGAGTGGTCTCTGCAGCCACCTCCACGCTTAGCAAACACGCAGGCAAACAGAGCCTCCGCCAGTCGGTGATGAAAACCAGGCGGCACTACAAGGAAAAGGGAGCCGCTGGGCCATTCATGGTTTCTGAGCCTTTCTTGCTTTCCTCTCTGGACTGGAAGAAGACACTTTGGTCTCTTCGGAAGGACCCCTTTGACCCCTTTGCTGGGGCTCCAAGTGTGCGTAGGGGAATACTGGCAAAAACCAGTTGAGAGACGCTCCTGCTGGGGTTTGCATGACACATGCGGTTGTGACGTCAGGTATTGTGTCCAGCTAAGCTCACATGGACCGCAATTACGCTGATAAACCACAGCCGAAAGGGAGTATTTTATAGACCTGAAGAGAAGCTCTCTCACCCAAGTGGATTGTGAGACCTCTTTAAATAGGGAAGTCAGAAGCCCCTTTCTTACTAGTTTTACTCCCCCCTTTTCCTTTCTTGACTTTCAAAACCAAAATACAGGTAAGTCAGGCATCAACGGGAGGGAGAGGCAATGGATTAAGCTGAAAATCCAGATTTCCCCAAGTAAAAAAAAAAAACAGCTAAGGGTACCCAAAGGTCAATGGCACTTTTAAGTATAGACTTTGATGTTGTCTTTTTTGATCGCCTATAAAGGCTGGAATTAATTAAAATCCCCCTGGAAGAAGCAGCTGAAAAGAATTCCAAAAGTGGAAGACCTGCAAAGATCCAGCAATGCTCAGTTGCCAATTAAACAGAAATTAAGATTACATGACCTCTGAATTTTTTTAAATCGGTTCTGGAGAGACCTTTTAACAGGCCCACTGCCCTCCTGAAAAACAAAAACCCATCCAATACACTTCTAGACTTTCTCCAATTTGATTGCCCCAATCTGGTACCCTAAGACACAACAGATCAAAGAAAGAAGATGTTTATCAAAATACTTTATTTTCAGCATAACCCCTCAAAAAAGGAAAAAAAAAAGAAAAGAAAAAAAATCCTCCCTCCTTATTAGACATACATCCTGACGATATCTTTTGTTTTTCCTCTGGTTTTAAATCAACTAAAACAATCTTTTGGTTAAAAGAAAAGAGACATGGAATTTTCTCATCACGGGTCTCTATGCAGCTGGGGGGGAGGGGAGGGCAAAGTGGGCAGAGGGGAGAAGACAGAGGGGAGAGCTTCCAGCTGGTGTTTGGGGGGGGGGCTCTCTCCTTACACGTGTGCAGAAGTGCATGGCTGACGACACCCGACACGTAGCGTTGGCTAACTAGGGGGATGCAATTCATAGCTAGCAGAGAGGTGGGCAGGGCAAGGTGGGGGAGGAGGAGGAAGAGGCGGCATCGGACAACGCTGTGGTGAAGAGCCCATGAGGACCAGGAACACGACCGCGGCGAATACTTGCACCCGAGGCCAGCAGCACCTGGGTGAGAGAGGCAATCGGAGGGACCATCTCCCACCCAGGAAGTGGCCAGGGGTGGATTCCAGCTGACAAAATTTATCCAATTTGTTGTTGGTGGTTGTTTTTTTTTGTTTTTGTTTTTTAAAAAAGGACCACAGCCAAAATAAAACAGAACTGCAAAATCCGAAGTGGCTGCTTGTACGCTATGTATAAAACCACAGGCGCAGTCTCTAATCTGGGCTGGACCAACGCTCAACTATACTTTCCCGGGGATCTTGGCCCGCTTTCGAGCGATGGCGTCTTCCACGGCCTTCAGCTGCTTCAGGAGTTCCTCCCTTCGCGACAACGTGCTGGACTTGCCCGATTTGGCGGGGGCAGCTGGAGGGACCGGCTCAGCCACTTTGCCTGGGATGCTCGTGACCTTGCTGGAACTCTTAGACGGAGGGGAAAGTGGACGCTTCCTGCAAGAGAGCAAAGACAGTATTTGGGGGGCAGGGGAGAGGCATGGGTGGGGAGGGGAGAACCAGGGGCTCCGTTGTGTTGTAGATTTGCAGCAGTGAGCAGGTTCTGCCAAATGGGTGGCATACTTTAGAACTGCAGAGTGGGAAAGGCCCTCTACTCCACCTTCCTCGAACTTTGAGGTATGGACTTCAACTCCCAGCATCCCCCATCCAGCCATTCTTAAAGGCGGACATCTTAACACTGATCCAGTCCAACCCTCTCCATGTGTGGAAAAGCAACTCAATCGTCGTCCCTTCTACAGTTGGAGGAAAAAAAGGTGGCAGGAGAAGTTGCCATCCTGGTGGCAGGGACCCGCGGCAGACTCAGGAAGTCAAATTCAGAGGATCGACAGAGCCAGGAGCCCGCAGCCCCGCGGTGTCTCCCAGGTAAGTCCCTGGCCGGCGGGCAGCAAAACTGCTAGAAACAGAGATCTAAGTTTGCGTTTCAACTGAATTGGTTGTGGGTCGATTAACCAACGGATGCTCCAGATAACTGTGACTAATGCAAGGGAATGTCAGACATTTTTTTCACGTGACACACTATATTGCAATGGCTTAGCACGAAACAACTACATAGGTGACTCAGCCAATGACTAGGCTGAGGGTCAGAAACGCCAGGGCTGCTTCAGGCCCTCCAAGCACCCTGAAGTGGGGCAGTGGCGTCCCGGGCGATTCCCCCTGAAGGAAGCCTCCCCCTGAGGCTTTCCGGACTGGCTCCTTCTCTGTTCCTTTGGGATGAGGTGTGGGAGACCCCGGCCAGGCAGCCCTGATGGAGCCTGTGGGGCAACCAGACAAACTGGATGGAGAAGATGGAGCAGAACTCACTTGTCAGCCTGTGCTGGGGAGGGCTTTGGGTTGGGCCCCCGCTGACGGTCCTGTTTAGGAGAGGAGAGCCTTCCTGCCAGTTTCCTGTCGCGAGTACCTGAGTGGAAAGAAAAATTAGCCAAGGGGCTTGGAGCTGATGTCATCCCTTTGAGGTAGACCAGGCTAGGAAACCCAAACCATGCAAGCCAAGATCACTTTTCCTATAAGGTTATTATAGTCCTAGATCTGAATGCATCCCCCCTCCCCTTTGCTCTTTGTGAGAACTAGGGAGGGTCTTGGCCATGACGCTTTTCTGGGTTACAATTCTGGCCCCAGACTCCGGTTTCTTTTATCTGACTGGTCTCTGGGTAGCGGCTTTTCCTCCGGTTTCTGAAGGTTGTTCCTTCTACCCATCACCACTCCAGGAACTGGCTGAGCTGAAGGCATATTGACATCAACAGACTGGCCAGCTGGTACTTGGGCACAGGTGAGCTTTTTAAGGGCATCAGCAGAAGGGCAAGAGGGAATGGGGAGGAAACAAAGAAGGGGGCCAAATCCAGGCTAACAACAGAGGCCAGGATTAGAAACAATATCTTGTAATGGCTTAAATGCCAGCCACACTTGAGCTACGTTCTTAGTGGTCTTTACAACAACTCTGTAAGGTAGGCCAACAATCCTATCTCACAGGGAGGGAGGGAGGCTGAAACTGAGAGAGACAGAGTGTGAGTGAGTGTGTGAGTGAGTGAGAGAGAGAGAGGGAGGGAGAGAGAAAGAGAGAGAGAAAGAGAGAAAGAAAGAAAGAAAGAAAGAAAGAAAGAAAGAAAGAAAGAAAGAAAGAAAGAAAGAAAGAAAGAAAGAAAGAAAGAAAGAAAGAAAGAAAGAAAAAAAAAAACAAGCCCAGAGTTCAAGGCAGAGGTGTGATGCACACTGGGGATTTTCCATTCCCACTCTTTCAGCGACACCAGTTTAAATTTACACAACACATTTTTCAGGTGGCAAGATCAGCAAAAGGAATGTGGCCCTGTGCTTGGCACTCAGGAGGAAAGCCTTGGCTTTAGCAACAGGGCTCGGGACCAAGTCAGTGCCTGAGGTGGCATGAGCAACAGCGGGTGCTGAGTAGTGCCAGGCAAGCCGACTAACACAAGGGCATCATCCCTTGGGAGAGAACTGAGCTGATTTGGGCTGCACCTGGCCTGCTTTTTGAATGACAAAATGGGTCTCCTCAAAAGCCATCCGGGCAGCCTGGAGTTCTCAACCCTCCGGCTTCGGCTAGTCGAGTGGATTGGGCAGCCCCACCCGCCGAGACGCTCTCTTGCTCTGCCCTGAGCATGATGCAGCTGCTTCAGAGTGCAGGTAGAAGAGCAGCTGGAGAGCAAACAGAAAGCACGCTGCTCTCAAGAGGAACCAAAGGAGGGAGGGAGGGAGGGTTGTCCTGAAACCTGCAGCCGAGTCTCCTCACCTGGAGACAGGCTGATCCTCTTGGCCGGGGGAGAAGCCTGCCGGTCCTTGTCGGAGGGCTCGTACCTCTTCCGGCTGCTGTTTTTGTCAGCTGCCTAAAAGCAGAACAGAAGGGATCACGGCAAAGCCAGGCGCCTGCCCTGAGGAGGTGGGGAAAGGGACTGGCTGGCCTGCTTGATGAAGCGCTTGCTCTGCTCTGGAGGCGCCCACATGTGCCCACCCTAAGAGAGGAGATCCATTACGCCTAACTCCAGCTTGGGGCAGTGAAGTGAGCAGATGTCGCTCAAGACCAGAGGCTGCCTTTGATGTACAAGTCCATCATATCAGGAGAACCCCCCCCCCGATGGAAGGAGCAAATTCCGAGGGCCCGAGTGGATCCGAGACCCCTCCTCCCTCTCCTTGGCTTGCCCACCTCTGGGCAGAGGTTGAGCCCTTCGAGAGTCCCCAGGGGTTCCCGGACAGGCCTCTGCTCGGTCCCAGTTTCCTTTCCGGAGGATTTCCCAGGGATGCCCCCCTCCTTCCCCCCCCCCGCACCCAACTGAAGGAGGAGGAGAGAATTGGGGCCCTTTCGGAAGGCCTTACCTTGTTTAACAGAGTGAGCTTGATCTCCTTGTGGGCACTGAAGCCAGCAGGCTGGGCCTGGGGGGGCGGGTGAGGGGCGGGAGGCTGCTGAGACTTTCCCCCTGAGGCTGGCTTGGCGGATTTGGCCGGCTGCGCTGGGACGTCTCGCTTCCGTTTCTCCTCCTTCGGGCCGCTCTCTTTCTTGGCCTTTCCTGCAAGAAACGCAGGGCAGGGCAAGGTTGTAGGTGGCGGGTGGCACCTTGGAGGCACCCAGGTGCCTCCTCTAAATCACGTCCCTCGCCCGCCCGCCCAGAGGAAGCCTTCTGGCCTACCCCAAAGGCAGGCGCTTCGGGGAGAGGCTGCAGTAGGTTCCCATGGGCGTTCGGGACTGGGGCAATTTTCTTTCCTATAAAAGTTCTCCTAGCATTTTTAACCAGGGGGTGGGTGGAATCCACAATAGGTTTCATTGCTGGCCTTTCCTTTTGCTTGAATTGGGGAACTGATCTGCACCTAGAAGAGCTCATCAGAGCTTCCTGCCCCCATCTTGAGGCCACCGATGGCCCAGGGCTGGGCCCACGGCCTTTGCAGAGGAGAGAAAGACGGCTTTCCAAATACCAGGGGTATCTCCTGGGCTCTTTCTACCACAGGGTGGAGAATGTGATCAACACAAGGCCTCTTTAGAAGGAAGAGGCCTCCGTATTTGTCATCCATGGACCCAAACCACCAGCTGCTAGCCGGTTTTGCAAACAAAGGGGGAGTGGAACCTGGGGAGGGGCCTGGAGACGACGTACCTCTTTCTTTCTTCGGCTGGGCAGGGGTCGGAGACCGGGAGCTAGCTGAAGAAACCGGGCTGGCCAGATCCGCATACATGTCTTCTGAGTCGGCACTCCGGACTGAGCTGCTGCTGGAGGAGGCACTGGAGGCGGAAGAGACGCTGCTCACGCTCAGAGACCTGACCGGCCGGGAGAAGAGAGGAGGGCAGAGACCATTAACGCCCCCTTCCTCCTTTCAACAGCACAGAGAGCTTCACGCGACATGCACCAAAGAACCAGCCCTCTTCTGACCCAATCCTACTACCCTGGGGGAACCCAACGGAGAAGGAGGGGTTCGAGGGTGAAGTTACAAGGCCGCCAAACAACCACGCAGCTTCCGGCAAACGGGCTTGGCAAAAGACATCGACTGGCGCTTCCTGACTCCAAGCCTCTTACCTGGATTTCCTGGACCCGGATGGAGACGGGGAAAGTGAGGCGGAGGAGGACCGGGAACGAGACCGGGAGAGGGAATGAGACAAGGATCTCGAGTGGGAGCTGGAACCGCTGTAGCTGCTGCCGCTGCCGCTGCAACTGATGGCCCGCCTGCAGCCAAGAGAATCCCCCTTTAAGCTCCCACCGGTGGACACGAGGGGACCCTCTTCCTGTCCTTTCAGCATTTGGGCACAAGTGGACAGCTGACCAGCCCAGGCAGCGGAGGCACTGACAGGCTTTTTCAATGCAAGCTTCCCAAAGGGTCTTTCACGAATCCCACCACTTAAGAGGAAGAGGGTGTTTGCAGCATCACAGAGCAAATGGAAACAAGGTTTAAAGCAGGGGTCTCCAACCTTGGCAACTGTAAGACTTGTGGACTTCAACTCCTTGTTGAAGCTTTGCTGGCTGAGGAACTCCAGGAGTTGAAGTCCACAAGTCTTAAAGTTGCCAAGGTTGGAGACCCCTGCTTTAAAGGACTCCTTCAGAGGGCAGTGGGGAAAACCAATCTCCCTTGGGGTTATTCGCTGAAAAGACTTTTGCTGATGAGATCTGGCTAACTAACCCTCTGGGTCCAACTGGGCCAGGCACAAGTCCATGTGCTTCTGAGGCCTCCTTTAGACCCTCAAGGCCCAAGTCTCCTTCTATGAAGCAACCGTGTGAGCTGCTGTCCTTCCAGCGAGGCCATGGAGAACCTGCCCGCTGGAGCCCCACTCCAGAACGTTTCCCCTACCTCCTGGGAGGTGTCCTCGTTTGCCGCTCCTTCCGTCTTGCCTCCCTGGTGTCCCCTGGCTTGGCTGGCTCTGGGGCAGAGGGAGCAACTTTTGCCACCAGTGGAGGTGCTGGCGGGGCAGGTAGTTTCTTCACAATCTTTTCACTGAAGAAGGGCGAGAGAGAAATCGGGTGAGAAAACCCCAAATTTAGTGGCCAAGGTTAAAACATTACTCAAACTGTTGCCATCTCTGGTAACCCTCAGCAGACTTTTTTCTGGTATAAGGACTGAAGTGACCTGCCTATAAGTAAGACAAATATGCTCTAAAGGGCTCTGGACTGTTATTTTATGAACAGGAAAAGTTGGTCCTTGGAACTGCCAAATAAAATTTAGGTGGCATCCCAAAAACTGGAAGAAAGAAAAAAAATCAGTGCAATGGGTTGTTAAAAAAACTGGACAACCAGATTCAAATCCTTTTAGCCAAAATCCCCATCTTGGACCAAGTACTCTTCGTAAGTCCGACAAGACAAGAAGATTTAGGCTGATATTCTCCTGGAGCCACGAAGACGACTTTTCAAGAGGAAAATATAATTACGATGTGAACGCCCAGCCCTGTCTTGTTCCTGGAACTGGCATGGAAGGGCACAATGCTGGATCATTCTGGCTGGCTGCCCTCTTCGGCCCATTTCCAAGCTCCAAAATCATATTTCGGAGATGCAGAATTATCCTCTGGGTTCCGAGTGATTGGTGTGGAAAGGATTCTGCCGCCTCTATTTTCATCCCGACTGTCCTCAGTTGGGACCCCTGGAGAATGGGAAGACTGCCAGGGCCGAGGAATCCCCCTTCTTACCCCTTTCCAGCCAGAACTGCAGGTTCCCCTTTGACTTTGGGAGGAGGTTTGTGTGGAGATGGCGTGGGAGAAGGAGACGGCGAAGAGGAGAAGGACTGCGACCTGCAAAGTCAGGCAAGACAAGCGGTTAGATATCTCGATATCCGCAGGAGGCTTCTTGACTGGGAGAGGGGGTGGGAGTGGGGTTCAGCTGAGTTGGCCAACTGAATTAAATCAACAGCAGGAAAGGGTGATCAATAGGTTGGATACTTAAGGCACTTTGCAAAATAGATACGAAAAATCGTTATGGAACAGTGAAAAACATTTTGCATAAGCAAACCAGAATTCATGTTTACAATTTTTGAATGTTAGGAAAGGCAAGTTCATGGTTCACCGAGAATTCCCTGTTTTGACTGTGGGGGAAGAGGAGGACGGCTTACATTATACTTCAGTACAAAGAGCAGAGCAGAAATAAAGCAAGTGAATAGCCGGTACAGGAGAACATTTGTAGCTCAGGGTTGAAACGAGGGATCCCTGGTGCTCTCTGTGCTTGGTGGTTTTTATGTTTCATTATTCAAACTAAGCAACATCATCAGTGCTAGTAAGGATTGGGGTTTGCGGTCAGCTGACGGGGGGGGGGGGAGAGAGAGAGAGAGCAAACTGAGAGCAAACCCCACTCCCTTCAAGCACTGATGATGCTACCTAGTTTAGGTAATGAAATGTCTGCATAAAAACCATCAAGCCCAGAGAGCACCAAGGACCCCTCAAGTTCACAGCCATTGTGAAAGGCAGGAAAATCAAGGGAGCCACAGACAGGTCCATCTCAGGGGGTTACGATCATTACAGCTTGCAGAATATTTGCGTTGGATGGATGGGCCATGGACCAGTCTGCCAACGCTCGGTGCTTCTCTTGCAGTGGATCTCCCTGAAAGCTCCGCTAGAAGATCAGTTGGCCGTGGCCAAAGCTTTGTTGTTGGAAAGAGGCGCCATGAATCCATGCAAACCCTTCCTCTGGATTCCCTAGCTGCAAGTAAGAGCAAGCAACCGAGAAATGCCCTGGGCAAGGCTGCTTTCCTTTTAAAATAATCAACCAATCGATTATCCAAGTAGTTTGGAAGCTGCCCGTGGACACACACCATGCTCCGCGTAAGCACGGTTGTGATGTGCGACACACCACACTTAGGAGCTACAGGAGGGAAGTCATGAGGACCCACTCTCCGCTTTCATCGTGCCTTGCGTGCCAATGAGAACACACACCGAGGAATTGGCCCTTGAAGGGCAGGCAGGAAGTTACTGAATATGTGGGTGGCACATCCCAGAAGAGGTGAAACTAAGGGACACACCTCAAAAGTTTCCAGTAATCAGGGGTGGTGCTGCTATCTGGATGTCTGCCCCACAAGCCCTCCTGCTTTAGTCCACTGAAAATGCCACCCTTTGCCAGTAAGGGGGACAGAGAGTAGGAAAAGGACGGGGAGCCTGGAAAAATGAAGCCAAATGGATTTTCACCCTAGTGCATTCCTATCCAAGGCGCAATTTAGAATAGGAAAAGTGAAGGTGCCACTGTTAGCTTAGGTATAGCTATGCTCTGCCCTGTTCGGGACCCATAATCTGGGGTGGAGGGGAGAGGGGTTCTCTTCTCTGCGGGGTCCAGGTGGCTGCATGCCCTTCAAACATGCTCTGATGGTGCAAAGAGAACACCCACCCACCCCCGGCCTCACTGTTTTAGACCCGTTCGCCCCATTCTTGGCAGGAGTAAGGAAATCTAAGCTTGGGCCAAAGGGAGACAACTCAAACCTTTGAATTGCTGGAGAAAAATTCCATAGAAATGGAGGAGGAGGGGACTGAGATTTTTTTTGGGGGGGAAGGGTAAGTGACAGCTGAAAGCATCACCGGATTTGATGCTAGTCATGAGACTCCATAAACAATCTCTGCAATTTAACAAGTCAACCTGCTATTTTATGCGGATCAGAGGATTGTCATTATTTGTTTACTCAACTGTCCTGATTTGTCACTTTGTTGTGATAAGAAATGGGTGTCGGGTTAAACCCAAGGATTTCATCACCTTTTATCACCTACAGTTGCAGCTGCAAATGCCAACACGCAAACTTGGCTGGCACTGTGCACGCTCGGAAACTTCCCCAATTTCTAAGCTATAAAGCCCTGGAATCGGCTCCTTCGGAGAGGCGGGAATCATCCCTGTGGACGTGTTCTGGCCTACAAGAAGCGGCCAGGAGCTCAAGGCTTGGACGAGAGATCTAAACACCCTACGGAAACTACAATGGGATTCAACATTTGGCCCCTTCAGATATCCTTGTTCACATTCCTGGTCACATCTAGACAATCCGAGGGAGATGGGTGGCTAAGAAATATGAAATATAAATAAAGTAACTAAATTAACGTATTTCTTTTCTTTACTATGCTCTAACTATGAATTCTTTGTTCAGGCTTCCATAGCTACAATGATGTGCTGATGACCTTTAGGTGGGGCTTAGGCGGGGGGGGGGACGACACTTTGATATTTACTACTCTTAGTCGTAACGGCCTGAAAACGGGAGGACCAACCCCAGCAGTCCTGCTTTGCCCTGGCGACTGCCGAGCGGGGAGAAAGCCATACCTGGACCGGCTGCCTGAGAAGGAGCTGTGCCTGGAAGAGCGACTAGTATAGGAGCTATAGGAGGACGATCTGGAACGTGACCGCGAAGAACCTGATCCAGAATAGGAGGAGGAGCGGGAGGATGACCTGGAAGGGAAAGGAGGAGGGAGTTTAGCAAGCGGAAGATCTCCGACAGACGTTCTGGCTTCCTGTTCTTGTTTCAAGAAGAGGCAAGGCCCGTCTCACCTTCTCTTTCCTCCAGAGATTGTTTTCAGATCCTACCAGAGGTAGGGACCCGTGCCCTGCTCTACTGCGGTGCATCCTTAAAAGCTATCTTTTGAAGGGACATTGGTTATTTCCCTGCGTAGAATGGGATAGCAGCCCATTTCAAAGCTCTTGGTTGTATCCCGGTTTACACAACAAACAGCTTTCCCCACCGCTGGTTCCCGAGATCTTTTAGTGCGATCTTTAGCTAAGATGCTTTTCTTCCAGAACGTCTTCTGTTAAATCCCAGCGACTGTCTCTGCAGGATGCGACCCAGAAGAAATAGCCGGGGTTCCTTCAGGTTTATACCTTGAAGAACCTGAGCCGGAAGCTGATGAAGCCGAGGTTTTCCGGCGCCTCCTCGCGTGACTGGGTGAAGCGGACATGCCGTGCTTTTTTTTGGGCGATTTTGATCGGCGCCAAGGGTCCTTCCATTCATCTGCTCTCTTGGAATGAGAAGGAGTGGTTGTAGTTGTGGTTGCCTCCTTCTCCTTCTTTGATGGCTCAGGCGGACGGCTAGAAGATGGATTGAAAAGATAATTAGAGGGGTGACAGCTTGAGCCGGGCCTTCCAGTGGCCTAACTAACCTCTTATTGAGGTCCAGAATTTTTTTTTTCAAAAAAGGGGTTAAGGTTTGTTAAGTGTTGCCAATGGCCTGGGCTCTTGGCTGAAGTGGTGCAAGAGCTGAAGTGGTGCAGTGGTTAAATGCAGCCATTGCAGGCTGACTGCTAGTTCAGCAGTTCAGCTGTTCAATTCTCACCAGGCTCAAGGTTGACTCAGCCTTCCATCCTTCCGAGGTCGGTAAAATGAGGACCCAGATTGTTGGGGGCAATATGCTGAACTCTGTAAACCGCTTAGAGAGTGCTGTAAAGCACTATGAAGCGGTATATAAGAAAAGTGCTATTGCTATTGCTATTGGGTTGTTTTACACACAGTTTTCCAAATATAATTTCAAGTGGCTTATCAGCCAAAAAAAAAAAAGGTATAATGCACAGTATACAAACACAGCAGCCATGAACCTTAAACATAGCAAATATAAGAACAACTAAAAAGCAACAATTCCTTGAAAGCAGAATAATTAAAAACTCTGGATATAAAAGTCACTTTAGCGGGCATGATAGAGAGTGAGCGGAGACCGGAGGAAACTCCACAGAAGCTAGAAGCTTAAAGTTAGGTGCCATCAGCTGGAAAGCAACATGGCTTTTCCTGCAGGTGGGGGGGGACAACTTAATTCCACCTGAGCCTACCCCCCAAGTATGTATGTGTCGAATGGATGTTGCTGTTTTAAATAATTGTTTTAAATTTTTGTACTTGTTTTTAAATTTTATGCAATTTCTTTGTTTATTCTTGTATTTCTCCTTGTTGTAAGCCGCCCCGAGTCCCTCGGGAGTTGTGCGGCATATAAGAATAACAAAATAAAATAAATAATAAATAAATAAATGAGAGCTCTGCAGAAAAAGACAGGTGCGTTCTGCTTCCCAGGGTCCTTTTTTAAATTACTCTCCAGCTTATCCGAAGGCAAACCACAGGACAAATACTTTATTATTTAATCGATTCTTTAAAAACTCCTATGCCTTGACTTTCGTTGAAAGAAAAAAGACCATGTCAACGGCATCACCAGAAAGACCAGAAATGAAAGAAAAGGGAGTTTTGCCAACCAGAAAAACTTCTGTAAATGGACAACTCAGGGGAAACCCAACATCTGTTTCGCTTCTGGCCAGGTTATTCCCTGACTTTGCCAACTGTAGACACAAACCCCCAAGGAGGAGAAAGTGGCCACTGGGGGTCAGGAAAAGAGACCAAGAGGTCCCAACCTCTGCCCATTTCTCAGTGTCTGAAATGGGAATATTTACAGAACAGCCTCTATCGAAGCAAGGAATCTCAAGCAGGGAACAAGTGTTGGTTTTGTAATTTTTCTAACCTAGCAGCACTTCCACCGCCATCTAAGTCTGGATTTCAGACTGCGAGCTTAGAATTGGCATTCTGTAAGTCCCCAGTCATCCTTTGGAATTTAAATTAATGAGGACTAAGCAATTACGCCTCTTTTTCAAAGAGAACAAAAAAGAAGATACATCCCTACAAAACGTATGGGATACGGCAAAGGCATATATGAGGGGAGTTGCCATATCCTTTATATGGCAAAAAATAAAAAAAGCAAAGCTGGAAATGTCTGGAAGAAGAGTACAAAGAACTGGAGGAGAAATTGCAAGATGAGCCGCAAAAGAAGAATATAAAACAACAAATGGATTTAATTAAACACAAATTGAGTTTACTTGAAAAAAAACTTGGCATAACAGTTAAGAAGGACAAACCAATTTTTTTTTGAGAATGCTAACAAGCCGGGGAGATGGCTAGCATATAAACTGAAAAAACAGACAGAAAAGAGATGGATTAATAAACTACAAGACGAAGAAGGGAATATATACTACCAAAACGAGGAGAAGAAAAACATAGCCCAGGAATTTTATGAGAAACTATATAAAAAGACTGACTGTTTGTACAGAAGGGCAAATATTACAATTTTTTGAGAAAGTGGAATTGCCAAAAATCCTGGAAGAAATTAAAAATATGCTAAATGTAGAAATAAGGATGTTGGAATTAATAGAGGCGGTCAAAAAACAAAAAAATAATAAGACGCCAGGCCCTGATGGTTTACCAGCAGAATTATACAAGGAACTGCAAGATAGCCTAGGACAAGTTTTACTTGAAGTATATAATGCAGTGTTGGAAGAAGCGAAGATACCACCATCGTGAGTGGAGGCAAACATCGCATTGATACCAAAGGAGAACTCTTACAGGATACTAATTAAAAATTACAGGCCTATATCTCTTCTAAATACAGTTTATAAGATATTCACATCAATAATAACCGAACGTTTAAAAAGATTTTTTAAATGAGTTCATACAAATCGACCAAAACGGTTTCCTATCAAAACGACAAATGAAAAATAATATAAGAACAATATTAGATGTCTTGGAATATTATGAGACACATAGTGAAAAACAGGTGGCACTGCTATTCTTAGACGCACAAAAAGCATTCGATAACGTTAAATGGGAATTCATGCTACAACAATTTAAATACATGGAATTTGGTGACAAATTTTTAAATATGTTCCAGGCGATATATTCTAAGCAAGAAGTGAAGGTAATAGTGAGTGGAGAGGTGACCTCCCCCTTTGGGGGTCTCCGTTAAAGTAATTTTTATAGAAATTTGGAAAGCTGCAAGGATAGCAGGAAGGTTCAAGGAGCTCTTACAGGGGTTTCTTTGCTTTTCGGCCATGATGCCTCCTTATCTTCAGGACCCCACAATTATCCTTTCCTAATAGTGTCTCTTCCCCAATACCCAACCCTTGCTTAACTCAGAATCGGCCCTGGTTTGTTGCACCAACATTCTCCTGCAAGCATTCTTAAATTCTAACTCAGGATTCTTTACATTTTTAGCAGAAATGAATGCATATCTACCCCTGGGCCTTCTTCAGATTCACCTATAATCTCAAATAGCTGGCTGTTGAAGGTAAGAAAAATATGCGAATGGACACATTCTTCAACCTCCCGAGCTAGCTGTGCTTTTTTCAGCAAGAACATTCCTGCTGAAAGAACGAAGACGGGGCCTTTCAATAGCTACCCACCATGGAAATCTGCCATGTTTTTATTTGTTTTGCTGCAACGGGCTCTTTCGGTTCAGCAGGAAACCAGAAGAGAGATCTGGAGCTGTGCCAAGGAAATAGATTCAGGAAGAGAAAATCACATCCAAGTGTTTCAATGCAAATGAGTGCATTATTCAGACTGGAAAATGCTATTCCACTCAGAGAAAGTTACTTCCCCCCCCCATCCTTCCCCTTCCTCTTCGTATGACATAAGCAAGCCCTTTCACTCATGGCCTAATCTTATCAGGCACGGAAGCCGAATAGTAAGAGAACATGCACCTTGCAAAGTCAGAGAGCACTCTTAGAAAGGAAGTTAAAGAGAAAAAAACCTAAGCAAGGTTACACAGTGACATCACTGCAAATTTCCCAGGATTGATGACAGGAAATGAAGGTCTGGAAATGGTTGCTCAACAGATACCTAATTTAAAAGTCTGAATTAAATCTGCACACACACTTTAAAAATTTGCCCTTTGAAAATATCATGGACAACCTTTAAAACAGATGTTTCAAGATGCAGAAAGGTGTACTAGCCCAAGGAAGGGAAAATCCACAAATAAGCAATAATCTAACACTCTTACTGGGAGAAATTAAACAAAGTTTAAAAACACACACAAAACAAATGAAGTTGGGAACTAGCTTTCAAAGTTACAACTCTTCCCCACCCCAGCAGCTTGGATGGCCACTGGTCTCAAAAAAGAAACAGCGCTGGCTACTCTTGGTCTGATATATTTGGATGCAACTTGAGATATTTTGCACATGGCACAAATTTGTGATTTGTTAGTGGATTCTTGAATCACTCATATGTGAAGAAATCACACACTGCAGAAAGAGCCTTTATCTATTGTTTTTCATTGTCTCTTGCCATCTATTTAGCTTTGTCAATTAAATAATAGGCAGGTGGGTACATAGATACAGAGACAGATAGAGAAATACAGTAGATAGACAGAGATAGATAGATGATAGATAGACAGACAGACAGACAGACAGACAGACAGAGAGATCGACCATAGATAGATAGTTTCACATTTAATTAACAGAAGGAAATTTAATACTATAGTGGCTTTAACGTTGCTTTAATAAACACAGAAAACGATTACTGCTTTTAAGCATTATCTTCATGAAACGTAACTGATATTAACAAAGACTATTATTATTAATAAAGACTGAAGCTCAAAAAATATTGGTGATGTTTCCAACGAATCTAAAATACTGATTATTCTTAGGAATAACTGCGGCTCCCTATGCTATATTTCAAATGACTTGGGGGGGGGCTGCTTTTCTTTTAAAAACACTTTACATTCAAATAGGATCAATTCATTTTTTAAATACACCAATACGTGTTTTTTAAAAAAAACCTTTCCTTATACGTTTACTATGCCCGAATCGTCATACATTCCTTTAGATAATTCTGTTGAACAAATATTGATTTTAAGTTGTTTTATAACTGTAATCATTGACTTTCAAGTGCATATGGGGCTTTCGATCTGTGTCCCTTGAAGTCAGCAGGGGAAGGGTACTTGACACAGGAGTCAACAAGGTTACTAAAGCTCCACCTCTGCACTTAAGGGCGTAAGCGAACACAGGTTTGCTAGTTTCTATCTTCAAACCATTTGTGTCCAAGCTATCAAGTTTTTGCCTTCTTGCTGAGCTTGGCTGCTTGAATTGAGGCTGGGGGCTTTAACAGGCAGTGGGAATTTTGAGCTGAAGAGCCTGTTGCTCTGCCTCCCCCAAGACAGCCAAGATGCCACAAAGGAAGGCGAAAAAAAGAAAAGAATTGTGAATCATCGTGCAGATGGTTACATTTCCATATGCTTGGCCAAAACGTCTCATGAGATGGCTCCAACTGGATTTCAGGCATCTAAGAGAGAACCCTATACAAGGCTTTGTGGACCAGGAAAGAGGCCCTTGTTCATGACAATGTGACATTTCCTGTGGGCGAGGAAGATTTCTTGGCACGATCCAGGAAAGAAAATAGGACCAGCATCGACCAGCAGATTACTAATCAAGAGGGGATCTCATGACAACCGAGGAATCCAAGAATTGCAGGCATCCGTTCTTGCTAAACCCTCTTCCAAGGTCGTGACTCTTTCTGTATGCAAAACACAACTGTGTCATTCCAGTTGCATGACCTGAGCAGGACACTCCCTTCCGGCAGGGAGCCTAACACTTTCCCATTTGCTAAGCTCGGCCTGGGACCAGACTAAGTCTTCAGTGAGGGCAGAAACACGAGGAAGACTCAGGTTTCTTAAGCCGGAGGAATGAGCCTTCACCACTAATTAAAAAGCTACTTGGATGAGAGGGTGGCATTGTCAATTCAAGATAAGAGGAACAGAGAGAGGGACTGGGTGGATGGAGGAGAAGGAAGCTTTTTTTTTAAATCTCTAATGGATCTACATGGAATTTAAATCCACATGGGATTTCTTACAGGCAAGTCATACTATATTCAGTACTAGTAGCTGGATACCTGTGCTTCGCTATGAAACAATGTGATCCCCTTCTCTCCATCAGGCTGGCCCCATTGATCCTCTCCTATCTGATCCCCTTCTCTCCCTTTCAGGTGGGGAGGGGGAGTAGAATGTCTAACTCCTTAGCATGGAGTAGAATGTCTAAACTCCCAGCCCGCAGGCCGGATGAGTCATGCGCTGGCCATGCCCACTGGCAGTTGGAACAGAGTTCTTTTCAGGTGAGGAGGGGGAGTAGAATGTCTAACTCCTTAGCATCAGAGCATGTTAATAATAATATAAGCAATACTAATGATCTGATGGTCATTTAGAAAAATCCTTTCTTAGCGAGCACCTAGAAGTCAAGAGGAACATACGTGCCAAGTTTCAAGTTTGTAGGCTTTACGGTTCTGGAGATTTCGTGATGATGCATGAGTGGTATTTGGCTTTTATATATATAGATTATCATCAATCGGCATCTATGAACTCTCCAATCACCCAGAACAGGACAAATAAATCAGCTTTCAAATGCCACCTTCTGACTAAGAGCCAGGAAAGTTACAGAGGGAGAAATCAAAGTTACGCAAAAGCTTTAGAGCTGCTTTTTTGCAGGGATACTACAAAAAGCTTGCTATTTAAGCCCTCAGATGCTAAATTTTGCCAATTTTGTCTACAAGAATAGAAGCAAAAACATCTGCAGCCCTTCTTTGTTCAATCTTGATGCAGGTGATATGGCCACTGGCAAACTTGCACCAGGGACCGAGTATTGAAAGCCGAGTGACAGTGGGAAAAAATATTTTGGTACCTCTGAATGTCTGGTCATGCCATCAAGTGGCAGAACTGGGATTTGATTTGAATAGAGGTAATCCTTGACTTAGAACAGTTCACTTAGTATCTGTTCGTAGTTACAACAGCACTGAAAAAAGTGACATGACCGTTTTTCACACCTATGACTGTTGCAGCATCCCCACAGTCACGTGATCAAAATTCAGATGCTTGGCAACTGACTCGTATTTATGACGATTGCTGTCAGGCCGAAGCCATTTTATCTGGGGTCTTAGGCCTGCCACACTTTATACTATTCTACTATGCATTTTCTATTGTGGGAGAATGGGAGGGGGGATCGTATGAGGTCGTTAGTACCTAGCCATAACAAATTCTTTCTAGAAAGCCAAGGTCATCCTTTGTCTCTGCACCTGCACGGAAGGAGATGGGTGGACCGTGCCAGCCTGGCAGATGAAGATTGGACAACGTGATGGATTTGTGGGTGTGGGGGCAAGGGCTTGAACTTTCAACTGGGTGCTGAAACCCCAGGGACTTCAGATTCGGGTTTCACCCAGATGTACCAACATGGCTCTGTTAATAAATTGGAACTTTGAGGAATACTTTGCCTTGGACTCTTTGATTTTGGATGCTATTTGGAACCCTGACTATTTGAAAAAGCCCCTTGGGGACAACTGAGAATCCCCATAGACCGGGTCTTTTTAACTTTAACTTTACTTTATTGTCATTGCACCTCGTACAACGAAATTAAATGGACTTTGATTTAATTTTGGATGCTATTTGGAACCCTGACAGTTGCAGGGTCCTGGGGTCATGGGATCCCCTTTTGCGACCTTCTGATAAGCGACGGGGAAGTCAGATTTACTTAACAACCATGTGACTAACTTAACAACTGCAGGGATTTACTTTAACAACTTTGGCAAGAAAGGTCATTAAATGGGGCAACACTCCCTTAACAAGTGTCTTGCTTAGCAACAGGAATTTTGGGCTCAATTGTGGTTGTAGGTCGAGAACCACCTGGAATCTGATTTGGTTGAAGAAGGCGGTTAACCTTGTTTCTAGAAAGTCCAAAATTGACAAACGTCTGTACAAAACCAAATCATGTGAGTCAGCTGCCCTTTTGAATATACTCCTTCGCAGAGGATGAGTGAAACAAAACATAACAGGTATAATTAGGGGGGGGGGAATTGGCCACTGGGTAGGGTTTTTCTTTCTCAAAGGTCTTTGGCAAAATCCTTCAATTAGCAGAGATTATCTTCAAAAAAAATCTGACCAGGAAAGAAACAACCTGTGATTAAACAGACCGAATTTCGTGATTTTTTTTCTTTTAAAAAGACCCCAATTTTAGCATAAACTGCTTCCTTTGGCAGTATAAATCAATTTGCCAAAGACTGGCAGCCTTCCCATTGGTGCCCAGGTACCTCTGCTGTTTTTACCCTTTCTGTTTCACCTCCTTCCCCTTTGGCGGCCACAGAGAAAGGAAGAATTCTTTTCAGTCCATTTAGATGACATCACGGCGTGCTGAAACACACCCCTTCACCTGCTACAACTGCCACACCGCATCATCTGCATTTCCTGGCCCGGATTCTTGCCTCAGCTTCAGTTTTCACAACCAGATACAAGTGACGGAGCAGCAAGGAAAACCCTCGGATGTATCACCACTTTCTGCCAACTCACTTGGGGTGGTTTGCAGGGGGTCATCGGGCATGAGCTTCACCCAACCACTCTACCAGCAGCGTGAGAGTCCGAGGCCACCATTGATCAGGTGAAACGTGAGGAGGAGCTGGGTGGTCAAAAAGGGATTTTTGAGGCAAGGCTTTGCCAGCTCCGCACAATGGAAAACCTGTGCCAGCTCCAACCCTCGCCCGCCCGCCCCCGTGCCAACGGAATTAGAGGAGGCTGAGAGGATGGAGCAATGGGAGAGTCCAATCTCCACTCAGACAGGAAGTTCCTTTGGGGTGGGGTTGAACCACCTGTGAACTCTCAGCCTAATTTACACCCTTGGCAGGTAGGGTGAAGAGGGAATGCGTTCCCACCACTCCCCTGGAGCAGAGGCGGGGAACCAGGGCCCTTTCTGTGGACTTCAACTTCCATAATGCCTGTGCCAGTATGGTGGAGCATGTCTGCCTCAGGAATTCTGGGAACTGAAGTCCACAAGTCATAAAAGGGCCATGGTTCCCCACTCCCCTGCCCCGGAGCAACTGAGGAAGCAAATGCCAAGGAATCGCAGAAATTAGCAATAAACAAGGAGCATCAAAGAGAAGGGCGGGTGTGAGCAGCTCCTGAAGGAAGCAAAGCTGCACATTTTCCACTTCTGCCCTGAGCCCAAACCATCTACAGGTAGTCCTTGACTTATAACCATTTGTTTAGTGACCAAAGTTATAGCAACATTGAAAAAAGTGACATGATCCTTTTTCACACTTACGACCGTTGCAGCGTCCTCGTGCTCACTTGAACAAAATCCAGAGGCTTGGCCACTGGCATGGACTTAGGACAGTTGCAGTGTCCCTGGGGGGGGTCACACCATCCCCTTTGGCCACCTTCTGACAAGCAAAGTCCATGTGGACTTTACGACCATGTCCCTAACTTAACAGCTACAGGGATTCCCTTAAAATCATGGCCAGGAAGGTCACACAATGGGGCAAAACTCACTTAACAACTGTCCTGCTTAGCAACCAATATTTCCTGCTCCATCGTGGTCATAAGTCAAGGACTATCTCTACCTTGACAAGGAACAGCCCTACAAAAGTTAAACCTGCAGTCTTTTCCAGCGTTATCACCTGGAGCTCCTTCTGGTGGAAATTAAAGCTGGGAATCTCTTATCTGCAAAGCAAGTTCTCAATTACTGAATTATTACTACCGTATTTTTCAGAGTATAAGACACACCTTTTCCTCCCCTAAAAGTGGGTGAAAATTTAGGTGTGTCTTGTAGACCGAATATGGCCGTTTTTGGGCCCCTAAGCCCTCCATGTGTTGTGTTTTCGCCCTCCCAGGCCCCCAGAAGCTCTCTGTAGGCCAAAAACGGGCCCATTTTTGGTGAAAACAGGCTGTGCGGAGCACTGCAGAGTGCTTCTGGGGGCTGGGGAGGGCAAAAACGCGACGCGTGGAGGCCAAAAACTATTTTTTTCTTGTCTTCCTCCTGTAAATTTAGGTGCATCTTATAGTCTGAAAAATACGATAAATGGACACCCGGTGCAGCCACCTCTTAACCAAAACACGACTTCCTCCGCTTTGTTATTCCCAACAAATCTAAGATGTTTAACAACACCTTGCTTTGAAATCCCATTTTTTAAAAACTAAAATATAGCTAAAATATCTCCTTCTTCGTCTTGTTAGGTTTTTAGTCTTGAAATCTGTCTTATGGCAGATGACAGAAATGGAGTCAGTCTTACATAACAGGCATTCTGGAATCTCCATCAAGTCATGTGACTCTTTTGGGTAGCATCAATCCAAAACTACGCAAGAGGACAAAGTTGCCAAGGGCTGAGCCAAGGTTTAATGATTAGGGAAAGCACAGCAGTCTATAAATAAACTCAATTAAAGTGAAGTCACTTCTACTCCAAGGAAGAAGCCGACTAGTTAAATAGAAAGAATAAACATGAAACAATTTTCCAGATTGCTATCTTCTTAGAATACTAAATTAAGAACTATAATTAGACACCAGTTTATGGAGAAAACAGAAACATGTGACCCTGACTTTGGGTAATAAAGCAACATATATTGAGTAAAAGGACTGCAACTAATTAAACACGGCATAATAAAAATAAGCATTCCTGAAAGACAAAACTTTCCTTGTTACTTTTCTCTTGTTTTGGGGGAGAAAAATCGTAAATGCAGGAGGTTTATTGAATGACTCTTTGTATGAATCTTTACTCAAAAGTAAGTCAAACTATATTCTATTTTGAAGTTTTTAAGAAGAGATTAGCCCACCATTTGTCTGGTGGTTGTCTGAACTTACTACCAAGAAAATTGGCATTTAAGCATGATTCTCCAGAATTAAAGGCATGTAACATTTGAGCCAATTTCTGAAAGATGAAGGCCGTATTTATTTTTAACTTACTTTAATTAATTCAATTTATACGGCCTCAAATCTCATGGAAAGTGACTCTGGGCAGTGTACAGCAACCCAATAAAACAGCATATACAGAAAACAATTAGTACTATTGTGTAACAATGATTTTAAAAGCATTAAAAACACCGAGCAACTTCAGGAACCCCGAAAACCAATCAAGTTCTTTTTATCAAATCCTCTCCAACATCCTCTCCCCCACCGGGGAATTACGCCGAATTATGGAGGCCCACCTGGGATCTTTGTGGAAAACTAACAATGGGGTAAATCTCAGAGGGAGCACAATGCGGTTTCCTCTCTAAGGCGGAAAGGCTCAGCAGCCTGGGAAAACTGACTTTTAGCAATCGGTGTACATTTCAGTCTTACATCAACAGGACTTCACCAGATTATTCACACACATTCATACTTCAGAGTGAAGCAGAGGTTGGGACACAATGCACTTTCCTGGCACGCGTAGAGCTATCCCAAGCCAAGGCGACGAGGCTGTTGGCACAACTCAAGGCCAAGAATGCCAGAAATGACTGGGGAGGGGTCTGGCTCGCTGCTCTGCCAAGAGCAAAGAACGCAAAGCTGGAGAGGCAACTGGCATTGAGAAAAACACGCTGCACAGAATAACAGAGCTGGAAGGGACCTTGGAGGTCTTCTAGTCCAACTCCTTGCTCAAGCAGAAAACCCTATACCATTCCAGACAAGTGGCTGTCCAGTCTCTTCTTAAAAACTTCCACCCACAACGTCTAAAGGCAAATCGCTCTACTGATTAATTGTTCTCACTGTCAGGAAATTCCTCCTTATTTCTAGGTTTTGTTTTTTTTAATAATTAAATTTATATACCGCCCTTCTCCAGGGGACTCAGGGCGGTGAACAGCCAAGTAAAAACACAATATAAACATTAAAATATATATACATTTAAAAGAAAATATTCGATGTGGCCCTGATTTAAGACAATACAATTAAAATTTGGTAAAATCTTAAAACCCCCAAAAACTTTTTCACGCCAGCCCGGCTTGATAAAAATAGTACGTCTTGAGGGCACAGTCTGGAGGGAGCTGGTTCCAGAGGGTGGGTGCTCCCACAGAGAAGGCCCTCCCCCTGGGTGTCACCAGCCTACACTACAAGGTTGCTTCTCTCCTTAGTTACTTTCCATCCATTGCTTCTTGTCCTTCCCTCAGGTGTTTTGGAGAATAGATTGACTCCCTCTTCTTTGGGGCAACCCCTGAGATATTGCTATGATGTCACCCTTAGTCCTTCTTTCCATTAAACTAGACATAGCCAATTCCAGCAACCGTTCTTTATAAGAACAGAAATAAAAGCCTGTATCTAGGACAACTCTGCGGGATGCGTCGTTCCAATCTGTTCTCAAAAAACACAACAACCTTCTAACCCCACCGATACCAAGAGGAGCCCACATTCTGCACAAATTATTCAAACTGCTTAAAAAGAAGGGAAGGAGTGGGAAGGAATTTTTTGGGAAGAATCCTTCTGTAATTTGCAGCGGAATCAGACAACATTCCCAACAGAGATTTTCTAAATTCTCCAAGCAGGGGCCTGCGCTTCTCCAGCCTTTGGGGATAACCCCGATCCTAACTCTGCCAAACACATGCCTCTGGCTATGCTCAACATTCCCAGAGCTGATCTAATGTTCTTCTGGGCTGTGAGCCACCTGGAACCGAGGAGCATGCCACTAGACCAGGTCTCCAAACTCGCAACTTTAAGACTTGTGGACTTCAACTCCCAGAATTCCCCAGCTACTGGGAAATTCTGGGAGTTGAAGTCTGCGAGTCTTAAAAGTTGCTGAGCTTGGAGACCCCTGCACGAGACCATCAAACGCAATCCATACCTGGCTGGCTGTGGCGATCGAGGCTTTGGCTTCTCTTTCTCTTTCTCTTTCTCACGCTCTTTCTCCCGTTCCCGATCTCGGTCCCGGTGTGGGCGGTCCTTGTCATCTCGCTTGATGCGCTCCCTCTCCCTCTCCCATTCTTCTTTCCGCCTCTGGCGCTCCTTGTCCCGCTCCCGTTCCCTTTCACGCTCCCGCTCTCTTTGCCGCTTTTCTCGCTCCCGTTCACGCTCCCGCTCCCTCTCTCGTTCCCGTTCCCGCTGCCGGTTCTCCCGATCCCTCTCTCGCTCCCTTTCCTGGGGAAGGAAAGAAAGAATAAGCCAGATTACAGGTTACCTTTGACCCACAGCAAGTCTTGAATCATGTCACACCAAGGAAAGTCTTTAGTTGGCTCAACAACACTTAAGGACTTCATTCTCTGGATATTTACTCCCAGAGGCCCACCATTCAACTAATAAAATTACAGGTTGCTCCTCATCAAGTTTTGTTCCAATCTCTATGTGTATAAAAGCTACACTTCTTATTTCTCAAAATTCCTGGAGCAATTTGAGACACACAAGCAAAAAATGCTAGCTAATGGATGGAGAGACTGCAGGGAGTCCTCGACGTACAACAGTTCATTTAGTGACTGTTTGAAGTTACAACAGCACTGAAAAAAGTGACTTATGATAATTTTTCACACTTAAGACCACTGCAGCATCCTCATGGTCACTTGATCAAAATTCATACACTTGGCAACTGACTCATATTTATGACGGTCGCAGTGTCTCTGGGTCATACAATCCCCTTTTGCGACCTTCTAACAAGCGAAGTCAATGGGGAAGCAGGATTTGTTTAACAACCATGTTATTAACTTAACAACTGCAGTGATTCATTTAAAAATGTGGCAAGAAAAATCATACAATGGGACAAGGAAAGTCGTAAAAAGGGAGGGGCCAAAACTCACTGAATCACTATCTCACTTAGCAACATAGGAATTTTGGGCTCAATTGTAGTCGTAAGTCTAGGAATGCCGGTATTGCTACAGCCAAATGGGTTGTTAAGCTTGAGCCGCTTCAGAACAAGCACCTGTCCGAAGTCAAAGAGGAAGCCCAGCCTGGTGCAGGCACTTACCTTACTCAGTCTGTAATTGCGGTAGGGGTCTGGATCGGTGTACTGTACCCTGAAGTTCTCATACTGTCCCCCCCGCCAGAAGCGTTCTATTTCATAATCGTAGTAGGAATCGGAATATGGATCGAGCCTGCAGACCAATGGAAGGAACAGGAGCGATTAATCCCATGTTGTTCTCATCGGTTATTGGCCCCAGGGTCATATTCAGCCATCACCACTTGAAAGCAAGAAACATGTTTCCCAGGGGACAAGCACAAAGAGCCATCTCCCCCCTTCCAAAATTCCAGATTCAGGCAAAATCATTAGCTTTTCAACGGCCGCCCCCCCACAGCCTTTTGGAATTCATCTTTGAAAAACAAGCGGGGGCCAGAAATGGAAGACGCTCTAAGGAACACAAGGCCCTGTTTAGAGAAGGCTTTAATAGCAATGGCACTTAGACTTATATACTGCTTCATAGTGCTTTTACAGCCCTCTCTAAGCGGTTTACAGAGTCAGCCTCTTGCCCCCAACAACCTGGGTCCTCATTTTACCCACCTCGGAAGGATGGAAGGCTGAGTCAACCTTGAGCCTGAGATTTGAACTGCTGAACTGCAGCTAGCAGTCAGCTGAAGTAGCCTGCAGTGCTGCACTCTAACCACTGCGCCACCTCGGCTCTAATGGATCAGTAGACCAGGTTGGCTTATGCTAAGAAGGGTGCAGTTAGAGTCCTCTATTATTTTATCCATACTATTAGTTCTGACTCCCCTTCTCTGGGAAAAAATGAAGCAGAATTAAGAGCAGAGTACTCAGCACGTCATTAGTTACCTAATTGGTATACCAACAATTAGCCCAAGCAAATACTTGAAAACAAGCCTTTCTGGATTATACCTGAAGTTAGCATAGCGATAACTTTCTATGAAAAATGCTCATCATAATCAGTGACTGAATCACATGGAAATAACAACAAATGGCCCCTGACAAATGGATTTTGGAATAGGCTTTGGAAAGTGTAGGGTTGCTGTTCTGCTCTCTCTCCTTCCTTCTGGGATGTCTTCAGGAAATGCCATCTATTTTTTTGTACTCCTAGATGTAAGTAATTATTTAGAAGTCTTGCTATTGCTGTAAAGGTTGCCAAGAGGTTGCCAACACATGGCAACCTCCAAACAGACAGGCATGCCAGCACAAAAGGGCCAGATGGAAACAAAGAACTCTGCAACCACAGGCGCTGAGCTAAGAATTCTGAAGAATCAAAATGAAAGTAACATTGGCTCGGTTATGAATGCACGAGCAACGAGGAATTGCTTACCCATAATTAATGTTCTCTTTGACGTCTGTGTCACTGGTAGTTTTGAGGAAACCGGTGGAGAAAAATAGATTTATGAATCAATTAGCCATAATCACGTGTTAGTTAGTCTCAAAGCAAACTGAAATTGTTTCAAAAATAGATTCTTAGGGAAGTGAAATGATGCAAACTGGGAAAAATTTCCAACTGACCAAACCACTTGAGATGTACTTAGTATTTTTGACACCTTTAAAAAAACTATGTTATTTTAATCTTTGAAGTAGCTTTTTAGTCCAAAGCAGTGAAAATCAATAAATGAGTAGAATTTTATAATCCAACATTTGAGAATCCAACAAATGAGCATAAAATGAAGCCTCTGAAAGATACTGCACCTCAGTTTTAGAAACGGAGAAGTTCCCTTCAGAAAAATATAGCAATGAAACATTACCCACCCTAGAAAGTTTTCTATGTTGATCATTTGACGAGATTATCAATAACATTTCAAGAAATTTAAAGGCATGTTTTAGAAGAACAGCCAATTCAGAGTAATGTCCTGAAGTGGAAAAAACAAAGATGGGCCCATTACTAGGGACCTTACTCGGATCAATGGCTAGAGCGCTTGCAAATGTGTTTAGTCAACTTGTCTGGGTCTTGAATTAATGATGACAAATTAAAAGAAAAGGTGTATCTTTGCAGAATTTATTTACTGTTGTGTTTCTGATGCCAACTTCTGCATTTACATGTAGTGTAACTAAGGATGTGAAGAAGAGGCCACTGGCCCCATCTTACCTAGCCTTAAAAAAAGTTTCTTTGGCTTTATTCTGCTAGAGAGGGCTTTGTGAAGGTGGTTTAAGTCAACTGGAATGGCTCAGAAAGACTGGGATGAGACCCCAGGTCAAAGGATCTATGATCCATACATACCAATCCACTCAAAACTGCCAGAGACACTTAAACCTCCTTCACAAAGCTCTCTCTAGGGAGGCCCTAACTTAGGGGTGGGTTCCGGTTTTCTTTGCTGCCGGTTCACTCAGGGATGTGCTGCGGGGGCGCGCATGCGCAGTACTTAAAAGAAGCTTCTGCGCATGCGCAGAAGCAAAAAACAAGATGGCGCCGCCTATGGCGCCGCCAGGAGAACCAGCTCGGGGGCGTGGCAGGCCTGGGTTGCTGCCGGTTCTAGAGAACCGGGAGGAACCCACCTCTGCCCTAACTCCTTTAAGGTTAGGTATGATGGACCAGGGGCCTCTGTCTTCTTGAATGGAAGGGCACATCTTAAACCCAGCCACTGTATTGAAAGATGTTCCAAGAACCACAAGGGGCAGTCAGAGCAAATCTTGCACGTGAGAAGCAGGAGTGGGCTGCAGCAGTACCCAATGTGTTCCACATAAAGCACCTGAAGCATGCAGACCTGGGGGTGATTTTCAACAAGGCAGAAAACGCAACGATTGATGAAATGCAGCTATTCTGCTTTACATGCACAGTGCTACTGCCATCAGGATCCAAGGAGTCGCTTTGGATAGCAGGATGGGTGATGCATAAATTTAATCAATGAATAAACGGCTATGCAGATGATAAAAACACACCAGGCTGCAGGCACACTAGGTTGGGCTCTGCAAACAGTAGACAGGATGGGACAACAGTGCAAGAGCAGTTAACTAATCAGCCAACAGTGCCCTCTGGTGGCTGGCAGTGGGACTGGAGAGGAAGGTACAGAAAGAGGCAGCAGGCCCCTACCTTGAATCCCGCACCTCCCGAGTGATGCGATAGTTCCAGTCTTGTAAAAATTCATTTTCCTTGTCGAATTCACGTTCATCTTCCCCAATCGTTACTGTAAACCGTTTTTCTTCAAAATCGGGTTCTTGTTCTTTCCTCATGGTAGCCTTTTTCAGCACCTGGCGGGGAGAGTGGGCAGGAGCATTTGTTTCCCAAAGGGATGACAACATTGGCACAGCATCCTTCCCCAGCCTGACACCTCCAGAGGTATGGGGGCAGCAACTCCAGAATTCCCAAGTGGCACATCCAGAATGCTGGCACATCTGGAAATCCCTGGTTGGGAAAGCTGCTTTGTGTTTTAGAATAACAGGGAATTCTCATATTAGGATTCTGAACAACTGGCCCTTGTTTTAGAACCCCAAAGGTTGAATCTTACTTCTTTATGTTAGAGGTGCACAACGCACCTGGAAATAAACATGCTTTTTTTCCAAATAGGTGACTTAAACAACTTTGAGGATGAATCTTGAGTACCATTCATTCAGCGCTATTGTCACTGAATGAGTGGTTGGTAAGCGAGGACCACCAATGAAGGGACTTCTCAGCCCTTCCTCTCCCCTGTTCTGCACAGGAGCAAGAAGAACCAGCTTACCTCCTTTGCGTGTCGGAGGCCCCGTTCCCAGGCACTTTCTGTTGGCGGGTCAGGAGGTGGGGGAGGGAAGATTTCATCCACACCGGGCCCTCCCTGTTAAGAAAGAGGGGAGGAAAATTCCAATGACGTTCATTGTCACAAAGCCATCTTTTTTACTCCAGAAAAGCTATCAACTGTTAGGCGATTGGCCTCACTTTGCTCCTAGGTTGCCTGTAAGAACTACAGTGTTTTCCACACGTGCAGCATGGCTCAGCTGGACTGGATTCTTAGTCCAGAAGAGAAACTGTAAAAACACTGAAGTATCCGGCTTCCCTCTGCTCCAATCAGGGTTGCTTGTACAAGACTTCCAGTATATCTGCTCTTCTAATATTAGACCCACAACGTTCTAACACAAGATCCCCAAATGCATGCCACGCTTATTACGTGGCCTGGCTCTGCCATCTCCTCCTTCTCCTCCTGTACGTCTTGTGCTCATTTTCCATTTGAAACAAGGGGCGGTAGAAGAGACATTTAGCAACCATCCAGGGGTGCTTGCTTCCCCCAAATTCTCATACCACAGAGAGGGTCACAGCATCCTCAAATTCAGGCAATAATCACTGATACAATACTGTACCCAAGGGTTGGCTGGCATCAGAGGGTGAGGACCAGGGCCAATAGGAGGGGCACCGTTAGAAGAGAAAGGAACTGGCTTGGTAATCAGAGAGTAGTTTCCTTTGTCATTCACACCAGGATGAATAAATCGGCAGTTTGTGCCCCAAGTACAGTTCCCTATGGAGAAATAAGCAGAAGGGTTTAAAAAAAGGCCCAAACAAAACAAACTTCACATAAACCACAGGACACCTGTCTGAGAAAGTATGTCAACACAACGCAACCCTTCTCTTGCCTTGTCCTGTTCTTCAACCACTGAGTTATGTGAAGGAGATTCACATAACACAAGAATTCTAGAGAATTGTTTGGTTTATTTAAAGAAATTGTATTCTGTACTTCAAATGTTTTACTTGCACTGCTTGCACAATGAAGTAAAACAACAGAAAAAAAGACTACATACCAAAAAATTATTCAAAAATTGAAACTGCAGCACAAATCGCATGAGAACCAAAGAACCACACCAATTTTTTTTTTTAAAAAAAAGGTTGCCACCCAAACAATCAACAATGGCTGCAGGAGGCAATCGTGCTAAATTCATGTTGATCAAAATAGTTGTGTAATGCTGATAGCTAAACTAAGTTTCCATATGCTGAGACAGTGTTACTGGATGAGGGTTACTGTCTTTAAGCTCCATGTTTGGGCTTCTTTAAAGGATTTGAATACTGAGATGTTTTGGTGTCAGGTGACCTCTGACAGCTAGAAATCATCTAAGGGACAGAGGAGAAGTCACAAGATTCTGAAGGGTGGCTGTCCAAGAAACGGAGGTCCCTTGCTGTTGCTCAGGAGGAAGGCTTTAATGTGTACCTTTCACAAAAAACCGGCAGGTAAGACGTGGCCTCATTTTTCTGTCATTGGGATCTTTCACCTCTCCCTCCTCCAGGTCATCATCCTGAAAGACACAGAGAGACAGGAACTCAGGAGGCAGAAGTTGCAATGACAGCAAGCCTTCAACCATGAGAACTGGAGCAACCCAAGAAGATGAGAAACCAGAGAAGGAAGATGGATTCCCACAGCCCACGTGTTCCTCAACATGTGAATGGTTATAAAAGGACACTCACATTTGATCTCAACTTCTTCTGATACTCCTTGCTAGCATTCTCTTCTAGCCCTCTATGCTCAGGCTTTTGAAAGTGGTCAAGCAGAAAGTTGGCATTTTGCTTTCAAGGCCAACTTGGTCTTCTTTTCAGAACTCTCCTCAGCCCAACCACTGAGGAATACGCCTTTCTTGCTCTCATCCTGCAGGTTTAACTGCGATAATGTGAGCACCATCTACCCTTGGAAAGACTCAGCAGATGGCTTAATTCATCTTCAAAAAGGTGAAGCAGATCTTGCAATATGGGGTAGGATAAGTAAGCATGGAACTGAAAGCTAGCACTAAGAAAATGGAATGTTCTTTGCAACAACTTTCTAAATTAATATTGGAGACCTCAGATGATAAAATGCTGATGCCATTTCTCCAGAATCTGTGCCAATCTAAGAATTTAGCCCCTGCAACAACCAAGATGTCAACGAAATTTTAAAGATGTCAACGAAAGTCATGCTTTCCTTAAGCACTTTCAGAGGGAATTACACTGTAAAAAGAAACTTTTTGACTTCTGAACAAGCTGATATCTAACATAGATATTAACTATTATCTGGCAGGAAAAGCTGTGGTTCAGAGCTTCTTGGCCATTTCAGCTCATCTGCACTTGGCTTCCTTGTCACTTCCTATTTCAAGTATTCATCACAACAGGTCTCCCTCTTTTCTCCTGGGAGAAACACAATTGCTGCTTTGCAGCCTCAGATGTTATCTGGCTATCTACAGGGCTCTTAGGACCACCCCTTTCCAATTCAGACCAAGGGCACTTGCCAAGCTGGATGTCTATGAAATGACAGATTGTTCCACTGACATCAGGGGCTGAGCTTGGCCAGTAGAGTGCTGGAAAATGGTGCCGAGATTCAGCAACTGCTCCCAGGATTCTGAACGCAAATGTTGCTACATGCCGAAGCATTAGAGCAGCTTCCCAATTCTTGGCAATAGTCATACTGTGGAAAGTTTGGCAGTTGAAACCTATGCATTGGAGGGTGCCTGGTTTGAGAGAATTAACTCCACCCCCAACCTTTGGCTCTGCTTGTTCCGAAGCATTTGAGGTTTATAACAACTAAAGGGCTTTTCTGAGAAATGAGGTTAATAACATAACCCCCCCCCCCAACAGCTTTTCATAATCCAAACTGATCAGCAACTTTTTGCACAGAAACAATGCAAGTTTGTCATTATTATGTTGCTGTTCCTTCTGAGTAGCAATAGCAATAGCACTTAGACTTATATACCACTTCATAGTGTTTTACAGCCCTCTCTAAGCGGTTTACAGAGTAGTTAAAACATTTATGACATAAGTAAGGAAATGGCTAGATTAGAGTGACCCGGCAATGTTATGCTTTTGGAATAAGCTGGTTTAATGCACGTCTAGATCCCACTTGAGAAAACAGCCCTTTATTGACCTTTCTGTATTACAAAGGGCTGTGGGGACTTGCTTTCTCCCAGGGACACTCTTGGTGGGGAGGAGGGGGGGGGGAAATCCCGAGACTGCAGAAGGGAGCTGAACTTACATCAATCTCGCCATCATCAATTTCTCCATCTTCTTCCTTCTTCTTCTCCTTGGGAGGCTCCTGCCCATCCTTCTCATTGTTGCTTTTGGGGGTAGGCTGTTTTTCATCTCCCGGAGGCTCGTCTCCCTTTTCTTCTTCCTCTTCCTCCTCCTCCTCCCCCACAGCCTTGTCAGCCTCATCTTCTGCAGGAACAGTGCTAGGCTCCTCGGGAACCTCCTCATCATAATCCAGTTCATGCTCATCCAGTTCCCGAATGACCGAGGAGGCTTCATCACCCAGGTCATTTGCCCCCTCTTCCACTTGCTCAACACGCAGGGAGGACTTGAGTGGTTGGCTTTGATCATTATGATCAGAGTCCGGAGACTTGGTTTCACTTAAACGCTCCTCTTCCTCTGAGGGAAGGCCTTCCTCCTCCCCATGGCTCAATGTTCTAGTTGCCCGATCTGCACCTTTTCCCAAACAGGCACCCTGTCCTTCCTCCCCATCCTGCTCTGAACTACTCCCTTTCAGGATTTCATCATCAGAGGGCTGGTGGTCATCCTCTTCTTCGTCTTTCTCACTGGGAGAGTGGGGGTTTTGCTCAAGTGTTTCAGAAACATCCATCAGGACCCACTAGTCTGGAAGAGAGAAAAGGCTCAGATTAAAAAAAGGACAAAAGTGGATTCATAGCTGCTTCTTAACTAGAGATTGTTAAGCTGTCACGGCAACATTTTTAACTTGCAATGCACTTCACCATCCCATATTTAAATGCTGGCCCACAAAAGTAAAAGAGTGTGAATGAGATTCTCAAAGAAGAGCTGTTTTGTAGTATCTAAAGGCCAAAGTAAATCAAAAACATTCATTGACAATTGTTCCCTGACAAGATTTTAACTTTTTAACAAAAACTGTCCATTTCTGACCACAAATGAAGCAATCTATGTATAAATTAAAGTATCAAGAGAGAGACAGACACTCCCCTCCTGCAGCCAAGTTAAGAATGGACCCCCTTCACCCTGTCAACACAAGCAGAGGATAATGGAATCCATAATCCATTATATTCCATCCAATGGAATATAATCCCACAGATCTTGGAAGAGACCACAGTTCCAGCATCGCCCACCCCCTTTCCAGATGTGTCAAAACACGGATCCCCCACCCCAGGCTAGCGAGGAGGTCCGCTCCACTGGCCAAGGATGATGGGAGGCGCAGGCCAAGACTGCAGCCCCCGCCCGGCCAAAGGTTGCCCCTGGGCTGCACCCAGCCCTCCCTGACCCTCGCCTTCGGGGAATCGGAGCGAGCCCCGAGCCCATCCGGCCTGGCGGACTGCAAGGATGGGAGTTGTAGTCCGGCGCCTGCGGAGGCGGTAGTCCTTCCGCCCGCGGGTGCCCTCGAGGTCACCGCCTCCATGCCCCAGAAGATCGCTCTGGTGACGCCGGGGCGTGGAGGCCGCAGTCCGCTCGTTCGCCCGGGGCTCAGGCGTCAGGCCGGGCCTCCCCGGAGGAGCAGCGAAGCGACAGGCAGTGACGCCCCCGGCGCCTTCCCTGAAGCATCGATGCCGGCCCCGGCATCCCCGGCCCCCGCGGCCCGTAAGCGGGGCCCGCCGCTCCTCACCTGGCCGAGCGGGAGGGGGTCGGGGGAGGGAGCGGGGAAGCGGCTCCGGGAAGCGGCGGGGCGCGCGACAAGGCCTCTACTGGCGGCAGAGCAGGGCGGCCATGGCGTGACGTCATGCACGCGCGACGCCGCCAGCGGCGGCGACGGCCTCCCACCTACTCAGCGCGCCTGCGCCGCCCGGGCAGCGCGAGGCCAACGAGGAGTGGGCGGGGCCGAGCTGCTTCAGGGAAAGTGGCCCGCCCCTTAGAAGCCCGGCTTAGCCAATCAGGAGACGGAAGGAGGGAAAGCGCGGGCGCCTGCGCACTTCGGGTTCGCTTCCCGACTGCCGGAGAGACTGGCAGGTTCAGATCTTTGTCGGCTGGGAGGGATGGACTTTGTAGTCGGATGGGTGTGGGGGCAATGGGCTTACTGGTGCGACAGAGGTGGCGGCTCGCGCCGGAGGGTGGCATCAAAGTCGTCGGCTGAGCATGTGCAGAGCGCCTGGTCCCTTACCGGGCAGGAGCCGAGGCGCCCGCGAAGTGGAGAGGATGCCTCGATGCCCCTCGGCCCGAAGCAGCCCCGGTGTCGGGCGTCAGGGAGGGACGGGAGCCTCGGCGCCTTCTCCGCTGCAGCTGCTCCGACCGGCCGTGGGACAACGATGCCCATGCTCCGCAACCCGCTCGTTCCTGAAGAGGGCGGAGTTAGAAATAGCCCTTAGACTTCTATAGCGCTTCACGGGGCTTTTACAGCCCTCTCTAAGCGGTTTACAGGCAGCCTCTTGCCCCTCCAACAATCTGGGTCCTTCTTTTACCCACCTCGGAAGGACGGGAGGCTGAGTCAACCTTGGTGAGTTCCTGGACCCAGAATCCGCTGCCCTTAGGATCTGCTCCAGGGCCACAGCCGGGATCCCGGATTCGCAAGTCCCGACCCGATTCCTTTAGTGGCCACAGCCGGAACCCGGCGGAGGCGTGGAACCGGGGCAGCCCCACCGGCGTCTTTGCTCGGGGCCCGGAGGGTCTTTGCTCCCTGCTCCGTGCAGGGTTTCCGCCGGGCTCCCGGCAGTGCTGCCCAGTCTATGGGCCAAGCGGAGTCCTTTCCAGATGTGTCAAAACGCGGATCCCCCCCTTCCCGCCCCGCAGCCAGCCCGGCCAGAAGGAAGCGAAACTCGCAGGAGAATCAATGCAGGACCAGCAAGTCTTCGCCATCAACACCTGCCTTGAAAAGATATTTAAAACGATATGGAGCTTTATTCCAGCGTTTCTGATGTCCCTTCCTAAGCTGCTCTGCATATAAAGAAACTCCACAATCCGGCACTATTTGCTGGTTATGAAATCCAACAGAAGAGGGAGCTCAGACACAGCAGTGCTGCCCAGTTGCAGAGTTAATGCACACAAACCTTATTCTGGGCAATCTGGTGGCGGAAATGTTTGCTGTAGAAAGCCCCATAAAAGAAATAACAGAGGAGACCAGTTTGCTACAGAGATTCCTCTGGGAGAAGCATCAGCCATAAAAATTATGGCGATGTGCCTCAGTGATGGCAAAGCCCAGTTGCTATTCATTCCTAGTCTGTTAGTTTTAATTCACTTCCTTTTGTAAATAACTCAAGGCAGTGAACATACCTAATACTTCCTCCTCCTGTCTTCCCCACAAGAACCCTGTGAGGTAGGTTGGGTTGAGGGAGGGGGACTGGCCCAAAGTCACCTAGCCACCTTTTATGGCTAAGGCAAGACTAGAACTCACCACTTCCTGGTGTCTAGCTTTGTGCCTTAACCACTAGACCAGGCAACCACTTGCTGGCATTCGGCCCTCATTTCTTTAAGCACCTTGGGAGATCAAACAAACATCTGGAGGTATGAGGGCAAGATCCCAAGCTTTGAATCTGCCACTTAATGGTGTTTGTAATAAGCTACAAAGCCCGTTTTCTGGAAATCCCGCAAGGCACCTTTTAAAAAAAAAAGACAAAATAGAAAATGACAATGCTTAGTTGGAGAAACATGTTTTGGGGTGAACCTGTGGCTTGTGCTTGTTACCCAAACATGAATCTAATGACCATCAAACTACAATGTGGCACTTGATTGATGGTGAATATCTAGGTATCTATAAATGTGAGAATCTATATTAATATATATATTAAGACTGTGATCTTATAGAGACATTCCTGGAAGTAAAACACCATAAACCCAATGAAATTTATTTCAGAATGAGTTTCCTATAACCCTGACCTTTCCCCAAGTACAAAATGTGTAGGTAACACTTCTGGTTTGCCATTTTTAAAAAGTAGATTTTCTAATTCTTGCAAATCTTCTAAGGCAAGTTCCAATTTCCCCCCTTCATCGGAAAAGAATGTACTGTACAATATGGCAGCAGTGGTATCTTTAAAATGAAGCAACAAATCAAAGATGGCCTGCTGAGAATTATCTGCAGGCTTCCTCACAAAATGAACAGAAGCTAAAATGATAATTTTTAAGGGGAAAAAATCCATTATACATTAAAGGAAGAGGCCCAATGTTGCTGGGTTTGATCTGGAGTTCCTGTGGCATTTGTTTCATTGGCCTGAAGAACAAGAGCTGGAAGAACAATTAGAATTTATTTCATGAAATTCATATATAGAGAATGAAATTCTGCACTGGGTGACAGGGAGATACTTTTGAAGAACCTGAAAAGAAGGCTGATAGCGTATCAGTTTTGGAAGACAATACCTTACTGCAATTTTTCACTGGATTCTTTGAATTTTAGCCTTCCAGCTGACAGCAGGAAGGTCATCAGAGACAAGATATGAAAATACTTCTTAATTTAGATACTCCATCCCCCCCCAGTATTTATTTATTTATTTATTTGGTTTTCTTATATGCTGCCCAACTCCCGAGGGACTCAGGGCAGCGTACAGCACAGAAATTTATTTGTTACATTTATTTGCCGTCCACCTTATTTGGAATGTTGAGTTAAGAGATCTGGAATAGGCTGGGGAAGATGAGACAGCGAGGGAGGGCAGTCTGCCAGCCCCAGATGGTCTTAGTTGCTTTGTTTCAGAGTGATAGTGGGACGCTCATTTCCTTGAGCCAAAACCTGTCCACATCTGGCACAAGGAAAGCACAAAGATGAATCATTTTCAAATTAGGCAGGCCATCCCTTTCATATATCACTCTTTCCCATCCCTCCCTCCCTCTTATCAAGTGAGGGAGAGAGAGATAATTTCACATGATTCCCCTTAGAACCTTCTCCCAACTCCATCAGAACTCCTCAATCATTTTCCATGTTCACTGGGCCAAAAGTCACTCATGATAGTCAGATGGGCAGCATATAGATTTAACAAAACGAACACATAAATACATACATCCTACCTGGGCTGAACCATTTACTAAGATGAAAGAGGTGGGGACAAAAATTAGCTTCCTAAGACAGAGTTCCAGGATTCTACAGGTAGCAAGTCTCAAGTGTGGGCATCGTGCCCAGCACTAAGAAGAACATTGCAAAAGTCTGAGAGAAGTGGAAGTTTCTACCAATCGGTGGTTGCTGGCCTCTTTCAGCACCTCCCTTCATGGACCGCACCATAGTTGGCATTCCCTGCCCACTTTGGTCACCGCCTCACATGGACATCTCAACAAGGAAAAAAGTAAAACCCAAGGAATTCCTTCAACGGTTGCTTCAAAAGTGTGAACTGAAAGAACTCCCTTTGAGGAAGAAGAATTGGAAACTCTGGAATGCTTGGTTCACTGTTAAGAGCAACAAGCCCTACCCGGCATTACATAGAAAGATGTATTCTGAATGCACAGAATGAAAGACTCTTGAATTTACCAATAAAGGAGAATATTTGCAGCTCAGGGTTGAACTGAGGGGTCTCTGGTGCTGTTTGAAACCAACTGAGCTTGCAGGGCACCAAGGACCCCAATGTTGAATTCCCAAGTACTTCAAAACTTTTAACCAAAGGACCGACGAGTGGGGGAATGGCATATGTTGGTATCATTAGGAGCAATTTTCTAACAGTTCCATCCACACAGCCTAGAAATGGATTTTGAGTGGATTGGAACATGATCTAAAATTATTTTCAGGGCCCACAAAGAGCTTTAAAGGTCTCAAGCTTTAGGTCTTAAAGAATTTCAAGAATTGAGCTTTATCAAGTGAAAGTTTAAAAATTTCAAGATAACTTCTTGTGTTTAATATAAACACTTTATATAACGTTAACAGTATTACTTTTCATTTTAAATGATATACACCATTGGCCAAATATTGCCAATAATCACACTGCATCAGTTCCATTCAAATGATTGAGCTCCATTCATTTAAAACCAAGTTAGTATATGTGATCCTCCCTCTGAAAGTATACTCAGAAGTAATAAGTTTTCCATCTATAATTAAATCTCCAGTTCTAGAAAATCTTCTATCTTCCCATTTCTTGAACTGAATAAATTTATCCTCTTGCTTCAGAAGGGAAACGGTAAAAAAAAAAGGAACAAGACAGTAAGATCAGGAGGCAAAAGTTGCTTCCATATTTTAAAGTAAGTTTTAAATATGGATTTGAGATAGTAAATATTAATTTCTTAGTGTCAAGGAGGAATTGCAACACCCAAACTGAGAGAGACCTCTGGCTAACTTGGTTTGGGCCATTAACCAAGATTATTGACACTCAGTTGCTTAAGAGGAGCCACAGCAAAATAATTCTTGCTCCTCCACTTTATTTATATTATGCGCATAGTAAAAAGTGAATCCACATAAAAAGACTAAGAGTTCACTTCACTTCTGAGGCTCAAAACAAATTCCCAGGCTGATGATCTGGCAATCAACGAAAGCTTAGTCAGGCATCCTTGCTGCTTTAATGCTTGGGTTCACACATGAGACTAAACCAATGTCAGTTGACTAAGCCACAACTGGATGGGATTCTAAACCAATTTACAAGCCACATATCATCATTAAAAGGCCAGGATAGCTGCATTCAGACATGCTAAACCTAAACCAAATAAGTCCAGGATGCAGAATCAGTGTTACTAAGTCAGGCCAAGCAGACTGCAAACCACATCATGGCTTAATCAAAGGAGCGTGCCCTGCTGGCATTCTCTGCACTTTGCAATTTTTTTATGTCCTGGGGAGTTTGCAATTTTTTTATGTCCTGGGGAGGAAGGTGGGGATGGGGGACCTCCCTAAAGGACAATGCTTAGGAAATAGGGCCCTTTTTTGTCAGTTTGCAAAATTCATCAGCCTGGGCAAAATTCTGCATTTAAGGATAGATCAAAATCCAGGCATTTCTCCCTTGTGACACCCCCTAAAACATCCTCTGTCTAATCAGGCAACGCAGGCATACAGACCCAGCAGCAAAACGCTGGCATTGCTTTGATTTGCTGCCCGCTGTCTGATTCCGCTTCGCAAGTTTGTGTGTGCGTGTCTTGGTTTTTGCAGGCAGTGAGAGGGTCTCTCCGCTTACAGGTTAGTCTGTGGAGGGAGCTGGATCAGCTGATGGGCAGCCCCCTGCATCCCTGAGCAGAACCAGCCCCCCAGCGGCACAGAGGAGCCGGAGGCAGCTGCTGTTAAGAGGCAGCTTTCTGGGCGCTGCTGCTTCTCCCCCAAAGTGGGCTTGAGGCGGGAGAGTGGGGGGCGAGGGGGAAGTCATCCTTGTCTTCTCTGATGGCCGAGTAGGCTCAGAAGAGGATGCGTGAGAAAGGTGAGTTCTGCAGAAAAAGTTTGCTGGTGGCAGAAGGGGTGTGTGTGTGTGTGTGTGTGTGTGTGTGTGTGTGTGTGTGTGTGTGTGTGTGTGTGAGAGAGAGAGAGAGAGAGAGAGAGAGAGAGAGAGAGAGAGAGAGAGAGAAAGGAGGGTACGAAGGCATCCCTTTGCGGAGAGTGTGCGTTTATCATCTATCTGCCTGCCTCAAAAGACTACAAAGTCCGTGACCCATATTCTCAAGACCCAGCAGATTCCAGGGTCAAAAAGGCGGCGGGGGGGGGGAGGATTCTTGGTCCTTGTTGAGGAGGGGAGGCAAAGAGATTTCAGGGGATCTACCAGATCCCAAAGCAGGGCATTCAACCAAGCCATCTTTTGGGCAGAATAGCTTGGGGGAAATGGTGAGCCTTGGCCGCTTGGAACCCTTGTGGGGTCCATTTCCCCTTTCAGACCCTGGACGATGGGCTGCCTCCTCAGCAAGGCTGCTGGCTGAAGAAAGTTTTACTTCTTTTTATTTCCAGCCAAGCCCAGCCATTTTGCAAGCCCTCTTCCTTAACCCTACTTTCTCCATCAGTTGCTCGCTGAACATCGGAGAGCACCGTGGCCATCATCCTCAACTGGGAGAAACCTCCGTTGTACAGAGAGGAAGTGTAGTCACGACTTAAAGGCTCCGGGGAGCTAGCTTGTTCTGCTCTCCCCCTCCCTTCAGGAAGAAAAAAAAAGGGGGGGGAGAGAAAAGGAGCTTTAGGGAGAGCAGAGCTTTGTGGCAGGTTTGCCAAATAGGCTTCATGGGGCTAAAACGTTTGGCAGTCGCTGCCTGCGCTTCCACCCGCTTCTGCAAACAGCAGCTGGAATTATGACTGGAAAACCATCAGCCGTGAAACGAGGGGCATGTTCGCTCTTCCTTGATTCCGGCAGTGGTGGTGACTTCCTAAACCTCGCCCTGACTAGACACAGGGACAGTCTCTTCCCTCCCCCCCCCCATGCCATCATTCTGCTGAACCCCTAATTCTCACAGTTCAGTCTAATGGCTATGCTTATTAACCCATATAGGGTGGCTGCAGTGTTATTATTTCTCCTTCTCATCTTCTTTACTTCCCTCTTTTATTGGGATGATGGTGATGATGATGATGATGGTTCGTCTAGTCGCAGGATGGAAGCTGTTCCGAATAAAGCTGCATCTTGCAATTGACTGATAGTGAATTTGTCAATGCCGATGGTGTTCCAGTGGTGCTCCAGTTGTTGTTGTTATTACTGTCTCTATTGCTTTGCATGGACATTGAGCACTTCTGTACCGGAGACAAATTCCTTATGTATCTAGTCACACTTGGCCAAATGAAGTATTCAGTTCAATTTAATTCAGTTCGGTTCAATTTAGTTTGGTTCAGTTCAAAGCATCCCTGGAAGGTACAGTAGAGTAAAATCTAAACCAAATAAAAATAATTCTAGGGTAGAATAAAATATTCTAATAGGAACCTCAAAGATACAGCTACTACTGTTGGGGGGGGGGAGAAATGGGGGGGGGCTGTTCTTGCTTTTCTTGAAATGACCAGTCAGTCAGTGGAAGGCCACCCTTGGTTTTTCAGCTGCTTGAAGCTTTTGTAGGGGTTTGAACATTGATTTGGGGGTGCTGGAAGGTAGCATTAAAATGAGGTTTAAGATCAAAAGACATGAGCCCTCCCCCCCTTCACATTTCTCTTACACACCCGCTCTTTGACACTCACACACAGAGCAAAGAAGGAGGGTGTCTAATAAGAGCTGTCAATGATTGAATGCTTCCAAATTGGTCAATTACCTCACTTTAAATGGATTAATCCAATCATTAGCCAATTACTTTAAATGCTTGAATGCGCTGCAAAAAAAGAAAAGGAAGGAAAGGAAAGGAATGAAACAAAAGGCTCAGGAATGTGGATGTGGGCATCTCAGTGGCAACCTTTCCTTCCCTGCAGAAATAAATTCATGGGAACCTAGAAGAAGATCTGGAAGGACAAACAGACAGGGAGGGAGTGGGACCAGTGGCCCCCAGCTGTTCCTAGAGCCAAAAGGGAAGAATGTTGGGAATGAATGATGACCACCATTGGGAGAACTACATGTTTCTCACCTCTGTTGTAGGTGATTTTTGTTAACATTTTTGTTTTAATTTGTTGCCAACATTTGAGAGCATTCTGAAACCATTTGTGACTGAGGATAGGCAGAGAGGAGTAGATGCAAGGGACATTGTACTTCTGCTCGACAGGCCCCCAGAGCTTCCCTGTTGGGCCAATGGAGACCTCTGATGGTCTTGATGGGAGAGGAGAGCCCTTGTTTCATCCAACTTTTTTTTTTACCATCCCAGACAGTGTCCTGCTCTAACTGTGAGAGAGCTGCCATGGAGAACTGCAGCAACAGCAAAGTAGACACCCCCACCAACATCTCCTTGGGAGTTGGCGGCCTCCCATTCAGCATCTTTGAATACAAGACCATCTCAGTCTTCCTGGTGCTCACCATCTGTGGAGTTGGCATTATTGGCAATGCCATGGTGGTCACCGTAGTTTTGACCACCCGTGACATGAGGACTCCGACCAACTGCTACTTGGTTAGTTTGGCTGTGGCTGATCTGATCGTTCTAGTGGCTGCTGGCCTACCCAACATCTCGGACAGTCTGGCAGGAACGTGGATCTATGGATTTGCTGGGTGCCTTGGCATTACCTACTTTCAGTACCTGGGCATCAATGCATCCTCCTGGTCTATCACAGCTTTCACTGTGGAAAGGTAAGGGTAGATTTCAGTAAATCATCTTGTCCTCTATTTGGCATCCTTCAGATGAGATGGTCCTCAGAATTTCAGCCAGCATGGCTCAAGGCTGGGAGTCTGGGAGTTGTAGATCTAACCAACCAGGAGGCTGTCAGGCTGATTGTCTGGAGTGTGTATGAGGAAGGAGAGAAAACATTCATCGTCTTTCAGACACAAGTTAACCCATAGGATAGGATGCACTTATGCAACAGTTACATTGATCTGTTGATTCTTCTAGATCAGGGCTGTCAAACTCCCGGCCCGCGGGCCAGTTGGGTCACATGTTGGCCATGCCCACACCCAGTTTAGTGAAGGTGAAAAAAGTCCTGATACGTCACATGATGCCGCCATGACGACGTGAGTTTGACACCCCTGTTCTAGATAAATAGTCACTAAATACCTTCTGTTATGGCCTTCAATGGATCATAAGACCTTCATTCTCTTAGATCAACCTTTTTCAACTTAGGTTGACTACAACTTCCCGACTTCCTACTTTGAAGAAAGCCTCTGTTCTGCTTGGCAATAGTTTACCTGAGTCTCTGGGAGCTTTTCCATCACCTGTATCTGATCCTTCTATCTGGAAATGGTGCAAATTGAACAAGGGGCCTTCTGAAGGCCAGGTAGAAACTCTCTTCTGAGCTGTGAATGATGCTCCCCGAATGTGTTTGTGCAAAGAACTACACAAGAGATCGTATCCTTTGTGAGATGTCACTCGGTGGCCCCTTCTGCACAAGGCAGGAAGTGACTGAGACAAAGAAACCAGTATAAAGGTTCTTGCTAGACGGAGGTGTCTCTTCCTCCCGTGTTGCCTTTCAGGTCACCTCCTTTCTCACACGCCCCTCTCTCCTTCCTCTCTTTCCCAGATATATTGCCATCTGCCACCCAATGAAGGCGCAGACAATGTGCACCGTGTCTCGAGCCAAGCGCATCACTGCATTTGTCTGGATCCTCACCTCGGTGTACTGCATGCTCTGGTTCTTCCTGGTGGACGTGGCTGCTAACGACAGCCAGCAGCTGGAGTGTGGCTACAAGGTCTCCCGCAACCTTTACCTGCCCATCTACCTGCTTGACTTCGCCCTCTTCTTCATCACGCCTCTCCTGCTCACCACTGTGCTCTATGGCCTCATTGGAAAAGTCCTTCTTCAGAGCCATGTCCTGCACCAACCCACTGCCCAAGGGGAATCCTGGCCAGAGCGAAGCAACCAGGAGAAAAATGGCACCGAGGTTGGCCCAAGCAGAGCTGGCAGTTCAAGAACCAGGGTGCCTGTCTCTTCCAGGAAACAGGTGGGCAGACATGGTTGAGTTTCCGGGGTCCATTTGGGGCAAAGGGGGGTGGAACACTGCAACCACTCAGGAAGGTTTGTGATGTTCACTCTGTAAGAGGGAGCACTTGAGAGGGCCACCTCCATGCAGGGGGTCCTTTCACCCTCACCATTTGTAGATGTCCATGTAAACATAAAGCATCTGTCATTCCTCTTGAGTACAACTGAGTAAGCTGTTCTACTCATGTCTTCTTGGCACTCTGGGAATAGCCATTGCTGGACAGATGCTACCATGTGCTGTGACCAAAGGCCCCATTGCATTGGTCTTAAATTTCAAAGCTTGACCTGCCACCTTCCCTGGCCTCATGGCTAGCCTTTCAAAGCTGTGTCTCATCTCCTCTGAGCTCCTTCTTTCTCCTCCAGGTCACCAAGATGTTGGCTGTGGTGGTGGCCCTCTTTGCCCTGCTCTGGATGCCCTACAGGACCCTGGTTTTGGTGAACTCCTTCGTGGAGCACCCCTACCTGGACCGCTGGTTTGTCCTCTTCTGCAGGGTCTGCATCTACACCAACAGCGCCATCAACCCCATCATCTACAACCTCATGTCCCAGAAGTTCCGTCTGGCCTTCAAGAGGCTCTGCAAGTATAGGGAGGAGGAACTTCAGCGGCAGCGTAGCTTTTGCACAGCCTCGGGCGATGACAGCACCAGGAAGGCCGGCCCCATCGGCCAGCAGGCCAGCCACAAAGTGGGGAGGCTGGCTGGGACCCCCAAAGCGGAGGCTGAGCAACAAACCCTGAGCCAGAAAGAGAAGGAGATGCAGTTTAGCCTGCTTTGAAGGCTCCAAGGCCCTGCCTTTTTATTTTGTCACTCCAGAAACTGACTTCGTCTCGCCCAGCACAAGTGGGTGCCTTTGAGAAATGTGCAGGCTTCAATTTTATAGACTTCTTGAACAGGAATCCTCCCCCCCCCCGCTCCAAAATTTAAGGGACAATTGGCACAAACCATCCCCTGGGTTTGGCCAAAAGAGGGAAGCTGGGGAAGACCTTTCAGAATCTCTCTTTTTGAGAGCCCACAGCAGGTCAGGTGACTCTCCAAAGTCCACCAGCATGGAGGGAGGGGCACCCTTTTCTGGAATAAGATGGTGGGTTCCTCCAGAACAAGGTGGGAATTTGGAGTGGCGCCTTCTCCAGCCGTACTGGAGCAGCCCCTACTGGTTGGGAGGGCAGGACCTCGGATGTCTTTCAAAGCAGGCCAGGCAGAATGGGAGAGATAAAGGCCTCCAGATTTAGATTCCATAGCAGGGAATGAGGGGGGGAGAAGTCTTTATCTCCGTGCCCTGGTCATGCCCTTCACAGAGATGCTTTGATGCCCACCTCAAGAGTCAAGAATGCTGAACAAGAGGGTCTATTTATCTGATACACCAAGCCTTTTATTACCTTTCCCTTAACTTCAACTGTTGGGCATTGGTAAGGAGGAAATCTAAGTTTCCACGGCTGGAGTGTTTCTGTCTGTAGTCCAACTTCTGTGCCCCTCCCCCCTCCCTCCCTTCCTTGAAGATCGAAAGGTTGGTCAAAGGACGGACTTCGCTGCGTCCTCGTCCATTTCGTTTGAACAGATGATCTGTGAGCACAAATTGTTAGAACAGCCAGAATAGAATGCTGGGGTTATATGTACTTCTTGCATTTCTAAGTGTATTAAAATGTCAGCATGATTTGAGAGCTCTGAGACGATCACCTTCCAAATTAATGTAAAGCAAAGTCTAAAAGGTCCCCAACTCTTCATAAAATTCTAACCTCCAATTCTGCAAAATCAAAACAGAATTAAGCCACCAGACTGGAGCTCTCATTCCTTCAAAAGCTGTGATGGGTAAAGTCTCTCTCCCGGGCATAATTGGAAAGGGGAGAAAAGCGACTCATTTTTGCTCCCTTACCAAAGGGAAAATGCGGTCTTTTCTGGCTGAGTGCTGCTTTTAATCCTCAGGCAAATATGCTTAATTGAAAAGGTAGAAAGCTCTTCCATCTTGCTTATGGTACCATGCCCACAAAGCATGCCAAATGACTCCCCTTGAGCGTTTTTCTGCAGGAAAAAAAAAACCTGGGTGCCGTTGAAGGTTTTGTCTGCCTCTTGCTGAAAATAATCCAGTTCTGCACTTGGTTTCGAGCGAAGTCAGGATCACAGGGGCAGCCAAGCCATATTGCAGGAAAAAAAATCCACAGAGAGGTGACAAAAAGGGAGTCAAGGAGAAGAAAGGGAAGGTTGTTTTTTTTAAAGGGAGCTTTTGCAAAAACCTACCGGTATCTGAGCAAAAGAATCTTTGTGAGAAAGCTTTTCTGGGAATTCTGACGCAAACTCTACTTTTTGAGATATTATTAAAATGGGCTTCCCGTTATAAGAATGAGAGACATAATTAGCCGGATGCACACATTTTTTTCTGCCATTATTTTAACAAGCAGCCTCTCATCTTTGAGAGGAAATGATCAAATAGAACCATATTTTGTAGCCAGCCCAACGCAGGAGCTTCTTCTAAATTAAGGGATGAAAGAATATCTTGCCTTGTGACACTCTAGGAAAGTCCCTGGGCAGCTTCAGAAGGAGTTCAGAACAATCCTTTTTACTTGGGAAAATTGTACATCATTGATCTTGGGGAAACTTTTTAAAACTGGCACCCATTGGGAGAGAAATAAGCTCTCCAACCTTGCAGAGAAGGATGGGCTCTGTATCTGTCTCCATGATCAATAAATCAAAAGTGAAGTGGAATATTTTATTTGCTTCCAAATTAATGCCCCATTCAATTAGGAAATGTCCATCAATAAATTAAGATATCTGGGCAAATTTTGGTGCGTTTAGATGTTAGTTTCTAAATTCACTCCTAGTGATCCAAAGGTCCTGATTTGAGAAGCGCAAGAAGTATGACTTTTATTTCTTCTATTGATTTTGTTTCAGCATCTCCACCTGTGTTTTTTTTAATTTGTGCCCCTCATAGGAGGTGACTGCTTTCAAATGCTAAACCCCAAAAGGAGGTGTCTATCGGTTCTCCTTAGAACAGGGGTCTCCAAACTTGGCAACTTGCAGACTTCAACTCCCAGAATTCCTCAGCCAGCCTTAGAAAAAAGGATGTGTCTCCTTGAACAGGACTCTGTTCCACCAGCAGATGTGATGGCTGTTGGCAAAAGGTTTGTCGTAGTTAAATCAAATCCAAATTTCCTTTTTTAAAAAAATAGCTGGACTCAAGCTAGACCAAGGGTGGACAATTACGGCCTTTTTATGACCTGTGGACTTCAACTCCCAGAATTCCAAAAGGTGTAAAGTTGCCATAGTTGCCTGCCCCCGAGCTAGACTCTGCATCTGTGTGAATAAACACCCATGCCCAGAGTCAATTCAATCGTTAGCATTCAGCCGGTGCTCTCATAGTGGCGTTGAACAAGAGTCTCCAATTATGGATCCAACCTACCCAGACAACCAAGTGGGGCTGTGGAGAACTCCAGCAGTGAGCTACCAACAACTCTGCCTAACCTAATCTGGCAGCTTTCAGCAGCTGGGACTACATTGCCTATCACTCCCAGTAAGTACAGGAGTGAAAAACAGACCTACAGTATCTGGAGGATGCAAAGCTAAGGAAAGTGAATTGTGTATTCCCCTGATGTGGAAGTCAGAAAGGTTGCCTCTGTTGTGATTCGCCCCCCCTGCAAATCTTGTAATAAATGGTAAAAGTGACAGGATTTGATTAATGCCTGCCTTCTTTGGAAAGAGATAGTTCTGTTGACCTTCAGCAAAACCTCGAGATTCATGCACAGCCTCTCGCTGTGAGCACCAGAGATCGGTCACCCTTCTCATCACCCAGCTGCCTCTCTTATTAGACTTTTCTAATTGAATTTAGAATAAACTCACTCACGGTTTGCACAAGAAATAATGGGAAATCTTCAGAGACGCGGCAGCAACTCTGCCATCCCATTCGCTGGCTTAAATTGGGTCCTGGGAGTATTTAAGAGGAAAAATAAAATCAGCCTCACAATAACTGAAAGCTTTTCAGGCAGAGAATAAAAGCTGGACGGTGCCCTTAGCCTGGCTGTTTTTCCAGCAGATCAAATTACAGGAATAATAGCCGGGGCTTCAACCTGCCAGTGGCATTAAGGGCTGCTACCTCTGAGTGGCCAAAGCACTGGGAGGGGGGGCTTTGTTCTGCTCCCTTGATAGGGAACCTGTAGAGAAAATCACAGTTTCCATTTTAAAGACAGGAAAGCAAAGGACAATAGAAGGGCAGGTTTTAGTCCCTCAGAGCAGCCTTGATGAGACCGGCTCAAGTCTGTTCCTCAAACTAAGGTAAGAAAAAGCAAGCAAGCAGCATTTTCCATTTAAAACTCCAAAGAGAAGAAATGGGATTGAGCCATTTGATTAAATTTTGTGGCTGTTCATTCCAGGAAGACCCCAAGTCTTCCATTCACAGCTGCTTCTTGCAAGTTATTCTTCCTTTCAGGGCAACCATGGAAAAATCTCAGGAACCTCAATGCATCAAATGTATTTACAGAACCATTAGTGGGGATACAGAGAAATGGAGAAAGAAGCCATTTAGGTCGAAGAGAGTTATAAACTGATTTTATAGGATGCTGAAAACCACTTTGGGAAATATATTGGTGCTCTCAGCATGCCGGGTTAATTTGAGGATGGCACCCTGCCGGAAAATTCAGATTGGGATGCCAGGAAAACATTCCAGAACAAGCCAATCATAAACCTCTTCTAGAAAGTTGCCAAGAAAGCTACATGGATGGAATTGAGCAGGAAGGAGGCAACGGTGAGCCTCCACTGGCAAAATCTTGCCTAGAAAAGTTCAGGGACTCATCCAGGGTCTCACCAGGAATCAACGCTAACTCGAAGGCATAAAAGCCCCAACAACAACATGGTGTGAGATGGCAAATGAAATAGTCCATATTAATCAGGAATCAGGGACCAAAGTCAGGCAGTGCTCATAGAAAGAAGAACAACTAGCATTAGGTTTTTGTGATGAGGGTGTAAGCCAGGGGTCCCCAAACTTGGCAACTTTAAGACTTGTGGACTTCAACTCCCAGAATTCCCCAGCCAGCATAGCTGGCTGGAGAATTCTGAGAGTTGAAGTCCACAAGTCTTAAAGTTGCCAAGTTTGAAGACCTCTGGTGTAAGCGGAAGTCAGTGGAAGATCTTGTCAACATTTGTGGCTGGTGGCCGCAAAGGGCAATTCTGGGTTACTGTCCATGGTCCTGGAAGACAAAACGGAGTGGGGGGTGGGGAGAAAGAATTTGCATTTTCTGGTCCCAGGTGTTATTGCATGAGGTTATTTTTTTTTAAAAAAAAAAACGCCTCTATTTGCTTGGCTGGGTAGCAATAAAGAATTTATTTTTCCTCTGCAAGGCCCATAGTTAAAAAAAGAAAAGGGAGAAATAAATCCAGATGCTTTCAAAAGAACTGCAGGTGAGCCCCTGGCAAAATTGCTTTGGAATTCATAAACATTTGGCACAAAGAGCTGAAATTTTCCAACGCAGGGGAGCCAGGATTGAATAATTAGGGATGGAGATTTAGAATCTTCCCCATTCAAAGTTCACAGCCTGAGTTAGATCTGTGGAATTACATACTTTGGAGCCAGGCCCCGTGACCCCTGACTAGTGGGATGGTTGCAATGCCCTCCCTCCCTCCTCAAGCTCAGATTGCCCCATGGAGGGCTGCAAGACCCGTGGCATTCATGCCAGGGAGTGAGCCTGCTGCTGCACACAGACCCCCATTTGTCTTCCGTGATGCTAAATCTGGTGGCAGAGCCATCCCTCGTGAATCATGCAGATTAATTCAGCGCTGTGGGGAATTCTGGAGCCCTCGGTCTGCCTCAGAGCTGAGCAGGCCTGGGAGGAAAGCCTCCACATGAGACAGAGACCCTGACAAGTGCCATCTGCAAGACAATCCACCAAGAAAGGCTTTGAGGAGCAATGAGGAGGCAAGGACTGAAGGCATTGAGGAGTCATGTGCAACCCCCCCCACCAGCATCTGAGGCAGCTGGCTTATTTCAAGGTCTTGGGAGGGGGCAACATACATTCAACGTCCCTGAATGGGTGGCAAGAAAGATCAAAGGCAACTTTGCCATGGGGAGGGTGGCAATGTTTTCTGAACCCTGCCCAGAGGGACACCAGGAATGGGAGAGGTTCCCAAGGAATGGGAGGCAGGTGCCATTCGGAGGCGCACTTCACCTGCAAATCCTTCCCCCCTCCCCTTAATAAACTCCGGCTAACCCCCTCTGCTGCAGCTGCCTTTCAGCTCCATCCTTTCCTAGTCAACATGGGATAAATAATCTCATCAGTGGCGATTCCATAAATGGCTTTTTAAAGAGTTTTTGTGGGGGACGGACAGAAACCCAGCTGGGACCAAAGCCATTTCTGGAACAGTGTTTGCACAGCCGCGCAAAGCCACAGCTGGGAAAACCAACAGGGCAATGTCTGGAGAGGCCATTCAAGTGCTGAATTAGCCACATCAGCCGCTCTCGGCTTTTTTGCAGAGAGCGAGAGCGGCTGGGGAGGCTGAAAGGACCACAGTGGGGAGGGAAAAGCTGCAGGTTAAAATCAGAGTGGAGAAAAACATTTCCTACCACATTTGCTCCACCTTGGAGGAGAAATTCAATCGCAGGTCATGTAGATGTTTGCGGCTACCTGTTTCAAGTGCTGGACATTCTCAGATTTGGGATTTTTCAAAATGGAAGCCTTATTTAATCTATGGATGTGTCTAGGTCCAGGCTGGTGGACAGCAGCAGCCCTTTTGCTGAAGAATAGATATACAGTAGATAGATAGATGATAGCAATAACAATAGCACTTACTTATATACTGCTTCACAGTGCTTTACAGCCCTCTTTAAGTGGTTTACAGAGTCAGCCATTTGCCCCCAACAATCTGGGCCCTCATTTTACTGACCTCATTAAGATGGAAGGATAGATAGATAGATAGATAGATAGATAGATAGATAGATAGATAGATAGATAGATAGATAGATAGATGTGTGTTTGTGTGTGTGTGTGAGAGAGAGAGAGAGAGAAAGAGAGACAGACAGACATACACAGACAGACAGACAGACAGAGACTCTGGAGAAAACCCAGAAGAGAAACATAGGAACAGCCAAGCATCTCCTACAAATGTTGGCTGAAAAACAAGCCAGCCAGGGCTCTCCTCCTCCTCCTCTCATCAAAATAGAAAGGTAAGGAGGTGAGGAAATCCAGGCAGGACAAAAACCAAGAACTACAAGCAACAGTCTGAATTATTTCTTCCCATAATGGTCTCCTCCAAGTTTGTGCACAATAAATGTCAGCGGGTGTTTTGGGAGGCTGAACATCAGAAACCACCAATAGAAGGAACAAGGGCTGTTTGAAGCTGCCCAGCAGCTTTTATTGAGAGCTGGCTATTTTGATCTGGTGGAAAAAGAGGTGGGGGTGGTGGGGGCTGCAGGAGAAATCTTTTTCTGCATGGATCCCAAGGGGAAGAGAGAAGGAAACCCCACCCCAAACTCTGCCATGGAAAGCAGGGTACTTTTATATTTATTTCGGAACATCTAACTGCAAGCGCATCTAATCGAGTGATTGATATTACAGCCTCTCCAGTTTTCAGGCCAAGCTAAGGACCCCAGCTGGGGGTTGGACTCAGAGGATTCAAAGCACAGGCTAATTCACAAGAGCTGAAGTGGTGCAGTGGTTAAATGCTGCGACTGCAGGCTGACTGCTAGTTCAGCAGTTCAGCTGTTCAAATCTCACTAGGCTCAAGGTTGACTCAGCCTTCCATCCTTCCGAGGTGGGTAAAATGAGGACCCAGATTGTTGGGGGCAATATGCTGAACTCTGTAAACCGCTTAGAGAGGCTGTAAAGCACTATGAAGCGGTATATAAGTAAAGTGCTATTGCTATTGCTATTGCTAATTCCCCTGTTGATATTTCTCCTGTCAAAAGCCCTCTCCTCACAATCAGATTGCTGATTAAGAGTCCGGGGCAAGGCTCAGGGGAATTGTATGGCCACAGCAGGGTCTCCTGGCAGCTGAGGATCTTTACAGGGCAGGGGAGTTGAAGGAGAGACCCACCCCGGTTTGGGTAGGGAGACGTCTTCCATGGCTGTGGATGGGGACAGATATGGAGTGCTTGGTCAAATGGACAAAAAGGAGAGAGGTTCCTGGGGAGGGCTACAGCCTTGGGACCTGTTTTCATTTCTCATTTTGGCTCCCCTTTTCTTCATCTTGAAAATCCATAAGTGAAGCCACAGCGGAAGAGACGTCGCAGCCCTGGATCTCTGTTGCGGATGGTGGAGTGAGAGGTTGCACGACAGAATCTCATTTGCTCTTTGCTGTTGACAGACAAGTTTCGTAGGCCATGCTAAGCTGCCTTTGGCTGGACCCTACATTGCACTGAAAAAGTTTGTCTAGACTTCATATGCCAAGTGTAGAGCATATGATAAAAATCTGACCCTCTTGTCCTTCAAGAGTCACCTTGCAGTGAGAGCAAACAAATTGAATAAAAATAAGTAAGTAAGTAAGTAAGTAAGTAAGTAAGTAAGTAAGTCAGTCAGTCAGTCAGTCAGTCAGTCAGTCAGTCAATAAATAAGGGTTTTGAATAGGCAACGTCTCTTTAAGATCGTAATGACACTGAAAACTTTGCTAAAGAAAGAATCCTCCCTATTTCTAATCTGGATTGTCTGATGGCTTCAAGCCACCAATCTATTTAAAAAAAACCTCTTTGACGTGCTTCAGTCTTGCAACAGAATGACTCATTCTCAGCAGCCCCCTTCTTCTGCGTCGTCTGGGAGGGAGGGGTGTGTGTCTTGTGTTCTGTCATTTGGCCAAGGGGCACTTCGTATCTTCCAGGGATGCAGCACAGCTCTCCAAATTTGAAGTCTTATTTTCTCCAGAAAGCTCAGACCCTCCGAGGTGATGCCAGCTCACTGCAGAGAGCAGCAAAGCTAAACCTGAGCAATTGCTCTGTGTGGATTGCAGAGCTAATTTGGGGCTAATTTAGTAACATTCGGGCCCCAGAAGCATTGGATGCTAGAACCAAGCTTTGCTTCAGATTTGATCTCCTGAAGGGGCTTCAATAGGGTGGGAGTATGAATATAACATCTTGTCAGGAACTACCAGGAGTTTGTTAGAAGATGGGCAGCTATAGAAACAGTGTAAGTAAGTAAATAAGGCAAGTCTGTCTCTTAAAGCAGGAGTCTCCAAACTTGGCAATTTGAAGACTTGTGGACTTCAACTCCCAGAATTCCCCAGCTGGCTGGGGAACTCTGGGACTTGAAGTCCATAAGTATTTAAAGTTGCCAAGTTTGGAGACCCCAGCCTTAAAGCAGAATGTCTCACCTGCTGTATATAATTCCCCAAAGCATCGTTTGTTTTCAGTATTTGACTCCTTTTATTAATTTTTAATCAAAAGCTGCCTTGAGTCTCTCCAGTGTGGCGGCCTTGTATAAATCCTCATCCTCAGAAGCACTTTTTGGAGATAAAATTCAAAATGTGGCCCCGCCTCCCAAGATACATATATATAATATATAATATAATATAATATAATATAATATAATATAATATAATATATAATATAATATTATATATATATATATATATATATATATATATATATATATATATATATATATATATATATATATATATATATATATATATATATATATATATATATATATATATATATATATATATATATATATTCTGTTCCTTTAGTTCAACTCCAAAGCAAACCATTACATACCCAACAGTGAATGCAACCTGATTGCCAGCCAAGTGCCCTGCCCGCCACCAACTCCCCCACCAGGCCTCTCATCAATGGTTGGACCGAGCTCCACAATTCTGGGCATAGCTGGGCCAATTTCCAAGCTGCCGCCTGCCGCCGCCACCTTCTCCCCTATTCCTGCCCACAATTCTCTTCTGTGCTGATGTCAGCCACCTGCCAGACAGGCCCGACGTACCGTGCCAGCCAAGAGACCCTGGGCCAGCCAGCCAACTGGAAAGGCAGGCAGGCTGCAGAGAGCATACTGCAAAACATCAGGAGGCCTGGCACGTGTCAGAACGCTGCCACTCTCCAGGACAGTTAATGAGTAAGAATCAGCTCTAATATACCATTTGAAAAAGATCAAAGCCATTTACCCCAGGGCTCCCCATTCCCCAGATTGCAGTGACTGCAGAAAAACTGAAGGAAAGAATTTGGATCAGCTGAGGGGTCTGATGCAGGGAGAGGGGTCTTTGGCCAATCCCCTTGGCTCTCAACCGCAGGGAAGGTTTGTGACTACCACCAGATGTTAGGGAGTTGCAAGGCGATTGACTAAAATATTTCCAAGACCCCAAAAGTGGCCACAGAATCCTCAACTATGCAAAAAACCCATGTTTTACACTTGTTACCCCTCATAGAGAACAAGATGATTTTGCTCCTGCCCAATTGTATCCCACCGTACCTGCAGTCATCCTACAGATCAAGCGTTCAAAAATTCGGCTTAGCAGAGAGACAGGTTGTGCCAGGAATGACTTGGCACCAACTGGTCTCTTTAACAAGGTGTTGGTGCCTCTGGTTGTTTTTAGAAAGCTCCCTGAGTTGGCATAGATTTAGAGACAGGATTTAAGCAACAGTGCTGTTAACAAAAACAGCTATTAAGGTTCCCTGGCATGATGGGCAAAACACAAGAGAGGCTTTTAAAGCGAAGAAGCTTCTAGAATTCTGGGAGTTGAAGTCCACAAGTCTTAAAGTTGCCACATTTGAAAACCTCAGAGCTAGGGAATCACTTGTTAAATATAAGCCCCAAACCAAATCCCAAATTGTAGAGCTGCCATTGGGACAGGAAAACGCTCTCCACCTGCCCAGGTGTCATTCCAGAGACTTGAGGACCCAACTTCAGAATGGCTCCCAGATCAAATTCCAGCTCAAAGATGGTTCAGTCCTGAGAAACCCCCTCACCAGAACAGCTCTGGGTTCAGGGGGGGGGGTCTGCCTGAGCCCCTCCAAGCTCCCACGCAGCTGTGATGAAGAGCAGGGCTCTGGCGACATCCTGTGGCCAGAATCATGCCATGCAGGCAACGTGGCCGTTGGTCAGTCTCCTTGCACAAGACTAAGCCACGTTTCTCCTCTGCTTTCCTTCCCCAACTTGTTTGCCCCATCAGAGTTCCTGGCCTTTGGGAAAAGCCGTAGCTTGCCGAGTTATTTCATAACTTGACTTGGCTTCATCAGTTATCCCTTTGGGTCGCAGAAGATTCTCCCTTGGCAGGGGGACCTGTTACAAGATGGCCCTTAAAAAAGCAAGCCAGGAAAAAATGCAACTTGTTTGAGCTGGGATGCTAGAGAGGGCCTCTGCATAGACCTTGGACGACAAAGGTGACCGATAAGCAAGTACTGGAGCACATAACCCCAGGCGTGTCACTAGAAGGCAAAACCACAAAGTGGTCTCACTTAATTTGGCCACCCTGTCATCTGGGGGAATTCACTAAAAGGAAACCAGGCCGCCAAAGAACCCAGCGGCTGGACACCATCAAAGCTGACACCAGCCAGAGCACAGAACAACGGAAAGAAGTCGTGCAAGATCAGAAGATGTGGAGAGACCTGGCCCGTAGAATCGCCGAGAATCAGACACGACTGAATGGATAAACGTGATCATCATCCCACGTGGGGGAGAAGATCTGCCCAACCTGGCTGACCTTGTTCATCCAGCCCCAGGATTCGAATCCACTGACCAAGGGCCCTAACTTTCCTCCCCCCCCCCAAGTGTCCATGCAAACACCAGTCCGAGACCCAGATTTAATGAACATTTATTTATGTACAGGCTTATACACATAGTTCCCAAGCAGAGGGTTTCCCCCTCTGCCCTTCAGTGCTGTCTTGTCTGCATTTCATTTACAGTCCACATCAATTCTACACAACCCACCGGACAACAACGGGGAAAGGGAAGGAAGAAAGGAAGGAAGGAAGGAAGGCAGCCTCTTCCAGTTCGCCCAATTCTGCCCAGGGACCCCTAGATCAGGCAAGTTTGCCTGCTGCCCCCCACCCCCTCAGCAGGGAGGGTCCCCAGCCCTCCGGAGGAAAAGCTGCTGGCCACTCGCTGGCAGGATGCCCAAGAACTTTCAGGATGGCACGCTTGGGACAACAGCAAGTGCCAATATCAAATGCTAGGGAAAGGGGCTGGCCAAGGACCCCAAGGGGGTTTCTGATAGGCTAGGAGGCTACAGCAGCTGCCCCACACCTTAGAACGCCCCACATAATCTATCTAGAGATGTGGAAGACAAGACGGGGTATCGTTCCCTGCTAGGATCTCTCCCATCCCACTTCTTCTGCAAAGAGGAACCCCGAAAAGCCTCTGCCCCTTCCAAGCTTCCATGGGGATGGGGGAAGAGGAATGCACGACCTTTCACCTCCCTGAAAAGTGGGGGGGTCCTTGCTTTAGGAAAATAGGGCAGCCAACCACTACAGCAGGGTTTGCTCTACACCATGATTTAGCTCCGTATCTGTTTCTCAAATGGCCAGACCGGCAAAGGTCTCAGAGCCTGCAGAGTGTAAATCTGCACCCCGCTCCCAACTATGAAAGATCTGCTACTCTTTTGTTTTGGGGGCCAATGGGAGAGTTCCTTCCCAGAAAGACAGGGGTTAGCAGCTCACTTGCTCTCCCCCTCCTCAATTTTATGCCAGAAGGGCCTGGACAAGTGACACGGGGCCCAGGGCCAACTGAGGAGGGGATGCCAGGAACCAAAAGGGAATGAAAGGGGGAGACAGAAAAAAATAGCTGGATGCAGGCAGCCTCCTCTCTCTCCAAAAAAGGAGGCTGCACCATTAGATGATTTCAGTTTTGTTTTTAGTAGGTGTTTCAGAAAAGAATTGAAATTAAACGTATTTTGGACACTCGTACGAAATGCCCAGTGATTCTACAAATGAAATCTTGATGGCTGTCCCTCATCTTCAACATCAGAACCCCCAATTCTCCGAGGGGCCCCTTGTACTCAGGACTTTGTCTCTAAGCAATAGCAATAGCACTTAGACTTATATACCGCTTCATAGTGCTTTACAGCCCTCTCTAAGCAGTTTAACAGAGTTCAGCATATTGCCCCCAACAATCTGGATCCTCATTTTACCCACCTCGGAAGGATGGAAGGCTGAGTCAACCTTGAGCCGGTGAGATTTGAACAGCTGAACTGCTGAATTAGCAATCAGCTGAAGGTTGCAGTGCTGCTTTTAACCACTGCGCCACCTCGGCTCCATTTTGGTCCCTTGGCTTTGCCCTCTGATCTTGGGCCCTGGCTTCCTGGACATGGGGGGGGGGGAGGATGGGGGGTGTCAGGCACGCTGAGAAAGATCTGCTTCCCCAATGAAGTCTTGGCCCACAGCAAGGGGAAACATGCACGTGCTTGATCTGAAACCCAGATTCTACAACCTGAAAGGGCTGTCCGAAATGTTTCTTGGGTCCCTGCGGTAGCAGTTGCTTGACAGCAAAATCACCACTATGGGGATGGGTGGGAGGAAGTAACAAAGAAACTGAAAAAAGAAGATGGAGCAATGAGGGCCTCTGACTCTTCCTGCAAATGAGCTGTGTTGAGCTTTGGAGGAATGGGTCCTCCAAGTGGCATTCCAGTCTTGCAGCTCCTTACCTGCAGCTCACACCTGCTGTTCAGATCCTACCTCAGCCAACCCTGAACAACGCGGCCTTGAGAACAGGGAGAGGGGGCACCCTAGTGTGCCAGGCTGAAGAAAGTAGTCCCCGGGGACACATACTGGGCCTCTGGGCTTCAGTGGAAGCAGGGTCCCTGCAGCACCCTCAATCTTCCTCTCCCCCCTTCTCAGGCTCTGCTACGGAAGAGCCTCCTCCAAGGCTGCTCTTCATGCAAACCCAAACCTTCCCTGGTTCCAGATCGAGGGGCAGAGAGCACATTGGGTGGCAGCAATCCCCTTGGCTGCCATGACTGGCAAGAGGCCTGCACTCCCAAGAAGGCCAACGCTGCTCGGGCACAAGGACAGGCAGGGCTGGTGTGCTACTTGATGTGTTCGGCTGCGTGCGATGAGCAGTAGTACTTCTTGTGGGCAATGAAGGTGGACAGGCTGCTGAACTTGATGTTGCAAAGGCGGCAATAGCGGTGGCTGCCGTTGGCCACAGGGGTGGGCGGCCCTTTGCCACAAGGGGTCTGCGCACCTTTGTCCGTATACCCAGGAGGGGGGGCGCTGGGGAGGGCCTCAGGCAGGGGTGAGAGGGGCAAGGGGACGGAGGGGGAGAGGGGCTGGGGAGAAGCCGTGGGTCGAGGGCTCCCATTGGACAGCGGAGGGACGGGCGCCTCTTTGCCATTGAAGCTGTCCTTGGGCAGTCTGGGGGCCGGCTGTGGCGGGGAGGTGGCTGGCAGTGAGGGAAGCGGGCTGCCATCAGCTAGCGTCCGGGTGGCCTCTATCAACGTGGACCCTGCTGCTGTTTTGGTCACAAACAGTCCGTGAGTATTTCGGAAGTGCTCTACCAAGTCTCCCTTCACGGTGCCATTGATGGGGCAGTAAGGGCACATGGCCAGGGGCACCTTGGCACCCGCGAGGTGCTGAGCTTTGCCCTCCAGGTAGCGCTGCTGCTGCTGGAGTGGCTCTACGGCAGGGAAGCCGGCTGGTGCAGCCACCGGGCTCAAGGAAGGCACCACCTTCTCCACCTTGATTGATACCCCTTCGGGTTCCTCAGCCTGACCCTCCGGGCTGTCTTGGGCCTTCCGAGGTGCTGGGGCAGCCCCCTTGATCTTCTGCAGCTGCTCCATGGTGCTGGTCTGCAAGGGCGTGGCCGGGCAATAGTACTTCTTATGGGCCAGGTAGCTGTCGAGGGTGTGGAAGCTGATCCGGCAGGCCGTGCACTCGTGGTAGTCCGCCAGGGGAAGGAGGGAGGCAGGGAGCACCCGGCTCCCGCTGCTCAGGCGGGGCTTCTTGCTGAGGTCGATGGGGCCCTCGGCATCTGGGCTCGAGCTGGGAGACGGGGTGGCCTTGACCACCGAAATGAGAGCAGGCACCACAGGAGGCGCCTCAGGGCGCGGGACCTCTGGGGCAGCCCCCAATTGGCTGCTGGCGTTGTGGATCTCATACAGCTTGCGGCGTTTGCGAGTGCGGATCGGCTGGGGGAGGAAGGGCAGCTTGCCAGCCGCACTGCTCCGGCGCAGGGGAGGGTCATGGCGGGAGGCGCAGTAGTAGCGCTTGTGCACCATGTAGGTCTCATGGCGGCTGAAACGGATGTTGCAGGCTTCGCAGACGGTCCGGTTGGGGTCATCCTCTGGTTCCTCCACAGAGCTGGCCCCTGGGCTCGGGCTCCCCTCGCTGATGCGCCCAGTTCCATCCGTCTCAGGGGAGGGGCTGGCTTTGGCTGCGCCTTCCTCCACTTTGACCTCTTGCTTGATCTCTAGGGCGGGAGGGGTGGCATTTCCCTCCGGTTCCCCCTCGTGGGCTGCACTGCTCTCTCCGGGCGACAGACGTGGCCCGGCAGTGGTTGGGCCTTTGGGCGCAGTGGCAGGAGCCGTCTTGGCTTTGCGCAGGACAGAGGGGCTCTCCTCACCCAGGCGGCGGCTGGAGCAATAAAGACGCTTGTGGACGTAATAGTTGTTGATGTTGTTGAACGTGATCTCGCACTCAAAGCAGGTTGCGCCCTTGGGTACGGGGGTGCCTGGGAAGAGGGCGGGCGGCACCCCACCGTGGCCTTGCTTCAGGCGGCTGTGAACCAGCTCTGACATCTTGGCCAAGATCTCGGACGCCTGGGGCAACACGGAGGCTTCATGGCCAAACAGGTACTGGGGCAGAAAGACGGTGCCTCCGGAGGTGCTGGCGCCAAGCTCGCTGGGCACCGGGCTGGATCCCGGCGTGGGGCTGGTGATCTCCGACTTCACCTTCACAGAGTGCAGGCTGTGGGGCGAGGGCACCCTGGAGGACGCATCCATCTCAGCCTCGGGTTCAGGAGCTGCCTCTTCTTGGGGGGCTCCTTGAGGGTCTTCCTCCTCATCTAAAGGCTCTTCCTTGATTTGCACGGGTGGGGCCCCATCAAGCCAGCTGGCAGCGGGACTCTTTTCTTGGGGGGGAGAGCCATTTCCCGCGTCCTCTGCGGGGGACCCCCTCGCGTCTTGTAAAGGGGATTTGGCGGGGGTCTCTGGTGGGCTCTGCTGGACAGCTTTGAGCTCTGAGTTGGGCAGAGCTGTCGCTGCGGGGCTATGCAAGACCACGTGCTGCTGGAGGCTGGTCAAGCAATTGGCCACGTAGCCACAGAAGCTGCACTTGAACGCAGAGGAGGAACCTGGAGAACTCAAGCCTGCAGAAGGGAAGATAAACAGAAGGTTGAGCCTTTATGGGAAAGCACATGGAGAGGCTGAGCACAAGTGTCGGTAACTGGGCTTCTATGTCACCATCATTTACCGATTGCATAAAACAGTTGACCAGCCTTGCACAAATCAAGCAAACGTCACCTGGCTTAGCATCTTTTGGGAACCCAATGATCTTCTTGCTCTCCAAGCTCATATCCATCAGGATGAATCCAGAGGAAGCCATCTCTCATGGCTAATTACTATTATTATTAACTTGACTGGGCAACCTGATCAATTGCTTCCAATACCAATCCACTTATGGACACTTGCTAGAATTCTCCAGCCAGTTCACTCCCTACCTGTTGTTAATTTTAAAAAATGCAATTTTATGAAACAGGTTCTTCAGAACTCTACCAGCCCTGGTTGGACCTCAATCTCTATCAATGATGAAACCAGGTAGTTTGGGGAATGAAACGTCTGTAGGAAAACCCCCAAGCATCACCAGGGACCCCTCATTTCAACCCTGAACTACAAATATTCTCCTCCATTGGCAGGCTATCTCTGGAACCCCCTCACTTACCCGGAACCATTGGCTTAGTGGTGGAAGCAGGGATGGTGGGGCCTGGGGAATAGACCTCTCCTTTGGAGCCAGGCTGGCAGATCATGTGATTGGTGACCAGGTGGCTGTAGAGGATGTCCCGAGTGGTGGAGATGAAGCCACAGCTGTGGCAGACACCTGGAAGCACAGGAAACGGCCTGATTCTTGGTCCGTATAGCATAGAACTACCTACTTGGGCTGCCAGCAGCTCTCTTGTCGATGGGAGGGCACTAGCTAGTGAATCTGAGGACATCTGCATGCAAAGCTGGTGGTCCACCAGTAGCCTAGATTCCAGTTACATGAGGGGTTACTGATACTGGTGGAGACCAAGTGTACAGTGGATAGGATGAAGCAGCTTATATGCACAAAGGTTACTTAGAAGCGTAGTAAATGAACTTATTACAATCGTTTAGGGTCTATCCATCTAATCTAAAATTATAGAGTAGATGGGACTTTCCAGAGTTTCAAGCCAAACTCTTCTATCTGCAGATGCTGAACTTAGGACCTTCTGCAAGTCGAGCAAAGGCTCAGCCACTCAGATCTGGCATCTCCAAGAGGCATCTAACAGTGGCCAACTCTCTTCTCCCTCCTACCATAAGACCACCCTGTTTTTCAGAGCTTTCTGCCGCCAACATATTCTGTCCAATTAGAGAAGCCCAGGACTTTCTCCAAGTCCACAACCAGTTAACCTCAACCATGAGAGGGCTCAACAGGGAACTCTCGGGAGTAGGACCCTGGGCAGAACACAAGCTTCCACCGCCAGCAATGGAGCCTTCCTTTGGCCTTGCACAAGGGTTAGTGAACCAGGAAGAGTAATATGTCCACAGCTAATGGGTATCTGAGAAGGATTCGTTCCATGCCGTACTTCCAGCCCCGAGTCCAACTTACCATTCAAGGTATCTGTATGCACTTTGAGATGTCGCTCACAATTTGCTTTTGTTGTAAAGGCAGACAGACAGATGAGGCAGACAAATGGCCTTTCTCCTGAAAAAGAAGCCAGATGTGAATTGCAGGACTTGGACAAAAATGGTGCTATCTCCTTGCCCCAAAATGGCAGAGCTGACCCCCAGTTTTCTGCATGGCTCTGCAACATGACGGAGAAGTTAAAGTACAGCCGCTGATGGTGCACCTTAAAAAATCAGTTGGACTTTGGCAGGGCTGCAGGAGATCCCCATGGCTGAGATCTTACTGCCAGCGATTAGACTTTATATTAGAGAATAACCCCACACCCGTATCCAGACTTCCTCTCAGACTACGAACGTGTGTAGGATTGAGACCTTTGAAAGCTGGGGTGAGCTTGAGCCTGTGCCTCCAGCCTCTGTGCCTGAATTGGGGGCCCTTCTACCTGAACCTCCCCCAGCTCAGCCCCCCGGGGCCCTTCTGCCCCTTCCCACCCAACCCGGGTCCTCCCGGGAATGGCACAGTTCTTACCACTATGGCTGCGCATGTGGATCTCCAGGGAGCTGGCACTGGGGCAGCTCTTCTGGCACTGGGGAAAGGGGCAGATGCGCTCGTTGGGGTAGGCATCCTTGGGCTTTTCGTCCAGGGTGGGGGAGGTGGCGTTCTGGCGGCTGGCACAGTAGTACATCAGATGAGCCTGCAGGTTCCGCTCACTCCGGTACCAGATGCCACAATCCTTGCAGGGAAAGACGTCCTCTGGAAGGCAGAAGAGAATCAGAGGAGGAGGAAGACAGCCTCGTTTGCAGACGGAGAACCATCAAAGGAGGTGGATTTAGGGCAGGAGAGCGACCCGTCAAACCTTTGCTGATCAGAGATCCTCCATCAGACCAGCCCTCATGAAGCCCAGCCAGAAAGCTCAGGGGCTGCTCTGAGCCATCATTAGTTTTTAGTCTGGTCCAAAAAGATGGGATTATTACAGGAATAAACTGGTGGCTTCTTTGTCTGCTACCTTCCTCTAGATTTCCATTTCTACAGGCTGTCCTCGATTTATAATCATTCGTTTAGCAAGCATTTGAACTTACAACAGGACTGGAAAGAGACTTACAACCGGTCCTTGCACTTACAACCATTGTAACATCCCCGGGGTCTTGTGATCAAAATTCGGGTGCTTGGCAACTGGAACCTCTTTACCATGGTTGTAGCCCCCGGGGGTTGTGTGATCACCACCTGTGACCTTCACAGCCGGCTTCTGACAAGCAAAGTCAATGGGGGGAGCCGCATTCCCTAACGACTATGGGATTCACCTGACAACCACGACAAAAGAAGGTTGTAAAACTGGGCACAGCTCGCTGAACAACCGTGTTTCTTAACAACGGAAATTCTGGTTCTAATTGTAGCCGTAAGTCAAGGACTACCTGTAATGGTCTGATTATATGCCATGAAGCCGTGGTCTACTCTTAATGACCTCATCCGGCACTACACCTTCCTGATGCTCTTTCATCCTCCCTCCCAGGAAGACCCCACCAGGCCCAAGGAGGCAGTCCAGCCAGACCTGGGGAAGGGGCTGTCCCGAGTGTGCCCACGATGGGCAGGACGGAATAGAAGCTCAGAAGGGTGTTTGAAGAGGAGTCAGCTAATGGTAAGAGGACCCACAAGGCTGGGACCGACAGTCTACTCCAGCAGAAGAGCAGCTGCCAGGCGCATGGACTTCAACTCCCAGAATCCCCAGGAGTTGGCATCCATGGCTCTAGCAGGGATGGCTGCAGGAAGGCCTTAACTCATCACTTACTGTTGACAACTGCCGTGGCTAAGATGGCCGCCATCCCCGCTTGCTGGGGAAGCAGCTGGATTTCGGAAGGCAGAGTGACAGGGGGAGCGGACTCCCCACCCTCGATCTTCCCAGCGTGATTGGGGATCCCCATCGGCTCAGCCATGACAAACGCCTTCAGCGCATCTCCTTCGGAAAGAGGCTTGGTGGTTTTACACCAAATGGAGTCATCTGGAAATGGAGGAGGAGAAAAAAATAACACAATTATGGGAGCCACCAGTTTTCAGAAGCAGCGACGTCCAGCCTCAGTTCTTGTTTGCTCTGTGAAAAGGCCAATATTTTGCCCAGAGAGGCAATGTCTTTCCGTTGGGACCTAAAAGTCTCCCAAGCAGGCTTGAGAAAAATCACCCTCCCTGGACTTTACTCCTGGTTGTAAAATGGGAGCTGTCTCACAGGGCTACCCCAAGGCCAAAACTCTAGGAGGTGCATGGAGAAAGAGAAGCCATAAAATAAATGTTATGCAGTGGAATGTGAATTGATTTCCAAACTGAATTCTGCAACAACTTCGATGAACAGCAGAATGATCTGAAAAATATAGTAACCGCCAGATTGTCCAACAGTATGGATAAAGAGGGGAATAAAAGGTATATCTAAAATATGAAATGCGCATTTTTATACTGTATTCATATCTACATCTCTCTCTCACACACGCATTGTGTAGAGAGATCATTATTTATTAAACGTATAAAAAGTGGCTTCTGCCTTCTTGGGATGATGTGCAATTATTACACATTCTCGTATTGCCAGATTTCCTGAGAAACTCTCAAACAAGCTGATCAAAAATTATACAGCCAAAACGTAAGGTGAAGTTGCTTAGCCACTGAGATTTATTTATTTATTTATTTAAATGGATTTCTATGCCGCCCAACTCCCAGGAGATGCTTGGTGTCTCTGAGGATTCAAATTCAATTGACTAATTGAGCCAAGAGCTCTAACGGGCAGGCAGGAGCATCACGGTCCTTTTTAGCTGCGGTTTCAAAACGCCAGTTTGATCTTTCTGAAACTTTGTGCAGACTATTCTGTGCAATGCACACAGCCACAGAAAGGTGGCAGTGTTGGACCACACATTCACAAAAAAATGGCACAATGTTCCATTTGTGCTCTCCCCATCACTTCCGGCTCTCTCCCCATCACTTAGCACGCCTGACCTGTCCACTCTGAAGCCCTTGCGGGTATCCCAGGGGTGAAATTCAAAATGTTTCCCTACTGCTTATGTGGTCGTGGCAGGGAAAGGATACTGCAAAATCTCCATTCCCACCCCTCTCTGGGGCCAGCCAGAGGTGGTATTTGCCAGTTTTCCGAACTACTCAAAATTTCCGCTATCGATTCTCCAGAACCTGTCAGAACCTGCTGAATTTCACCCCTGCCGCGTATCCCTTCCTTGGGCTCGGCAATCAGCACATATTTACAATGGTTGAAGTGACCCCCGAAAGTCATAAAATTGGCTGTGACTCACATAATTTAACCACCACCTTGTTTAGCAATGGAACTACTGATAGCTGTAAGATAAGGACTATATACGTATATGGTTAACAGCAGACATCAGGTGTGTGCTGAGAGGAGATTTGGGAGAATTAGCTGCTGAAAAGAAGGAAATTGTACTTCTCCTTCGAAGGGGTCTGTTTAGCATCCTTGCCTGTACTGCAATGAGCCCCTCTCTCTTCCCCCTCCCCACTAGCTGCTCAAGTGCCGACCTTTCTTGTAGATCACCGAATTGGCATCCCCTTCGCCAGGAACCAAGGAAAGCTTGGCCAGCCAGCACGTGTCATCCTGCAGAATCAGGGTCACGGGTGGGTTCAGCTGAGAAGAGAAAAGAAGTGGGTTGAACGTGCCAGTCACTCTCCCTTCCGGCAAAACAGCTTCCACTCTGAACTCCAGCAAAAACGAAACCTGCCACCATTGGAAGAGCAACTTGCGCTGGGCAGTCTCAAACTCTGCCCCATGCATTTCAAACCAGAAGGCAGTTCGTGGCAGAAGCTCCAGGAGATACTCAAATTTTACAGACAAATGCACCGCAATGGCAGGATGGGAATTCTGCCCAGGTTCATCTTCTCAACTGGTGCCCCTTCCCATTTCAAGAGCTGGCCTGGTTCCACCCTTAGGGAGCCAGAACGGGGACAGCCTTGGACCAGTGGGTGATAATGGAGCTGCCTGCATGCCGCCTCCCATCCAAACAGGCAGAGATACGAACTGACTCAAGCAATCAATGCTGGGGGGGGGGTGTTGGGCTACATGGACACGTGTCTCCTGTGTCCGTCCAGGTCAGTGGGTGGCTTCCTTCCTCGCTCCAGTGGTGACGTGATCCACGTGGCCACGGAGCGAAGCCTGGAGCTCACTTCCCTTCCGGACGGCTGCTCAGCAGGGCCACGGCAGCCCTGAGGAGTCAGGGGGCCTCCGCCCAAGGACAGCCCCCCTCCCTTGTGGAAAGTGACCTGGCGGCCACTGCGGCCCCAGAACGAACACAACAAGCTTGTTATTTCCTCTTCTTCATCACCCGCAGGCCAAACCGTGCCGGTCGGGGAGGAAGCAGCCACTTCACCCCTAACCCCGGTGGTGTGCAGGGAGGAAAAGAGATTAGAGGGGGGGAGGAGGAGGAGGAGGAGAGGCCGGATTGCTGGAGTGGGGGGCAGTCAGCCAAGCTGAGCCCCACTTTAGCAAGACAAAAGGAAGTGCTGTGACTCTCTGACCAGGCACAGAGCCCGGGCGGGGGGGCGGCGGCACTGCTGATGCAGCCCCAGATGTTCAGCAGTGATGGGAAGGGATGGGCAGCTGTGGACACTGAAGCCACCTTGCTTGAGCCCCCAGGACCCCCATAGAAGGATTGGAAAGTTTCTGGAGAACAAGATGGTCTAAGCATCGGTCCCGAATTTTCTCTCGTTGAATTCCCACCCATCCCCAACCCGAGTTTGGTTTTTGCAGCGGAAGAGACAATTGGAATGTTCTGCCCAGGGAGGGGAACCCACAGACTGTTTTTTTGGGGGGGGGTGCAGAGAACTGGAAGATGAGCTTATGATCCCAACCTAAGAGATAGATGGGAATCAAAAGCAGAGAATAAACAGCCGACAGCCCCCACGGCCATCCAGGCTCCCTCCGGTGTTGCTTCCAAGACAGAGAAAGATTCAGAGGGGTCGTGGATGAGCCCCCTACTCACCCCAAGAGACTCCCCTGTGCAATGGACCCCCTCAAGGGACACAGCCCCTTGGAATCCTGCACTTTCATCCCCCACAACAAATAACCAGGTGTGTCTGGTTCCAGCGACCTCCCTATCAAAACAAAATGTACCTTTTTGCCAAATTCCAGCGAAAGCCAGCGGTTTCTCAGCACACTGCAATTTCCTCCCTGGGTATTAATGTGGTTTGCAGCTTACGGACCCACCCTATGCGCCCTGGGGCTCAGACCCAAGTGGCAGATCTTGTTTTGCTTCCCACCCCCACCCCTCTGTGGGCCAAGAAGACCCCCCTGGAGACCCTCCACCCAGGCAGCAGCCAGCATTCACCCCTTCTCTGAAATTTGGAGGGGTCTTCCCCTCTATTTCAAGGCCCTGTTTGAACGAACGTGGCAAATCAAGATGCCAATCAGAGAAAAATATTCTGTTCCTTCGAATGCGAGAGACATGGGCTCTTCTAGCAAGGGGCCAAAGAAAAAACGCCACTTTTCTCCTTGGCAGTCAGGGGAGAGGTGAACTGCTGCTGAATATGGAGGTTCGAATTTGCACTTCCTCCAAATACCATGTTTCCCCCAAAATAAGACATCCCCTGATAATAAGCCCAATCGGGCTTTTGAGTGCATGACATTAAGGCCAAGCGCTTATTTCAGGGTTCAAAAAAATATAAGACAGGGTCTTATTTTGGGGGAAACACGGTAGCGGCTGAAGAAAAAATGGTCCAGCACATGAGGCCAAGCAGGACTTTGGAGGAAAAGACAGCGTGGCGTTTGTATAGCTGCATGCGCCCCCTTTGACGGAGAAAGCCAGAGGGGAGGAAGAGGAGGATCTGGGGAAGGTCCTGGGCTGTTTCCCCCTTGCCGTCTGCCCCATTTCGCTCCCGCTCAGCCCTCGCGCCTCCCTGCGCTGCTAATGAATATTAATGAGAAGGAAGGAGGGCGAGGGGGAAAAATTAATCTGCCTGATCCTTCAATGGCTGCAGCAGTAACGATATAAAATCTAATTATCCGTCCCAATATTTCTAAACCCTCCACTCAGACTGACAGTCTTGGTCGGTTTAAGGCTTATCGGTCCAAGGAGCAGAGTGCTCAAGGCTTGATAATAACACACACGTGCAAGCTCCTCTCTCTCTTTTTTTCTTGCACACACGCGCACACACACACAGAGAGCAAAGACACACACTTTTGCTGATGGTACAAAAAGAACAGCCTTCCTACGATGTCTGTGCCTGTGATTGCACGTGCCCAAAAACGGGAGCCACCAGAAGGAAGGAAGGGGCAGCGCTGCCACGTGGGTGGAATGGAGTAGTGGGGGGCACAAGTGGGAGATCAGCTGATTCAGCACTTGGGTTCTTCTCCCCCTCACCCCCCATCTGTGCCCAGCTCCCTCAGTGCCACATCTGGCTTCGTAGAGACCTTGTGGGTGTGGAACGGATGCCGGCTCCACACAGGATCCCATTTTGGCCTGCAATCCTGTTGCGCATGAGAGACACAGACTGACAACCCAGCTGTGGCTTCTCTTCTGGCCATTTCCCACTCTGCAGGAAGTGGGCCCGGGGCAGCACTGCGATGCTGAGAACTCTCCTTGTTTCCCCCTCTAACAAAGAGGTCAGTGTCTTGAATCTGCAGTGGGCCCGATAACCATCGGAAACTCTATCTGAGTAACATCCGCCAGGGATACTTTATCCGGACCCCTCACTAAACAAGGGAGAGGAGGAGCAGAGCCCACCACCCTGGTTAATCGTTAAGCTTCCCCATGATTCGCTCTCCCAGCAGGAAGGGGGCACGGAGAAAGCAGCGTCCCTCTGGCCCAGGCATTTCCATCCTGCAGAGGGTGGTTGAATCACGCTGGAATCAGGCGGGAGACTCCCTAAGACAGGGGTCTCCAACCTTGGCAACTTTAAGACATGTGGGCTTCAACTCCCAGAATTCCTCAGCCAGCTTTTCTGGGAGCTGAAGTCCACGAGTCTTAAAGTTGCCAAGGTTGGAGACCCCTGCCCTAAGAGGTGGTGAGTTTTCAGTACAGACTACAAGAACCGGTGTCTCGATGCCCACTTGTCTTCCTCCCATTTTGCTCCCATCCAGGAGCAGCTATAATCTGATCCAGTGCTCCGAATCCCCAAAACCGCCAACCAGATGTTCGTGGAAGCACCACCCAAGTCCGGCCCACTGGCCAGCCGGAGGTATTTGGGGCGCAAGGAAGAGGACTTTCACAGAATGACTCTGGAGCATCCCTTTAGATCAGGGTTTCTCAGCCTCGGTAGCTTTTCTGAGAGGCAAGGCCTTCTCCACCCAGCTGGGGAACTCTGGAAGTGGAAGTCCACTCGTCTTAAAATGGCTGAGGTTTAGAAATATTGCTTCGGACCCCCAAATCTTTTACAGGCAGGGCCTCCAAAGCAGAATCCTGCTCTCAATGTGGTGTTTTATCTTCTGCTTCAATATTCTCATGGGGAGGGAAGCCCACCACCTCCTGTGGCCACTTGGTTTGCAGCTGCATAACTCTCACTTCCTAGGTGGTTTTTCCTCATGTTCTGTTCAAACCCATTTCTTCTCAGTTCACACTCACTAGAAGCAGTCCTGGAGCAGCAGAGAACCAGTCTATTCGGTCTTCTGAATGGCAGCCTTGCAATTGTTTGATGATGAGGATGAGGATGATATCACTTCATGGATCTTCTCTAGAGGAAGCACCGTCCAATTTTTCAACTCTACCTACCACTCAGGTTGCTTCACCTCTGACCCTTAAGGTCAAAGCCACACTTCCTCCTCCACCTTACACCAAAATCTTCACTTTTGGCACTGTTAAATGTATTGGCTCTGCTCAGTTTCACCATCCTTATTCGTCTCTGTCTATTCAAGAACTCTGCTCCACCAGCTTACCACCTCTCCCAGCTTCCTTCTTATTTATTTATTTATTAAATTTATATTGCCGCCTATTAACCCATGGCGACTCAAGGCGGCTTACAGAATATAAAAAACCACATTTAAAAACAGTAAAACTACTAAAAAAAATCAAATAAATTAATGCAATAAAATCACCCCCGCCCCCCCGCCCCAGCAGATCACATGAGCCATTTAATGGGCTCCATCCCGCTCTGGGTTCCCCTGGCCCGCTGGCAGAACCAGGTCTTCAGCGCCTTCCGGAAGAGAATTAGAGTGGGGGCCGTTCTAATCTCTGGGGGAATGATGTTCAAGAGAGAGGGAGCCACCATGGAGAAGGCCCTTCTTCTGGGTCCCACCAGTTGTATCTCCCTCGGGGATGGGACCTCCAACATTCCCTGCCTCCCCGCTCTGATGGGTCGGGTAGATGTGCAAGAAACGGTCCCTCAGATCACCTAGTCTCAAGCCATGAAGGGCTTTAAAGGTGACAACCAGCACCTTGAATTGCACCCGGAATTCTTCCTTCTTCCTTCTTTGGACAACTTTTTTTCTCTACAAGACGCTCATTCAACTGGAGTTAATGGAGGACCTCCCTATAAATCAACCTCCCATGAACAAAGGCCCACCAACCACTCATCTTCTGCTTCGAAGGATCTTCCCAACCAAGGAAATGGATCTCTCTTGCCAAAGCAGGATGAGATGGGGACAAAAGGTGGTTCCTCCACTCCCAGTTTGAGAGATGCTCCATAAGATTAGATACCTGCTAGGCATCCGAGGAGGGGCCAGTAGTGACAGTCCCCAAGGACCCACATTCCGTTCTGGGCCGCTCCATTCCCAGGACATTCAGGGGGAGAGAACTGGAAACCCCTCCTGAAGGTTGAGGCGTCCAGAGAGCCAAAAATGGCAAAAGGCTGAGGGGCAGGAGGGTCTTCCTCCCCCCTCCCCCAGGAGTGACAATGCCAAGGAAAAGAGAGGGCTGGGGATTGTCAGCGTAGCTGGATAAGGGAAGCTGCTGAAACAGGAGCAAAAATATTTAGACAATAAATGAAGTATCAGAAGAAAGCAGCAGCCTATCTTTAAGAAATCAATCATCCTGTACTGGTTGTCTGGACAGACGGCGCCACAGAAGAGATAGCCAAACTGGCAAGATAAGGGTTAATCAAGGATTTAATTCAGCACAAAAAAAGATAAATGGGGAGCAGAGGGAGACAGAGAGGGAGAGAAAGTGGGGAGGCCCAGACGCTGAGGCCCGATACTCTTCTTCGCAAAAGCACAGGGAAAAGTTGGACCGGCTCCCAAGCCCTCGCCCTGCCCAGGCCACGATTCCCGGGATGGCGCTGGAGGGAGGAAGGGGATGCATCGCAGGCGCCCCGGTTACCTCCAAGAGACAAGCAAAGCCCCTCAACAGGCCCCTGGCCCAGAGCGAAGCCTCCTGCTTCTCTCCAGCACCCAGGCAGGTGGGGGGCCCCACCTCGCCCTGTGGTTCCCTTTCTGGATCTGGGCACTTCGATGCTCTCGGCGTTGGCTCATAAATCATGCCAGGTGGGCAGGCTTTTTGGTGGGGCACCTTTGGCGGCATTATCGCTGCATTTTGAGCTACCTTGCAGTATTTTTATTGGAGAAGGACCCCCCAAAGAAATGAAGCACCCACAAATGTCCCTTTCTTTGCCGCCCGATCTCTGACTTCTCTCCAGACTCCTGCTAGGCCTGCCGGAGACAGGAATCAAGACTGGGGGAGAGGAGAGGGGATGCTCCCTCCCGGGCCAATTCCTTGATAACAGCCATCCAGGTTAGTAGTGGCACCTCCTCGCACCCAAATATGCTGGTACCACAACTCCCCTGCACCCTGTGTATTTGGGTCCCCTCCGTTCCTGTGGTGTTTGTAATTCTACCATGACCGTTTCTCGCGTGGATTCTTCTTCTTCCTCCTCCACTAATTTAGCTGTCTTTATGTGGGGGAACCTTACCGGCTCGGTCAGTCCTGGAGAAGGAGGTTCGCTGTGGATATTTCCCGGGAACGGGCCCCAAAACACTCCACCGGGGATGCTGTGTTTGGCACACACCTTGCTCTCCGCCTGGGAGGTCAGAAGCTCCAACTCGTCTGAAAGAGAAGAAAGGGAGGGTTGGGGAAGTCTGAAGGCTCAACCAAGAGCCCGAACGGCACCCTGGATGATCCCTCCAAGGGTTTATTTGAGCTGCCCTGCTGAGGGATGCCATGCCAGACTCAGTGGGCGCTTCCAACTTGGCAAAAGGTGTTTCTGCCAGTTAATGATGCTTTGGGGACAGGTGGGGGCACTTCAACAGGGTGAAGGGTCTCTTTGCCAAGGCCAAATATTTAAAAACTGGGAGATTCGAGGTGGGAATGATTAGTAGTTCAGAAACACATGGAAAGTCAGGTGAGCTACAAGTGTTTGTGTGCCATCACTCAACCTTCCCTAGTGAATACTTCCTCATTTCCTCACTGGAAGGAGGAGGAGGAGGAGGAGGAGGAGGAAGGACTGTGGTGTTCTCTGAGCTGGGTGGTTTTCTTGCAGACATTTCATGACCCAACTAGGGAATCTCATCAGGGGTGAAGGAGAATGGGGTTTGTAAGTGGGGGGGTGAGGAGGAGGAGTTGTCCTCTGCTCGCAACAGAATACCTTACTCCACCAGACTTGAAATTTTGGGCTTAGACAACTTAGAACTACGTCGCCTTCGATCTGATCTAAATGTAGTTCATACAATTATCTGCCACAATGTCCTACCTGTCAATGAATACTTCAACCGCAACAATACACGAGTACACAATAGATTCGAACTAAATGTAAACTGCTCCAAACTCAACTGCAGAAACTGCAGAAAATACGACTTCAGCAACAGAGTGATCAATGCCTGGAATGCTCTTCCTGACTCTGTGGTTTCTTCCCCAAACCCCAAAAACTTTAACCTTAGACTGTCTACAGTTGACCTCAGCCCATTCCTAAGAGGTCTGTAAGGGGCGATTGTCCTCATTTATCTGTACTTACTTTGTTTATGTTTATGTTTATACCTACCATCTTGTACATGTTTGACAAACAAATAAATAAAAATAAAATAAAATAAATGATGGCAGGGCAAAAAAGGAAAGGAAAAGGACCCCTCCCAGCCCCTCCCAGACTATCTGTGTACCAGGCTCCACCTCCGTGCTGGTGATCTCCACATGAAGATTGTAGCATCTTGGATCTGCCCACTTGACCTGACCTGGTGCCCACCCTAAACTCACCCAATCCCCGGCTTCTGCCTAGAAATTGGCAGGTTGCTCTCTCAGCCCAACCGAAGAGCCTCAGAGTGCAAAGAGCCCAGGGACGCTCTCTGCTCTGCCTGGACACCACCCTCTTGCTGGGTTCCCCCACCCCAGACCCCCTGCTTTGGACCCCATTCCACAGGATGATCCTCTCCAGCTATGCCATAGAGCAGGAATGTCCAACCTTGGCCACTAAGACCCGTGGACTTCAACTCCCAGAACTCCCCAGCCAGCCATGACTGGGAGCTGAGGTCCACAGGTCTCAGTGGCCGAAGCTGGACACCCCTGCGTGGCTGGGGAATTCTGGGAGTTGAAGTCCACAAGTCTTAAAGTGGCCACGGTTGGAGACCCCTGCCCTAGAGGGGTTTCTTGGAGAGGGGGCAGGATAGTCCAAAGTTGCTGGCATCTCTCCCTGGGAAAGGGAGCCTCTCGGAGGCTTCATTAGGACCCTTGGCTGAGGCAGCCCGGAGCTGTAATGGCCTTGATGGTTTGATAAGCCTCTCGGTTTAATGGGGGGAGATAACATGTAAATTGGCCGGGAAGACTGGCCTAAAAATGTTTTAGCTGCACCTCCATCATGCTGCCTGCTGATAAGATGGCAGTTAAACAATACTTCAAGGCAGGCTCAGGCAAGGCCTCCCCCTCCTCATTCCACATCTGGGAAAGGAGGAAGGGGCGATTGCAACCCCCTCTTTTCTCCAAGCCCTCTGCAGGGGAAGGAGGAGGGCTGGTTGGGGGTTCAGGCTGACCTTCTGCCTGGGAAACAAATCCTTCAGATCGGAGTTCTCCTCTCCCCACATCAAAGGGGGAAGAAGAGAAGAGAAGGGAGGGAGGGAGAAGAACCCAATGCCAGGGTTTATCAGAAGGGAGGGGAGGGGTCCCACAGCTAATCGTCTTGGCCCACCTCATGGGCACTGCCACCTTTTGTGACCATCTTGGCCAGGGTGTGCCAGTCTCACCAGGACCATACTGGCTGGAGAATTATGGGAGTTGTAGTCCACCTGTCTTAAAGTGGCCATGGTTGGGAAACACTCAAGAGGTGCATCAAAATACAGTTTAAAGCCCCCAATGGGGGTGAATAGCCTGTAAAGCAAAGACCCCCACCTCAAATTCTATGGAAAAAGGGAGACAACCCAGGAGCTCCAACTTCCGGCCGGCTCCTGGGATACCCAGCAGCCCCCCTCCCTCCCTCCCTCCCTTTCTTGCTGGCTAATCAGCTTCGTTTGGGTCAGGAGACCATGGCTGGACGATAAGAGCCTCTTGCTGACACTTTCCATGTCAGAACGGAGCATCTTCTGTGTATCAATCGTCACCAGAGAAAACACTGGGCCACTGATAAAGGAGGCGACTGTTCCAGACAGAAGGGGACAAAAATAGGGCTAGCCCTTCCCTCCCTCCCTCCCTCCCTCTATCTCTGCTGGAGGGTGCAAAGGGAGAAAGGTTAGATGGATGGAAGAAAGGGAGGGAGGGAGGGAGGAGATTAGGGAAGGAAAAGGAGAGAAAGGAAGGAAGGTCAGAGGAAAGAAGAAGAATAGAAAAAGAAAGAGGGAAAGAGGGAGGGAGAGAGGGAAGGAAGGGGCACAGTGGACAGTACTGGTCTCTTGGTGATGGGCTGAGATGGATGCCAGTGGGCACCAACGTGGCTGGCTGAGAAGACCCTCAGCTTGAAGGCAAGGACTGGACATTCCTGATTCCGACCATAGGGTCTCTAGCCCAAGGCCATCCTTGCAGAGCCTGGACTGCAGACAGACCGATGGACCAAGATGGACGGACCCCACCTGAGCATTCCCCCACGTGCCACCTCCCGGATCAACTGGCCACAAGCAGGACACATCAATTAATAGTCCGGCCGGGCCTAATGGCCAAAACAATGTTGTCCATTATCGCAAGGTACAAAGTCCAATTCTCCCCCTTCGGCTGGCGGCTGTGCGCCTGCGTCTGTCTGCCCCTAATCTCGGGATCGGCGGTGCTGGCGCTCAGTTTCACCACCCGGCAGGTTAATACAATTCCGCCCTTATCTTATCTCCCCATCAGCTTCCTGGCCAAGCAACCCTCCGATTGGTTCCTGCAAGCCAGCTGGCCCAAAGTTATCAGAATAATTCTTATCTCCGGGATCATTAACCAAATTGGGCTGGTATCGGCCTGCGTGCCGGCGATAATGAAGTTACAAGTGAAATGGGGGGGGGGGGAAAGAGGGAAGATGGCGAGCAGATGCCGTCTGAGGAGGCTGGCATCCCTCGGGGGCCTCTGCAGAAGGACCTTCGCTGGGATGGGGGTGCCGCGGCTGCATTTGGAGCCCAGGGAGCTCAGAGAGGCTGGTGGAGGAGGTGGGCTCAACCCAACCCAAGCCGGGCCAGCCAGCAGTTCAGAAGCACCATGTCGTGACCCATGTTGGGTTGCTTGCAGATAGGGGGTCTCAGCCACCTCTGGAATTGGGGGCATGAAAAGGACAGGAGATACTTCTCCATCCTGTGGAATGGCACAACCTCTCGGAGCAGAGTTCCTCAACCTCGGCGGCATGGAAGACGTGTGGACTTCAACTCTTGCAGAACTGGCTGGGGAGTTCTGGGAGTTGAAGTCCACACGCTTCTTCAAGTTGCTACGCCTGAGAAACACCGTCGTCCTAGGAGAAAGGCAGAACCACGAATCCCAGAATAATAAACACCCATGTGAAGTCTGCCCTTTTGCCTACTTCCAAGCTGCTGCTCACCAGCCGACCCCAGGCATTTCATAGGAGGAGACTTGGCTCCTTCTGTGGCCTCTCTGGGCCTCCTTTGATCTCACCTACTGCCACCCCTGAGCTGGGAACCCAGCCACCCTCCAGATGGCCCTGAACTACAACTGCCAGCAGTTCCAGCCCACTTGGCCAAAGGAGACGGACGCTGGGAACACCAGCAGCCTGCAGGAGGGACCAGGTTGCCCAACCCACTCAGCTTGGCTGTTGTTAATCCAAAAAGGATCAGCTGTGAACCAATTTTGGGGATTGGATGCCATGCCAAATTTATCCGGCATATCAGGAAGGGTTTGGCAAGTGTACCAGCCAAACTTCCTCACTTGACTGGAGTCAAACAGAAAATAGCAATAGCACTTTACTTATATACCGCTTTATAGTGCTTTACAGCACTCTCTAAGCGGTTTACAGAGTTCAGCATATTGCCCCCAACAATCTGGGTCCTCATTTTACCCACCTCGGAAGGATGGAAGGCTGAGTCAACCTTGAGCCTAGTGAGATTTGAACAGCTGAACTGCTGAACTAGCAATCAGCTGAAGGTCGCAATGCTGCTTTTAACCACTGCGCTATCTCAGCTCTGAAAATCAGGTCCTCTCTTGCCTACACAAGAAACCCCCCACCCAATAAAGAAGACCACCTGCTCTTAGATTGCTTCCTGTAAACTCTACGCAAGCAGAGATGATTAGCAACCAAAACCAGCATCCAAAGAAGCTATCTCCACTGAGGTCCTCAAATCTCATTGCCCCCTTTCCCCAATGCCACCCCTTACCCGGTCCTGCCTAGGACAACTGCATCCACTCAACCTCGTCCCAGTTCATTAAGCTCAGCCAAATACTAGAGAAGAGCTCAGAAGCGTGTGAAGACTAGCCCATCATCCGGAGGTGGGTCTTCCCACTGCCATTAACATGCCACTCTGTGGAGTCCTTGGTAGTCTCTGAGCTTGGTTATTTTCTTGCAGATGTTTCATCAATGCACTGATGATGTCCCCTATTGGATAATGAAACATCTGCAAGGAAGCAATCTGGCTTAGAGAGCACCAAGGTCCCCACAATTCAATCCCGAGCTACAAAGATTCTCTTCAATTGACACAGCACTGAACCGAAACAGCCACCCTCTCTTGAAGCCATCTAAGCATTACGCAAATGGCCGTAATTGGCACAACGGGTAAGCAGAGATTCTTCTGCCTGCTGGTCAGTTTAATGAGGAGAACTCAAGTTCCAGCTAGTACCACAAAAGACGAAGGGAAACCTCAGAATGAAACCAGACAACCTCAGGGAAGCTTCCATGAATAGGGTAATTTGAACCCAGGGCTGGGGAACAATCAACAAGAGGCTGGTCAGGACTGAACCTTGGAAGGTGGGTTGTCCAGTTGGGGTGTGAATAAAGGACAAAACCCAACGTTGCCTTCCAAGACTGAATTTTGAGAAGCTGGCCTTCCTTCGGGAAGCAGCAAGCCCGATGCAGCTGGAACATTAAAGCACACACACACACCCTCACACAATCCTGACAACTCAACCAACAAAATGACGCACAATCGCCTGATAAGATGGAGGGGGTGATTGGGAGAGTTTTAAAGCTGCCTGCAACCACCGCTGCCTTCACTCTTCACCTCCCTTCACAAAAGCAAAATATCTTCAAGGGGCTCAAGAGATAATCCCAGCTTTGCCCGGGTAATCAGGGGCAATACTTGGAATAACTGAAGTCTCCCCCACCCTCACATCCGCTCTGAAAATTAGAGGAGAAGGAAAAGGAGAGGGGATGGGGAGACCCTTCCTCTTTGTTCTCCTCCCTCTGGGCAGCTTCTCTGGCTTGGAGGCCAAGGTCAACTGGTGGCCCACCAGGCAGAAGATGCTGAGCAGACCTCCCACCAGCCATGAACGGCATCTCATTCCTGGCAAATTAACCTTCAAGGGAGCAGCCCTCCGATATTCAGTCTCCAAAGCCCAATGGCCTTTTCTGAACCCAGTTAACTGTGAAGGGAGAAGTGCCCCCCACAAAGTGCCAAAGTTTAACACAAGTTCTCCCCCCTCCCCAACTCCCAGGCGGCACAAGGACAAAAAGAGCCGACTCCAGAGATCAAGATGGCCTGGCAGCCACACACGGTGCCGCCCTGAAAGGAAGCACAGTTGCGCCCTCGCATGCTTAAGTGGCGAGGTGGCCCAGCAGGGCAAAGTACGGTCTGTTTCAAGCCCCCCGCCAGCCCCTGCTCCCTTCCTCTCCGTGGGCAGAGTTTGCCCCTCACCTGGGCAACTGGGCGGCCGGTGGTCCAAGCTGCCTTCCATGGGTACCTGATTCGCCATGCGCTCCTCTCCGCTTCAAAAGGGCATCCCGGCTGACAGAGAGCAGCTGGTCTGGAGGACGGGCTTTGGAGTGGCGTACCCCAGACCCTTGGCCGCCCTCCCTCTGCTTCCGGGAAAGGGCTCTTTTCTGCAAAAACGTCAATAACCCCTCCCCCCCTCAGCCAATGTGCGTCCAAGCCCTGCAGCTGCTGTTGGGGATTTCTCTCCTGCTATCTCAACCGAGCATCGCTGGGGATTTATTGATTTTTTGACACAGTTAAGAACAGCAAATCTTTATCGCTGCAAACCCTGACCCCATTAATGGAGGAGCTCTTACCAAGCCTGTGTAGCAACCGAGGCCCGTCTCTCCGCCCCCAGCGTGTATCGGGCACCGGCTCAAACGCAGAAATTTTAGGCCAAGGGTCGATCCCAGGGAACAAAAAGCGACATCAAAGGGCCCTTGCCAAGGCTGGAGCCCAGCCCTGGTGTTTTTTCCCCTGCACGATCAAGACGATTTCAGGCCACAATTTAAAGTCGGATCTGGGGCTCCAGGTTAGGAAAAAGCATTCACGTTTTCAAACGTCCAGTTTGCAAAGGGCAGCCCTGCGCACCTGGCCGGAGACAGAACTGCCTGTCCAAGTGGTGCGACATCTGCATGCAAACACAGCCAGACTCAGTTCTCTTTTGGGGATTGGAAAAAGCTGGGGGTCAGCCGGTGCTTCTCCGAATTACCACCTGTGCGATATTGGGGTGGGGGCTACAAAGCAAGAAAACTTCTCGACGGCTAATCCGGCGTGAGTCTTCTTCCCAGCCCTACTCATGAAAGGAATTGTTATGAATGTGTCTGTGTGCTGATGCTTTTAAGGCAGTGTTTGTCAACCTCAGCAACCAACTTCCAGAGGCGTGGACATCAAGTCCTAGAATTCCCCAGCCGGGGGATTCTGGGAGTTGAAGTGCACGCCTCTGAAAGTTGGTAGCCGAGGTTGACAAACACTGCTTTAAGGCTTTGCAAAATCTGAGATTTGCTCAGCCAAAGAACTTTCAGTTCTTTTTCTGCCGAAGAGAAGAACGAAATGGGAGTGAGGAGGATTTGAGACGGGGGCTTTGCCCTCCTTCACAGCTACTCAGCCGGACCCTGCTGGTGCCAAGGTTTTCCATCAAAGAGGGAAGCAAAAAGATGCAAGCATATTGCATGGGGGCTGCCAGGAAATGGGGACGGCGGAGGGAAGGCTGTTTGCAGGATCCTGATCGTGAACCCAAAGCAAAAGGGCAGCCATCTGAAGGACTGCATTCAGACCCACCAGTCATGGGGTCCTTCGACTAGCCGGCAGGCTCTCCCACCCCCGCTTCTCCCTAAGCCAGATTCCCTCTTCCACCATGGTCGCAGAAGGTCTGAATGCTTCTGGGTCCCCACCTTCCTTTCTCCTCAACTGCTTCAAGCCTGTCCCCCAATTTTCAATCTGCTGAACCTCCAAATCTCCTGTAGGAAGCCCCACCTCCCCCCACTGATGGTTGGAGTGTCCTTCCTCGCTCTCTTTCTCCAAGCCCTGCTCAATTTCCACCTCCCCCCTACAGATCCTTTGGGAGAAATTCTCATCAGCGGACGGGCTGGACGATAGCATCATCATCGGAAGCAGGGAGATGGCCTTGGAGAGGCTGATGATATCCTGGCAACAGCGATCCTATCTCCCCTGCCAGGGTGGGGCGGTTGTGTCTTGTCCAGCGAGCAATCCTCGGGGGCTTTTTCTCCTGTTTCTATGCCACCGGCTAATCGTCCTCGCCGCTGGGCCTCTGCCTTCTCCTGTCCTTGCCCGAAGAGATCCAGGAGAAATCCAACTGGGCTTGGAGGGTTTTCCCTGGAGCCTCCATCCTGCATGGAGCAGGATTCCAGACAGCCGAGAAAGGAAGCAGAATTACAAAAAGGCTCAACCTGGGGTGGGGGTGGGGACTCAGTTCCTCCCATTTGGGTTTGCCCCATGCCACACTGGTTGGCAGAACCCTGCAAGCCAGAAAGTGGGCCAAATCAAGGTAAAGATGTGCTGGTTGGGTCTGCAATTGCCCCAGTGACGTGAACAGCTAGGCTAGACAGATGAGGCCACTCTGGAGTCTCCGTTGACTGCTGGTCCTCCATCTTTCTCTTTCAGATGGCCGGGGGGGGGGGGGGAGTTCATGCTCCCTCTAGGCACCTTGGCTGATCCATCCATGTTCTTCTCTCCAGCCAGAACCTCGCGAGAAGGCTAAGCAGAGCATGGATGGGTGGCTAACTGGGGTCTCTCACCCTGGCTGGTGCCAGCCCTTCAAGGGTACTGGGAGGCCTAAGATGGGTGGCAGTGTGCTAAACATCCCGTGCCTGGCGGATTGAGGCCACGTTATTCCCCCAGCATGCACCGGGCTCCCACCGCCTGGCTCTCTTTCTCCCTGGTAATCTAAAACAAATATGACTATCTAGCTTAAAACTCTGCTAGGAGTGATAAAGAAAAATAGCTGGAATAATTTTTCCCACCCACACATACCAATGAGAAGAGGAAGAAAGGGGTGTGCGCAGACACACACACACACACACACACACACACACACACACACACACACACACACTCTTATCCAGAGAATCATGGGCAACCCAACCCACCCCGTCCATCAGAAGGGGCCGTCCTGCTTCTCTCTGTCTCTCTCTGTCTCTGTCTCTCTCTCTCTGTGTGCTGGGCCACCTGATAATCAACCTTGAGGTTTGCATAGAAAACTTCAGGCAGAGAGAGATTACTCAGACAGGAGTCACAACAGAGATAAAAAAAGAAAGAAAGAAAGGAAAGAGAGTTTGGTGGTTGGGGGGCGGAAGAGAAAAATGGGGCAAAAATAGAAGTTGGAGAAAGAAAGAGGGAAAAAAAGAGCCCTCTTAGAGGAGATACCAACAAAGATTTTCTGGCAGGTTTGGGCTTAGCAGGATGCGGCAATTTAGCCGAAAAGGCAAAATGGAACACACACACACACAAACACAAGCTTCATCCACTGCACACCTTGTGTTGTGTGCGTATGTGCATGTGTGTGGGGGAGCCTGGAGCACCCTAAGTGTTCAGTAGTCCTTAGGAAGGCACAAGGGCTCCAGGGAAATGCCCCCCCAAAACAATCCTCTCCCTGCCTCAGTTTCCCGCCTGCCAGGGGAGGAGAGGCCCGCCTCCCAAGCGCTCGGTGGGGCAGCTGAGCAGATGGCTATCGCCTTGCCCTTTGAGATTGACGGGGCTGGAGGGGAGGGCTCTGGTGCTCAGTCCACTGATCAGTTCCATTAACTGATAAACAGGCATTTGTCACCTTTAAAAGGCGCCTCAATTAATCAGCCCAGCCAGGAGCACCTTCATTAGGTTTAGTGCAGGTGTTTCCAGGAACGGAAAAAAACAACCACCGGTTCCCATGTTTCCTGAGCAAGAGGTGTAAGGTGGGAGCCATCCCTTCAGAAACACCTGCGTTAAAAAAAACCCCAAACAAGCTATAGAAACATCCTTCCCCCCCACCAAAAAAAAACCAATCACGTCAATTTAAACCCAAAAGTTGTCTTTTTCCAAAAGACAACTGAACTTTGTTTTTTGTTTTGCGTTGAAAACGTTTCGCTTCTCATCCAAGAAGCTTCTTCAGTTCTGAAGGAAAAACCCCAAAAGAGTCTACTTGCCTTTTGGAAGAAGTACCTTTGGGACAACCATGACCTGGATGGTTGAGACATCTCTCCATAGACATGTAGATTTCAATGAAACCAATTTGCATACATGCAAAATAACTCTGTCTGTGTCCAGGAGCCTTTCCATATGACAGAACCTGGGGGCAAAATGCCCAATGGACCCAGCTGGGTGTTTTCTGAGCTCAGAAGCTAAGTAGGGCCAAATGTGGTTAATACTTGGATGGGGCCACCAGGGAATCCGAACCTGTAGACTAGGCTGGGCACCTGAAAACCATTCCAGAAAGTGGAAACTACGCAGATGCATCCGTGAGTCATCAGGAGTTGAGCTCCTCGGAAATTTGACTTTACCTGAACTGGCAGCAGGTGAAAGGTGTGCCATGAACATGAAGGAAACTTTGTCAAGAGCTTTGACAGGAGGGGGACGAGGAAGGGTGGGGTTGCCTTGGCTGAACACGCCAATGAAAGGGAAAGGGACTTAGGTCTCTCCAGCCTGCTCCTCCATCCCTCTTGCCACTCAACCAACAGGTTGGGATTGAGTCAAACGTTCCACTGATTAGAAAGCAAACTCAGGCCAGGTTACCAACCAGTACTGAGGAAGCCAGAAATGGTACACATGAGCGGGCAGGGCCAAATCAGAATAACGGAATAACAGAGTTGGAAGGGAACTTGGAGGTCTTGTAGTCAACCCCCTGCTCCAGCAGGGAACCCTATATACCACTTCAGACAAGTGGTTAACCAGGGCTGGGTTCCACTTACCTTCGCCACCAGTTCGCATTGCAATGTTTTGCTCGTGCGAATGCACATGTCCCCTCGTGCAATTCTGCTTCTGCGCATGCTCAGTAGCTATAATCAGCCCGAAGCACAGCTGAGGAGCTGATCAGCTGTGCTTCGGGCGAAGGAATAAAGGTAACTATAAACCTGGGGGCGGGTTTTTCAAGCAGCAGCAGAGGAAAAAACTTCCAAACAGTAAAAAATTCAGAAAAAATTCCCCCAAAAAAGATGGTGGCACCCACGGACTGGCACCGACCAAACCGGATCCATGACGCCATTGTGACGTCAACAGCGGGTCGCTACCAGTTTGGCTGATCTGGTCCAAACTGGGAGGAACCCACCCCTGTGGTTAACCATCAATCAACCACTACTGCTGGATGCAGGACTCCAAACATGCATGCAATCTGGCGCCGCCCAGACCCAAAAGTCCCATCAGCCTCTGGTTTTTATTCTTCCCAATGCCCAGGCAAGCAGCTGGTCCTCAAGAACCCCTTGAAATTTCTACAACAAAGTGGGGTGCTTACTGGAGCCCCCATTTGCTTTTCAGCCCTACTGGCTTGCTGGGGCCTCTCTGGGAAGATGCTGAGCAGTTCCTAGCAAAGGGAGCCTCCTTCCATCTCAGCCCCATTTGGGGAGGGGGCGAGAGGGAGCAGGAAAGCCCCCCCCCCGCTTGGGGACGACTCCAGCGGCTGAGCCGCCGACTTGAGAGATGGGGAAACAAATGCAAGAGGCTGTTTCATCTGCTGCAACGGTGCCCAAGTTAAGGATTATAAATTGGAGCTATCACAGATTTGCATATCGGAATTTTAAAGCAGCCAAGACCCTTCCAGCGAGCAAGGTCAAACAGAAGATTAAAAAGGAGGGAAGGAAAAAATAATCCCGTCGCTCTCGTTCCCCTTGACTCTCACATTGTGCTTGGCACAGCGGGCAGCGGCAGCAAAGGATCTTCCTGCCCTCCCTGCCCGTCTCTGGCCACCAGGAGGCTGGGCCACAGGTGTTGGGCTGGAGAAGGGGGGCTGATTCTACGGATTGCAGGGGGCTTCAGAATGAAAGCAGCCAACAAGGTTCTCCTGCAGCCGCTTCTGCTAACTCAGGAGAGCTTTCGGGCTGGCCGCCAATGAGCTGCTCTTTAGAGATAGACTTCTTCTGAAGGTGGAAGTTCCACAGAATTCCCCTCACCCGTAGCTACTCTGAGACCTCCCTGTCTCTTCCCTTTCAATGCTCAGATTGGTATTTCAGGTGCCTTTGATGACCTGGCTGGGTTATGTGTAATTTTATTTTTTTGGACTTGCTTTATATCCAGCTGTTTCTTTGCAGACATGAAGGAATTCACAGAGAAGACTCTCGTCCTTTCATCCTAGTAACAGCAGCCACAATATATTTGTGATTGGCCTGACAGGAGCATCTGGAGAGGAACCTGAACACAGAGCCCAACCACCATGACAAACAGGTCTGAATTGCCTGGGCCGTCCTCAGCCTCACATCATCTGTGGCACCTTTCCCAGGACAAAGGGGAGCCACAGCTGTCCCCCAAAAGTAATCTCAGGAACTTGGTGCATGCCCCCAGGAAGGAAGAAGATGCCAAGCTGGAGCTGCATCTCACCTGGAGTGGAAATTGCACGCTTGGTCCTTCAGTGCTCTCCAGATGCTGCAGAGCCACCTCCCCACAGCTGCCCTGGGCCTTGGCAAGCTGCTGAATCTGGCCCTGAGGGAGGCTCTGCTTAACTCTGCCAACTTGGGCAAGGAGAGGGAGGCTGCTAAAGAAGGAAGGGATGAGAGGAAGAAAGAGGGAGGCGGTGGAGAAGGAAGGAAGGAAGGAGAAAGACAAGGAAGGAAGGAAGGAGATGGATGGGAGGGAGGGAGGGAAGGAAGGAAGGAAGGAAGGGTGATGGAAGGAAGATCAGAGGGAGGGAGCGAAGGAAGGAAGGAAGGGTTTGCAATGGCCCAAACTTGCTAGTTTCAGGAACAAAAGCCCAACCCCCGGCTTCCCTCTCTGATCTCCGTGTCTCCAAGACTCTTTTGCCTGCCAGAGCTGACACATGGCGGATCCTGCCAGATAAAGAAGAAATTCAGGCTGCTGACAGTGTCCTCTTTTTCCTCCTTCCTTCCCTCTTTCTGCCATTCTCCTCCTGATAAGTGCGGTGCCTGCGTGGAGACTGATAGGCGGCCTATCGCGGCGGTTAGCCCAGAAAGGAAGGGCTCTATCACCTCCGCATCGCCGGACCGAGATCGACTCCCAGCCACACAGAAATTAATATCACTCCAATTACCACAGCGGAGATGGGCTGGACGGAGAGATAATAAAATCTCTTTTACATAAAGAACGCAAAGAGCCAAACGGGGTTCAGTCACGGGAATGGGGGGTGCATTTTCTAGGCCTGTTTTCAGCCTCGGGGAAGGTACAGGCCAATTAGGCAGGATGGCAGGATTTTTCCAGCAGGGAAGGATGGCGGTCTGAACATAATCAGGGTTCTCGTCTCCTACTAACTCGGGCCTTTTGGGGTCCTAGTGGAGAATTATCCCCTGCGGACTTTTTGAGCGAAGGTGGCACAATCTATGGCAGTCTTTCTCCACTGGGGCAACTTTAAGGTTTGCGTGATTCAGTTCTGCTTTTATGTGGAAACCACTTATGGACTTTTTGCTTGAGACCAAAAGACAATTACAATTACAATTGTTTCTGATGATAGAAACACTGCCTATTGCTGAATGTCAGATCAAAAGGTGAATGTATTTTGGATTTGCAACTGTATCAAAGAAAGTTGCAAGTTGCTTTCTTTTGTTTTTCCCCCTCTTCCTTTATCCCTTGCACTTTACCCCTCCCTATTTTTTTCCAATTTCTTTCTTCTTCTTTTTTTATACTTTATTCTTGGAAGAAATTTAATGAAGTAATTAATTAAAAGATGTGTGGACTTCAACTCCCAGAATTCCCCAGTCTGCAGCACATTGAGCCTCCATCACTGATTTTGCAAGCTCTTTCCATTCGTTCTCCCTTGCTTTTCCCAGGTGGCACTTGGCCCTGGGGGGAAAGTGTGGGGTTTCCCCACTGGAAATGGGCCAGATAGTTTTCACTTGTGTCCTTCTCAGTGAAGGTAAGAGTCCTAAACTGAGCATCCAATCAACAGGGAAGACTTGATAAACTGTTGGTTAAAGAAAAAACCCACGGCCAGTATTTTGGAGGCCGGGAATGCCAACTGTTGCCCCCCAGGATGCTTACAATATGGTGGGAAGGACGTCCTGGCATGGTGGGCGAAGGACCATCACTGCCAGTGATGAGCAGAGGCCGAGCAGGCTGGGCTCCCACAGGCCGAAGGTCAAGGATGGGAGAGAGCAGATAACCAAGGAGAAGGTGTGGACCTTCTGCAGATCTATTTCCGGCCAACACATCCAGGAAGAGCCAAGGATATCAGCCTGGCTGCGAACACACATTTCCCTTCCTGGACTAGGAGCCAGATGTGGGGAGGGGAATTGGAGGGGAAAGAAAAGGGGAATGCTGGCAGAAAAGCTATTCCAAAACAGCTGGGGAAAGAGTAGAGACAGGCCTTCAGGAGTCTCCACGTCATCTCCAGGTTGGGCGTGTTTCCAAACTGACCCAGGTGAAGCAGTGATGGGATCCTGCTGGTTTAACAAACGGTTTGGTGATTGTGCGCTTTGCGCGCGTGCTCTGCGTGCGCACATGCCTGACACACACTCCACGCGCATGCACAGTTTTACAAAAACGAACCTTCTGCGTTACTGCTGGGGAGTAACACAGCTGAGGCGCGGCAATCTGCTCTGCCGCGCGAATCAGCTGAGAAGATATAGGTCAGTAAAGCGCAGGGGCGGGTGGGCAGGCCCACCTGATCATCGGAGCTACCGGTTCGCTCGAACCGGTAGAATCCCATCCCTGAGTGAAGGAGGAATTCAAGAAACAAAACCCCTAAGAACAACAGATGAAGTTATCCAAGCTCTAAGAGCAGAAATCGGAGCAGAGCTGACGTTGCAGTTCCTTCTCTCTTTAGCAACTCTGGTGTTGTTGGCTTCACTGTGTACATAAGGCCTGTAAACAATTTTGGGTGAGCATAGATTTTTTTTTTAACCAGCCGTGAAAGAAGAACCACACATGGATGTGGGCACAAATGCACGCATGTTCATCCATGCAAATGATATGATTTGAGAAGTTCAAAGATGCTGTAAGGCTATTCTTGGGTTACTCGATGACCTTGGCCTAGCCCATCTTGCAAAGTTATTGTTAAGGTAAAATGGAACCCTTTTCCAAATACGCATCCCTGAGCTGCTGGGAAAAAGATGGAGGAATACTCAAGGAACTGCCTTTAACTGTGTTGGGAAGTGTTGGTGACTTGGCCCACATGATCTACTGAGTGGTGTCCAGCTATGGCTCTAGACAGAAAGAAGACATTTTCCAGCCTGGATCAATATATGTTGAGTGTCCATCCTTCAAACAAGACTAAGGGCATGTCAGGATCCTTTGGTGGACCAAGGACCACATTTGACCTTTGGATGGTTACACGAAGAGATGCTCTCCATCAAGCAGGTATCGCCAAGGACCTTTCGCATGCAAGGTGGGTGCTGTGTGATGACAGCAGCCAATGGACAAGCAGATCCCTGGTCCCTTCCACTCCCTTTGGCCTACTCTAACAGGCAGCCTTAATCTTCAGACTTGGGTTGCGCCTGGGATCTCCTGCCAGGGAGATACACGCTTTCACAAGGCACAAGAGCTACTCCGAGCCCCTTCATTTACATCCAAGCTACTGTACACATCACCCCGATCGGAGCCACTGCGTATCTCGCATATATCTGAACTTCTGTTTTTACACTTCCTTACTGGTCTGTTAACAGATGGAGACTGGCACGCCCAACCGTTTCCCCGTAGACTGTGTCAGCTTACAGTTTAAAGTCCAAACCAAACACCAGAAGCAGGATCCGGCTTTCCTACGCCTCTGCACTAGGACCTTCCATGGTAGTCACAGCTCCTGAACTTGCCTGAATTTGGAAGCTGTTTGATGTGCCCCAAGTTACAGTAGACAGATGGTCACGATCAATATGTGGGAGAAAGCAATCAGACGGGGCACTTCCTCCCCTAACTACTGTATAACTCTCCTACTACTGTATATAGCCTGTTGATTCTGACAAAGGACCCTTTCCTTCAGAGATGTTCCAAGCAAGCTAACTGAAGTTTTTAAAGATTAGTGTTGGAAGAGAATTCACATGCCAAAGCTTGGTATTCTGCAAGCTTTCACGGTTGGGCAGAACCAAGTTGGATCTGGCACACAAAGTGAAGCATTCAGCTTCTATGCTCACCGTCCTGTTCTGTCCCGAGAACCGGGCTCTTTTGAGAAAAGGAAGAGAGGAGATTTACCTGGTCCCGTCCACAGCTCGATCTCTGGCATTTGTGGCTTATCTGACTCTTCTAGATTCTCCTCTTTGGACTCGGCCTCTGAAATCAAGAGAGGAAACATCACAATCGCACTTCAAAACCCACAAAGAAGATACGATCAGTGGTTGGTTAGGGCAGGAGATTCCTGCTCAGCTGTTCGCTCAGCTGTTCGCCATAAAGGCTTAGAGGTGGGCACCGGGAAGCAAAGTCTTCAGATGTTTTCCACACAAGGCATGGGAACCACGAAGGAGGTCCACATGGGAACATCTCCCATTAGGATCCCTCCTTAGTTTTTCCACGGTTTCCTCTTATCTTTTTCTTCTTCCAGCAGGAAATAATTTAAGGAAATAGAACTAAAGGAGCTCGGATAAATAAGGCTGGTTTCCCCAAACAAGAGGCGAGGTTCCCAACCTAGATGTCACTTCCTAGAAGAGGACTGCACCGCATCAGGCGGAAGAGGGGACTGGAACCTTAGAATGGGGACCACATTTTCAAAAAAAACCCTTTATAAAGAAAAGGGAGCCATATATAACTTTTTCCCTGGCTCATCTGCTCTCCAAGTGACTTCTTCATCTAATAAAACCATCATCTATCTACTTTCACTGTGAATTGATGCAGTCCACCTCCCGAGTTAACACTCTGGTGTTGAGAAGAATTGGGCCATCTGGCGTTTAAGGACCCGCAGGAAAAAGATTGATGTGAAACTATTTATGTCTTTTTTTTTTGGTGGTGATTTTATCATTGTCCCCTGCCTGGGGTCCTTATGGAATTGGGTGGCCTTATATAAGGAATATATCCTCAGCAGATACTTGGCTTTGACTCAGGAAAGAACCTGGAGCCAAATAAACAAATAAATAAATTGCAGTGAGGGGAGACAGGCGGCTGCCAAACAAGGGAGGATTCAGAGAGAAACAGGGCGAGAAAAATCCTTGACACCCACATTGTGGCAATTTATTGTGCGAACTCAAAGCCCCCACAAGAATGAAGAGTTTTTTCTGATCACTAGGTTTTTTAAATCAGGAATGTTGCCACAGGAAAGCAAGGGGGATGGTTGGGGGAGGAAAATAAAAGACCCTGAACTCTCATGAAGCCCCTTAAGACAGAGGGGATTAAAGGACACGTGTCCAAATTTGACCCCGAATTCGGGGTTCTGGGGATCAGCATTAGTACAGCCCCTAAAATGGCGGGGATGAAAAAATAAACATAGATATACAGTAAAACCCCATTTGTTTCGCCCTCAGATAGTGGGCTCATTCAGGACGGTGCTTTTTTCAGTGCTGAAAAAAGTGACTTATGGCTGTTTCTCGCACTTACGACCATTGCAGCATCCTCCTGGTCACGTGATCAAAATCCGGACGCTTGGCAACTGACTCACATTTATGACGGTTGCAGTGTGTCCCCTGGGGTCATGCGATCCCCTTTTGCGACCTTCTGACCAGCCAAGTCAATGGGGAAGGCAGGTTCTCTTAAACAGCCATGTTACTAACTGAACAACTGCCGTGATTCGCTTAACAACTGTGGCAAGAAAGGTTGTAAAATGGGGCAAAACTCGCTTAACCAATGTCTCACTTAGCAACAGAAATTTTGGGCTCAAGTCAAGGACCCCCTATATTTTATGGCTTCCTAAGAACATTTTGGCTTCCACCGGATGACCCCAAACCACCATTTGGAACAAAAGAAACCCTTGTTTCGGTTTCTGTATTTACTTGGTCAACGAAGAAGATGAGGGAGTTACGTCCTTGTTATGCTTTTCCTCTGGTTCACAAATAACAAGCTTATCAAGGCTACTTTGTGGGCCACAGCAGAGGTCACCTCCTTCCCCTTCATGGGTGGCTAACAATGTTTCAAAACAGCGATGACCACGATACGGCCGAACAGCAGAAGGACAAACAAATTTGGGGAGGACTCTTAGAAATCAGCGATCATGCAAGCTTCCCCTAGCAGTTGAAGGATTATCTCCAAAACCACCACTGCAGTGTTAAAATAGCAGGAGAATCAACCGAAACCTCCCAAAATAGGAGTTGAAGCTGTTAGATATGAAGAAAGGACTTTCTGCAGAGAGCAAGTAGTCAGAAAGGGGGTGGAAGGAGCTGATGAATGGCCACATGGAAGCCCATTCCCACTTCTCTCACACACACATATATGCACCAATACAAGATCCGTGATACGTCTACCCCCTACCCATATACACCAGCGGTGGGTTGCTACCGGTACGGTACGGTTCAACAAACCGGTAGCGGTGGGAGGCTCCACCCACCCACCCCGGACGCTTCTGCGCATGTGCAGAAGCTTCATGCCCGTGCAAACCAATAGCGATGGGATTTAGAACCCATCACTGATACACACGTATCTTGGTGGGCACAGGAGAAGAATTGGTTGAGTACAACAAGCTCCTTCAGATGTGGCTTTCAGGTTGTCTAGCTGGAATCCTCAATAGCAAGAGTCTCCAACTTTGGCAACTTTAACACTTATGGACTTCAGCTCCCAGAATTCTGGGTGGCTGGGGGATTCTGGGAGCTGAAGTCCACAAGTCTTAAAGTTGCCAAGGTTGGAGGCCCCTGGTCAATGGGTTTGGGCCCAGGAGCAAGAGAGCTTCAACTATGAAACCTGGGAAGGGCAGGAGCTGGAGCTGCCCCCAACCCAGGCCTACCCTCGGCTGGTTGAACCCAAGGAGAAGCACCTTCCTGGGCCAGATCCACCTGGGTTGCCCTCAGAGCAACCGAGAACCATTATTCTCGCCATTAACCTGCTGCTTGAGATAAGCCGATCTCGGAAGGTGGTGTGAAAGATTAGTGGGCACAGGGCATGTTTGCCTTTCGAACGTTTGCTCCACGGGCCCCATAAATGGCACCCAGGACAGGGGTGGGTCTGCGTCCGTGCCTGACGTCACTGGCCACGGGCGATTATTATTAATACAGGTGACCAGGGTGGGGAGGCGATGATTAATATCAAATCAATCGGTGGGTATAAAAGTCCCATTATTTGGGGCTATAAATCAAAGCGGCTGGCATATTGATTGTTATCCATCCTGCTGAAAGCTTCTTGCTATGCACCACGGGAGCAACAGTTATTGCAGCCGGTCCCTTATCACGCACTATCGCCTCCTTTTATCACGGCACTAGTGCCAGGTGCGCCGCTCAGCCGGGAGGGAGAGATTTCTCTCCCCTCTCTCTCCCCCCCCCTCTCTTGCCCTGTTTTCTCATTCTCCCCCCCTCCCCCCCGAGGCTTTTGAAGAGAGCTTCGATATCTGATGAAACCCCCTCCTCTCTCTTCCCTTCTGCAGACCAGCTGGTCAAAGTCTGCCACTGAGCAAGACCCTTGGCCTTTCAAAAGCCTCCTTCCCCAGCCCCAAACCCCATGCCCACTGCCCAAATATCCACCCACTTCCACCGCTGGGTGAAGGACGATAAATAACGGATACACGCTCACGCTTTCTGCATGCAATGCATACTGTTCCCATGGTCTGGCTGCATGCATGCATATCCACATCCGTAGGAGAGGGATGGCTGTGGACCTTTGACGGATCAAAAGTCTGAGAGATAACCACGGTTAGGAGTCTGACTGTCTTGCAATGCAAAAGGGGGGGGGGGGAGATAGTTTCAGAGATCGTTGTCCTGCTGCCGAGTGGGGCAAGAAACCCATCGAGGTAGTCCTCGACCTATGACCACATTTGAGCCCGAAATTTCTGCTAAGTGAGGCAGTTGTTAAGTGAGTTTTGTCTCATTTTTACGATCTTTCTTGCCAGCGTTGTTAAGTGAATCCGTGCAGTTGTTAAGTCAGTAACACGGTTGTTAAATGAATCTGGTTTCCCCGTTGACTTTGTTTGAGAGGAGGTCGCAAAAGGGGATCACGTGACCTCGGAACACTGCGACCGTCATAAATACAGGACAATTGCCAAGCGTCCAAATTCTGATCAGGTGACCCTGGGGATGCTGCAATGGCCGTAAGTGTCTAAAATGGTCCTAAGGTCCCTTTTCCCAGGGCTATGGCAACTTCGGTCACTAAACGAACCGTTGTAAGCCGAGGACTTCAGCCCTAGCTTTGCTCGAACTGGTTTCCAGCGGCTGTCTATGCCAACGCTGAGGGACGCTAGGCATCCTCGTCCAGCCATGCATTGGGAAAGCCACGCTGGAGCAAAGGCAGACTGGCCCAGCCTTGAGAGAGGCCAGCCCTGCTCCTTCCGGGCAACTTTCTCCCTCGTCTAAGCCCAGCCGGAAGCCCCTTCTGCCCGGAGGAGAGAAAAAACGCCTCTTTCGTTTTTGCGTTTGGCAAATGGAAATTTTGAGAAAGGAAAAAAAAAGATGGGGGGGGGGGAAGTACGAGGTCGGCGCTCAACCAAGCCGTCTTCCCAGGAGGAGCCACAAAAAAGGGCAGCTCTTCATTCGAGAACGGCAGGTATTGATTGTAATTTGAGCCAGAGCCGAGACTCCTGTGCCGCCAATGCTTGGCAGCCGTTGGCAGCCATTCCCCCCTCCCCCACCCCCTGGCAAGGAGATCATAGTTCACAAAACTCAGGATCTCAAGGGCGGCTCCTCTACCTGGAAAAGTGACCGTCCCTCTCTTCAGAACGGGCCCTCCGTCTGGACGTCTCTATCGGAGCCCTTCCGGGGAACACACCTTTTGGATTCAGAATATATTGGGTGGGTGGGGGATGGCAGATGTAGAAGAGCAGGTAATCCTCGACTTACAACCATCCATTTAGTGACCGTTCAAAGTTACAATGGCACTGAAAAAAGGGATTTATGGCCGCTTCTCACACTTATGACCATTGCAGCATCCCCAGGGTCACGTGATCAAAATTCAGAGGCTTGGCAACTGGCAGGTTCTTATGACGGTTGCAGTGTGTCCCGGGGTCACTTGATCCCCTTTTGCCACATTCACTGAACCACCGTGTGACTAACCAAACAATTGCAGTGCTTCACTTAACAACTGTGGCAAGAACGGTCGTAAGATGGACCAAACTCACTTCCCAGCTGTCTCACTTAGCAATGAAAAACCTGGCCTCAATCGTGGTCGTGAGTTGAGGACTACCTGTATTCAAGGGTGCTCCTGGGCATGGGTAAACTGTCACCCCCTCCCTCCCTCCCTCCCCATTGGGCAAGCAAACCAAGGCACTCACTCTCGCTACACGGGGAGCCGGCAGAGTCGCCTTCCATGGAGCCGTCATGATCCGAAGCGCTTCCTTCCTTCTCGGACAGGCAGTCGTCTTCCAGAAGGCCACCCGTTCCTTCTTCCATCTCACCCAAGGCCCCTGCAGGAGCAACGGAAAGACCGGAGTTAGGTTAGGTGCCCATCCCGCCTCTTTCAAAACCCAGCAGGGCTGACCGAGGAATTCTGGGAGTTGAAGTCCACAGGGCTTAAAGTTGCCAAGGTTGGGCACCCCTGATCTAGAGGTAGCATTGCAGGACCCCTCCATTATCTTGGCATCGTAGCTATATGGATGGGGGTGTCATCAGCACAATGGTGCCAGAATGTAGGACACGGAGCTACAGCCTAAATCAATGTCAAAAGAGAACGGAGGCACACAAACTGTGGTCATGGCAGTAGAAGACTTGATTTTTAAAAGTACTCAAGAGACAGGGAGCCTTATGGCCAAACATACACGCCGTTGAAGGCTACCGAGATGTTCTGTTCCTTTACGGATTCTTTGCTTCTGATATAGCCAACCAGGAAGACTGGCCCCCCACCCTTTGCAACTGGGGGCTGCCAGGGCAAGATGAGGAAGCAACATGATCCCAAGGCCAGGATGCTGTTGAAGGAGGTCTCCAGACAGACCTCATGATGGACCAGGCCTCATAGTTCAGGAGAAGGCTCACGTGTCCCATCTAGAACCTTAAAGGACTGGAACTCATCAGAAGAAGAAAAACATTTTCCAATCCTCCACAGGTCTGTAGACAACGTCGGAACCTCAGGAGACCACGATTCCAAGGATATGGAACTTCTCAAGCTTTTCTAGCATCCCAATCAAGATCGTCTCTGATCTGATGACTCCAAAGCCAGCTATGCTAGCAATTATTGCTAGATTGAGCCACCTTCATTGCGGAGATGCTGGTCCAGGGGCCGTGGGGGTCTGTGCCCTCTGGCTCCCTCTGTCTGCCCCCCTATCCCAGGGGAAGGGGAGAGGGCAAGAGAAGAGTTAGGGAAGGACCGAGGGGGTTAACTTTATCAGAACCAGGAGCGTGAAGGCGTGAAAGAAAAAATTAGCCTAACGAATTTACAGTGAGAGAAACGATTTGTTAGCGAGCGATTGTTTCTGAATATTATCAGAGCTTTTTTAATTGTGCTGGAACAGAAATTAGTAGCATTAGAATAAATTGCCTTTTCTTCTCTGGCAAGCTCTTTATTCACGCTCATTGTTGTCTGCTTTGTATAGATTATGGGCCCTTTGTTCTCGCAGAGTAAATATACATGCCTGAAGTCTCGGAGAGTGGCTGAGGTCTGGCAAAATTCACGGGGGTTCTCTCTGCTTCTGTGGGGGGAGCTTTGTTTTCCTTGGGGGGGCATAAGGGGCAGGTCCAGGGTGCAGGATCATTTCAAGAAAGTGGACGGGCTGATTAGAAAAGGAGCAAAACATCTCCTCTTCCCCATCATGGAAACCCGTTTGGTGGAACTTACACTGTTCAACCTTACTTTGATTTTTGAAAAGAGGTTTTATTGCTCTTTTGGCCATGAAGGAAGCCTAGGAAATACAAGCCCTTGGGATGCAGAAAGATTCATCAAAAGGTCCAGAGGTTGGCCAAGGAGTGGATGGAGAAACCTCTGGTGCCTGACAAGTCCAGGGGTTGAGATCTCCATTTATTTCTGAAGGCCAAAACTGGGCTGTCGCTTCTACGTCGGGGGCTGGACCTGCCCATTGCCTTCCGCCAGGATACAGTTAGAGATCTGTGATTTATGGACGAGCCTGATAAGTTAACTCCACCAACTGTGGCTTATCCAGAAAACCACAACTTCACACAACGTGTAACCCCTTTGAGGCTTATGAGCTATAATTTATGACTTAAAAACTGCCGCTACATAATCAGGGAATCTCTTGGTGGAACCTGGGCTTCTTGCTCAACCAAGAACCCGGGCAGGTTGGCAGAACCCACCCAAAACATCCACAACTCTTTTTTCTTGGGGAGAAACACAAAGCTATTATTCTGGAGGTCCCCTCTGCGTTCATCTGCACCTAGAGACTCTGCCCCCACCCCACCCCGAAAACCCTCCCGGCTTCCCTGGACTGAGCTGGGCTCTTCTTTCGGAGGACAGGAGGGAGAAAGGAGGCGAAAGAAAAAGGGATGAGTGTGGAAGAGGTGCAAGGGAGGAAGGAGGGAAGGGAGGGAGGGAGCCGAGTTGGGCATGATGTCTGCGGGATTGCTCGGAGCCTTAGAGGAGTTATCACTTCACGCAGACTCCCTCCGTCAGCCTGATCTGTCTATTCTTCATTAAGCAAATACGCTGAAATGGAAATGAAAACATAATAGCTATTTGATTTTGGGCGAGATATTTTGCATATTGGCTCACTGCTGATAGTGGAATTTCATCAACTCCCTTTTTTCATGCTTTAAAAACTGAATTACTAAAGGCTGGCTTTGGGGGGGGGGGAAGGGGCGCCCCGAGACACACTCACTTCCCAGATCCTCCGGCTCAGACGATTAAACTGGGGTTCCTTCCCTTCCCCCCATCTTCTCCTCTCTCTTCGCCCCCCCCCCACAGGTTTCTTTTTCTTTTTTTTAAATTGCAGCCATTGTAAAAAGGGAGAATTGGGGCAAATCTGAGATGATGGGGCCACGTTACCCCAGCAGATGCTCACCGGCTTTCTGCCCTTCCATGAACTCTGTGGGGAGGGGAGGAGAGATGAAGGAGTGGGAATATGTCCATGGAGAGAGAGAGAGAGAGAGAGAGAGAGAGAGAGAGAGAGAGAGAGAGAGAGAGAGAGAGAGAGAGAGAGAGAGAGAGAGAGAGAGAGAGAGAGAGAGAGAGAGAGAGAGAGAGAGAGGAGAGAGGAGAAGCCCAACATTTGCAAAATCCCCAAATGAATGTGTTCTGGGGCAGGAGATCTATCCTGGGTGAAGAATATGTCTGCTGCAGATCTGCAAACCCCGGGGGTGGGGGGGTTGATTCCTGGGCACGAGAGGCGGGTCCCCCAAGCCATTAGGATGAATCCGATTGATCTGGGACAAGGCCATTCCCTTCCATTTCTGGTCAGAACAGCTGGACCCACCATCTGGCCAACTCTGGCTGACCTCAACAGTTAATCAGGGTCAAACCTGGCTAGTTCTTGGAAGAGAATTAGGAAGCCACAAAATTCCCAGAACCTCCAGAAGATTTTGCGTGCTGCTTCTTGTGGGGTAGAGTTGGTGTTCTCTGAGCTTGCTGGTTTTCTTGCAGACATTTAATTACCAAACTAGGTAACGACATCAGTGCTACCTATTCTTTATTATCATCTCCCTTGTTGAAGGGGATGGAATTCGGTGATGGAGAGCAGACTTTAAGACCGTTTTGGGACAGAACAGCGAACTCTGCTCACTTACTGACATTGGCCTTCCTTGTACGACATCTGATTCCTCACCTCTGTGCCCCCTGCCCTGTTTTACAGCCAATTCTCCTATTGAAAGGAAAATATTGTTGCTGGGAGTGGGGCTGTGACACCCACTCCCCACACGTCTCCATCCTCTGCTCATCTCTGTCTGTTCTTTTCAGTGACCCCTCCAGTCTGACTCAGTTTGGATGAGAAAGTAAAATTTTTCTCCCCTTTTAGCCAAAATTGAGAATTCAGGTTACTTAGCTTCTACGAATCTTGTTGGTGTGTGTTTGGCCGAGTGTTTACCTCAAATCCTATACAACCTAAGGAAGGTATGCTAAAAATGTAGCAAAAACTTTAGAATTCGGTGGATTCCAGAGTTACGGAAAATCTGGTTTCCAGGGTAGGAAACAAGCAAGATGGGACTAATTGCAAACATTCAGGAAGTGAGAGAGACACTCTGTTCGTTCCTCAGGCGGCTCTCCCCAACACCTCCTCATCTGGAAACACAAAGAAGAGAATCCTACACACCTTTTTCTCTTTCCTTTCCGACTTCCAGACAGGGCTGCGCTTTACTCTTTGCTCCTACACCTGTGCCCCCAGTAAAGCGAAACAAGGCTCTCCCTCCCCTTCCTAAGACCTGGCAAGTCAACTCAACCTTCTTCCCAAACCTTCCCAAAGGCCAGTTCGAATCACCAATTTCCCCTTTTTGTCAGAAAGGTACCGCCAACCGAGAGCGTGTGGCATGCTAAAGAAAGGTGGCTTGTCAATCCAAGACAGCCAAGATAATTCCCTTGAAAAACAGCCCTTTCGAGGACTTGCATTTATATTCATACAGTATTTAGCTCCTCAGCTCCTAATTGCAAGGAAATTGCTGGCTTCTGGGTGGCTCCACTGTGGGACAAGTGAGAGATTAGAAAAAGCCTGGTGGGAGTGACCTGGGGGCTCTTAAGAAAGCCAGGGGAGTGGGGAAGAAAGGGGCTTTATTGGGATTTGGGTGCATCCTTGGTTTTGTCTTCTTCTAAAATGAGGGGGTTAAAGAGAAAGCAGGTATTGTCCGGGAGGACATGGGCATTTGTGCCAATATTTCCCTTTCCCTTCTTTTCACAACTGAAAGAACAATCAAAGATTCCCTTCAGCTTGAGGTGCCAACTGAAATCGAAATATGGGTTTAAGGCAGCCTCTTTTCTCTCCTCTAAACACAGCCAGGCATTTTACTTAAAATACTGTACAGCTCTTCCACCAAGAACAGCATTCCAGGAAACCTGTTCTGGTTCCAGACGTGTGGGACTACACACCCCAACATCCTGTGCCTGTAGCTGAAGAGGGTTCCACTTTCCACCCCATTCTTCCTTTCCTGGGCCTTCAGGTGCACAACCTCCCTAAAGTGCCCCTCCCACCTCGGAAGCATCTCTCTCCACCTAGCAGGAGCCAGGAGTTGGCTCCAAGTTCCTTTCTCTGGGGAAAGCCATCAAGGGCTGCCCCACAAAGGGTGGGATGCGGAGACCAGATCACTGATGATGTTCCCTGGTTAAGTAATGAAGAACGAACTGAATGAAAACCACCAAGCTCAGAGAGCACCAGGGACCCCACAGTTCAACTCTGAGTTACAAATATTCCCTGCTATTGGCATGAAACTCTCCTCCAGGAAGTTGGGAAGAGGTAGACAGACATTCAGTCCAAATCGGTATTAGGAGTTTAATTAGTCAATCATTTCATTCACACCCAAACTTTTTCTCTTGTCGCCTGAACAATAAACCTTTCTTGATCTTTCTCGTTTATCCAGTAAATGTAAAAAAAAAATCCGGAGAGAGAGGGGGGGGGAGGGAGGGAGGGGAGAGGATTTTTTCCAGGCTGCCAAGAGAGAGACCCTGACAGTCCCAAACCAAGCCTGCAGACAAGAACTCGCCGATAAGACGTGGTGATAAGAACTAGAAAATAGCAACAGATCCAAACTTTCCCACCAGCCTGGAGATCGGGGGAGGCAGCCACTCCATGCCAAAGCTGACAACTCCCCTTCCCCCTCCCTCTCCCTCTACGTATCCATCAAGGGGGCGAGACTGGGAGGGGGGGATAGGTCTCTGGGACTGCAGAGCACCTGGTTTTTTTGGGGGGGGGGCATTTTCAGGAAAGCGTTGCAGGGGTGAGAAATGCCTTTGGTTTTGCAAAACTTTTGCAAAATCCTCTGGTGGGAAACATTAAGCTGAAGGATCTACTCCATCTCCCGCAAAGGCTTCGCCCTGAAAAATCGGCTTCCCTCTGGAAGGGAAACGTAGAGATCACAAACAGAGCTGGGCTGCGATAGCGGAGATCTACCCTCCCGGAAGAGATAAAGCCAAGTCTCGGGGAGAAGGCTTGCTCCCAGCCGTTATCCGAGGTCATTCCCACCAGACAAAGATTCTTCAGTTGATGGGATGGCTTAGCGGACTTTAAATCAGGGTTTCTCAGCCTTGGAAACTTTTAAGACCAGCGGTTTTCTCCTCCTCCTAGGATTCTGCTGGCTGGAGAATTCTGGGAGTTGAAGTCCACACATCTTAAAGTTGCCAAGAAATATTGCTTTAGAGATGGATGGGAAAAGAGAGACAAGGGATTTGGGGAAACTCTCGTCCTCCCTCCATCAGAGTTGCCTTAATTATCCATTCACATCACCCCAAGCCAGAGCTGCTATTCGTAATTATTACTCCATCCAATTAGCAAACAGAAACACGGGCAATTTGTAGCATAGAAAATACAGGTTTGAAGTTCAGTCTTGCAACTTTGGAGAGGGCACTCCTTCCGAGACTTTGACAAGGACAAAACTACACAACGGATGGTCTTTCTGACATTCTAGTATTGAGCAGAGAACTGTTTTTCACCCAGAGGATCAATTCTCAGTATATCTAGGCAGGGTGCAAAATCTGGCCCCTTCTAGGAGACTAGATGGACCAAGTTCTCCCTCCTGAGAAAGTGCATTGAGGGTTTTCCATCTTGAAACTAAATCAATTTATTAAATTAGCGATAGCAGGGGGATTGGGAGACAGTGGGTTGCACACACTAGCACACTTCTTGTTCATAGCAAGGAGACAACACAAGTCTTTGTATGAAAAGAGAGAGATGAGTTGTTCAACGGCAGCTGCAAAGTGGAAGATGCACCAAGAGTGGGACACTGGTGTTCCACGTGTGACCGAAAACTGTTCAGTTCACAAAACACCATGACACGCGTTGGGTTCTCAGGCTCAAAGCCTCTTTGATCAAGAGGTCGCCCATGAGTCCACAGGCTGCTTCTTTGCTGGATGAGGCCTCCTGCCACATCCCAGGACCAATCAATTTAGTGCTGACAACGTGCCTATCTGTGTCAAAGATGGGTAAATGAACAGACAGCTAGGGAGACCACCAAAGGGATGTTGGGTAGATAATAAAAGCTCTCGGCCAGACACACAGCTCTGATAAGAGGCCACAGGATGCCAACTTTGTTAAGGATCAGAAATCTACTGCCCACACTGGGTTTTCCCTTCCCTCTGGAGGCAGCGAGACTATTATGGCTGGGGGGTGAGGAGCAAGACACATTTCTCACCCTTAATATAGCCTTTCTCAAGGGGGGGGGGGAAGGGAGGTCATCCTGGCTGGGAATTCCAGGAGTCTCAGAAGCGGGATGAGAAATTCGGACTCCCCAGTGAAACGGGTTAGCGATAGGTTCCTGGCAACTCAAAGCATCCTCTTGACCTAAAGCACAATGGATTTGTAGAATTCAGACTTGCCCCCATTTCTAACACTAAGCCCACCTCCCAAGATGCCAGCAGCAGGAGATGCATGACGTTTTAGAAAGTTCAACACACAAGGGATGAATTTTAGATAATGTGGAGGAGAAGGAGAAGGCCACACCTGGAATCCTGCGTCCAGTTTTGGTCACCAGATTACCAAAAAGATGTTGAGACTTTGGAAAAAGTGCAGAGAAGAGCAACTGAGATGATTAAAGGCCTGGAGACAAAAACATATGAAGAACGGTTGCAGGAATGGGGTATGGCCAGTCTAGAGAAAAGAAGGACTAGGGGTGACATGAGAACAGTGTTCTAGTATTTGAGGGGCTGCCATAAAGAGGAGGAGGTTGTCCTATTCTCCAAAGCATCTGAAGGCAGGACAAGAAGCAATGGATGGAAACTAATCAAGGAGAGAAGCAACCTGGAATTAAGGAGAAACTTCCTAACAGGGAGAACAATTAACCAGTGGAACAACTTGCCTTCAGAAGTTGTGGGTGCTCCATCACTGGAGGTTTTTAAGAAGAGACTGAAACAGCCACTTGTCTGAAATGGTATAGGGTGTCCTGCTTGAGCAAGGGGTTGGACTAGAAGACCTCCAAGGTCCCTTCCAGCTCTGTTCTGATTCTAAATTCTAAGTATGAAGGAGTTCTGGGCATCTAAATATCTTTACACATACCAAAATATATTCCCTGGAGGAGGAGGAAGTGCCCAGTTTCAGCTTGGTCAATGTACACTAGGAAGAAGGATCTCGTCCTTCCTGTTCTTTCCAACTCTCTCCATTTCTGGCTCCACCAGCAGCCAATCTGATGGGACAGCCGTGATCCTTCCGCAGAACTCAAGCTTCTTCCTATGAACAATATCCCCCCCACTAGCTAGGTAGTCCTTTTCCATTCAAACAGCTTCGTATTCTTTTGAGCATTTAGATTTTGCAGTGAAGCGAGGTAAAATGGAGAAAAACATGAAAGCCAAAGGAGGATTCAGAACCTCCTGGGGGACAATGACGGGGGAAGGAATGAAACACAAAATTTTGGGTGTGCAATTCACTTAGCAGAATGGGAAAAAAATTGGCAGGTAAATTATAAATTGACTCTGGCGGCATCATATAAGGAAAATATATACAAAATGTTCTATCGCTGGCACCTCCCTCCGGCAAGATTGGCAAAAATGTTCCCGACGATGTCACCGAAATGTTGGAAGTGCAAGAAAGAGGGACTTATTACCATCTTTGGTGGACGTGCCCTAAAATCAAAATATTTTGGAATAAAATAAGAAATTGGATGGAGGAAATCATACAACCGGCGATTGATTTGAAGCCGAAACTGTTTTTGTTGGGAATCTTTAGAGAAAAGTTTAAAAAAGAGGACCGTTACTTAATACTCCATATAACCACTGCTGCTAGGATTGTCTAAGCCCAGAGCTGGGAAAATGATACTATCCCCACATCCTCAATGGTCGTTAGAAAAATCTTGGAATGCTCCGAGATGTGTAAATTAACAATGGAGATACATGAAAAGGAAGAGACAGAATTCTATGACACTTGGAATAAATGGTATAAGTGGTTAAATCACAACAAAAAACTTCAAATTTGGTTATAAAAGGTGAACTATAAAGAAACTGCAAATGTTCTTACTCTCACGTCCTATGTAAACAATTAAAGGTAATATAATCAAAACGGAAGAAACAGATGTTGAATATATAGTAGGAGACTCAATCCATTGAATATAGAACTGGATAAATAATAGTGATTGTTTAAATTAAAATTGTAATATTGTGAAGTGTAAATATATTTGGAAATGAAATAGCTGTAAAAGTGGTTAGCTTTTACCATGTTTGTTTGTATTTTATGTATTTTTGTATGTCTTATTTATATGCTGTTTTTAACTAGAAAACTCAATAAAGATTATTATTTTTAAAAGAAGAAATACTACCACCACCCCGCCACATCCAATCATGATCACACCGGCATTGGCACCGAACATCTTGGCTTGTTCCAAGCCCTCCTGTTCCTCTCCAAAGCCTTGAAAATGTCTCCTGAGATAAATGCTCCTATCGGTCTAGTGCGAGCAACTGATAATGCGTGGATGACGCCCATCCCAGAAGCCAGGGAGATCCTTCCTCTGTCTTAACATCTACGGGTTTCGATCAGTCCTCTGACATGCTCAGAGATGATAAAGTGGCACTGCCTTCCTCTGTGGGTCCCCGAGACAGCAGGAAAGAGACTCCCTTCCGTGCGGACCCAGAAATCAAGCGTGCCACGAACGGAAGGGAGAAAGTTTGCTCTGCAACATCTGCGACTTTCACTGCTCTCCCCTTCAGGGGTCCCGTGTTTGGTGTCACCTCGGAAGGGCTTCAAGACCCAAACCCTGGTGACCAGCTGCTTTTTCCATAACGGACAGCATGGGGGGGGGTTTCCTCCCCCTAACGGGAATATTTCCATCCTAGGTTTGACTCCGTCTTTTCTTGGGACCAGATGGCCTGGTTCCCACAACCCATTTAAGTGGGTCACTTCGGAGGTTAATGCATTTTGGGAACATCAAAAAGAAAAGAAAACAATGCAAATTGAGGCTAACTAATCCTCGCGGGGTGGGGGGGTGGCCTTTCGCCTCAGGCCAGCCCAGTGTGTTGTGTTGTGGGATTGCCAAAACGGAGGAGTCAAGAACTGGAGAAAAGGAGCAGCTGAAAAAGCAAAGCTCTCCATTCTCAAACTCCTGCCCAGCTGCCTGGAACCCACCTCCTCAACACTGATTGGTTGTGAGGACCAAGTCAAACCTGCTGCGACCTGCTAGGTAGGCCAGTGGCCAAGGGGATGAGGTCATGGAGCCTTGCCAGTAGGTGCAAAGATTCATGGGATGCCAGATCCTTCTAGAAGAAAGAGATCCCCAAATAACTCAGTTAATGACTGGGAGAGCTAAACGTGGTTAGTTAGTGGTCGGCTGGGTTCAGGGTACTGGGGATGTTGGCTTAGATTTGCAATTAATAAATTGCAACCTAATAAACCACCTGCTTCTTGAAGAAAAGCCATTCCATTCCCAAACATGTGATTGGAGACAGAATTTCTTCCCATGATATATAAATCTGGCTACAAGTTGGTTACCCAACCGAAAGCATCTCACGGAGATTAAATCAACCCTCCATGGTTCCCCCAAACATCACTTCCTAAGCGCAAAAGGACCAACTATCTCTAGATCCCAGTCAGTTAATGGTGCCATAGAACCCTTATCTTCTTTTCATCAAACAGAAACCAAAAAGCTAATTCTTACGCTTCCGCGCTTCCAAGTCCACCTTCAAACCATTCATGCTTTGAGGTGGAGGGAGGGAACGTTGAACGCTGGCAAGGCTCGACTTGCCTGAACGTTCAAATTAGTGCATATATAAAACATTTGAACGTTTACACGTGTTATTCCAAAGGAGCACCATTTTTTTCTTACCAAGTGAAGAAGAGCCCGTGGATGTCTGCTGAAAGGTACAATCGTGGCTCAAGCATCATGTCAACTGATGTGAATTAGGGAACTGGTGTCCTCTGAATGAAGATGTCATGATGAAGAGGAGGTCACTTGCTGACCTTTTTCTAGACTCTAAAACAGGGTCACTGAACCACTTTTAAGATGGGTGGACTTCAACTCCCAGAATTCCCCAGCCAGCACAGATTAATTGTTCTCACTATCAGAAATGTCTCCTTATTTCTAGGTTGGGTCTTTCCTTGATCAGTTTCCATCCATTGCTTCTTGTCCTGCCTTCTGGTGCTTTGGAGAATAGCTTGACCCCCTCCTCTCTGTGGCAGCCCCTCAAATATTGGAAGACTTCTATCATGTCACCCCTGGACTCCTTCTTTGTTAGACTAGACCTACTTTCTTCTCTCTACCTCTATGCCAGCAGCCTCCCACTCCTCTCTTTTCACACCCTCCTCCCAGACACGCTTTGCTCAGCTGACCTTCTGGGATGCTTTCCAAAGTTGGCAAGACGACACAGGCTTGTGATAGACAATCTTCCGGCTGAAGTCTCCAAGAAAGGAGCCGGGAACCCAGGAAAAAACCCAGCCCAGTCCTGAGAGTCGCTTGGACAAGATGGTGCCCAAAGGTCAGGAGAAGATCTGAACTTCTGGCTGGGCCACCTCCGCAGCCTCCCTCCCAGCCCTGGCCTGCCCCAAAGCTCTGGGGAGAGGAAAGAGACGGGGTGGGGAGCACCGGCTGAGAAAAAGCAGCTCTCCTCCTGCTATCAGGAGATTGGTTTCAGACAGAGCTCTTCCCTCTGCCAAGTCCATATCCTATCGGCGACGGGTGCAGTTACTTAACATTCATCACGGATTGAACTCTGTAACGTTATCAGTGCTGAGTGTGGCGCCATCTCAGGGGCCGGCCATTCTCGGCTCTCAGATAGGACCGATAAACCACTGATAGATTACAAAAGATTGTTTCACTTCAGGGGACACGATTACTAATACTAATAGTGCGAGAGAGAGAGAGAGAGAGAGAGAGAGAGAGAGAGAGAGAGAGAGAGAGAGAGAGAGAGAGAGAGAGAGAGAGAGAGAGAGAGAGAGAGAGAGAGAGAGAGAGAGAGGCTTGCATGGTATCACGCTGCCCCCGCCGAGGAGGAGGAGGAGGAGGAGGAGGAGGAGGAGGAGGAGGAGGGAAGAGTGAGAAGCAAAGAGGAGGAATAATAAGAAAGAAAATAGCAGGCCAATAGCGAGGAAGTGATTTTATGTTGCAGATGGGGCCCCGATAAGGCCCTGATAGATTTTTAAGGGAGGAAGAGAGTCTAATAGAGCTATCTGCGGCTCTCCGGCACATCAGATAGATAGGAAGCATCTTTTAATGGGGGGGGGGGAGAAAGGGGGGAGCTGGGGTGGCTGAGATTCGGGGAGGAAGCAGAGAAGCCGGAAAGAAGAGAGAGAGAGAGATTCACCCTGCAGTCCTTCCCCTTTGAACCCATCCTGCAAACCTCAAATTATTGATATTTTTGTTTCCCCAAGCCCAGGGAAAGATTGCATTCAAATTCAGCAACGTATCGTCAACGCCATCTGAAAGACCTGCCTCCGGTTATCTCAAAATGGGGTTCCTCAAAATAACGGTCCCCCCTCCCCTCCTCATCCTTCTATGCCAATTCCGCAAATGCCGTGAAAACAGATGGGTCGGCCAACTCTGGGGCAGCCGTGTGAAGCCAATGCTCAGTGCGCACAACTCGGGAGAAAAGGCTCAAGTAGTTACGAAGCCTTAAAGATCATCCGTGGGTTTTGCTGAAATCATGGCCTTCTAGGTCAGAAGGGCACATGGCACAGCTTGCAGAACCATCTGCTCAGGAAGGGTCCCAAGCCAGGCCAAGGTGCCAACAGGAGCACAGAGCTAACCCAAACCTCTCTGTTTGATCATACGTTGGGTCTAATGGACCAGCAGGACATTATCTCAAACTATCTCAGTGGGATGTTTCAGTTGCCCAACGAATACCACTGAAGCAAACCAGGGTTGGTGAGGGAGAGCTTACTCAGATGCCAAGAATGCTCACTCTTGCAAATTCCTGCAGCTACCCTGTCCTTTTCCGGAAGCGTGGGCCAGGGAACTGTCTTCCCTTCTGGAGCAGGCATTCTGCCAACGGTCTCAGCACCAAACCCTGTTCCAGGACAAGATGGTGCTTGGTCAACCTGAGGGGGATTCCCAGATAAGTGCTGTAAAAACCCAGAAGAACATGAGAAGAGAGAGAGGAGAGACTCCGAAGTCTTGGCCGTCATTTAGTGGCGATCCAGATTTTTCCAGGCCTGGTTTGGGGCCCTGAATTCTGGCACCCAGTTCACCCTAGCTGGGAACATGGGGTTCTCGCCTGCCTTTCCCACACACGTTTTTCCACCACAACAGAACTTGTGACCTCACAAAGCTTGGCAGGGGTCTCTCCTGAGAGGTTGGCTCTCTCCAGCTATTCTTTCTTTCTGGCTCTCTTCCTTGGAGGGCCAACTGGGCAAAATGCATCAATCAAGCTCTTCATAACCACACACGAATCCTGGAATAACACTAGTGCTCAGGTCCCACAGGTGCTTTGCCAAAAAGAACTGAAGAAGCTTCTTGCATGAGAAGCGAAACGTTTTCAAATGTTGCCTTTTTTGGGGGGGGGAGCACCCTTGGGACAACCATGACTTTGATGATTGAGAATCTCCATAGACACTAATACCCAGGGACTGCGCGCGCGCACACACACACACACACACAACCAGGGAAGTTGTTGAATTCAACTCGATTCTATATCCACAACTGGGGCCCGACATGTGTGTTGGGACATCTTCCAAGACGTTGAGAGGTGCAAACCCCCAAGGTCCTGAAAGTTCAGAGATGGCACACGTGTCACCTTTCTATTTATTTATTAAATTTATATGCCACCCATTCCCTGTTGCAGTGACTCTGGGTGGCAAATTAGCTTCAGTGGAGAAGAATCTAATGGCATCAACTTTCACAGAGGTTATCTTTAGGGTCCCATAATGAATAGAAATAACCCTGGTGCTTAAAAAGGTTTCTGTGTGCATCACATTTCTGCTTCCCCGCCCCTTGTTTCCAAAAATAATGGGGTGCCTTTTCTAAATACAGGAGACGCTTGGCTTTTAAAAGTCCCAAACATGCGCATCCCTATTGCTTTCATGCTACCCATCCGAGGCTTCTATGAAGCAAAGAGAATTAGGGGAAACCCCCCCACCTCAACATTTGTGCATCCCTTAAATAAACTATAAAAAGAAACCCCCGGCTACCACGATGTTGTGAGCCTGCAATGCAAGACTTGCTACTCCTAATATATTCATTTGTGGTCGTTTATTCCAGATCTTACTCTCCGACCCCCAAAACATGGATCTTTTGTCCACATTAAGAGAGGTTTCCCCCCCCTTCTGCTTCCTTTCCCATGGTGTGTGTGTGTGTATGTGTGTGTGTTGTGCCTTGTTCCCAGAGTTGTTTTGACTTCATTTGCAAAGAGGGAGGGGGGGTGTTCAGAAAAAAAATTATGTACAATTTTAATTTAATGGTAACATTTTATCACCAGTTCCATGAATTATCAAGGCACCAGGGTTTGTGTGTTTTCTGTTCTTGGCATTTTGGTGGAGCGAGATAAGGGTAAAAAACAACAGAGCTGCTCAGAGTGAAAAAAAGAGAGAGAGATAGATAACAAAGATATCAACTCCTACACAAAACAGCCCTGGACTTATCTCTGCTTTTTATCGCAGTTCCTTTAAAATAAGAGCGGAGGGGGGGGGGAGAAGGAACAGCCCGGCTGGAATGGGGCAGTGGGTTGGAAATGAACTTTATCCTGTTCCTTCTTTAGTTAGAAAATTTAGCGGGGAGAGCATCGCAGATGGGAGGGCCTGCTTGCAAAGGTCAGCTGGCTTAATACATTCAGGCTTTACTTTGTTGTAAGATGAAATAAAACCTGCGACCCCTCAAAGGGATTATTTATGGGTTGCAAAGACATGCAGCCCTCGTGCATGGGGAAGCCAAAGGTGGAGTTGCAGGTTGCCTTTAAAAAGCATCGTATGCCGAAGACTGGCTGAAAGGCAAAAAATAAAAATGGTTCTCTTTAGGGCAGGTCTTCGCCATCTTGACCACTGGAAGACAGGTAGACTTCAACTCCCAGAATCACCCGTCCAGCCACTGGAAGTCCACCCGTTTTCCAGTGGTCAAGATGGCCAATCTCTGCTCTAGAGAGACATTTCTACGTTGATTGCATATGGATTCTCTCCCATCTCCTTGAGGGGCTCTAGGACCCAAGGAATTGCTTTTTTTCTCCCCAAAATAAGGGGTCTGCCAAGCCACTCTTTCCCTACTCAAAAATCAGAATGCTCCCGAAGTTAAAACCTTCCCTATTTCTTGGGAGGAAGCCTGGGACACGCAGCATGGAACTGTGGTTTTCTTTGTTTACATATGAAGGTAGAGATGGCGGACGCCTTACCCTTATAATCCGTGCTCAGCAATGGATATTCAGAGCTTCAGGACTCTCCAGGAAAGCCCAGAGGAACCCTTGCCCTCCCCAGGTGCTGCAAGCATTCAAAATGAAACTCTGGAGACCTTCTCCAAGCAGCCAAGACCTGCCCATCTCGGGGGGCCTCTAAAAAGGCTGCGAAAATGGAAAGAGAGAGGAGGCTTGGAAGTGCCTGGGGTTAGGGGCATCTTCATCCTCTAACGTTGCATATATGAGAGAACCTATGAGGTTTTTTTGGGGGGGAAACTCTAACTCTGCCTCTAAAGACAGATTCCCAACCTGATAGCCTTCAGAGGTTTGCTACGCTCCAATGCATTTGTAAAGCACCAAGCTGGGTGAGGTTTCTCCTACAGCTTTAGGGCAGCTCTGAAAGATTATTGACCTCTGGCCTGCTGGAGGCCTCCTCCTGCACCTGCAAGATGGACCTCCTTGGGATCCAGGCCTCTTAGCCACAGCGCCAATGCCGGCTCACTGAAGTGTTTGGGTCCAGAGTGCTCATTTTGGGCTTTCAGGCTGAGTTGAGCAGCCCATAAAGAGTAAGCAACTGCAGATTTCTCATGGGGTGGGGGGGTGGGGGTAGGGGAAATCTCAGGTCTGATTGTGGGTTTAAAGACATTTAACCTTCCTTCCTTCCTTTGAGGAGGAAAACTCCCAAGCAAGAGCAGGGGAGCTCTACCAAACTATCCAATCTAGAATGCCAAGTCTGTGGGTTTATGGGGAGACGAAACTCCCTGAGTGGCTATTCGCCACTTGAGGTTTGATGTCTGGCTATGTCTCCATCATCACCGGCCAAGGATATTTCTGGGTGGAGGGGAAATTTGGGCAGGGCAGGCCAGATTTGGGCAGGTTGTCCAGCATATCCCACCTTATAACAGAATAACAGGACTGGAAGGGACCTTGGAGGTCTTCTAGTCCAACTCCCTGTCATAGGAGACCCTAGGTCATTTCAGACGACGTTTGGAGAAAGGAAGCCAGCATGGATCCATCTCCTGGGTGGGTCCTTTACTAGAAGCTCTGAAAGTGCCACATGGAAGGAAGTGGGGTTTCCTTTGTCTTCCATGGGTTGACTACTGGTGTCCAACCGCAAGAGCCAACGGACGCTACACTTGTGCACTTGATGCTGCAAAACTGTGTCTCTCTGAGACGCAATCCCTGCATTGCTAAACACCCACCCTTGATACACACCCACAGACCCAGACCCACAGGCACACCCTCCTCCCCAGCAGAAGGGCGCCCCATGTTCTCTCTCACTCTCTCTTCGTAGGGTTTGCAAAATCTTGCCAGTGTCCGGCTGCGCTACATGCGTTGCTGCATGCGCAGAGCCACAAAAGAGCCAGGCTTGGTGCTGGCGGGAACGTGGGGCAGAGCACAAGAGGAGGGAGGGGGGCAGGCAGGCAGGGAGAGCCGAGGAAGGGACTCAAGGCTCTTCCTCCCCTCCCGTTCCCCTCCCACTCCGTCCCTACCTTCTTTTTGAAAAACATAATTTATCTGTGTATTATCAAGAAATCCAGACACTTTAATCAGTGAGCTATGAAGTCAGTATTTCCATTCTTATCTCATGGAGGAGTGGAAATGGAGGAGATCGGCAGCTCCCAGCCGGCCGGTGGTGGGGAATGTTAATGGGGGAAGGGGCTGAGCGATTGGCTACTGAGCGCTGCTAATCTCCCCCATTATCAAAGCCTTATCAATGCACCCATCAGTGGTGCGGTAATGGGCAGTTCAACTTTCCGCATTATCATATCCGCTGAAACCGGCACGAGAGGGGGAGAGAGAGAGGGAGGGAGAGAGAGAGAGAGAGAGCAAGGGGCCTCGGCTGGGGAGAGCTCCAGGGGCTCCTTCGAGCTGCCCAAGATAGACAGACAGACAGAGGGAAGGGAGGAAAAGAGGGGAGAAGGGGACCAGGGCTAGGGGGCTGCGCCAGAAGGAGAGCCTGATGAGTCAAGCCAGACGCCGGGCCAAGCAAAGGAACAGGTTCACATGGACGCTCGCTGGTTGTCTCCCTGGGCTGGGCCATTTCCTTTTCCTGCATGGCCCCAAAGCCAGAGGTCTGTTTTCTTTGGAGCACAGGGTGGTTTGTAAAGACAAGAGAAACATCCCTGGCTGGCTGTTTCAGGGGATCCAATGAAGGCCACAAACTGTTGCAGGCCCTTGGAACCGGGGGACCCTCCAGAAAGCACCCACTCTCATTTCTCCCTAGCAACCTTCCCCATTAGCCAGACTTGCTGTGGTCAACTTGGTGCTATTTAACCATGGTGGACCTCAAAGGCCACGCTGGTTGAGGACCCTGCAAGATGAACATCTCCAGAACTTCAGGGGTGGAAAGCAGACTTGGCATATCTCTTCCCCTCCAACTCCTGGAGATTCCAAATAAGGCAAGAGACCGATTCAGTCCTCCCAACATCTAAACCAGGCTGAGAAAGATCTTGCTTGGATCTTTCAGATCTGGAGATCAACGAAGTCAAGGTAATGGCTGCAACTGTCCCTCTGGAGCAGCCCTGCCCCCTTTTTGTGTGCAACGCGCAACTCTCACTGCATGGTTGTGGCTGCCATCTTGTCTTTTGGACTGCTCCCGTCCTGCAAGCACCCCTGACTGTGCATCTTGAAAAACACCCACTCCTCGAGGCTAATTTAAGGAAGGCAGAGTGATGGAATCCCGTCTCGCAACACAACCTCCCAACACCTTCTCCTTGCTTTGCACATTGGGGAGATTTCAGCCGATACAACTCCCTTCCCAGACTGATTCCTGGGTGAGAAGGCAGGGAAAGGGCCGGCCGGGTCTCTGGGGTCCATTCCATCTTTGTCTGTTGACAGCAGTGACCCAAGTCGCCAGGCAGACTTACGCCGGTGACGCCTTCACCAGCCCAGGCTGACTGCGACTGCGCAGTGGTGGGACACCATTAGATGACCATCCCTCCCTCCCTCCCTCCCCTCCTCTTGCTTGGGCACAGGAAAGACACCCCCCTCTTGTCTACACCCCCCAGCTGAGCAGGGTGCTGCCTGTGGGCACAGTTCCTTCGCCCCACCACCTTTTCCCCAGAGGGATCTCAGGAGAGCCTGTACAACAGAGAAGGCAGGGAGAAAGCGAGCACAATCACCACAACCAAGGGGCCACACAAAGGAACAGCATTATTAAAAAGGAAGAAGTGGCAAGTACACTGAGAAATAACCAGGGGTCCTGTGGCGCCATCTAAACATTTTTCCTATCCCTCTTTAGCAGGGAGGTCTCCGAGGGCATTTTCATACAGAAAGAGTTCTTTTGCAACACACCGACTTGCTGCTGTACTCTAATATTTCTCTGGAAGAAAACGATGGTTTCAAAGGAATCAACAGAGGAGACCCCGAATAAGGTGGCACTAACATGGAGACATGGAGCTTGCAGGTGGGGTGGGGTCTGGGGCCCCACAGAACATTTTTGCCCAGAGGGAGAAACAGCCTCCTACATCAAGTCGATCTTGGCCTGCAGAAACATTGAGAACTTTTGCAGCTTCACAGCCAACCGATCGGCCTCTTTAACAAGAGAGGCTGAAGGAGGTCTTCAGATGACCAAAACCAGATCAATATTGGGGGGCAGGAAGAAAATACACACAATTCTGCCCTTAAGCAGCCCCTTCCTCTTGCTCTGAACTTGCTAGCTCCTGCTTTACTGAGGAACATAAAGAAGTTGGTTTATACCAAGTTCGATTAGCTCCCTTCTTCCAGTATTTGGCTGGGCCGAAGAGCAGCAACAGGTCCAAAATTTCCCAGGGCTCTTCGGCTGCACCCCTAATTGCGACACCCTCCTTTCCACACCACACTGACTCCTAAAACCCTGATGCTGGCTGCTAATCCTAATTGCCTGCGCAGGGCATTCATTCCAGCCACATACTGTAATTCTGCAGCAGTAACCGGCTTTTGCGTCCTGCTGATACTTCTAGACTAGCTCACCACTACTCTGCTCCTCGAGTCAAAAAACATGTTCGCACACTCGGATAAGCCAGAGGTCTTCAACATTTTTGAGCTCCAGATAAAGATTTGGCTTTTGAGCTGGCTGCCACCCCCCAAAAAACCAACAGGGCGAGAAGAAACTTATTTTGACCCCTTTCTAATTGCATTCAGATGCAAATAAGACAGTATTTTATATAATGCTGCAGATTGTTGACATGCATGCAAACTTTCTCAGCTTCGTGCAACATCTTGGGTTGATTTCTAAACGAAGATTTGTTTAATTGTAATTTAATGAATATCCTTTTACTGGCCGGATTCAGACAAGACACGGAGCCACATGCAAACCCACCCCCTTGCATGATGCAGTCGGAGGCAGCATCTGCAGCCTGTTCACCCACTTAGGTATCCAGTCTCACAGAAGGGATGCTTTGGGCAATGCGCCTGGCTTTGGCTAATTTCCAGACTTGGGGGGGGGGGGAAATGTGCTGGCTTTCAGAATAAGCAATCATGAGGGCAATAGTCAGAGAGATGATTAACAAATTAGAGAAAAGGCATTTCCTTCTCTGCTGGCAAATCAGGGATGTCACCAAAACTCGTTGACGTGAGAAGGGAGGAGATAACAGATATTTTGGAGAGGAGAGAGGGAGGAGGAAGAGGCAGTGGGCTTATCTGGAATGACTCAGAAACATTCATTCCTTAACCCTATTCCAGCCAAGGTCAATTGCTGCATTCCTCCCTCCTTTTCATCCTTTCCCCAAAACACGTTGCTACAGAACAATGAAAGAGTCATCTTGGTCTTTTTTTCCCTTTCTCCTCCAAATGGCCAGTCTGGACAATAGCTGGGTTTCTGTCCAGCCTGGGAAAGTTTGCCACACCAACGCAGAAAGGAACATTCCCGCATCACAGCACAATGGCTGGCCTCAGGTGTGGTGGAAAGCCATAGCATGGTTGGTCTGGCCCCGGTTCTATGCATTGTGGGAAGCCAGCCGTTCCGGCACTTTCAACAACTACTGTTACAACAGATTGTGGCTTAGTGGATGTGTGAATCAAGAGTCTTATGGGAAGGTCTAGTGAATCCATTTCTGAGATGTTGCAAGAAGAGCTCTGAAGTTATTCAGGTCAAGGGCTGATTAGCCCAGCTCTGGGCAACAGGAGGCATCTGGAGGTTCGCCAACATGGATGGGGAGATCCTGTCCTCTTTCCCTGAGGTCTTCCGGGTCCACTGGCTGGTATTCAGGGAGGAAACACAGCCACCAAGAGTAGAAACCATCCGATCCTTCATGCCTCTCTCCAACCCCTTTAAAAAAAAATCACCACCGCTTCTGAAGTTCTTCCTTTGCTCAGCCCTGAATTTCTGCACATCCAACAGGAATGGACAACCCTGATTTGTAGCTTTATGAGTCAGAGAGAAAGCTTTCCAGATCATGCATGATTTCAAGTCAAGGGATTCCCTGATCTCTGTTTAGCTTCTTTAAAGGGGAGATATTTTAGTCTCCTAAACTTTTAGTTGGGCATGATCTTCACCTTGCCTTCATGGCCTCCGCTGGGAAGGAACTGGGCTGCAGGCAGGATCTTTCCAAGACGCTTGCCAGCATTATGGGGAATGTTGTGCTCAAGAGAGGAGACCCGTAAGAAATTGCGCAGGACCAGCAACCTATGGCTATGAGGGGGCCCTTCCACTGCTCAGAGAGGAACCGAGAGAGATGATTCCCTGAGACCCAAATCAAGGCACTGATCCACATTCATGCCACCATTCCAGAGATAACAGAAGGGCCATTTGTCCCTCCAGATGAGCCCGGTTGAGCATCTCCAAAGATCAGATCCAGGGGGTGGAACTGCTTGTCACCAGGACTGCAGCTCAGTTTAGGAGGGGGCTTACAAACCCATGCATTGGCCTAGGCCTCGAGTGCTCAGCCTTATGGTTTCCATCATCACTATTACAGATGTTTTAATACATTAAACTACCAGCAGCCTTAAAGCTTAATAATAAAGTAGAGTTAGCCTCATTGTGTCTGCTTTCCCCAAACTCTGAAAACTAAGTTACTCCAGAGAGCTTCTGGTGAACCACTAAGGAGGTCCAGTTCCATCATTTTAATGCTGTTTATGGCTTCAGCGTTTCACCTATTCTCCCTCCTACCCGGAATGTCTTATTTAGACTTATTTGTCCTTTCCCGATCTTATGATTTGTGTGTGTGGTTTTTTTAAGCTGTCAGCTGCCCACATTCATTTTGGAATTGGTTAGCCTTAGAAATTTGTTTTATAAATAAATAAACACTCTTTACTTGCAATTTCTGCACCTCTGAGACTGTGGTGATTATATGGGAGGGAGGGAGGAAAGAAGGAAGGAAGATCAGAGGGAGGGAGGGAGGGAAGGAAGGAAGATATAAATGTTCTAAATCAATATAAAATGAAACATAAATTTATAGGGTGTCCTACTCACCGACCTAAGGGTGACCAGCCCTACCGTCGCTGAATCTTTTATTCACTGATAATATACATCACTCACTTTGAATTCAGGAATCTGTTGTTCTTTGCTTTCCAAGCAGGAAATACAATACTCTTTATTCACTCCTCCACATAAAAGATGTGCTTTCAACCAACCTTTCATCCAACAGGCCGGTCACCCAGTCCTCCCAGAGAGACCCCCCTCCCTGCCACCTTCTTGCCTTAAGAACAGCCCACAAAGCAAAAACTTTACACGGGCATTAATCAATCGGACCCTCTGATGTGGCTTCGTAGGAACGGTTGCTGGAACCGGGCTTGTTGGAGCTTAGTGTCCTGCATCATCTACTCAGGCAGAGTTGTGACAATCTGTGATTCAGGAAAACGTGGTTGCGAGCTAAAGTTTGCAACACAGCAACACACTGTGAACGAGTTGAAAAATCTGCCAGGTAGGAAATCTTCCAGCTAATCTAGACAGTGTTCTTTGCCAACCAGAAAATGAAGATCTGCCTTAATGGGCAGGCACATTGCTTCTAATGTGGCAATCACAGGCTAGTACGAATAGGGGAGGGAGGGAGGGAGGGAGAGAGAGAGAGAGAGAATAAGAGAGAGATATTGAGATTCAAATTCAACTTTCTGGCCTGCACTTATTGCTTTGCAACACACTTCCGGCACGGGTAAGAAAGGACATGAAAACGCAGGGTAAACATCTGGACTTAAAACTCCAGTTACAAGCTATGACCATGAATCACGGGAAACCTCCAGCCTGAAACTTCCAGTAGATATGCCCAAAATGCCATGTCCTTTTATTTTGACACACACTGAGATTTGCAAAGAGATCCTGACCGGCGCCAGAAAGAGCCTGAGACCCCACTGGGGGAAGCAAAAATGGAAAGATCCAACTTTCTTTGCCTCTCCCTACAAAAACTTCCTCCTGGATCGGTTACCGTGATGTGTCAAACTGGGATCCCAGCCGGGAAGAGTCAGCCTGGCCCCAAAGACCCCCAGTAGCCTCATCCCTAGAGGAGCTCTGGGTTGGCCAATGCCCGGCCAGTCCCACCAGAAGATCCCAGATAACCATCAGGTTTCTGTTTTGGTGCAATCAGTGCTTCTTCCCTAAGCTCTGACACCTCGCCTGGGCAGTTGGCATCACGGCCCAAAGGATTACTTGGCTCCCTAGGTGGCCAGTGACTCACAAGTAGGGAAGGGAGGATTCTCACCAACCGAAACACGGGCACATCCGAGGCAACCCTCTCCAGGTGTGTGGGATACAATTCCTGTCTGGTGGAGAACAAATGGGAAGGCTGGGTCCAGGCCAAGCAGAGTTCATGCAGGTATAACTTTGACTTACAGCCATTCATTTAGTGACCGTTCAAAGTTACAACATCACTGAAAAAAAGTGGCTTACGACCGTTGCAGCATCCCCGTGGTCACGTGATCAAAATTCTTGATTCTTGGCAACTGGTTCATATTTATAATGGTTTTGCAACCTTCTGACCAGAGAAGTCAACGGGGAAGCCAGATGCATGTAACAATTCATGCAGTGATTTGCTGAACAACCGTGGCTGGAAAGGTTGTAAAATGGAGCAACATTCCCTTAACTGTCTTCCTTAGCAATGGAAATGTTGAGCTCAATTGCGGTCGTAAGCTGAGGACGATCTGTACCCTGCTGCTTGTAACCGGTGACCCTGCCAAGCGCAGTTTCCCCCCCCCCCCCCCCCGCTCACTTTGAAAACGAAGCTGCTACCACCAGTCAGCCTGAAGGGCCACTCAAATTTGAGAAGCGAAAGGGGGACAAGAGGGATCTGAGCAGAGTCCCCCAAGGGGCAGGATTTTCATGGTCAGCCTTATGCGAGTAGCTGAACCCAACCACGTGTCAAATAACAAAATATGCAAGAGTTTATTTATCAGATCAGATCAGTCATGGCGACCTGGGAAGTTGTGTCTTCCCACATATTCTAAGGAGCTTATATCACTGTAAGCCAGTTTAGCTTAAGCCAGATCCTCTCTCTATCTCTGCCTCTCCAAACCACGCAGCCCTGTTTCTAAACTTTCTCTTGCCCCATCTGGAAGCAGCCACAACTGAACTCTCGGGGCATCTCTGGTGTCAGGACATTGTCAATGGGCAGGACCTCCCGATCGCTCTGCAGGACAGGTTCTTTGGCCGGCCAGGCCTGCAGCAACAGACTGGCTGTGCCAACAGCTCCCACTTCATTCCAGGCTGATGGCTACAAAGAAAAGCCAGGGACACGTTGGCCAGAGCAGTGCAGGAGAGGCTGAAGCCTCCACCCTGAAACACCTTATGTGCTCTTCAGGTTTTCATACTTTTCTGGCCGAAAAAGAAGGCACAGAGGGATCCTTCCCAAGGTGGAGGAAGAAAGCTGTAGAATCAAGGGCTGCCAAGCAATGTTGCTATGAGGCCTCCCTTTGTGTAGAAGACTGATAAAGACCTGGAGAAACCTAAAGGCTGAGGAGCAGCCAACAGAGATTGAAGATGGGAAGATACCACCAATGATGGCAACATCCAGCCATCAGCCACTTCTCATGGTCTTTGCTTTGAGACAGGGTTGGATGATCCCTTCCAACTATACAAGTTTTTGATCCGACCTGCAAGAGCATTTGTCTTCCTCCTCAACAGGCATCAGCCGTGCCCCTTCCCATTGCTGCCAACTGGGATTGGGCTTCCCAAACAGTAGAAACAGCAGTAAAGTTGTATCAGTCTGAACACCTCAGAACCCAGAAGTGACCTCATTCTGACAAGATGAAAGCTAGCTCCTCCTGCTCATGAGACATAAATGACAGGTATTCCAGGAGAGAGGATCTAGAATGTTCTTCTGGTTCTATAATAGTTTTCTTCTTGTGATGGATGTGTACGGCTCACAGAGTTCTCTTGAGAAATTTCTGACACTGAGAAGTTAGAAGAGATGAAGAGAACAGCCAGTAGGAAGGCCTCAGTTACAAGGACAATATGGGCATTGTTGGAAGACCTGATGGTTGAAGAGAGATCTCCCCAAAGTCCAGCTATGTGGTTGCTAAGACAACCACATAGTGATATCTATCTATCTATCTATCTATCTATCTATCTATCTATCTATCTATCTATCTATCTATCTATCTATCTATCTATCTATCTATCTATCTATCTATCCATCCATCCATCCATCCATCCATCCTATCTAATCTATCTATCTCTCTATCTATCATCTATCCACCCATCCACCCACATATACAATTTGTGCCTGTGCCTGCACACCCATGTGCGTAAGAGGATTCAACCCTGTGACTACCTACCTACAACCAAGTGCTGCAGCCCAGAAACAGGGTTTATCCTTTCATCTGCCTTTTGGGAGAATCGGAATGAAACATTCCTTGCAGTCCACAGGCAGAGAAAAATAAGGCAAAAATAAGGAGACCAACCCCTTTTTAAACATTCACACACATTTAATAAGCCTCCTTCCGTTTAGGGAATAAGCCCATAAGGCAGAAAGGGCTGCTCTTTAAACGGCATTTATAAAACCCAAGAAACCAGAACATCTACAAGTGGCTTTCCATCTGCAGATGCAATCTAGTCTACCTCCTCGTTTTGTTCCACGTTAGGAACAAGGTCTTGTCAGATCCCACAGATAAATATTAGAAAGCCTTCACAACCTCCCAGGTCAGGCAAGGAAATCTACAGATTCCCAACGCCTCCAATCCTCATCCCTTCCAAATTTCACTTTTGCTGGGTGAGGAATTTCCACCAGCAGGTCTAGTTTGTTCAGAGACAATTTTCCACAACAAACCTATTCTTGAGCCTTGGGGACCGTAAGATCGCCAACAAAAAATGCCCCATTTCTAAAGCTGTCGTTTGGGCGGCCCAGTGCCAGCCTCAACACATTGGGAAGCCGGTCCTTCCTGCGCCCTTGTCAGTGGGGTGTCCCCACAGTCTCTGCAGGAGTCTGCTGACACAGCCTTGCCTTCCTGGTAGGTCCTTTGCCCAAAGAAGCTGTGAAGTCAGCACTCAGTGCAGGAAAAACAGCCGGCTCCACAAAGCTGGAGCAGCCGCCCGCCCGCCCAACCGTGTATTAATTAGCACCTCATTACTGCCATCAATACTATGGGCAAAATCCACTCTTTCAGACATAAATGCCAGCGGAAGAGATACAGGAAAACCATTCCTCTGTGTTTTTATCCCCTGGAGGGGGGGGGGGAAGTACTCCTTGCTTAAAGACCAGTTCATTTTCTCTCTCCCCATCCTCGGACCCCACTCGCTTGACCCCCACCCTCCCAAAAAAACAAGGATGCCAGCTATTTGCCATGCCACATATCCCGTGCTGTAAAGAACACGCTGCGGTCAGCAAAGAGCCACAAGGGGACACAAACATGACGACACAAAAACACTCCCAACTTCCCACGGCTCGCCAGAAACCAAAATAGAAAGGAAGGGTTGGTTGTAAGCTAAAAACAGATGCTGGGTTGGTTATTGCAAAAAGAAAAGACAAACGTATTCCCTTGCAAAGAAGGGGAGCTGTAGACAAAGCCGTTTCAGGGCACGGTGGCTGAGAAAGGTGCAAACAAGCTTTTAGGTTGGGAGTCAGCTCAGCTCTGGGACATACATGCGCTGCCTTAGAATGGGATGTCCCGAGCATGGGCAGAGTGTATTCCCATGGCCATAAAAACAAGGACTGTGTGCTTCCCTGTACTAGAACCAATTCTGATGTCAACATCTGTAGCCTTGATAGACTTGGGGCAACTTCTATACACATATATTTGGGTGTGCCTGTCCATAACGTCCTTTTGATTTCATCTTAGTTATTTTGAAGATTAAAGAAAAAGACAGGGGAGAATGCTTTGGAGGATTATAAGCACGCTTATAATATGGCTTAAAATAGTAATTTCGCAGTAAAGTCTTTGGAATATATTAATTCATAGTGTGTGAAACTCATTGACTCTAATCTAGGGCTCTCCAAACTTGGCAACTATAAGACTCGTGGACTTCAACTGCAGATGGCAGCAATCCCATTCTTCTTTCTTCCCCCAAAATGCCAGGGTAGAACTGCAGAGGGTGTGTGTGTGTTTAAAAATAAAAAGCTATGCTGGCTGAGGAATTCTGGGAGTTGAAGTCCACAAGTCTTAAGGTTGCTAAGTTTGGAGACCAACATTCTAGGTGCTATTTCCTTATTTAATAGAGCAAAGCCCAAAAGATTTGGGAGGCAAGAGCATGCAGGGATCAGAGGGCAGCCAAGTTTGGTGTGCTTGTGTGTCCATCCCCCATCCCCCAGGCAACGGCCTGGTTAAGTCCAAACCCAGGAGCTGCTCTGGAGCGCTTCCCTGGTTTGTGGGCTTCCCCCCACTCCTGGGGAGCAGCACTGAAATTTTGCTAACCTAAGGAAAGTGTGCAAACAGGAGATATTTTGCATGGCAGACATGGACTAAAAGTTTCTCAGGCCACCACTGACGCAGTGCCAGGCTAAGTGGGCACTTTGCTCCTCTCTTACTGGGCACCAGCCTTTTCTCACAAGTCCAGGAGGAGCTCCCTGCCCACAAAGGAAAACCAGACCTGAGTTCAAATCAAGCCAGAGAGAGTTTGAGGTGGTCCAGAAGCAGCCAGGCCCAAATCTCTGGTTGCCCATCCTGCTGGCTGGAGCGCACTGCCAACCCTGGATGTTGGGGGGGGGGAGAGAAATATCCCCCCTTTTAATGTTTATTAAAAAGACGCATTTGCTACACTTAGCAAAAACCACCGATTAGGATCTAAAAGCTTACTTTGAACCAAGTCACATCTGGGGCTGATAAACAGACCCAGAAAGGACAAGAGCTTTTTTAAAAAAGAAGAATTTGTATATCTCTTTATCTATTTCAGAGGGAGCGTAAGGAAAGCCCCCCCCCTCCCTCCATCCGATCATTAAAATGCCTGCATTAATCACATTGGCAATGGAACAAATTGCCATGCCCCCCTCCTCCTCCCTCCCCCCCCACTTCTCTTTCCCAGGGTCTGTTCTCGCAGCCGACCAATCCTTCTGCCATCTGTTTGGTGGCGATAAAGCGCCTTTTATCTCACTCTGCCATCGTTATCAGGGGGAGAGATCAGGAACTCGGCTTATCAGCACCTCCGATCTCTTCGGCAGAAAGCGACAGCGGAAAGGAGGGGGTCGAAAGTGGGGGAGGGGGGAGAGAGAGAAGTTCTACCAAACTTCAATGCATCCTTTTTTTCAAGTCACCCGCCTAGCCAAATTGGAGGTGCCTGCTTTGGTATGCAAGAAAGCACCCTGTAAGCAGACACACACACACCCCCGCCCCCCCAAGCACAGCCCCCCAACTGCAAGCAGATCGCCCTGTAGGCTTTATCATCCTCCCCCCCCCTCTCGAAGAGCCCAGGACCGACTCTCGCCGCACGCAGCATCATTTTCTTCCTCTGCCCAAACGCCCATGTTTGAAGTTAATAAATGTAACCAGCTATCTCCGCCGAGGATCAGCTCCTGGCCCTTTTTATTTTTTTTCTATTATTATCAGCTGTCCACATCTATCAAGCAGCAGAACAAAAGAGCCCGGAGAGGAGGGGAGAGCGAAGGAAACAAAACAAATATTGCCAGATGCGTCCTGATGCTGTTCTGAAGCCTTTTCCTCCGAAGGGAGGAAAAAACTTGATCAGGAAGGAGAAGAAAGAGGAGGAGGAGGAGAAGACAGAGGATTAACAGGAACGGCTGCGGCTCTCCTATCGAAGGCGACAATTATTGGACAGATGGCAGCAATCCCTCTCTTCTTTCTCCCCCCAAAAAGCCAAGGTGGCAAATTGTCAGGGGGGGGGGTTAGGCTTAAAAATCAAAAGCACCAAAAACCCTCCTAAGGGGATGTTTTGGTCCCTCCATCCAAGGTGGCATCACCATCCTCTTCCAGGAGCCACCAGCCTTTAATGCTACAACTCAGCTCTATCCAGCCTTCAGGAGAGCAGTGGTCACAGCCAAGAGTGGCCAAACTGCCAGTGGGCATCGGGCCCCTTGGATTACCTGCAGCACAGGAGGGCCCATGATTGTGTGTGTGTGTGTGTGGTCACCAAGTTGGTCCCACTGACCTCCAAGCAAATTAACATGGCTAAGACCCAGCACATGGGCAAAAGCTTTTCCACGCAAAAGTCACGGAAGAATTTAATTTAATTTAAAGTTCTTATAGGCCGCCCAATCCCATAGGACTCAGGGTGGCGTACAACAAGGATAAGAACAGTACAAATATCATAAAAAACAATTTAAAACACTGCAAAAGTTAAAACAAAACCATTCATCCATGGGGGAAATCGATCTTCTTCACCCCGCCTGCCGGAAGAACCATGTCTTTACGGCTTTGCAGAAGGCCAGTAGGGTGGAAATTAGCCAGGAAGCTCTTCCTTTGGTCACGTCAAGTGAGACTCTCTTCCCACGTTCCAGAAATAAGTTGGGGGATTTTTGTGCCCAGATCGGGAGGGACTGGCATGGGCAGAATGATGGCAGAGGGAACAACAGGCAGGGCTAATGACGTCCTTCAACTCTTCCAGAGAGAGGGATTAACTGTCCCCATCTCCACCCAGCCTTGAGGAAGGAGGCGTCAGGGATGGACCTGGGAGAGAAGCAGGGAAACGGCCACAGGAAGATGTTTCTTGAGGTCTCGGTACCTTTTTAGCACCCTCTCGACTAATCCACCTGAGACCCTCCAGAGGTTTGGAAGGATACCTTGCGTTCTCCCTGGCCACTGCTCTCACTGAAAGGTCCCACAGGTGATGCTAGGAGAGATTGTGGGGTGTTTGGGAATCCAGCCAGGGCTTCAGCTGGCACCTTCACCTCTACTTTCTCTATCACTCTCTAAACTCCACAGAAAGAGAGGAGGAGGGGGGGATATGGGAGGCAAGCAGGGCTGCCCCAAGCAGACGGATGAGGCTGTGGGCTCACGTGGACAGCCACTTGAGGAAGATGCCAAGAGTCACGTGTCCTTCAACCTCCAGGTTCCTGAACCACCAGGCTTCCAACGTCTTAAAAAACGATTTGCCAGCCAGGTGAGCTTTAGCCAAATGGAAGGAAGACCACGCTCATTTCAGAAACCTGCCCCAAATCCCCACAATCCACCCCCAAGAAGAACTGACTTCCTCCACCAGACACGCATGGAGAGTTTGATCAATCCTACAACTGTTAGTCTGCACACAAAATTCTTGACTTAACCAGCCTCTCACAGCCAGGCCAAGCTGGTCTTCCTCAAGTACCCCTTTTCACTTGAAAGCACCCCCAAGTCACACTTCTGCTGAGTCAGTTCTAGAAGCTGAAGATTTACTATTAAGTTCACATGCCGCCCATCTCGGTTCCTCGATGGCTTATAGCTAATGAAAATAGCAATATGAAAACAATTATATAGGAACAATTAAAATTACGGAGGAATTAAATATAGACTACAGACACCTAAAAGTAGTCCTCGACTTACGACCACAATTGAGTCCAGAATTTCTGTTGCTAAGTGAGAAATTTGTTAAATGGGTTTTGCCTGATTTTACAACTTTTCTTGCCACATTTTTTAAGTGAATCACTGCAGTTGTTAAGTTATTAACCCGGCCATGAAGTGAATCTGGCTTCCCCACTGACTTTGCTTGGCAGAAGGTCGCAAAAGGGAGTCACGTGACCCTGGGACAGGGCAACCGTCATAAATGTGAGTCCATTGTCAAGCATCCAAATGTAAATCACGTGACCCTGGGGATGGTGCCATGGTCATAAGTGTGAAAAATGGCCATAAGTCAATTTTTTCAGTGCCATTGTAACTTTGAATGGTCACTAAATGAACTGTTGTTAAATCGAGGACTATATTTGAAAACCCCTGCTTCTACAGAGAATCCTTCCAGAGAGAGAAGGGGGGGGGGCTGTCTTGATTCGGGAGTCTTAGGACTTAGTTGACTCTCCTGTGCTCCATTAGGTTTGATTTTGGGAGGAGTCTCCAGGCCAACATCTGCCTGGCCATCTGAGATTTACCCTTCCAGGAGGGACCAGGATTAGGGCTCCCCACAGATTCCCCGGTCAAGGGCCAAAAGCTCTTTTGAAAGCCTGGGAGATGGCTGGGATAGATGAGGAAATCTTCTCCGTGGGTGATAAGCAAGAGATAAATATTTTTGTCTTTATCCCAGGGCAGGGGGTGGGGCGGGGTGCTGCTGTGAATTGGACATGCAGACAGGGCCATCTCTAAAGGGAAGGGCCTGGAAGGAGATATTTATCTTGGAATTCAGGGTTTTCAGATAAGGAACCAAGGAAGCCCGGGCACAATACCTCCAAGGACAAACAAACAGCTGCCTATCCAACCCGCCATCTAAAATAAAATGGCACCAATAGTTAAATATAATCCGGCAGCAGATCCTTATCTAATCAGCTTTGGCCCATCGCAGACTTCCTCCCTCTGAAAACGATTCCCATTCTTTCAACATTATCAGCCTCTCACATCCAGCACTGGGCAACTGTGTATGTGTGTGTGTGGGGGGAGCCAAACCGAAGCACAGTCAGGAAGCCCCCAAAGCAAGTCAACAGCTCTGAACCGAGGAAGAGACCAAGACGACCTCCTGGTCTTTGGCCAAAACAAGGAAGGGGCATCTTTTACTCCGATGGACGCAAGAAACACAAACAAGGAAAATGAGGACTCCCCTTCCCAGCCTTTACCCCACCCCACCCCACCCCCACATGCATTTTCCTGTTTTCCATCTCACAGGAAGGGGCAACGGAGCCAGGCGTGTCCCCCCCCCCACCTGCACTCTCTCCACTGCTTTGGGCTATCCCTCTTTGGACCCCAATCCCAGTCCTTGGTCTTTCTCCCTTCCGGAAAACAGCTGGATAAGCCAGAGGCTGGGTTTTTCATGCCCAGAACTGCCCAGCTCAACAAAGCCCCCCCCCATCCTTTTTCGGATCAACTCTGCCCCCCTCCCTCGAAAGCGGAGACGGCCAGGCAGGGCTGGCAAGGAAGAGCTGGCAAATAATGTAACTGGAAGGAAGCTAACAGCTGGGCAAAGCAGATTTGAAAGGTGAAAGAGGAAGACAGGTGAGCCGAAAGAGGGGAGCAGCACAAGGACTGCTGGGAAGGAAGGATCGAGACCCCAAGAGGAGCCAGAGCCTTCTGTTGCTCCAGATGCCCAGGGTCTTCGGTGTCTTATACCAATGCAACCACACACACACAAACACACAGCCACCAACACCTTCTCCAACTAAGTCAATTAAAAGGAGAAGCTCTAGGGCTGATTCACATCCCCAATGACTTCTATCTCTGTCTCCAAAGCATCAAATTTCAGCCATGGGGATTATTTTGGTGCCACTCACACCTTTAGCCGAATGCTGGCTTGTTATTCCAGGTTTATGGAAAATCACGCCGCAGCCGAGTGCAACATTTGAAGCAGGTCAGTCTTGACATACGGAATCCCAAACTCCCAACATCTTAGCATAGCCTGTTCTGCAAACATACATCAACCTACTATGAGGTTCAGCGTACTGTGGACGTTCAGAAAAGCAGGTGAGATGATGGTTAAGGTAACCACCATCTGCAAACTCTTTCTTTGGGGACTCCAGCCAGGGTTAAACCCAGAAGTTCTCAGGTGTCCATCAACTCCAGGACTGAACTACCAGCGAGAAGTTGCTTAGGCCTGACAGCAGCATAAACGAAGAAGGGAGATCATCATTTATTATTAAATTTATACGCCAACAAATAAACCGGCCTTTCCTCTGGTTGAGCCACTTGCCCCGCCCCACATGACAGAGGACCCAGCCTGTTAGGGGGTTGCCTTTACTGTGGCCCCCCCATACCTCTCATCTTAATCCTCCGAGAACAATCCACCAGATCTACCTGATTACACAAATCCGGCTGAGGGCAGAGAATCATTTCATTACCAGCCCAGGGAGGGAAGAAGCAAGGAATTTGCAAGAACAGCCAGAGATCCAGAAAAATTAATGGGACTCTGAATGGGGTGGGGGTGGAGGACAAGAAGAACTTTCATCCAATTTTTTTGAAGAAGAAAAAAAGTTTGCCTGGGTCTTATCAGCCGAAGAAATCACCTGAGCAGGCAAACAGGTAGATGCAGCTTAGAATGGCAATTATTTCTCCGGTGAAGATAAAAACGCATTATCAGTGAGGTGGGGGTGAGAGGGAGCTGCACTATCCACAGATCTCGCTGGGCCTTATCAATCTGGAGATCTGTTCAGGAAGGAAAAGAGAGAGAGAGAGGGAGGGAGGGAGGGACTGTGAAAAGCAGCCAAACCTGCCAGTGGAAAAGTTTTTCTGGTTGATATTAAAAGGCACAGCCATCCCGGTCCTCCCCCCCCCTCTTCCTCCGCAGCCCCCTCCCTCTACCTGCTTGCCCCCAGCAGAAACTCGGGGTCAGTCTGGAATCTTTGCAAGTGGTATTTTATCAGGAACCGCCAAGAGAAAAGCCTGACTCCAGATGTCCTGGGAATGGGGGGGGGGGTATTTTGGCTGCCCCCTCCCCCCCAATTCAGGGTCAGGTGGAAGAAGGGAGGCAAAGACAGGAGATGCGATTAGAAGATGGATGTGGGGCCCGGCATCCTCTCCAGGTTTCAAGTCTTGCCATGTTGTGCAAGCTTCGGAGTCCCACCGCACGCTTCTTCGCTCCTTCTCCCCCCCCCCACAGGCAGCTGCTCCTCGCCCCCTTTCTCCCTTCCTTCTTTCCTTCCCTCCTTCCTCCCTCCCTCTCTCGTCTGCAAAAGTCCCTCCAGATGAAACTTCCCAACGCAAGAACCGGGAGTGAGTCAAGCGCGAGATAAGATCGTAATTTCAGCCCGTCCCGACAGGGCGATCTTATCTCGACGGGGCTCGCAGAAAGGAATATTTTAAGGGCTTATCGCGGCTCTCATCGGGGCGGCTCTATCGGGGCGGCGATCGCGCCGGGGAAGCGGCCAGAGGCGGAGCTGCAGGCCAAGGACGCCCCCCGCCCGGAGAAAAGGGGGCGCCTCCCCGGGCCCCCACCAGCCCCCCTCTGCCTGGGAGCGGGACGCCGGGGGGAGGGGGAAGCCGCCTCGGCCGCCCCCTGCCCCGGGCAGCTGTCAGGAAGCCCCCGCCGGGCCTGGGGAGCGGCGTCCGGGAAGCCCCGGCGGGACCCCCCGAAGGGAGCCAGCAGTTCAAGTTGCTTTTTGGGGCGGGGGGCGGCCAAAGGAGGAGCGGGACGGCGGGACGGGAGGAGGCAAAGTTGGTGCGGGGGTCTCGGTGGGGATGGCGGGGGTCGTCCGGGTGCCGGGGCGCGGGAAGGGTGCGCCGGCAGTACAGGCGAGAGCCCCCAGCCTCGGACCGGGACGCCCCCCAACTTCGGCCAGGGGGAAGAGGAAGAGGAGGAAGAGGAGGGGGCGGGCGAGGGAAAGGCGGCGCTCACGTTTGATCTGCCGGGGCTTGCTCTGCTTCCTCCTGGACATCGCGGGGCGGCGGCTCCGAGTCCCTCCGGCGGCTGCAGAGGCAGGGCGAGGGCGAGGGCGAGGCGGGCGGCTCTCATGCCCACCCGGCGCTCCCAGGGCTGGGCGGCGGGCACAGACCGCGCTGGCTCCCTCGCCTGCCTGCCTCCCTCCGCGGCGCCCCGCTGGCCACCCGGCACCGGCCGGCGGCTTTCCTGCTCGGGCTGCTCTCCGCCTCTTCCTCCTCCTCCTCCTCCCGCCGCCGCCGCCGGACCTGCCCTCTGCGCGCGCGCGCTTTTTCTCAATGGAGCCCGGGCGGCAGCTGGCGCGGCGAACGCTCGCGGGGGGCGTGGCCACGGCCAGGCAGCTCCCAGTTCATAGGGCGGCCCGGACACGCCCACCGGATAGGGCGGCCCCGGGAAGAGAGGAAGGGGGCGGGGGCGGGGCCAGCGGTGATTGACAGCCCGCGCGCCTGGAGAAAGTCTGCGGCTCGCCTTTGGGGGGGGAAGCCTTTGCTGAGCCGCCTTGGCTTGTTAACCCAGGATTGAGCAAGCCAGGATGCTCTGAGCTTGGGCTGGGAGTTTGGGGGCAGAGAGGGTCTTGTGTGTGTGTCTACTGACCCTTCTCTGCCGGGAACATCTGCAGGCAGAGACCCAAACTCAGAGATCTGCAAGAAGTCGGTAGCTGCTTCTTCCCCATTATGGATTTCTTCTGGCAAATGCCCGGCTTGCCCGCCTAGAGATGGACTAATTGAACTTGTACCATCAAGTCAGTGTTGACTCTTAACAACCATCAATACCTGGGATGATACTGGAAAAGATCATCAAAAAAAAAAAATAGATCTGGGGACATCTAGAAACAAATAAAAGTTCTAACTAGAAGCCAGCCACAGGTTTATTAAAAACAGATCATGCCCAACCAATCTTATTGAATTCTTTGACAAAGGGACTAAATTAGTAGACCAGTGAAATGCTGTGGTCATAATATGCTTAGATTTCAGTAAGGCATTTGACAAAGTAGACCATAACCTACTTCTTGGTAAGCTAGGAAAATGTGGGATAGACAGCGTCACCACCAGATGGATTTGTAGCTGGCTGACAAACCATTTTTAAGAAGAGACAAGACAATTACTTGTCTCAAATAGAGTCTCCTGCTTGAGCAAGAGGTTGGACTAGAAGACCTCCAAGGTCCCTTCCAGTTCTATTCTGATTGAACCAAGTAAATAGACCTTCTCCAGGAGGATATATCCCCAACCTGATCCTTCAGGTCTTCCGATGGTGTCCCCATTGCCATGGTAGGCAAGTCCATCTATCTGACTTTTGGTCAAACTCTTCCTTTCTAACTTCTCTACCATTAGAGATTTCTCAAGAGAACTGTGTGAGCCAGATCTTCCCATATACACAACTACTAGAAGAAGAAAACTATTCCATGACCAGAAAAATAATCTAAATCCTTTCCCCTAACTGCCATTCTATCACTATTCAAACAACCCTTACCAAGACATTTAGAGAAGAGCCCCAAGTTATTTTATTTTATTTTATTTGAAAAAGTTTTTATTTTTTCTCTACCATTTCCATACATATGTCAATGCATATACCTTAATTTATATCAATAATATACACAATGACACATTTTATCCAATCATTCTTAAGTCAATCTCCTATTTTGCACCTATTTTATATTACTATTCATCAGTCTGTTATTCTTCATTTCTTTACACTCCCCTCCCTCTATCTCCATCTCTTCCCTCTACCTTCTAACTCCTTCTCTCCCCCTTCCTACTTCCCTCCACTCCATCTTCTCTCCCTTCACCTTTCTACTTCCTCCTTCTCCTAGAGAAGAGCCCCAAGTTAGATGATCTCTTGGGAGGCCTTAAGCGAAAGCCCTCCAGTTGAAATGGGACAATTTGCTTGTTTTAATTTTGGCTTCAGCCCCGTGATGGGCACAGTCAGACAGGTGGAAAGACTGATGTTCCCTCCCACTTCTGTATGAATGCAGCCCACTCAGGTTTAAGAATGTGAGAGAGGGAGAGGGAGAGGGAGAGAAAGAGCAAGGATGCCCACGCATCAGAGTGCCTGGTCCTGCTTGACTGTGTCTGTAGAGAGATTCATATTGCACTCCAATAAACAGAATGTTTTCCCGCAGACTGAATTACATGCCTGCAGAGAAGAGATAATGCGTAAGCCATCCCCATCCCCATTGTGTGCAAAATGGCATATTTTTATGGAACTGTGTACATTTGTATTAGTGCCAATTAATCAGGGACAATATTAAGAAGGATGCAGAAAGATGGTGGGGAGGAATTGGGGAGAGCATGGAAGGGGAGGAGCAGATTGGCAGAGCAGGGGAAAGAAAGGGGAGAAAATGGCTGAACATTGGCCAAACCCAACTGACAGCAATGGTCAGGCCAGGATTGGAGCTGATGAGCTGGTTCACAGCCACCTTTATCCAAACTTCCTGGCCGGACTTCTTGTGCTCCAGAACAGTGTTTTTCAACCTTGGCCATGTGTGGACTTCAACTCCCAGAATTCCCCAGCCAGCATGAGGTAAGGGAAGAGGGGACTGGGGGAAGAGCCTTGCACAAGGACAGGCATGTTGTGGTATAGACAGCAGATGAAGATGCAGCCTCCACATGGTCAGAGACCCTCTTTGCATGCCTAAGGGCAGAGCCAGGGTTACTGCAGACAAAGGCAGGGAAGGATGAGCTCTCCTTCCCAGCACCTGAGCTGCCTTTTGGCTTCCTGAAAAGACTATCCCAAAATACCTTGGGGAACAAACGGACCCTGGAACTGCTTAGGAGGGACATAATAGTTTAGTCCTTGCAAAATCTCGCTCATCTGTTGGATGGAGGGGGGGAGGGCTGAAAGGGGACACTGCGAGAAGGAACAAAAATGGGAAACGATCCTGAAAGGATCAATCCATAAATGGGGTGAAAGGGCTCACTTCATCAATAGGATGACATTGGATGAGTTGCTTCCAAAGGAGAGAAATGAATGGAAAAGGAATGGAGAGCAATGATCCGGCTTGTAAGAGGCAAGTCTGCCCTCTGCTGGCTGGGCCTCCTTCTGAAAGTGCGGAGACCCAGCCTTGGCAAGGGACTGGCGCCCACTTCGGTACACCCCCCCCCCAAAAAGATGTGCCTGCCTCTTTTCCCTGCCCCACCTGTTGGAGAGCCTAAATGGCCTCTTTGTCCTCTGTCCTGACATGAAACCTTGGAGAGCGATGACCCTTTGAGGCATGGATGAGCCTTTTCCCATGGAAGTGGAAGACATGGGATGCGGCTGCTGAGAAGAATTCAACCTCTTCTGATCATTGCAACATATAGGAGGATGAGGAGGACGCCATGCGAGGTGGGCCTGGCCCCTCTCCATGGACTGGGCAGGCTATTTCTCAGTTGGAGACTTCAAAGAACCGTTCCTGATTTGGTTTCTTCGAAGGTTCCTCTCCAGATTTTCCCAATTACTAGGAAAGTTTAGCTGGCGAACCAGGTTATCTCCTGATCCCCCTTACCCATCTCGCCCCCTGTGGCCAATGCTTATGCACAGAAATGCTCAAATTAATCTGCATTTGTTTTAGTCTTCCTGCTTTGCTTCCTCCCTGGAATTACAGTGCTGGCATCCTGCTGTTTTCTGAGTGTCAAATCCATCTGAAGCGCTCAACCGTAAGTGGAGCTCAGCAAACTTGAGGGCTTTAGGGAGCTGGGTCTGACGGATGGACTGGACTTTTTCTTTCCCCAGGCAAGAGCTGAGAGCTAGACCGATTACTTGCAATCACAAGAGGTCCTGGAAATCTCCCTATCATGTACCAGATGCAACGAGAGAGACAGAGGTTGAGTCAGGGTGGGGGAAGGAGGAAGGAAGGACCCTGGATAAGGATTGGCCAGCCTGGAAAGGGGATCTCAGCTGCCCCAAACCCTTGTCAGTGGAACCAAACCTATCCTGGTAATGGAGACGGAGAAAAAGTGGCACCGACTTCTGCAGAAGGAACACTGAGGCCTGGGTTCAAGAGAGACACACACCTTCTCCATTCCGAAAAGCATTTCTATTTTACTTGCAAAGAAACTCCTTAGCAAGAACTTAAATTGCAGAATAATAATCAGAGCCCCACTTCACCTTGTCTTAAGTTCACAAGAAGATCCAAAGAGCCTTCAGACTACAGTTGATAAAGGACTCAGCTAGTCCTATGTTTTAAGTCAGGGGTCTCCAAACCTGGCAATTTGTGGACTTTGACTTCAGAATTCCTCACTGAGAATTCGTGGACCAACTCCCAGAATTCACTGAGGAATTCTGGGACTTGGTCCACGAGTCTTCAAGTTGCCAACTTTGGAGACCCCTGTTCTAGGTCACCCGAGCCCCAGAGCCATCCATGAAGCCCTGGTCCATTGGAGGTCCCTGGCTGCTGGCATTCCAAAGAGGTCCCTTGTGATTCTGGAGGAAGGAGCTATCAAAGGCACTAAGCACGCAGAGTCTCAGAACCCTCTCTGGGTTCAATCTCTTTGAAAAGCATCTCCATCCATGGGCAGCCTCCCAGCCCCATCTGGTGGCAACTTCACCAGGAAAAGCTCTTCTCATAGATTATCATATTATATGTTTAACTCATCAAAATTGTGGACTAACTCAACTGGGTCCCAGCATACCAGGGGAAGGGAAGGGAATAAAAAACCCCTTATTCACTTTTCTCTCTTCATCCAACACTTAGTGCTATTAATCTAAAGGCCAGAGAAAGCTGGAATAAACGGGCACAAACCCGTCTTCCTTTGCTTTGCATCTGTGCTGCGGTTAGCAAGGGGAGGGGTCCTTGGGCGGGGGTCCAACTTTCCCATTTCTTGCTCAAGCCCACCGCCAAAAAAGAGAGAGAGCCCCTTTTCATTTCCTTACGATCTTTCCAGCTCTTTCTTCCCTCCCCTCCCTTCCCTAAATTAAGCCATCCTAATTATTTTCAGACTGCTTTATCTCTGCTTTGCAACACTCTGCAGAAAGACCGATGGTGAGCACTTTCAGCTGCCATAAACAAAGGGACGGTTTGGAAAACAATTCTATCAATTAATCAAATTAAGCCTGCCGTTTTCGTTACAAGCCCCAAGTGGCCGGATCCGAGCCCAGAGTGAGGAGTTATCTCTCCCCGACAGCGTTTAAACGTTTCGGTGGCAGTCGTAATAATGAAAGAGATCCCATTTCTGCAACTTGCCTTTGCCAACTCCGAATCTTAGGGATGTGGCCACGGAGGTCACTCTGAGGGCATAAAGAGAGGACCAGGATGGCCCAGGAAGACCCCGGTCTTTACCAGGGAGCCAATCTGCAGAGTTTTTAAAATGGCCCGCGCCCCCAAAGGTTGCAGGGTGCTCCTGCCTGCCTGCCTGCCTGCCAGCCAAATGGATGCCAAAAAGAGGGCTATGCATCTATCTGAGAGGGGCATCCCATGCAAGGAAGGCCCCGTGGCTCATAAGGTAATCCTCAACTTACGACCACAACGGAGCTTCAAATTTCTGTTGTGAAGTGAGACATTTGTTCCGTGAGTTTTTCGCCATTTTATGAACTTTCTTGCCACAGTTGTTAAGGGGATAACTAAGTTGATAAGTTAGTAACCTGGTTGTTAAGTGAAACTAGTTACCCCATGGACTTTGCTTGCCAGGTGGTCGCAAAAGGGGATCACGTGACCTTGGGACACAGCAATGGTCATAAATACGAAAGCCAAGCATCTGAATTTTGATCCCATGATCACGGGGACGCTGCATAGGTCGTAACTGTGAAAAACGGTCATGTGACTTTTTTCCAGTGCCATTGTAACTTTGAACGGTCACTAAGTGAACTGTTGTAAGTCAGAGGACTTCCTGTAGTTGCAGAGGGTTTTTTTTCCTTCCCAGGCTGGCACCTCATTCTGCAAGAGGTTGGGCTCTCCGGGCAAACCCCATGTTTGAGAAAAGCAGAACGAGGCATTGTGACAGGATTCCTTTATTGATGGCTGGTTCAGCAGCGGCCAAAAGGGGAAACTGGGACTTCTGGAGCGAGTCCCAACCCATCAGCCTCACCGCTTTAGCTCCGGGTTGTTGACGGATTATGTATTTCCCTGGTCAGAGAAGCAAAGGAATGGCTGAGCTTTGCTTCTTGGGGTTTTTCTTTCTGGATTTATGGATGCTTCTCAGAATTCCCAATTGCCTCTGAAAAGCCGGGCAGCCCCAGATATAGACTGGCTTTGAACACCTCTTTTATTACTTGGTTGCGCTGCTGCAGCATCCTGTAGCAGTGAGTTCCACAAGCCTTAAAGCAAACCTGCTCACAAAGGAAGCCCGCCACTGAGCACAGAGCCTCAGAAACCTCCACTGAAAACTCTGGGGCAGAACAGCAGCATGGAGAAGAGAAGACAGCAGCAATTCCTAAAAGAACTGCAAACCAAGTGGAGTTTTTGCTGAAAATGAATAAAACGTGAACGTGATTTGGGAAGGTATCGATTTAAAAGGTTTGTTTATAGGAAGAAGGGAACCATGCTATGCGATACGGGAAGGGATGACTGTGAAGACCAGAAGTCACTTTTTTAGATCCTTTTCATTTTCTTTGTTCTTTTTGTCATCTTTCACTTTTTCTTTTACTCCTTTATACAGTATTTTCTTTCTTTTCCTACTCTTTATCTGTGGGGTTTCCCCCCCACATCTACGTAAAATCTCCTTATTGTAAAAGAATTACTTAAAAGAAAAAGAAAAATGTCACACAGACCGGCAAATTTCTGGGAAAATATTGGACTATATTTGAGAGGATAAATCTCAGCCCCGTTTTACAGTACCGTCTTGTATGCGCATCCCTTATTTTATTTGACAATATTAAAAGAAGGGCCCAAGGGGCACCCGACCAACATTATAAAAACAGTCCAAATGGTCACTCTCCTCTGCTTTCTCACAAATATCAAAATAAAAACTTTTAACATAATGCATTGCACCCAAATGTATAATCAAACTATTTTTTTAAAAAACAGTGAACTGTAAAGGTAGATATTAACAAGATAAAAGTCATTTAATTCCCTTTTTTTAATAAAAAGAGACCTTAAAAACAAACATTATTTAGTCTGCAAGACATATGCAGAGTATTCTGGGGGAGAACCCCAAATTACTTCAGTGCACTGTTCTGCTCTCTCCCCCCCTACAGAGGTCCCAAAAACAGTCCAGTGCAGGGTTTTTTGACTTTGTCAACTTTATGAGGTACGGACTTCAATTCCCAGAATTCCCCAGCCAGCTATGCTATCCTATGCTGGCTGGGAAACTCTGGGAGTTGAAGTCCGTATATCTTAAAGTGTCTCACATCGAGAAACACTGGCCCAGATCCTCCAAATCTATCCTGAGAACAAAACCTCAGGATCTAAACCTTTATAAAACACACTGCAGAGTTGTGAGCAGTGCAGGGCAATGTTCGCAACAACACCCCCCTGTGTGTCAGTTTATAAAGGCCAGCCGTTCCTCTTAACTTGTGAGTTTGTGTGCATGTGTGTATGCAGTGGTGGGCTGCTACCGGTTCGGACCGGTTTGGGCGAACTGGTAGTTCCGACGATCAGCTGGCCCCACCCGCCCACCTCTGCGCTATCCTGTCCTATATTTCCTTCTTTCTGGCTCAGCTGATTCGCGCGGCAAAGCTGATTTCCGCGCCTCCGCTGTTCTACTTACCGGGGCTGCCTTAGAAGGTAAGCAGCTGAGCTTCAAATGGCTGTATTTTGAACGCTGTGTGCAAGTGTGTTACGCACGCGCAGCGCGTGATCACCGAACCGGTTGTTAAACCAGTTGCAACCCACCACTGTGGTATGCTTGTGTGTTTTCCTGTTAGAATTCACATTACAATGAAAAATAGCACCACTGAACTGCATAGTGTAAAGCCATACCAAGTTTAGCAACTACCTCGATACAGAAAGCCTTTAAAAACTATTATGTTTGGGGTTAGGTGGGTTTTTTTTGGCTTTTCTAAAAATATCTCTTTTCCCCCCCCAAAGAAAGCCTTACTATGTGGGGCAGGAGTGGTCTTGGCACAGTTTTCTCACTGGAAAATATTAAAACAATTTTTTTAAAAAATATTCAACTCTGTCATACATCTTCAAGGTGCAGTTTAGCTAGGTTAAAGGGCCCACACCCCTTACTCTTTTTTAAAAAACAACAACAACATTTCAGCAACATCTACACAGTGGTCTAAGGGAGTTGAGCAATTTCAGAGCCTCCCTCTGGAGTGAACAAATTCACCCTCAACGCAACGTTCTTGGGAGAGGCTGTCTGTCAAAACTGTGGCCTGCTTAGTTTATAATTATTTTTCAAAGTATCTTGTCTAAGGCTGGTTCCCAATTAAATGAAATCACTCAGGATTATTTGTGCAAAGCCTCCAGGAGGAGGAGGGGGACGAGGACACCAATGCTTTCTACAGTGTGCTGCACCTCATGAATAAGGCGTCTCTGGTATGAAGTTCACGTCTTCAAATTCTTTATCCAAAGATAAGAGAGACACCAACTGAAAAAAGGGGCCGGGATTTGCAAGCCACCCTTACAACCTCAGTACTTCTGCCATAAAACATTTCCTCTTGACACTTTGCTCTGCCCAAAGCGATTACCGTTTTTAGTCCGCGAGAACGAACCATCGGCAACATCAAAGTTCTAGCCTTTGCATGATAAATCAGGTGAATTAAAGTAGATTAGTAAGACACAAAGCAAAAACTATTTGAGAGTCTGCAGTGCAAGTTCATTTAAGCTAGACAGAGAAACCGAGCTACACAAATGAATGTAATGCTTTGATAATTTCTCTCCCCCCCAACCCCCCACCAGCCCCATGAAAGCAGCGAAGGATCACCATAAGTCACTCATAAATTACTCAGAAGTATCTCTTCTCAAAGGAATTTTAAAGCTCGTTAATTTCTGACCAAACAGTTGGTTTAGGAGGTGAGTTTGGGACTCAGCTGTCCTGTAACTGTGGGAAGTGGGGACTTTAGCACCTTGGACAGCTCTGCGGCGGTTCAGAGAGCTGGGCAGGGAGGCAGAGGGGTCTTTGGTTAAGAGGGAGTAGACGGCTTTGTTCCCCAAGATCTCCTTTTTGCGCCTCAACTCTCCATTGGCATGGCCGATCTCCACCTTCTTCTGGAAGCCTTGGTCAAGCACCAACTTTCTAAGCTGGCTGTCCATCACAGACACCTTGAGTTTAGGGGCCTGTTTGTTGGCATGCGTGTCCCTCCGTCGAGAGGAAAAGGCCAATGCCTCAGTAGTGGGCCAGTCAACCTTCTTGACGTGGTCGCCCTTCATAGAATCTTGGCCCCGGCCTTTCCGTTTTTTGCTGCCATCTCCTTCAATGTTCTCTCGGGAGGCTGAGCTTCCCCGATGGGAGGACTTGTTGTGTTCCTTTGGCTTTTTGGAGGGAGGATTGGCCAGCCGATTCGCAGCCGGCCTTTCTGGGAACTTGCTCAGCTCAGAATGGTGGTTCTTTGACTGAGCACTCGCCGCTTCGCCTTGGAGATGGCCACTCACAGGCCTGACCAAGTTGAGTTCTGTCTCTTTCGTGCCAACACCGGAGCTGGTATCTTTGGGGTGAGCAGTGGTATCCATTTCTGGGAAAGCTTTGTCTTTCAAGAGTGGACACATCTGAACCTCTTCTGCACCAACTAGGGAACAGTGGATGCCAGGGCTGTTATCAGCATTGGCCTGACCACCTATGACCTTCTTTGAAGGAACCTCCTTGGCAGGCCGGTTTAGGGTAGATGATGATGTCTTGTCCTTGAGAGGTAACTCATGGAAACTGGTTTCTGGCAAACGTAACTTGCTCACAGTCTCCTGAGGAGCTGTTCCATTCACATCAGGATTGCTGCTCCACTGTATTTCAGGAGACCATTTACATTCCGAAGACCCCAGATTTTCAGGAGAATCCGTGGGCAACTTGCTGGCAAAATCTTCTAAATATGGGCTCTCCCAGGTCCCCCTTCGGCTAACTATTGCCTTTTCTGGAATGTTGCATTCCTTGTTGTGCTTCTCAGAGAGATAAGCCAGAGACAGCTTTTCTTGGGCAGCAGTTGTCTTCTTAGGTGACACACTGGCAAGATCACTGCTAAGTGCATTGGGTGAGTTTAAGAGAAGAGTTGGGTTGTCCCCAGGGCTCTCTGCATGTCCCCATGTTTCTGGAGAAAGTGCAGTAATGTGTTCTGGGCTGCTTGGGTCATCTTGAGGCTCAAGAGGAAGGGATGGAAGTAGGTGGTGAAGTGGAGATGTCCCCCTTTTGGCCAGGAGACTAGAGAAATCCCTTCCTAGGCCTTCTCTTTCCATAGGGGGCTGAGATGAAGGCAGCATGGCCAGGCTAGTGGCTGTGGACAGAGCCTCACCAGCAGATAGCAGAGTCTGACTACCTTCTTGAGATGCTTGGGCTCCATCCAAGTGCACAGGCAAATCTAGTTCAGGAGAGTTGTGGTGGTGGGACACCTTCTTCTTTTTGGCTGCTGGAGCTTCTGCTCTTGCACGGGTCTCCTCTTTGATGTCCTTCTTCCCGTAGTTTGCAAAGAGCCCTGGCCGCATCACGCCTCGAAAACGGAAGGTCTTGCTGCTGCCCACCAGGTGCTTCTCCATATGTCTATCGTACTGTTCCTTTTTGGAGAAGGTGTAGTTGCAAGTGCTGCATATGAAAGACTTCTTGATGACGTGCATGACATCTGCACAAAGCTCACAGGCATACAGAGTGGTGTGCTTGATGTCGGCTTCTTCAGCTATTTCATGCTCTTGGCTAAGGTGGCTCCGGAGCTCCTTGGTCTCCTGATAGAACATGGGACATTTGTGGCACAAGAAGATCTTCTGCAGGCTATGGACCACGAGATGTCGCTGGAGTTTGAAGGGCTTGGGGAACTGCTTCCCACAGTGGTGGCAATCTCGAGAGGGATCTTTGCACTCAGGATGAATGGGCACTGACTTCTGGGCCCCCTCGACCTTGGGAACTGGGTCAGGAGATGGAACGGCTGGGACTTTGAGGGAGGCTGTGGGTGGCCGGATTCTCAAGGGGATCTCTGGCAAGTCTTTGTGGACCACCGTCTCTTGTCCTGAAAACTCTTTGGCACCTTTGATCTCGCTGCCAGCCAGTTCTCCGTTTCCCCCTTCGGCCTGCTTGGAAAACTTGCTGGGTTTTCGGCAAATGATGGAGTTGAGGAAATGAGTGACAGCAGCATCCTCTTCACTGAAACCCAGGCCCAAGACTGACTTCTGAGCCTGGCCTTTGCGGGCAAACTGAGTGGCATGTTCTCTCAAGTGTTCATTGTACATCCAGACATCAGAAATTTCCTTCAGGCACATCCCACAGATCCAGAGGCCAGCCTTGTTCTTGGCGTGTTTCTCCTTTAAGTGGTCCCTCAGCTGTTCCCTTGAGCTGAATTTCCTCTGGACACACATGTAGCATGTTGGCGGAGGGGAGGGATTATGGCTGAGCTTGTGAAAGTCCAGTTCCCCTAAAGTAAGGAACCATTGGAAGCAGACTTTGCATTTATACTGCTTGTCTTTATTCTTGAGATTTAAATCATTGCGGGTTTTGCCTGCCTTCCCTTCTTCTAGCTTATGTTTTATGGGCTTGACTCGCAACAGTGAAGTTGGCTTGAAATCCAAGGTGCCATTATCATCACCCTTTGTGGGACTCACTTGATCTTCTCCAGTGGGGCAGAAACACACATCCCTCGTCTCAAACTTCATGTTCAACATCTCCATGTCAATAGTAGGAAATGCAGAGGGTGTTTTTTCTTTGGTGCCGTGGGATTTTTTTTCCAAGTCAGGCAGTTCTGGGTTATCTTCTGCTCCTGAGTGCCCATCAGGAAGCTGCACGGATGAGTTACGCGATGGCCCCTCAGCAGAATTATTTTCTGTTGCTTTCTCAAGGTTATTCCAGCTTTGAAAGCCTGGAAGAGACCCAGTTGGACTCTCTTTGCACAGAAAGACGCTGCTGTTTTTCAAATCATTGTCTTCTTCCTTTTGCCCAGTATCCAGTGGCTGGGCTGTTTCTTTGGTAGGTCTGGAATTAACATCACCACTCGTGGCTTTACTCCCGTGACACATGTTGAGCATCAAAGCATCATCAACGGAGATTGTGTCATATTCACAAGGATCTTCCCGGGTAACACAGAAGGAGCTGTTTTCGCCAAGATCAGAAGCCATGCGGATCGTAAAAAGATCTGGTGTGCCTTCTGGTTTCGCAATGATCTCTGAAACAGCTTTAGGCTTTTTGGAGCGCTTCCCATACACACGTGTGCATTTTCTACGGGCAAACTCATCGTTTCTGGGGAAAAGTTGTGAAAATGTGGAGTCATCATCAAACAAGCTCTGTAGATCTGGTTTGACGGCAGGACCAACAGCAGACTCCTCATTCTGTGTCTGTGGCTCTTCCCTCTTGCGGGACTCCAGAGTCACAAAACAAGGAGCATCCAATGCTTTCTCAGATGTGGGTTTAGGAGAACCAGTTTCAGAAGCAGTTTCAGGAGGACAGGGTGGTAAGAAGCTATTGGGGCTCGTGAGGTATACCAATGGGCTATTTTGACTTGTACAAGTCATCTCTTCTAACAAACCCTTCTCTGGTGACTTTTGGTTCAGTTCATCCTCACCTTCTTTCACAGATCCACTCGGCCATCTCTCACGGATAGGCTCTTCTTGTCCCAGATCTTCTCCTTCCTCTTCATGGCTGTCCACGTTCTGTGGCCCAACTGTCCTTTCAGCTGAGGGAATTTTCTCACCAGGGTTTTCTAATTCGTTCATCAAGGGCTGCTGAGGAAGCAATGCCAAAGATACCTCGATCTGCTCTTCTGACCCATTCCCAGGTTTTTCTGTGATGGCGGTCAGAATGTGGTCATCAGTGATGCCAGTGGCGTTACAATGAACTGATGGGACTTCAGACTCCTGAAGATAAGAGGCCGGGACCTCATTTTTGTCTGACGTCATTTTTGTTTGCCTGGGGTTTTCCTTGGTTTTTCGCCTTGCGTAGCTAGTTGATCTTTTGGTATGGACCACTCTGATTAGTTTTTCTGTACTTGTGTTTTTTCTAGACTGGATTTCTGACCCTTCCCATTTCTCTGCTTGTGAGCTGATGTGTTGCATATCATCTGTGGTTTGGAATTCATGTATTGCGTCCAATGAAATAATATTTGGGCCATTGAGTTCCTTGCTAATACCTTCTTGGCTCTGTGCCTTTGGTTCCTTCTTTCGCCTTCTGGAGGTTTTAGGAGAAGACTGGCCTACAGCTTTTGAAAGGTCTGAGTTACTAGAATTCTCTTGGATGAAGGACTTTAGCCTTTTCCTGGGGAACGCTTTGCCTGTCTTTAATGCTTTTTCCAACAGAGTCAAATTGTCGTCAGGCAACGCAACACTATCCTTTTTCTTCTGGTGTTTCACAGCTTTGTGTCTCATCAGCCCAGTTTTGGATCTAAAAGAAGTGGAGCAAATATCACAAGCAATTTGCAAGCCTTTCCTCTTCCTTGCTTTGGATTGTCCAGGCTTAGAATAATTTCTTAAGATTTGATCCTCAGGAATGGATTGTTCCATGCAGTCAGATGGTTTTTTCACATTCTCATTTGACGCAGAGTCTTCCTTCTCCAAATTGCTTCTGTTTTCTAGATCCTGTGGGTCACTTGAGGATCTTCTTGGTGGAATCTGACTAGTGTCATCAGCCATTTTAGTCAGAAGGACAACTGGCACCCCTTGAACATCGACATCTTTCTGGAAATACTCCGACTGACATGGATCTCTACTTTCTTCCTGGGGGTCTCCTTCAACGTCCTTTGCCCCTTGGAGTTTGGATGTTGATGACACGTTTTCATTACAGACACCACCTCTAAGCTCAACAGGATCAATTCCTGATGGAAGCGGGCTGAGCAAGATATCATGTTTGGATACTGCCTGAGGACAACCGGGTTCATCCCTCGCAGAAAACATGCCATTGTCTTCATCTGTCCAATACTCGGAGAGCTCTTCAGAATGTTTCTTGCTTTTCAGAGGGAGCCTCCTGGGAGATTTGCAGTCACTCATTTGCAAGTTCAAAGGTCTCTTTGTTTTAGCAGTAGAAGATGCTACTTTGCTGGAGCAGAGAGCTGAGGAGTAAGCCAGAGGAACATTCTTCTGAGGTTCCAACAGGTCATGGTTGAGGTCTTCTGGGGGCATCTCTGGGGGTAGATGAGAAATGGCATCACAGGAGGGGAAGAATGGAAGGGCTTCTGTACATCCCTTCTGTCTGGGTGGGCTCTGCCGAGGAACTGCGGTCTTCTCTACAACGGAGGGGAAGCCGCACGCAAGAAAGGCAGTTTGCTGAGTTGCTGCAGTGATTTGACCGGTGGTCTCTTCAGATGGAATCCCTCCGAAGTCAGAGCCTGTAGCATTTCTTGTTTTTAGCACCTCTTGGCACCTCTGGACGTTGGCAAAGCCAACGTCCAGAGAAAGTCCAGCCTGGGAGGCTTCGGCGTAGTAACTGACTTGCTTCTCCGATTCATGACCTTCTGTTGAATCTGAGCTGTTGGCTGAAGAGAAGTCCTTTCTCTGCAGGAGATGAGCATCCCCCGTTTGGTTTTCAGGGGAATAGATGGGAGTCAACGACATGTTAAGTTGCAGATGTTGCAGCTGATCTTCACTCTCTTCCACCTGGTGGACTTTGGCAGCCCCCAACTCTTGGTCCCCAGAGTTCCAAGAAGCGCAAGAGCCCACATGTACTTGGAGCATGGCAGATAAAGCACCTTGTGACATTTTCTTCTCGGATGACCAAGGGCTTAAGGGGGGTTTTCTGCAGTCTCTAAATGCCAAGGTCTTCTCTTCTTGAAACCCCCCTGCCAGACCTGTAACTTGACTCGGCTGTGCTCTTCCCCCCCTTAGCACCGAGGCTGTTTCTGAGTTGCTGAGTGGAGAGAGGTTACCGGACTCCATGGAGATACCATCTGCATGCATAGCGTGGCCGTTCACTTCCAAACATTCAACCTTTAAGTGCTGCTGCTGGACAACATTAGCGCATTGTGCTGGGTTCAATGGGGCTGAGTCTTTGGAAACATCTGAGGCCCATTCATCAAAATGTTCTGACTCTGTCTCTGGCTCTGAAAGCAGTTTGGTTGGAAACTCGGCTAGTTTCTCAGTCTGTTTGAACAGAGTCTCTCTCTTGTTCTCCAACACGAGGCCACTGGTGACTTCTTCCTTTGGCTCTCTATCCATAAGCTCCTCTTCTGGCTCTGGAAGAAGGCTCTGACACGAGGGCAGGTGAGCCACAGGATGCTGAGCTGAGAACGATGAACTCACCAACTCTTCCTCGTTGTTCTTAACTGTCCTGGCCACAAACAACTGCAGCTGCTGAAGAGGGTTGCCTGCTTTCTCTTGGGTGGGGGATTTGAACCCAACTTCTCCATCCACCTCCTTGGAAAAAGTCAACACATCAAAGTGTGGTGTGTCTCCATTGTCAGCTTTGGCATTGAGCATTAAAGTCTGGCAAACTGTTTGACTCCCAGTCTCCTCATTATTGCCTAGATGTTCATCTTCATTGTCCTGGAACAGAGTTGTAGTTTCTAGCTTTTCTGGATTTTTGCTTTGTGCACCAGAAGACAAGTTTTCATCTGATTCTGGAGTGTCCACATCTTGCAAGTCAAATTCCGGATCTAACTGTGGGACCTCGTGGCCATATGATTCTAACTCGATGGAGCTGCCACATGTTTTCTCCTCCAAGAGCAGCTTTGGGAACACATCTGGTCTCAGTGGCAAATTCTCCTGGGGATTTAAATCACTGTCCTCCAGAGACTCGGGAAAGATTGAATCAGGACTTTGTAGAACCTGTTCAGGATAGTCTGGAGCCCTGGAGCTGTTTGATACCTCATCAAGGCATGAATCTGGCAGGATTCTAGCAGATGCATTTTTTATTTCCCCAAAGTCAACTTCAGCAGAGATTTCGATATCCTTCAGGTTTTCAGCCATTTTGTGTTGGTGCTCTTGGGGGCTAAAAGGACCTACTAGAATCAAATCTGGGGCTGACCCTAATGGGCTGAATGATCCTGCACACGGCCAAGGGTCGTTGCCACTTCCGTACTTGGGGTCCAAAGCTGGAAGGGGTCTTTCCTCATGGGCTATATTCACACAGCTAAATGGTTCTGTGGAAAGGAACTTTGCATTCTCATACCCAGCCTCCACTAGAAACAACCCTTTGTCCTCTTGTTCCTGGTCCAGCCTTAAAGACAAAAACTCATGAGTTGATTCTTTTGCTTCCATGCTGTTGTGATTCCCTGAAGCCTGGTCTTCATCCGATGCCTGCAGAGGAAGCTTGTTTGCTTGCAACTGGCTTTCAAGCTCAGTGACCAGTCTTTTAATCTCCAGCTCATCCTCGGACAGACCACTCATGAAATGCACGTTATAGTCAGAAAGCTGGTCGGAGAGAGACAAGGGGCTGATTTCGCTGGAGTGCCTCTTTGTGGTTGGTTTTTCAACAGGCAGTTTAGGAATGTGGGGCGTACCTTCTGCCAAAATGGGAGGCACGTCCTCCATCAGCGTCCAGTCCTTTTCTGGCAGAAAAGATGAATATTGCTGGTCAAAGGGGATTATCTTGCTAAGATGATGATTGGCACACTCAAAGGGGATGTAATTATCCTTGCTCGAAGCCACACTATCATATAAGTTGGCATCAAACTCAGCAATAGGGAATTCTAAAAATACTGACGATGAATCAAAATGAAGCGGTGAGGAGACCTTACTCTGGGCATTATCCGATTCACAGGACAGGATGGCATCGTGCTTCTCTTTGAACGAGGGCACGTCAAAGTCTCCTTGACATAAGTATGCATTTCCGTTAGGGGAAGGTTCCATGGCCGGAGGCCCTGAGAATAGACTTGGTGTCTCATAGCTGTGGGATAATTCTTTGCAGTCATAAAATGCATTGGCAGCCTCCAGAAATGTGTTGACACCTTTCCCAGAGATCTCTCTTCTCCCAGGATTGTCACCGAAGCAGCTGATTGGCATCACGAGTTCCTGCTGGTTCTTAAGGCCCTCGAGGTCCACTTGTTCATAGCTGGTGCTCTCCTCGCTGGGAAGGCTGTGCTTGGCCACGGAAGGAGAACCAGTGAGTTCTTCCACCGGGTTTTTCAAGATCCCTCCTTCACTGGCAGTGCATTGATGGCAGTGATGGCCCTCTGCCCCATCTGTGTCTTTTGGCATCACCTTTGGCTTTTCACTGTCACCGCAGAAGGCTCCATGGTACTGGCCAGAATCTTCAGGAGAAAGAAGCCCGGTGGGACCTCTTCCAGCCGTGGCCTCGGAGTGATAGGACATCTCTCTGCTGTGTGTGAGATGCGTGTCTTGGGGAATGCTCAGATTGTCTGTTTGAAATTTCTGGTTATCTACTGGCTGAGTTTGAGGTGGGTCGACCTTATTTGGCTTTCCAGTCAAGTCAGAACCCATAGTGTGGCTTCTTCTTATGGTTTCGTTCTCAGGAACATTAAGGGGTCCGACCCGTCTGGAAATTTTCAGGAACTGTTTCCTCTGTTCACTTTCTCTTTCGGTGTCTGAATCCCCCCTCTCGGTGCTCTGGGGGCTGTTGCTGGTCTCACTGGACACGCTCAGACTCTGGCAACTGCTTGTGGAGGACCGACTGCTTCTCCTCCTCACTCTGGCTACAGGACGATCTGTCCTTTGCAGCTCCTTGCTTGCAAGTCTTTCGAGTTCCTCCTGTCCTCTTCTGGAACCTCCATACCTCCATATTGGCTCCGTCCCCTTCTCCCTTCCTCCTCTTCCTTGGTTCCTTCTGCTCAAACCGCTTCTGAGCCGGCCGCTGAATCTGGAGCCCAGCTTTCTCCTGCAGTGTCGCTTGGCGTATTCCACCCTCTCGTCATCTGACTCCGACATGTATTCATACTCGCCAAATTTATCGTCCTTCGTTTCTGGAAGCAACCGGTTGGTGAGCAAGGAAAGTGACACCGCTTTGCTATTCTGGCTGTGCAGTTTATGGAACTTGTTTTTTTGCTGGACAATTTTATGGATAAGCTCCTTGCTCCAACTGCCACTCCGTGGCTTCCTCTTCTTGGCATCTTTCTTGGACAGCGTGGTGCTTTCTGCCATGCTGTGAGTGCCACCAGGCTTGAGTTCACTCCTTGGAGAAGCACAGGGAAGGTTCTTGGTCTGCCTCAAATCTGACATCGTTTGGCTCCCCTGCTTCGTAGGCAGGAAAGGCCCACTGCTGTTCTTCTTCCCTGCTTTCCGCTGGGCACTTGTGTCATCTTCTGCTGCTGACCCAAATACTGATGGATCCAGGGCTTTATTTCGAGGCAATTCCGTGCTCTTGAATGTTTCGTGTCTTTCTTCTCCAAAGTCTGAAAGCCAGTTTGTTCCTCTCTCTCTAGCTTGTTTTGATGTTTTACTTTTGGCCAACTCCCCACTAGGATGGTTGTCACAGCAGTTGAGCATTTTCATGCTTTCATCCATTCCTACATGTTTGGCTTTCTTCCCTAAAGTCAAGTTCTCTTTTGCTTTGAAAGGTGTCCCAGCATTAGTGGCCTTCACAGATACCAGCTCTTCATCAGCAAACACATCAATGAAGCTGCTATCAATTTCAGGGTTATCCGACTGGTATCCCAGTCCATTCAGAGCTTCAGTGATCAAACTGTCTAGCTTAGCATCATCGATCTCCAAGTCAGAAGTGTTGAGTGGCAAGAAGTTTCCGGGAAAGCCAGTGAGCTGGTTCAGTTTCAAAGGATCATCTTTGGATTCACCTTTACCCTCTACTTCCACCAAGAAGTCCACAGTCTTGTTCAAAGCAAGCAGTTGCAAATGAGGATCTGAAGGGAGAAGCATCCCCAGGCTAGTCTGGGCCTGCTTTGCAGGTTCAGGAGAGGCATGGTGTTGCTTCTTGACTTCTGCTCCTCGGGAAGAGTCCTTGGCCTGACCTGGGAGGACCACGTGAGAGCCGCAGAACTGACGGTGCTCCAAGAAAGAGGAAAGGTTGCTGAAGTTCTGGTCACACTGCTTGCAAGTCAGGAAAACATCCAGCTGGTCGAGACTGGTGCTGCTCAGTGAGCTGGCCAGGAAGTGACGGGAGGAGGAATATGGGTAAGGTGGTGGAGGCAGCTCGCTCTCAAAACCCTCCGGGCACCTTTTGGAGGCATCCACGTGGGATTTTTGGAAATGGCTGTCCACGGAGATGCCTTTGTAGAGGAGTTCCTGGTGAAAGGCCTTGATAGGGTTGGCCATCTGGTAGGGGACTGAGCTGGCACCCAGCAGCTCCGAGGCCTGGAAGGGTTTACTGCCATCCTTCGGGTGCCCTTGGGGGTGGAAGAAGGTGGAGGCGGCCATGGCAGCTTCCTCTTCAAAGCCGTGGCCTGGAGGGCTGCTGGAGGTGAGGGAGGGGGAGGAACAGCTGCTGTTGAGGTTGGGGGTGGGGGGCGAGAGAGGAGACCCCTTTGGGGATGGGGCTAAGGTGGAGGGTGGCAACCCTAAACTGGGACTGGGTGGGTGGTGAGATGGGATGGGAGGCCGTGCTGGGCTCCCGCTGAGGAAGAAAGTCTTGTTCTTGGAGGTCTCCACTTCGGTTGACCCTTCGAAAGAGAGGCTGCTGGCTGAGCTGCAGCTGTGAGGGGCCAGGTCCTCAGCCACCAGAGCTTTACTGGGATAACTGGTGGGGCTTTGGGGCAGTTTCTTGCTTCCCTCCCACTCTGAGGTGCTGAGGGGGAAAGGGAGCTTCTGGCTGGCCAACTTTCTGGACAGCTCGAGTCTACTCTGGCCGGGCACACCAGAGGTGAGATGCAGATACTGCCAGGCCTTTTTGCCAAGACCCGAATGGTACCCAAAGGAGATCTGGCTGCCCCCTGGACTGGGACTCCCCGCTGAGCTTGGCTCCATGGGGGAATAAGTCTTTTTGCCTCCCTCCCAGGCCTGCAGGAGCCGGGGGTGGGCCTGAACGCTGGTGGCAAGGCTCTTCTCCAAAGGCACCAAGCTGGAGGCTTCGCTGGAAGCCTTGTTCTGAAAGTGCACTTGCGGGAGAGTAACTGGTAGCCCATTCCTTCGTGGAGAGCTGCCTACATCCAGTATCCTTTGACTAGCTACGCTGCCTTTCGACAAAGACGGATGCCTCTTGCCCACGGCCTTCGGCGTACTCGAGGCATGTAAACTGGGTGGGAAAACAGCTTGGTTTTCTTGGAAAGTGCTTGGAATTTGGTCAATAGCACCAGAAGGCGAGATAGCACCATTGTGGTCAGTGGAAGGTCCGTTCCTTCCTTTGTAGCAGGGCAAGTGTCCCGGCGTCTGTGGCAGGTGGAACGGAGCAGGGGGAGGAGTCAGCCCGTAAGTCCTGCTCTCCACATTGTCATAGGAGCCGTTGCCAAGAACTTCCTCCTTCCAGTCCCTGGAGGAAGAATGGAAGGCAAAAGCACCATGAGAAGCCTGACTGGTGGCCAACGAGATGTTGTCGCCATAGTCTTGGGGGTGAGCCTCACCTTGGAACGGATCTGAGGCCGAGCTGTGCAAAGGGGAGAAGGGATACTGGAAGGACAGAGGTCCTATGCAATGCGTGCTCGGCTTGGGGGCCGGGAGTCCATTATTAGCACCAGGATAGCCTTTGTCTGGTGAAGGCCACAAGTTACTTCCATTGGCTTGGAACTCCAGGTAAGGGAGCTGCCCTTTGGTGCCAGGATTTTCAGGAGGAACATTAACCAGTGGTTGTATCTTCGAACCATGGCTTGGACATGCAGTGGTGGCTTGTGAGGTATAGTTGCTGGAGATGTGGCTGGTGGGAGCCTCTGAAAAACAACGGCCAAAGCTCAGTTCTTCTTCGGGGAGTTTCAGATCTCTTTCGGGGAGGCTGGGCACGTGGAACCTGTAGCTCCCCAAAACCGGTCCTTGGTCAGCTTCAACCTTCTTGGGGGGTGTGATTTTCTGCTGGGGGTAAGCAATGCCAATGGTGGGGTTGGGCCTGGCATTGCTGAGGGTGAGCCGGTAGAGTTGATGATGGCCCCGCTCGCTCCTCCCTGCCCGCCTGCTGCTCTTATCTCTTGCCCGGCTCCTTCCAGGGGGAGACGGGGGGTTCCCTTTGGCAGCGCCCCATGGGCTGGCCCCAGAAAACCTGGGGCGGTTGTTGAGGGACTTAAAGTCTATTTTGCCTGCTTTCTGGGGCCGGATCACAGCTTCCCGCTGGCTGTGAGGCTCCTTCCCCTTGTTGCTGACCAAGTCGGTCCCATTGTGGCCCCCACTTTGTCCCTCCGACTCGGAGCTGTCGAGCAGCCTGCTTTCAACTTCACCCGGATCTTTCTTGCCAAACGGCTCAAAGCTGAGAACTTTGTCCTGGCCACCAGACTCAACATCCCGGGTGGCATAAACATGCTGGGTTTCTCCCATGATGTCATTAAGGACCAGGTTTCGTAAGAGCCTGTCTCCTTCGCCTCCTCAGCCTAAGGACTCTCCATCCCTTGGATTCTCTTTTCTTCTCCAGGGGCTGCGAGGCATCTCCGCCTCTTGAACAGCTCCTACGTCCATCTTGGCCGCCGGAGAGGCTCTGCAGGGGGGACTTGCGGAGGATTCATCACATCATTCCAGCGGACACCTGCAAGACAGAAAGTCCACGTGAGCCTTGGGTTTTCAGAAGGTTGGTGGTCACATGAAATTTTGGATTCGCACTACCCGGCCATCGTTCAAAGCTCAAGGTCCATTTTTTAATGATTCCTGGAGAAAGAACGAAGGCAAAGATTTACAGACTCTTGGACTAAATTCACACAAGATCCAATCTGGGTCGGTCACCGAGACCAGAGGTTTACTCTTCCAAGCTTTTGGAGTCATGCTCGGAGAACTTCCCTGAAGATGGGCTCCAGCACGAGTCCGAACGCTCAGGAGACGAAACCTCTGGTCCCGGTGCCCGACCCAAATTGGATCTTGCAACATTATCCTGGGACACGTAGATTTGCCTTCATTCGTAAATTCACACAATCTGCTGGCCCTCCCGTTGTTCAGATGGCTTTGGACACAGGGCAATATGCAAACCTTAGTCAGTGAGGACTCACAGTTTAGCTTATTCTGCAAACCCAGGAAATGGTGGTTTATTCCATGAACCATGCCTAGGTTAACTATGGCTCAGCCTATCCTAGCTAAGGAGAGACTGAATCTGAGCTACCGACAGCCAGTCTGAAACCAGTACTTCGAAAGAGCAGCAAAGGGGCTGAGCTGGAGGGAGAGGCCATTGGAAAAATTGGGGCGAGCTGGCAGGGTGCTTTGGCAGCCCCTTCTCTTCGCCTCAGAAAATATTTCTCCTGGCACAGCGGATGACATACGAGTCCCTCCTGCAGGCTTATTGTCAGGCGAAATCTCTTGTCTCCCAGCTTTGATTTCCTAAGCCCGACTAGGAGGATTTCTATCGCTCCTGCTCCCCCTTCCCACCCACCCCGCCTCCTGCCGGAACGCTCCTCCTCCCATGATTTCTGGAGTTGGCCCCCTTGTCTTTCGCTGGCAGCCGGATGCCAGTCCTGAGCTGCCGTCTAGAGATTGAGGGGCACGCTAGGAGTGGAGGAGGCTTCCTATGAGGGCTGTGTCAAGTCCCCGGACCTGAGCAAATTGGTGCGTTCAGGAAAAGGGACCTGGGAGAAAGGAAGAGGAGAGGAATTTTCTCTCTGAGACCCCCCAAGGGGGAAATTTGTTTCCGTTACTCCAATCTTCCTTTCCAGCAATTAATTTAATTCTTAAAAATAAGCCAGCAATTGTCAGAGAGAAGCTCTTTATTTTTATTTTCTGCTCTCCCTCAAATAATCTTCTATGCCCCTTTGAGGACTCATCGCTTCTCGTGTACTTTTTAATAAAAATTCCAAATTTTTCATGCTTGCTTGCCCAAATGAAATTCCAGATGGCGAGGGTTGGCAGCAGAGAAAGATCGCTGGCTCTTCCTTCCTGTTAGCCAGCTACCACTGTCAGCATTCACCACAATTCATGGTTTATGCCCCAGTGGAAACGGTAATGGTTAGCCCGCTCACTGCTGCTCGTATTCAAATTAAAATTAAATTTGCAAGGATACTCCTGGCCAAGATTCGCCAATGGAGGCCAGAAGGGCTGCCCTTATCATAGCTGGACTTAATCAAGCTGCAAAGAGGAGACATTTTGGAAATAGTTAAAAAAAAAGTGTTGGTATCCAAGAAATGTACAACAGTTACATCACAGACTTTGTATTAGTGCAAAAGGAACCAAAACAAATAACTATTTGGCTTCAGATTCAGGCACTGGAGTCCAAAAACTGTCCGTAATGGGAACAGGGCCGAAATAAGCACAGACAGTAAACAGGAAAAAGGTCCCAGAAATTAAAAAAAAAACCCCAAAAATAAAAACAGAGGGAGGGACTGAAGCCAAGCCCAGGAATCTGCTTTGAACTAAGGCAAGCGTCTTGCCCATCTAAGTCCCGCAGTGTCCACTCTGTCCGGCCACAGCTTCTATCACCATGGAAGATCTTCCTGACTCCTGCAAGCAATGATTTAATACAAGCCTCTTGCCAATCAAGCCAGAGATTTGCCTTCAGCTGCATCTCTCCCCTTTCCTGCTCACCAAGGCCTGCACAAAAGTTTATTTTTAAAATATATCCCCATTAACCTCTGGATCCAACTTGCTCTAAAGCTTCGGGAAGCTTCCACTGCAGACCACGCTCAAAACATCCCCAAACCTGATCTCGCTTATCAGCATCCTGCCTCTGGTTAAACCTTGGATTGGTTAACTGTGGTTTCCTGAATCCTCCCTGAAAGGTGAGGTTGGACAGCATCTCCAATCAAATTCATCACATTTGGGCTCAGTGCAATGTGTGAACCGGATCACAGATAGACAGCGGTACGAGCATCTCTGGGCCAGGATCAAACTCAGCCAGATGTCTGACCGGAATAGGCTGCTGCACCCGTTGAAGGAGAATTGAAGAGAAACGGCCACGATTTCTGGAGGGCACTCAGGGCTAGTTCAGAAGGGAAAGACCCCTTCCCAGGGGTGAAATCCAATTTTTTTTACTACCGGTTCTGTGGGTGTGGCTTGGTGGGCGTGGCAGGGGAAGGATACTGCAAAATCCCCATTCCCTCCCCATTCTGGGACCAGCCAGAGGTGGTATTTGCCGGTTCTCTGAACTACTCAAAATTTCCGCTACCGGTTCTCCAGAACCTGTCAGAACCTGCTGGATTTCACCCCTGCCCCTTCCCCTCCCTCCGCTTCCTTACCCCAGGAAAGCAACCTTGGAGATCAAAGCAGCCCTTCTCTTCGCTCAGTCACAAACCTCTTCCAACCACTCTCCCTGCGGGGTGCTGGTGGAGGAGAAGGCTTCCCTTCCATCTGCCTTTCCAGAAAAGGAGGGACCGGCTCATCAAGCCATCAATTATATCTAGGCAGGTTAAACAGAAGCTTTTGGGCTCCAAAACTTTGGCTTACGGTTATGAAAAATTGCTTCCTCTCTTGTAAAGTGCCGTTCCCAATCCTTCTGTGGTGTCTAGACAGCTTAAACATTCAGTTTCTTCTTCTTTAAAAGGCCCGGGAGGGTTGTTGACATTTTTTAATTTGCAAAAAATATAAAGGATGGGGGGGGGGAGGAGGAGGAGGAGGAGAGAGAAAGAGAGAGGATGAAAGGGGAAAAAATGTTTCCAGCCAGCTGGCGAGGTCGATTAAAAGTAGCAGAGAGGCAGGGTGGTTTGGGGTAAAGTCTTTATAGGTAGTCCTCGACTTACAACAGTTCATTTAGTGACCGTTCAATGTTACAATGGCACTGACTTATCGTGTTTCACACTTACGACCATTGCAGCCTCCCCAGGGTTACGTGATCAAAATTCAGAGGCTTGGCAACTGACTCGTATTTATGACGGTGGCCGCGTCCCGGGGTCACGTGATCCCCTTTTGAGACCTTCTGACAAGCAAAGTCAATGGAGAAGCCGGATTCACTCAACAAGCCTGTTACTCACTTAACAAAGACAGTGATTCATTTAACAGCCGTGGCAAGGAAGGTCGTAAAAGGGAGCAAAACTCACTTAACAAACGTCTCCCTTAGCGATGGAAATTTTGGGTTCATTTGTGGCCGTAAGTCAAGGACTACTTACGAGAAGGTTATAAAATATGGCAGGGGTGTGTGACAGGAGCAGGGGAAAGCATAAAAATGGGTCTCTGAAGCAAGGAAAGGACCCCACCCCAATGATCCTGCAGGTCAACCCACGATACCTTGGGAGACTTGGGTCCCTCAGCTCTTGCAGGCTCTCAGCTTCACTTCCCGTGAAAGACGCCGTTCTTGGCTGCAAGGAAGGTGAAAAATATGTCAGGAATTTTCATTGACCAGGGCAGATCCCAGCCTCCTTTCAGCCCCAAAGAGGTTGGGGGTGGGGAAGGGGGGGTTGTAGAGTCCATTCTCCCATAGCCGTGCAGCTGGACGTGCCAGAAAGGGTGCTCAATCAGAATCTGATTGAGCTGGAAGGGACCTTGGAGGTCTTCTAGTCCAGCCCTCTGCTCCAGAAGGAGACCCTAGACCCGTGATGGCAAACCTATGGCACGCGTGCCATAGGCGGCACGTGGAGCCATATCTGAGGGCACGCGAGGCATTGCCCTATGTCAGCTCCAGTGCACATGCGTGTGCTGGCCAGCTGATTTTTGGCCTTGGGGAAGGCTGTTTTCGCCCTCCCCAGGTTTCAGGAGGCTTCCCTGAAGCCTCCGGAGTGCAAAAAACGGCCCAATGGGCAAACCAGAAGTTTGGAAAAATGGACTTCCCATTTGCCCGTTGGGCCGTTTTTTGGACTCCGGAGGCTTCAGGGAAGCCTGAGGGTGAAAAACGGCCCAACAGGGGGGGCGCATGCAGGGGGATGCGCGCATGCGCAGTGTGGCATGCGGGGGGGGGGTTGTGTGCCAGCACGCACACGCACTCCCATTTTTGGCACGCAAGAAGAAAAAGGTTCGCCGTCACTCCCCTAGACCATTTCAGACAAGTGACTATCCAGTCTCTTCTTAAAAACCTCAATGTGATGTGGGTGATCACAACAATGAGGAAGCACCCACAACCTGGGATGGCGAAAGGCAGACACCGGACAATTCCAGCCTCCAACGCCCCACTGGGCTGGGGTGTCGGTTGTGAGTGCGAGTGGTGCCGCAGACAAGCTGGCTAGGCTGGTTGTGGCCACAGTGGGAAAAGGCAGGCTGGGGAGAAACAGCCTGGTGTGATTGTGAGTTTGTGCAAATTTCCAGCAGATGGAGACAAAGCCGGCTGAATGCTGCCTCTCTTTCTCCGTTTGAAATGAAGAATGAAACCGTCCTGCTGGAGAATCCTGAAACGGATCCCATCCCCGGGTTTTGTGAATGGAGCTGTCCATTCAGGAAAAGAATCTTCCGTTGATTAAAACCTTTTGCAACAGTCCATTAATTTAACCAACTGCACTGAAATAAAAGGATATTATTCCTCCTACCCACTTCTAGCTGGAATTCCATAGGAAGCTCTGACTCCCCCAGAAGCCTGCAGCGGAACTTAAGCCTCGCTTGCCTTCTTCCAAGCAACTCCGAACTCTTGCTTTTAAGTCTACAAGTCTTAAAGTTCCAAGGTTGGACATTCCCCCCTCCCCTCCCCCCCGGTATAGATCTCCTGCTCGAGCAGAGGGCTGGACTAGAAGACCTCTAAAGTCCCTTCCAATTCTGTCATTCTGTTAACTGGAGAACTGTGCTCCTTTCGTAGGAATCAAAGTCGTCAAACTTTTCAAAATCAAACTTCGGGCGATGGATTTGTTTCAGGATTGTCCAGCAGGACAGAACCCACAATCCTCCTTTCTCCAGCTGTTGCGGGAATCTTTCCACTGTTTAACAACCACCAACCAGTTTTGGACAGGAATGAATTCCAGCCTGCCCTGCATTTCTGGAATGATGGAATACGTGTCTCCTTTCATCAAAGGACGGAATTTATGCAACAGGAACTCTAAGCAAGGAGAATGTGAAATGATCCAGGCCAGGTTTAGGATTAGAGATCAAGGTGACTTTTGAACCCTCCCTGTAGAGACCCTCAGATTCTGGACCTGAAATTTCTATCAGGGGATGCTAAAAGGGGATGGAGAACATTCACCACTTGGTGTCCCAGAACCCGGACTGGGCTCTTAAAACATACAAAGAAAAGAACATCCATGTTTCTAAAGGTTGCTTGTCCTTAAAAAAGAATCCAATGCAACTTGTGTTTTACATGATCCATTTCTCTCTCTCTCTCTCTCTCTCTCTCTCTCTCTCTCTCTCTCTCTCTCTCTCTCTCTCTCTCTCTCTCTCTCTCTCTCTCTCTCTCTCCCTCCCTCCCTCCCTCCCTCCCTCCCTCACACACACACACACACACACACACACACACATTCAAATTCTCCTCTGCTCCCACTTAAAGAAGCCTTTTTTCTTTTCCCAAATAATTTGAAGCAAGGCCACTTTTACTTTTCTTTTATCACCTCTCTCTCCCCTTGACAAACAGCGCTTGAATCTACGGCACCCAGTCCAGTCTCTGCCAGGGAAACCAACCGTGCCGGCAATCAGGCTCTCTCTCCTCCGCCCAGCCGCTTTGCTCTGCTATTGATTCTTCCAAATTAATCCTGCCAGGCTACTCAGCCGGGCAGTGCCTGCTGCTTAGCCCCCAATGCCGAATCCCTGCCAGCTCTGTCCTGCAAGCGCCTTGGGCCCCACGTGTCTGCTGAACTTGCCAGTCCTGCCACATCTGGCTGAAACTCAACCCCCCCCCCCCCGGGGCCAAATCCAACTTTTAATGGCTGGCTTGGTGCCACGCTGGGCTTAAATGCTGATCTGCAGCTTAGCACTTTTGAGAGGACACAGAGAGGCTTCCTGCACCCACACCCAGAAAGAGACACTGGATACCCATCAGAGATGTTTGGGGGGGACAAGGAGGGGCAGAGGGAGGCCGAGGGGGTGGGATGTTAGATAAAGGAAGCTACTCTCGTGCTTCTGCCGCAGAGGAGCAGAAGGGCTCCCAAACCTTCCCATGGAAAATCCCAGAAAGAGGGAAGGGAAGGGATTATGAAATAGAAAGCTGGAGAGGAATAGGATCAAGTACATTCAGGTTTAGTTAAATGCAACTGAAATAAAATTAAATTTAGGGTTCACACACACACACAGACAATCCCACTAATATTGTGCAAAAGGATGGAAGGGAAGGACAGAGAAGGGAGGGAGGAGGAAGAAGGAAAGAAAAGAAAAGAGAAAAGAAAAGAATAAAAAATGGGAAAGGAGGAAAGGAGGGGGGGAGGGAGGAAGGAAGAGCTTGATAGGGAGGGAAGGAGGGAGGAGAGGGAGGAAGGAAGGAAGGAAGGAAGGAAGGAAGGAAGGAAGGAAGGAAGGAAGGAAGGAAGGAAGGAAGGAAGGAAGGAAGGAAGGGAGATAGCAAGGGTTATGTGCACTCCTGCCCAATAGCGCCAGGCCAGGGAAAGAGGGGGGGAGGATTCTCTTTCCTTCAAAAACAGATTTAGTTACATAGCAAGGAAGCACTAGATCCCTCCAGTACAAGGATCTTTGGATGTTGTCAGAAACTTGTACCTTCCAGAGATGGTAACTATAGGGTCCCCATTGTTCTGATGGGCAGGCTGGCTGCTGTCAGTGCCCAGTGCCCATGGCAGGCCAACCCTTCTGGAGAGCCCTGGGTCCGGGGGTGGGGTGGGGGGCTTCTTTCCAAGGTTCAAGTCACCTTGACTGACAACTCCCCAGTCGAACTCATGAGACCAAACCCGGGCAACTGGCAGGAAGAGGCTTCCCAGGTGGCCCAGAAGCCTTACTGCTGCTCTGCCAGCCACCCCAGGAACTTTGGGGAAGGAAGAGCCTGCAGAGGTGGGGAGGGGCCTGTCTGGGAAAGCCCTGGGTCCAGGAGGCAGCTCCAATGGCCACCTTTGCCCCACCTTGCTGCCTGCCTGCCTGCCTGCTTCCCACTACACAACCCGGGCAAACCCAGGCTGAAAGGTGGAAGCCCAAGGAAGATCAGGAAGGTGAAGGCAATTTGGCAGCTTCCTCTGCCAGCATCCCTCCCCTCCTCAGCCTCTGTCCTTCTGCAGCCCTGAAAGGAAACCTGAATGGCCAATGGGGGGGGGGGGACAGCCAGCCCAGGGCCAAGCCCCGTCTTCAGAAACGGCCCCAAGTGCCAGCACAGAGCCCGCCTTTCATGCAACCCGCGTCTTCTGACAATGGCACGCCACAGACCGGCCTGACCCAAAAAAAACCTGAGGAAGGGAAATGCTAGGCATGCCTGGGGTTTTTGGAAACAGGCGACGTCCACCCCAGAGGCCGGCGGAATAAGACCGATATTCATCAGCCAGACAAGCCCAGCCACTGTTTGGCTGGGCGGCTCCGTTCCCCAGCAGGCCGAGTCCCTCCCTTGAAGCCCTGTGTATTTTTCTTCTTCCATCCGACGAAAAATGAAAATGGAATATTTCACAGGGCCAAAGAATGGGGACTGTGAAAATATTTTCCTTTCACTGCCACTAGCCATGCCAAAGAAGCATTTTCAGCAGAGCAGCAGCGGCTTGGGCTTCCGGCACGCTGGGCCTGACGATCCAGAGGCAGGCGGGGGAGGGGGCAAAGCTTCGGGGAGGGGCACTCTCATCTGCAAACATCTGCCTGCCTGCCTGCCTGCTTCTATCTGTCTGTCTGTCTGTCTTCTATCATCTATCTAATCTTCTGTCATCTATCATCTATCAATCATTTCTATCTATCTACCATATCTATCTATCTATCTATCTATCTATCTATCTATCTATCTATCTATCTATCTATCTATCTATCTATCTATCTATCTATCTATCTATCCATCCATCCATCCATCCATCCATCCATCCATCCATCCATCCATCCACCCATCTTCTCTTTTCCTGAGCAGTGGAAGGAAAGGGGAGGGAGAAAGCACACTCTGCCCCAATCTGGTGCCCTTCAGTTGTGTTGGAACAATCTTGACCCATCTGGAAGGCTCCAAGTGGGGGAAGACAGTTCAGGAATAAAATAACAAGGAACCTACAGATGCAAATGCCTGACACGATCTCTGGCTTATGCCAAAGTGGAAGGGATCCCTTCCTCAGCTACCAATGTCCAGATCACCCCATCCCGGCCTGCTCCCACTAAGAGATTCCTGGCGATGAAACTCTGGCAATGCGGAATTTGCAACCCTCCAGCTAAATTAAGTCCATTCTTGGCTTAGGAAGGGCCAAGCTATTTTTACTGCTTTCTTCTGATCCAGCGACTAGTTTCCCAAGTTCTTCAGTAACTGGCTTCCATCTGCTTCTTTGGAAATATTGTGTTTCCATCCAGATTGTAGGTTTTTGCTCTGGGCCTATTCTGTTTCTTACCCAGCACCACACCTCTCAAGCAAACAAGGAATCCACCCACACATTCTCCTTCCTTCAGCGTTGGAAGGCCAATAAAACAGCACATGGCGAGTCTAAACCCAATAGTGCAAGCACAACAATAACTGCATTTCCTAATTTATGAATTCGCTAAGGCCACCCAGTTCCCAAAAGATGACGGGCAGCTTATAATACGTTCAATCTCTAGAAGTGAAAATGGCAACCACAGCCCCACGACTGGCCAGGCTAAAACAGCACCCCCAGCCTTCAAGCGTGGCCTGTTCCCGTCTTCCAAGCAAGCAGACACGTTAAATAAGAACCAAAGAGGTTCCTTCTGAGGACACACCGGGAGGGGACAGGCACACTCCGGCCCAAGTGTGTGTTTGTGGGTTTTGTTTTTAAGTTTGCTCCAGAGAGAAAATGCTAAGGAAATGCTGAAGGAAGTTGCTGCAACAAGAAACACAACGAGGGAGAGAGAGAGAGAGAGACTGGCTTCTCCACCTCCTGTCCTGACCTCAACATGCAAGGGAGGCTGGAGCACCCTCTAATCTTCTTCTCCTCCACATGCTGCTAAAGCAAGAGGGACAAAGAAAACCCACACAGGGGCCTTTTCAAAGGCTTGCTTGCTCTCCTCCTCCCAAGACGGCTTCCTGCTTGCTAGCCTGACGAGGAGGTCACGACTGAATCAAGGCGCCGATGAAAGCATTAGTACCACTTTATAAGGCCTTGGTAAGACCACGCTTGGAATATTGCATTTTGGGTCACCGTGATACAAAAAAAGATGTTGAGACTCTAGACAGTGCAGAGAAGAGCAACAAAGATGATTAGGGGGCTGGAGGCTAAAACATACGAAGAACGGTTGCAGGCTAGTTTAATGAAAAGACGGAATAAGGCTGACAGGATAGCAATATTCCAATATTTTACAGATTATCAGAGTTGGAAGGGACCTTGTAGGTCATCTAGTCTAACACCCCCCAAGCAGAAGACCCTACACCATTTCTGACAAATGGAAGTCCAATCTCTTCTTGAAAGCCTCCAGATTTGTCCCCGCAAAAAAGGGGACAAACTATTCTCCAAAGAGCACCTGAAGGCAGGACAAAAAGCAACGGATGGAAACTAATCAAGGAGAGAAGCAACCTGGAATTAAGGAGAAATTTCCTGACAGTGAGAACAATTAACCAATAGAACGGCTTGCCTCCAGAAGTTGTGGGTGGTCCATCACTGGAGGCTTTGAAGAAGAGACTGGACAGCCACTTGTCTGAAAAAGCACAGGGCTTCCTGCTTGAGCAGAGGGTTGGACTAGAAGACCTCCAAGGTCCCTTCCAACTCTGGCATTCTGAAACCTGGCATTTCTTCCCCCTGAGTTGGATGCTTACCTCCCGTTGCCCCCAGCCAGGATGGCCTTTTCAAAGTACAAAAGCTTTACTCCTTGCAACAGAAGGCCACACATGTTTACTCGGGAGTGGAAGAGCCAAATATGCAGCCGATTGCAGCCTAATGCACTGAGAGTCTTGGGAGCCCTTCAAGATATATTTACCCAGCTGGGCAGACCTACTAGAGAAGCAAGAGAAGAGCAGGAACACACACTCAATATACCAGCAGCTTTTTCCTTCCCTATCCCAAGCGTCCATTCAGAGCGGGGTCCTTCCTGAGTCAAAACCTTGGCAATAGCAATAGCAATAGCACATAGACTTATATACCGCTTCATAGTGCTTTACAGCCCTCTCTAAGCGGTTTACAGAGTTCAGCATATTGCCCCCAACAATCTGGGTCCTCATTTTACCGACCTCAGAAGGACGGAAGGCTGAGTCAACCTTGAGCCGGTGAGATTTGAACAGCTGAACTGCTGAACTAGCAGTCGGCTGAAGTAGCCTGCAGTGCTGCACTCTAACCACTGCGCCACCTTGGCACCCCCCCTGCTCCCATTAGACCCCCAACCTGAGAAGGCAGAGAATGGGTAGGATGCAGTCTTACCTTCGGACAAGTGAGCCTCAAAATGCCACAGAATGGCTGGCACTGCCCAGCGGGTCAAAGGGCGAATGGACGGTGCCCTGGTTATCCAAGCAACTACAGTGAGATCCTCCAGGTAGGTTAGCAGAAGAGAATAATCCCTTCAGCTTGGCTTTTCGGCCCACAATGAATTTTCCTTCCAGATGACCCAGATTTTTATGCAAAAAAAAAAGGGGGGGGAGAGGGGATTTTCCTAATGGCCGAAATGCATCTCCAGGTTTGAACATACTGTGCTGAAAAACCCAAAGCAACTCCAGCCTTCCAGAATAGCTTTGGGTAGTGAGATGGCAGTGTATAAATTTAATAAATAAATGCATAGAAAATAAACAAACCCAACCAATCTCTGGCTTATTCATTTTCCCTTTAAAAACGGGGTGGTCCAGGAAGGTAAAAGCAGGGTCCAAGTTCAACTCAAAGGGTTAAAGGACACCACAGTCCATCTGCCATCTGCCCAAATTCTCCTGATGACATCCAGAGTATGGTTATCGCAAAAAGCACATTGCTACGTCAGGCCAGCGTAATACAAACAACACAACCGAACGCAACAGACTGCAGAAGAGGATGTCATACTGACTAAACGAAGAAAGCTATAATAAAACTCAGAAATAAAACTCAGACTGACGGGCAAGATTACTTGCAAGCAAAACTCGCATTATTTTTGGCAAGCGACCCAAAACTAATGGGGTTAGTATCAGATGAAGATCCTGTTTCTGGGGCCGCCATTCTATGAAATTCTTCCCCAGGCCGGTTTGAAGGAGAGGCAACAGCTTCAGGTATCTCGATCAAGCAAAAATGCGGTGCAATTGGCCGGCAGGTGCAAATTTTGCACAACTAAGACGACGCTGGAAGAGGCGGCTTCCCTCTTTGACCCTTTCTTTCTCTGCCCAGATAAGAAAGGGTCATCCCTTCTGAAAATCCTTCTGAATCATGAACTGTGTCATCTTTATCACCCAATCTATCAGCTAAGTGAGAGGTGTATTGTGGACTCTTCTGTGTATCTTTTTTAGCTACTACAAGAAAATCTGGCCAACCGAATGCAAGAGATTTGAAGCAGCTTGAAGGCAGCCTTAGTTTGTTGGTCTCTGGTATAGGCTCAACATACCACACAGAAGAAGACCTCCACCTGTCCCACAGCACGCAGAGCTTCTTCCATATTGCTGATAGAAAAATACAAGCTCTCTAAAAATACGTGTTCTCTAAAACATATGAAGAACGGTTGCAGGAACTGGGTATGTCTACTTTAATGAAAAGAAGGCCTAGGGGAGACATGATAGCAGTGTTCCAATATCTCAGGGGTTGCCACAAAGAAGAGGGAGTCAAGCTATTCTCCAAAGCACCTGAGGGTAGAACAAGAAGCAATGGGTGGAAACTGATCAAGGAGAGAAGCAACTTAGAACTAAGGAGAAATTTCCTGACAGTTAGAACAATTAATCCGTGGAACAGCTTGCCTCCAGAAGTTGTGAATGCTCCAACACTGGAAGTTTTTAAGAAGATGTTGGATAACCATTTGTCCGAAGTGGCGTAGGGTTTCCTGCCTAAGCAGGGGGTTGGACTAGAAGACCTCCAAGGTCCCTTCCAACTCTTTTATTCTATTCTATTCTATTCTATTCATGTATAAGGTGGTGGAGACCAGGCCATCGAGAGTTGGAACCAACCACAGTAGCTCTTGAACCAACGTTCCTCCAGATTGCAACTTCTTTGGGAAAATTCTGGGATGGGCAGATGAGAAGGTGCCCTCTTCTTGTGCCCTGGCCTTCCCTTTGATGTGCCAGACTCTCTTTGTATTGAGGATGGAAGAGGCGTGCAGGTCTTTTGGCCAGCAGATCCTGGCAGCTCCGACTCCCATTGTTTGGAGACTCCTCGGAGGACGCAGCTGTCCAGGTCAAACCCAGCCAGTGTCCCAACAGCTTCCATTGCAGCCAAACAAAGGCATTCAAAGAGCTCTCCTTGGGGGGGGGGCATGTTGACACAGCTGGGAGGAAGAACCTGAGGACTCATCCTCCTTGCAAGGGGGGCCTGCTGCAGCCTGAAGACCCAGCTCCTTCCCCAGAAGGTCCACCTTGGGGAGGGGAGAACCAATAAACAGCAGCTCCTTCCTCCACCAAGGAGGTTGGTGGTTAGAGTTGACGTTTGAAAGACTCTGAGAAAAAGCTGCTGCAGTTGCTTTCAGGGTGCAGGGGGAGCCCTAAACTGGATTAAGGCAGAATCCCAACAGGGCAGCAGCTTCTTCTTCAGGGTGACTCCACCAGACAAGATTCAGAAGTTCACATGTGGAGGAATATGCAAGGAATAAGAGTTGTATCTGCCCCTGTCAGAAGTTTTGGAAAGCTGGGGTTTTCCCCCCACTCTTAATTTTTTCAGAAGAAAGCAAGACAGTAAAATCTCTTCCTAGCGCAGTTCAACTCCTGAACTTATTCACATTGTTTCCTCCTTTTTGGGTGGGGGGGGGTTTGCCACTTCCTGTCTCATTTGTAGCCCTGGTGGTATTCCTTGATTTATTTAGCAAATATCTCGCTGAACGTGACTCTGAGCAGTATCCAAGCCACAATTAAAACAATATCACAACTGTTAAAATTCTTTTGAAAGAAATAAATGAGAGCAAGATTGCAGGAGAACATCCATCTCAACACAGCACAACCAATCGCACAGACTCCCCTTGGGACTCCCCCAAGGCTGCTTATCCCCAAGGCTGGTATCCCACCCCAGCACTAAAGCCAACACTGACCACTTCTTGAGCTTAGCCAAGGAACCAGCCAAACCGAAACAGCACAGCCTGGTAAATGTTGCCCCAGGTCTTAAGCCATCATGTGGCCTGCCTATCTGAGCAGGCCACATGCTCCATGCAAATTGAATAAAGTAGGCAAACCAGTTACTGTGGCTTATTCAACAAAGGTTGCTTGGGCAAACCATGGCTTAACAATATGTCTGAGCCTTACAAAAGACCAACAACTGCATAAAGCAGGGTCCCCAAACTTGGCAACTTTAAGACTTGTGGACTTCAACTTCCAGAATTCTGAGAGTTGAAGTCCATAAGTCTTAAAGTTGCCAAGTTTGAAGACCTCTGGCATAAGGCAACCCAAGACCTCCCTTGCTTTTTTCTGACGGCTGACTCTGAGAACCGGATCTGCTTAAAAGCCATTTTTCTCTCCATTGCCAAACTGCAATCCATTCTTGTTCTGGGACACGCATCTCTTTCTTGTTCAGCCACTCTTTCTAAATCTAGGCTAGCAGCTCTCCTCATGCATGTCTGCAGATGGCAAGCCATCGTGGATTCTTCTTCTCTGCACCACAAGAGACAGGCAAAGCTCGGTAGGAGAGAACTCCTCCGAGAGGACAGACGAGGCCTTTCCCACAGAATGTAAGAGGCCATCCTCATCTTCAGGCAAGAGAAGCTCAGCTGAGTCCCAGCAAGACCCTACCTTGCAAGACTGAGGATCAACGTCACCTGGAAGGTCAGCGATAGGAGATGGACTTTGACAGTCTTGAAATGCTTTGGGCTTTCATGGCAAGGTCCAAGTTTCAGTCAAGGTTCAGCCCTCAGCCTCCAAAGGAAAGCCCCTTCTCTGAAATTGCCAATCCAGGAAGGTCAGACTAGATGAACCGATGGCCTCATTCAGTGGCTGGGTTCACCTGTTGTACTTAGCCACGGGTTGTGCAAAATGCAATTGGCTGATTAAGTACAAGGTTCACCCGTTGTGCTACGCTACAAAACCAGAGTTTACCAACACCCACAGCACACTACACACACCACCACACAAATGACTAAATGGCATGACATCTGGCCTAGATCCATGTAAGGTTTGTTTCTACAGATCCCATCTCAAATCATGGAACCGGAATGCAGATGTGCAATAGATCCACCCGGTGTGAACAGAGAGATCCTTGAAAGAGAGCAGCAAAGGGATGAGCTTGATCGGAGCCAGGAGAAAGTAGCCATTGTCCTCGTTCTTGGACTCAGAAGGACTGGCAAGCTCCCCATCATTGTGTGTTGCGAGGGGCCCACTCAAGGTGTTTGTTTGTTTGTTTCTTCACTGACGGGCTTCTGGGCTGCTAAATGAGGAACAAATGCAGAACATTCCTTTATCTCCGGCAAGAGCAAAGCAATAAAATGTATTTTTAATGGGAGGAAAATAGAACTGTACATTTAATTTCTTCAAACCATTTGCTTCCACTTAGGACTCAGAGCAAAGCCAGGGACGCTGGCAGAAGCAATGATCTCCGTTGAACAATGATCAGTTCATAGAGACAGAGGTCTCTGCTTCCTGGAGGTGTTTCTATTCACACAAACACACATGCCCTGGTGTTTGTGTGTTTGTGTGTGTGTGTGTGTGTGTGTGTGTGTGTGTGTGTGTGTGTGTGTGTGTGTGAGAGAGAGAGAGAGAGAGAGAGAGAGAGAGAGAGAGAGAGAGAGAGAGAGAGAGAGAGAGAGAGAGAGAGAGAGAGAGAGAGAGATGCCTGTCACACACCCTGGCCACGCCCACCCAGTCACATGCCCACCAAGCCATGCCCACAGAACCGGTAGTAATCCCACCACTGGCTTGACCCCCTCCTCTCTGTTCATGATGAGAGCATCAGGCAAAGATCTGGAGAAGTCCCAGGTTCAGACAACATTTCTATGATGAAGCTTTTGATGTGTGGATGGACCAGTCCATTCTTTTAGCCTAACCCACTCAGAGGGTTAGTGCAAGAGAAGTGTAGGAGATGAGTGAAGGGTGACCTAACAAACTCTGGAAGGATGGGACCTATCTAATATATTTAAAACATCACGAATTGCCTCCTACAATGCAAAGTTTGCAAGAGAAGCTAAAAGAGAACAGTGGCCCACCAGGAGAGAGACCCAGCAGCAAACCTTCTCTCAAGAGACCCATTCATTCAGTTGAACCAGCTTGTCTCATGAACTCACTTAACAAATGTCTGACTTAGAAATGTTGGGCTCAATTGCGGTCATAAATCGAGGACTATCCGTAGTCCCCATAGAGAAAAGTTCAGGAGAATCTTTCTGCCTTTCCAGATCGGATAACTGTTTTCACAATTAGTCCCTAAACAGTTCAGTTGAGTGTGGAAGAAAGAGCCTCTCACAAAAACTTGTGAAAGAAGGTCGGACTCTACAGATGAGCAATGATGCATTTTTTGATGGGCAATGATGCCAAGTGGGCAAAGCATGTCACACACATGGACAGAATTCTTTTCCTTCTTTTTTCTGGGTTTGGAAGTTTTGTTTGGAAGCTTCTCTTGGTTTTTCAAACTTGATGAATCCTGCCTGTAAGGCTCACACAATTATTATTAGCAGATTTCGGTGCACACCCAGCCACCTTCGGCGTGCAGGCGGTGGCCACAGAAAGAAAGGAAGAGCCAGTCTGCTACTCACTTTTTCATCTTAAGTCCAACCACTGGCTGCACTCTGTTGTGACTCCCGGCCGCTGCCTTCCACGTGGTTTGCCCTACTTGGAGAAACTTCTCTGAAATCAGTTTTGCACATGCTGGGAAATTGACTTTGAACTGCAAATTATAATGAGGAGGGTCTAGGCTCCCCTCTCCTCTGCTCAGCTCAGGAGAAATCTCCTGAAGGAACCAGACCTGCAGCAACAATCAAGGACTTGGAGGCTTCCTTGCTGGGTTCGAGTAAGCCAGACTTACTCATGCAGCATCTGAAGAAGTCAACGCAAAAGGACAGTGTCCTCAGACAGCGAATTCAAAGGCCAGGGAGAAAGGAAGGCTGGTCCTTCCTAAGAGGTAAAAGGAAACCAGACCATCGAAGAACCCAGTGGTTGGGCACCATCAAAGCTGACACTAGACAGAGCACAGAAGAACTCAAAGAAGTAGTGGAAGATCAGAACTTGTGGAGAGATCTGGCCCATAGAATGACCAAGAGTCGGACACGACTGAATGGATAACATCATCAGCTCCTATGAGGAATCTTCAAGAAGAGCTACTATTTTCTGATTCCTTCTTTTGAGCTTGCCCCAACATCTCTTGCCTGGCTTCACCGCCTTTGCCCTCTAGACAGTTACTAACAGCTGGAATGGCAGGGAGCTTCTCTAGCTGCCAATGCTGGGGAGCACCAAAGGCTCAAAGAGAATCCAAACAGCACCCCAGAGACAGCCACAGAGCTCCGTATCAGCAGCCAGGGAAGTCCTGCAGGGTATCTTAGATTCAACGCTAAGCTGCTCTTCACACGTGGTACTCAATGAGATGCCCACAACTACTCGATTCATCAAAAGCCAAAATCCGTGGCTTAGATGCCACAATGGGCTGGAGTCACACAACACTTGAAGAGGATTCGAGCCCCCCAACCCCCAGCCATCCACCCCCATCTTCTCTTTGTATGGCAAAACACACCCATCTTGAAGTTCATCAAAAGTAGATCCAGGAGCCCAAATCCCTCTTCTTATGCTGATCCGCCTTTCACCAAACAGTGGATCTCTCTGCCTCAAGATTCCTCAAATAATGCTAACCAGTTGCTGGGTTTGTCATTCTCTCTCGCTCAACAACGTAGGCGTTATTGAGATGTATTTTGTGTTTGGGGGGCTGCACTAAGGGAGGCTCATTAAATCTCATTGTACACATGTTGTGCATTGACAATAAAGGTTTGAATTTGAATCATGCACAAAAACAGTGGCTTTATTTATGTGCCTCATTTTTCACAAATATGTTGCCCTCCAAGCCATCCACAGATGTGAGAATTATAGGAACAGCAGCTACATGGCCATCACAAGTAAAAACAAGGACCAAGCGCCACGGACATTTCAACAACTGCAATTCTCTTTCAACTTATCAGGGGTTTAAATGAGCCTAAAACATATTCCCAGGTCAGTTAACGATCTCCAAGGCTGATCCTATCAGTACAGCAATTCATCCTGCAGCTCATCTTAAGAGAGTTCGTTCAACCACCTTAAAGAAGCAGCGAAAGGAAAATGTAGAGCGTAGAATCATAGGGTTGGAAGGGACCTTGGAGGTCTTCTAGTCCAACCTCCTGCTCAAACAGGAGATCCTGTATCATTCCAGACAAAACATTGTCCAATGTCTTCTTTAAAACCTCCAGTGATGGAGGAGTACCTACAACTTCCAGAGGTAAGCCTTTCCACTGATTAATTGCTGTCATGGACAGGAAATTTCTCCTTAGTTCTAGGTTGGATCTTTTTCTGAACGATCTTCCAGCCATTGCGTCTTGTCCTGCCCTCAGTGCATGTAAAGTGTAATGTAAAGTCAGGGAGCCAACCACCTCCAAAGAAACCTGCCTTATCACTAGACATTCTACCTTTGTTCAACATAAATACTCCATTTGTTATGATTGTAATCTTTTGCTCTACTTTTACTTCAATGAACCCAAGGCAACAAACATGCTTTAACTTCACCATAGCCCTGTGAGGGAGGGGGAGGGAGGGAGGGGAGAGAGAGAGAGAGAGAGAGAGAGAGAGAGAGAGAACAGGATTATTTGAAGATAAGAGCCGAGGTGGCGCAGCGGTTAGAGGCAGGTACTGCAGGCCACTTTAGCTGACTGTGATCCGCAGGTCAGCGGTTCAAATCTCACCGGCTCAAGGTTGACTCAGCCTTCCATCCTTCCGAGGTAGGTAAAATGAGGACCCAGATTGTTGGGGGCAATATAAATATACATTGCTTACTGGTGTAAACCGCTTAGAAAGTCCTTGCACTGTGAGGCGGTATATAAATCTCATAAATAAATAAATAAATAATAAGATCAACTGAGAGTTTCATGATCAAATGGAGAATCTAAAGATCTTCCCAGTCTTTGTCAAGAGGTTTTCTTCTTTCAAACCAACTGAGCTGATCTGCATTTCCCAAATTAACATCTTATGTCACTGATACTTTTTATGAATGAAAACCGATGGAGGGACAAGGCATCACCCTGAAACAGACCCAGAGCCGGTTGCTCTTCCAATCTCCAAATTCCAGTTAGGGATGCTCCAAGCTGGAGCTGTTCTCACCCTCTCCATGGCGATTGACCCCCGTGGACCTTCCTCCATCGAATTAGCCAAGCAGTTACTTTTGCTGCCCCACAAGCTCAGAGTTGAACAGCTCTGGGCTAGAGCGGCAGCTACAACGAGAACCAGATGCCCAGCACTCTGTTGCAAATCAAAGCTGACAACCGAGCAACCAGACTTAGCTTTGGAGCAAGCGTGGAAGCCTTCAGGTGAGGCTACTGTGGAAACCCCCTGGGAGGGGGCTCAAATAATCACACGAGCCCCCTCCTCCGCATCCCAGGCCTGCCTGGAAGAGCTGAAGGAGAAGGGCTTATAATTGGACACACACATAATTCATGTTTCCTATTAGATGCTGCTAAGGAGATAACTGCAAATAAAGCGGATACCTTCGCTTCCAGCCCTCGCCAGCTGCCTTTTCAAACAGATGTTTCTGATTGCAAGGAGCTACTGCTGAAACAATTTGCAAATGCATCCTCCGACCTTTTGGGCAAAACCCAGTCTCTCTTCCACGCCAGGCGTCTTCCCAGCAGCAGGCTCAGAAGACCGAGAGGGGCTGGAGCAAGCAGGGAGCTGGCCAAGGGTCAGGGGAAAAGCCCGATCTGGTGCTTGGAGACCTTGAGACCTCGGTGAGTTGGTCATTTGTCAGAAGAAAGAATAGGTGGGGGATCCTCCAGAGAAGTTTCCGAAGTTTGAATGGGGATGAAACAGTACTGGAAAATATGAGAGCTCCCTGGGGAAACATGAGGATATGTGAAGGGAAGAATTCCTTTTAAAAAAAGTACAGAATTAAGACCTTGGAAGTGGAAGTGGATCTAATTTTGGAAGGATGGAGAATGAGAAGACGTATGCTTGAAAACTCTGGATTTTCTCCTCCACAGAAGCCAGCATGAAGATCTGGCTGATTTTTTTTTTAAATGTTTTTTTAAAATTGAAATTTAATTGAAATGTTTAACAGCAATAAAAGATTAGAGAAAAGGGAAAGTGGAAAAAGGAGGGATAGAAAACGTGCAAAAATGAAAGAGACAGAGAGAGAAAAAGGAACAGAAAGAAAAAGATATTTAGTGATTTCAGATCTTTACAAGCAAGCTTAATCTCTTTCCTCCCCCTTTGAAGTTAGAGATCGCCCTCGACTTACAACAGTTCATTTAGTGACCCTTCAAAGTTGCAACAGTATTGAAAAAAGTGACTTATGACCAGTTTTCACAGTTACGACCATTGTAGCATCCCCAGGGTCGTGTGATCAAAATTCAGATGCTTGGCAACTGGCTCACATTTATGACGGTTGCAGTGTCCTGGGCAGGAGTGGGTTCCTTCCGGTTCGGACCGGTTCGCCCGAACTGGTAGTGACCTGCTGGTGATGTCACAATGATGTCACCGAACCGGATCGGTCGGTGCCGGTGCCATATTTTTTTTGAATTTTTTTTGCATTTTTTGAATTATTATTATTATTTAATCCCCCCCCCCACTTCTGAGCATGTGCAGAAGCCGAGTTCCGGCACTGTGCATGTGGTCGCCATCATTTTTTTTGGCTTTGTTTTTTATTTTTTCCCCAGATTTTTTGTTACTGCGCATGCGTGCGCGCGTGAAATGTGCGCGCCCCCACGAGGCATGCCCACACGGTGTGGGAGGGAGTGAACTGGCAGCAAGGTAAGTTGGAACCCACCCCTGGTCCTGGGGTCACGTGATCCCCTTTTGCGACCTGACCAGCAAAGCCAATGGGGAAGCCAGAATTCACTTAACAACCGTGTTACTGATATAATAACTGCAGTGGTTCACTTTTGCAGCAGAAATTTTGGGCTCAATGGCAGTCGTATGCAATTGATCATGCTCTTCCAGTCGGTGGTAACATCTTCTGTTGTGGATGCTTTCACACAGGTGTGAAGCCTTTGAGGCTGAGCTAAGAGCCTCTGCTTGTTTAGGTGCTGAATCCCGACTAGCAAGTTCTCGGTTTAAATCCCAGTTTAGCTCATGGGGGGGAATGGAAACGGCACAAGTCAGCCCCGAAAGAGGAGCAGTGAGGGCAGGTTGGTGTTTTGAGGAAAGAGAGCAATCCCCAAATGCAACATCTCCCAGCTGAAAGCCACTCAGAGTCACTTTGAAATGAGATGGGTCGCAAATAAATGTCATAAACTGCAGCACCTCTTGAACGCCATCGGCATTGACAAATTCACCATCAGTCAATTGCAAAGGGCAACTTTATGCGGAACAGCTTAGATCCTGCGACGAGATCTTTAATACCATCAAACAAGAACATCTGCGTCTCCAGGTCCTTGGGAAGGACTCGAAGGGTGGACAAAAATGCCAAATCCAGTCTGTACATCTGGCTGACTGTGCGATGGACCAGAATAATAATAATAATAATAATTTCTTACTTGAGTTCTTTTCAGCTAGGAAAAAGATCTGGAGGGAGACAGAGTTCGAGCAAGCCATTTATTCCAGTCCCTCCAAATCCAGGGATTTAATTGCAGCATAAAAACAACTCTGTGAAAGCAAAATGCTAATATTTTAATCAGCGTCTTCAGTCGGACACTGAGCATTCCTTTGGCCTGATTAATGTCTCAGCCACATGACGTGGAAGGAAGGTCAGCAGAAGGAAATAACCAAATTAAGATTAAGAAAATGAGCAGGAGTGAGACACTGACCCCCATATGCACTATAGAGTAAGCAAGAGAAACACGGGGGGGTGGGGAAATATTCTTCAACCAAAACTTCTTCCACCAAACCAAAGAAGAAGAGAACAGAAGAAAGCTGCTGGAGTGGCCACAAGAAATAAAATTAAAAATGAGACTGCAAGAGAAAGAATTGGCACAGAACCGACCTCAAACTACATACAAAACCAGCAAGTAAAGTGCTTTGCTCACCTGGAGAGGCTGTCATGGGATTCCATACCATACCAGGTATACAAAAAGAGGAGAAGGTCAAAAAACAGGGGCAGACCCAGAAGAAGAAGAAGGAGGAGAGATAACATCAAGGAAATACTACTGCAACATCAATTAACAATGGCTGAGGTTACCGGAAGAGCAAGAACCATAACTTTGCATCTCCCTCAACACCCAAAGTGGGAGGAGGAGGAGGAGGAGGAGGAGGAGGAGGAGGAGGAGGAGGAGGAGGAGGAGGAGGAAGAGGGCCCACCAAAGCTTGGTAGTCTTTCAGTCACTTCCAACTCTTCATGATCCACCTAACAACATCATTAAAGAATTGGCAGTTGATTAAAACAACAGGGAGTGATGATCATAACATTATTCTTCCCTGGGCCTACCTTGGAGGATTGCTGTAAGTATCCGATGAAAATGGCAAAATGGCATCGGTTCTTATTATCTTGATGAGTACCAAGGAAGCTGGAAATTTCATGGAACACTAAAGAAGTTGGAAGTTATGTTCTTCTTCCAAGAGTAAGAGAAAACCTTGATTGACCACTCCCTTGATGGACTCATTTGTGGGCAAAAGCTTTAAAGCTACACAAAAGTCCCAACAAGAGCCGGGTTACGGTTTGTACCAATTTCGACATGCCGACTTCTGAGTCACACCAAAAGCTTCATCATGCGGGACAGAAAAGAGCAGGTTTCACGTCCTCCTTAGCCTTTCTCTGACTTCTGTTATGGCTGACCTTCTGCACCATACAATCAGCCTCTATGTCATTCCTAGCAAAAATACACAGGGAGAGAAAGTTGATAAAAGTCTTTGTACTGAATCATAACATCTAATCATAAGAGTGCTGCAAAGTAAGCCTCTCCTTAGCTTTGCTTACAAATATTTACCAGATTTGTTTTAAGGAAACCTTTGAAGAATAATGTGCACCTAAAAGTGGGCTTGGACCACAGTCCCTAGGACTACCAGCCTGCTGCAGCTGACACTTGCTGGCCACCAGTGAATATAGTCTCCCTAATCTCCAGGGCTGTCCCAGAGACCAGAACGCATCCTCTCCAGCAACCGACATCCAGATAAGCAGGGATTAGCACCAGACAAACAATCAAAGCAGAAAACAATATGCTAATTAAGAAGGCACCAAGGAAAAAAAACCACACCCTCCGAAAACAGCAGGGCAAGCTATTGTAGATAAACACAAAGCAAACCCCACACTCACCAGTACTGATGATGTTGCCTAGCTATGTAATGAAATGTCTGAAAGCAAACCAGGCTCAGAGAACACCAAAGACTTCACACGTTCCAGAGAGCCTGGAGGCTGCCTAACAACCCTTGAGGGTTAATTTCTGGGGTTCTTTCTAAAGAACAGAAGAAGATCCCTCCTAAGGATGGATCTGGCCAAGACCAAGACAATTCTGCCTTTATACCTTGCTGTAGCCAACCAGGTGCATCTTAGACAAGAAAGGGACCCCCTTCTGCAGTTGCCACAAATGCTGAAGGGACACTGTCAATCTGATGATAGTCAAGATAATCTACAGCCCTCAAGACTAGGAGGCAAGGATCACCCTATGTTCCTCCACGAATTTGCCCAGTTCCATATAAATTGCTAGCCATCATCACATCTGGAAGTTTTGAATTCTACAGTTTGATTACAGGATCTGCGAGTATTGGTTTGGTTGCGTTAGCTTTGATGGCACAGAAAAGCAGATCTTGTTGCACAAGGCGACTGAAGAAGGGGTTGGGAGTGGGGAGGAATGAGTAAAAATCAGAGCCTCTCATGGAGGGCTGGACAAAAAGGGGGGGGGGCTGGCCAGGATGATGGAAAGCCTGATTTTATTTAGGCTTTTTAGCAAGGAAAAAAAGTTAACTAAGGGAAGAACACAATACAGATGCATAACATTTCTTTGGAAAGATAACCCTTTTGCAGCTCCATAGTTTGGGACCGAAACTACCTCCAGTGAAACTGACCAGAGCAGGACCCAGTAAGTCCAAACAGAAGGTTCCTCCCCCAAGATTGATCACTATAAGGAATAAGTACCAATTTAGGGGGAAATAATAATTCACGGAGGAGGAGCTGTTACTAATGATGGCTCATTTAGCCTGGGTTAAGAGGCCACTTCCTTCGAAGTATCAGCTCTTGAGGAATGATAGCAAGGACAGGAGGAACTCTCTGACCACCACCAGGGCCATCACCATATGCTTGAGAGGTTCCAGAAACATCCTGAAAGAAAGCAAAATGATGATCCAGATAGTTTAGGACTCTTTCTACCTTCTCACACTTAGCAAGGAGACCAGAAGGATGGTTCCCTTTGCCAGGTTCTCCTGCTCTCCTGACTTACTCTGGTACCCTGATCCCTCAGCTCCAGAGCTAAATCAGAAGATTGTTTTTTGGGCACCAGCCACCTTCTCTCATCACGGCAACCTCCTCTGGAAGTATCAGCATTGCTGTTTCAAGCGTTCGGCTACTGCCTCCTCCTCTCTATCCACAGCCCCCCATCAACACATTGTGCTCATCAGAGGCTGCAGCAGAACAGATGTCTAATTCATCCCATCTGGGCATCTCGCCTACATCTGCGGGTTTGCAAGGAGGACCTTCGGGGAAAGCACAAAGGGAAGTGTGGAATGGCAACCGATGCTGGCCAGGAGAACTTCCTCCGGTTGGTGAGGAATGGGAGGCCTTTCAAGGAAGAGGATAAATACACTTTTTTCTAGGAAGAGGATAAATGAATATAGAGGGGCCTTTGCCCATCTGAAGGTGCAAGGGCTCCTTGACTGAACCCTCTTGGCCTTGAGATATTTTTTATCTAGCACTTGAGATGCTTTGGCAGAGACGAGGCCACCTGAGGGACAGTCAGAATTCAAGCAAGAATGGACATTTGGTCTTAAGCTCTCAAGAAGCCGATTAGAGGAAAAGGAATCCCCTTCAGATCAAAATGGGAGCCTATTTGTATCCCCCACCAACTCAAAGGGGTGTTCCCATCATCTAGCTCCAGAACTTAACGGGGGGGGGGAATTGGCTTCAGCCCCAAATATCCCCATTATGTGAGTAGAAAATTGTTGAGGTGAACTAGGCTGGACTATTCTTTCTTCCTTAGATAGAATTGATGCTCTACTCTAGAAGATCCTCAAATAATATTTTCCTTAAGGCCTTCCTTCTCGCTCATCTATCGGAAGGGGTGAAAACTGTACAGAATGGGATTCTGACCTTGGCAGTGCTGAGTCTAACCATGCCACTAGGATTCCCCCCTCCCCAATTCTCGGAAGGCAAGAGGAAACAGCAGCTCACCCTTCGCAGCGGCTGAGAAGACTTCAGATGTGGCCCTCACCAGAGGTGGGTTCCTACCGGTTCTAACCGGTTCTTTAGAACCGTTAGTAAGGACTTCCGGTGGTGACGTTGGGCGGTGCAGGAGGAGAACGACGATCTCCATCCTTTGAATCTGCTTTACTTTGCGTCTGGAGACCTTTTGGGGCACAGAAAGTTTGGAGGGCTTGGTGGAAAAGAGGGGTATCCTGAGCGACAGCTTGGTGGAGGCAACCTCCCGCTGGGGCAAAGGGCACCCTCTCTAATCCAGCGTGAAAGTGTCCGATCATGTTATTATAACATGGCGGACCCGAAGCCATAATGAACCACAAGAGATTTGGAAGCAGAATTATTCCAGCAGTCTACGCCTGACTTAAAAGAGAGGACTTCCATATTTGCCACAGAGAGAATCGTCACGCGAGTGGTCTAAACTTTCATGGCAAGAAGGAAGCTCCGGATGGAACTTAGCGGCGGCGCCATCTTTGATTTTGCTTCTGTGCATGCGCAGAAGCTAATTTTTTGATTGCTGCGGGGGTGCGCGTGCGTGCAAAGCGCACGCACGAGCCCAGCACAACCCTGAGCGAACTGGCAGCAAAACGATCCACAACCCACCCCTGGCCCTCAACACTGACTAGGTCATGGGCTACTGCTGGTGCATGGAAACCAATCGGTTAACTGGAGAATTGGCTGAATGGCCAATTATGCTACCCAAATCTAGCCAGGGAGCCAGGCAATTTGTCCCTTTCACCAACTGACTGCCAAAATCTCACCAGGGTTCCAGGCAAAGGAGGGCATTCCCTTGTGCCCCCTTCTCTTTTCCACAGGAGATGCCAAAGGCTGAACCCCAAAGGGGCTTTTTCTCAAAAGACAACTGGACTTCTTTTGTTTTTTTCCCTTGAAGACTTTTCGATTCTCATCCAAGAAGCTTCTTCAGTGCCCTGGATGACTCAGAATCTCCATGGCTGAAGAATTCCTGCAGGCCACTCAGATGCTCCGTACAGGAGTTAAATTTCTCTCTGTTCAGGGAAAGCAGAGCGTGCAAAGCCCCCAGCTGCACGCAGCCCCCCCCTCCAACCATACTTCCAAAATCAACAGCAAGGTGACTCATAATCTGGATATCCACAGACGCTGCGGGGTGACCCCTAAAATTATACATTAGTGTTAAGAAAGCAAACTGCCGCTCAAAGACAAAGCCCCACCTACATGCCTGCCGTGGCCCCACCCATGGCATCCATCGCCCTCCTGGAAAATATCCAGTTCTCCCCCCCCCCCCCATTTTGGTGGTGTCCACCGGGGCAGAGAAACGGGCTGATGGACACCCTGTTGCAACTCTCCCCAAGGACTTAACTAATGGTTCCTGTGATGCTTTTGAAAAACTAAGAGTTTTGCTGCTCCTGGATCCAAGTTCCTCCACCCACCCACCCACCCACCTACCCCACCCCCAGCCTGTCAACATCTCCAATGGAAAAGCCGTTGGTTGAAACGACGGGATGGTATTATAATTATTACTCAACGTAGTAGCCTACATAAGTAGCAGATAGCTGTCCAAGAAAAGCAGATGGCAGGCGAGAGGAGCTGTTTTCAGACTTAAATGCAGGCTCCCTTTTCCTGGAGAGCCAAGTTCCAGCGAGGGCAAATAGCGCTTGGCCAGACTTGGTTTCCAGAGCCCTGATTCGGAGCCCTTCCCTTCAGCGGGGAACATGCTCCACCCTGGCCAAGAGAAAGCCTATACAACCATTTGCATATCACCAAGGGCATTGGTGCTCTAAGGGCCTGGGGGCAAAAGGGCTTGAGACCATGGAGTGTCTCATAGATACGGACCAGGGCAGGGTATAAAATGCTCAGGAGAAACTTTCGTGGAGGCAGTGGAGATGTGAGCAGTGGGAGAAATGCTGTCTTCACAAAATGCTTCTCCAGAGCATTTTATACCCTGCCTTTGGTGGTGGAAGCCTGCAGTGCTTGCCTGAAAATAGGCCCCCCAATCTGTGGTGATGACCTTCCAGGAGCTCAGTTTAGAAGCCTTCAAGAAGATTCCACCATCAGGGATAGTAGGTTTGCATCCAAAGAAAGGTCCATCTGAAGCAGCTAAGGGAGGGTGTCTCGACTTGGACCTTCTTGGCCAACGTCAGGGCAACAGTCTTGCAGCAGCCATGGGTCTCCTTGCCTAGGAAGAGTCAAGCCTAGGCCACGGAATGGCCTCCAACATTTCAAGAACCCCACGCATCCATTCTTCTGGGCATATCAATTTTCCTGGCCTTCTCTCTCTCTCTCTTTCTGGGTTGAGTCTGCCTTCCTTTCTGCCTCTCCTGAACCCTCCTCCTTTCTCCTAGCAATCTGAAAGTCTTCAGCTTCATTCGAGGACACCCTTTCTCCCACTTGCTGCTTAGGAGTGGGTGACTTCCCCGGAATTGGTTGTGATGAGTCAGATCTCCTGGTCCCTGCAGAATCACCCCGTGGCCTATCTTTGCTAGGGAATGCCTGGCTTCAGGCTCCAGTTCTAGTATGCCTGAATGAAATAAACAGTTGTGCTGCTTTCTTGTTTACCTCACCCGTTATTCCCTCAGCTGCTTCTGTTGCCAGTTGATCGATTGTTAAGCTGCCTGAGGCAGAAACCGGATTTTGCTTATTCTCTCAGCTTCATCATTAGTTGAAGCAGCAAATTTATCACAATATATCTCGCCTTTCTATCTCGTGGTCACTCAAGGTAGCAACGGTTTGTCTTACAAAACAAGGACGGAGGGATGGTGCCACACTATCAAGGGAAGCTGGGGAGATTTATGGGGGTCATTAGAGATGCCCGTGCATTTCACAGCGCACCTTTTAAAGGTGGGACCCTGGCGCTGATCCTTCTTAACTTTTCCAGTCTTCGGGGGTCCCAGCCAGGCTGTGCTGCTCCAGCTGCAGAACGGTTGCCATGTGGAGGAACTGATCTCCTGACCACCCCCTCGCTCCCCTGCAATTCATTTCGCTTTTGGCAATGCAGGGAAGCTATTTTTAAAAAGGTACACCAGATTCTCTCTCTCTCTCAGCAACCCAACTTTGAAGTGCAGTTCAAGGCTTTGTTGCTGGGAAGGCTGGGTGGGGAGAGGAAGAGGAGGATATTGAGGAGGGGAGGGGGGAGCAGTTTGGCCAAAAGAAGGAGGGAAAGGATGGTCCTCAGCCAACCCATTCGGGGACAGATGGAAGAGAAGACCTGGGCTGGGTTTTCAGGGCAAGAGTCCCACTGGCGGATAGAAAGGAAACTCCAATTGAAGAGAATCTTTGTAGCTCAGGGTTGAACTGTGGAGTCCTTGATGCTCTCTAGGCTTGGTTGTTTTCTTGCAGACGTTTCACGACCCAACTAGGTAACATCTTCCGTGCTGGAAGAGAGTGGGTTTTGCTCTCTGTTTATCTACAGTAGCTTGCCCTGCTTGTGTGGGTGAAGGTGTGGTTTTCTCTTAGTAGTTGCTTGATTCAGGGAACTTTCCAATTATCAAGGAACTACTTTTCCTTGAACTATGGAACTACCAAGAAGAAAACCAAGATGAAAGAGAACAAACCCCACACCCACTCACACTGATGATGTTCTCTGCTTGGGTAACGGAATGTCTGCAAGGAAACAAGCAATCTCGGAGAGCACAAAAATCTCCAAGGAAGAAAACGTGACACTTCCGTGTCTTTTCAGTCCATCACTGGAAGAATTTCCTCAAAGCTCAAGCAACAGGTTACCTCCGGGACCAGGTTACCTCCAGGACTGCACCCTACCTCATACTTCCCTTCGACCGGTCAGGTCCCACAGAGTGCGTCTCCTCCAGGTCCCGTCAACCAAACAATGCCGGCTGGGGGAGAGACCTAGGGGGAGAGCCTTCTCTGTGGGGACCCCTGTTCTCTGGAACCAACTACCCCCAGAGATCCGAATTATCCCCACCTTGCTGGCCTTCCGAAAAGCCATTAAGACATGACTTTTCCTGCAGGCGGGATGATCACGTTAATCCAGAAAAAGAATGAATTCAGAGATCACATTAAGTACGTTGTGTGAAATTTCACACATAGGCAGTTATGGGTTTCAAAGTGTTGTATGGGCATAGACGGTATAGTTTTCCCTTCACGGCCGCTAACAATACATAACAATAACACAACGCCTCCAGTTTTTAGGTCAAGACAGGGCAGGTTGGAACTATGAAGTCTTTGTTATGGAAATGGGGTGGTGATAAGCACGTCGGAGGAGGTGGAACGACCTTGCTTGCCCTTCGCTGGCAGAATTCAGAAATGTGTAATGGTAAGACCTTCTCTCCAAATACAACTTAGGGTAGGAGGGAAGAAGGGAAGAAGCCTCAATGCCCACAAGCATTGACCCTGTTTTCGGGCCAAGGGGAAATGAGAGAAAGAGAGGCAATGGGGTTCCCCCCCCCCCCGTTCCTCTTTGCAGCTCACTATAGAATTCCTCCCCTTCATCCAGGATAACAAGGATGCAAAATTCGTATCAGCTTTCCCAGGAAGCTGTTGCGAAGAGAAGTGGGCGTAAAGCTGCAGGAAGCATCGTTAAAAATGCCAAACCCAGCATACTGTAGTGTAATATGACTCACCAATGGACCTGGGGAAGTGGAGGATGCAAGAGGCACGGAGGGATAATGAGGAATTGTTCGGTCTTTGGTGCGCAACAGGAGGGGGTCTCCTCCAGGCCCCATCTGCACATCATGCACCTGTGTGCTGCATCCTACACATTAAAACACGACTTTAGGATGAGGCTGGTGAAGCTCAAGGGGCCTGAGATCACTGTTGGAGAGCAGGGGTTAGAGCAGTTGGCTGGCTGGAGAATTTTGGGAGTTGAAGTCCTCACATCTTAATGTTGTGAAGGTTGGGAAAGCCTGGGATAGAGGGAGGGCTACCTAGACACCATCCAATTAATTGGCTTCCCATTGACTTCCAATGGTCACCACCTTGGCCCAACTCCAACCAAGCTTCTCAAGCCCATTCTAGCAACTTCTTTGACAGCATCAGGCCACCATACCTGTTGCCTTCTCCTCCTCCTTCCTTCAACCTTAACATTTTTCTAGTCCATCACCCACTTTCCCAGAACATGAGCTTCTACCTACAAATGATCCTTTCTGAGAAACCATCTTTATATCATCCAGATCTTGGACAGAATTAAGTCCATAAGCCACCCAGAAGAAGCGATGCCCTCTTCAGAATCCTAAACACACCAGCTTTGAAGGCCAAAGTCCATCTACCTCCCTTCTATTGTTGGGGTGAGCCTACTTTGGCTGTTTTAGAGAGCTGCTCCAATTTTGTACAACAAAAGGGCTTTGGAACTACAGATCAGATGAAGCAGGAATATTCTAAACTTTGGGCTTCCATGGATCTACCGCCACAGTCTTTAGAAGAGGACTGAATTCGCCCCCAAGTTCTCCCCAACTTGGCATCCATAGTTCTTCTCGGTGCTTGTTGTTTTAACAGCCTTTGGGAGCTGTCGGGGGAATTCTGGGAGTTGAAGTCCACAGGTCTTAGAGTTGCCAAGGTTGGACATCCTGATCTAAGAGTTTGCATGGATAGTCCGCATCTTATTTTTAAATATTTTTAATGTATGCTGTTTTCAGAGGACACGGAAGTGTGAGAATAAACAAAAGACCAGGAAGAAAAGAGAAAGAGGGACCCCCATCGCATCACTGGACCGAATCCCTATCCAATTAAGCCAGTATCTTCTGCCCAAACCTCCAAAATGCTGCAGAATTTTTCCCTTAAGTGTTACTACTGCATGCCAAAACCAGGGCCTGCGAAGAGTTAAGCAGAAGCAAAACAAAACAAAAATGACTCCGATTTCTTTAACACTCAATTCCATACACACACACACACACACACACACACACACACACACACACACACACACATCCTCCACCCCCCCAATCTTAGCAGGGCTGGCACTTAAGAGAAACTTTTACAAACCCAGAAGCTGAAGGGGCGGCTTTCCATTTGACAGCGGGGAGGGAGGGGAGGGAGTGCAATCCAAGTTAATTGAGGAAACAGAAACCTTCCCCTTTGCCTCTGCTGAGTTTTCAGTAGCAGACATTATGAAAATAAAATGAAAATTAATTTCGGCCAACTCTCCAGGTTATTTATGACACTTCCCAGCTGCTGGGAAACTCTGAGGTTGCTCTCGGCACAGAAACCCAGGTGTATGGGTGGGGGGTGGGGGTGGGGGGTGGGGAGGCAGCCAGGGCTGAGATGCTGAATTGCAGAAGCACAGCTCATCCCACCGGGGCCAAAGTCTTCCTCCTTTTTGGGCAGAAAGAAACTAGCAGTCCAATGCAGCAGATCTAAGAAGGTCCGAGCAACAGTTAGATTGCGGTAGGTTTTATTCCTTCATCCTCTTCCTAACTCTAACAGTTATCTTGCTTCCCCCATTTATCCACACAACTGTCTGGAAGGGTTAGGGGGACAAGACAAAGCCCAAACTCACCCGCAGACCGAGGGTCTCTTTCCTGCCCCAGTCCAGAAAGCCTCAAGACTCCATCACAACCCCCTCTGCTTTTTGCAAAGACTCGAGCATTGAATTGTGTTTCTCAACCTCAGCAATGTTAAGCTGCAAAGACTTCATCTCCCAGAATTCCCCAGCCAGCATGCTTTAAAATGCAGGGATTTGGAACAGCCAAGATTTCCTAGCCAGCATGTTTTAAAAGCCATAGATTTCAACTCCCAGAATTCCCCAGGAAGCATGCTGGCTAGGGAATGCTGGAAGTTGAAGTCCACCCATCTCAAATGGCTAAGGTTGAGAAACACTGCTCGAAATACCAGTAAGAAACACCAGTGCCCACTTCGGCTTCCTGACTGGGAACACAGCAGGTTTGGTTCTTTCTCTCACTCTGCCCCTTTATATGTAAATTCGCTTCCCCTTGAAAAGAAATCTGGGAAACCGCACTTCTCAGCTCAGCACAACTGGAAAGTCACTTAAGGAGAGTCTCCACTGTAGAGGGAGGGCCAAGAGAAAGGGAAGCTGAGGGAGCGCACCGGGCCAGGAATGCCTTGCTGGCACAGGGTCCTGGCCCACTTCAAACTGGGTCCCCTTGGCAAAGGTAATCCCGTGCCAACAATCCCTCTTGAGGCCATGCTAAGACCCCTTGCCTGCTTCAAGGGTGACCCCTGCCCCAGAAGGGATCCCTCAAATGGGGAGAGGACTTGCAATCCCCATCTGTCAATGGAAGCCTTTGGAACGGGGTCTACAGACTTTAGGGTAACTTTCCTCAAGCCAGGGTCATCGATCTATGTACAATATCCCATCATTCCCAATCGGCTGGGCTTACTCCAACGGCCATGTAGAGCGTACAGCCTCCCCTTGGCACAATTAACAACACTGGGGATATAAAAATCCCCATAAATTGTGGTTTCTGTGGCAATGTCCACATTTTCACTTGGGCTTTCACAGCCACCCAAGATTTCAGCAGCTTTTTGAGGCTTCCAACAATGCCAGTCCAGCTGGGCCCTTCCATGCCAAGAGCCGTTTGAAGCCTCCCCGATCTGCTTTGCACCCCTGATCACATCCCTTCACCCCTTTTTAGCAGCTGAAGCAAATGCCGTCTGGCTGAAGGAGAGGAACCACCGGAAGGCAGGAAAGACTAGAATTGTGCAAATCTTGTGTGTGTGGGGGGGGAAGCCACTTCCCCATGGAAGGGAACTCTCCCCTCACCCATCCTCCTGGCTCCTGGATTTCAGCTGCCCACCTGGTCCTGCAAGAGGCAAGCTTCTTGGATGGCTTTGCAGCTCCCTCTGATATAGCCCATAGAACCAAGTCCACCACTGTCCTGCTCTGCAAGGCTCTTGTGGACAACGAAGACAATTGTGGGTTGCCTTCAAAGGGCTCCTGAGGGTTTGGAGAATGGAAACAGCCAGCGGTGGTCTGGAGGTGAGCTTAGAAGCACCCTCCTGTTGCTGTTGGCCTGCGTCCTTCCCCATCACACCATTCCAGTAGGTGAGAAGCACATTCATGCTTTTTTCCCCATTTCTGGCAGCACAAGCCCACAACCTCAACCAAGGGACAATTCACAGAAGTCCATCTAACCCCAAGGGTTCCCTTCTCTTCCTGAGACCACCCTGAGACACTTTTCTGCTATAGACACAATCATTACAGAGGCCCGGCAACAGTTTCACAGAGCCAATGGTGTCACAAGAACTCACAATGTGTTTGTCCTAATTGTTAAGTGAAAGGGACTTCTCTTCTCATAGCGCATAGGACAAGAAGACCCCCACATGCGGGTTTCTGCATGAACACCCACAAAACTGCACTGCTAGAGACTGTAAAATAACTGGCTGAAGGCTAATTAAAAGAATTTGCTGTGTCTAAGCATGATGGATGCTACTGAAGACTGCTCTGGACAGATGAAAAATATAATGAATACTCCCAGGGCTGAATTGAACAAGGAATGGGTTAGGCAGGGGCTCTGATTGATACCTTGTTCTACTATATCAAAGCCCCCCCCTCAATAAAAATATTACTAAATTTAACATAGCCATATACTTCTTTGACACTGAAAAGGGAATTAAGACCCCTGGCATCTAACTGAGAACAATTTTTAACCCTTGCAGAAGTCTTCCAGCGCCAACAACGTCCCTTCTAGGTTGGCTCTGAGTTTCCCCTTCCCGGGAAAGGAGGGAATTCCCACTAGGAGCCCAGGCGGGGGAGGGGAGTTAAAGAAAAGAGTGTGAGAAAAAGACGGAAATTGAGAGGAGGAACAGCTCACATCAAAGGCAGCTTCTCTGCGCAACAGATGATCAGTTTTATCCTCACTTTTTATTTTTTGCAGATGAACCCAGAAGGTTGGAGGGGAAGAAGATGAGCCGTTAACTCTTTCCCTCCCGAGGTCCCGGTGGGCTCGCTGTCATGGGGGGAGGGGCGGCTTTGAAAGCCCGGCTTTCTTGGGGACGGAGGAGAGGGGGGGCAACAGGCAGGGCCCAATCCCTTCCATTGCAGGCGGGGGGGGGGATTGAAGAAGATGGCTTGGCTTTCTATATTTTAACCCTCGCGCGCTCAGGGTCTCCCCCGGGTTGAGGCGGGGCATGGAAAGAGAGCGCGCCAGCCCCCCGCCCCCCGCCCCGCCCCAGCCCGCACTTTCTGGCCCAAATAGTGATGCAACTTTTGCACAAATGGGGAGGGGGGGGAGGGGAGGGGGGAATCCATCACCTTTAGCATGAAACAGAGGGGAGGAAAAAGAGGAAGGGTCGCACCTGTATTTGCGCAAAGCGACTTAGGTAACCCCCCCCAAAAGAAAGAAATTGCTGTTTCGTGGCAAGGGGGGGTTGAGGCGAGGAAGGCAACGGCGGCTTCTGGTCTCCCCCCGCCCCGGAGGCGACGGGCAGCGCTCTTACCTCATGGCCGGGTGGGGAGGGGGGCGTCCTGCGGGAAAGAGGCGAGCTCGAACCCCCCGCGCGGCTGCCGGGCTCAGCTCTGCCGCGGCGGCCAAGCGAGCGAGGCTGCCGAGTGACCGCAGGCGGGTGGGGACCGCGCACACGCCTCCTCCGCGCCGCCTCCCCAGCCAGTAGCGAGCCGCCTCCAGACGCCCCTCGGTCCGCCCGCCCGCCCGCTCGGGAGGAGAGGCAGCCGGCGGGCGGAGGGCTCGGACCGTGTCTCGCCTTCCCTGCCTCCCTCGCTCGCTCGCCTGAACCGCGGGACGTCACCCGTGCTCGGAGAGAGGCCTCCGGGGGTGTGTGTGTAGAGGGAGGGAGGGAGGGAGGGAGGGAGGGGACCCGGGCTTTCCTTGCAACGCGACCCCCCCCCGTCTCCCGAAAGGCTCCAGAGCCAAGCTGCGTCCCGCAGGAAGGCAAGAACGTGGAAGGAGAAACGGGCGAGGGTTCCCTGACCATGTACAGAGGGCCTCGGGTTTGCAAAGCAGCTGGAATGCCGGGGGAGGGGGAGGGGGAGAGGAGGGCAAAAGCCAGATCTTTGAGATGGGGGGGGAGGGCTTCTTGGGCGTTTGCATCGCAAGCCTTCCCTCCACCTCTGGGCAACTGGAGCGGCCGCTAGAAGAGCGGGGTCCCACCTCCCCAGATGGGGGCAGGAGCATCTCGGAGGAGTCTTGGACCGTGGGGGGAGGGGAGGGAGGACGGTCCTGGCCGGGGCTTTCGGGGAAAGGGGAGGGTTGGCGCTGGGTCAAAACGGGAGTATTCTCCTCCCATCAAATACCGTCCTTACAGCCCGCTTTAGAAACCCTGGGAGAGTGGGGTGCCTTTCTTGCCCCCACCATCCCCCAAATTTCCTCGCCTCCAGCCTTCGGGCACAGCAGAGGCCGCTGCCCGGGATCCAGAAGAAGAGAGGTGCCATTCCTGGCCGTTGGGAGGCCAGTGCCAGGAGAGGCAAGCCGTGCGCAGCTCTGGCATCCTAGCTCAGCCTTGGCTATTTGCCAGCTGGGTTCCGGACAAGTTATGCTACTGCCTTTCTTTTCAATGAGTTTCTCAGAATGAAGCCTGCCCCCCCCCACTTTTTTTTAAAGTTAAAATATCCAAACACCTCATTTTCATGATCAAGACTGCCCAAGTGTGTTTTATTTGCAGAGTGAACCTCAGCCACTGATCAAAGGGGATAAAGGTTAAAAGCAGAATAACAAAAGAACAGAGTTGGAAGGGACCTCGGAAGGTCTTCTAGTCCAGCCTCAGCTAACATCTTGGTCCTCTCTGGCTTTGGTTTAGAATGTGAATGACCTGGCCACGGTGATTGGTGAATCACGGTTTTAGGCACTTCTGCAAACTCCACCAATTCTGATTTATTTAACAAAGGACCATTAAGCAAGCTAGCGTAACCCTGTGCAGCCTGAGACTGTCCCAGCAAAAGGAGCAGATCAAGTATGAACTGCAATAGAATCATCTATTTTGTAAATACCAACATGGGGGATGAATTAGGATCGCAACCAGATCCACCAGCTCTCGGCCGGACTCTGCAAAACCTTGCTCCAGACCTGTTTTAATCCAGACTTGATTCACAAAATTTAACAAAATGTTCCTCGCCACACGCAATAAACTGAACTGATTCCTTCTTGCGCCCAGGATCTGGAAGATGCGTTCCCAAGTTATGAGGCCAATGTTTGGGTTTTTTAGCAACATGCATTGAAAAACATGAAGCCCATTTGGCTCTCATGGTGTGACCAGATTCCTTTACAAATGTTGGTTCTTTGCGGAGTTCCATAAAGGCTGAAAATGGTTTGGTATGTAATCTTGGAAATCCAGTAGAATTTCAGTCAAGGTCTTAGAAAGGATAGTCAAGTCCTCCCAGATGAGAATTCTTGATGGCAAGAGGGTCACGTCCAGACCAGAGATAACAGCTTGGAGATGTAGGCCTGGGGTCATATCAAGACGTAACGTGAAGCTCCATTTGCAATGTAATGTGTTTCGCTCCCATGAAACTTCTCGTTTTGTGAGCCTCGGAATCAGCCTGGCGTTGCTGAGCTGTGGCGTCATCTGGACGGGCAACTGAGCCTCGCCTGCCTTGTGCAAAAATGGTCTTGTATAGTCTGGTGAGCCTCCGTTGCTGGACCACTCCAGAGCTGCTCCTAATCCTGCTAGGGATTAACCCTGCCTGGCCTTGATCAAGCCTTGTGGAACAGCAGAGAAGAAGCTGGGGAAGCAGGAAGCTGCTCTGACTGTGGGAAGAGGCCTTGACAAAGACACGTTGAGGAGGACAGAAGAAGCCAACACCAGATGCTGCACTTCCAGGATGAGGCGTTCTTTTCTTCGGTAGGGAGGAACCATCAATCAAGGGGAGCCGGTATGGTACAAAAGTGGAACTGGTCCTTTGTGATGTCCAAACATCATGATGCCACCACACACTGCATGACACCAGTGTGGCTTTTGATGATGTTCCCTAGTTTGGGTAATGAAACATCTGCAAGAAAACAAGCAAGCTCAGAGAGCACCAAGGACCCCTCAAGTCAACTCTGAGCTACAAAGATTCTCCTTTATTAGTGTGGCTTCTACTTGATGGTCCTGAAGTCATTAACACTCTTCACCAAATCATTCTGATATATCAAGCCGAGGCATAAATCCTTGGTCACTCACCAACCATGATGCATGGGTTCACATGGATGGGTAGGGCTTGTTTCTAAGCAGTCCGTTGAAGAAGCGTGCTGGCTGGGGAATTCTGGGAGTTGAAGTCCACACTTCTTAAACTTGCCAAGGCTGAGAAACATTGGAATAGACAAAGCTGTTCCAATCTGGTCCAGATATGTGAGGACTGCAATTCCCAGAATGCTCAGCAAGGATGGCTAAAATGAAAAGTAAACGGGAATTCTGGGAACTGCAGTCCTCAAATATCAGGAGGTGAAGAATGGTAGAATAGACCAGGACTGTCCAAGCATGGCAACTTTAAGACCTGTGGACTTCAACTCCCAGAAGTCCACACCAACCATGGTGGCTGGGGAATTCTGGGAGTTGAAGTCCACAGGTCTTACAGTTGCCAAGCTTGGACATCCCTGCCCTAAACTATGGTTTCATGAGCAATCTTTTCTTCACCTTTAATTTTTGTTTTAAAGTATCAATATATCCTGGGAGGACGTGTTCTTTCCCTCTCTTCTCTATTCACACAACAGCTTCCAAAGGGCACGTTCCTTAAAACCAGGGTTGAGGGCATAAATTGCCCTGCCTGTTACTCTTGACAGCCAAGTTACTTGTGGAAAAAATCAGGTGAGCTACGGGAGATCTGTCAATCTCTCCTCCTGGCTTTCCATGGACATTCAGTCTGGGAATCCCGTGGAAGACTGGGCTGCATTCTTTAAGGAGGTTGGGATGAATGGGACCTTTCACTGAATCCGGAGGATGCCAGCAGCAGAGGGCGATGAAGGTCAGGGCTGCTGTCTGCCCAAAGTGAACAGGAACCCCCTGGAATCGGGGAGAAATTTCCTTTCATAAGTGGGTCCACTTTGGGGGTGGAGAAGACAGTTCCTGGGCTATGCAGTCATCGCTGCCTGGAAGTGAGAGACTGCTCAGCTGGGCTGAGGATCTTGGAAAGGCTGAGAAAGATGTGGACACATTGGAGAAGAGACATCAAACACCAGCAGCAATACTAGAAAACTGAAGGTACAGCAAAAAGCATCCAAAAATCAGATCGAGTGGACCACAACCCCCGCAAGACTCAGCCGGCCTGAGCGCCTGGGCAGTCTAGTTGGGGAAGCGTGAGGAAAGGGCTGAACATTGAGTTTTGATTTGTTTTAAAAGAAGGACATCTGGAACGGTTGAAAGGCTCCCAAGCAACATCTCCAAGCATTGGGTTCAGTGGTGGCTTGCTGCCGGTTCGGACCGGTTTGCCCGTACCGGTGGCAGAAATTTGCACCCGCTTGCTGAACTGGCAGCGATGGCTGCCTGTCCGTGCCCCCGAACCATTCTCTGGTCACCGCGGCTGGCAAGGAACCCTCTGCACCACCGAATGCGAACCGGTAGGGAAGGTAAGTGGAACCCACCCGGATTGCTCAATGGTCCTCCCACAGAAGATGGATCGGGCATGATCCTCACCCATAAATGAGTGGGTGACTGGTTCACACAGCTTGACTTGCTTAAGGGTCATAGACAAAGGCAGTGACAGATGCTCAGATGGCCAAGGACCACAATTAAGGTCTATAATTTCCAAAAATCTACTTACATCTTGCCATGTTTCCAACCACATACAGCAGCCACCTCTGTTTTCAAATGCCTCTGTTTTCAGACGGAAGACTTTGATATAAAATGTCAAATAAGTAGCCCGGCCCCTTCCTAAACATCCCAAACTTGAAGAACAAAACTTACATCCTGAATCTGCCATCCCTATCATTCAGCCTCCGAGGGATAACTCGGAGTTACTTCTTGGCCGGCCCAGCACTATTTTTTAATGGCTTGTTTCCCCTACAGACTCCTCCACATGCTGTACATCCTACAAGGCATCCATTAAAACAACTGAGTCATTATTTTGCTTGGGGTCGATATTGTGAACAAGTCATTCTTTTTAAGCCATGCCTCCTGCGTCTTTTTAAAAAAAATTCTGTATAAACAGCCTGCATCCACTCATCCACGCGCACACCCTTTTCTTCTCCTCTCTTTCTTCTGCTTTCTATATATATTTCACCCACCAGCAGGCCATGAATAGCCACAGTGTCCCTCCCGGAGAGGATTTTACAGTTGCTCTCAAAATGTTTGCAGTGAAGGAGGTATGTGGAGGAAGAAATAAGGATCCCTTCAACAAAATAATGCTAATAATAACAGCTGCCACTCAGAGTTTGCTCTGGCACAGCCAAGGAAATCTCCCGATTTCATCGAAAGTAAGAAGCAATTCATTATGCCAACGTCTCCGCTCTTTAAGTACCAAACGCACTGGCCAAATAAAACAATTATAGCTGCATTGTTCCATGAGATGAAAAGTCCCAGATTTATCACTAGCAATTAACAAGCTGGGCCTGATATTGAAGATCAAATCGCCATGGTTGAAACTGTTGGTCTAACCCAGGGGTAGGCAAAGTTGGCTCTTCTATGACTCATGGACTTCAACTCCCAGACTTTCTGAGCCAATCATGCTAGCTCAGGAATTCTGGGAGTTGAAGTCCATGAGTCATAGAAGAGCCAACTTTGTCTACCCCTGGTCTAACCTAATCAAAGGTTGCTTGACAGTAAGACGGGCGGCATATACATTAAATAAATAATAATATAATATAATAATTTTATTTATATAAATAATAATAATAACCTGTACCCTTCTGAGTTCCCTTCTCTTGCCAGATAAAGAGTTTCAGAAGACCCCCAAAGTCTGCCTGCTCTCGTTTACTCTACTTAGGATTGATCCTACAAAAGGTGTAAATCAACTAAGAATTTTGGAGTATTAAAAAAATGAATCTCAGAAGGCTGGTTACAAACAACCTAATCCCCAAAATGTAGTTTGGGGCTGTGCTAAACGGTGACCAGCTGAACCAACTGAATATAACTTGGGGGTGGTACTAAGAGGCTGCTTTTATCTATTAAGACATCACCAGCTCCAATATTCTAAAACACCGTTTTCTCAACCTTCTCATCTTTAAGATGTGTAGATTTCATCTTCATCTCAGAGGGATGAATTTTAGACAATAGGGCTATTGATAGCTGCTATGCTAGTCTGTTTGCTAAGCTGAATCACTGGAAGGATTCCTGAATCATAGGCGGAGATTTTAAGTCTCAGCCGCTGAGAAGAAAGCAGAGAGATGCTATGTGGTGAGAGTCCTGGATGAATCTGATCGGCTACCGTGTGGTGAGGTGGGCTTTTGCCCAGAGTCAGCCCCACATCTCTTCTGAGGTTTATGGAGAGACATCACCGTGTGCTTAAGATGATCAACCAACAGCTTGAGAACAAGAGAATTCTGCAGTTATGTCGGTTTTTCTGTGGAACTTCTAAAAAAAAAAAAACTTTGAGTGGCTGCGAAAGCCCTTTGGCTCAAAGAAGCAATGAAACAGCATTCTTGGTTTATGACTTAATTTGTCAAACCGATCATTTTCCAGGCAAATCTGTTTGCATTTCACCCACCAGCTCGTTTCATCTGTCAGTGGTAATATTTGCACAGTGGTCATGCAACTGCAGAGATGGTTAGGGACTTTTCCGTCTCTTGCCCATCCTCCAAAGGATAAATATCTGACTATCTCAAAGGCAAAAAAAAAGCCCCCCAAATCAACCAACCAGAATGCAGGAATAAAACCTTAAGGATGACATAATGCATAGGCCAGCTTGTGGTTTGATACCCAGGACTTGTTCGCTGCCCACAGATATGCCTGGAATGTTAGATTCAAGATCCAGTCTCTTGGCAATCAAGTGATCAATTGCAATCCTTGGCATGAGGGCCGAATTGTGTGAAGTTGCTGAAGCCATACTTTCCTAATTAGGAGTCAAGACTCAGTGGGGTGAATCATCCAAATCAAGGGTCTCCAAACTTTAAGACTTGTGGACATCAACTCCCAGAATTCCTTCAGCCATGAAGTCCACAAGTCTTAATGTTCTCAAATTTGGAGGCCCCTGATCAGAATCATTGATGGCTTGATTAGACCTGAGACAATTAAGCATTTCTTAAGAAGGGCTTTGGGGACATAGAGGGCGTCTATTCCAGCTCTGGGGACTGGATTCAGAATGATGACCTCCATGACGAAGATGTGGGGAAGCCATCAAGGGACATAGCAAGGACATCTCTGACCCCACATGCATCGTTCCATAATAACAAGGCTGCTTCGAACCTAAGAGTTAAACTCACATTGCTTTGAAGCTACAGCCATCCGAAAACAAACCAGAGAACAGAACAAAACCCTGTAATCTTTTTTTTTCTTTTGCTCCAAAAATTGCAGCTTTGGGCCCAGAGCACAACTCTTCAGGGGGAAAAGACACAGAGCAGATTATAAATAAACTGCAAACTCTCTGCTCCTAGAAATTGGAATTCAGATGGAATAAGACTCTTGACACCCAGCCCCAAGGCACAAAATATGCAGGGGTATCGTTTGTCCTTGGCAATATTTTATTTTTGTAAGGCTGAGACTCCCTTTTATTTATTGTTTCAGATCAAAATTATGTTCAGTTTCACCCACACAAACATGCAAATATGCTCCTCATTTTACTGTCCAAGTAATTTCATACTGTACTGCTAAAAAACACACCATTTGGCACTCATTTGCATTAGGTTGTCATTAGAAATATTAATATATAGGCTTCAAGTCTTAATGAAATTACTCTGTTCCTGCTTTATTTCATGTAAGCGTGATTGGATAGCTTCTTAAATGGAAACATGTTTCCAGATCTTATCAAACTGCTCCTTAATAGTTGGGAGCTATTGTTTGTCTCTAATACTTGAGAAAAACAAGGATCACGTTCGCAACGAAGTCATTTTCTTACACAGGTTTATCCATCTTTCCATCTGTGATGGACTACAACTCCCATAATGTGCATCCTGCTTCTGGCATAAGAAAAAGGTAAATCTCATTTGAGAAGGGTTAGATGCCCATCTCATAATTTCCAGTGGCCTATCTAAACCCTGAAAATCTGATTTGCATGTAAAGGAAACTTGCCACATTTTAAAAAACTGAACTCAGGTTCAAAATTCTAAAACAAATTCCAGTGAGGCGTGACAATTAGTCTAGTAACTAGGTGATCTCTGTATGGATTGATTTTGTTGATACATCACTTTCCCCCAAGAATCTGGATGTCCCACAGATAGTTCATTTATCTTCATAACAACATTGCGTTGGGTTGAGAGGTAAGGGGCTGGGTGAGCTAACCCAACTGAATGAGGTTTAAATTTGTCCCCAGTTTATAGAAGCTGTAGAGCAGGACAGTCCATCCTGGGCAACTTTTGTGGATTTTGACTCCCAGAATTCTCCAGGCTGGCTGAGGAATTCTGAAAGTTGAGATTCACAAGTCTTAAAGTTGCCAAGAGACCCCTGCTTAGAGACTCTGCAGTGCAGTTTTGGCACATCTTTAGTAAATTCAGATATATTCAATAGAACAAAAAACGTGCAGGTCAGGATTAAGGTGTGTAATCCTTGGTACTCTCTGAGCTTGGAGATATATTCTTAAGTATTTGGGATACATTTTTTTTCTTTTTTCTTTTGCACACAATTACTGTATTTCTACTATTCTATATTGCAAGCCATTTCCGCTAATAGCATTTCTGCATTGCTTTCCTTCAACTATTCCCCCCACCACCCGCAACACATTTCTAATTTTGGCTGTGCCTTTTTAATGGAAAAAGCGCATAGCGGAATTAGGAGAAGGATAGACTACCAAGGATTCCTTTTGCCTGCTGGCAAAATTAGATATTCTGCATGCATTAAAATGCACCCTCCGTTTTAGTTTTCCTAAGATTTTCCAACTGGAGGGAAGGCCGGTCCTTGCTTCGCGGTCTCGGCCGGTTGAGGCTGCAAATGACTCTCTCTCTCTAATAGATGGCAGTGTTGCTCTCTGGAAAGCAACTGATCAGCGATCTCCCATCCCAGCGACAGCCTCAAGGTTGACGCTAGGAAGTTTTGTGAAAAATAAAATTGGTTTTTCTTTTTAATGAGCCACTTATGACTCCTTAGGAATACTGTACTGAGGGTTTTTTTTTTCCTGAGCTAATTGAAGCCGGCCTAAAGCTGGTGGAAAGAATCTGACTCTTCGAAAGAATTCAGAGGCAGCTACTTCCAGGAATGGAAGGTGGAGGGTGGCTTCAGGATACGGCCCCAAGTCCTGTTTTGGGCTCCTTCTAAACAATACCAAGCCTGGGGAAGTATTTGCCAAGGGAAGTAGCGGCAGCAGGATTGGAAAAGACCTCACCAATCCTCTGCAAAATTGTGGCTTTTGCTAGCAACAAATGAGCTGCCTAACTTGCTGATTATCTTTGAACCAAAACATTTTTTTTTTGCATTTTCCATGGGAAACTAAAAAATAAATAAATCAGCATACGTGAAAATGCCATGAGTGTTTAAGATGTTTTTAATTCATCAACATATTGCTATACCAGTTTGACAGCTAGATCCTTCCTTCCTTCCTTCCACCCTTCCTTCCTTTTCCTTCCTTTTCCTTCCTTCCTCCTTTTTCTTGCCCTCCTTTTTTCTTCTTCTCATTCTGCCTCTCCTTCCTTCATAAATGAGAATTAATTCCACATTTTTGCAAAGACTTTACAATGAGTAACCGTTTTGTACTAACTATAAAAAGGAAGCAATAAAAATGCAATCCCCAAAACATCTGGAGCGCCACTTGAACACCAGCAGCATTGATAAAATCCCCATCAGTCAATTGCAAAAGGCAACTTGACTTGGCGCAGCTTACATCCTGCGCCGAGGCCATCAAACAACATCTGCCTGCCCCTTGGGAAGGACTCGATAGATGAATAAAAATGCCAAATCCAATCTAAACATCTGGCGGACTGTGCAACTCACCATAACAATATGAACAACCTATAAAACTCTTGCATCAGTTAAGGCAGATTCCAAAATTAGCCTTGAAGTGGGTATTGAGTCGCATAACAAACTGAGAACTTTAAATGATGGTTGTCCCAATGAGTAACATTTGTGAGTTGTCACTTAACACACGTTATGTTTGTATTCCAGAGTACTATCATCAAACTGAATGTTAGCTCCAAGGGCTCCAAAGATTTTTCTTCCTCCTGGAAAATAGATGTTTGTATCTTTGGAAATCCCATTGGAGTATCTGGGTTCCTCTCCCTGCTCAGTTTTCCTTCCCAAAAGTTCTTTCAAGACTCTCAATAGCCCCGAAGTAACCTTCCCCCCTCCGACAGTGAATTCCATATTAATTGCACGCTCTTAAAGCATTCCTTCACCCTCAATCATATAATCATAACAAAATCTGAAAGCGTTCCCACCGGTGAATAGGCACGAATTAATCTGTCAAATTGACTTCATTTCTCATTTTCCAGTTCATGTCAATCTTGTCCACATCCATTTGCCATCCAGAAGAATTTTTTTTAATGAATTTTTTTCTCGTGAACAATTGCACACTTTTTGTCTACTGCTCCCATAATACATAAAAAATCTGGTGAAGAGCTGATAGGGAAGAGAACCTTGTGGCCTAGAGGTTAAAACTGCTGCCTTACAAGCAGACTGCCAAGGTTCAAATCCCACTAAGGGTATGGCTATCTGACGAGAGCAAAATAGCTTGAAATAGATCTATAATAGTCTCCCTTTATTTTCATTTATCAGCAAAAAATGTTACACACACACACATACACACACACACACACACAAACATTCCCCGATGCATTTTGGGAAGGCCTTATTTTTCTTTCCAAGCCTTTTTTCCTGTGCCTTCTGTCAAAGATAGGTATCTTTAGCATCCTTTCATTAGTGCCATCATATCAGCCTCTCTGTTTTGCCTCATACCCAAGCTTGGCCTGCCCTGCTTCCAATTCCACCCCAGACCCTTCCCCAGATATTTCAAGCTTGCACCAGAGCCAGAGTTGTTTGTGCCACAACAACGGAGGCTTGCCAAAAACCTTCAGAAGGATCCCTTTGGCTGCCAAGGTCCCTGGATTGGGTTCTGTGCCAAGATGCCTGGCAGAGAGCCGAGTTGAGCCAAGTTTCCTTGGCTTTCAGTGGCACTGATTTAAAACAAAAAGCGGAAACGGAAGCCGCGGGAATCACCGGTAGATGAATTCTGAGGAGGGACTTGCTGGCATCTGGGAGAAGCAGCTGGTCCTGAAATGGAGCAGCGGGGATACGGTTGGGACTGAAGCAGCACTCAAGCCAATGTCCACCAAGACCTGATTCACATGTTGCATTTCAACTGGCAAAAATCTCACAATGGCTGGTTTTGCCCGAGAGAAAGATGCGGTTGTGCAGAGCTCCCGTTGCAGACAACCGCAGGGATGGAGCATCCTAGAGAATGTCTATGGAGCTTCTCAATCATCCAGGTCATGGTTCAGCAGTGGGTTGCTCCCAGTTCAGACCGGTTCTTAGAACCGGTAGCGGTGGCGGGAGGCTCCGCCCACCCACCTGGAACGCTTCTGCGCATGCGCAGAAGCATCGCACACGCGAACTGGTGGCAAACGAATTCAGAACCCACCCCTATCATGGTTATCCCAAAGGTGCTTTTTTCCCCAAAAGGCAACTGAACTTTCGTGTGTGTTTTTCTTTGAAAACGTTTCGCTTCTCATCCAAGAAGCTTCTTCAGTTCTGAAGAAGCTTCTTGGATGAGAAGCGAAACGTTTTCAAAGAAAAACAGTTAAGAAAGTCCAGATGTCTTTTGGGGGGGAAAAGCACCTTTGGGTGCTCAGGAAAGAAAAATGTTGTTTTAACCATTACGTCGTGTCTGACTCTTGGTCTCCATCCGCTTGCCTAAAGGGAAGACAGACACAGTACTAACTAATCTCGAATTTCTTGCTGCTGCGTGGTACATCGGAAGGTGGAATTTTAAAAGTCCCTCGGTCTGAATCCAGAGATGACTTCAATTGTTTTCGATCAGTTTCTTCTTGCACACAGCTGCACAAGATGGACGTGAAAGCTGATGTAAATTGTTCACACTAACAAGTGGGCAAATTTTGTTTTGTGTTTGACGCAGGCACCACCTTAGCGGAAAGTAGGACGAGGCATTTTAGTTATTCTTTAGGCTCAATCTTTCCTAACCTACAGCCATCCAGATGTTCTGGACTCTGGTCTCCACACATCTGCAAAGCATCAGATCAGGGGACACATTGGAACATTCTTTTCAATGTAGTTGTTGTCTACACAATTTCTTTGATCTTTTTAAATAAACTGTTGCTGTTAATACTGTCTGCTCACTAAGAAAGAGATAATATTTAACCGCAGAACAATGAGATGCTAAAATCTTTTTAGTAAGCTGCTTACCATCACCGTCTGTGTAAGATCGGGATTAAATAAATGTTGGATGCCGTCCTTCAGCTAAAGGAAAATAATAATGTATTTAGGCAAGCGAGCTTTAGATGTTTTAGCATAGATTTGCATGGCTGGTCAAATCATTGTGGATCACATTGTGTGCCTAACTAGGCCTACTTAGAATCTAAGATGCCTTTTTTTAACTTTGAAATAAAAAAGTATTATTTAACTTCCACTATCCCCAATTCCTTCTATATTAATACATATAACAGAATTATTACAGTTGACCAAGAAGTAAATCTCTTATCAGTTTTAAGGAAGAGCATTTGGAGATACCAATTATTAAATTTCTTGCATTAAAGCCCAGGCAAATCCAATGGTGCTTGGGCCAGAGAGTTTCAAAATTGCATTGCCATTCCATTATTAGTATATTTTAAGAATGCATATCACGATTTCTCTTTATTTTAATCACTCAAACAATAATTAAGCAGCAAAATCTCCAAGACTGTTTAAACAGTGGATAGAAATAGGTTTGCAGAAACACATAATTTAGAATATCTGTGATCCTACATATGTCTACTAGAGGGAAGATCTATTGAAATAAAGTGGATTTAATTCTAGGTAAGGGTGTGCAGGATATTGGCTTAGAAATGAAAACAGGTCAAAAGGCTTTGGAAGAAAAAAGAAAGAAAGAAAGAAAGAAAGAAAGAAAGAAAGAAAAGAAAGAAAGAAAGAAAGAAAGAAAGAAAGAAAGAAAGAAAGAAAGAAAGAAAGAAAGAGAGGGAGTGTTTCAGAAAAGCTAACATCATTTCTTTTTTTAAAAAAAAATCCAATCCTTGTAACAAGCCAAAATGTCAACAAATCCAACCACAGGTTTTTAAATGGCAAACATGAAGAGAGAGAGAGAGAGAGAGAGAGAGAGAGAGAGAGAGAGATTGCTATAAAATAAAATCAAGCTGAACTCACACTTGCAAAAGCCCAAGGAAATCAGACGAGGCTCACTGTTGCCAGAAAAATCTCAGCTTCACTTTTCTTAAGCCTTCTCCGCTCGCTCACTCACTCCCTAACCTCAAAAGTCAGTTGGAGACTTTTGGTGCTTCTTGGGAGGACAATAACGATGCAGAATTAAGAAGATGCTGAGCTGGAAAAGGGACGCCACAATGCAATTATTCTCCTGGGGCCTTCACCTGATTGTTCTCTGTTGAGATGTCTCAAAGGTGCTTTTTCAGGAGGCAACAAACTCTCCAATGAGATGCAGAAAGTTGGACAGCCAAAGGCATACCTGAATATCATTTCTCTGACTTTCTCTTCCTGCCTAACCTGGATTGGTCAACACAACTGTGGTTTCCTCTTTCCAAAAGATGGCTTTGGTGGTTGCAGAAAGCCACTCTCGTGATTTCTCTTAGTTTCTCAGAGGGCTTTGAATCCCCAGAGTTTCCAGTGGGAGATCACATCAAGACTGGCTTAGAATGATGAATGTGTTTACATGAACTTTTCATCTGCCCATCACAATTGCTAAATTGTCGTCACCTTTTTCCAGTTTGGAGCCTAAACACACCCCAGTGTCAGTGAAGTGTCAGTAGCGTCAGTAGTCAAGAAGTCAATTCCACTTCTTCTGAAGCTCCAGAGAAGGTGTAAAGATCTCTTCCCACCTGCAAGGTCCTCGGGTTATGGATCCAAAGTGTTCCAAGCCCATCCCAGAAGGAAGGGAATTGATTCTGCAGACATGTCCAAACTCACATCTTCTCCTGATCTTCCTTGCCTTCACTTTGTCTCTTTGGAGGAATCCTAAGCTAAAGGTTCTGTCATCCAGAAGAAGGTCCTAGACCCCATCCTATCCTCCACCTGTTGTCTCACTTTTCAGATTGGGCTGCACCTCCCGCCCTTAGGATTCCAAGTAGAAGGAAGAGATGGAGAGATTTTCCTCCCTACTCATAATTTCTACAGTCCATCAGTGGGATCAAACCACAGGGACCTCCCTGCCTGTTGGTGGGACCAGGGAAGAGCCCATGTTGTGTCTTGCTAACCCTGTCCAGAACGTGGTCTTTCTTTCATCTTGGAGATTGCTCAGAACCAGGGCTGGGTTCCACTTACCTTCGCCACCGGTTCGCATCGCGATGTTTCATTTTTTTATTTATTTCGTTCCCACACGCTGCTTGATTTCAATAGTCTTAATATCCTGGTGTATGCTTTTCATATCTTTATTTCCACTTGGTATCATTTTTGCAACATTTTATTTTTTAAAAAAAATAATTTTTATTGAATTGTTTTAAAATATAAAAAACACATAATACAAAAGAGAAAAACAGAGAAAAAAGTGTGTGTGTATATAATTATATATATATAATCAAACATATATAGAAATATACAATAACATAAACAATATAACCTAATTTAAAAGAAATATAACATACACTAGATAAAACATTTTAATCCACGTTATTTGTCCAACAAAAGGAAAAGTTCCAAGAGTTACACCCTCACTTTTTTTTTCTAAAATGGCGTTCCTGCTTCAAATCAGAAATTCCTCTTCATTATTCTGTGCTCTCAGTTTCATTATTTTATAATTATAAATCCAATATATATGATAGTCAATTTAGAGTAAGGCAGATTCAACTTCCAGTTCAAGTATCAATGTTTTTTTTCTTTAAAATAGGGTATCATTCCAAAACCACATCTTCTTTTAAAGCTTCCAAGAAAAACTTTTTGTTATCCTCCTAGTTCCCAAATGTTTCACAATTTTAGACTGCTTGACCTGCCGCTAATCTTTAGCTTCCTTATTTCTCCGCCTTGTATATTTGGGGTTGTTTTTATCCCAGATCACAAATCACGCACTTTTCCTCCTGCTCGGTCTTGTTAATTCTGGTTCTCCTTCAGCTTTGTGGCAGCCATATTTGCTGCCGCGGCTCCGCTCTGTTGGCTAGAGGCTTGCCAGTTCGGGGAGGGGAGGTGCGGCTCCCCTCTACTCTCCTTGCAGTCCCCCTTCACTTTGCCCCCTCTACGGGGGGCTTAGGTCCGAATTTGGACCCTCAGGTGTGGAGTGCCACAGAGGTTGCGGTTCCGGCTTCCAATATCACCAAAGGAGGAACCGGAAGTCCAAGAACGCCATTTCTAAGGGATGCCAAAGGCTAGTCACAGAACTGGCATCATTTCTGCCCAGAGGACACTCAACCCAGTAGAACAAGGCAGCTGGCATCCAGGTCTTTTTTTGGGGTGGATAGATTGGGAAGAGCCATCAACCAAAGGAAAATGTCACTTCCTGCCCACTTGGAATGCACATTGGACTTGGTCTGAAATTTATTCCTGGCGGCTTCTCAACATCCATCCATCCCCTCAGAAAGGATCCTCCTTCAAAAGTCACCCCTATTCTTCTTCTTCCTTGGTTGCATAAACAGAGGCATGGAATCAAAATCAGGTGAAGGATTAGTACCGCTTTATAAAGCCTTAATAAGGCCCCACTTGGAATACGGCATCCGGTTTTGGTCCCCACATTACAAAAAAGGTGTTGAGACTTTGGAAAAAGTGCAAAGAAGAGCAGCTAAGATGATTAAAGGCCTGAAGACTAAAACATATGAAGAACGGTTGCAGGAATGGGGTATGGCTGATCTAAAGAAAAGAAGGACTAGGGGGTGACATGATAGCAGTCTTCCAGTATTTGAGGGGCTGCCACAAAGAGGAGGGGGGGTCAACTTATTTTCCAAAGTACCAGAAGGCAAGAAAAGAAACAATGGATGGAAACTAATCAAGGAGAGAAGCAACCTGGAATTAAGGAGAAACTTCCTAACAGTGAGGACAATTAACCAGTGGAACGGTTTGCCTTCAGAAGTTGTGGGTGCCCGATCACTGGAGGCTTTTAAAAAGAGTCTGGATAGCCACTTGTCTCAAATGGTATAGGGTCTCTTGCTTCAGCAGGGGGCTGGACTAGAAGACCTCCAAGGTCCCTTCCAGCTCTGCTCTGATTGATTAAAAACAATAAGCAGCGCTGGGTTCAATTTTTGCCGTTCTGCAAGCGGTGCATGTCAAAGACAGAAGACCTATGGTGGAAAACCCAGTGTAGATTTTGTTTTGCACACCAGCTGGAACTCAAACGGTTGGAAGACTCTGGAGAAGAAACATCGTGGTTTGGTTGGAGGGAGGGAAACCGCCGAGGCCAGTTTTAGCTTTCTTCCAGTTCCTTAGATTGGCCCCCAACTCAAGCAGGACAACAAACCGCAAAGCATTCACCTTTGGAAGCTGGAAGATTGGCCAAACAATGCAGCGAGCCAGCTCTGCTTGCCCGGAGAGGGTTTACATGATTCACAGCACTCAGAGCTGACATGTGGTTGACTGATTGTCAGGGCCGGTTCCCAAATCTCCATGGAAGTGCTAGTGCAAACATTTCTCATGGAGGCACACATATCTGTCAACAGTTCACACCCAAATCCGTGTCCTACATCCATCCACACAGAGCAGAAGAGGTTCCTGCTGGTGGAATTCCTCCTGGAAAGGAAGAATTACGTAAGGCTGAGAACCTTCAGCTTTGGCTCCACAAACGACAGGCTGGATTTGGAGAAGACATTTAAACGGGCCACTGAATTATCTCGTTTCCTGAGTGGGGAGGTTAAACCCACAAATGAAATTAAAAAGTCACTCCCATCAGTCAGTCACCGGGGCCCTTTAGAGGCACCCGGTCTGCCAACAACACCACGATGAAACCATCTGGGCTACGAGATGCAACACAAATCGTTTGTGCGTTGAAGAAGGCAACTGGGAATGACGAAGAATCTCAGGCCACATTTGGTAGGAGATGAAGAGGAAACCATGGGTATGGCAGATGCTGCGCTTGTGGGAATTCTTCTCCAGATCTTTTCCTGTCCTCTGAAGTGAGGCGGTGGTGACAGCCCAGCAGATGGCTTTTGCGTTGTGAGCAGAAGGCCTGCCCTGCATATCACACCATCTCCAAGAGGCTGGCTGGTGCCAACTGTCTTTGCACTACCGCATCAGGCAAAAACATTATTTTTTTAAATTTGCCAAAACATTCCAGCCTGTAAACTGGGCTAGGCATTATCTCCTCCGCTAAATTTTTATGGCTTTCCCCATTGCTCCAAAGCTGATTGAATTGTCTTTCTTAAATCATCTTTTGTGGAGGCTGCCCTGACAGTTTTATTGAAGGGCGTCCTTACAAAACAGGAATGCATTAAAATAAGATATATTGCAATGAAAAAATAAATAAATAAAGTAAAGCAAAACACCCACATAATAGATTTCAAGCCCTTAGGAACTCCACATGCATCAATAGGGTAATCCGGCCATCATCTCCGATTAGTCCCAGTTGCAGACATGAAAGAGGTTGGGATGAAAGCTTTGATTCCGCTGCCTGGGAATACCATTAATCACTAAACTTTCTGCCTTCTCAACATCTTGTCTATCTGAAGAACCAAGCCATAATTGTCTCAGCTTATTTACTTCTAAACGATTTAACCATTATTACCTGGCCCTCTCTTTTCTGCCCATCAGCTGATCAAGAGCCGAGGCGGCACAGCGGTTAGAGGCAGGTACTGCAGGCCACTTTAGCTGACACTGATCCGCAGGTCAGCAGTTCAAATCTCACTGGCTCATGGTTGACTCAGCCTTCCATCCTTCCGAGGTAGGTAAAATGAGGAGCCAGATTGTTGGGGGCAATATAAATATACATTGCTTACTGGTGTAAACCACTTAGAGAGTGCTTGCACTGTGAGGCGGTATATAAATCTCACAAAATAAAAATAAAATAAATAAATCATCGGGATCAGTAGAAAATCCACCCTACAATTACACCCATCATTCAAAAGAAAATAAATCCTAACCATGACTCTGAATGCGTGGAGCACCACACCAGAGCCACAAAACACTCGTTCAGTTCACAGCAGGATTCCCTCTGTGGTGAGGGTTTCTGTTTGTGTACATGTTGAGATTGCTGAGTTTTGTTCTACACAAAGATACACTCCCGGGCAACCTAGCAGGAAAATGTCTAAGGTGTGCACCGAATTGTTTTATCCCACAAGCCGCCTCTTTGGGGTCTTCCCTGGGGTAAAAGTGGGGAGTTTAGCAGCTGTGTGTCACGTGGCTCTCCTGTGGGCTTGGGGGAAAAAATAGTCAACTATTGAGATAAATTCTGCTTTCTTTCTCTCCCCCCCAAACAAAGAGGAAGTTTCTGTTTTTCTCTCTCCTTCTTGCTGTGCTTTTTAAATCCTTTGGTGGCGTTTTTCAGAGGATCACGGATGCTCGGTTTAATTATTTAATTAATAACTTAACTAATAACTTAATAATGCAATAATTAATCACTATTAAATAATTGTTTAATTCTTATTATTAAATCCCTACACCGCCCATCTTATCTAAGTGACTCTGGGCAATTTACAAAATCCTAATAAAACCGTATGAACACACAAATGAAAGCATAAATTACAGCTCTTCCTGTCTCCCCCCCCCCTTCTACCCAGGTCCAGGAGAACTGTACTCAGAACAAACTATTCACACACAACCTTCAGTCCATCCAAGGATAAGAAACTCTGCGGCACCAAGTTTTTCTGCTCTTTGGAGTTTTTTTATTTCCAGCAGGGAGAAAAAAATTAGCCAAAAATGCAGAGGAAATGTTGCAGAGAAAATTAACCAGGTAGCAAGTTTTCCTTCAAACGTTTAGGACCTCTGAGGTCCTTGGTGATCTCTGAGCTTAGTTGTTTTCCTGCAGATGTTTCCTTACGACCTCATTTAGGTCCTCACCACTGGAAGGGTGTGCAAGACCTACCATCAGCGAGAGTTACAACCACAGCTACTTTTCCTCCCATGTTGGAATAGGTTTGCAGAATAACAGAGTTGGAAGGGACCTTGGAGGTCTTCTAGTCCAACCCCCTGCTCAAGCAGGAGACTTTAATACCATTTAATAAAAGGAGCCGAGGTGGCGCAGTGGTTAAAAGCAGCTTAGAGAGGGCTGTAAAGCACTGTGAAGCGGTATATAAGTCTAAGTGCTATTGCTATTGCTAAAAATGGCTGCCCAATCTCTTCTTAAAAGCCTCCAGTGTTGGAGCGCCCACAACAACCCGTTCCGCTGATTAATTCTTCTCAATGTTAGGACATTTCTCCTTAGTTCTAGGTTGCTTCTAGAAAGTTCTCCTTAGATCTAGGATGTTTCCAAGGATATGTAGGCACAAAAGGATGGAAGAGGTTAGCCAGACACATTTCTGACTCCTGAAGCAATACCTCAATTCGAGACAATTTTCCTTCCCCTTAGAAACCTGGAAACTTCAGATTCATATTCAGCGCTTACATTTCAGATTGAAGCATCCAGTCACCCCATTCTATGGAGGTGAGAACATGAGTGGAAACTCCACTGCCTTGGCCCTGGGTCCATTTTAGCAGGATCTCCCCAAGGCAGAGAATTTCAGAAACCTTGAGGTTCACTGGCTGTCCGTGAAGACACGGTAAGGATGCTACTCCCAAATTCGGAATGATGAAGGGCACTCGAGTGAATCAAAACACTGGTCCCTATAAAGTTGTTATTCTACGAGATCTACCAGAACCCATCCCCGATACATGTTCTTTTAAGGAATGTGATTGTCTAAGCACCGCCGAGCCAAATAGTTGTGGTGCATCTTCTGCATAACAGAATAACTCTAAAAACGGTACGCTGCGTTAATCTATTTTGAAATAAAATTATGCACAAAATATCTTCAAACAGGATTATTATGACAGGGACATTCACAGGAAGTGCTCTATCCTAAAGTTTCTCCACCATTCAACCTTTTATCATTATTTTGAATATCCATAGTAGGAATAGTTTCCTGGACAATATGAGTTTGATTTCAAATGTTTTATCTGGCATCTTAAGTCTGCACGAACAACATGAAATAAATAGATAGATAGATAGGTAGATAGATAGATAGATAGATAGATAGATAGATAGATAGATAGATAGATAGATAGATAGATAGATAGATAGATAGATGATAGATAGATGATAGATAGATGATATATGATAGATAGATAGAGAGATAGATAAGAAAGAAAAAAGAAAACAGAAAATAGAAAGAAAATAGAAAGAAAAAGAAAGAAAGAAAGAAAGAAAGAAAGAAAGAAAGAAAGAAAGAAAGAAAGAAAGAAAGAAAGAAAGAAAAACAAAATAAACTATCTACCTTTGCAAAATGCTCCTTTGATGCCTAGAATTAGCCCTGTCTTTTCTGATGCCTCAGCAACAGATGTTTGGGGAGTGAAAGCCTGTCGGATAAACTGACACACCGTCAATGGGTTAAGCGGCAGGTTTTGTTTACATATTTCTTTTGCAAGAGTTTTAGGAAAAGGAGGGAGATGCCAGGAGAAAGGGAAAGCGGAGGGATGAATGGGGAGCGCCGCGCCGCTTTCCTCGAGAGCCTCCGGGCGCTGGACGCGAACCTTCAGGACAAGGGGCGGAATCCAATTAGTCAAGCAAACTTCGTGGGAAGACATTGGGGCGTTAATACGCTCCCGTTAAAATGTAAGGCTGTTTGCAAAAGAAATTCTCTTGGCGGATTCTGCTCAGCCGTTTCAAGAGAGGGGAAGGAGGAGGAGGGGGGGGACGAAAATAGATTTCATAGCCCTCCGCTTACACACACGCAGAATACGAAAGCAACTCGGAAGGCGGCTGAAAAAGGAAACGAACCCTCCGATTTATTAGCCCACAATATACAGAGAACGGAAATATACAGGAGAATAGACCTGAATTACCTTTCTGGGATGCTTCCTTGAGGTGCTCCATCCTAAAGGGTGGGGGGAGGGGATTTCCCTCTCTCACCAGCTAATCGATCCCCTCCTTGGGGGGGGGGGCAGACAGTACCAGGGGGGTCCTTTGACCACGTTGCTTTAGAGACCCCGCGGGGCATCTGCGGGGGAGAAAACTTTCCCGACGGGTCGCTCATCGAGGGCTGCTGACATTTCCACCGATGCTCCTCCAGGGGAAACCACCACACAGACCCACACCTACACAAGCCACGCAGGCAAACAACTCCACAGTCCAGGAGGGGGGGGCTTTCCGAGACCAGCCGTTCCTCACCTGCTTCCTTTTGCAGAGGCCGGACAGACCCCTTGGCCGAGCTCTGCTGTTCCTCTCCCTCGGGGCTCTTCTCAACCGGGGGAAATCAACTCACATTCGGTTGAGAATTAGGGGAGTCCAAAAGCAGGAGGGTCCAGGTTTGTGAGAAGGTAGCCTCCCCCCCCAAGCCACCTGTTCAGGCAGAAAGTCCAGGAATCTTCTCCGCTGGCCTTCGGTGGGGCTGCAGCCCCCACCTGCCCGCATCGCTTTGCGGAGTTATCCTTGGTGGAAGAAGCGCGGGCCCCGCTGGTGTCTGCGGATGACTTCACCTCCTTAGCATGCTCCCGATAGTTCCCTTCCAGTGTCTTTTCCTCGCTTCTTTCGCTGACTTTAAGGCTCCCTGCTCATCATCGCAATTTGGAGTGATTAACTATTTCCTCACTAGAGAAGGGGAAGGAGGGAGGGAAAGAAGGAAGGAGGGAGGGAGGAGCAGGGGGGGCTGAGCGGAAGGAAGGAGAGAGGGAGGGTGAGAGGGAAGGAGGGAGGAGAGAGGGAGGAGGGAGGGAGGGAGGGAGGAAGCAGGGAGAGAGGGAGGGAAGAAGAAGGGAGGGAGGGAGGGAGGGAGGGAAGGAAGGAAGGAAGGAAGGAAGGAAGGAAGGAAGGAAGGAAGGAAGGAAGGAAGGAAGGAAGGAAGGAAGGAAGGAAGGAAGGAAGGACTCTTGAGCCTGGGCCAAGAGGAATTCATATGCTCTGGGTGCTCTGTAACATTTTCTCTCCTGCACCCCCCAGAGACCAATGAAAGGGGTGGGCAGCCACAAACCTCCCTTCCACCCTTGGACCAATCCAGATGGCAAACATCTGTGACCCTCTTTTGTGACAAGGTCTCCGCTGTGAAAGGTCCAACAGAGGAAGCAAGTGTGTGTGCGTACACACCCATTTGTGGTCACTTGCAGCCTCATTCTGACTCAGAAGCCGCTTAGCTCTTGGATGCGGCAAGACGATCTTATCTTTCCGCTCTTATTGCGTCCGCAGATTCTCGTCCAGCCGCCTTGTTTAGGGTGACTCGCTCCCTCCTTGCAAAAGGGGGGAGCGAGGAACACTTACAAGGCAGAGCTGAGGAATTCGCTGAGTTTCTGTCGGATAAAGTCGCTCAGATTCGGTCAAATTTGGACTCCGGCATGGCAGAGTCCATAGAGTTGACAGGGGCGAGTCTTAGTCCATCATTATGGGAAGAGTTTGGGCCTGTTTCTCCCGAGGATGTGGACAGGGCTATGGGAGCGATGGGTACCTCCACCTGTTTATTGGACCCGTGCCCCTCCTGGCTGGTCTCGGCCAGCAGGGAGGTGGCACGCGGCTGGATCCAGGCGGTGATCACCGCTTCTTTGCGAGAGGGATCCGTACCGCAGTCATTAAAAGCTGCGGTGGTGCGACCCCTCCTGAAGAAGCCTTCCCTGGATCCAGCCGATTTGAAAAACTACCGTCCAGTCTCCAACTTACCTTTTCTAGGTAAAGTTGTAGAGAAGGTGGTGGTGACCCAGCTTCTGCAGCTCCTGGATGAAACAGATCATCTAGATCCTTATCAGTCGGGTTTCAGGCGCGGCTACAGTACAGAAACTGCCTTGGTCGCTCTGATGGATGATCTCTGGCGGGCCCGGGATGGGGGGAACTCCTCCATCCTGGTGCTACTTGACCTCTCAGCGGCTTTCGATACCATCGACCATGGTATCCTTCTGCATCGGCTCGGCGAGTTGGGAGTGGGAGGCACCGTTTTGCGGTGGTTCTCCTCTTATCTCGCCGATCGGATGCAGTCGGTGTTGGCAGGAGGGCAGAGATCGTCCCCTAGGCCCCTACTATGTGGGGTGCCCCAGGGGTCGGTTCTCTCGCCCATCCTGTTTAACATCTACATGAAACCGTTGGGTGAGATCATCCGCAGGCATGGGGTGTGTTTCCATCAGTACGCTGACGACACCCAGCTGTACATCACCACCCCGTCTGACTTCAGGGAGGCAGTGGATGTAATGTGCCGATGCCTGGACGACGTTAAGATCTGGATGGGGAGGAACAGACTCAGACTTAATCCCGACAAGACCGAGTGGCTGTGGATAATGCCTCCTAAGGACCATGATAACTGTCCCTCCTTGGTCTTCGAGGGTGCGAAACTGACTCCCTCAGACCAGGTCCGCAACTTGGGGGTCCTCCTAGATCCACAGCTAAAATTAGATCATCACCTTTCTGCTGTGGCTAGGGGGGCCTTTGCACAGGTTCGCCTGGTGCACCAGCTGCGGCCATATCTGGAGAAGGAGGCTTTACTCACGGTCACTCATGCCCTTGTCACCTCGCGTTTGGACTACTGCAATGCGCTCTACATGGGGCTACCCTTGAAGAGTATCCGGAGACTTCAATTGGTGCAAAATGCGGCTGCGCGTGCTGTGGTGGGTGTGCCGAGGTACACCCACGTGACACCGATTCTCCGCCAGCTGCATTGGTTGCCCATCGGTCTCCGGGTCCAATTCAAGGTGTTGATCACCATCTTTAAAGCCCTTCATGGCTTAGGACCAGGATATCTCCGGGACCGCATTCTGCCGCATACTTCCCTCCGACCGGTTAGGGCCCACAGAGTTGGCCTCCTCCGGGTCCCGTCGGCCAAGCAATGCCGGCTGGCGGGCCCCAGGGGGAGGGCCTTCTCTGTGGCTGGCCCCGTGCTCTGGAACCAACTCCCCCCAGAGACCCGAACCATCCCCACTCTGCTGGCCTTCCGAAAGGCCATTAAGACATGGCTCTTCCTGCAGGTGGGGGGGACAGCGTAACCATCTGAGCTTACCCCCCAAGTATGTATGTGGTTGAATGGATGGATGTTGTTGTTGCTTTTATATTGTTTTTTTTTTTTTTAAATTTTGTACTGTTTTTAAATTGTTGAAATTTTGTCTATTCTTGTATCTTTTATGTTGTACGCCGCCCTGAGTCCTTCGGGAGTTGGGCGGCATATAAGAATAACAAAATAAATAAATAAATAAATAAATAAATGTGGCCAAAGAGTTGCCGTGATGTCCCCCCTCCCTTTACAGGCAAGACAATGGGGCTGGTGTGTGGGGATGTAGGGGACAAAGTCCTCCAACTTTGAGGGAACAGATTAAAAAAAACAAATTATTCTCTTCCAGAGCAGGATGTTGGGTTGGATGGATGCAGGACAACCAGCAAGTTGGACCTTATATAGACCTGGTAAGCACTTGGAAATACCACCCAGGCTGTGTCTCTTTCCATTCCAGGCCTTTTGACCCCCAGTTTAATACAACCGGGGTGGGGTGGGGGTGGGTGGTGAGGGGGGGGGAGACACACAAAATATGTGCCTTGCATACATTGGCCGGCTGAAGGAAACACTTAGTTCCTCTGAAGTTCACACTGTCACAAACTCTTTCCTTCTTCGGGTCTCAATCAGTCTCAAGTTTCAACTCTTTGTTTATTGTGGTGTGAGTTCAAAACAAAACAAAACAAAACACAAATGGTGTCTTTGTGTGTATGTGTGTGTCCTCGTCCACACGTGCAGCCCTGCTGGGCTCCTTGCCCAGAATTTTCACAGCTTTATCACCAACGTTGCCCCCTGACACGCTGGAAGCATTAAAACCACCTGGCTGGAATTAGAAGCCAGCTCAGGACTTCTTTGCACACTCGCTCGCTTGCCCATCTTCAATTAGCACCCTTGTGCTGCAAACCCAAACAAAATGACCTTGCGAGGCCTGGAAACTATCCGAAGCTTCACACTCGTGGTGGTGGCCAGAGCGTGTCCAAAGGTGGCGGCCGTGGTGCGTGAGGGTCTTTGAAGGCCGAGGAAGGACAGAAGGGGACAAAGGCTGAGGGGCAGAAGCTCCCCTGCATGGCCGTCTCTCTCACGGGGAGAGGACCCAAAATGGAGGACCACTCATTGTAGCCCTCAACTCACAGCCAGTCGTCTAGTGGCCGAAATTACAACGGCACTGGAAAAAGTGACTTATGGCTGCTTTTCACACGACCGTTGCAGCATCTCTATGGTCACATGATCAAAATTCGGGTGCTTGGCATCGGAACTCATATTTATGACGGTTGTGGCGTCCTACGGTCACGTGATCACCATTTGCGACCTTCCCAGCTGGCTCCCGACAAGCAAAGTCAATGGGGGAAGTTGATTCGCTTAACGACCTCATGATTCACTTAACAAACACAGTGATTCGTTTAACAACTGTGGCAAAAATGGTCCTAAAATGGGGTGCGCAACTCCCTTAACAACTGCCTTGCTTAGCCAGAGAAATTTTGGGTTCCAATGTGCTCGTAAGTCAAGGACCACCTGTATTCTGAGAAAGAGAAAAGCCCACAATATTTTCTCCCCCACCCCCGGCTTCCTCCTGCCTGCCCAGAACTCCCCTGACGGAAAACAGAACTGGTTGTGTCAGATGAAGTGCAGAGAAAAAACCCTGGAAGATCAGTTGCAATTTAACAACTGTTGCAAGATTTCTCTTTTTTCAGATGCGTAAGGCTTACAGAAGAGGTGGGGTTTCACCTTATTTCTGCAGAATGAGGAAATTCTTTCCCTCTGGGGAATATTACGGGAATAGGGTTAAAAAAATAATAATAACGCAACCTGTTTAAAATTAAGAAAATGCAGCTTGGGGAAAGTCCATCTGGATCTTGGTTCTGAAACTTTGGATCAGAGTTTCTCCAGCTAGCAACTTGAAGATAGAAATGGTGCAGGGTCTCCTGCTTGGGCGGGGGGTGGGGTTGGACTAGATGACCTACAAGGTCCCTTCCAACTCTATTAATCTGCATCTGTATCTAAGATGTGTGGATTCTGGGAGTTGAAGTCCACACATGTTCAGGCTGCTAAGGTTGAGAATGCTCTGGGTCAGGGGTCTCCAACCTTGGCAACTTTAAGACTTGTGGGCTTCAACTCCCAGAGTTCCTCAACCAGCAAAGCTGGCATTATGCTCGGGGTGGCTGAGGAACTCAGGGAGTTGAAGTCCACAAGTCTTAAAGTTGCCAAGGTTGGAGACCCCTGCTCTGGGTGAAAGTGCCCGGGTCTGGATTCCTGAAACTTGCTGTGGGCCAAGGAGAAATTGGAGATGACACCGTGGTGAGATCTGGGGGACTTTTGAAGATGTTGGTGGCTCTAGGGGAGAAGGCTGTATAATGAAAGAGAGGAGATGCATGGCTGGGCCTCTTCTGCACTCAGCGCAAGGACATCCCTTAGATTTCGTGGAAACCTCTCCCTCCTCTGAAAGAAAGCTTTGGGAGAAGAGGTGATGAAATCCGTGTTCCTCATCAAGGTTGCTGAACACTGACTTAGAAACATGAGGATGTTTAGTTTTCTTGGCCTCAGGATGTGTGATCGAGTTGCGCAGTTGCCGAAGACGCCTGCCTGGCAGAGCAGACTAAGGACACAACCCCGACCACATCTTCAAAGATTTTCGCTCTCCCTCGGAAGAAAAACACCGCAGTCAGATTCCACTGCCCAGGTCACATATTTTATGGAGTGTGTCAGCAAGACCCTCTCTCCCCCACCCCTTCTCTTCCCAGCAGGTTTCTGAAAGAGACACATCTGCAACTTTCCCAGCTGCAGGCCGTGGCCGTGAGCCCAGGTGTCGTGGGGCGCAAAGCTTTCCCCCTCCCTCCCCCTTCCCACTGCGTCCGTCGGTGCTGGAGACCTTCTCCGGTTCACACCTGGAGGAAACGCAGGCCTGGTATGCCAAGACGAGTGGGGGAGAAGGACTCCAGGGTGGAGCCAGCTCTTTGGTGGATGTTCAGCATGCCTGTGGGATTATCCACCAGGGTGGAGTCGCACACCCTCGTGTGCAATTTGATGGCCTGGCCTGGGATGCATAAAGAGACCAGGAGCTGTCAGAGATAATAGAATAGAATAACAGAGTTGGAAGGGACCTTGGAGGTCTTCTAGTCCAACCCCCTGCTTAGGCAGGAAACCCTACACCACTTCAGACAAATGGTTATCCAACATCTTCTTAAAAACTTCCAGTGTTGGAGAATTCACAACTTCTGGAGGGAAGCTGTTCCACTGATTAATTGTTCTAACTGTCAGGAAATTTCTCCTTAGTTCTAAGTTGCTTCTCTCCTTGTTTAGTTTCCATCCATTGCTTTATATCCTGGCCTGCAAACGGATTAGCAGCGGACTTCCTTTGGATTGGGGAGTGGAGCTGGAGAAGGATGCCCAAGGCTGGCTACGGGGAAGCCCCCTGAGCAGAACTGGCCATGGGAAGTGGTCAGGAGGACAGCCAGGACCGTGCAATACAGGGAGTCCTCAACATATGACTGGTTGCTTAGTGTCACTGTGTTTCCAGCACTCAGCTACACAACTGCATTTGCAGTTGTTGGCAGCGTCCCAAAGTCCCATGGCTGTGTTTTAAGACAGTTTTGACAAAAACTGGCAGTTAATTCCATTTTTTCGCAAAACTGGTTCCACAATAAACCACTGCTGTATTCGCTTAACAACTGCAGCATTCATTTTATGATCGCTGCATTCGTTTAGTGACCACAATGTAGAATTGGGTCGGTCACGTGACCAACTCCTTTTACGACCCTTATGAATTATGACTACTTGTAAAAGCTTTGCCTGCTTGTAATAAAAGACCCATAAAAAAACTGGCAAAGCTTCAGTCATATTGCAGGGAAAAAGCAGTCTTCAGTTCTCAGTTTCTTTGAGAGAAGGAAGAAAATGAAGTTTATAAAGTAATAACAGACCCTCCTTCCTTCCTTCCTTCCTTCCTTCCTTCCTTCCTTCCTTCCTCCCTCCCTCCCTCCCTCCCTCCCTCCCTCCCTCCCTCCCTTCCTTCCTGAAGACAGAAAAACAAGATATTTATTCTTCTCTTCACTCCCACACCTGGCTGGATCTGCAGGTACATCAACTGCTTCTTACACAGACCCAACCAATTCAGGGTGAGTCAATAGAGATGAATGGCCTAGGGTCTCCAAATTAGAAGAGATGCACATTAAAGGAAGATTTGAGGAGTTCTCCCCTGGTAAGATGGGCGGCCAATAATTTTGATAAATAAATAAACGATACATAAATTTGCAAGGAAGATTCCCCTGCAGTATCACCTCTGTCTCGCCTGCCGTTCAGGGCCAAACCAAAGCAACACTTTTAAGATGTGCTCCCTGTTCCTCTGCAGCCACCACAGGGCACGCTAGACATACATGTTTCTCTGGGGCTTGAAAGGAGCTGGGCGGTGAGCAATGGGGCCATTGCCTGGAGGAACCCGGCAGTGGTGAAGGCTCGGCACAGGCTCCTTGTGGGGGGTCTAGGACAACTCGCCATGGGCCACTCGCCACAGCCAACTTGGCATGGCCTGCTCCCTGCAGGACAAGTGTTACACTAACATTTTAAAAAATGATGGAATAGAATCATGACAGAAAGGATGCAAAAGGAGAGACAGAATGAAATGTGAATGGGAAAAATTATTTATTGTAAATAGAATTGTTAAATTGTCCCGCAGCGAATTGGCCACAGCAAGTTGGCTGTAGCAAGTTGTCCCATCCCCCCTTGTGGGCAGGGAAGGAGATGGATTGTGCACTTTCCGTGTGACACAGACGGGGCAGTGAGCAGGCTGAAAAGCCCTTCTGAGCCTTGCAAGGGGCTGTCCTTAATGAGGGATGGCTGCGTGCAGAGTGAGGCTGTTTCAGACTCTCGTAGCAGATGCTGCATTTCACAGACATATTGTAGTGATTTCCTGGTCTGGCTGGAAAGTTTTCGCCGTTGTTTACCAAGCATTATTTCAAAAATTCACAACGGAGAGGAAGATTCCACCCTGGGTTTGTGCGTTTCCAAATTCCTGTCCAAGGGAAGATTTGCTGCGAGAGGCGGGGGCAAGCCTTTCTCGGCCCCTCCCTCCCAGTCCAGGGGTGATCGCAGGCTGGGATGGCCCCACCCGGCTGCCGCTGCTCCACATGCAGGTCGCATGAGGCTGAGGTGCATCAGAGCCAAACGGGATGCTGTCATGAAATTGCATGCACGCCACGGAGCATGACACCAGCCGACTGGGCCAGCAAACCCAAGGAACAGGCTTTGGCTACGGCGGAGCCATAAAACAGGGATGGAAAGAGGGAATCGGGACTCTTTGAAAAAAACGAGTCCAACAGATGATATGGAAAAACTGCCATAAACCAGCAAACAGTAAAAGAATAGAACGAGCAGAGCATTTTTTAAAAAAACTTTGGAGAAAACACGGAATGTCTAGATAAGTCAAGGGACCGATGTTGACCTGCGCTTAGCCTTGACTAACTGCCCAGTTCCAGAGCCTGAGAAAATGTGGGGTTTCCTCTCTTCCCTATAGATTCTTGACTCTGATTATTTCCAGCTTTGCTAAAAAGAGTCTTCTCCGTCCTTCTTAGACCTTTCCCTGGGAAGGTCAACTCGCCTGGATGGGCTTCCCAGCTGCTTCCATCTTGCCAGTTAGAGGTTGGCTCAGATTTGGGCTAGAAACTCACCAGTCAAGTCCTCCACCATTTCTTCCCATCATCAATTGAAACATAATATTCCAATATATTTAACTTGCCCATGAGATGCTGATGAGGTTACCATCTGTGAATGTTGCTAAATTGCTTTGGCTGGAGGATTTATCCCACCAGCAACATCTCCAGACCTCACCTTTTCTTGCCCGCTTGCTAAACTCGCCATTGCTTGATCGCATTATTTTTCAATAGTACCTCGTGTAATTAGAATAACAGAGTTGGAAGGGACCTTGGAGGTCTTCCACTCCAACCCCCTGCTTAGGCAGGAATCCCTACATCATTTCAGACAAATGGTTATCCAACATCTTCTTAAACACTTCCAGTGTTGGAGCATTCACAACTTCTGGAGGCAAGCTGTTCCACTGATTAATTGTTCTCATTGTCAGGAAATTCCTCCTTAGTTGTAGGTTGTTTCTCTCCTTGATTAGTTTCCATCCGTTGCTTCTTGTCCTTCCTTCTGGTGCTTTGGAGAATAGGTGGACCCCCTCTTCCTTGTGGCAGTCCCTCAAATATTGGAAGACTTCTATCACGTCACCCGCAATATTTCTTTTCATTAAAATAGACCTACCGAATTCCAGCAACCGTTCTTTATATGTTTTAGCCTCCAGTCCCCTAATCATCTTTGTCGCTCTTCTCTGAGCTCTTCCCAGAGTCTCAACATCTTTTTCACATTGTAGCGACCAAATTGTCAGAACCCATTCAGACAACCTGGCTGCAATAGTGAGAGAGTAAGGGGGTGGGGGTGGCTTCCAAGCATTTCTCCATTCAATCAAGGCATGTTCTCATCACAGCCCTGAGAGAACACCATGGAAAGAAGAAAGAGAAGAAGACATGAGGCAAAGAACTCGTCTGTATCAATCATCAAATCCTTCAGAGTCACCCTAAGACCAGGAGCTTCCTTTGGCTCCAGGAACTTACATCTGTCTTTATTTTTTATTTAAAAAAAAAACCAAGGACTGGGGAACTCAACCCAGTTTTCACTCCCTCGTGCCCCATTTCACAGCATTTATGCTATTTATTATGATTTATTTGGTTTCTATATTGTTCTTCCTCCAAAAGGATTCCAGAGCCGCTTGCAAAAGAACAGTGAAAACAACGTAGAAAGTATCATAGCAAACCCAACAATGCTTAAGAACAATACATGGAAACATTAATGTTGATTTAGAAAAACAAAACAAAAAAAGACATTAACAGAGAATCCAATAGGAGAGAATATATGCAACGTCGGCAAGCAAACAACCCATCCCAGAGAGCACCAAGGACTCCAACAGAGACTCTGAAAGACAGTCAAGTCCTGGAGGGGCTACTACCACCTTACTCATCCCTGGGTAGATAAGTGTTCTTTTCCATTGAGAGGACCATGAGCAAATCTCCTTCTCTTGGCCACTGCACTGTGAGCCATTGCAAAACTCCTATGCAGAATTTATTTATTTGTTTGTTTGTTTGCTTGCTTGCTTGCTTGCTTGCTTGTTTGTTTATTCGTTCGTTCGTTCGTTCGTTCATTCGTTCGTTCGTTCGTTCATTCATTCATTCATTAAAATTTCTATACCGCCCAACTCCCAAGCTAATCTCAGGGGATGACCTTAGAGAGCGTTGGGGGAGATGATCTCTTCAGCACTTGGATCTTAAGCTAAGGAGAACTTTCCTGACCATGAGAACAATTAACCAGGGTATCAGCTTGTCTTCACAAGTTGTGGGTGCTCCATCACTGGAGGTTTTTAAGAAGAGACTGGACAGCCATTTGTCTGAATTTTTTTTGCTGCCGGTTCTGTGGGCGTGGTTTGGTGGTCATATGACTGGGTGGGCGTGGCTTGGTATCCTTCCTTTTTCTTTCTCCTTCCTTCCTTCCTTCTTCCTTCCTTCTTCCTTCCTTCCTTCCTTCCTTCCTTCCTTCCTTCCTTCCTTCCTTCCTTCCTTCCTTCCTTCCTTCCTTCCTTCCTTCTCCTCTCTATCAGGGTATTACTGTCAAAGCTGGAGGAGCGAGTCCTACCACACCCTCTACTCCAAATTTTAAAATAGCCTCAAGTTCTGACAGCCTGACATCTCCATTCACAACGCTGTTTGTGCCAAAGGGTGAATCACCCTTACACACCACAATGGGGCACACACGTCTCACAATGGTATCTGAGCTCTATTAAAAGAGAGAAAGACACAGAGAGAGAAAGATGGAGAGACAGAGACACACACAGAGAGAAAGAATATGCATATATTTTATACAAATATATATATGTATATATTTATAATTTTATAATTCTTGTTAAGAATTGTGATTATTTATAATAGTAGTAAAATCTAATACAAACTAAGAAAACAAAATAGAAGCAGTAAAAGATGCAAGAAAGAAGAGAAAGGGAAGAAAGAGAAAAATAGGAATATAATAAGGAAAGAGAAAAGAAATATATAAAGAAGGGACTTCCAACCTTCCTCGCCACAAGGATGACGTATATTCTTGATTCTTTGAATCACCCCGAGAGGTTCATTCATGCCAATCTGAAATTATCTGATCACATAGCCGATTCAACGTCCTCCTACCACCAGATCCATTAAACCGAGTCTCTGGGTTTGCCCAAGAGGGCACCCTTACCTGGGCACACGCACACCATCTGCTCTGCGTTTGCACCACTGGCCGGGACGGCACCTGACCTTCACAGAAGATCCAACTCTGCTCCAGTTCCTGCCTTCAGAAACTCCGTCAAACATCTCCATGTTCATCTGTGTGGCCGTGAAAGGCTTAGAAACCTCTTGGAATTGCTCCGAGGCTGAGTTTTAACCCCAGTGCCAAAGATTGCACGTTGCGTGCTACGATCCTGGATACGCATGTTGAAAAAGAGAGACTGTCACCCCAAGCTAATTGTTGGTGTAAACAAAGCTCAACGTATCCAGTAAAGATTTTTAAAACAAAACAAAACAAAAACAAACAACCAGACTTAATATTTTGTTTGCGGTCCGGACCAACTCCCATGTTTTTGCAGTCTGGTTATTATATGCCTAATTGACACAGCCATTTCTTGTTGGGAAAACAACAACAACAACAAAAAACCCCAAATCTGGGACCTCGAAATCTCTAATGAGTCAGCCGGGTTCATAAATGAAAAAGGTTTTGTAAGAAGACATGTATGCAGAGAAACTTTGGTGCAAATATTTCAACTCAGTGAAGATGGAAAACCCAGCAGGGAAAAAACCCCATTCTCAAGACCAGGACTCAGAGGTCACAAAGGGAGGCAGCTCCAGAATGAGGAGAAAGGAAAGGGAGGAAAGAGAACGGTCAACGGAGAAGAGGGAAAGGGAAATTTGTGTGTGTGTGTGTGTGTGTGTGTGTGTGTGTGTTTGTGTATGTAAGAGAGAGACCGAATAATGCTTTGTGGAGGGCAGAACTGAACATCCTCGGAGGACAGAGCCCCCTCGCCCCACGCTTGAATTGGGAGGGGGACAGGAGAAAGAATGGATTTTTTGCTAGCATGGTTTTTGCGCCAACCCAGAAAGCTCAAACTGCCCAAGGAGCAGCTGATACAGTTCTACAGAGGAATTATTGAGTCTGTCATCTGCACCTCTATAACTGTCTGGTTCGGCTCTGCAACCCAACAAGACAGACACAGACTTCAGAGGATAATCAGAACTGCAGAAAAAACAACTACTGTCAACCTGCCTTCCACTGAGGACCTGTATACTGCACGAGTCAAAAAGAGGGCCGTGAAAATATTTACAGACTCCTCACATCCTGGACATAAACTGTTTCAACTCCTACCCTCAAAACGACGCTATAGAGCACTTCACACCAAGACAACTAGACACAAGAACAGTTTTCCCCCGAATGCCATCACTCTGCTAAACAAATAATTCCCTCACAACGGTCTAACTATTCACTAAGGCTGCATTACTATCACTATTAGTTTTCTCATTGTTCCTATCACCCATCTCCTCCCACTTATGACTTGTTGCTTGTATCCTTACGATTTATATTAATATTGATTGTTTCCTGATTGCTTATTTATACGTATGACAATCATTAAGTGTTGTACCTCATGATTCTTGACAAATGTATCTTTTCTTTTATGTACACTGAGAGCATATGCACCAAAGACAAATTCCCTGTGTGTCCAATCACACTTGGCCAATAAAGAATTCTATTCTATTCTATTCTATCCAAAACCTGATCTGACACAGGAAGACAAATTCCTCTAATTTTAGGCATGTATGTTGGAGAAGAAATTGCCTTTCACCATCGTAACTACATGCTGGTTGCTAAATGCCTGAATCACATGACCATGGAGAGGCTGCCACATACAAGGACCAGTGGCCAGTCACTTTTTCAGTGCAGTTGTAACCTTGAATGATGGCTAAATGAATGGTTGTAAGACAAGGGCTACCCGTGTCCTACGCAGCCATCTTAGGGGCTTCACAAAGGAAGGTGAAGGTTGGTCTTTGAGTGAGAAAATGTTAGGGGGGGGGGGAGTCCAAAAGGGGATAAGTTTTCCTAAGCAGGGAGCAGGAACTCTTTGCATCTGAAGCAGTAGGTGATTTCCCCCAAGTGGGGAAGGCAGCTCCCAGGTCTGGTTTTTCCAGTCTGCGTAAGCGATGAATTTTGGAGAGCCCTGGAGCTTCAGATCGGCATCTGAGCTTCTGCCCAGTGGCCATGGCTTCTAATCACACCTGCTCCACTGCTTCCTTCTCTCTCTCCGGAAGGCTGCTGACACGCTGGGGCCTGTCAGCCTTCCAGGAGCTCAGAGGATGCTGAGCACGAGAACAATCATCTGAAGAAGCCCAAGGAAGGAAGGAAGGAAGGAAGGAAGGAAGGAAGGAAGGAAGGAAGGAAGGAAGGAAGGAAGGAAGGAAGGAAGGAAGGAAGGAGAAAGAAAGAAAGGAAGGAAGGAAGGAAGGAAGGAAGGAAGGAAGGAAGGAAGGAAGGAAGGAAGGAGGGGAAGGGAAGGGGGAAGGAAGGAAGGAAGGAAGGAGGGAGGGAGGGAGGGAGGGAGGGAGGGGAGCAGGGTAGAGGTGAGGAAAGGAAGGAAGGAAGGAAGGAATGATGGACGGAAAGAAAGAAAGAAAGAAAGAAAGAAAGAAAGAGAGAAAGAAAGAAAGAAAGAAAGAAAGAAAGCCTTGGGGTCACCTGTTCTTGCAAAGAAGGAAATGCTCCCCAGATTTAAGAAAGAGGCGAATGCTTGCGATCTATGGACATCTCACAATGAAAGGAAGAAGAACATCCGATGGTTCCATCAAGAAACCAAGCAACAAAAGAAGTCCTGGGAAATCAGGATGGCCATCCCCAGGCCTGGCCATGTTTTTGGGGGGGATGAATCCCAAGGCAGACATTGGGGGAGCAACCCTTCTGGTACCCTGTTTGCTAAAGTTAGTCCAGGCTTGCCTCCCGCAACCTCTGGACACGTGTCAAGCCCAGCACAGGTGCTCGGTTGCTTTGCCAGCACAAGCCAAGATCCTGCTGTTGGCTTCTCGGGGAAGTGACTCACCCTCCCTTATCCTCACGCTTTGATCCTGTCGTATCCTTCCCTTGAACCCCTTCTCAAAAGTCCTGCCAAGAATTGTTTGTCTGTAACCTTTGGCACAAAAGCTGAACAAGGCTCTCCATGCTGCCCCAGTGTCCCCGGGCCTATAAATAGGCGAGGTAACGCAGGGTGAATTAAAATTAGCCCTGGGATCGGAGCCAGCACTCACAACCCTTCTGACCGACAGTGCGTGCAATGCAGAAGAGACGCAGGAAGGCTACGGGGGCTTCTCCAGTGGGCCAGAAGGTTTTCAGAGGGAATTTGGGGGAAAAGTAAAAGTCCCCTGTGCAAATCTGGAAGGTTCTCCAAAGACGTTTCTGATGCAAAGAGGAACACCGCATGAAATTCGCTTCTCTCTTGAGTTGGGAGTTGGGCGGCATATAAGAAAAGCCAAATAAATAAATAAATAAATAAATAAATAAATAAATAATCAACCCCTTTCCGGCTTCCAACCTGCCACATTTTCTTTCTATATTCCTTTTTTTTTTTTGCTGAGAAAAGTATATTGCAAAAAAAAAAAAAAAAACCTGAGAAAGGGCGTTCCAATTCATGCAACAATTTTGGAAATGAGACTCTATTAGTTGCCCCTTGTCAAATTGTAAACTCATCAACTCCTCCCAGTCCACCCTGATGGAGGAGCTGAGAGAATGGCTGGATTGAACAGGAGGAGGAGGAGGAGGAGGAGGAGGAGGAGGAGGAGGAGGAGGAGGAGGAGGAGGAGGAGGAGGAGGAGGAGGAGGAGGAGGGGAAAGGCAGCTGGTCCTCTTGCTTTTCCCAGTAAAACTGTTTATTTCCAGGGTTGCTTTACACCCTCCAACGCTCAGGGCAGCTGGGAAGTCAAAGAGCTTAACCCAAGTTAACAATCTGGGCGAGGAGTCTGGGGATTTCATAAGCGATGCCGTGGAAGGCAGGACTCAAAAACCAATTAGATGTCTGTTTCCAAGCACATCGATCCATTTTCCTCCTTCTTCCACCCAAAGGGAGGATTTGAAATTCCTGAGAACTTCACCCAAGGAAAAGGGGCACAACGGAAAGAAAGCAATCTCGTTTAAGCACGTGGCTACCTCATTCTCATTTTTATTCAGAGTTGCAATCCAACTTTTCTCCAGAATGCAAGGAACAACTCCGCTGTTTTTTCAGAGCCATGGTGGAGGGGGAAAATGAGTCTTATTCAACCAGACTTTGTCAAACATTTTTAGATGGCTTTTAAACAACTTTGCCCAGTCGTTTGTTTAAAAGTAGGACGCATCGCTTTGATAGCGCTGTCAACACTTTGAGAAACAAATATTTAAAGGAAAGGGAAAATTGCACTCACAGGTTCATTGTCTTCTGGTTGTTTTCCAAGGACTTTCGCTTCAGAGTTCAAGCCTTCTGCCCTCAAAATTGCTTCCAAAGTTCTTGCTTAGTTGAAGTCCACATTGTCTTCAAGCTGCCAAGTTTGAGAAACACTGCTATACAGATAAACCTTGACTTATGACCGGCCGCTTAGCGACCGGCTGAAGTTACAACGGACCCTCCAAAAACTACTTGCCACCTGATTTCAAAGTTACAATTGCTACACAAACACACACCTCACAGTCATGTGATCCCATTGGTGTTCTGGCAACAAGATTGCACAGTATTTATTTTCAGGTAGTCCTCGACTTACAACAGTTTGTTTAGTGACCGTTCAAAGTTACAACGGCACTGAAAAAAGTGACTTAGGACCGTTGCAGCATCCCCATGGTCACATGATCCAAATTCAGATGCTTGGCAACTGATTCATACTTATGACGGTTGCATAAGGATGGGTCATGTGACCATCTTGTGTGCCCTTCTGACAAGCGAAGTCAATGGAGAAGCCAGATTCACTTAACAGTAACATAACAGTAAACAGTAATTAGTAACAATTTGTGTTACTAATTTAACAACTGCAGTGATTCACTTAACAAATGTGGCAAGAAAAGTCGTAAAATTCACTGAACAAATTTCTCCCTTAGCAACATAAATTTTGGGCTCAGTCGTGTTTGTAAATTGAGAACTACCTGTATGAAACAAATTTCTGTCCTGCCACAATCCACAGGACACACAATGGCTGACAAAGTAAGAAAACAAAAGAAGACGTCCACTTTAGGTGTACAGGATCTTTAGTTTAGGGTTTGGATCCGTCCTGTTGGAGGTGGGGAACTTGGCCCTTCTAGGAAGGGTTAGGAAGGTGGACATCTGAAGTTCTGGGCATGGTGGTCAGTCCAAGGGTGGCCCAACTGGGACCGATCTTTTGCCTACGATTCCTCCTAGCATAATCTGAGGTGCCAGTTGCAAGTTATGGACTACGCGAAACTGAAGGTCTTCTGAAGGCATTCGAACCGCACCAGGAATTTTACAGGCGTTTTTCCTTCCGCTCCATCTGGATAATGAATACCGCCCATGGAAGCCATAAAGAAAAGGAAGGGAGTGGGATGAAGGAGCATTTCCCAAGATTAAGCTGATACTGTCGAGGATTAAAGAGAAGAGGGATGGTTTTCCTCAAGCAACAGAGATCTTAAGAGGCGAGACTGGCCGGAATGGAGGGATTCTCAGGGAGTAATGACAAGGACTTGGACAAGGGCATGTCCGCTCAGCTCCACTTCAAGAAAGCATCAACTTTACTGCCGCTTTTCATGTGGCTTCAGGCAAGCAGCGATGGAAAGAAGCACGCTTTGAAGCTCGGAGCCAAACTTGTAGATTGTCTTCCTCAAGGGACAGCAATGGAAGATCTCTGCTCCGCGGGCAGTGGGCCAGATCTATTGAATTAATAAATAATATTTCCCAGACTGATGTAGTGGCGAAGGCAACGGGCTAGAAAGGGAGAAGCCGTGAGTTTTAATCTCAGAAAAACCAGCTGGGTGCCTCGGGCCAGTCACTTCCTCTCAGCTCTAGGAAGGCGACAATGGCAAACCACTCTCAAACACCTGGCCAAAAACCTGCAGGCAGTCTCCGATACCCAGAAGGGAAAAATAATTCCCAACCACTTAGAGGAAGATCCTCACTCTGTAAGCTCCTGCCTGCTCGTTTTGAGGAAGGGGGGTAGCAACACAACAGCCGAGAGCAGGATCTGTTTCCTGTATTCCTTGGCCAAGGGAGGTGGTCCAAGGAAAAATGGGATCAGTTGTTTTATGTCAGGGGTCTGTCACTTTTGGCCAAACCTACAAACCCCTTCTCAGAAAACTGCATTTCAATGAATAAGGTATAGGTATAGATTGTATTATAAAAGTAGCCAATGATACTCAAATACAGTTACCAAAATCTTTAAAAATGACAAACATATTGTCTCTCTCTCTCTCTCTCTCTCTCTCTCTCTCTCTCTCTCTCTCTCTCTCTCTCTCTCTCTCTCTCTCTCTCTCTCTCTCTCTCTCTCTCTCTGTATTGTATTGATTATATAATATATAATCAATCCATTAAATGCATAGCATGACAATGGCCTTCTTTAACCATTCTAGGTAGCACGTTCTGTGGCATTGAATAAACCTTTTCTTGAGTCTCAGAGTGGGAAATTACTTTGCTGCATTATTAAACCAAAAGCCATATTTCAATTAGAGGTTTTGAGAACATGAAGGGAAGGGTTGTCTAAGCACATTTTTTTAGGCCGTAAAAGTGGTTTGTAATTTTCTGGCAAAAAGATGGAAATAGAAAAGCATCCTAAAATAGCTTCAACCATCAATGGTGTTCAGCCTTCGGTGATTCAGCGTGGAAACTAGAATCCTAGTTTCGCTCTGTTCCTGCCCCTGGTTTCAGGGTGTGAGAAAATCCTGCCCAGTAGTGCCTCTGTCCATGCACAACTTCCACTGACATGCCAGCTAATCCTTTACAGCATCTTATTTTGATGGCAAATCACCCTCTTTCTGACCTGCTCCAGCCTCTCTTGGGTAAAGCACCCAGCGTCCAATGCCAACCCGTCTCTGATTAAGTCTTGTCCCGTAATGGTCTGGACACCAGGATTTAGTTTAGAAAGCCTCTTCTCTTTCCCTCGTCTGCCTAATCCGGTGGAACGTGGTCCAACTGAACCAGATTCAGAAGCAGCCTCCACGTGGTTGGCAAATTATACCCTCCATGAAAGGAAGCAACGGCCGCACAGACAGACATAAACGTTCACTCCAGGAAAGGGAAAGTGGACTCATGTTGAAAACTGCGCAATGAATTCTGAATCAAGCACAGCTGCTCTTTGTCCTCTTTCTTCTTCTTTCTTTCTTTCTTTCTTTCTTTCTTTCTTTCTTTCTTTCTTTCTTTCTTTCTTTCTTTCCCTCCCTCCCTCCCTCCCTCTTTCTTTCTTTCTTTCTTTCTTTCTTTCTTTCTTCTTTCTTTCTTTCTTTCTTTCTTTCTTTCTTCTTTCTTTCTTTCTTTCTTTCTTTCTTTCTTTCTTTCTTTCTTCTTTCTTTCTTTCTTTCTTTCTCTCTCCCTCCCTCCCTCCCTCCCTCCCTCCCTCTTTCTTTCTTTCTTTCTTTCTTTCTTTCTTTCTTTCTTTCTTTCTTTCTTTCTTTCTTTCTTTCTCTCTCTCCCTCCCTCCCTCCCTCCCTCCCTCCTCCCTCTTTCTTTCTTTCTTTCTTTCTTTCTTTCTTTCTTTCTTTCTTTCTTTCTTCTTTCTTTCTTTCTTTCTTTCTTTCCAGTGCTCTCCTACCTTCCCTCTGGAATGGAGCTGCCCACACTGAGGTGGTGGAAAGGATTGGGGGCTTTGAGAGCTCAGTGGGTGGCCTCAAATCATATTTTTAATGTCACTGAATTATTCAGTACAAAGAAAGTAATGACAACTCTGTCCTTAAGTGAAATATTTCTTTTCTTTTTCATTTCAATCCAGGGCATTTTTGGGTTCTAGCCTTAACTGCGTTGTTATTCTGGCCTCCCTTAACTTTTGCAATACAGCCCCAATTTTCTTTTCAAAGGCCCCCAGCCCCCTTCCAGGAAAAAGGCTTTGCATCTCAATTTTGGAAATTCCAGGCAGGCGATGAGAGTCTTACAGTTGTATAATGTTTCAAAACTGTGCAATAAATTTCCTCCCCTTCAAACCGCAGTCAAAGAATCTAAGCACACCTACATGTTTTATTAATGTGGGGAAGGAAAGAAGGAAGGAAGGAAGGAAGGAAGGAAGGAAGCGAAAGAAAGAAAGAAAGAAAGAAAGAGAGAGAGAAAGAAAGAAAGAGAGATATGATAGGTAGGTAGGTAGGTAGGTAGGTAGATAGATAGATAGATAGATAGATAGATAGATAGATAGATAGATAGATAGATAGATAGATAGATAGATAGATAGATATGGGAGGGAGAGAGGGAGAGAGGGAAGGAGGGAGGGAGGGAAGGAAGGAAGGAAGGAAGGAAGGAAGGAAGGAAGGAAGGAAGGAAGGAAGGAAGGAAGGAAGGAAGGAAGGAAGGAAGGAAGGAAGACACTAATGGACAACCAGATCCTTCTGACCTTAAACTAGCCAAACAAACAAACAAACAAACGACCCTGAATCTTCACATTCCAGCATCTGCAAAACTCCAAGCCCTGATGTGCGCTGGGTTCCCTCCCAGCCTTCACAAGCCAACATTTAGCTTTATAAAAGGCCTGGAAGATCAGCCAAGATCAAACAAGCCTTAGGCACCTCAGATCCAGGGAGCACATCCCAGGCACATCTTTGCTTCCCAGGGCCTCAAGAAGAAAATGTGCTCCTGGTTCCCAATGCCAGGCTCAGCGGCGCAGAATTCAGCCCTTCACCTCCAGGCTGTTGCAATACCTGACAGGAAGCCATGCAATTAAAGTTGGCCTCCAGCCTGCTTTTTCCTGGCTTTGGGCGACATTGATGGCCTGTTGAGTAAGTGTTTATAGACCCTTGGCTTCACTGCACACAGAGAAAGTGAGGGAAAGTGATGTTTTGCCAGAAAGGCTGAATGGTGCGCAGAGCCGAGGAAGGAGCACATGAGAGGCAGACCCTGTTATGCAACCTTCTTGAAACCTCCCGGGTCTCTGCGGGACGTTCTGCAAACTAATTAGGACCACGTTCCAACCCTATTGGCTGAATGGGCTGAATGTAGCCGGCACCTTATCAATCATCCTCTTCAAAGATTTCAGTTATGGGATTTAAATCAGAGGGAAAAAGATCCAGAGCTGCAAATCGTTCCAAGGCAGCGAACTCTGCAGAATCAGATGCAAGCAATTTGCCTGGCAGAGTTTTCCATGTGGCGCCCCGGCCAGTCCAGCTTGCAGAACGGACCTCGGTTGGGTAGCCATGTCGGTTTGAGCTCCCCAATGGCTCACCTCCCTGGTGCTCAGGTTTGAGAGCTACAATTTGGCCACTACATTTTGAAGGAGGCACCCACCCCCACCCCCACACACACTGCTTCCAATCAGGGTGTACTGTAAAGGCGAGGAACCCACACTACAGAGGAGCTACACAATTAGATCATCAAGAGGTTTGTCACATAGACAATGTGCCCAAATAACAAAGGCTGTGTTAGGTTGTTGCAAGAGGGACCCTGAGCAAAACAGAGTGTCGGTCTGAATAATATGCCAGCGCACACCCAAAGAGTTGGGGGAAAGAATGGAATATATGCTGGCTGGCATCCTTGAGACATGAGGGCAGAGTCAGCAACCAGCAGACTCCCTCTGGCCAGCTCTTGACCTTTTCTAGGGCTACCTGGAGTCCTATTGACCTATCCTTGTCACCTGACAGGTGCACACTTAGGGGGTAACCTATTCATGCCAGGGCCTAAGCACAGCCAAATGCAGGCTTGCAGCGCCCTCTGGTGGTCAGTGTCAGGCTGACCCAAGCAACATCCTTTCTCTTCTTTCCAGAAAAGTTAAATTGAGCTGCATGATCCACAAATCACCTCCCAAAATTTCCGGGGCAACCTACGAGAAACGCTTCGACCTGCAGTGGTTTTTGTAGGTTCGCCGAAAAGATCCAGCCTCTGGATCTCTGCACACCTGGGACTCAGGACCCGGTGGAGAGAGATGGAAAGGAGCTCTTCAGTCTGTTATCAGAAGCCCGAAGCAGGAAAGAAAGAAGCCGCAGATGCAAGATTTGGAGGGGAGGGCAAAAACTGGGAGGGAGCACCAAGAGGCTAGTGGGACCCTCTGTCCAGGCTGCCCTCCTCCATTGGCTGGGGTGTTTTCTAATGCAGCAAGATTGGCACTCTTCACACTTTCCTCTTTAAACATATGCAAAGGAGTTTACCAGTAAAAGTAAAATAAACACATGGAAAACACTTATAAAACAAAAATCTGTTTAAAATGCAGAGAAGGCTAAACTTAATGTTAGAAGTGCACTTAAGGGAGGAAGATTGGATAGAAATATTCTTGAAGGAGTAAAAATAACCCACATTAATTTTGTCAATGAAGTCGAGATTTCATCAGATGGATTTTTAGATAGAGCAGCTGAGATTGTTCAGCCCAGTTCAAGGAGCAGCCAGCTAAGGAAGGAGGAGGTGGGCTTCTCCAGGTAATCCCTACACGTATCATCCAAGGGCACGGCTGCAAAATGGGGAGAGGGGAGCAGATACAAAGAAAGGGGGTCTTCTCCCCATCTGCACCTCATTCCTCTGCAACTCTTGGCCTTCTGCTTCTTGGTGCAAGAATGCCCGAGGGATCCACCAAAATCTTCTTCCTGATCCTTTGCAGCCATGCATGGAAGCATGTTTGCTTTGTGCAGCTGCTGAAAACTGTTAGCGAAGACCAACATGTGTCGGACTCATGCAGCTCTTCAAAGTAGGGGAGCTTCTTCCTCTGCCAAGAAGCAAGCTGCTTCAAAGGTTCTTCCTCTCCTCCATTAAGGAGCTCTTCCTCAGGCCCCACTCAGGGCCAAGCTACACATTACACACAAAAGAGAAAAACAGCTTGAATAGGAGAGCAGGTCAGCCTTTCCCAGTAATACCGCCTCTCTCCCTAAAATACTTTCTGTGCATCTTCACGTGTGGGAATTCTCCAGCTGTGGCAAAGGCACTGTCATAGCAAAGTGGCAGGCAAGGGAAACTAACCTGGTTTGGTGGGCTGCCATAAGCTGCAATGGCTTAGTGTGTGATGGGAAATGAGCGGATGTAGCTTGTCAACCAGGGTTCATAGGTGAATACGATGTAGGAACCTGCCCACAGTGGTCCCACAAGTGGGTTGACCATGGATGAAGCAGTGGATGGAAACTAATCGAGGAGAGAAGCAACCTATGTTGGGTTGAGAATAAAATCTCATAGAGGCGATGTTGGATCTTTACTTGGAATTCAGACAGTTAGAAATAAAACCGAGATTAAAAGTCTAATAGAAAATATTTATTTCAGTACAAAAACAATAAATCCTGAATAATTACATCTTTGCTAAGAAAACACGACCGTTCAGGTCAAGAGCCAAGTCAGAAGAAAAAATAATGGTGGATAGGAATGTAGACATGCGTACATTTCATATCACGTGTTCTGCTTATATTGGAAAGTACCATAATATTAGATAGGGGTGCATCACCCTGCATAGACATACAACTGACAATATTCACTACGTGACAACCTAGAACTAAGGATAAATTTCCTGACAGTGAGAACAATTAAGCAGTGGAACGACTTGCCTCCAGAAGTTGTGAATGCTCCATCACTGGAGGCTTTTAAGAAGAGACTGGACAGCCATTTGTCTGAAATGTTATATAGGGTTTCCTGCTTTTAGAAGGGGGTTGGACTAGAAGACCTCCAAGGTCCCTCCCAATTCTGGCATTCTATGTTTTAGTATGATGTATAAATCCAGCTTCCTTGTCTTCTGCTGTATCTCCCGCATGGTTTCTTCATGACAGATCATCTTCACTCAGGCAGAACCAGTTGGGATTTAGGACAATGTTTATGTGAAATGCACATTCTCTGCTTTGGGCTTTTTGGGGGATCTTAGGAACATCCCGAAAACAACCTTCTTCAATCTGGCATCTCCCAGAGATGTGAAGTGCAACCCCATCACTTCCAGCCAGCAACAGCCACCCGCTCTGCGGAAGAGAAGATGATGGGAACTGACATCCCCCCATCTGGCTTAGGAAGATTGGACAACAGCATTCTTTTCTTTATTTGTCTTTCATTTACAGCCCTTCGACATGTGCTGCCGAGTTAAGGTGGAGTCCAAAGGAATGTAAACACGTTATCGATATTAAACTTGGCAAATACATTTTCCTTGGGAGCAATAATTCAAAATCAGGCCGTTCCTTTCAGGACAAAATTTTTAAATGCAAGGAAAACAACCAGGCTGGACTCAGTTTCAGGAGTTTTATCTGAGTTAGTGGAAGTGGCTTATTTGACCTCTTGATGAACATCTCTATGGAGATTCTCAGCCCTCCAGGTCAGGGTTGTCCCTAAGGTGCCTTTTCAGGAGGCAACTGGACTTCCTTGTTTTTTCTTTGAAGACATTTCGCTTCTCATCCAAGAAGCGTCTTCAGCTCATTCAGCCTCTTCAGCTGAAGAAGCTTCTTGGATGAGAAGCAAAATGTCTTCAAAGAAAAAACAAGGAAGTCCAGTTGCCTCCTGAAAAACCACCTTTGGGACTCTTGATGAACCGAATCACTCCAAGAACAAAAGAGAAGAGTCACTTTGCAGTCCTTGGGGCTCTCTGAGCTTGGTGGTTTTTCTTGCATACACTAAGGAACATCACTGGTGCTAGAAAGGGCTGGGGTTTGCTCTCTGTTCATATACAATGGTTTGCCCTGTCAGTGTTGCTGAGAGTGTCGTGTTAACACCAGTAGTGATAACAGACCAACAATCCAATCAAGGAACTACCAACCTGGACCAACAATCAAACATTAAACAACAGCCTACTCAAGGAACTACCACATTCATCACCTATAAACTCAACTCGTCCACTATAAAATTGATGAGCACTTCCATCAATACTGAGAGGGTAAGTCACTTGTATATAAACAGAGAGCAGACGCACTGAGGATGTTCCCTACTTAGCTCATGAAATGTCTGCAGGTAAACAACCAAGTTCAGAGAGCATCAAGGACCCCGCAGGTCAACCTTGAGCTATAAGGATTCTCTTCTAGAGGAGTCACTTGACTGTCACCCAAGATATAAGGAAGAGTTGACAAATTGCACCTGATTTGTTGGGCGGAACTGTTTCTAAATACAGTACTTGCATTTTCAATATGCAACCAACATTAAAGGGGAAATAAAAAGCAAAACCCAGGCCCTGTGACCCCACCCCCACCCCACCCCAAGAGAAGAGATGCCTTCCAAGGAGATGGACACATTCTGTGCTCCTCTTCATTTTCTCTCGCAGAAATTTTGGGTGGCTTCAGGCTTCATCCAGAACGGAACAGCTCCGTTCTAAGGATCCATGTCATTATTTTTTTCCCATTCCTCTCCATGTGTGGGCTGAAAAACCAGTAGACGTCTTTGTATGTCTGGGATGTGTGTTTGTGTGTAAGACAGAAAGAGAGAGAGAGAGAGAGAGAGAGATTCTCACCCACCAAACCTGGGCTGGATCCCAGATCCCAGCGGGTTGCCAATCAAATTCCCGGGAAATGGAAGGTCTGCCTGCCCCTCTGAGCTGAATGCATAATCCGTGGATTCTTCTCTTGCCTCATATAATCTGTTCTCTCTTCCAGTTCTTGACATTCTTCCATCCTTCAGGGCCGAAGCCATACAAATCCTGGCGTATCATGTTTTCATTTACGGTACATCAATTTTTTAAAAATACAGAATAATATGGAAAGAAAGGAGGGTCAAGGGATAATTCCAGCTCAGTATCTTGTTAAGAGATCAGGACTGGGGCTTAGAAAGTTAAATGGCCATTAAAGCAGCGTGTTTCCTTAACACAGCCTGGACGAGGCAGTCGAGTTACACCCTCCTGGTTCAGCGCCAGTCCTTTGGGTGAATTTCTCATTTTAGTTCCTCCAGTTCTAAAATATCTGAAATCTCATTTACCCAAACAATCAAGTTGCTCAGACAACCACCTGGAATCAGGGACTTGAGGCTTCTATTCTGGGCGGGTCCCTCTGTAAAGGGAAGGACGGTGGCTAGAATAACAGGGATTTCTCTCCAGGAAGCCAATTCACACCTTTAGCTCTTCCTGTCCTATTCTGACCACTCCCTGGGGATGAAGAACGCCTGGGAAGTTGGACCAACACATGGAACAAGGGGCCAGACTGGTAGGAAATTTGGCTTGCGGGAATAAATCTAGTGGTGTTGTTGTTGTTTTTCTTTTGCAGTCTATGACTCCTGGCAAAAGTTATTTCTTGCCATCTCATCCACTGGACTGTCTTGATACTGGTTAGTTTGTCTAGACCTAGTTTGTTCCCGCAGAGAATCCTGCTATTTATCTCACTCAAAGGATTGTTAGTCCCGAGAACGGAACATTATTTTGCAGCGAAGCACATAAAATGTTCAGCTTTGTTTGTTTGTCCATTTCCCCTTCAATTAAGGGCTTTGTTCTAATGCCATCTGTCTTCAGTTACCCTTTTCGAATGCATGTGGGCAATCCTGAGGGCCAGAAACTTGCTTTAAAAGAACAACAAGAACAACAACCCTAAACTATAAAGTTGATGATTTTTTTACTTTTTCCCCTCTAAAAACAAACAGAAGCCAGCCTCAAGTTGTTCATGCAGTGTTTTTATAATTTTTGTTTTTAAAACTCAATTTGATCTAAACAAAAAGCGACTAGCGTTGTTTTCCTTTAATCTGTTTCATTTTAAATCCACTTGACTGAAAATGCAGATGATTTTTCCGGGCTTAAAAAGTGTGAAGGTTCCTTTTAAAGAGCAAAAATCATTTATCCCAATGAAGAGCGGATGCAGAAAGAGAGAGAGAGAGAGAGAGAGAGAGAAATTGGAACAAACTTCCTCCTTTTCACGGAGAGAAACGAACTGTGAGAATAGGCTGAGGCAGACACAGAGTTCCCCACATGTTAATGAGGATTTTGCAGTGAAAACAAACAACCCACCTGGACCATATCAAGCAGAAAATAAAAGCCAGGCCATAAATAATGGGGAAAGGAAAAATATGCAAAGAGGACGTTGCATCATAAAGCGGACGGCATTATTTTTTGATGAATCAAAATAAATGATTTGGCAAGATAGAAAAAAGATGATTAAAACCATTTAAAAAAGCATTTCAAGGCCATGTTCCTGCAAGGCTGAGTGCATCATTGAAATATGTTGCTATTTTTAATAGGCAATTAATCAGCTAAAGTTGCCAGATCTAAGGCTGCATCGTATTCGGATTTGTTACTAGAAGCATATCATGTATGAAGCTGCTAAAAGGTTATTCTGTTTTTCCCCCTAATGGGATTGTTTTAATTTACTTTGCACCAGCCTTGGACCATAATAAAGACAGATGAAGATGGATAGTTGAGATGCTACATTTGCAGACCAGGAGGGTTCTGGATGCCTCTGCTTATAAGGGGTCAAAAAGACACCTAAAACAGAGAACTTCCACTTATTTCCAGTCCTCCAATCCAATCTTAGGAGATATCTATCGAGCCCACCAACAAAATACAGGGTTATTCAAAAAGAATAAACCGATTTCATGATGCACTGTTTTATTAAGGAAAAGTAATACAAAACTCCAGCCAAGTCACAAGTATTCTACTCACAATCAACTTTTATTTCCTGTCTTACAAATGTTCAATGTGGCCACCAGCTGCAGCACGGGCAACATCAATGCGATAAGAGAATCCCTCCCAGGCGCATTATCAGCATATCACAATCCACTGAGTTGATCGCTGTTGTTATTTGATGTTTAAGGTCATCGAGGTTAGTGGGTAGCGGTGGAACATAAACACGATCTTTTACATATCCCCACAAGAAAAAAATCACACACGGTTAGGTGCCTTCGAAAAGCACGCTGCACCTTGACAACCGAATTTGTTTTCGCGAACTCGAGAACGCAGAACCGCCTTTTCCTTAGGACTCGCCATTCCGAGGGTAAACAAACAACTGAACGTTGCGGGAAGAATGACGCGACTACATCGCCCCTGTGGCAGCCATTCAAAACTTAGATAACTCCTCTTTCAAATGGCCACTGACTCATTATATGACGATGCTTGAGAACTGAAGCAATGCGTCATGAAATCGGTTCATTCTTTTTGAATAACCCTGTATAAATGGAGAGAGCCTTAAGGAGGAAAGCTCCATTTGTAGAATCCCAGAGGCCATCTAATCCATCCCTTGCTCAGTGCAGGAATCCAAATCAAAACATCCCTCATGAAGGTCTATTTGGCCTCTGCTTGAAGGCCTCAACACTTTGCTAGACCTTCTGATTGGGAAGTGCAAAATCCACCTTCCTGGACATTTGATTTTAGCCCCAAAGCAGAGGTGGGTTCCTCCCGGTTCGCCCAAACTGGTAGCGTCCCGCTGGTGACGTCACGGAACCGGTTCGGTCGGTGCAGGTCTGTGGGCGCCACCATCTTTTTATTTATTTATTTTATTTTATTTTATTTTATTTTATTTTATTTTATTTTATTTTATTTTATTTTATTTTATTTTATTTTATTTTTTATTTTTTATTTTTTATTTTTTATTTTTTATTTTTTATTTTTTATTTTTTATTTTTTATTTTTTATTTATTTATTTATTTATTTATTTATTTATTTTCTTCTGAGCATGTGCAGAAGCCAAATTTCCGCACTGTGCATGCGGTTGCTATCTTGTTTTTGGCTTTTGGGGGGTGGGGGGTGGGATTTTTTGGCACTAGTGCATGAGCGTGTGCGCACAAAGCACGCTCGCGTCCACAAGTCATAGCCACGTGGTGTGGGAGGAAGCGAACTGGCAGCGAGGTAAGTTAGAACCCACCCCTGCCCCAAAGGTAAGGAGGCACTGTCCCCTCATAACTGAAATCATCGTTCTGACCTCACCCTTAGCAGTGAGATGGGATCCCAACCTTCCTTTAGATCTTTTTCGGCCTTAGATCTGTTGATCTCAGGGAAGAGGATTGGAATCTCCCTCAGCCATATTATTCTAACCTTACTCAGGTCCTTTGACCTCTGGTCTTCTCATCACCTTTGTCGCCCAGTCCTGGGAACCATCCCAACAAACTCTGAATCTTTCTTAAAAGCAGGTAGGCTCTCTTGACCCCTTGACCCCCTTCTAAGGAGGGGGATTTTGGATGAGGAGCTCTTGCCTCTTCCAACTCCATTGTGCTGCGTGAATGTAGTAAATTAAATCACAGGTTGCAGGGAGTTCAGGCTTCTAATCCACGGATAATTGATCATGAACAAACACTGAAAGTTTCTTTTCTTTGTTCCTCCAAGGATACACATGAAAGACATCCGGATTCCTCAAAACTTGGCAAGGTTTCTTCCAGAACCCATCTCAAGCACATTCCACGTTATCCAGCCAGAAGCCAAGAAGGAAGACACCACTGAAATGCAGAGCAGGGAGATCAGATTCACCTGCAAGTTGTGGTGTTACCAGACAATGTGTCGCCTGGAGCTGCAGATGACAACTCTCCTTTTTAATTTTTTTTTCCCTTGACAGCTTGGCATTCATTTCCAGATCGCTGCATGCTTTTTATAGCTTTGCTAACACGAAGGAATCTCCAGTCAACCTCAAATATATTCTTCAATAGGCCCCTGCAAGCCATACATGGAGACTTTCAATTAAGAAAAGTGCCATAAGGCACAGACTGGGGGAGGGAGCAGGGGGGTGGGGGTGGGGGGGCAATTCTCCATCTGGAGGAAGAAATGGTCCCGTCCTGGCTCCAGATCAGACATTTGGGATTCCATGGATTCTAGCCTGCTAAAGGGGCTCAGTTGTTCAGGTCAGTTGCTGCCTCTTCTGCATCTCTGGTTTGCTCTTCTTAATCTTCTACTCTGAGCATGCTGAGTTCAGTTGAGTAAGGAGAAACAGGACACGTTTCTTCCGAAGAATTCTAGGCGTTGCGTCCGTCACAGTTGCCGTGGAGCTCACGGCAACAACCTGTGGGACTTTGTGGGATGAAGATGGTTCTCTTTGGGTCCGCCATGAGTCTTCTGACCAATGATTTCACAGGATGGACTCCTAAATCAGGGGTCTCCAACCTTGGCAACCTTAAGATTTGTGGACTTCAACTCCCAGACTGTTGGTGGGTATCTACTACTCACTCGTGCTCAGGAAAATGCTCCAAATCACCTCCCCTCCAGGGTCAAGGAAGAAGCACTGGCAATATTCTTCCTTTCTTGCTGTTTCCTTCCTTCTTTCCTTCCTTCCTTCTTTCCTTCCTTCCTTCCTTCCTTTCCTTTCCTTTCCTTTCCTTTCCTTTCCTTCCTTCCCTTTTCTTTCTTTCCATGCCTGTAGGCTTATCAGGATAAGCAGGTGTTTGGCAGATCCCCACCAGAAGTGATGTTATGTTCTTAGTTTACTGGAGTTTATTGTACATTAATTAATTAGTGCCAAGAAAAAAGCAGATTTGTCTTTCTGTTAGACCGCAATATTTTAAATAAATCTGTGCTTGCAGCCTACACTTGGTTAATTGTTAACTTTGGGCCTGCTTTCTCAAAACACAAGGGTGTGTGTACATGACAGAATTAAGACCTCTGTAATCATGTTAGTCTCGATGAGCATTATTTAATTCCAGTATCATTAAATTTAATCCATAATTATGTAAACAGTCAAACAAGCAAATGTGTGCACGCATGACTCATAAAGCTACACTAACCACAAGTTGGCTCTTTGAAAGAGCACACTTTGGTGCCTCAGAAATGTCGTTCTCTCTTGCCCTGGGCCAGGCAGTCAGACAGTGGATTTTACTGGCAGCAAAGAACTGATTTAGGTTCATGGGAATTTGAAGGGATTGTGACAAAGTTTGTTAAGAGAAAGCTCTGATCCTTCCTTCCTTCCTTCCTTCCTTCCTTCCTTCCTTCCTTCCTTCCTTCCTTCCTTCCTTCCTTCCTTCCTTCCTTCCTTCCTTCCTTTCTCCCTCCCTCCCTCCCTCCCTCCCTCCCTCCCTCCCTTTTTTCTCTCTTACTTTTTCTTTCTTTTTTTAACCTCCCTCTTAGTTCCTTTTCCCTCCCTCCCTCCCTCGCTCGCTAAGTGTAAATAAAATAACTTTTAAGTTTTGGGCCCTCTCATTTTTAAAATTATTTTTCAGAGACTGGCCCCGAATGCCACCTAATGTCAAAGATTATCTTGCCTTTGGAAAGAAGTTGGGTCAACTCTTGAGAACAAAACAAGAGGAACTGTGGGAGGTTTTTTTAAATTTTAAGATGGGATTAAAAGTGAGTCCCCTGAATCTCCACATTAAACCCATCTTCCTGATCAAATTGGAAATCTGAGTTGAATCACAGGGCCCGGCATGATTTCATATATTTCCTGGCATATTCAGAAATAGTTTCTCCCCACATATCTGTCAATTGGTTCAGCCTAATTCAACAATTTCAGTTTGGCATCGCAGGCGGAATTGCATCAATTTGAAACTTGAATTGAATTGGATTGATTGCCTGGATCGAATTGGCAGTTCCAAAATCAGATTTTGCTTAGCAAGGACTTTGCTGGATCGGATCAAGAAGAAAGGGAAATCTGAATCATGTGTAATTATGGAGAGCCCGAAACACTGGAATTCTTGTGGCTCAGCCTCTGCCTCCAACTGATCTGTGTTGTTTGTACAACACAGACATTTTCAGCCAGTTTATAACCCATTAAATCAGGGGTCCCCAAACTTGGCAACTTTAAGACTTGTGGACTTCAACTCCCAGAATTCTCTTCTTCTGGGAGTTGAAGTCCACAAGTCTTAAAGTTGCCAAGTTTGAAGACCTCTGCATTAAATAATGAACAATTACTAGAATCTGAAGAAATAGACGCCAAGGAAACACTTCTTTCTCCGTCCCGTCTCCTTCTCATCCTTCCACTGTCTCCCTCTTTGGAAACTGATTTTCTAAAACGTTTTGCAATATAGCCGTGAGTCAGAATGCAAGGGGGATTGGCTGAACCAAAAGCTTGGACTGGCTTTTCTGAAAGCAAAATGATATCTGCTTTGCTGTGTTTTCTCGGCTCAGACAGGAGCTCTCCTCCAGCCTTCCATCAATGACGTCACCTCCACCCCGCCAGATGCAGCTAATTTGGGACCTTCTAATTGACATAAGAGGAAACTAATGACACTAAGGAACATTAAGTCCCCTGATAGATTGAATTTAATGTTTGAGAGACCAGGAGAGAAAAGAAGAATGGCACCCATCCAATAATTTGTGGCACGTTTGGCAGAACTGGAAACGATGATTTACAGTGGATTATGAAACGTGAACTAGATGATTGACGTGTATTCGTGCAATGTGCAGACTCAACCATCTGCTCCGTGTAGCCATGGTTGGCAATGAATCCTTTCCTTGAAATTTTGCTCAGAGAGGGACACATTAGTCACTCAGGAGGATAAAGGTTTCCTTTTGTAAAGCTTGGATAAGAATTCTAGCAGGAAGACTCAGCTCCCTGAAGCTGCAAGCCAAAGCAACTCTGGAAAATTAGGCCGTGCCTAATTTGCACACCTTTCCTAGCTACCTGGCCGCTGGGGGAAGCACTTCAGAATAACAAAATAATAACAGAGTTGGAGGGGACCTTGGAGGTCTTCTAGTCCAACCCCCTGCTCAAACAGGAAACTCTACACCATTTCAGACAAATGGATGTCCTATCTCTTCTTAAAAGATGGAGCACCCACAACTTCTGGAGGCAGGTTGTTCCACTGGTTAATTGTTCTCTCTGTCGGGAAATTTCTCCTTAGTTCTAGGTTGCTTCTCTCCTTGATGAGTTTCCATCCATTGCTTCTTGTCCTGCCCTCAGGTGCTTTGGAAAAATAAGTTGACCCCCCCCATCTCTGTGACAGCCCCACAAATATTGGAAGACTGCTATCATGCAGCCTCTAGACCAGTGTTTCTCAACCTTGGCAGTTTGAAGATGTGTGGACTTCAACTCCCAGAATTCCCCAGCCAGCCAACACTGCTCTAGACTTTCTTTTCCCCAGACCAGACTAGACATACCCAAATCCTGCAACCATTCTTCATATGCACCTTTACTTCACACAGACCCTTTCCCCAAACCAGCATGCTGCAGATCTCAATCATGATTCAGCAAGGCCTGATCCCAGGCCGGTTGCCGTAAGAGGAGATTGAATAACCTCTCCAAAAATGTACTTGGAAAAAAAAATTGTGAGGGCCAAAGTACTCGCTGACCTTGCATGCAAGCTGTGGCCAGACAGAATTGCCTCATCTTGACCAAAATCTCCTTAGCAGTTTTGTTCCAGGATGGCATAATCCTCATGAGAAGCCACAGGATTCTTGGATGGCCAACAGCAGCTCAGCAAATAGAATACCTATGATTTTTTAAATTTCATTTTCCTGAGAGTCATTTTCCATCCTTCCTGCCTGTCTCTTTAAAAGAAAGCATTTGTTTATATGTTGAGGGGTCCCTCTGTGACTTTATGGATCAGGGCCCCAAGCTGAAGGATATATGTGGGTTTTTTTTGTTTTTTTTTAGAAAAACCAATTCTGAAGCAAAGCTATCTACTATAATTGGGAGAAAATTGGTCTGGGACTTCATTTTAAAAAAAAGGAAATACTGAACTAGTTCCTAGGTCTAGAATCAAAAATCAAAGACAAATGACCTATGCAAGAAAAATTTTTTTTTTAAAAAAAAAATGATTCCTAGGATTTTAAGTAGACTTTGATTGTGTGAATGTTTCCTTGCTGGATACTAGAGTTATATTTATTAAGCTCAGACCTCTGAAAGAAGAGAAGAGAATATATTTAATGCAAGGTGGGATGTGTAAGGGTGCAGCTCAGAACACACAAAGTCGCTCCACCTCCATATTATAATCCAGTTGCCCAGGGTGATGTCCTTGGGGAGCCAACTGGCCTTAGGAGACACCCAAAGTGACTTTGGTGGTACAGGTAGAACGCCATTGTGGACATGAAAAGAACTCCAGGAAAGACAGCCCTGGGAGCCAGGAGGATTTGTGCACTTGTCCTTTCAGCCTTTTAAAAAGGTAAACGACTTGGAAGAGAGGGCACGGCGCAACCCTGAGCGAACAGGCAGCAAAAGGATCCAGAACCCACCCCTGCCTGCCATGTCTTTCCTTTTTCCCTTTCTCTGCCCGTTCCCCTTCTCTTTTCTTATTGGTATATTTACTGTTTCTGTCATACTTTCCACAACCTAATGCAATGTGAAAACAATTTATCCATCAAAAAGAAGGCCTCAATTACCGAGGACAATGCAGAGCAAGCATATATAATCCTTTCAGTTTTGCAGCCCAGAAGAAAATTGCTATATAGCTTACGCAAGGGACCAGCGCTGTAATGCTAAAATTATTTTTCCCATTCTATCCAATTCCCACTTCTTTCCCATGACTCATCGGTTGGAGAAAAGGCTTCAAAACCAGGTGACACGGGGACCTTCAGAAGCATCTTCCCAATTTGCAAAAACCATGTATTTTAATGCAACTTCCTAGGGGAGATTCATTTGACTGAAGAGGCGGTACTTCTACCCAATTGCCTTTATGTTCTTGTGCATACAATATTGACTGACATGAACCCTGGGCCCAATCTAACAAAATAAAATTCAACGGAGAGAAAAGTAAAGTCTTACACTTAGGCAAGAAAAACCAAAAGTACACATATAGACTGGATGGAACCAGGCTTAATAGCAGTCACTGTGAAAGGGATCTTGGAGTCTTAGTGGACAACCAGCTAAATATGAGCTAGCAGTGTGCAGCGGCAGCCAAAAAAGCCAACACAGTTCTAGGCTGCATTAACAGAGGGATAGAATCAAGATCAAGGGAGGTACTAATACCACTTTATAAAGTCTTAGTAGGACCACACCTAGAGTACTGCATCCAGTTTTGGTCACCACATCAGGAGTGGGTTCTAAGTTACCTCGCTGCTGGTTCGCTTCTTCCTGCGCTGCATGGCTGCGCCTCGTGAGCGCACGAGTGCAAAATGCACACGCGCATGCGCAGTCACAAAAAATCCAAAAAAATAAAGTAACTTTGTTTTGAACAGTTGTAGGAATTTATATATTTATGGAGATTCCAAATCAGAAGGAATCTAGTAGCAATCTTTCAGATTAGCACACCTTATTAAAAGGTAGAAGTTTTTGTAAGCCATGGTGTGTCAGGGTCCTACCAGCCTGCTTTTCTCAGGCATCCCAGGTGCCTCTGCACTTCCTGCTTATAATAATCCCTTAGCAACTTCCTGCTTTGTTAAAAACAAAGTCACATTTCTTACTTGCAACACTTCCTTCTTGTCCTAACATCTACTTTTCTTCTCACCTTCCATTACTCTTCTCTTCCATGCAAGAGGAACCAGCCAAAAAGCCACCACACACCCATTGAGCATGGTGAGCATGCAAAAGCAACCATCAAGCTATAAGCTTGTAATGATTTCCATCAAAGAACCAAGTAGGGAAGGAAAAGCCAAGAACTCCATAGAAAAAAATGAAGATTTTGTAGATGTCATTGTGATTGCTTCTATTTTTCTTCTTCAAATGGTGCAGCCAAATGTCTTCACTTTGGCATATTTGCTAATAATTTCATTATTTACACGGCCCCATGTGTTCCCCATTAGCTTCCATTTTCCCATATTCAAGAGACATCTGAAGGTGGTTAGGGTGTTTATATCAGACCCATCTTGGGTTTCATGGAGTTTCCTAGTTGGCTTTCACCCTTGCTGGTGCCGTCCCCTCAAGTCTTTTCAAGGAACTGGACCAAATCTACCACAATCAGCAATCTCCTGTGGAATGATGAAATCAAGAACATCGGAGGCAGTTTGGGCTGGGAGAAAACACATGTCGCCTTGATTATTTGGCTCAACGGATGAGCAAAGGCCTTCCAAGAGAGACTCCTGGCAACTGGATATGACATCTGGCAAGGCTGCTCTACTTCTGGCCACAGCAGGGAAGGCCAGCCAGGTGAGCCAAAATTCTTATCTGCTTATCGCACCTCCCCACCTCCCACTATCCAGACTAGTTTCTGGGTGCACCACAAAATTAATAACTAGCACAGAAAGGGGGAAAATAACTGACTGATATACCATAGGCCACACCCGAGTTTTCTCCATATTGTCTCCTAGGCCATTTATGTGAAGAGCTGAGGTGGTGCAGCGGTTAGAGAGCAGTACTGCAGGCTACTTTAGCTGACTGATCATTTGAGTTCAGCTGTTCAAATCTCACCGGCTCAGGGTTGACTCAGCCTTCCATCCTTCCGAGGTAGGTAAAATGAGGACCCAGATTGTTGGGGCAATGTAAATATATACATTGCTTAATGGTGTAAACCGCTTAGAGAGTGCTTGCACTATGAGGCGATATATAAATATCACTAATAAATAAATAAATAAATTTATAGACTTTGCTTCCTCACATTGGAGACCCAAAAGCACGTGACTCTCAAGTCTTGGTGAATATCATCAGACAATATGAATATCATCAGGAATAAGCTTGAGTGTTCTTATCATTAAACAAGCACAAGTCACCTCAAGATTTAGGTTCAAGGACAACCGGAATTCCAAAATTAGAGTCTCGTCTGAACAACTGAAAATAGTTTGGAATGTCATAGCTTGACCGGATCTCTGTTATTACTCAAGCATCCAGGAACAAACATGACTTAAATAGTACATTCGGTATATACATTTAACTTAAATTCAGTATACACAATCAGCCCACATCAATCCTTCACGGGATGAAGGTCTTTTCACTCAAAGCCATGGACCATAATCTACCAAAACCGTTCCAGGAGACAGATATTTTCTAGGGCTGAGACAGAATAATTGGCCCAAATTTACTCAGCCAGCTTCCTTCTCTAGTTAATGAAGATCTGGAACTTGGGTCTCCCAACTCCTAGTCCACCACCTTCATTATTACACTTTACACCAGAGGTCTCCAAATTTGGGAACTTTAAGATTTGTGGACTTTAAGTCCCAGAATTCCTCAGCCAGCCATGCTTTAAGATGCCAGGTTTGGAGACCCCTGCTTTACACCATATCATTTAATGTAATAGATTCAATTATTTTACAGATATTATTCGTTCCTGAGAGCTGGTCGTTCTAGCCATCGTTTCATTCATATATATTCCTCGCTTTTATTACATATATGAAATAAATCTCCTTGCCAGTTTGAAAAGGGATACACCAGGCAGGGCTGTTTTGCACTTACCTTTAAAAGGAGTCAGAAGTTTAGCCCAAAATATGTGACTTTCTGGTCTGTAGATTTGATTAAACATCTGGCAACAAAAAAGAAAGAACGCAATCAAGGAAATGAATTCGTCATGCACCAGAGGTTAAACGATACTTTGAGAATTAAAAGCGGTTTCAAAAAATAGTTATTTGTGAACTGGACAGTTAATTCATGTCCGCTTTTTATAAAGAGAGGGTATCATTTTTTACTTTCTTTCCCCCCCCGAAAGAAGGATGTTTAAACAGCAGTGGAAATGGAACAGGAGAAATATATGCCCTCTTCGTGGGAAAAAGAGTCACATCAACTCATCTTTATTTGATCAAGGACCAGCACCAGGTAAACAAACAGGTAGACAAAAAGAAAGCACAAAGCAACCATTCCAGCCACCCCAAAAATCTCAAGTGGGAAGTAAGAGCAGCTTGCTAATTTTTGGCTTCTCATTCAAAGAGCTGCTTCAGTTCTAAAAAGAACTGAAGAAATTTCTTGCATGAAAAGCGAAATGTTTTCAACAGAAAAATCCCCCCAAGAAAGCCCATTTGCCTTTTGAGAAGCATCTTTGGGATTCCTAAAAAGGTCGTAATTTAACGTAGTAGCTATAACCTAGTAAACTACCCCAAAGGGTAGAAGATGAATAATGTCTCTGTGTTGGAAAAGAAGATTCCCCTGTAAAAGGAACAGTTATGGAAAGATCCGCTTGAAAGGTGAAACCTACAGCAGGTCATAAAATCTGCTGGACCCCAGTCTTCTCCAGGGATGTCTTCCAAAGGTGGAAGAGTAGCTTCCAAGCTGTCTCCAACTGGTTGTCTTTACATGTCCCTTTTGGGTATTGATCTGATCTGCTGACACTTTGCAGATTTATTGTTCTCAGAAAACAACATGACTGCAGCTGGGAGGAGCCTCCTGCTCTGCTCTGCCTCATGCATCATATGCAAACCGTCCCTTGCCAAAGCTCAGTCCAGATGGAGGCCCTCACTCACTGCCAGGGCAGCAGGGATAGGCGGCAATGGGAGGAGCCGGGGCTCTTGGGCCAAAGTGGCAGAATTCACGGCACCCCCGGCTGCCTGTTCATCTTAGAAGATGGACGTCAACTGACCAAGGTGGAAGGATCTTGCAAGGCAAACCAGATTTTGTTGGGAGTATGGTACACTCTGGGTCCCATCCAAAGCTCTCCAGCTGGGCCACAGTTTGGACGGAAAGTTGAAGCTCAGGGGAGGGGATGAAAAACTCTCAGACTGCCCTCAAGATCTGAGCTCTGAGTCATCCATTTTCAATCTCTTCCAAGAGTTACCAAATAAGAACCCATCGGTTAGCTTTTGGAAATATTTAGCTTCTAAATATCTTGGAAGGTGGCAGCGCTGATGTGCTGGAATAAATCAAAGCAGCTCCTTGTGGAAACATCTACCAGTTGGCTCGCAAGGAAGCAGCAGCAAGCAATAAAAATAGAGCAAATCCATTCAGCTGAAGTTTTCTTCTTCATTTCACATCATCACCAATGTTATTGGTTCTAAAGAACATGGCCTGAGCATATTTTTCCCCCATTTTCTTCCAAGCAGCTGCTTTTCGTTTGAAAATAAAGCATGCGAGAACCAAAAGTGACCCCCTGTTTCCCCCTTTTCTCCACATCAGGTATGAGGCAGACTGCAAAGGCTCCCCGGAGAACCAAAAGAAGAATCCAGAAGAGCTGGAGTACAAAGAAGGTAAGTGATCCACATCTGGAAAGACGGAGCAGGCCAACCGAGCAAAAGCACGCATTCTGGTCTCCCACAGAGGCATTTGCTGGGGACTGGATCTCTGCCTGCTCCATACAAAGCCCCAGCCCTTCAGTGACCTGCCTCTCCCCAAAGTCAAAATCTGATGCTGGCCCTGGTTAATGATTAATGAGCCTTCTTTCCCAAAACACACGTGTTTGTTTGGATGGCATTGTTGGGAAACTCTCAGGCAGGCAGGGAGGAGGGGTCAAGTGGGGATATAGCCTAGAGTCCTTGCACAGCCGCAAGAGGGATAAGCCTGACTCCTGCTAAGTTCCATGAAACCTTATTTATTTTTACTTATTCAATTTATTAGCCGCACCGCAGGGTAACCTATCTGTTTTTTTCCAAGAAAAGGAAAGCGATTTGGTGAGACTTTTGTAATATAGGTAGAACGCATTAAAGTTGCACATAAACCTATCAGGCGCAAGCAAAATTGGTTTGTTTTTTCTAGACGGTGTATTTCACTTCGAACCAAAGAAGTCTAGGTTCCCGTCAGCCTTCTCCACTGAGCAGAAGCTCGGGTTCCCCCAAAGCCTGGCTTGAAGACCAAAACTCAGACTTCAACTGCTCGACATCTGGGTCACCTCTAGAGCCACTCCAGCTGGATCCTGGCCTTTGGGATTCCACTTAGAGCAAACCAGCTTAAGAGTGAAGGAGGTGAGATTCTAGTGGGATCTGTAGGGAAAGGGAAGGGGACATCAGATGGACTTTCTGGAGAAGGCGCAGATTTAATCCTGCCCACTGAATGGGGAAGCCACGAGTTGAAAACAGTTGAAGGGGAAAGACAAAGTAGGCAGATTCCTGGCCTGCAGAAAAATAAATGGGTCTCCCTTGATAACTTAAGGGGGGCATGAAATGATCCAGCTGGACATAAGGAGACCATTGAGGCTGAAGAAAAGCAGACCAAGCGGTCAGGTGGGAGAAATGGGAATACAAAATTGTTGCTCCATGTTGAAAACGGAGAGAAGAGGACTGAGGACAAAATGCCTGGGGCAGGGGAGGGGAAAGAATTAAATCAGAACAAAGAGAGAAGAAGGAAGAATTAGGAAAAGAAAACACGGAGAGTGCAATAAATGAAAGAAGCGAGGGAGATGTTTAAAACAACTGGAAAAAGCTTGTATTTGAAGTTAATTGAACCGCTTCGCTCCCTCTTTTCCTTGCTTGTCTTTACAAAGACATCGTTATAAATCAAAACCTCTGCAAAAAGGCAATGTGGAATGTTCAAAGATTAATAACATTAATCACGGGGTTGTCCAAAAATGACAGTCATCCAGATTCATAACAAAGATATGTTCCTTTAAAAATGTTAGTGGAATATTTGAATTTATCCTGTCAAACACAGAACGTTTTTTAAAAGCACAGATGGGTATTTGTATCATAAGCTCCTCTTGAGTGCGCTGGCTGGGGGCGATGGGGATCTGGAGGAATGTCCAGGTTGGGGAAGGTTGGGGAAGACGATGGTGTAGAGATGAGAAAGAGGAAGAAGAATCAAGATATTGACCAAAACACGTAGGAAAGAAGCTAAAACTGCTCCGAGCAACTGGCAACAACTTTAGAATTAAACATGGGATTAGCATTAAGAACAACAGTGACTCAAAACTGATGAGTGTGGGAAAATAAGTATTTTTGGGCAGTCTACGGAAAAATCAGAAAACTTTCATAGCATCAAGCATCCCAAAAAATAAATAAATTCCATAATCCCTTTGCCCCCAAATCCCAAAAGTAGCTGAAGAATTTTAAAATGTCTTTATATCTAGAAAACAGAATTCTATTAAAAAAAAGATGGGGAATGTGAAAAAGCACAAACCAAGACAAAAAGATTGCTAAGAATGTGTGATTTTTGCTTTAGTTAACACAGCAAAGTCACCAGATCACACCAGACTGGGCTGCTTGGTGGGAAGTATGACACTTTTCAAGTGTGAGCAAAGAGAGACCCAACCTAGAACTAGGGAGACATTTCCTGACAGTGAGAACAATCAATCAGTGGAACAACTTGCCTCCAGAAGTTGTGGATGCTCCATGGAGGCTTTTAAGAAGAGATTGGACCGGATGTTCAAGATGGAATAAGGATTCCTGCCTTGGGCAGGGGGTTGGACTAGAAGACCTCTGAGGTCCCTTCCAGCCCTAGGATTCTATGTTTCCTTGAGCCACAATACCTGTGGAAAGGCAACTAGCCCTTTGTTAATCAAGAATGCTTACAAAAACCCACAAAAGATGAAACTATTTCCAATACAATGTAATAGTGCCATATGCATTGGTAGAAAAATAGACCAGGAGTCTGCCAGGAATGTGAAAACACAAAACGAAGTGCCAAGGAAGGGTCTCACCGAGTGAAATCTGCAAGATAGAATTTGGCTCAAAGGAAGCAAACAGGCTGCAGCCGTGAATCGAAATGCAGAGATAATGAAATTGTCAAGTGTCTCTGGAGATTCTCAGTCATCCAGGTCATGGTTGTCCCAAAGGTGCTTTTTCAAGAGGCAACTGGACTTTCTTGGTTTTTCTTTGAAGATGTTTCGCTTCTCATCCCAGAAGCTTCTTCAGCTCTTCTTCAGAGCTTCTTCTTCAGAGCTGAAGAAGCTTCTTGGATGAGAAGCGAAACGTCTTCAAAGAAAAACCAGAAAGTCCAGTTGCCTCTTGAAAAAGCACTTTTGAAATTGTCCGGAATTCTGTCTGTATGTGCTGGAGCTTAGATCCACACCTCATCATTTTCTTTTCTTTTCTTTTGTTTGCTTTGTCCAAGATTTTATAACAGTTCTGCCTGGGTTATTCTAATTGGTTCATTAGGACAAGCAGGCTACAGAATTTTTACTTGCATGCAACCTCAGGGCTGATATACAAACGTGCCAGAGATTTAGATCATAGATAACTTTATTTGAAACAATAGGAAACATAGGAACTGTACCAGTTTCTGCTCATGAAGTTTTGGCTCAAAGTGGTGTTAAAACCCAAGGATTGTGCCAGTTAATCTATTAAGCAGGCATTGCCTATTAATTTAGACAGCTCAGCTCAATAACAATACAATCAAAGTCAATTATTATTTCTTATCCGGAATTCCAGTTGCTAAGTAATATTCGGCATCAGAAAGATTGGCTCTGGCATAAATCTACCAACCAGGGCAGACTCAGGGCGCTGCAGCCAAAAACCTATCCAAAATAAACTTATCAACAAATTCAAAGTGGAAAATGCTGAGATTTTAATTGTCACAAAACTAACAGGAATGTTAATGTGTTTACTTTGCATACCACACATGATATTCAAAGAAGATTTAAGGAGTTTCTGCTTTAAATTATGGCTGCAAACAAAAAAAAATTTTTAAACCAACGAAGCAGAGTGTAAGAAAGGAAGTTTCTTTCCTTTTTGTTTTTTTTAATGAGAATGAAGGATTTAATCAACACACTATTGAAAGAACTCAGCAATTCTGGTTGCCTTTTATTAGAACCAGCTCCTCTGGAAAGCCAAGCAATGGATTTCGATGCTGACATGGTGCCTAAATGACCATCAACACACAGAGCTGCTTTGTTGAAAGTGATCCTTCCAAAATTAAATAAACCAAAATGCTTAATTGCCTATCAACCCATAACAAACACACTCCAAGTAGCTTATTCATTTAATTTGAATATTTTTTTCTTGCCTCTCTACTCTAAAAGGTGAATGGCAAACTTAAGATTAAAACAAGAAAACCATAAAAACATTACATTACATTAAACACGCATAACTGATTCAATGAATTAATGACTTCACAATTCATCTCCATATCAGTGTCAGGTAATTCGCATAAATTCTGTGCAACAGCAGCGAGCATGCCGTGATTAAGGCATATTCCATCATGTTTCACTTAAGCCTATTTGTTTCTTTCCATTAAGCACCAACATCAATATCTACTGAAGTTTCAGTCCACATTGACTTTTTCTCACCTCAGACCAATCAACCAACCCAACTTCTCCAACTGTCTTCCATAAAGTTCAGTTGGACAAGTGAGGTGCACATATAACAAATGTGAATAAAGTCAAATAGATGGGCCACTCTTTATAGAACAGTCTATAGCAGGGGTCTCCAACCTTGGCAACTTTAAGACTTGTGGACTTCAACTCCCAGAATTCCTCAGCCAGCAAGCTGGCTGAGGAATTCTGGGAGTTGAAGTCCACAAGGCTTAAAGTTGCCAAGGTTGGAGACCCCTGATCTACAGTCTGGTTGACAGTATCTCTTTCTCAAACCCATGCAAGGAACCTCACTATTTGTCCTCTTCATTTAAACAAGAATCTGACGTACATGTCTTCATTGATCTATATTGCGCCATCTAGCCAGATTGTTCACGGCAAGCATCAGAAAGCCTCCAGGACCTTTCCCATAATGTAGATGGAATCAAGATAAGATCTTTAGCCTGCAAACCATGGTTTCTCTTTCTGAGATAGAGCTCCACTTTTAAGGAATTACAAAAATCCGAGGGTAGAGTGCATTCCTTCAGCACATATTTAGTGGAGGAGAATCTGCATGGAGACCATTTGCAAAATATCTGGGTCATTAGCAGGTTCCTCTGACCAGCCAAAATTAATGAATCATCTAAAAGGCAGCTTCAATCAGAGAAAGCAAAATGGCCAGGACTGCAGAATGCAAACAGGAAGCAAGACAGTGCCAAAGTTCTTGACAGAAGACGACCATAGTGATATATGAAATAGTTTAAAAAAAAAACCCCAGCCAAAGCCAGCTCCATAAATAAACAAACCAAGATTAGGAATCCTGATTTCCCTTCATTTTGATGAGATAATAATTACTAGACCAGACACCAAAGGGGTATTCTGCAGCCCATTAGAGTCCTCCAAAGATCCAGCCATAAACAACTATGAGTCACCCAGATAAGAGAGCAGAACTTCTGCTCCATGCAACATCCAAGGCCATTCTGAAGAACTCATTGACTGGATCAGCTATTCTGATGCCAGATTCAGCCTGGGAAAGTTCCATCGCCCTCCCACAACTCTGCAACATTCTTCCCCCAAAAGTTGCTATGCTGGGCAGCAAGATGGTTTTCATAAGGCTCAAGAGACAAGAACACGATCCCAACACTTTCCTCCATGTCTACGGGTCTTCTTTGGGTAAAACAACAACTCTCTTTGAGTAGAAGCCACGGCTGCCTTCTCAACGCATGGAGCAATGAAGAAAAGAGACAAAGAAGTAGCTGGTCTTGGATGTTACCACCAAGATGGAGACCAGACAATGACTTTCTGGGGTCATTCCAAAGACTGAGCTGTCCTCACGGTATTGGTGGAAAAAAGTGAAGATGACGATGATGCACATAAAGAAGAGGAAGAGCTTTGATCCCACCATTGCAGCAGCCATCTTGGCTTTTTTTTAACCCCGTCTGTGGACACCTCTGTTCTGTGACTAAGACCAAGGATTATGTCGACTGTCCCTCCCTGGTTCTCGGGGGAGAAAAATTGACTCCCTCAGAACAGGTCCGCAATTTGGGTGTCCTCCTAGATCCACAGCTAAAATTGGAGCAACATCTTTCAGCTGTGGCTAGGGGGACCTTTGCACAGATTCGTCTTGTGCACCAATTGCGACCTTACTTGGAGAGGGAGGCTTTGCTCACAGTCACTCATGCCCTTGTCACCTCACGGCTAGACTACTGTAACGCGCTCTACATGGGGCTACCCTCAAAGAGCATCCGGAGACTCCAACTGGTACAGAATGCAGCTGCGCGAGCTGTAGTGGGTGTACCGAGATACACCCACGTAACACCTATTCTTCGCCAGCTGCATTGGCTGCCAATTAGTCTCCGGTCGCAATTTAAGGTGTTGGTCGTTACCTTTAAAGCCCTACATGGCTCAGGGCCAGGTTACCTTCGGGACCGCATCCTACCACATACCTCCCTACGACCGGTTAGGTCCCATAGAGAGGGCCTCCTCTGGGTCCCATCGGCCAAACAATGTCGGTTGGCGGGGCCACGGGGGAGGGCCTTCTCTGTGGGAGCCCCGTCCCTCTGGAACCAACTCCCACCAGAGATCCGGACTATCCCCACCCTGCTGGCCTTCCGTAAAGCCATAAAAACTTGGCTCTTCCGGCAGGCGGGGTGAATAGGAAGATCAGATTCCCCCCTTGAATGTTGTTTTTATAATTGTTTTAACTATGCCTTTTAATTTTAAATTATGATAATTGTTTTTATTGTACGCTTCTTATTCTGTTGTACGCCGCCCTGAGTCCCACGGGATTGGGCGGCCTATAAGAACGTCTATTAAATTAAATTAAATTAAATTAAGACCATAACTCAAAGCAAATGCTTAATAATCTGACCATCACACATATTATATATCACATTTATTGCATCCTAAATTCTAACCCGTAAATTAGGTGACTCCAAGATACTTTTAGCTTACATTGCAGTTTTCCAAACAAACAAAGCACAAAGCTTGTGTGAATCATGTCCTCCATTAAGTATTCATTTTGCCCTTTAATCTGAATAAAGGGGCAGTGATTTTCTTGCTGTAGAATCTTTTAATTTGTACATCTCTAAACAAGTCTTATTTTCCTTTACTCTGGCTTCAAGAAAAAAAAGGCTTGAGAGTTGATAGTCGTTGTGTCTAGTTTTCAGTGGAAAAGATAAAAAAAATAACTGCAGACTGTGCTCATATTAATAATACCCAAGAGACAAAACCTAGCCAAGAAAGGGAATTTCATTATGGGTGAACACATATTGTCTACTGTTTACACGATATTTGAACGTCTTAAGTGACTACCGGAAAATGGAACTAATACTTTCCAAAGGTCAAAGTCAAATCTCAAGGTTGCAGTTCAAAGCTAAGAAGAATCATAAATAATTGGCCTTATACTTGTGAGATTTTGCCCAGAAGCCTAAAAAAGAGCAAATAATACTCAGGATTTGTTCCGGGCTAATAAACAACAAGAGATCCAGGAAAAGGATACATACATCTGAGAGCATTTGGTTCCCCTTCATATTTCATCTCTTGCTAATATCTTAAATTCAACTCCAAGTTTTCTATTAATAGTTCTTTATCTCATGCCACATTAATTAATAATTTTTTAAGCTTGCACTAAAAGGTGTACATATATTTACACTTAGTTTCCCAAACTATTTCCAACAAAATACTTTTGTTTACAGCTTTCTTAAATGTTCAAAGTTCCACCAGCAAATATTCCTGGGTGTCCTTTTCCGTATGCAATGTTTTCCATGCTGATTTCCTAGTATTATTATTTGCAGATGACACCAAACTGGCAGGAATAGCCAACACTCCAGAAGATAGGCTCAAGATACAGAAGGATCTTGACAGACTTGAACATTGGGCGCTATCTAACAAAATGAAATTCAATGGTGAAAAAAGTAAGGTTCTACATTTAGGCAAGAAAAACAAAATGCACAGGTACAGTATACTGTATGTGGTACCTTGCTCAATAGTAGTAACTGTGAGAGGGATCTTGGAGTCCTAGTGGACAACCATTTAAATATGAGCCAGCAGTGTGCAGCAGCTGCCAAAAAAGCCAACACAGTTCTAGGCTGCATTAACTGAGGGATAGAATCGAGATCACGTGAAGTGTTAATACCACTTTATAATGCCTTGATAAGGCCACCCTTGGAATACTGCATTCAGTTTTGGTCACCACGATGCAAAAAGGATGTTGAGACTCTAGAAAGAGTACAGAGAAGAGAAACAAAGATGATTAGGGGACTGGAGGCTAAAACATATGAAGAACGGTTGCAGAAACTAGGTATGTCTAGTTTAATGAAAAGAAGAACCAGGGGAGATATGATAGCAGTGTTCCAATATCTCAGGGGTTGCCACAAAGAAGAGGGAGTCAAACTATTCTCCAAAGCACTTGAGGGCAGGACAAGAAACAATGGGTGGTAACTAATCAAGGAGAGAAGCAACTTAGAACTAAGGAGAAATTTCCTGACAGTTAGAACAATGAATTCGTGGAACAGCTTGCCTCCAGAAATTGTGAATACTCCAACACTGGAAGTTTTTAAGAAGATGTTGGATAACCATTTGTCTGAAGTGGTATAGGGTTTCCTGCCTAAGCAGGGGGTTGGACTAGAAGACCTCCAAGGTCCCTTCCAACTCTGTTATTCTATTCTATTCTATTCTAATTAGTATTTTGCAATGCAAAAGAGAATTGTGTTTAGAAATGCACAATCAGATAAATTCACACTCAAACATGAACTAAAGAAATTCCTTCCCCACCCAGGGAATAGGACATCCTGAGACACACTAAAACTCTGAGACAGCAGACATGCTAAAACTTTTACCAAATTGTCTGTCCAGCTACTTTCAGCTGTAAACACAAAGGGACGGAAAATTAGAGCTCTGTTCAGATTCAGTTTTGTCTTTCAACACTGGGATGTGACCCCCATCCTGATTTTGCCTCTTGTCCTCATGTTTGGAGTCGCCCGTCCGGTTCTTTCTTTCCTTCTATAATGGTTGTAGCTTGGAGCTCCCCTCAGTGAAAAGGATAAATTCTGAAACACCAAAGTTCAACTTTCTAAAACTTCCTCTTGTTTTCTTTCCCTGTTCCTTTCCCCACCCACTTTATTTATTTATTTCTTTTGGCTATACGCTTTGACTTCCAGGAACTCTGCTTCTTGGACCTCTCCAGACTTCTGGAGATAAGACAGATGGAAAATGCCCTCACAACCTGAAAGGTGAATGCATGAGGGAAAAGTAAGATGAGTTCATCACTGAAAGAGCCAAGGAATGGATATTAGATCATGAGGAAGCTTGTCTGGTCCCAGAAATAGTTGTCCCCAGAGGTGAGCATCCCCCCAGAGAGGTACATTACGGAAGGCTGATATGTTCTCCTTAAATATGCTCCATCAATATTGGAGGCAGGGCGCCAGATGCAGAGGTCCACCTGCAGCCTAGCTGAGTTCCTGGCTCAACAAGGCACTTCTTTTGAAATGCTCCGCAGGTCAGAAGAAGAAATGGTAAGTCTCTTTTGTCAAGGTTTCTTGGTGAGTCCTTTGGAGAAGCCCCGTGGGCTTCTTCTGCGCTGGCCACGAACATTTGTTTGGAGTCCAATGCTCCTGGAGACATTTCTCTCCTGCAGCGCTCCTGAAGAACAGCGAACCTCCACAGCCCCATTTATTTTTCTCTATCCTTTTGAAAAGCCCGTCACGCTTTTCACTCAAGGAATGATGAGATCAGAGCGCTGTATTTTAAGAGCGCTCGGGACCCCTCTCACTTCTCCCTCTCTTTCTGCTCCCACCCAAACATCCTGTGCAGTTCCACTTCCAACTCTTCTCTGATGTTGGCCCACACTGCCAAGGAAAGAGTGAGGTGGGCCCTGGGTGCCAAGGCTGGGGGAGAAGCCCAAGCTTAAGAAAGAATTGTCTTTTCCAGTCACTTCCCCTTGAAGATATCTTTGGCTGGCCTCTCTGTTGATACAGGGTGATTCATTAAGCCAACAATGTGAGCCTGTTTTAAGGTTAAAATAGGAGGCTGGCTGAAAAGCAGCTGGCAATTTCAAAGCTCAGCAGAAGAAACGGAGAAGCCTCTCAGGGAGGTCTTAGGATGGAAAACACCAACCATTTCATAGGTGAGAAAGCTAACCATCTTCTGCAGACTTTCCAGCCTCCTTCCAAAGAGGTAGGATTCCCACCTCCAGATCCTCACCAATGAGGACCTTTGAGAAGGAGGATGTGTCTATGCATCTCTTAGGCCAAACGTAGGTGATGCTTTGACATCCGGAGCTGGACTTAATATTTATGGAATTGGTGATGGTCATATCAGACAAAATTCAAGATTCAAGTTGGGGCTATATTGCAGAGTGGCCATCCTTGGTTTGACGGGGGGAGAATTTGAGCGCTGTTTGTTTACTTTGAAACTAGAAATAAAGTCTCCCAGTCAAATTCAGCTTCTGTTGATTTTATGGCCACATCCATATAGTCTTCTGAGCAACAGTAGAAAAGTGATTGTCAGCCACTGCCTTTTTCTAGGATGTGTTTTGCAGTCTTTCTTTCCTATATTCCTAGGTTCTCTGAGGGTCTCCAGTCCAAGTACCAGACAGGTCCAACTCTGCTTAGCTTTTTGCAATCAGGGTCCTCCAAATGCTACCACCTCCCCGAGGCTTCGAAGGGTACACATTACATTTTGTGGTATTTCTGTACTCAAAACAAACCAACAAACCAATTTTCGGGTTATCCCTGGTGTGGGAAAGGAACCTATAGTTGCTTCATCTACGGGAGACAATTTATCCAGACTAACATTTTCAAGAATGGAATCTAAGCCATTACTCAAAGTTTGTGGAGTTGGTTATACCTGGAAGGTTTATTTGTTTGTTTTTAATGGACTCTTGGGAGGAAAGGGATGTTTGTTCTTACAGAATGCCTGTTCAATTTCTATTATATCATCCCAGGGATTGACATAGTCAGCATAATAACCTCCTGTGAGTTCCTTGCACAAATGATGCAAATCCCCACAATCAAGGTAAGTTAAAGGGGTGATAGGGCACTTTAACGTGCCACGTTCAGGCTACATCAGATGCAGAGGACACCTCTGTTATTTCAAGGGATGTCCAGACCTAGCTACATTTTCTATGGCTTACAGCAAGCGTCATGGAGTTTCTTAAGAAAAAGAGTATTTGGGGATCTACTGTAGCATGGATGGAAACAACAGCAAAAGGCCACCACTAATGAGCCTGAGCCATCCAATGATGAAGTTGGAACATCTCGTGACACTCTAGAGAATCTCTACTAGCTTTGGTTTGTCCAGGTGGCTTTTGAGCAATCGGTCTCAGGAGCCTCCGCTGGTCTTTCCTCATCTTCAAGTTGGAGAAGATGGGACCACTTTTCCTGAGCTCTTCCATCTGCAGTTTCCCACGTAAAAGCTTCCAATCTGACAGAACTCAAAGATCCCCCAACCCAACACCTCTCATGCTTGAGTGCAAGAGATAAGCTCTCTGGGAGATTCCTGGCATTATATTCGGCATTTGGCTCCATCCTGGGTCCAAGATGTGTCAAGGCTTCCCTTCCAAGCCTTGGCCTCTGACTTCACTGGCCAAACACACCCGTTTGCTGGCAGCAGGGAGATCCCCGAAGATCCATAAATAATCCAGCAGCTTGCTGGGAAAGGTGATCAATCATGTTTATGGTTTAGAAACACACAGCAAGAAAAGGGTAGGAGAGCAAGTGGAACGAAGAAGGAAAAGAAAGTTGGGAACCTTCTGAGCACCAGAACCAAGTCCAGAAAAATCAAAGCAGACGTCGTAAATACCACGGGAAGCTTTCATGAGACCAGCTATAGCAAGCTTGAGTGATAAGGAAGATCTCGTTCCAACACATATGCAAGTTCCTTGTTTCCAGGCCAGGACATTTTCAGAGCCAGAAGCGACACTACTAACATGATTGCACAACATGGAGGAGTCTGTAAGAAAACAAACAGAGCCACCTTCCATTTCACGGGTAAATATAGACTGAAGGTTTAAATGAAATCTTCAGGATTTCTGGTAGAACCACAAATGCCAAAAAGGGAGAACTCATCTCCCTTGTCTTACCACTGTTTCTTGAAAGTCCTTGGGTCTCAAGGGAAAAGGATTGGAAGCCACCTTCCCTCCCCTGAAACATTGAATGACAATACTGGATGGTTCCTTCTTGCCAGTGAGGAAGTCATCATCCAAAAACATCTAGAGAAGATCAAGCTTGCTTTTCCTAATTATTTGCTTGAGTCCTGTGTCTTACATTTGGACAACGCTAAAAAAAAGAACAAGAAATGCAGAGGAGAAGGAAGAGAATTGCAAAAAAGGTAAACAAATGTGAATCCAAATGTATATAGTCAGAAGGAAATCTACCATCACTATTTAAAGAGGGCATCTTTCCTTGGCAGAGAAGGTGGCAACCAAAGGGCCTCTCTGCCTCTGCTCAAACTGCATCTCTGGCAGTGATGGGGAGGGAGAAAGGTTCACCTCTGGAGTCCAGGTGAGCTTCTCTTCTGCAAAGGCAAAAAGGACTCCTAAGAGCGCAAAACAATGGAGTACGTTGCTCATCTTACTCCAAGGAAGAAGTTCAACGTTTCTTCTTCCTCATATGTGCACTGCCACATCTCCCAAGCAAGGGAGCCACACCACAGCTTGGGATCCAGCCCAGGTTCCTAACGTTCTGTTTACACTCCTGGCTGCCTTGCTGGATGGATTAGTGAAAAAGAGCTCCAAAAGGGGTCTAACGTTACATGGGAGAAGGTGCCAAAAATTCCTGATCCCATTAGTCATCAATGTTACAGAAAGGTTTGCTCCATAAACATGGTAGATCAAGTGATTGGCTGTACACTTATACACATAGACCCATGGCCCTCAACATCCTCTTCCCAACGGAGAAGGAGAGCCAAAGACTGGAACACAACTCCAAAAACATGGCACATTATGTCAGCCTGTCAGCTCCACACCTTCAGATTCGCTCCTCTCTTGACATCTATTGGAGAAACGTGGATTGTTGTTATTCCCCTCTGTTTTCTGAAAATGAAGGATGCCCTGGGGTGTCTTTTGGAGGAAATTGGACATTTGTTTTCATTTTCCATGCACGAACAAGAGATTAGTGGAAGTCCAAGCCTCTTGGACCCTAACCCTCAAAGAGAATCCAGAACCACAGTTGGAACAGAAGGTGACCATCCCTCACGCGGGCCGGACGAAGCTGCTTTCCAGCCTTCAATGACTTCACTGGTTGCCTGCCCATCTCTGACTGAAAGTACTGCTGTGTGATCTTTAAAATACACAACCATAATTCAAGACCACCGTATTTATTTATCTAATAAATTTACATGGTCACTCATCTCAGTTGCATGCTAACAATTAAAAACCCAACGAAAATAATAAGCTAAAACTATAACTTTGTTCCACATGAATCTACCCAATTTTCAAAATTATTAATGAAGATCTGTGGGGCAGGGGTCTCTCTTTCAGAAACTCAACCCTGAGACATACTCTTCTTCTTCTTCCTGATATTTTTAGTTCAGCTCAGGTTCCCCCAACTGGTGCCCTCAAGTTGCACACCGTTCAAATTCCAGTCAGGTCCAGCATGTAGCTCCACCGCCAGCCCAAACTGGCCACCCACTTTCTCTCTTTTTCACAGAGTGTTCTTCCCTAAAACTTCCACAACCCCCACCTAATGTTTGATGTTTTGCAACTGAAGCTTCTTGAGTCTTAGATACCAAGATAGTCTTCTGAACCGAGATAGCTCCAAGTTAGAGCCCACTTGTCCTATGGCACAATCAAGGCTAAAACTTTGAGAATGTCAAAGTCAAGAGAATGTCCATGAATTCCAGAAAGCTTCCTCCACAAAATTGGCAACCGATGACTGGCAGGCAGCTGGGAAACCAGCTGCCGATAAGGAGAGAGTTGCTGCTTGAAGGACTGGCCAGACCCTGGACAGCTCCAAGGGGCAAGCAGTAACTTGGCTCCATGAGGGGCAACACAGTGAGATGTCGCGCTTTGCATGCCTGACCTGGAGTGTGTGAGCAGCTGTTTGCGTGGATTAAATACAGCCGGAGGAGGAGAGGTCATGCAACCGTTCCACTTGCCTCAAAAGAGCAGACCATCACACTTTGATCTGGAAATTGGTTCAGGGGCAAGAAGGAAGTTCAGAGTTGTTTACTCAGCCTCCCCACCACTGCTGAACTGGAAGCCCCATCTGGCTGCATCTTGGCTGGTTTGAACCATGAAAAGTGATTTTAACCCAAGACTTGGAGCATGAAGGAGTGTCTCATACAAGAAAGACCACACAACCCTGACCAATGAATACAGGTAGACGTTAACTTATAACTACAACGTGTGCAGTCTTAAGACTAATTTCCAGATTAAAGCCAGCAAGGTTGACTGGAGAATTCTGAGAGTTAAAATCCAGAAGTCTTAAAGTTGCCAAGGTTGAACATCCCTGGTATAGGGTCAGGGGTGGGTTCCTCCTGGTTTGGACTGGATCGCCTGAACCGGTAGCGACCCGCTGGTGATGTCACTGTCGGTGCCGTTCTGTGCGCGCCACCATCTTTTTTTGGGGATCTTGTGCTAATTTTTCCCCTTCCGCGGCTTGAAAAAGGGCCCGCCCGGCCGCGGGTAAATTCTGACCTTTATTTCTTCACCCGAAGCACAGCTGATAAGCTCCTCAGCTGTGTTTCGGGCTCATTCCTGCTTCTGAGCATGCACGGAAGCCAAAGCGCATGAGAGAATGTGCGCGTGCGAAACGTTGCAATGCGAACTGGTGGTGAAGGTAAGTGGAACCCACCCCTGTATAGGGTCTCCTGCTTGAGCAGGGGTTGGACTAAAAGACCCCCCAAGGTCCCTTCCAATTCTGTTATTCTGCATTCTGATGGCCTTCCAAGCTTAGAACCTGATCTTCTTCTGCAAAGCAATGTTCCCTCTAACATTGAAAATCACTGCGCTGCAGTTGGAAACTGTTGCGCGGTGTTTTCTTTTCTGGAGGGACCGAACCGGCCTCCCTGGATGAAGAGGCCTTTGATCTCGCTCTCCTCCTCTCCCTAGCAGCGGAGACCGCCTGGGGAGGCAAGAGTTAAAGCCTCCGCCTCTCTTTGTTGAAGGCTCCTTTCCCCCACCCACCCCCCAAGGCTGGTGATCAATGTTCCCTCTGACATAAGAAAACCCTGGGCGGCAGTTGGAAACTGCTGCGCCGCGCAGCTGCGCAGCTTAGAGGGAACATTGCTGCAAAGGCCACCATTATTTTCATTTCTTCCACTATTATGACTACAGTTCTTCACCTCTGCAGGCCCTGCTCCTTACCATCTAAGGTGGCTTTCAGAGTACTTATTTTCCACAATTGGAAGCCACACCAGAAGAAACCAAAAAACAAGGTACCACTGAAAGGGATCAATCAGATGATGGTGGAATTCCTTCTCAAAAATTCCCTTCCATATGGCTGAACTTACTGGTTAATTACCAAATAAGATGAACAGAGATTAACATTTCAACTGATCAAGAAGAGAGAAGGATTCATTAATTGCTTCTGTTACAAAAAATACCCAAGCAACCTGAGCCTTACTTCTTCAAAGAGAAGTCAGGAAATGTAATGAATATTACTATGTTTTCAGTACAGAAAAGCTCACTCTTTTTTGCTTTGGAAAAAACCAGAATATGACAGGTGGATGATTTACTTCTAACAAGAGGGTGCTATCCAAAGCTCCTTAATACAGTTTGATCTCTATCTGAAGTTTGCTTAAAAGGAGAAAGATTCCAGGGAGGGAGGGAGGGAGAATAAGAGGGAAGGGATTTCCAGGGTGTAAACACCCACCGACATCTTTAACTTGTCATATCACTGTAAGATGATCGCTTCATCATGTTTGTTTTAGAGCCGAGTTTCTCAACCGTAAAAAGCTCTGAGATATGTGGACTTTAACTCCCTAAATTCAGGAGAATTCTGGGAATTGAAGTCTACACAGCTCAGGGTTGCCAAGATTGGAAAACACTGTTTTAGAGTATGGTTTGGATGTTAAAAACTGATTATGATTTCAGAACATCCAACCACATGGACATCTTGAAATCCAACCCTGATCCAAAGCTCTGTCTTAGTTCGGCTGGTTGCCCTTGTTTTCTTGGTGGCGATATTGCAAGAGATTGAAGGCCAGCCTGGGATGGAGGCTCATTTAAAACATGCTCGAGCTACCAACAAGTGATCAGCAAGAAGGAAGTGGCCAACACCCTGCCACACAAAGCTAGAAAGTCACAATCAAGATGTCTATGGAGCTTCTCAATCATCCAGGTCATGGTTGTCCCACAGGTGCATTTCCAAAAGGCAACTGCGCTTTGTTGGGTTTTTTTTCCCTTCAAAATGTTTCACTTCTCATCCAAAAGATTCTTCTTGAAGTGAAACGTTTTCCAGGAAAAATCCAAGGAAGTCCAGTTGCCTTTTGGAAATGCACCTTTGGGTCATGATTAAGATGTTTCTTCATGATCAAGATGTTTCTTCGTGAGTTTCCAGACTGGGGAGTGGGCCTCTGTCCTTGGCCAACCTGGAAATGTCAGCAGGCTCAAGTTACCCTTTGAAGAAAGAGTTGATGAAATGTTTTCAGATTTTCACTGCAGAAATGACGGCCTCTCGCATTTTTCTTTCTCCCCTGAGCTGGAAGTGCCGAAAGCTCTTGCGGAAGAAGATTAATGTTGACAATTAAGCCCTAAACCAAATAATTTGATGTGCCAAATCAAGATGTTGCAAAGGAAGGAAGGAAGGAAGGAAGGAGGGAAGGAAGGAAGGAAGGAAGGAAGGAAGGAAGGAAGGAAGGAAGGAAGGAAGGAAGGAAGGAAGGAGGGAGGGAGGGAAGGAAGGAAGGAAGGAGGGAAGGAAGGAAGGAAGGAAGGAAGGAAGGAAGGAAGGAAGGAAGGAGGGAAGGAAGGAGGGAAGGAAGGAAGGAAGGAGGGAAGGAAGGAAGGAAGGAAGGAAGGAAGGAAGGAAGGAAGGAAGGAAGGAAGGAAGGAAGGCCATGGGGATAGGTTGTCCGAAATTGTCCCAAATACCAAGTTTCCATTCTGTAGCAGGCAAACTATCCTCACTAAAACTGAAAACATTACATTCACAACAATTCAACATTTTGCTTAAGAAAAAATAGAAAGGAAAAAAATACAAAGAAGTGTCTTCCAATATTCTTCTCTTTTCTTGAATTTATTGCCTTTGGTTTCTTTTTCTTTTTTTCTTCCTTACTTTATATTAGTTTGGATTATTTTTTCACTTCTTTTTTTAAAGTTCCAATAAAAAATCATTTCAAAAAAATAGCTTGTATTTCTGGAAGGCAGAGCGAAGGCCAAATTATATTAATTTACTACCCTGGCCAATTCTTATCCAATGGGACCAGAGGACACGCACCAAAAGCTAAAGTGGCTTTATTTTCTTTTTCTGCTTTGCCGCAAAGTCAGTTACGAACCCTGCCTACGTCTCAGGCCTCCGAGTGACTCAACCCATTTGAGATCTGTTCTCTTTCACGTTGCGAAGAGCCAAAGCCGATCCTGTCATCAGAAAGTTCCCACGCACTTTGTGTGAGGCTGTGTCACCTCTGGTTGCAGCGAAGGGCAACCAGCGCTGGCATTCCGGCTGTTTGCTTTGGAAGCCGATCAAAGAAAAGGTCGGAGATTAGTTGAGGACAGTCGCTGCTTTCGTTATTTCTAACCCGTTTCTCCCCCCCCCCATTCTTAATTTTCAGTCTTTCGTGGGAATGAACAAATGTGTTTCTCAGCCCTTCCCGCAACAATTCTCTGCCTTTGAGGAACACCGTGTTGCACTCTGAGAAGTTGGAAGCTGATCCTTCAGGATCACTCAGAAGAGATCAACTGTATTTAATTGGCAGACATATCATTTTTATTGCATTGTAAAGGACTTTTCCCATCCTTTGGAGAAAAAGACGCTCAACACCTCCCTTTCCATCTCTAGATCTCCTTCATTTCTAGGTTCCATTTCTAGGTCCCCTTCTCCATCCACCCCATGGGCCAGAGACAGACAGCCTTTGGGTCATCCACAGCCCCACTAAGAGTGAAGGAGGAATCCTAGGACCACAGCTGGGAAAGTCATCCACAAGGCATCCGATGGTTGAACATGTCTTCTAGGTTCTTTGGAACATGGCTATGAAGTCCAATGTTCTCCACTGTTCACCTGTATGGTCAGCTGTTTTGGGGGGTGAGCTTGACCAGGACGTAAAGAAACAGGATATTCTTCTCAACTCTCCCGTCCCCAAAGCAGATACCCCAGAGACCTTAACAGCTTGGCCTTCAGAATACGTTGCAGCCAGATAGAAATCCATTTCTGACCTCACAGATGAGGGAACTCCATACAGTTCTGCCAGGATGTTACAAGATGACATCACTTCTCATCACTTGGCCAAAATAAAGAAATAAAACAAAAACAAAAATGGGGGGGGGGAGGGATGTTTTATCTAAAACACTCACAGCAGCTTATAGCAACGATAGCTGTAAACACAGTTCTTCTCAGGCAGGATCTCCAAACAGAACGGAGAAGAGCTTTTTATGTGTTTCGTGTCATAAAATAGCTCTTGATTAAGAACATCAGGGTGTTTGGCTCAGCCCGGAAGAACTACAGGGTTGTCTTTTTCTTGAGCAAAGCGTGAAGAAATTCATTAGCAGCCCACTCCATCTCCTTTCGGGTGGCCTTTTGCTAAATCTGTCTCTGGGCAAATTTCTCAATCTAACGTTCCTGCTATGGGAAGGAAACCCCCGGAATTAAGTGTGGAATTCTCGTGAGGGACCAGCAAGGTTGTCATATCGTCAGAGGGCAACTTCTGCTAGAGAACAAGGGCTTGGGAACCAAACAGGATCCAAGGATCTGAAAACTCAGAAGTGCAGAATGACAAAGACTCTTCCATCAGGTCAAAAGTTAGGAGGTGTCTAGGTTGTCTATGGTGTAGGGCAGTGATGGCGAACCTTTTTTCCCTCGGGTGCCGAAAACACGCGCACGCTGTCATGCACGTGTGAGTGCCCACACCCATAATTCAATGCCTGGGGAGGGTAAAAACCCTAACCCTAACCCTAACCCTAACCCTGAAGCACCTAAGCATTCCATGATGTTTTTGCTTTGCCCACACAAATTATCAGTGATGAAGTGTCATCACATATGTTGATGATATGGCCTACCCTTCTTCTAATCTGCTGCCCACAGATGTGGTGGATTGTAAATCCCATGACCATGTTGAGATGGTGGGAGCTGCTGCCTTCCAAAACATTTGGAACGCAGCAGGGAGAGCTTGCTGTCCTTCGTCCACATCACCCTCAGCTGCTTCAACACCTTGAAGTCATATCCCACAGATTTTATTATCCCAACGACATTATAAAAACCAGCGAGTCTCTTTTATACAACACGAGAGAGACAATAAACTAACAACGGCTCGGATGATTCATGTGAGAACGTAGTAGAGTTGTATTGTGCCAGGTTCAAATGACCGCCTTGCTCAACTCAGTTCGCCACAGCTTAGTCATTCCTGCCCCTCAGCTTCTGATACAGTCATGAGGGTGGATTTTGGGGTGTCCGCATGTTCTTTGATTCACAACTGATTCATCCAAGGACAAACTTCTGCTCGAACCTTTCTTCAATTAGGCTGAATTTTTTCTATAAAATGCAGAATAGACAAGACACGGCAAAAAAAAGAGAGGAAAAAATAGTCTCAAAATACTTATTACTGTGAGAGCTCAAAGCAGACCTCTCTGAATCACTTTTCCCAAATTATTTTATTCTGTCTCAGTACAAAACCAACCTCTGAGCCTTCAAACAACAAGTAAGCAAGATACTCATTGCACTTAAGCAACGCCACAAACTCCAGGAAAGGAGCGTTCCCACAGATGTCGATGAAACAATCCTGGCCGAGGTCTAAAGGAACAAAAGTACAGTATAATATTTCTGGAGGTCATCCTTAGAGAAGGCGGCTGTAGGCAATAAACTCACAGAACTTTGAGAATAGCCAAAGGGCCTTTTATAACCCACCATTTTCAGTACGCTAGGAAACAAAAGCCCGTTGATGCTCGACAGGAATGAGGGACCGAGGGAGAAGGGAAAACTTGACCACCAAAAAGGCTGTAGGCAGAGTCCCATCTCACAAAACAACTAAGATGAGGGAGTGGGTGTTGGTGGTGACAGCATCCTAGTGAAGCTGCCAAGTGGTCTCCCATTTCTCACTCCTGTTCCTCTCCCCTCTGGACCAGGCTTGGAGATTACGTTGGCCAACACAAGGAGGTCTCTGACCCTGACTGAGCTTCCTTCTCCCATGATTTCAGAGGATGGGTGAGAATGCAGATGCGGGGAGAGAAGGGGAGGGGAAGTCCAGGGGTCGTCTTGTGCATACATTGCTGGCTGGCCACCAGCAAACCCACTGCTGCTTTCTTAACAAGGGCTGGTTTCTTTTCAGTCTTGCTCATGTTCCCCTGACTCCACCTACACCGACTCTGCACACCATCTCCGCTTGGCTCTGACCCAGACAACTTCACTTCCCACAACTTCGCTAGATGCTCTGGTGCTGAGCAAAGGCTGAAAGAAGTACAAAATGTGCACAAAAGATAAAAGCCATGCATGTGATTTCCAGCAACAGTTGGTGGGCGCGGAGGAACTAAGGGTTGATAGTGGCACTGAGATCCTGGAAAACAGAGCTGTAGTGCCACGGAGGCTGCCCTGCGCTCCTTCACCCAACCTTCAGAGTGGTGGATTAGGCTGTGCCAACACCAGATTATATACAGGAGTTTCCATTGCTAATTCAGCCAGTTTCTGGGCAAGTGGGAGACAATTTATCTTCTAACTGTTGAGTATCTTCTCCTTTTGTGGTAGGGGAGATGTCCTTCACATGAGTCCAGTTGCCCTAAAACACTGGATTTGTTAGAAGGCTTTGCACACCATAGGACAGTGGTGTGGATTCATTATACACAAATACCGGGCCAAAGATATGCCAGAGAAATTTTTATCGCTATGGACTGAAGTAAGAGCCCCTTGCTGACACTTCAAAGAGAGGACACAACTGCTGATTCCCTTAAAAAAAAACCAGTTCTCAAAACAATTCAAACAAGAATTTATCCTAAACCAAGAGGTCTATCTAAGCGACAAAGGCTAAATGAAAATTCAGAAACAGCAGCCCAAATTCTGAAGATTAGATACTAAGAAGCAGATCATGAGTGAGGAACTTCTTCTTTGAACCTCCCTTTTTTAGGAGTTCAAGAGATGGGTGAGAATTTGGAACTGACCCAGCACAGCATTAATTAGAATATTAACCGAGGATCCACATGGTTTTTTTACTTGAAAAAAACAAGTGTTTCCCACACAGTTGATGTTATTGCTTGGGTGCTATAGAGAGGACTGTCACTGAAGGATGGTCCAGCCCAAGTCCTCTTAATGATGAAGATCCAAGTTCTTTTGAAGATGCACCTGAATTGGACAAGCCCACCCATCACCTTATTTATCCTGAAATTACACCAATGGAGTCTCCAAATGTTCACGTGGTGACACCTTATGTCCATGATACACACCTTCAAATCTTCACTTCTTCTCTTTTTCGCAGATGTGCTCTCTTTCCTACATTTGGGGAGTGAGTTATGAAGACTAAAGAACTTCTCCTTCCAGGAATCATCTCTTGAGAGACAAATATGGGGCAGCAGCTGGTGCTGTTTTCAACTGCCCAGTTTTCCTCCATCTCTTCCGCCCCCAACCATCTCCCCCTCCCCCGACTTTCACAGGAATGCTCAATGCCATCCAGCATGAACATCTGGCTGGGCCTCGCTATCGCTTGGATCTTCTGGAAAGGAGGAGAACGCAGTAATAGATTTTTCTGTTTATTCTTCCCAAGCTTCCTCTCTCCCTTACAGGGACTGCAAATGGAAGACCCCAAACCTCTCCGCTCTTATCAGATTGGAAAGCAGGTTTCATAACTCGCAGCGTCTTCATCTGTGGATGCACAGCTGGGATTGCTGACTCCAACCAAAAAAAAAATGTTGAGAAAGGAAAAGAAACTCCCTCCTTTTAAAGTATAAACAAAATATTATTTTTGCTTCAAAAAGGCCAGGAACCACAAAATAAAACCAAAAACAGACACATTGTACCCGGAAAGTTGCCCTCTATAAAGAATGCTCCAGTTCTCGTTTTATGGGTATTACATTTCTAGACTTGGAAACCACCCATGGCTTGCAGGCCATTGTGGTGATGGGATGGCGTTGTTGTCTTTGCTCTTGGCTGGTCACTGCAGAAGCCGGAGAAGCTGCACCAGAGAAAGCCTTTTTTCTCTGTCCCAATTGCAAGTCATTTCTTGCAATTGAGCCGAGGTGGCGCAGTGGTTAGAGGCAGTACTGCAGGCCACTTTAGCTGACTGTGATCCGCAGGTCAGCGGTTCAAATCTCACCGGCTCAAGGTTGACTCAGCCTTCCATCCTTCCGAGGTAGGTAAAATGAGGACCCAGATTATTGGGGGCAATATAAATATACATTGCTTACTGGTGTAAACCGCTTAGAGAGTGTTTGCACTGTGAGGCGGTATATAAATCTCACAAATCTCACAAATAAATTTCTGAGCTTCTCCACTCCTTCACCCACAGGCAATCTGCAGCTTCTTAAAGGATCTCCCAGAACTTAAGCTTTATGTAGGTCATTGGTGGTGATCTTAGCAAAACTATCATACTTGATCTTTGCCTGCCAATTAATTCCAAGGTGATCTCAACCTTTACATAGATTAATTTGCCATCATGCTAGAAACTATGAGTGGGAAGGCAGAGTCACAAAACTTCAAGGTTGACCTCAAAAACCAACACATTACCGATCAAAAAATCAAGGTGACTCCAAAGATTAAGCTACATTTGACTGCATTATAAAACCTTTTGCTCCATGAAGAACCATCTCTATCAGGTTACCTCTTGGTCTTCTTATTACACACAATATAACCAGGCCATTTAACCTAGCTATCATTAATGTTGGAAGGAACCCAAGTCTTACACTTCTCAGAATCAAAGATCTGGAGGTAACTGATTGGGAAATTTCATCCTGTTCTGTTATATATGTCCTGTTTCAGCAAAAGTTGTACCACAGTCTGAACAAAATCCAAAATTAAGTCCAAGTGCAAGAATGGAGAGATCAAGGAATAGATAGTGAGTTCAACCCCAGCAAAAGTTATCTTCATAAGGGCTGGGTAGTTGCCCGTTAAGCATCGATTCTTCGCATCCTAACAGAGAGGGTCAAAGAAAGTCCCCACTAATCGAAACAGCAACCTGATGCAGATATTCAAGACAGAACTTGCAACTGGTTCTTCTCCAGCACTCCAGACTGTCCTCCAATGACACCCTTTGAGAAGGTCATGGCATGGCATTCCTTCCAGGAGACACAGAAGAGTGCCAAATTCAGTATGGCCAAGTGGGGCAAGAGGGGGGCCAAGCATATGCCAAGTCTCCTCAACACAAGTTAAAATCTCCTGGAGTAATTCAATAATAAGGCCTCTGCCTCATGTCTAACAGAGCAATTATCTTAATCAAATGAGTATTTATTAGCTATAGCAGCTCTTTGGAAGAGGATAGAAATAAAAGAGAAATTTGCTGGCCCATCTGCCAGACACCCACACATGAATGAATCATAGGATTCCAAGGGGTGGTTGTAGATTAGGCAATGAAACAGTGGTTTATCATTCCAATTCTTCTACAATCGAATACTGTACCTCATTAGCAGAGGGACTTAAGGTCAGATCCTCAGAGTTTCGTTAAAGAGAGGGGAATTCTTCAGCTTTTTCTCAGGCCCAATATTAGTCATGGGAATTTTTCAAATGAGTCCTGCATTAGATTAGGAGGGAGCCGTGACATCTCACAATTTTAGGGGAGAATGTACGTGTTCATTTATTCGATTGTTCGTTCAGAAGGTCAAGAAGAAACACACAGTACTTCCTCCGTCGAGTTTCCCCCAAAACAACCTTGTGAGGTTGGTTGGGCTGAGAGAATAGCCCAAGGTCAGCCATGGAGGTCTCATGGCCAAGGATGAGCTAGAACCTGAGACATCAAACTGGCTCTCCTTGTGAAATGCTCCTTGTATCTTGCTCCCTCTTGTCCCACTGATGCTCTCTGGAGATGAAACCGAGGGTGGGTGTCTGGGACTGCTTGGGACATCCAGAACCAGCCCTACGCATCCACTCCGGAATTCATTTCACAAACACAGAGTTTGGAAGTAATCCACAGCACGTAATCTTCATTTGTTCCAAGAGGCATGTCTTTTTTTATTACTACAGGGAATGAGAACTTGATGGGACACCACTCCTTGAGATAAGTCAGACATCCAGGAGAGGCAGAACTGCTGCCCCCCTCCCCTATATTTTACCACCAATATTTTCCCTAGGGGTGGGAGAAATGTGGCTGGACATTTTCCAGTTGTTATGGGAATCGGTGGCACCTCACTCACGGACTGGATGAATTTAAGGAGGCTTCCTGAAGTCAATCAGTCGAGGAAACTCAGGCCAGCAAGAATCTTCCCCATCCAAGGCAGGACAAGGGCGGTAAAACATTTCAGAGCCTGTGGCCTCTTGGCCTCTTTCCTTCCGACTAGAGAACAAGGCAATTCCATATGTTGCTGCCTCAAAGCCACTGAGAATCTGGCAATCGAAGAGGCCCAAAAGCGTTTGTGACAAATAAATAAATAATGAATTCCAAAGCTCCAGCAGGAGATCCACCCTAACAGCTTGGATGGAACAGAATCATCCCGGAGCCAAAATACTTTAAATTTATATCCCCCAAATTTCAGCAGTAAGCCCAGAAAACACAATTTATGAGCCAGCCCATCTCCCCAAACATTCAGCATAGGCCTCCCATCTCCTGCCCCCTGGATGGAGGGTTTTCAGCTGGTCTCCTTCTCATCTGGGTTCAAGATTCAACCGCCATGCCCATTCCTCGTAGTCAAGTTACCCTCAGTTTGTCTTGGGTTCCCACTTCTCCTCCAGACCGAGACCCCAAAACGATGCCCACTTTCTCGAATTCCATCTTTTAAACCAGCGTTTCTTGGCAGCTTGAAGATGGGTGGACTTCAACTCCCAGAATCCCCCAGCCAGCTCTTATAAAGCAAGGCGCATTTCGAGGTTTCAGGACGGGAGCCTCTTTGGCAGCCCCTCCTCATTGGAGGGCTCAAAGGGGAGGCTTGGCAATAGGGGAGGCTTCAATCAAACCCAGGAACCCTTTTACGAGCCCCCTCTAAGTATACATTCTTGGGGTGAAGAGCAGTAAAAAGCCACACGGAGGTTGGAAGTACTTGAGAAGTGGATCACTTTCCTCAATGCCATAAATGTCATATCATCATGTGATGTGTGTGTTATGGAGAAGTGTGTTATTAATTTAGGCACCTTACAAGAAAAGCCATGCCAGGGGTTTGGCGCGTGCACATGTGTCAAAGAGCATCTGTTTATGATAGGTGGAAAGTAGCAGAGAGGAGTCCGAGAGTCATCATGAGCATCTCCAAGATTTCTATGATGAATTCTAGCCACATTTCCCAGGTCTTGAGAGGGGGGGGAGGGAGGGAGGGAGGGAGGGAGGGAGGGAGGGAGAGAGAAAGGAAGGAAGGGAGAGAGAACAAAGGAAAGAAAAAAAAGCAGAACAACAGAGTTAGAAGGGACCTTGGAGGTCTTCTTATTCAGCCCCCTGCTCAGACAGAAAGAAAGAAAGAATGAAAGGAAGGAAGAGGGGGGGCGACGGGGGGGGGGAGAGAGAGAGAGAGAGAGAGAGAGAGAGAGAGAGAGAGAGAGAGAGAGAGAGAATAACAGAATAACATTTAGAAGGGACTTTGGAGGTCTTTTAGTCCAACCCCCTGCTAAGAAAGAAAGAAAGAAAGAGAAGGAAGGAAGGAAGGAAGGAAGGAAGGAAGGAAGGAAGAAAGGAAGGAAGGAAGGAAGGAAGGAAGGAAGGAAAGAAGGAAGGAAGGAAGGAAGGAAGGTTTCTGTTCATTGAGGGAAGGCCAGAGGATGAATTATCTGTGGATAATCCCAGGAATATTACTCAAGGAAAAGTGATTCCCACTTTTGTAACCACACGGTGCCCTTATTTTCTTCTTCATTCAGCTGAGACATCATTTTTGAGTGCATCTGGAACCCAAAGAAATGGAAAGCAAACCACAGCTAGATCAGGAAATGAAGGAAGAAGAATACAAATTGAGAAAATTTTAATGCCGTGCTGAAGTTTCTCTGTGTCCCGGGCAAAAAAAAAGTTGTTTAGCAGGACCTCAACAAATGTGCACCAGAGGCTGCCAACTAGGGTCAAAGCCTGACTGCCTTTTCAAAAGGGCCGAGTGGCAAACCAGCTTCATCCAGACAGAGACGGAGGAAAGCAAGGAAGGAAGCAGCCTCTGGGGCAGCTCATGAGGGTGCAGGTTCGGTTTTCAGCTCCCTGCCCCATAGAAGAGGAGAAATTTGCCAGGCTATGCTGGACTTTCACCATGCAGTTATGACTGCCCTCTTGCCTTTTGGGACCCTCCCAATGGACCCCTCCCCCAATGCAGGTAGACAGCTCGGTCGAAGGAAGGCTTCATTCTGCAAAGGCAGCTGTTTCCCTGCTCTTTCTCTAATTCTCCGGCATGGCCCCTCTTGCAAATTCTCAGGTCTCGCTTTCCCATTTTTTTCCATCTCAGGCAAGCAGTGTTTGAGAAATCAATCAATCAATCAATCAATCAATCAATCAATCAATCAATCAATCAAAATTGATTTGCAGTCCAAGACCAAACTCTGGCCATTTGAGGTGTTTGAGGATGGGTGGGCTTTCTTGTTAGAGGTTGCAAAAGAGGGGACTGTTGGTTTTATGGGCTTTTTGGCCTCTTCCGCCATCCTTCCACTGCGCCTCTGACTTCCCACCCTCCCCTCTTTGGACCCCCCAGAGGAATGTCCTCCTTGTATTTTCTTTGGGCGTTCAAGGGAACCAAAGAAAGCCAAGCAGGATGAAAGCTGGCTTGGGTTCTCCAACAAAAGGCTGCCCGTTCAGATCCCCCCTTGGCCTCCTCATCACTAAATCCATCCAAGCACACCCCACTAAACCCAACGTACTTCCCCCCCCCCCCGATCCTTTGAAAGAGATCTCAGCCTTTGTTCACACAAAGTGGCAGCCATCTCTTGGCGCAGCCCTGAGCCAATTCCGCTGCCAAACTGCAATGCAAGACCATGTGGGGAATTCGGCTGGCTGGCCCCGCCGGTGGTGGAGCTGATGCGTGGCCAAGCCAGAGAAATATCTGTCTTTGGTGGCATCGCCGGAGGTTTCTCAGCTAGGTTTCTGGAATTATTTATCTGCTGCATTCGGTGGCCAAGCAGGAACCGAACCAGCAAATGTTGAGGTTGGTTTGATCAGACCTGGAACGCCGAATGCTTTTCTTGGATTACAGGCAAGGTAAGGACACCTGCTACCTGCTTTTTCCTTGGTTTAGCCTCCCCTGCCCCACAATTGACATTCCTAGGCAAGCATCAGCCTTACCAAAACTGCTTTGCTTAAATTACAGTTGAGTTGCTTGGTTGAAAGGAAACTTCAAGTGATCTGCCAACAAAACGAACATTTTCTTTGGACAGGACCTCACAAACACAATGTTGTCTGCTGTTTAATGGGAATTTAAATGGGAATCAAAAGGGAGAGAGGCAACCGAAGATGTTACAGATTGAGGGTCAAACTGTCTTGGTGGTCTAGAGTGAAATCCCAGATAGCTTTTACTTAGGAATGGAAGAAGGATAAATTCATTTGGTCTGAATTTTAATGCCAGCTTACTCCACCAGATCAGATTCCCTTTTCCATAACTAGCCGTCCATAATTTTCATAATAATTTTAAAAGGATGGGCATGTGAATATAGTACTGAGCGTGTACAGAGGTAGAGTTGTGGAAAACCTAGACAACAGCATCTATTAGGGAAAGTAATGGGGTAAAAATGCCTCTATTAGAAAGGGCTGCACAAAAACGCTCCACACTTGGGAGACAGTAAGATGGAGGTTTTGGGTATGAATGTTTTTGAATGTCACCACGTAGAGAACCAGCATGAGTCACACAACCTAGTTTGTTGCTATGTTTGTTTCACTGGCCATGCGAATGTCTGAGTGGGACTCTATCTGCAGTCATAGGGGGTCTTGGGTAGAAGGTGCAGAAAAGATGTTGAGACTTTGGAAAGAGCAACTAGGACCATGATGGAGAACCTATGGCACACGTGCCAGAGGTGGCACGCAGCACCCTCTCTGTGGGCCCATGAGCCATCGCCCCAGCTCAGCTCCGCTGTGCATGTGTGTGCACCTCCTGCTGGCCAGCTGGTCTTTGTGTCTCTGCCATGAATGCGCGGGGGTCACATGCAGGGGGGGCACATGCGCGGGGGTCACACACTTATTGCATTTTGGGGGTTCGGACACGCATGCATTTGTGTGCTTGCGCTTGCACTTTGGGCACTCGGTCCGGAAAAGGTTAGCCATCACTGAACTAGGATGATTAAAACCTACAAAGAACAGTTGCAGGATTTGGGTTTGGCTAGCCTAGAGAAAAGAAGGACTAGGGGGGACATGATAGCAGCCTTCCAGTATTTGAGGGGCTGCCACAAAGAAGAGGGGATCAACTTATTTCCCAAAGCACCAGAAGGCAAGACAAGAAGTAACAGATGAAAACTAATCAAGGAGAGAAGCAACCCGGAATTAAGGAGAAATTTCCCAACAGTGAGAACAATCAACCAGTGGAACAGCTTGACTTCAGAAGTTGTGGGCGCTCCATCACTGGAGGTTTTTAAGAACAGACTGGACAGCCCTTGTCTGGAATGGTACAGGGTCTCCTGCTTGAGCAGGGGGCTGGACTAGAAGACCTCCAAGGTCCCTTCCAGCTCTATTCTGATTCCTGTCCTTGCCAACAATCCTGACCCACATCTTCTCTGAATTGATGGAAAGCCATTTATTTCTCTGCTTTGCAAACAGCCTTCATGAAATACGGCAAGTGGAGAGGAGGCTGCAGTGATGATCATCTTCACCTTCTCTTTGCACAAGTCAGAGTCATAAACCAGATTTGTTCTTGGATGTGATCCTAAACAAGTGTGCATACCAGCCTTTTTTGCTCTCTTCTAAGCAGCCCACATTGCAAAGGATTCTGCTCACACCACCTCGGAGGAACAGTTCTCCTCTGGGATTCTCATTCAGAAAACCACCTTCAAGTGCATCTCCAAATGTCTCCTTCTTAGGGTGATAAACGAGCTCCTAATGTTCCTTATATTATTTGAATCCCTTTTGGCTCTTTAAACTTGCACTTACCTTGAATAATCATTGAAGTCTTGTGTAAACGGGGACTCCAGCAGCCTCAACGAGGCAGAGAAGAGGCAAGCAAGGGACAGGAAGGATGAAAGCCGGGCAAAAACGGAGCCCCAGAAGGCCCCGGAGCAAACAAGATGCAGTCCATCAATTACTGAAGCCAGTTCCGTGACATCTGGGGATGAAGAGGGGGGGTTGCTAAGTTCCCCTTCTCAGGCTACCCAAAGGGCCACCTTCTCCAAGACCCTCCATCTGAAACCCTTGTTGCTTTTCCTTCCGTCAGGGGAGAATTCGCATCTGCAGAAAACGGAAAGGAAATGATCCCATCTTCTCTGTTCAAGCTAGCGGGCAATCTCCCTTATCTGTATTTTACATCATCCGGAAAGCGGTCCAAATTTTTCTTTCGCAACTTATCTTGTGGCCTCTCTCTCTCTCTCTCTCTCTGACTCCCTCCGGTTCTTCCAGCATGCAACACACAAAAGGACATTTTTTGGCTGGGGATGGAATGCAGCTCCAGGGATGATCAACAACATCCCGTAGGAAGGCTGCCAATGGGAGAAAAGGCAGCGTCTCCCAAGGGTTTCGGACAGGCAGTTCACTGGGTGAGTTCCAGGTATCAAGGGGGTCAGCAGGTTTGCAAAATCCCAGAACTACTGAAAGCTTCAAGGTGCAGATACAGGAAGTACCTATAAGTAAAGGTATGTGTTATACTGGTCTCTGACTGTAATGAAGATTTGGTTGGTTGGTTGGTTGGTTGGTGGGTTGAGGTGTCTCTGGGAGGGAGGAGGTAGCAATAAAATAAATGGTGGCCCCAACCACTGCACATGTAATAGATGTAAAAAGGCAGGGGGCTCTAATGGCACAGCTGCCATCTTGACGTTTCTTGATTCCCTTGCCTACAAGGCCCCCACATTGCCTGCCTGAGATTCAGGTATCCTAATCTGTTCAAGACCTAAATCTAATCAGGAGCCAATCAAAGAAACCGAGTCAGAATTTTTCTCCACTATGGTTTTTGAGGTTAGATATCCAAATATTATTTTCTTGAAAATTAGAAGCCCTTTTGATTTTATTTTATTTTCCATTTTAAGCCAGGACGTTTCCCGTAAGTTTCAATATGTAATTTGGGCACAGACGAGACATTCTCCTTATTTACATAAAGACCTATTACTTCACTTAAGCCCCTGAAAAACAATCTATTTGTTAAGCTCAGCTCCCAGCTCAGTGGCGTCCTTTTCAAGGGCTCAGATGATGCGCACTTGAGCAGTAAGAACTGGCACTCCGGATTCAGTTCTTTGGAAAAGGAGGATAGCACTCTCTCTCCCCCCCATCCCTCCCCCCCCCTCTCTCTCCAGTTTTCTAGGGTGTCCGTGAGTAAATGCAGAAGTGTCATTGTTTTGGAGCTGTTCATCACATCTACAGCGTAGGCTGCTCTACAGGCCAACGAAGACTTCCCAGGAAAATCAATCCTGCCGTTTCCAAAGCCACCAGCATGCTTCTCTGCCCAGCCCGACCAGGAAATTAGTCCACCACTTGCTTCACACCAACGCCATCATCGGCCATCTCTGAAGACCCAGTGCAGGCTCACCTTACTTAGATCATATCATTGGTGCCCTTTAGCAATAACAATAGCAATAGCACTTAGACTTATATACGGCTTCATAGTGCTTTACAGCCCTCTCTAAGCGGTTTACAGAGTTCAGCATATTGTCCCCAACAATCTGGGTCCTCATTTTTCCCACCTCGGAAGGATGAAAGGCTGAGCCAACCTTGAGCCGGTTGGTGGGACCGCGGGGGAGAGCCTTCTCTGTGGGAGCTCCATCTCTCTGGAACCAACTACCCCCAGAGATCCGAACTATCCCCACACCGCTGGCCTTCCGTAAAGCCGTTAAAACATGGCTCTTCCTGCAGGCGGGGTGAAATAGAGACTAATGAGAACACCTGTGGTCTCCCCATGTACGAATGATGGTATGTGTTTTTTTAATTTTTATAACTATTTTAATTGTTCTTATCGTTTTTATAAATTGTTCCTCTCTTATGTTGTACACCTCCCAGAGTCCCGCAGGAGTTGGGCGGCCTATAAGAACGATTAAATAAAAATAAATAAATAAATAAATAAATAAATAAATAAATAAATAAATAAATAAATAAATAAATAAATAAATAAATAAATAAATAAATAAAATAAATAAATAAATAAATAAATGAAACATCTGCCAGCCAACGACCAAGCTCAGAAAGCATCAAGGACTCCACAGGAAATGGTCCTCTATAGATTAGTTGTCCTTCAGTCCAGTTTTGACCAGACGAGTGAGCAAAACTCTCCAGAAATATACTGGTGTAGGCTTCTTCCATTGCTGGCATTGATGAAGCAGCGACGGGCTTTCAGGCTGACCAGCCGTGGTCAGAAAAAGACCAAACTAAAAGCAGGCCGTGACCATTCAGCCAAAAGCTCATTGCTCCAGAAACCTTTGCAGAGACAAGTCTGCCCATCACCTGTTAGTTAGTCCTTTTGTGGAAGCAGGACGTAAAGCTTCCCCTTTCTGCTTCTAAAACTTTGGGTGGTCACAGAGGCAGGGCCATTCCTTCTCTCTCCTCCTGCCCACTAGATCCTTGGTTGCATCGGCTGCTGCTGATCCCCAGTTACAGAAAGTTTGCATTGCTTCCTGGAGCGGATGCCACTAGGCTCACCTCTTTCTACATCAGGCAGTTCAAAAATGGAGCCAGATTTGCTCCTAACAAGCTGAAACCTGAACCAGCTCTGCCTTCGCTTACCAAAGAAAGCCTTCCTGATAATTTAGCGCCCTGTCACATAAATTGCAGATTCTTAGTTACTGATTCGGAGCATTTCATTTCACGCCCTGCGCACAGCTTCCTCTTGTAAATAATAAATCTTAAAAGGTGCCCGATTCCCAGCCAGTTTCCTCCTGCCAATTCTGTCCCCGTCAAGTCTCGGCTGCGTGTTGAGGCTGACAAATGGCGACGTTTCAAGAAGAACAGGAGAGAAGACGGGGTGCCAATCATAACAAGTGGGAACGGAGGAAATTCAGAAGGTTGTGTGTCGACCTATCCAATCTTTGTTCTTACCCGTAAAACACAATATGGATGAAATGGGTTTTCCACTGTATCATTCCAGACTCGGTTCATGCGTGTGCGTGTGATGTGTGCGTGCGATGCTTACATAGAGTGAACACTCCTCTATCTAGTGCAAACTCCCTGCAAGGAGAAAATGCAAGCTCCAGGAGGAAAGAAAATTGCTCTTGTTTCTACATGCAGGGCACAGCCTCCCCTTCTAAGAAAATATTGCGGATTGAATCCAGTGTGGGCTCTGCACCATTATTGAAAATGCTGGTTATGCTTGAACTTGGAACTTTTTTGCTTGCTGGGTGTCTACATTGGCATCGCTGTCCCCCCTGCCTACTCTTCCTTTGCAATGAGTGAAGTTCCAAATAGGTCTTTGGGTTGCTTCATCCACAACTTGAATTCAAGTAGCCTCACATTGCAGTGAACAAGGACGTGCACTCAATTTTGCAGCTACCACGATTGTTAGCTGAGCAGGAACCAAAATAGCCAGAGGAATGATTGAAGCCTGAGAAATGAGCCCCTTGTCAACAGGAGTGCTGATTTACCACCTGCCTATCAGGTACCTAGGACCCGAGGGCGCAGCAGCACAAGGAAGTAACAATTAACGACCTAATACACAGCCATCAACATCCTAATGAACAACTTAAAGCTACACACAACCAGGAACCATATAAACACAATGCGCAGAACCTCCCAGTGGAGAGAGAGATGCTCCCTGATGAGGAGCCCAAAAGCTTGGAAGCATTAGCCTTTGGTCCTGGTGACCGACTCAGATTGGACCCTGAATTCAAGTCTTTGCCCTATGATCCTTCTCCCATTGTTAAAGACAGTCTGGCAGCTTCTGCGAGGAGGAAGAGGAGGAGGAGGAAGGATAGAGACGCTAACCCACCTTTGAAAGGAAGCTCGGAGCCATGGGGCATTGCGATATCTCCAGGGAACGATACTGTATATTCATCTGGTTCCAATTGCCCAGATGTCAGACAAGAAGGCAGCCTGGAATCTAAGTCTGGCTCTGCCAAATCTGAGGTATGTCTAGGGCTAAGGCTTTTCTGCCTGACCGCGTCCCCCTCTCCCTAGCCCCCTGCCTCAATTTGCATCTCATTTTCCCAGTCATAATCCAGGGGCTTCAGGAAGGCTTATGATCAAACCCTACTCCCATGAGCTGAACTGAAATTCAGTTCTGCCTCCATCATTCCTTCCAACCATTCCCTAACTTTTTGCCAGAATTTCCTTGCATGTGAACAAGTCCACCACATGTGGTAAAATGTTCCAGATTTGTGACTGCATTTCCAACATTCTGGGGACAGGTTTGGAAACATTTTGGCCACTCTCGCTGGTAGCAGATGCCATCGGTAAAACATTTTATATAAATTTTCCTTAGAGGCCACTGCCATTGTAAGTTTGCAATTAATTTCCCATAATTTATCCCATTGCTCCAATTCAATATTATATCCAAAATTTCTCGCCTTGTTTCCTTGTTTCTTGTTTCCTTAACTGTTTCTTCTTCTAATTTAAATCTTAAAAGGAATTTGTATATTTTTGTAATCATTTTTGTATCCGATCCTTGTAATATTTTATCTAATTCCAATTGTTTTTCATAAATGCCGAATTTCTCCTTATCTTTCTGAAATCTTGTTTTAATTTGTAGGTATGGCCACCACTCAATTACAATTCCCTGTTTCTTTAGATCTTGTACCGATGGAATATAAAATTCAAATGAAACCAGAACTGTATTTATTGGGAATATTGGATTCAAAAATGGAAAAAGATAAACAATACTTAACTCTTCACATACTAACTGCGGCCAGAATTACCTTTGCACAATACTGGAAGCAAAAAAAGGTTGCCCCGGATGAAATGTTGATTAGTAAGATTTTAGAATGCGCTGAAATGGATAGGATGACGATGGAATTAAAAGAAAAAGAGGAATTGGACTATTATAGAATTTGGAATAGATTTTACAATTGGCTAGAAATTAGGAATCAAAGTAAGAAACAGAAAAAACTAAAATCTGAATGATAAAATATTCATGTATATATGAAACTATAGGTTTAATTACTAATGGCAAAAAACATGTACCAACTTAAATGGTGACGTAGGAAAGTAGTATATATATATATTGACACGAAATACTGTAAAATATATTGTATAGTGTTCTTAATGCTTATATTTGTATGTATTCTGTATTTGTTCAATTTGATTTTTGTCTTATTATTTTTTACTTTTATTTATTTTTCTTTAGTTTTTTTTATATTTGTATTTTGTATTTGTGTGTTTTAACGTTGGAAAATTAATAAAAACTATTTTTTAAGAAAGAAATTCCGTTCTGCCTCTTTGTTAATAGAATGCTTTACTGCCACAGCAGTTAAAATGTTTTAATAATGAACTACTTCTTCCTCCCTCAAAATATCTCAATTCTTTCAAAGATTATAATCTGAAAGTTGAACTCAATATCTGGGAACTTGATGCGTGCTTCCCTGTAGTTTTCTTGGCAAGTGGTTTCTTCTGTGAAGACATTTTCCTAAATTCCCCTTATGTATCCTTTCTCCATGTGAATTTCCTAGTGCTGGTTTCTTCTTTTTCCTCTTCCTAATACTCTTGCCTTCTATTTTCCCCATAACAACAACCCTGTGAGGTGGAATGGGCTAAGAGAGAGAGTCACTGGCCATCTCTGATAGTTTCCTGAGGTCAACTGACTCTTAAGAAGAGGTTGGACAACCATTTGTCTAAAATGGTATAAGGTTTCCTGCTTGAGTAGGGGGTTGGACTAGAAGACCTCTAAGGTCCCTTCCAATTCTGTTATTCTGTTAACCAAGCTTGCCTGCGCCACTGAGTTGTGCTGGCTAGGAAAAAAAAAAACCTGGATTAACACAAGTGGTAGAAAATCCGCAGTAGGAACCTGGTTTTAAATTGTTCACATTGTGCTTTTGAAGTGAAATAAACATATTTAAGGTAGTAACGTTAATATTTTCACATGATTATTTTTAAAGTCATACAATAAGGCAGCCTTTAATACACTGGGGGGAAGATGAATACAGAACAGCCCTGTAAACCTGTGCCAGCATTTAAAAATGAAAGCGTATTTTGTATTAACAAATCACACGCAAATGTAAACTTAAGGGACACATAAAGAAAGCCAGAATGAATAGAATAAAGGGAATTAAGCCAACATTATATGTAGTTAAAGTATCTTAAATGGAGAAGAAACTGTGGCATCGTTGATTTCAAAAGTAAAGATGAACGCCAGTAATTTTATTTCAAGTTTTTGAGTCTCCAGAGCGTAGTCCTTGACCCCAGACCTTCCTTAAGGGCGATGGCCCTTGACTTCAATCCCAATACTAGTCCAGGGGCTACTGGAATTGGATAGCCCCACAGAGGTTAAAAAAATCAGGATGGTGGCCATCACCAGAGCAATCAAAACCTCATTCTTTTTACCTGCAGCACAGGTACAACACAGGTAAAAAAGGAAAGCAGAGGGAATGCATCTTTATCTTTATCATAAAAGAGCGTAGAAATATCTTGATTTTTCTGAACCTCCTGTGAATCCCCCTGGCGCTGCATCCGTTATCCAGAGAAACAAGGACTGGACACCTAATGCCCTAACTCCGCGTCGGCATCCGAGCATCCTTCAGCCAAGGTGAAGCCCTCGCGAGCCTGCCTTTCTTCATCGCACAACCGTCCTTAGTTTCCCCAAAAGCGAGTGGGCTCGTCTCCCTTTCCTTTCAGCCAGAGTTGGCTGCCTTTTGTCTAAACAAAGAGATTCTCACAGACCTCTTCCAAGTCCTCTTTGTTGAATTATTGCTTTCTGTTCCGATTGCACAAACGGAGCCCACCCGGCGGGTTGCCTAGCCAACTTTACGAAGGAGCAATCTGTACATTATGCTGAGGTGTCACAACACAGAGAGCCGGGATGTGGTGGCCCCCAAGTCCTTCTGGCTCAAACCCCGTAAAATGAAGGGAATGTTCACATCCAAACCAGCCAAAATCCCCCGGGATCTTACCCTCCCATGCACACCCCAGCAAAAAAATAATAATAAAAAAGTAATAATGCAGAATTCTGCATTTCTAGGGGTCCTGAAAAGTTCAAGTCTTCTGAAAGTTCATTCCTCATCATAAAGCAGAATTCCACAGCCAGCCTCTGCTGGCATTTGGGAAAAGGCTTCTACCTCTGTCTAGCCTTAAACCCAAAATGCTCCCCCTCCAAGACTTGCTCATAGACCAGGCTACCAAAGAAACTGGCTGTGCGTGCCAAGATTTTAAAAATCATCTCTATGAATGGCTATTTTGCCTTCTTTTTGCTTGGTTCAACCTGATCCCTGGAGAAAGAACTCTCTAATGCCGGCCTAGAGTCCTTGGTAGATGCACGGAGCTTACCCTTTGGCTGAGCTAGGTAGGACGATGGGAGTTGTAGTCTGACACCTCTAGAAGGCACCAGGCAAGTGGATTTAAGAGCTCATTCCTAGTATCTCCACTAGAGGGCAGTGCACTTTAGCTCAATGGCAAGATGCCTCTTCCACCAACTACTATACAGTTGGTCCATTAGAAGATTCCCCTGTGCCAAGCAATAGCAATAGCACTTAGACTTACATACCGCTTCATAGTGCTTTACAGCCCTCTCTAAGCGGTTTACAGAGTTCAGCCTCTTGCCCCCAACAATCTGGGTCCTCATTTTACCGACCTCAGAAGGATGGAAGGCTGAGTCAACCTTGAGCCTGGTGAGATTTGAACAGCTGAACTGCTGAAATAGCAGTCACTGAAGTAGTTGCAGTGCTGCTTTTAACCACTACACCACCTCGGCTCAGTGGTTAAAATCAGGTGGCCAATCTCGCATCCTTGTGCCTCCGATGATTACTTCTCCGGATAACCAGTCTTCCCAGTAGCCTTTCCATCTGCAAAGCCAAAGAATACTATCGCTAAACACTCATGACTGTGGTTTCAGCAGATACTCCAACTAGCTCAGCACCAGTTCAGCTCCGTTGCAAAGTACCTCAGTCCCTTGGTTTTAGCTTTACGTATTAGGGCACTCTGGAATCTGAGCCGGAGGGATCACTGCTGGCTTGAATGGGAGCCTAAAGTCTGACCCAGGGAGCTGAATGCAAGAGGCCACAACACCGCAAGAGGGAAGGGAAACAGGTGGGATTCTGTCCTGTCCTCGTCCTCAGGTGACATTCAGTGGCTGAGCCGAAAGGAAAAGCATCTAAAACATTTTTACAAATAAATAAAGAACCTGCCTTCCGTTTTCTGCAAACTACAGCCTTCTATTTCTCCCCGGCAGCCCAATTCTAAAACGTCAAATAATAACAATAGTAACTGCCTAACCCAGGTTCTTGAGAAGGCCTTGATAGGAGGATAAAATGATATAGGTATCCTATAGATCAGTGATGGCGAACCTATGGCACGTGTGCCACAGGTGGCACGCGGAGCCATATCTGAGGGCACGCGAGGCGTTGCCCTAGGTCAGCTCCAGCACACATGCGCGCACTGGCCAGCTGATTTTCGGCCTTCTTTTCAGCCATTTTCGCTCTCCCCAGGCTTCAGGAAAGCCTCCTGAACCCTGGGGACGGCGAAAAACAGGCTAATGGGCCAACCGGAAGTCCGGGGGCTTCAGTGAGGCCTGTGCTCATGTGTGGGGGGGGGTATGTGAGCATGTGCGGGGGGGGCAGCGCGGCAGTTGTGCACATGCACAGGGGGAGGGCATTGCATTATGAATATGGGCACGTGTGCACTATTGCGCGTGTGCGCACCCTTTTGGTACCCGAGCCAAAAAAGGTTCGCCATCACTGCTATAGATGATATAGAATAAAAATGCCAGGGCCAGTCCGAACATCTGGCTGACCGTGTGACCAAGAATAATAATTGCTTTTAGATAAAATCAGACTTGTAGAATTGATCAGTTTACACATTTGTAGTGTTTGAGGCTTGTGAATTTGAGAAAGCGAGGCCACCTGGAGGACACAACAGAACAGCAAAGGATAGGAAGGAGAATCAGTCTTCGTGCTGGAACTGAGGATACACACGGAATACTCTGCGTTCCAAGCTTATGGATGTTGGTCACAGCAGAAGTGAGCATCTGTAGTAGAAGTGAGAGCCCACCAAGTCTTTGCTGCCCTTATTCTGCCATCCTTAATTTGGGACGTCCAGATAAACTGGGAGGCAACCTTCATCAGTCGGGGATGCAACCAGGAATTAGACCAGATCACCTGGGAGGAAAGATGGTCGCCATTAGGACTTCTTAGGTGCCTCAAAGGCAAGTGACATTCCCAGCAGGAAAAATGTCTCCCTGTTTTATAGGGCTAGAATCGGGCCCATTCCACTGAAGCTAACCTGGGGGAGTTTGGAATCAGGAAGAATGTAGGGTTGAAACAGGGAGTCTATTGGCACCAGATGTGGTGGTGATGGACACCATCACAGGAGATTTCAAAAGAGGATTGCGCATGTGCATGGAGATCTGAGCTATCCTTGGCCACCAACTTTTAAAGATCTTGGACCATTCTGGATTTACAGTCACTGCCCCATAAATATCACCCATGGGGGGCGAAAGTGGGCTGAGGCCCATTCCTGGGCCTTCCTAGAGATCCTGGTGAGCACCTTGGGTTGAACGTGTAGTTGCTCCAAGAAGATAGTCTCAACTCAGTTTTCACCGAGCCAACGATGGTGTGTCAGGAGCTGCCATAAAACTCCCCTGTCCTTACGTGGCCCGTGAATGCCGCGTTCTCTTCCAAGCTCAGGAGGACAGTGCTCTCTGCCACATTCGGCCTCCACCGGAAGATTCATATCTCCCCAGCCACCGCTTGAGAGTCATTACCACAGAGCTGTTATTCTACCATTTGTATATATCATAAGGACGTCTCAAACATCTGTTTACATTTAATAGCTGAGGTAGGGTGGGGGGGGGAGGGTGAGAGAAAGGGCCATCCCCTAATTACAGTTTTCGTATTTGTCTCCTTCTTCCAGCACCAAATGAAAGAACAGATGGCTGGCAACAATCTCCAAGCGAGGATGGAAGTCGCAGGACAATATTAGTGGACTGCTGAGATGCCGTTTCTACACCACATGTGGCTGAACGCCCAGGAGGCTTCCCAGACTCAAATCCAATCCCAGGATTTGGGTTTTATGGCAGCTACTCTCAAAACGAAACGGGGTTTGCAAAGAAGCTTGCTCAGACGACCTGAGCAGACCAGCCTTCCTTCAGGTGGGATTGGACGGGCTGCTCACACCAGACAGCTGGAAGAGAAGAGGTTTAGGGTCTCCCCTGGGCTCCTGCACCCTCTTCTTCCAAGGTTGGGGGGGCTCCCTCCCACTGCAGTTCAAAAAGGGGTCTTCAATGGACAGGCTTATCTGGCTCCATGTTGTCTTCTTCTCTTGAAGTTTGGAAATGAGCTTTGCTTTAAAACCAGAAAGACAACTTCTGCACAACTCAGAAAGGAGCTTCCAGGACAACCAGTTTAGATTACCCAGTTAGAAGGCAATGCCTCCTTGCTCCACCTCCTTTTCCCATTTGGCAGACCCGGAGAAGAATGCAACCACTTCCGGGTAGGATACAGGGACTTTCACTGCCAGCCATTCCATCCTTCAGCAAACGGCTGCGACTCTTTCAAGGCCAACCCCAACCTTCAGAGAAAGGCAGCCAAACCTTGGATGTTCCTTGTGCAATTATTTAAAAAGCAGAAATGCAAAGCGTTCTGGCGCTTGCCAGGAAAACATTCTCTGATCAATCGATTTCACTGATGAGGGTTCAAATTCTGCAGCCCCAATTATCTTTCCTGCCTGGAAGGCTCAAATACCTGTTGTCTAACTTTGCAATACCCATTAATATCTGTGTTCGCTCTTGCTGGAGCACCCCCTCCTCCCTCCCCAACTCTCCCCTCCCCCCTCCCCAGCAACGAACCAGACAAGGAGTGTTTCTTGGAAAGGAATCTTCGCCTCTCCTCCGGGCCAGGATGGGGCCTACGCATCATCTCATGCGCAGCCAAGGACATTGCTGGTGACAAAGAAGCCATCCACGGGCTGCTGCTCTCTCCAGAGAGGTGGCTTCGCCCAAGATAGTTTTAAACTTTGGTTCCCTTCTGAAACCAGAACTGGGCCTCTCCACGCAAACAGAGCTGTAAATAACACTGAAAGCCATAAGCGGTCCAAAAGGAGGGGGATGTCTCTGTCATGATGGGGAAACTCAGTCCAGCCTCCTGTCCGTTCCCTTGAGGATGAGACTCAGCTGGGCCGTTCTGGGATCAGAGTTAGGAAACAGGTTGGGGCTCCATGGGCCGAGAAGGTGCAGCAGCCACCTGCAGAAATCAGGTCCCCTCGTGGCGCATGAGTACGCATGCACACCTACACTCCTCTTCAGCGTGTTTGGTGTGTAAGGACAAGGAAGAGCTGCAAAAGGAATGGAATTCCAGAAGGCCCCCAAGGAGAAAATTTCAGGGGCCACTGCCTTCTTCTATGTGGCTCGAACATCGTCCCTCGTAGGTAGTGTCCACGTGCGTTGGTACTTTCCCCCAGTGGGAGAAAGAAGTTCCCAGAAATGGATCTCAGCGAGGATGTGTAGAGAGTTGGAAAATAAACAGAAGTGGTTGCTTACACAAAAAGGGCTGAAACATTTCTTAAGCCTAGAACTATGAGATAGCAACTGGGTCAGACAGACACCCCCCTAATTCACCGAAGTATAAGAAGGTTCGGCACAATCTGACTTGTGAGATTCTGATAGCCAATGTCAACGGAAGCTTTCCTGGGGAACTGATTTCCTAGTCTGGTCTTCTTGCTGGGGTTGGCAAGATTACCTCCAGGAGGGGAGACGTCTGAGCTATGGCAACTATACATCTTCCGAGGTCTTTCTCTGCCTCTGGAAAGCCAAACCCACCCTCTGGAGACCCCAACGGCCCGATGAGGGCAATGAAGACTTTGAGAAGTAACCCAAACTTTGGGGAAATCGTTTTCAACGGGAGCTCCTTATGGGCTGCTTGCAGAGTGGCACCTAGTGGACGAAGGAGGCCAAAAGTGCTTGCAGATGTTTCATTGCCCCCACTGGGTAACATCTGGGAGACTTTTGTTCATTTTTTTCAAGAGCTGTTTTCAGATCCCTCCACAGGGCTCACAGAGCTAAAGTAACTCCATCTGCAGACGTCTTCAAAGGGAAGTTGAAATTAGTTCTCACTTCGCATTTCTTTCCGTGTTTCCATTCCCAGGAAGATCGTCTTGAATGAAGACGATCGTCTCAAGTGCCCAAACCCTCCTGACCCAAGGCTTTTCTTTTTCTTTTTCTTTCTTTCTTTCTGCAGGGACATTCGTGGGTTCCAAGAACTGAATAACTGCATCAATGAACAGCAACGTGTTTTCTTATCAAGGCTTTTTCCAATTGCATTCCTCCAGATAAATAACCGCAAATCAGAGGAGCTGCGCCAAAAGAGGGACTTTTTTCCCCAGCAACTCCATGGAATAATCTTTCAGACATGACACCCTGAAGGATGCAAAATGCTGGCCAAAACCAGAGAAGGGAAGACAACTGGAGCTCTTCCTGGATGGAATAACCTCCAGTTTAAGTAGCTTTTTCTTCCTGGTTGCCTTTGGCTCTGAGACCTTATCACTTAGCTAAGCCTGACTGGCTACCACATGCCATGACATGATAGCATTAACCATATAATCCCCTGGCAGAGGACTTCGATCCCAAAGGAGGCAGGAAGAGACGAAGAGCAGAATGACAAAGGAGGACTTTGAAATCACATGACCATGGGGATGCTGCAATGGTCTTAGGTGTGACAAACACTTTTTTCAGTGTTGTCATAACTTCGAACAGCCATTAAGCAATGGTTATAAGTTGAGGACTACCTATATACATTCTAATTTCGGAGGATGTAGAAAAGCAGAGAGCCCAGCCAAGAGACTCTGCTTCCTCCCCCCGGTTGGTTAAGGGCTGCGAAGGAAGCGGCTGCCGGGAGCCCCTTGGAAGAAAGGAAAAGTGGGAACTGAACAGGGCTAATGGCAGGATCCACACAGCAAATGCTTTATTTTCTGAGGCAGAAGCCCAATTTCATTTTGCTGTAAATCAAGGGCCATAAAAATTAACTTTGAGCAGAGAGCTGTCGCCAGATAGGAAATTTATTCTTATTTTCAGGTTGCCAATTTTCACTTTTCTAACTGTTTGGAACAATTCTCAGCTCAACATGGTTTGCGTTCTCTACACACACACACACACACACACACACACACACACACACACACACACACACACACACACACACACACAGCAAAGAATTCCGAGTTGTGTCCCTTCTTTTGGTTCGTTTCTCCTTCTTAAGAACCCTGGAAGGTAGGAAGACAATCCCAAGCCAGTAAATAAGCATCAGGGCTAGAAAAGTTTAATTTCCGTTAGATTGTTGGCTTTTATTATTCCAATAAGTAGCCTGACTTCTTTCTAAAGAAAATAATAATAATAATAATAATTGGAATGAAACTTTAGGTCAAGCGTGGCCAACCATGGTGACTTATGGACTTCAACTTCAACTTCAAGCATGCCGGCTGGGGAATTCTGGGAGTTGAAGTCCACAAGTCTTGAAGTTTGGAGACCCCTGGTTTAATGGATTATTAATGACAGGACCAAATATTTAAACGTCTAACTTTTGGCTTCTCAAGAGCACGCCAAAGTTATTTTCGGCATTAAATCCAAAGTACTACCGAATTCCCAAGCGTAGGACTGAGAAATAATCATATGGCTTACATTAAATTTTAATTAAGCGGAAATAGAAATCAAATTTAGTTTAGTCTTGGTCCCACCCACTGCTTGTGAGTGGACAACCGCCAAGATGTCAGCCAAAGACCCAGTGCAACCCCGACTGGAAACAGTTGTGCACCTCCGAAATACTAAAAGAAGAAGAAGAAGAAGGCAAGCAGTGAAGGGAACCAGTGACAAAAGAGGAATCTCAACAGGCAGTAAGAAAGGCTTGGATTTGACAGACACAATTCAGAAAATGTGTGTGTGTGGGGGTGTTTAAGGACCCCATGGAAACCAATAAATCTGTTTAGAAGGCAACGGAGTATAAATTGATGCACAAATCGGGATGGGGGTGGGTGGGAGAATGTCAAGCAGGAGACAAAAGTGACCTGCAACTTCCTTATAAGAAAAACTCTTATCTAAAATGGATAATTCTTGATTCGTGGGCTCAAAATAATTCAGGAAAAGTCTTGATCTGAAAAACACAGAGATGCAGAACGATGCAAATGCTCCTTCTGCAACTCCCGTGTCATTTCAGATCTAGATTTTCCTGAATTATTTTGAGCACATGAAACAAGAATTGCCCATTCCTGTTCACGTAAGGCATTTGGTAAGCGATTCTTCCCAAGACCAGATTTTGAGCCAAGGGCCCCAATTTGTGTCTAATATAATTTTGGAAGGCAAGAATAACTGCCTGGTCCTATGACACATTACAAGGGACGCAATGGCTCAAGAAAAGACTAATGTGATTATTATTTATTAACACCCCTTGCCTGGTTTTGCTTAGGTGGAAGGATGAATCAGCGTCTCTCTCCCTCCTGCTTGCTTTGGTTCCCCTCAAATATGCTCACACCAGGAAATTAAGTTCCTTGCAGTTCCAGCTGCTTGTACACATTATGACAATCCATCCTGCAGTGATAAACACTTCCAGAATGTACAAGCCCTCTATCATTTTTAGCGCAAGTCCCCAGCCAAGAGTTTAATGGCACAGCCAGGCCATGACATGTCTACGAAGCTAAATCTTTGGCACATCCCAAAAATATTCGCAGCCAAGAGGTCCAGCTAATTCGTCCAATGGGAAATCAGTGGACATTCTTGAGAAGCCACATGTCTCTGCTGCAGTGCAGCACACAAGAGGCGGTTTCAAGCAGCGGAAACGTCCGAAGGATGTTGATATGTGTTTTGGCGCAGGGCAGCGCTCTCTCGTCTGAGAAAGGAAGCAGAAATTGGCAAGCTGGTAAGAACGACGGTTGGGCTTCTCTTGCCAAGCAGATAAGAAGAAAGCTGGGACCAAAGTAGAATTTTTCCATCTGAAGAGCCAGCAAACTGGCATGTTGCAGCTTCCCATCCTAAACCACCATCTGGAGAAGAACGGTCTTGCACAACCAAGATACCATCATTTGGAGAAGAGTGTCAGTGGTGTGAAGTATGAATTGCAAAAGCCTTTGGGTCAGTTCTGGTCACTACAATACAAAAAACACATTGAGGTCTTGGAAAGTGGGCAGAGAAGAGCAACAACAGGCTTGCAACAGAAAATAGCAAGCGGACTAGCTGAAGCTCACCTAACGTTGGACTCATTTGTTTAATCAGGTTCTCATCGTTTACTTTTAGGTTGTGTGTGGAGAACCGATCCCATGTTGGGTCATATTTATAAAGAAATATGAACAATTCAATGGGCTCAGTAAGTTTTAAGCACAATTATAGGTGTGTTGTTCATAAAAAAGAAAGATGGAGCTTTGATGGTGACCATGTCTGATTTGAACCCCGTCTGTGGACAGCTTTGCTGTAAAAAGAGACCGGCACCTGACGTGCTATCAGCCTGCTGTCTCCTTCGCACTGGTCAACCCTTGGCAGGCCTTCTCATGGCCCAGGGCTGATGACAGATTACCAGAGTTGGAAGGGACCTTGTAGGTCATCTAGTCCAACCCTCTGGCCCAGAGCAGACGAGGAGATGGTGCCAGGGCCCTTGGCTGAATGGATGCCCAAGGGGGGAGGATCTCTGAGGGACCCCCTAAGGAGGCAGGGTGAGGCCAGGGATTCAAGCCAGCAGGAAGGAGAAGTGATCAGGCAGCGCCGTCCTTCGTGTTGCAAGCCTGTGGGAAAGTGACCGGCAGTGTCATCTAAGGCGGCTGTTCTCATGTCATCGCTGGAAGAGACGAGGCGGCCCCGCGGCCAAGTTCCTGTCAGTTGCAAATCATAGATTAATACGGCTTTTAACGGGCAGAGATGTTCTGGCCTTTCTCCTCTGCAATATAACCCAGCTAAGAGGCGTCTTTTGGGGAACAGACCATAGCGATGTGTAATTTAGGGTTATTAAATCAAGAAGTGTCATGAAAAATAACACAAATGACTTATTGTTAACTTACTCCTTTAAAAAAAAACACTCTCTTCTTGAATAGCCAGAAAGTTTGTCTGCGGAAGATTCGTGCGTGGAGAGGAAGATGGAAGACGTTGGCTGAAAGCTTGACATTCTTGCGACTCGACTCGTATCTTCAGGGAGGTCCACAGGGAGCGGTCAAAGAAGAGAAGCTGGCTGGGCTTCCACTTGAAACAGCTGTTTGAGGCCTTGGGGGTGGGGGCTATGGGACTGCAGAGACCCCCTGCTCCCATCCCACCTGGACTTCCTCAGCTATTAAGAATTGGGCCCTCCCCTTTTGGTCACATCATTGTGTTGGACCTCTTGAAACCCCACCAAATGGCAGAAGGCGGACTTATCCTTCCACAACTGGTCCCACTATTCTACCAGTGTCCCCCAGTATCTCCCATTCATGCAGAGAGACAGGAACGGGAAGCTGATGCAAACGACAAGGCCAAATGAAATAAGAAAGTAAGTGATTTGTGAAACGCTCGCAAGAGAGACCCACCTACTCAGAGTGAACCCTACAAGCCAGGCTGAGCTGGGGACCATGGGAATTAAAGTCTCACAGAGTTGGAAGACGTGGGTTTTTGAAAAAGGTACTTTTAGGGATTAGCCTGCAAAGAAGTGATTTTGCAACGAGCGATGCTCATTCCTGGATTTTTCAAAGTTTCTTGTCCAAAACTTTCCGTCTTACTGAGGACAACAAAGGAATCACTTAGGAAACTAAACACGTCTTGCATTTTTTTAAAACGCGAGAAACAGAGACACAAAAATACACCCTCCCCCCAAAGAATATTTCCGATCAAAGGATAAAATTAAGTTGGAAAAGATTTCCAATTTTGGCACTCTCCTCCTCATCTTTTCCATCTGTCCTTGAGGACTACAAGATAGCAAAACACTAGTTCGAATAAGAACAATATTTAAAACCCAATATAAATATAGTTGACATTCCCTGCGATGCCTCACTCACCCAAGCGAATGTGTTTCCATTAATCATCTCCTGCTCTTTTGCGAGGGATTATCTTATCTTGGATCGCTCCCCCTACTCACCAGAGGACCTGTCCCGGCTGCAGTTGCCCCAATAAAATATGAATTAAGCTGATAAATATTTAACTGATGGACACAAAGCATGTGTCCCAAAGGGCCGGATTTCTGCTGCACACTGCAGCCTGCCTTTCCTTGACCTCTCCTCTCCGTTCTGCCTAAGAAATTCCAGCAGGCAGGAAATTCGGCATGTGTGTGTGTGTGTCAATCTCAACAGCCTTTGCACCCGAGGGCCACAACGTATTTCTGAGACGGTTCAGAGGAAGACAATCCTGGACTCCAATTTCACAAAGTCCAAGATCCTGAAAAAGGTTATTAATCCACCCGCATCTCAATCTTCTCTCAACACATCCAAGTTCTACATGCAGAAGACAGAACGGGTTGCTTCCTAGATCTCAAGGGGTTCCCTGAGATTTGGGTGGTCACTGGGATCTTGGCAAGAAGCCTTACGAAAGGAGAGGCTTGCTTTCCGCGATAGGCGCAGCCTCAAGCTTTTCCATCACGTTTCTATGGTCCAAGGGGAGAGTGTGCCATTCAAACTGTCAAAACATTGCCATAATTATTATAAACTGTTATGCCATCAGCAGCCCCACCCCCCCACTAAAACAAACATAGGAAATGATCTTACAAGCAAGCCGAAACCTGTTTTTAATATTCACCTCATTTCAGAGGAGGAGCTCTTCCTTCTCTCTTGGCTTTGAAAAGTACAAGTCCTCCGCATGTCTCTCTCTCTCTCTCCACGCTCGCTCAGTGAGTCGCATTTGGAGGGGCAACATAGAATACAGGTAGTCCTTGACTTACGACCACCATTGAGCCTAAAATTTCTGTGGCTAAGTGAGACAGTTGTTCAGTGAATTTTGCCCCGTGTTGTTGGCCACAGACAGTTGTTAAGTGAATTGCCGCAGTTAGTAACACGGTTGTTAAGTGAATCTGGCTTCGGAGCAAGTATAGAAAGGAAGGTCCAATAGAGGGGGACGATCAAGGACAGTTTCAAAGCCAGAGGGAAGGGGGATGAAGAACCACCTGCCTCCAATGACCAAAAGTTCTTGTGCAAGAAAGTATCAGAAGCTGCTTTATCTCAGCTTTGAACTTGATGACCATCTTTGAAAAAGTCCACATGTTGACGAAGAGCAAGCTTGGTTCTAAACAGAATTAAACAGAGACCTTCAGAGCTGAAGAAGCTTCTTGGATGAGAAGCGAAACGTCTTCAAATAAAAAAAAAACAAGGAAGTCCAGTTGCCTCCTGAAAAAGCACCTTTGGGACAAGCATGACCTGGAGGACTGAGAATCTCTACAGACTTTGAGCTATATAATTTGGGATGAACAACGCTTGAATGGTGCGGGAGTATGAATGAAGTTCCAGAGGAAAAAATTGCAGATTACAGGAACCAGGAGCACAACTCAGGTGACCCTGAGGACACAGATAAACCTCCAAGTGCTTCAACGACTCTCTAAAATGCAAGGAATATAAATCCTTCCATTCCCCACTATCCAGTCAGAGCTGAAGAAGCTTCTTGGATGAGAAGCGAAATGTCTTCAAAAAACCCCCCCCCCACAATTCCAGTTGCCTCCTGAAAAAGCACCTTTGGGACAACCATGACCTGGAGGATGGCGAATCTCTACAGACTTTTAGAGACCTGAACGTTGGATACAAAACTGTAGCGTGCACATCCTTCATAGATTTGGAGCCTACAGTGCTTCTCAGCAGGAGACCAAGGAGATATTTCTAAGAAGAGCTGTTATGAATATTTCAAGACACATGGACAACGGCGCATCTGACATCTGCAAGGGAAGTAGAACAACGGCTCAACATTCCAGAGCATTTATGGGACTAGCAGATGTTCTGCAGGTCTGCAGCAGATGGGTTGAAGCCGTTTCTTCCGGACTTCCTGTGTTCACACAACAGCGTGGATGCTACCTGATCTTCCAAAATGTCTAAGCACGGTGGAGAAAGGTTGGAAACAGGCTGACTGGCTAGCTTGAGCCAAAAACCTTTCATCCACCTACTTCTGTTGCTGTCAACTTCTAAGATTTCTTCAGGGAACAATAAAGTCCTCCTAAAGTTTCATCAATATTTGGTTGACTATTCTGGTAAGAGCCAATCAGAATCGTCGTTAATTCTGTTGGGTAACAGATTCCCAAGCATTATTCAGTAGAGAAAAATCAGATTCCCATCTATCTGAGAGCCCTTGACTTTATATGCACCCCCTCCACAGAGTTTTGGAGCCTGCCTCTTGAAGATGAAATGGAAATGGTCCTTTGGTCACTTAAGAGGCTGCAAATGAAATAGGCAACAAATTAAGTCGATCTGTCACTGTCAGTTGAAGTTCATCCTCAGAGGGCATGCATTCCAATTTCAGCAGTCCATCAAGAGAAGCAGAGAGATTTATTTCCACGCATACTGCAGGGGAAAAAAAAATAGACCTTCGTGCTTACAATGGAGAAACAGAAATAGCATTGCCAGTTAGAGGGGAGATTGGGGGAGGCACATTGGCTGCCCTCAGCGTCCTCTGATGGAAGAGATCATCGAGTTCAACCTTTCAAAAGGTGGGAAGTGTCCCAACGTAGGAGAATAAAGAATAGGCTCCATCTTGACCAACCTCAGTTGATAAGCAAAAATTAAAATGGGAAGCTATTTTTCACTCGAAGTTCCGAGCCGTGCCGGATTTGCTTTTCATCTACAGCAGTTTCCCAACCTTGGCAACTTGAAGATATCTGGACTTCAACTCCCAGAATTCCCCAGCCAGCATTCACTGGCTGGGGAATTCTGGGAGTTGAAGTCCAGATATCTTCAAGTTGCCAAGGTTGGGAAACACTGATTCTATAGGCTTAAGAGTAGCATAAATATAATTCTTCATTGGAGAAAAAGGTTTGTAAGGAGTCCTGTAATTTCACAGAAGCGCCGTCTTCAACTTGTTGGCCAGAGAACTTGGCTGCAGAGACCACCATTTTTTACTCTATCATAGCAGTAACAACATTTAATAAACGTTAGGTCCTTTCTCGTGGTTCTGGAAAGGAAGACACAACAACTTCCATTTTTCTTTGCTACTTATTTTACTTTTAGATATATTGTTGGGAATGAAGCTATTAGGGTCAAAATTTGCTCCCCAAGGATCGGTTTCTTTGGGAAAAGAATATATTGTTGCCTCCCAGCAGATTACCTTCTGGTATTCATGACTTTAGTTGGATCCTGTGATTCAGACAGCCAGATGTCATTCTACAACAGGGGAAAAGTCCTAACAACAGTTTGTCAGTAGTGCAAGAGACTGGTGCCATTAAACCTTAAACTCTGAGCCTTTATGATAATCAATAAAAGAGAATATTTGTATCTCAGGATTGATCTGTGTGGTCCTTGTGCTTTCTTTGGTGGTTTACTTGCAGACATTTCCTGGCTCAACCAAGGAAAATCATCGTTGCTAGAAGATGCATTTCCAGTAGATATTTCAGAGAATTCCAGGCTTAAGGTCCCTTGGCTGCCTGCTGCAAAATCAGATGGAGACCTGAATGTAGCACTTTTGAACTGCGCTGGGAAGGGAATCCAAAGTCTAGAGTCTCATTAGTACCAGGTTCAACTTCAAAAGAAATATTTCATCCTAAATCACGCCAATTGAGCAGAATAACAAAACGATGGAAAGGGAAATTTACCTAAGCTTTTCTTTATATATAAAAAAAAGCCTCAGAGGTTGTTAACCGTAAGCCGCCAACATTTGACTTCAGCAATGAAAACATTTCCAAGGCAAGCCGTCTGGCTAATCAATAATACATCCATAAAAATGTCTTTCTTCCCCACACAGAGGACAGATGGGGATGAGCAGAATTGATCTTTGTCTGTCTTTGATTTGTAGACTTTGGGTACTGCCTGCATCTGTCCACGCCTGGCTCTCCAGTTGCTGTCTCAGCCTTCAACTCTTCACCTGCCCAACCACGGAGTTCAACTCTCTTGTATAAGAAAACCCTGACAAGGTGCCAATAGCATCATGGCGAGAGCTGGGGGATTAATACCGCAAGGTCCTTTGGGAAGGGAGATCTCCAAATATTTCTTCTGCCTTCCATCAACTGGGGATGTCAAGAGAGGAGAAGATGGGCTTGGTTCGGTTACATGAGTGAATATTTGGACGCGGCCGCTATGGGAGAAGCAGTGCGTGGAGAGGGGGAACCAGCAGATTCCAATAAAGTTGCACAAGAAAATGAATCAGCAGCCAAGCGAGAAGAATCAATTTCATCTGCTCGGTATTTTCGACGCTGCAAAAGGGTTCAAGCCTTCCCCTTTCCCTTTGAAGACCCCACCCTGGGCCCCGTCCTTGTGCCAAGGTCTAAAGCAGTTTCACGAATGTCAGAGAACAGAGCCCAGACATTTACACCCATGCCTGCCATATTTCTCGATGGGGTAAAGCAAGGAATGACGTCAGAGAGTCTTCCGCTTGTGGGACCCTGCAGCTCAGTGATCTTCAACTTGAGTTTCTCATCTTAAAGGAGAGAAGAATGGGCTTGCATGACGTTCCTTTGCAACAAATCCTGGGGATTTTTTTTTCATTTTAAGAGGACTGCGTTGAACTTAAAGCTTTGCACCCTTGGCAGAATGTCTCATCTATTTTACAAGCCGATCAGGCTCAGAGTTGAATTAAGAGTGGCTACTGTTTACCACCACGGACAGAGAGAACACCCAGTAATGGAGTGAAATCATAGAGATCAACAGGAAGAGGGATGCGTTACAGTCCTTGACAAAGAAGAACAGACACATTTCCAACAGGGATTTCGACAGAGACGGGGAGATAAAAGTCAGAAGCTGTAATCCCTGCGGCAAGGGGAGCTGCTGAGAGGGGAACTTGTGAGGGCAAGGAAAGAGCCGGGTGCCAAACACATGGCTACCTGCTGTTGCAGAACTCGGTGGAAATCAAGCCACCCATTAATGCAAGAGCAGGCTGAGTTTAGAGATGATTGAGGAACAGATCACGGCAAGGATTCTAAACAACAGCCAAGGTATCCTGACCCATCCTTGAAATCAGTGATGGAAATCTGGTTATCTTTGCTTTCATGAGAATCAACTGGGCTTGGCTTCCATCCATTAGGCAAAAGTTTCTCAACCTTGACAATTCTAAAAGAAGTGATCTTCAACTTCCAGAATGCCCAGCCGGGCCTTGGAACGAAGCCAGGAACCCCTCTAGACGCAGGTTCTCCAACTCAACTTTTTTCATGCTGGGTAGGACATAGGCCCTTAATTAAGTACAGATTGGTCTTGGGCTCTAAGGGCATACACCAGTTGTAGCTGGTACATACCTTTATAAAAGACACGGTCAATTTCCAGACAATCTACGGTAGGTACATTACTAGCAAAACCAAAGGCAACATTTCCAAACTTGGTTGCTGAAATGGATAACGTGTGAAAAATATCTCAGTCACCCAAGTCACTCATCAAACCATGCATGTTTATATAGGGTAATGTATAACTCGAACATCAGGCAGCAGGCTACTAGGGCTAGTTCAACAAAACTTGGATAAATGAACCATAGCTTAGGCTCAAACTGATCAAGTGTTTGGCATTGTAGAGAGGAAGAAGGTAAATATTTCTGACAAGCCCACATAATTAAGTCCTCCCCAGCAGTGTTTACACTGACCCTTTTATAAGCCTTGCACTCTGAGCCAAAGAACGGAGCCAGCCCAAGAAGGATGTGGAAACACAACCCAGCTCACTCCAAGAGGTTTGATGAGCCTCAATAAAAATGATATCTAATCAAAAACACCTCAAGTGTGACTGGAGCTGGATTAGCTGGGATGGAGAACCAGAACCTTGAAGACAGTTTTCCAGGCTGCGACGTCCAGAGACTAGCCCAGGGGTTCAATTGAAGGAAATCAATTACAGCAATGGAGGTGCCAGAGAGAAGGCAACAGAGCATGACCAGTGAATCCGGGCAGTCACACAAACAAACAGACACACAACTTCAGCAAAATTCCTAGGACGAACAAATTTAACCATGCAACTCTATTGCATGGCCCAGTTGCCAGCACGTCTTGTATAAAAGCCAGAAATGTGGCTTGCATCTATGGAAGCAGCCAGAATCGTGTGAGCAAATGTGTGAGGCATAGTTTTGACTTGGAAAGGTTGTGCATCCAAAATTCAGGCATGCTGGAGCACCAAAGGATTGCGCTAAGCGATCCCACGAGGCATCCTAGAGTCTGCAGGCTTGATGCCCTTCCGCAGGTTTCCAACTTATACGGTCCTGAGCTTTCGTTTGCCAGTTGGGTCCGCCATACTTGCTGATGTGGTCGATCCATCTTGTTTTAGGTCTCTTTCATGGATGCATTTGATCCAGTGGGATCCATTCTATGACGGCCTTGGTCCACTGGCCATCAGTTCTTCTTGCTATGAGACCAGCCCGTTTCCATTTAAATTCTTTCACTCTCTTGATATCGTATACTTTCACTTGTTCTCTAACCCAGTTCTTCCTATCTTGTCTTGTAATACCGAGCATGTATCTTTCAGGGGTGGGTTCCGGTTTTCTTTGCTGCCGGTTCGCTCAGGGACGCGCTGTGGGAGCCCACGTGCACTTCATGCCACGCGCGCACGTGCCTGCGCAGTACTTAAAAAAGCTTCTGCACATGCGCAGAAGCTAAAAACAAGATGGCGACGTCTATGGCAACACCGGGAGAACCAGCTCAGGGGCGTAGCAGGCCTGGGTCGCTGCCGGTTCTAGCAACCCAGGCCGCCAAGTTACTACCGGTTCTATAGAACCGGGAGGAACCCACCTCTGTTATCTTTCCATGGCTCTTTGCATCCCTCGTAGCTTTTGTATTTACACACACACACACACACACACACACACACACACACACACACACACACACACACACACACACACACACACCATCTTATTTCTAAACCGCCCATCTTCCTCGCCTATCCTGATCCACATCAGGGGGTGAGTGGCATTTTATCAACTGTTAATACACAACGCAGAGGCTCATTTGCATGCCACATAATCATTAGGCACGCTCTTTAATATGATCCCTACCCCATGCCATTGATAAAAAGCCATTCAATCTGCTGAGACTTTCCACCATGACTAACCCATGAAATGGATTCATTTCGCCTTCGCCGTATGTACACAAGCTTCAGGAGAGGAGGAAGGGAGAGAGAGAGAGAGAGAGAGAGAGAATGCGTGCAAAAAATGCATAAGTAAATAAATATTTGGGAAGAGGACCAGGATAATTGGGAAAGCCTCATTACTTACAGAGATGTCTGCTAACACTTGATCATTGAAAGTCTAGCGCCACACGCACATGATTAAGCGCACAAACGTTGCCGGAGTCCCCGCGTTGCAAACGAAGGACAAGGGCATGGAAATGTTGGCCATTAAAGGATTTTTCCTCTAGAGTTCCTGAGGAAGCTTGAGGGGATGGAGGCCGCAAAGCCTTGTTAGGAGGTTTGATTTTGACTTAGATGCTAGATCAATCCAGCCACTGAAGTTTGCAAATTGGCACCTTGAAGATGTGTGGACTTCAACTCCCAGAATTCCCCAGCCCACACATCTTCAAGGGGCCAAGTTTGAGAAACACTGGTTTCTAATAAATGGATTTAAGGTGACAACAAATGTCAGGGAATTAGGAAGCCGGGAATCAGACCAAACACATCAAATAAGTAGAATATACCCCATATGGAAATTTCCTATATTTTTCCTGAAGATGGTGAGGATATGATGTATACACTTATGCCCCTTTTTGTTCTTTTATTATTTCAACATGGTAGGCAATTGTTATTGACTTTCATCATTTACAGCAGAAGAGGCTCCCCCCAAAATTTAAGGGGCTCCTATGTGTCCTGGGGGTGTATGCTCAGAGAGACCCCCAACCTTACCCTATGTGCATTGAGTGTTATGTATGACCATTGCGGAGCGCCCCACAAGCCACAGCTCGGAGGCGTAGCTTGGTGCAATGTGCAAGCTCACATCAACTGGGTTAAACTGACTCTGCATTCTGGCTTGTTGACTTAAGAATTAACAGCCAATTTGTATCATCACTGCGAGATGGGAAAGCTTTTAAGTTTTGGGAACGCATCTGCTGTATTTCTGAGCTCCGTTTCATTTCCATCTGGATGGAGAGTAACACAAACATCACATTGTAAATAAAACTAAGAGCTTCTAAAATCATTTGGAAACATTTTACATCACCATGATGGAAACAGACGCCTCTCTTGAATCTCTTCCTGCGTCCTGTCCCCCCCCCCAAGGAAGACCACACCGAAGGAAGCCACCCCAACCATCAATCTACCTGCTTCGGTGCTGCCTTCCCAACTCCCCCTGAAACATCCTGCCGAAATGAATAATTTTGAGGAAGGGGTGGGAGGGAGATATTTAGGCTTGGAAAATGTGACTGTCCTTTTGGTCTGTCTCAAAGCTTTGTAATGGAAAACAGGCGCTTAACGCAAGCAACATGGAGGACAGCGAAGGGAAATCAAAACCAGGCACCAGAGAGAGAGAGAGAGAGAGAGATGCTGAATCTTGAAAATAGAACTATTATGGGAAATGGGCAGAACTTGGTACGATCAGATATCAGGGGAGGCGCAAGTGGCAACTGGAAATTTTTTTGGGGGGAGGGGCTTTAAAAACAGAGTGGGGGAGGGGCAGGCGGGGAGAATTCTACCATGAAAACCCATGTTTCCCTCTGGAAAAATATTGCGGGAGAGAGGAAAAGTGATCAAGCCAAAGCAGCATCTAATGGCACACCTTGGTTCCATCCCAGGAAAACAAACATCTGTAAAAAGCCCAAATGCAGGAGAATCTGGGGAACTGGCACGCAGATCCCCTGCGCCTTCACTCTCACAGATTTCCAGTACGAGATCCTGCAAGATCTTGACTCTTAAATTACTAAATTGGTCAAAAGGAAAACACAGCACCCTAGACACATTAGCACAAGCCTATTCATTCCTTGTGATGGACTGCTGCTTCCTCAAATCAGAAGGAGGGGCTTAAAACAACTCCCCCTCTTTCTGCTTAGTCTCCCAGGTTCCTGACCTTTCAGTAGGTTTTTAACCTGCCCTTGGCAGTTTTAAGGATTGTCCAAATAATCCTTCACTCTGGCTGAAGAGAGCCAGTGGTTGGAGGGGGGGGGAAGCGCCCCAAGATTAAACTCCATCAAATGAGACAAAACAGGACAGCTTGCAGAATGAATTTGCTTTAAATGATGCTGAAACTGAAACACACACATCCCCATAGCTCTGAAAGAGACCCCTGGAAATGGACAGCTCAGAAATGAAAGCATCAATGCACTCAAGAGACATTCGGACAAGTAAACCTCGGTGCACGTGTCTGGAGGTGTGTGCATTGGGGGCAGGGGGGAGAGATGCTTAACACCCTTTACTTCTATAGGATGATGAGAGCAAGATTTCCCTCCCTCTCTGGCACTTCTTTGGACGGCACACACATGCCCATCTCCATCACTCCCCACCACCACCACCAAGGCTGATGCCTTGCTATCATCTCCTCTTCTGAGAAGATGCCGGATCACAAGCAGAAGACTTCAGCCCACGGAGCTGCAGCAGCCTTTCTCCCAAAGCAAAATACATCCAAAACTTTGTGGAGAGATGGCCTGGCTATTCACAGACTAGGGGGCCTTGCTTTCTTTCCACTTTCTTTCTTTTTAAATTCTGGGCAGGTGTCAAGGGACTGGGGTACCGGAGGCTAAGAGTGTTTGTACAGAGGGCAAGGGGATTAAAGTTTTGTACTGGAGCCACAGATGCCACAGTCTCCGCTTTGAAAGCTGTTTCTCCATTGCTGGAGAGACTCACAAGCTGTGAATTTTTTTTGCAATGCTACTTTTTTTTTTTTTTTGCAATGCTACTTCAGACACTGACACGTTTCCTACTCACCGGAGTCGGAAGTGATGGCATTACATATCTCTATCCTCAGTGGTGCCGCAGCCCTTGGTGCGCCTTCGGCAGACTTCCTTTGACACGGGAGCCGAGTGCGGCAAGGAGGGTTGTGACGTCCGCCTGCATCTCTCTCTCTCTCTCCGCTCTCAGCTGGAAGGTCTCAAGTTCCAGAATAGGGATTCCCTTCCTCTTCGCACATGTTTAACCCTCCTTGGGCTGGAAACAAACAGGAAACAGCCTCTGTCGGTTTCCAGGGAGGAGGAGGAGGAGGAACCGCTTGGGGAGAAAGGACCAAGATATTTCTGCTTTGCAAATTCGGCTCTCCAAGAGAAACTATTGGTTTCTCCACGGTTGGATTAACACAGCACATTTAATTGGGTTACTGAATTAACCCATCTTCTGCATTCATTTATTAAATCGGACCGTTACAGGACCAAATCAGCTTTCTTCTCAAGTTACATCATTAGCCCAAAACCCAAGGTTAGCTTTTTATACAAATTTAGCTTCGGGGTCCTGACCTGAGAGAAACTGGGTTGTAGGAACCCAGGTCCAAAAGGCTTCCCAGAGAAATAAAAAAACGGGAGTTCTTTGAGCAAACTCTCCAATTCAGCAACAGAGTTGCAAGTCCCACCAAGGTGGGAAAAACATATATATGTATATTTCTTTATAGATGTGTTACTGTAATTCAGGGGTCTCTAAACTTGGCAACTTTTAAGACTTGTGGACTTCAACTCCCAGAATTCCCCAGCCAGCCTTATTGGTAACTTGGTTTACACAATATGGGCAGGACAGTAGAAGATTTCCCACTGCTGGACCACAAACCCACCAAAGTCCATCTTAGCCTGGTCTGTTCTGGATCCGTTTCAGGAAAGAGAGAGAGAAGCTTAATTTGGAAACAGAGAAATGTATTTCCTTCCCTTTCCAAAAGATGGAATGATTAATCACAGATTAAGAAAAAAGCGGAGGTGCCTTGGGAAGAGAGAGAAAATGCCAGATGACCAGGTTCTGCCGTAACTTTCTGAAGCTTGCATGACATCAGGGAATTTAAAGGTGGTCACCCCATTTTTAACTGTTTCCAGGATTCTGGGATAGCTCTTTCAAAGTTTTTTTTCCATGTGATGTTTTAGGGAGCACGTATTGTGTCTTGATTAAGTTAAGCCTGGTATTCTTGATGGTCAGGTACACTCTTGTTTTTCACACAACCTCAATCTACAACAGTTCATTTAGTGACCGTTCAAAGCTACCACTTCACTGAAAAAAGGGAGTTATGACCATTTTTCACACTTACGACTGTTGCAGCATTCCCCAAGGTCACATAATCAAAATTCAGACAGTTGGCAACTGACTCACATTTATGACGGTTGCATTATCCTGGGATCAGGTAATCTCCCTTTGTGACCTTCTGACAAGCGAAGTCGACAAGGAAGCCAGATTCACTTAACAACCATGTTCCTAACTTAACAACTGCAATGACTCACTTAACAACTGTGGCAAGAAAGGTGGTAAAATGGAGCAAAGTTCCCTTAACCAATGTCTCGCTTAGCAACAGAGGTTTTGGGCTGAGTTGCGGTCATAAGTTGAGGACCACAGAGGAAACCATGTCTTACTTCCATTTTAAAGCAGAGGATTTTGAGTCCTTGGGGAAAATGGTGAGGTCCCAGACCAAACAGGAAGCTGGAAACTGGCAGATGGAGGCTCTTTATCGTCTTCTCCAAGATTAGAGTTTCTATCAATCTTTCAGATTGGCTGAGTATGGTTTCTCCACTGAAAACAGAGTGATAATTTATGACGGAGCACTGTAGGGGGAAAAAAATTAATCACCACAGGACTGCCAAGCCCTGGACTTATTTTCCTTTGGTCAAATAAATTTTCTGCTTGATTGCAATTCCCCGCATTTATCTGCAGTTAAGAGCTAAGTGTTTGCACAAAAATAAGAAAAACTATCTTCCAGCCAAACTGCAGAAGACAACACTAAAAATTCCTGAGATGTTTTTACAAGAGCCAGGGGGCTAATTCTGGCCTTCTGGTACCTAATGGTCCTTCGCCCCGGCAGTGAGGTTTTCTTTCCACCTCGGCCTTGTGTGAGCCGAGGTGGCGCAGCAGTTAGAGTGGGGTACTGCAGGCCACTTTAGCTGACTGTGATCTGGAGGTCAGCGGTTCAAATCTCACCAGCTCAAGGTTGACTCAGCCTTCCATCCTTCCGAGGTAGGTAAAATGAGGACCCAGATTGTTGGGGGCAATATAAATATACATTGCTTACTGGTGTAAACCGCTTAGAGAGTGCTTGCACTGTGAGGCGGTATATAAATCTCACTAAATAAATAAATAAATAAATAAATAAATAAATAAATAAATAAATAAATAAATAAATAAATAAATAAATAAATAAATAAATAAATAAATAAATAAATAAATGAATGAATGAATGAATGAATGAATAAATGAATAAATGAATAAATGAATAAATAAATAAATAAATAAATAACAGTTGGTGCCAATTCATAGCCTTGGCTAGCAAAATGGCCTTGCTAACTAAGGAGGCTGGGTTGCCCCAACCAAGCCTTGCTCACTCATTCCTGTCCATTACAAAAGCTCTCATGTTCCAAAGCATCCTGGTTTTCCAGGTCTTCTCTTTGCATGCGTGCCTATTTCTTGTTCAGAGAGAAAAAACAAAGCCAAAACTCCTATTTAACAAATTGCCTTGGAAACTATAGAAGCAAGAATTTATTTGGAGCCCAAGTTGGGGATCCAAGTTTTTCTGTATTTGCACGAACCTTTTCGTCCAGAATAACTGACTTCGCATTAGGGTGTTTCCCGCCGTTTTCTCCTCTTCTGACAAAAAAGACAAGGGGCTGCATTGCCCTAAATTAGGGTTACCCTGTCTAAAAACTCCTTTTTCATGACCCTTTAATCCCCTATCTGGAAGGGCAAATAAACCAGGATAACCCTTAGCTCAGTCTCTCTCCTCAGTCTTTTTCTTACCTCACATCACTGGTTCTTTAGAGAGGAATACAAACAAAGAGGCAGTTGAAGAAGCACAGAAATGATCTAATGTGTGTCAGAAAAACAAGTCATGTAAGTTGTGTGAGAGGAGGCGGAAGCTGCCATACCTAAGGATAAAGCAGGTACATAAATGGGGTGGAAAAAAAGTCAGGGTTCTTGTCTAAAAGACCCCTCCGGGATGGTAGTTAAGAAGAAATCAAACTGGAAAGGAAACATAGACAAAGACTTCACCTGAACCAGACAAAATAAGTTGGACCTCAACACACAGGAACTTCCCACTCAAGTCCCATCAACAGCTGCCAGTCTTGTCAATCAACAAAACCAGCATTTGGGGGGATAAAAGGCATCCCGACGCCCACCACCAACTCTCAGAGTCATCTTTGGGTGCAGACTTGATGGCTTCCATCCCTCTGGCTAGTGCCTGCCAGCCTAGTCAAGGGGTGTGTGTGTGTGTGTGTGTGTGTGTGTGTGTGAGAGAGAGAGAGAGAGAGAGAGAGAGAGAGAGAGAGAGAGGGAGGGAGGGAGGGAGGGAGGGAGGGAGGGAGGGAGGGAGGGAGAGAGAGAGAGAGAGAGAGGAGAGACAAGTGATGTGACTGTGATTGTTGACCAGAGCTGTGAGTGTGTTGAGTGAGTGACCATAAGCCATAGCTGGGAGCGTGTGTAACACCTCAGGGAGGAATTTTCAAAATGGTCTTCATAAATACACATTTATTTCTTTAGAAATGCATAATTACAGTGGTGGATAGTAGTTTTTCCCCTTTTAAAAAAGTAGTTGGAAGAATACCCATCCCCCAAAGAGGCAAAGTTTCTGCTTTTTGTATGCTTTTTTTTCCTCCTTTTTTTTATGATTACACTGAAACGGGAAAACCAGCAGCAAAAGAAGCTAACATTTATGATCATGGGCCTGCCTCCGTCCCACTTTCATTTTTTTTAAATACATCTCTCTCTCACTCTTTGTTATTACAAACATAGCAAATTTAAAAAAAAACTTCTTTCCACAGCAAAATATATTTGCACTCTTGATTCTTTCTGAGTAACAAGGTATGCGTTGCAAGACAACCCTGTCTCTGAGAAGACATCTAGGGATATTTGCAGGGAGGAGAAGAAACGGTGGTGCAATTACATCACTCGAAATAGTTGGGTTAATGGAAGTTAGCTAGATCTTCCCTCCCGCGAGGCTGATTCCCCCCCCCTCAAGTTAAACCACGTATCCTAGGAACGGAGTGGGAGGATGGCAGTTCCACGGTGCCACAACTTGGTCCAAGCAATCAGATCTGCCAGTGGTTCCATACAAACCAGGTCAGAGGAGACAGATCACACTCATATGTACAGGAAAGGTCCTGGAAATGTCCTGCAGGCTGAGCAGAAACGATTAACTTGCTCTGCGACCGGAATCTTTAACTGTTGTCCACGAGCTGAGATGATGGCGGCCGTGTCACCCTGTCCTACTGGATCTGAATGGCTCCGTGGTCTATTTGCATTTCTGGCTGGATGGCTGAGTGAAGGGAGTCTGTGTTCTGCACAAGAATGAGAGAGAGAGAGACAAACAAACAAACACACCAGAGTTTACCATCAGAGGGCTCGGCTGCCCCTTCAGGGGTCCGAATAAGCAACTGCACTCTAAACGAGGTTCAACTGCCATTAAAGAAAGTATTTCTGTGCTGGGTCCGAACAAAACTCTCCATGGTCCAGCTCTCCACTACCCAACTTCCTTTATTTGTGATCTACGTTGTGTCCCTCCTGAAGAACACACCTCCGAGTTACTGCCAAGGGAGAGAATGAAGAGTGGAAAGCAGCAATTGGTAAGAGTGATTGGCTACTCTTTGTAAAACTGTTTTTAGACCTGCTCTGTTCCTCAAGAACTTTGCTTTAGATCAGGGTTTGGCAACTTTAAGACTTCGGGACTTCAACTCCCAGAATTCCTCAGCCAGCCATGCTTGCAGGTGGGAGAGTGAGGATATGATGGACAGGACAAGCACTGGATCCAGGAAGCAGATGCCTCTTTCTCTCGTACACTTTCTTAGTTAACTAGGCTGTGAGGTTCGGAAGATAGCAATAGCACTTAGACTTACATACCACTTCACAGTGCTTTACAGCCCTCTCTAAGCGGTTTACAGAGTCAGCGTCTTGCCCCCAACAATCTGGGTCCTCATTTTACCCACTTCAAAAGAATGGAAGGCTGAGTCAACTTTGAGCCTGGTGAGATTTGAACTGCAGGCAGCCAGCAGGCAGCAGAAGTAGCCTGCAGTACTGCATTCTAACCACTGTGCCACCGTGGCTCATATCCTGCAAAGATGCTTTTATCCTGCAAAGAAACCGCCCCGTGCCAACTTTTCTCTCCCAGCAAAGCCACCAAGACTTCAGCTCTAAACAATTCATGCTGGCACTTTGGCACTCTGCTCAAGCTGTTTCCTCCATCTCTTCCTTCTTTATAAGGGGCTGAAGTGAATAAAGGATGAAGGCTGCCTTAATAGCTTTTCTTCCTCCAGTTTTATTGCACGAGGAATCCAGGCTGATTTATCAAGAAGAGCTGGCCGTGAATTCGGAAGGCGGCTCTTTCTTCCCCAATTAAGGGCAAATGCTTTGAAATGAATTACTGTTCAAATACTGTTGACTCTCCTGCCCGTAATAACGTGTAATAACAGATTTTGTGTCCCCCCCCCCCCGGGTTAATTTGCAGGTCATCTCAATTGCTCTTCCAGCCCCCAATACACAACTGACTAATCAGAACAGCAGTTTGAGTGCAGCTAAAATATAACCCAACACCTGGGAGAAAGAAAGAAAGAAAGAAAGAAAGAAAGAAAGAAAGAAAGAAAGAAAGAAAGAAAGAAAGAAAGAAAGAAAGAAAGAAAGAAAGAAAGAAAGAGGAAGGAAGGAAGGAAGGAAGGAAGGAAGGAAGGAAGGAAGGAAGGAAGGAAGGAAGGAAAGAAAGAAAGAAAGAGGAAGGAAGGAAGGAAGGAAGGAAGGAAGGAAGGAAGGAAGGAAGGAAGGAAAGAAAGAAAGAAAGAAAGAGGAAGGAAGGAAGGAAGGAAGGAAGGAAGGAAGGAAGGAAGGAAGGAAGGAAGGAAGGAAGGAAAGAAAGAGGAAGGAAGGAAGGAAGGAAGGAAGGAAAGAAAGAAAGAAAGAAAGAGGAAGGAAGGAAGGAAGGAAGGAAGGAAGGAAAGAAAGAAAGAAAGAAAGAAAGAGGAAGGAAGGAAGGAAGGAAGGAAGGAAGGAAGGAAGGAAGGAAGGAAGGAAGGAAGGAAGGAAGGAAGGAAGGAAGGAAGGAAAGAAAGGAATCGCTTAAATAAATAGCTCCTTCTCAAGGGCTGGGTTAATTATCCCACGTTTAACCAGATGTGGAAGGCTTTCCAAAGGGCCGGCTTTAAGAGGAAAACGTTTCCTCTCACAATGATTTCAGCCGAAGGAAGGAAAAACAAATCTTGGGTGGCACGCCAGTGTTATTACTGTAATTTAACATGTCAGGGAGCATTAGAGGATCTGGAGGGAAAGAATGCAATCAGCGCACGAAAATGAACATCAGCTGAGGTGAACCCTGGCACTCTTTGTGCCCAAGGTGCTCTGGGCTGGCACTGCCTCCCAAGCATGGTACCTAGTAGCCATCTAAGGACCTAATCTGGGTCCAACCTCTGCTCCTCAGGAGGCTGGGCATCGATGTGCAGAACCCCCAAGGCTGGGAGAGTCACACCAGCAGCACCACGGTGGGATGTCCTTACAGCTGATCCCACCTTCCTGGCATTGTAGCGTGAGAGGACAGGTAGTCCTCAATTTATAACAGCAATTGGGGTCAGATTATGACTCCTTTTCCCGCACAGTGAAGTGAATCGCTGCAGTTGTTAAGTGAATCACGGGACCGTTAAGTGAATCTGGCTTCTCCTGATTGTTGGAAGGTCGCAAGTGGTGATCACATGACTCCCCCCCCCCAACGATGCTACAACCATTGGAAATACATGCCAAGCACCTAAATTTGGATCCCGCGACCGTGGCGAGACTGTGACAGCCATAAGCGTGAGGACTGGTTGTAAGTCCCCTATTTCAGTGTCACGGTAACAGTCACTAAAGGAACGGTCCTCCATCAACATGGAAGCCTGGAAGCTTCTGAGCTAGGCAACATTGTCTGACTATCACAGAGGTGTGGTAGCTACACAGAGCGCTTTGTATACAAGCTAGCCCTGTTCTCACAGCAACTGAACCTGATCTGAGCAGGGAAAACTCGATGCTTCCAGCTGTTCACCACCTGGACACGAAGCACAGGAAGAAACAAAAGACGTTTTGATGTTTCTCCCAGGAGCTTCACCCTCGCTCCATCCTTAGACAGACTTCCTTTTTATAGTCTTATGCTCCTTGTCATGCATCTTCCCTACTCAGCAATCCGCCCGATCAGCTCCAGCATGCTTCTCTCTCTCTCTAGCCTAATCTGCAGTTTTACCTATCCTCGCCATCCTTTAAGGGCCAGCATTCTTTTAGGCTGATCTGCAGCATGGTATAAATCTCTGTGGTTAACCACAATATTAAAAGCTAACACAGTGCAAAGTGTCTAAAAGAGAGCAATTCCAGCCTCGCTCAAAAGCAGCAGCTCCTGTTAAATGCATGCCAGAAGAGCCAAAAGGAGATGGTGGGCAGTTTGCCTCCCCATTGAGTTCAACGGGAGGAAAGGTGTGGAGAGAGACACGGAGGGCTTTCACCAGGAGGCCAGGCTCACTCAGCCCAAGAACACACAAGATGACAGTGTCCGGGTTTCTCCATCTCCTATCGTTGCAGAGTTCCTAGCCAGCCATTCGATGCAAAGGGAACATAGGAGGAGAAGGGAGATTAAAAACATGATAGATTCACACCATCATTTCATACGGAGCAACCTTTGCAGATCCATGGGATGGAGAAAAGTAAGGGAGGGTTAAGGGGGAAATGTATATTTAGGGGGGACATTGAAAGGAGGGAAGCATGTGTTTCCATGTGTGGGCAAGAGGAAACTGCCAGAACACTGGGACCCATCAAGCTCCTGCTCCCAAAACGTCCCTCAATCCCTAATGTAGAGCAAGGCCACCTAGGACGTTGCACCTGGTTAATGTTGCAGGCAGGAGAGCTTGGAAAACAGAATGCATAAAGGTTGGGACTAATTTCTCAGTTCTACCAGGAGGTCTTAATACTGACAATGCTGTAGGCACATACATGCCAGAGGTGAGAAAACCCCAAATGGATTGATGATGATTGTGAAGAAAGGAAGACAAAATAAGAACGCTACATAATTATGAACTTCCTTCACATTCCCTACCTGAATATTGCACAATTCATTTTTTTCCCCTTTTTGGTAGAGTCATCTACAGTTTGGTATTTCAGTCTGACTTCCAACAGCCTTTCTCAACTCTGTTGAGTCAGGTTCAACTATAGTTTCCAAAAGTGCAAGCCTGGGAATTATGGAGAGCACCATGTTGGGGAGGGCTAGCTTCATGGAAACATTTGAAAGCAGGTATAGCTGCATTGAGCCATAGTGGCACAGTAGTTAGAATACAGTATTGAAAGTTAACTCTGCCCACTGCCAGGAGTTCGATCCTGATTGGCTCAAGGTTGGCTCAGTCTTCCATCCTTCCGAGGGGGATAAAATGAGGAGCCAGATTGTCGGGGACAATATGCTGACTCTGCAAAGCACCCTGAAGCGGTATATAAGTCTAAGTGCTGCTGCTGTGGCTATCTGGTTTTAACAAAAGGAGTTGATGCGTTTAGAAGAACAGCAGAGAGTGCTAGGCCTTGTGCCACGGAAGCTGTGAGATCCCTCTGCCCTTTCCCCATTCATGAACAGGAAGGGTCTACGCACTGGATTAGCAGCAGAGTGGTCTGTCACCGGGGCCAGCTGGACATACTGGACCTGGATATCGCTCCCTTGAAGTGGGGATCCATCGACACCGGCAGCTGCAGGATCAGAAGAAGCAACTGCAATCAGTTGGGCACCTTGAAGCACCTGTAGGCCAAGGAAGAGAGAGAGAGAAAGAGAAAGAGAGAGCATGCATCATCAGTTGGCATCCTTGCAAAGACATAGTCATCAAACATTGGTCATGCCACACAGATCCGTGCACAAAATTTCCCTTTACCCAAAATCATCAGTAAAACTACTGAAGTGAACAAGATTGTCCAGAAAATACCAAAGAAATCACAATGTGTTTATCTGATATAACATTCACCTTGGAAGGAAAAAAAATGCATTCTTCCCACCTCAGTGGGCACTGCCTATTCCCCTTACTTTTGTTATATTGCTTTGTTCTTAAAGCCAGTATTATACATGCCCACATTAGGACATTTAACAAAGTAGATAGCTGAATGGGGAATTCTGGGAGTTGAAGTCTTTTCACCTTAAAGTTCTAAGGTTGAGAAACACTGCCTTGGATTTTCAAAAGCCAGACTAGCAACCAAGTTAGTGGAATTTGGAATACTACTTTGTGTAAATCAGCAGAAAAGATATAGAAAATATAATTTTCCCTTCTCATCTGCCACTTATAACTGCACAAGTTCTTAACAAAAATCTCTCACCTAAATCTATTCCCTTCCCAAGTATTTTTAAAACTTGGTCCAAGCTCTGAACTAAGCAAATTCTCTTAGACATCTGAGTAAACAATGGCTAATGACCGCCACTGCAGAAAATAACCCAGCTTCACACTTTTTCCACTGACTATATCTCTGTGGGTAGGTGTTGATTGTATCAGTCCAACTTTTATTTAAATTCCAGAAGGCCAGGAAGATTATTAAAGTAGAAAAAGGAGATCCAATTTCCTTTTATGATTTTTTTTAAATGAAAAAGAACACGAACAGACTCTCTTTTGTGTTTAGGCTGGCAAAAGAAGCAGTGTAATTGTGACACTTAGTTGCACAATCTCTTGTCCAGGGAGAGGAAAGGTATATTCTATAAACCAGGGATGTCCAACCTTGGCAACCGGTGAATTTCAACTCCTACAACTGAGTGGACCATTGAAGGATGGGGTTAGGGATGAACCGCCTGGAAAAACTTCATCTAGGTGTCAGTAAAAATCAACACCGACTTGATTGCACACAATCCATCAATTGCATTACTCTCAAGGAAGACCTATTTTTCATAGCCACAGCTTTCCCTTTGAGTGGCCATGTCTAACGAACGGATTGTGGCCGGGGTCCTTATGCTCTTGAGCACAGTCTTTGGAGACTTTCAGGGACTGCTTAAATATTTTGTTGAAACACAACGATCCAGAGCTCTCTGTAAGCACCACATAACAAGAAAAATGCGGAGAATGGCTTATAGATGTCACCCAGCCCCTTCCCTCCATAAAATGAATTGGCTCACTGGCTGAAGATTTTTTACAGATTTTAAAAAATGGTCCAAGAGTTAGGGAGCATGAAAAGCAAACCCGTCGTAGAGAAAAATAGATGGATGGACCATGGGATCGAAATGAGGTTAGAGGAGCAGGGATCAAGTCTTCAAATTAAATTTAATCCAGTCTGGGTCTCGGCCACCGGGACCAGAGGTTTTGTCTTCCGAGCTTTCAGACTCATGCTGGAGCCCATCCTCAGGGAACTTGTGTGTGCTCTGGGTTGTTCTGTGTATGGTGTTTATACGGTGGCTGTTGTGTGTAGCTTTTTACATGTAGAGTCAGTGTTTAATTTAATAGCCAGCTAGCAACACCCCAATCTAAAAAGCCACACACAACAGATTGGATCCTGCAACATTATCCTGGGACGTGTATATTCGTCTTCATTCGTAAAATAAATCTTATTTATTTAATAGCTTCCATTCAAAACTACCGTCTTGCCTGTAGAGTTATTATCAAAATGGATAAACACATTGGTAAACAACATAGTTCTTTCCCCTCAAACTTGTTCTTTTAAAAGAATCTGGAAAAGAAGCCAATATAGTACTATCGTGTATTATTTTTAAATGTTCTTAGTCAAAGCACGGGCCGGGCGAGTCCAGATCACAACTCAGTACAGTTGCTTTCTCTCCAGCTGGCTCAACATCACCTTTTTTTTAATCAACCAACCAACAGGATCCAAAACCATCATTTAACCAGCTTTGCAAATCTCTGGGTTCTGCAAAGAAGCTTATCACAATAGCCCTTTTGCTTCCCTCGTCATGATAAAGGCCAGGGGTCTCCAAATTGGGCAACTTTAAGGCTTGTGGACTTCAACTCCCAGGATTCCTCAGCCAGCGCATTTTCTACCACCCATAAAACCTTGCCACAGGTCTGAATTTTTAAACTTCTATTGGCGGGTTTTGGATGCTGGCAGGTCATCTCCGAGGCGCCACATTTGCAGAGTAAATAAGTGAGCTCAGGCTTTGCAAATGTGGAACGGCAGCTACTGAATTTGCTATCAATTTTTCCGTTGGATCAAAAAAAGGGGAGAACGAGTAGCTAAACCTGCCAAGATGTAGCAACTGATTATGATTCCTGCCATTTTGCAGGTTGAGGGGGAGAAAAAAAGACGAATGAGTGAAAGATCTCTATGACCCATTCCTTCCCCTTCTTTTTCTTTCAGTCCATTTACAGAGAAAAATGTCATTCTCGGCCCTTTCCCTGGCTTTCCTCCGTTCGGGGCAGAGGGAGGCCAATTTTGAGCCTCTGCAGTAGAGCAATTTCTGGCATGCCCACCTGAATTATTTAACTGTGGTTAATTTTAGTGCTTTTAATGTTCTTTATACTACTGTAAGCCTCCCAGAGTCCATAGAGAGAGAGAGAGATGACATTTAAACAAACAAACAAACACACAAACATTTATCCCAGCCAGCCTGAGAGGTGAGAATCCCACAGTCTTTCCTTTTCTTGCAGAAGGAAAAATGCAAAAATGTAGTGCTAAGAGCCACAGCAAAGGTGCCTCCATTCAGCTGTGGAGCACATGCACCTTTGCACACTCTGCTCTTGTCGTCGGAAGGCAACACCTGTTTCTTGAATTTTGCAGTCACACACAACAAGGGTTGTTAGTGATACTGGGAATAACAACCCAGAGAGACTCTTACTCTGCTCTCACTCAGCTGTCAGGGCACTCACCCTGTTTTAACAACCCCTATCTCCCAATTAGCACTTCACTATCACAGCAGGGGGGGGACTATTAAAAGATAGTAAATTTTCTTCCCTTTCTTGTGCCCCCCCTCTCCCCCCTCTTAAGGCGTATAGCTTCCAAGCTCAGTAAATTCTCAGGTCACATTCTTGCTTCATTACCATTTATTGCTCATGGTTCCTTTTCCAGAATTCACAGTCTATATGGCTTACACCTGACATTAAATATTTTCCATTCCGGAAAGTATTTTAAAAAAGGAAAAACATCTTCCCTTGAAGTGGACAGATTCTTCCAAGGATCCCGTGAAATAGGCTTTTATTTATTGCTATTCGGGGTATTGGTGTGTTTAAATAATTAGGGCTGGGCAAATCCTAGGAGGCAGGATATTATTTTCAAACTGGCTCTGAGTGCAGAATGGCAGTTAACCGATCGGTTGCTGCTAAAATACGCTATCCTCTCACCCAGATAATGAATGCAGAGCATTTGAAGGAGGAAGCTATAAGAAAAGGAACAGGAAAATACTGTAAATTGACAATTTGATTAGGGAACCTTAAAAATTGATCCTAGCTGTTAGAATGAGAAATGTTCTTCAACAAAAAAACAGCTCTCGTTGTTAGTAAGATTCATGTGATGGATCCACAAAACACCCAAATTTAAGTTAAATGACCGCAACCCAATTTCTTCCCTCTCCCCTCCCCAGAAAGGGCTACCCTGAAATATCTGGTAGTTAAGTGTCCAAATCCAGGGGTTGGGTGGGAAACATCTGCGACACGATGAAGCCAAAGGACTGAAGGATGACATCATATTCCAAGGTCAAGGAAAGGCGATTCTCTTTGTATATATTTATATGTGAATGCCTCCTAAACCAATAAAAGCAAATAACGGGCCAGGCCTTCGTGCTGTCTCGCTAATCGGCCTCTTGAGAGGAATTCTTGATTAAATTAACTTCATCGGAGTGCAAGGAACGGGAATGCCTGCCAAAGACTGTGCAAAGTTCGGGAGGGAACGTCTCATCAGCAGAAACCTATTACACATTTGATGGGAAGAGAGAAGAGAGGCAGCTCAGAGCCAGGTCTCTGTGGCTTGGGGCCAGGAGTTACTAGGGCGGGACCCAGGTCAGACTTCTCCTCATTGAAGGAATAAGAAAATACAAGGTAGAGGTATACCACGTCAGGGTTAAAGCCCGGCTGCGACCCAGCAAAAGGTAGCGGACAAGAATCCCAAGTTAAGATTCAGGAAATCTGTGGATTGAATCCTGTGGATTGAATCCTTGCCAACCTAGTGAACTCACTGGACTTTTGGCAAATTTAGTTTTCTCTAGATAGTTGTAGCATGGTTAAAAAGTTCACTGCATAGCTCCAAAGTAATTTTAGGAAAAGAACTTCAAGTGACTGATCTATTTAAAAATATCTCTCTCTCTCTCTCTCTCTCTCTCTCTCTCTCTCTCTCTCTCTCTCTCTCTCTCTCTCTCTCTCTCTCCTATCTATCTATCTATCTATCTATCTATCTATCTATCTATCTATCTATCTATCTATCTATCTATCTATCTATCTATCTATCTATCATCGGTTATCTATCTGTCTCTGTCTGTCTGTCTGTCTGTCTGTCTGCCTGCCTGCCTGCCTGCCTGCCTGCCTGCCTGCCTGCCTGCCATCTATCATTATCTATCTATTTTTAGGAGGACCCGGGTTCTAGTTAGTATTAAGAGAAGAGAGAAAACCATCTCTCTCCGCTTCTCTTTCCTGTGTATTTTGATAGACTTGTGTCATGTCATTTCTTGCTCTCCATGGTCAAGGGGGAACATGCTTCAGCGAGTTCCACATTTCTTATTTGTTTTTGCTTTGGAAAACATCCACATTGTGTTTATTTTTTCCTGCTGGGCCTTCCACAAAGAAATAAAAGCACCTGTCATTCATTGAATCTACTTAGAATCCAGTAAAATTTTTACAATCCGGAGTTGTGTTGATCTTCAAAGGGCCATAGAATCGCTTGGGCATAATGTCCTATTTTGTAGTCCCTGAGTTTATATTCAAAACATCCCTTCTTTGCCAAATTCCATCACTGGGGGGGGGGGGGGGAGAACAGAAACAAATAGTAAAACTAAGTAAACTTTACAAATGTTTTAATTTATGATATAACTCACAGCAGGAGTTTTTCCAAAAAGGAATTGCAAGCAAAATGGGATTTCTGTTGCCAAGGTAACAAAACATTGTTGTAACCCCAAGCTGCAAAACTTGGAAATGAGTGGTACTATGAATGGAGAAAGGGACTGATACCATTGCAGATCTTGCATTAAAGCAACAATAACAACAGATTAGTGGACAGGCCTCATACCCTTCCACTTTCATGATCAAGACAGATGGGATCCCATTGACCCCTGTGCTTCATCCTCATCGTCATAAGTCATCATCACTCCAATTCAGAGCTTAAGAAACAAGCCAGCTTGACTGACCAGCCACAATGTAGCGTCAAAGGGCTATCATATTCTACAAGACAGATTTGGCTAAAAATGAGCAGTTAGAAAAACCACGAACAAGTTAACAAGTTATGGCTTCCCAAACCCACCCATGTTTCTTAAATTTGTCTTTAATTACCAAACATTTTAAAACTCACTCTCTCTCTCCACACCTCCTTGCAATGATGAGCAAAGCAGGATTTATTAAACCAAATCCTAACATATTGTGCTTCTACGTTTAGACTTGATGGCCCTTTTATTTAGACGGAACGAAAGCAGAGGTGGTAAGAGACTTTAACTTTCCAGGCTCAGAAGTTTACAGGGATGGTGACTATAACCCTGAAATGAAGAGTTCTTTTGCTACTTGGGATAAAGACCATGGCAGTTTGAGACAAAATGCGGATGTGCGCTTTCACTGTCAATGAAGGCCACAGTTTTCTAAGTTGGGAGTTCTTGCCAGTCCTTCAACAGTTCTCAAAGAAATGACCAAGAGTGGATCCATAGCCACCTCCACTAGTTCCTTCAGCAACCTAAAATATAATTGATACGATGTTAAAGACCTGAATTCTTTTCATTAGTCCCCTTCTACTCTTTTACCTGCCTGTCCTCATCTCAGCTCCCTACTTCTCCAAGGGGCTTAATGATGAATAGAATAGAATAGAATAAAAAATAGAATAGAATAGAATAGAATAGAATAGAATGGAATGGAATGGAATGGAATGGAATGAATTGGAAGGGACCTTGGAGGTCTTCTAGTCCAACCCCCTGCTTAGGCAGGAAACCCTACACCACTTCAGACAAATGGTTATCCAATCTCTTCTTGAAAACCTCCACTGATGGAACACCCACAACTTCTGGAGGTTCCACTGGTTAATTGTTCTCACTGTCAGGAAATTTCTCCTTAGTTCTAAGTTGCTTCTCTCCTTGATGAGTTTCCACCCATTGCTTCTTGTCCTACTCTCAGGTGCTTTGGAGAATAGCCTGACTCCCTCTTCTTTGGGGCAGCCCCTCAGATATTGGAACACTGCTATCATGTGTCCCCTGGTCCTTCTTTTCATCAGACTAGACATATCCAGTTCCAGCAACCGTTCTTTATATGTTTTAGCCTCCAGCCCCCCGATCATCGTTACTGCACTTCTCTGCACTCTTTCTAGAGTCTCAACATCTTTTTTACATCATGGTGACCAAAACTGGATGAAGTATTCCAAGCGTGGCCTTATCAAGGCATTATAAAGTGGTATTAATACTTCACGTGATCTTAACCAGGCCTCCATTTTCCTCAGACAGACCCAAGACCCAAGTCTTTGTGGAAAACAAGCCACTCTGGTCTTACTCTGCAGCTGCAGGAGACCCACTAGGGTTGAGGGCTCCTCTGCACCATCCCAAGTATGCTCGTGGTGTGAAGCTCCACCTCGTTTTACTATAGGCGTTTTGCAGTGATCAAATGACAGTCTCGGTCAGCTATTCCTGCCCTGTGGTTGACCTTCAGATGTCTCCTCTGTACAGCAATATATTTTGCTACCAAGCTGAAGGAACGGGCCAGCCAAAGTCCACTTTCCTCTGCTTATCCTTACAGCGTCCTGCTTCAGTGTTAACTTTCTCTACCAGCAGATGAACTTGCTTTAAAAAAAAAATGGTTTCTTGAATGCTGCCCAGTTTCTTTATGGGAAGCAAAAAGCTATGGCTTGTAAATCTCAATTTATGTTGAAATTCTGGACCTAAAACTTTTCATTTAGAGTACACATCTGGTGTCCCCGGTAGACTGCCAGTTCTATAACTCCGCTGAATACCCTACTGGGAAATCTGTAGAACTATAACCCCAAATCGTGTCTATTTAGATTTGAGCAATGCTTCTCAGCACTTAGCTTCATAAACTAGGCTTATCTTTTCTCAGGAAGACTGTATCAATGAAAATAAACCTGGGCCACATCGTCCATAAAAAACAGAAATGGAATCTAGAAAATGTGTTAGCAAAAGACAGCCAAAAAAAAAAGTGTTAGTCCCAAAGGTGCTTTTTCAAAAGGCAACTGGCCTTTTTTTTGTTTTTCCTCAAAGACGTTTCGCTTCTCATCCAAGACGCTTCTTCAGTTCGGACTGAATGATGGGAACTGAAGAAGTCTCTTGGATGAGAAGCGAAAAGTCTTCAAGGAAAAACAGAGTCCGGTTGCCTTTTGAAAAAGCACCTTTGGGGCAACCATGACCTGGATGACTGAGAAATTCCATAGACACGGTCACTGAAAATTAGATTTAGAAAATGAAAGAGGGGAATAAATGCAAAACAAAAGAAAGCATTTCCAAACTGAACTTGAGAATTGCTAAGGATCTCATTAACTGGAAATAAGTCATCCTCTGCTGGCCTCAGCTTCCCATACGTGTCAGAAAATATTATGTTCTTTAAAGCAATGATAGCTCAATGAAAATTAAACGGTATTCATTCATGGGTCTGAAGTTTAAGGATACACATCTTCTTCTTCTTTTTAAATAGCTGGTGTTAAGAATGAAGGCAAATCTACGTGTCCCAGGATAATGTTGCAGGATTCAATCTGGAGACCAGAGTTTTAGTCTTCCGAGCTTTTGGACTTCTGCTGGAGCCCATCCTCAGGGAACGCCTCTCCCACCAGAACGTGTGAGGGGAAGTTCTTATGTTCTTCATGCGTTTTAGAAAAGGCGCTGTTTCCAAAGGGTTCTGCTTTTCAGGAAGAGAAGTGATATTTTCTGCTTGCTCCCTTGTTCGCGTTCCCTGCTTGGTATGTCTGCATGAAAGGCTGTCTGGTTTCTGGTGACTGCCGTCTCTCCGACATCTGGAAGGCGTAATCATGTTCCCCCTCATAGAGTGGCAGGAACAAGTACAACACTTCATAAAAGGGCCTCCAAATGATACGTGCTACTAATTTGAGTATATGGCTCCTGAGGAAACTCACCATGCATGAAACCCTTCTTTGTAGTTCACGGTTTTATTACTAAGGCCTCTCGCAAGTTTATGAATATTTGACACCTGGGACCTTCTGGGCGACTGTGATTATTTTAACACTGCCTTTCATCTGCCTCCATTCCAGCATCTGCTTTCAACGTACAGAATGGATTCTGGTTTCCTTTCCTTATTCGCTCCACCAGATATCGCAATGTCTTCTTTCCACGTAACTTGAAGAAAACGCCATAAATGTGGTCTGCCCAGGTCAGTGAAGGTTGCCGGTCATCCAGGCAGAGTTGTCTGGAAGTGGAGTCATGGACTTAGCAATAGCAATAGCACTTAGACTTATATACCGCTTCATAGTGCTTTACAGCCCTCTCTAAGCGGTTCACAGAGTTCAGCCTCTTGCCCCCAACAATCTGGGTCCTCATTTTACCCACCTCAGAAGGATGGAAGGCTGAGTCAACCTCGAACCTGGTGAGATTTGAACAGCTGAACTGCTGAACTGCAGTGCTGCACTTTAACCACTGCGCCACCTCGGCTTCTTTTCTTGTTGGTTTGAAACATTTTGCTGCTTCTCCAAGGAGCTTCTTCAATCTGAGTAAGTTGGTTAGGAGGACCCCCATATGATGGTGTTCTCCATTCAGTCGTGTCCGACTCTTGGTGGTTCTGTTGGTCAGATCTCTCCACATCTTCCGATCTTGCACTGCTTCTTCGAGTTGTTCTATGCTGTGGCTGATGTCAGCTTTAATGGTGTCTAGCCAGCATGTTCTTTGGTGGCCTGGTTTCCTTTTACCGCTAACTCTTCCCAACATAATTGCTTTCTCCAATGAATTTCCCAGCATGACATGGCCAAAATAAATGTGACCTCCATATATGTCTGCCTAAATGTCCAGAGAACAACATAAACAGAGCCAAAGTATGTTAGAAGATGGTAGGATGATTTTGGTCAATCAGTTGGCTAAATACAGCCAAAGGAACGAGGCAGGAATGAAAGACCTTCACTAGTTGAGTATTTAATCCTTTCCAAACATTGAATGACAATTTTTTAAAATGTACAACATGGAAGATATACAGTACATGCAGTACAAACTATCTGCCTTTCAAACATCTTTGGTAGAAGCAACACTACTTAAGCCACAGGTATGATAAAGCAGGCATAATGTAGAATTAGAGTGCCTATTTTCTTCCATTAAGAACTAGAGCAGGGGTCTCCAACCTTGGCAACTTTAAGACTTGTGGACTTCAACTCCCAGAATTTCTCAGCCAGCAAAGGCTGGGAGTTGAAGTCCACAAGTCTTAAAGTTGCCAAGGTTGGAGACCCCTGAACTAGAGGATGTGTTACCATTCCTGCACAGAAGTGTGTGCCTTGCCATGGAAAAATGCCTACAAGAAACACATTATAGAATGAACCTTTGAGGACCTCTGATATTTCTGCCCCGAGTTCCAAATTTGCCCAAGTATTAATTCCCATTCGTATACACACTTTTTCTCTCTCTCTCTCTGTGCTTTGCTCCTAGTGACATTTACTGTGTTCTCACAAGAGCCTGCTCCACGCTCATTAAATGCTTTCTCTACAAAGAATGCCTTTGATAGCAGAGCCAAGTTGCACGAATTTGAAATGCTTTTCAAGTTAAGGTTTCAACATGGAAAAATGGGACCCTCGCCCTTGACGTTCAAGAATGACTAGTTGATCAAAATGTGTATAAAATGTTATGGAAAACAATACAGATGGGATGCAGTGGAGGATGACAAAACCAGACACAATTAGTTGGCTAAAAAAGGGGGCATTCCAGATGAGTTTCTCTGTATTTTGCGCAGCAAAGTAATCCCAGGCAGTTTTATTTCAAGATCTGGAATTAGGAATGTGAATGTACCACAAATATATCGTCATGTTTATGAACATGATTTGGGATTGTTGGATTTTTTTTTAAAGCTGTTGTCCTGGTGATGAATTCTCCTAAAATTATTTCAGGTTAGCAAACAGAAGAGAACAGAAGATTCTCCACTGAAATGAGATAAGACACAAAGAAAAGAAGTTTCTCCCAAGTAAACTCAAATTGTTTCTTCACAATGCACAAATATGTACAAGGTTGGAAATAGAATCATGAAAGAACAAAATCTTGATCGTGATGCAATCGTAGATAGCTTTTCAGATTCAGATCTTCCTCCTGCTAAGAAACAAGAGCCATTTGGGGCATGAACGAAGCCAAAGTCATCCAGCCTTCTAGTTCTCTCTACATATAGGGACGATAATGGGAAACATGTGTACATCCACGATTCGTTTTTTTTTTTTTAATTTACAGGATTTCCCCCCTCATTTTCCAAAACAATTACCATGACAACAAATCTCACTGAAAAGAGTAGGAAGAGGCAGTGGACTGCTACTGGAGCCTCGAAGAGCCTGCTGATATGAACATGATTCTTTCTTGCACAATCGGCAGATGTGTGTCTAATCCACATCTGCAGGCACAAAAGACACCGTTGGGAGTAGAGGAGATTTACACAGGCTTCACATCCCTATGTGCACACACCTGTTGGAGAAGAGGTAAAGCGACCACAAGCTTTGGTTGAAGCCAAAAGAAGTCCTACAGAAATGGATACAGCACCAACATGGATGTGATTTAGAAGAATATGTCTATTTTTCATCCAATAGATAAAGCTTTTTAAAAGCTTTTAACTCTCAAATGTGTGTGCTGTGCTTTCTTTACTTAATTATTATTGAATTTGTGGCACTTCAGATAAAAAAAAAACCTCGACTGAGTGATAGGACAGAGTACCGAAAGGTTCAGCTATAAGGACCTCACATGTGTTTGGTAGTTTATTGCTCGTTATTATGCACTTTATCTCACACTGCCATCAATCGCTTCCTAATGGAGAGCCTTAGAAATAAATTAAATTCATAATATCACATCTGTACTTCATGTTAGGTTTGGGTTGTCATTGAGATTCCCAAAGGAACTTTCATTAGCTCTCGATCTAGGAAGCATAATTACACAGACCATGGTTTATAGGAAAACAACGGTGGCTATTAACAATCTTCTAAATTCATCCTGTGATCAAGGTTTCCAGATCTTATGCCAGATACTTGTTACACTTAGCTGACTCTCTCTCTCTCCTCGTCCTCCTCTCCTCTCCTCTCTGTCTCTCTCCCTCTTTCTCTCCTATCTCCTCTCTTCTCTCTCTCATCCATACACATTCTTTCTTTCTGTAAAGTTTAGAGCAGAGTGCAAGAGTCACTATTCCTGTTGTTAATGCCCCCATTTTACCTTACTCTAGTGTATAATTTTGCAACTCCATTGCAAAAGAACTCTGGTTTTTAAGATTCATTGTGAAACAAATAAATAAATAAATAAACACACACACACACACACACACAGAGAGAGAGGGGGGGGGAGGGAGGGAGGGAGGGAGGGAGAGGGAGATAGAGAGAGAGTATATATATATATATATATATATATATATATATATATATATATATATATATATATATATATATATATATATATATATATATATATATATATATATATATACACACATATACAATGAACCTAAAAAACCAAACACATATACATGTATGTATACACACACACATATCCATATTTATATGCATGTGAGAATGAAGACAATTAACAATGGACCACAAAATATAGATTATTGCATTTTAGATGGATGATTAAAGAGACTGGGCTGGATTTTAATTTGGTGTTATTCATCTGAAATCATGTTAAATCATTTAATTTGTTTTCTCAGAATTACTGAGCCGGACAAGGGTAAATACTTAAATGGTTCTTTTAAGTTGAATTGCTGGAAATCTTCCATTGTGGCATATTTTAATGAAATTGATTCTTTGTTGCTAGAAAGTGCTTTTGCTTTGAAAGGCTGCATAGAAATGCTGAAATAAATAACGGGATTTCATTTCAGTTGAGTCCGGTGGAGCAATTTCCCGTAGGTGATTAGAGAATTAAGAGTCTCTGCTGTTAATAAGCCTGCGGGCAGCTGTTGTAACAGTATGTTTGTTTGTTTTTTCTGGCATGCTTGTTTTTATCTCACTTAATATAATTGATTGCATTTAGGATTCTGTAGGGAAAAATTAAACGTTTTTGTTTGGATCCTGCGACTGCTAATTTTGCCAAAGGAAGGAAGGAAAGGAGGAAAGGAGGAAGGAGGAGAGATTCTTTTGCAGAGATTCCTCATTTTCTAGAAAGAAGGAAATGAAACAAATGCTTGACAGGAAATTAACTTTTAAGAGAAACTGAGAAAAGTGCATTTAAGATTTTGGAGAAAATGGATAGCTACGGGGGGGGGGGGGGGAAACCCTGCAATTTCTTTTCAATGGGCTGCAATAGAGCTTCCAAATTTGATGGGGGTGTCCAGATAGGAAGTTCCATTCAGAACTGATCTATAGGCTTCACTTCCTTTCACGCTCATGCTAAGCCAGAATAACTCTTATTTATTTATGGCTTGAAATGAAATGTAAACCGTTCGTACGCTTAGGCGCATTTCACAGATCCTCTCCTAACGTAGTGCACCAATGGAGGCGTTTGTGATTTGCAATCTTCTGATGCTCATTTCAAAAGATTCCGGAGGGGATCTTCAGCCTGGCACCCATTAAGCCTGGATTGAGCAACTCTGGCCCCTTTACAACCCGTGACTTCAATTCCCAGAATTCCTGAGCCATCCAGCTCAGGAATTCTGGGAGTTGAAGTCCACGGGTCATAAAGGGGCCAGAGTTGCCCATCCCTGCATTAAACCAAGGGATGAAAAAAAAAGGTTCCAGATAGGGCTCTTATGGCTGAGGGTCACACTACATTTTGTGTGATTAAACGGATGGGTGTCACCGTCCTAAAATTACTCAGAAACTATGATTAGACGTAGCTGAAATATAAACAGTCTGTGGGAAGGGAAAAAGGAAGTATTCAAAGCTGCAGGATCCAGTCTGGGTCTGTCCCTGGGACCAGAGTTTTAATCTTCCATGCTTTCAGACTCTGCTGGAGCCCATCCTCAAAGTATTCCAAGTGTGGATTTGTTAAACAAAACTTAAATAGATTGTGTGTGTTCCCCCCCCCCCAGTTGATAATATTCAGCAGTTTCTGTCCATTAACCCCAAAGGTAGGTGGCAATTTCTCATGTTCTTAGGGAATGTATTAATAATGGAGAGAGATGCAGTTGTGAAAACATACTTGGGCACCCTGGCTTTGCAATCAAGGACAGCTGAACTCAGGTGAACCTGAGAACGAAAGCTGTTAATATGCTATTGCTTTCATTAGATCTCAGGGCTGCTTCAGAAGTCTGCTAAAACAGATCCAGGACATTTTGCAAAGCAACTTGACTGTCGCAATAGGAGTTCTTTGGTGAAATGCTGGCAGCTTTCGCGTGCTGGCTCAAAAGTGAATGCCGTGCATCGCAAAACATACTCATAAATTTCAGAAATGGCTGGCCAGAGAAAAACTGAGCCTCCCCTTCCCCATGCAGTAATGCTGATTGATTTCATATGTAAACTAGATCATCATACCTTAAAGGCTTGCGGTCAACAGCACCACGCAGGAGAGGGGCCTGATGTTGTTGGATTGGTTATAAAAAGTGTTTGGAAATGGGAAAGGAAGATTTTTCTCACACTCAGGGAGCAAGCTTTTCTTTATAAAATAAGTGATGTTTGTGTGTAATCCCTAAGACTGTATCTTCCTTCCTTCCTTCCTTCCTTCCTTCCTTCCTTCCTTCCTTCCTTCCTTCCTTCCTTCCTTCCTTCCTTCCTTCCTTCCTTTTCTTCGTTTTTCCTTGAAGACATTTCACTTCTCATCCAAGAGGTTTCTGAATGAAGCTTCTTGGATGAGAAGCAAAACGACTTCAAGGAAAAAACAAAGAAAGTCCAGTTGCCTTTTGAAAAAGCACCTTTGGGACTTAATGGTCTATAAACTTCATTTTCTGGATTCCCTTTCATTTCTTTACCTCTTCCAAGCTGTCACGTCCAGGTGAGGTGGGAAAAGGTACCGAAGGCAGAAAGTACAGAAAGCGGGAAGGAGGGAGGGGAGGAGTGGGGGTCTGTCTGGAATCCAAAAGGGATATTATTTCCATTACTGAGTGACTGGATTTTATGAAAAAAACTTTAACATTCTTTCACACGCACTCCTTCCTCTTGGTGAGCAAAATGGAACAGAATATAATAAAAGCCATTGGAAACGCTTCTTACGCAAGATCCTTCTCCAGCACACTAGCCTTTCATTTCCATGGGTCCTTCGGTGGAGAAACCTCCCATTTTTTCTGATTTTTATGCGCTCCCACTGGCTTCCAAGACACACAGTCCCCCTTTCCTCCTCCCGTCTCTGCCTCCTGATCGGAGGAGTGGTCCAAGTCGCCTTTCTACGGTCTCTCAGATTTGGCCTCACTCTACTTGCCTTGCAGACCACGTCCATCCCTCTGCATTCTTCTCACACATTTTTCCTGATACACCCTCAGGCCTGCCAGAGAGGAAACCATTATGGCTGAAAGGGAGCCACTACAGAGGGATCAGACAAACTCTTGGCAGGGTGTGAGAAATAACAGGAACTTGCCATGACTGCAGGGTCAGCCTTACACTCTACTGGGCTTCATCATTTCCCAGCAGATCCTGCGAATAGAATGATAACTCCAAGAAAGCCGAGTAAAGCAGACATCTGATTGGAAATGTTTTCTCCCTCTTCGCCTGCACCGTCCATATAGGAATACTTCCATGGCCTTTTTGCTGGGCGTGTCTGACACTATATAGTCTCCCCCTGATCCTTCTTTTCAACCATGCTCTTATACGTGGACAATCCACTATTCCTCCAGAGACCATGATGAGGTGCTGGAACACTGGAGTAGGGAAGTCAGGGGCCACATCACTGTCTTCTCGGCCAGGAGTGGGAAGCATTTTTATACTGAATTAATAAGAGCGGGGTGGGATTTTCGAGGGCCTGAGTCATGCCCACATCTGTGGGGAAATTCCTGTCTGTGTGGCTGGGATCCCCTGCCAACATGGCACTGTTTGAAATGGCTTGTTTCTCTTTTCTGCTGCACTGGTATGAAAATAGGCCATGCCACCCACTTGGCTTCCCGATCCCACCAATTGTTGGCATTATTTGGGTGACATGGAATCCCGGTCTCATAGGATTGGCAGCCACTCTAGAGAAACACTCGGGAAGCAAAATGGCATCTGAGAAGACAGAACAAAGCCTGGTTAACTGGAAAGAAGTACTTCAACCACCAAACGACATCCAAGAAAGGAACCCCACAGACTGGAAGAAACTGCCAAAACTGACAGATGTGAGTCCAGGGTGAGCAGTTTTTCAACCCTGGCTTTCTATGCTCCCTCTGGCTCAGCCCCGCTCCTGCTCGAAGGGGTTGAGTCTAGATTTCCCAAAGACAATAAACGGATATTGAAATATATTTCAGCTGCGCTGTATTAAACCCTTAACTAAAGGGCCAGATAAGGATTCAGAGAAGAATATCAAGGGTACCTAAGATGCGCATGCCCGTGCAAGAAAGCACACTGAGAACTCTGCTCACACTCAGTGAAGTCGACAAACCAAACTTGAAGAAACCTTTTGTGCTATTTAAGCAGCAAGGACTTCATAACACAACTGACAAGGTGTGTCCGCACACTCTGAGAAGCTAGAGCAGAAAGCTGGGCAGGATGGAGACACGTCTGCGTAATCCACTCCATGGAGAGGGATGAGAAGCTCACAGGCAAGAACATTTCTGCTTTAACAAAAAAAAAACCTATCACAGTAAACCTTTGTCTTGAAGAGAAGTAGAGAAACTGAATACATCATATAAATACAATGCAGCGGGCAGGACACAAAATGTGAAGAACAGCATTAATTTTTTTATGATGTACCAACCCAGAGTTCTGCTCAGTTCAGCCTTTAAACAAGTTAATCATCTATTCCATCCCTGTTTTGTTGTCCTTTGAGGCTGGAGAATTCTGGGAGTTGAAGTCTACAAGTCTTAAAGTTGCCAAGTTTGGGGATCCCTGAACTAGACAGTATCCAGGAATGACATAGATCCTAACAACAATGCCCTGACCAACAGAGGAAAAATAGCCAGACCAGCAAGGAAGCTTCAAAATAATGGAGCCCCCCAAAAAGTCATCTGCTGTTGCTTGATGGTCAAATAAACCTCTGTACTAGCTGATCTTTTGGCATTTGTTCTTCCACTCCATGTGGTCACAGCTGGTTCTAGCACAGCCTTGTCTTGATAAATAAAATGTTCCCACGGTCATTGTTTTATGATACAGGAACATTAAATGGGCCCCTCCAATATCAAACCCAGCATTGACCTGCAAAGCGTGTAACTGATAGGAGCGACCCAAATGAATGGGCTAACCGGAGGCAAATAAAATTAATCATTATTAAGGAAAGATGAGTAAGAAAAGATTCCTGCTGAACTATTTTGCCCCCTTGATTGATCCATGCAGTTGATAAGGGGGCAGCTGGAGTCGTTTCTCCTGCGGGACGAGGCTGCTGGAGTTCGACCCCAAACCAGGCTGCTTGCTTTAGGAACTCCTAAAAATGGCTCCTCGGGTGAACACCCAGGGACTGCTAATAAAATACATTGTAGAAAAGGCTTATTTGCAAAGTACAAATATTAGCACAACTTTAGTGCTGCAACCCTGACCTCAAAAAAATATTGTTTTAAAGGAAATGTTTGAATTTCCACAGGCCCAATTGCTACTACAGCCTGAGATGCTAGGCTTACGGCTGGCTTCCAAGACAGATCATTTGCCGGTTTCTGGCAGCCCCAGCCGTGTGGAAGGGGACAAGAGAGGGGCGATGAAGACTTTAACTGCCCAAATGTTCTCTTCCCCCACAACAATGAGCAAACACGCAAGCACGCTTTTGAGTCTCGGAGGAAGTGGGCAGAAGGAGCCTTTCGCCATTGTCTCCATGCTGACCAAGGGTGGTACAAACATAGAAGTAAATAAAGATAAAGGGTCATGTCCAGTCATGTCCCACTCTAGTAGACGGTGCTCATCTCTGCTTCTTAGCTTCTATGGTCATGTGGCCAGCATAGCTATACCCCAAGGTGCATGCAAAGCTGTTACCTTCCCACCAAAGTGATATCTACTTGTTGACTCGCACTTGCATGCTTTCGAACTGCGAGGTGGGCAGAAGCTGGGCCAAGTAAGCTGGAGCTCACCCCGTCAAGCGGCGCTTGGGTCTTGAATCCGGGATTCCAGCTGACAAGCTCAGCATCTTTAACCCCTGAGCCATCACCCCCACCCCCATAGAAGTAAATAAAGAATATCCAATGGGCGAGAAAAATCAACACCACACCCATTGTCACTGTGCTGGGGAAGCCTAGCTAAAGAGGTTCCATGGTGGACGTTTTGCTTCCCTCCAGCCTGCTCATCTCCATCCACCGAGATTCCTCCTTTGCTGGGAAGCTTTAGAGAGAAGGGCAGATCCTGCAACCACAAAACACTCCAAATGGAAGTGACGCCAAAGGAGTTCGAAAAGAGGAAAGCAAATCGCAGAGAAAGAGGAGCTACGTTGGGATGACAACACCTACTCTTGACTCTGCTCCTGCCCGTTGATGACATTATCTCTCAGAGAACGCAGCCCTTGAACGTAAACAATTTTCTCACTCCTTCCATGAGGCTGTTGTAGCTAAGCCTGCTTTAACTACTCGCACATGACTTTTGGGGGGCTAAAAATGTGTGGCTGTGTGCTGCCCTGCTGAGTTTTCTTGAGTCTAGGAACGGACCTTGTTCTAACCTTACGTGCGCCCAGATGTTAAATCACAAGCAACTTGATAGTCATAAGAGTATTCATTTTTCTTTAAAATCCAGCCTGTGATTTTAAAAAAAGTCAACTTTTGAAACACCAAATAAAATATTAAGCTGCCCCTTCCATCTTTGCTTATTCCGGGAGGTTAGCAAACCCAGCTGGATCTCAGATTGTCATCAAAAAAGCATTTTACAGCCAGGCAGCCAAATGTCTGAAAATAAAGGAAGATGGAGGATAATTTTTGCAATGGGCAGCAGCTTTAGAAAAACAATCTGTGAAGGAATAAAATGCTCGGACTGAAGACCACACAGTTCTTTTAAAGCAACAGTTTGCTTTCCCCCCAAACGTAACACAAACAACTGCCTTCCTTCCATGAATATCTGGTGCGTAAGGGTCCAGGAGACGGGCCTTTTCTGTTGTGAGCCCTCCCACCCTCTGGAATATCCCCCCCCCCCCGGCTGGAGGTGAGCTCTGCCCTGACCTTCCAGAAGACCTGAAAAGACCTGGTTCTGCCCCCTGGCCTGGGGTCTACTACAATGGGGGGGTGGCTGATGGGGTTGACTAGATCCTTGTCCCCAGGCCGCCCAGCGTCTTGGCTTTGAGTTTCTCTATTTTCCAAATTTTAACTGCCTTGAATTACCTTTTTCACTTTTTATTATATTGTCCCAAAGTCGCCATGTCAGTGAGATGGGGCAGCATAAAATAAATAAACAAACTGTCTGGCGCAATGGAGGGTTATCATGGAAGATAGCAAGTTTATAGCGTTGTAATATTCTACTTTCCCGTTGGAGAATGTTAACAGTTGAGCTCAGGTCAATATGCCACATCTGTGAGAGAGACAAAGGAATACAAATGACAGTGCTTCCACTCCAATTTTTGTAAACAGAGGCACATGTAATCATTTCTATGTCCTACTGTGGCCAAACTGCTCCATCCCAAAAGTAATTCTGGCCCCAAAGGTGCTCGGTTTTTGTTTATTAAACTTTTGTAGTTTATGACAGGAAGTTTCAAGAAAAAGGCCCACACTTCCTTCCAAAGTTTGCCAACAGAATCCTTCCTGAAATGCATCCAAGACAAATTTGTTTTATTTCAAGGCAACATCTAAACAGCACTACAAATGAGGGCTCTGTCTTGATACGCAGAGAGTCGCATTGGAGCAACATGTAAACTTTCGCAGCACTCCAGACAAAATATTCAGAACTCCGAATGTAAAAGTGTGGCTCAACTTTTTTGCTTCACTTTTTTTTCATAGATAAAGCGATGGAAAATCTGGTAGAGTAGGGGAAATGCTCTCAAGCAGCCAAGCACACACTTGGTGTGCAGAGGGCCCGGGTTCAGTCCAAGTATATGCAGCGAAAAGGATCGGGCAAGAGGGATGGAAAATCTGTGCTGGACCTGCAAAAGCCATCGCCAGTCAAAAACAAAAAAGATTTTCAGGGTGGAACCCTGAGCTAAATGGAGAAATAATCTGAAGAACCCACGTCTTCAGCAAAGCTTATCTATTCCTGCCCACTTTCCATTTCTGATGGTTTTGTCTACCATGGTATATCTCAATCTTAGCAACTTTAAGATGGGTGGACTTCAACTCCCAGAATTCCCCAGCCAGGCTCCCGTCTGATCTGATTCAGATGATATATTCGGTGATGAGTGGACAATGAGATGAGATTACGGTTGGCTTCATGTAGGCCATATGCTATGCCATCCGGGAGAAAGAGCTCAGAATGCCTACAGATTTTGGAAATCTTTACATAGAACGATGCAGAAGAGAAGCCGGCTGTTGCTGAAAATTCTTCAAAACTAGAACAGTGTCTTCATGCCATTCTAACTAGAGCCAAAGGTGCTTTTGCAAAAGGCGACTGGACTTTCTTGGGTTTTCCCTTTGGAAACGTTTCGCTTCTCATCCAAGAAGCTTCTTCAGTTCTGGTGGGGAAATGGAAGGATTTATATTCTTCGCGGTCGTCTACTCTGAATGTCGGTGTTAGCTCTCTGAGCGTTGTTGAGGCCACTTGGGGGTTTATCTGTATCCTCAGAGTCAACTGAATCGGAGTGTAAATGGATGAGGAACAGTTCTGCAGTTAGAACTGAAGAAGCTTCTTGGATGAGAAGTGAAACGTTTTCAAGGAAAAAAAACAAGAAAGTCCTGTTGCCTTTTGGGAAAAAGCACCTTCGGGACAACCACACCTGGAGGATTGAGAAGCTCCATAGATATTCTAATTAAACTGTTGTCAAATAGTCAACTAAACCATGACAGCAGTTTAAAAAATAAAGCAGGGGGTGGAGATAAGCTGTCTCTTTGGTTTTTGGTTTTCCTCTTATACACAAATATTTTCAAAATGTTATAGAAGCACTATGAGACAAAGGGAGGAAGAGACATTAAAATGATTTATAAAAAGTTCATTATTAAGTACACTACGTAGGAATGAAATGAGCAATGTTCTGCAAGAAAAAGAATTTGTCGCTTTGCCCTCTTTTGGCAGAGAGATAATTTTAAAACACAGAAATATTTTTTTAAAAAAAAAATTGAACAAATGAACAACAGTACATCAATTAATATAATCCTAGTATGTCTAACTTGGCAAACAGCTGAAAACTGATGCCCATCTTTCCTCCCAAGACAAATGTGTTCTTCATTTGCAGAATGTTCTGTTATATTTTAATTAACAAGAAAGCATTTCCCATGTCTCAAACAACCTCCCCTGCATTAAAAAAAAAATCCCAATTATTTTTGAGAAATATTATCCCTAGAGTTTCTTGGATGCTCAAATAAGTTTCAGGATTTGTCTACTTTGGAAATTAAAAAGGTAAAAGAAATTAATTGGAATATGTATGCTTTTATTGGCTTTGAAGAAAACCCCAACAAGGCCAGTTACTAGCCCCACAACCACTTGGGACTGTAGCCGCCATAACCTTGCATTGTGAATCAGATAGATCTGCTGCACGTCAATACAAATCAGAGACTAACCCTAGATAAATAAAAAAGCCTTCCTTCCTTCTTCTATCCCTCCCTTATCTTTCCTTTTCTCTCTCCTTTCTTTCTTTTTTCTTTCTTTCTTTCTTTCTTTCTTTCTTTCTTTCTTTCTTTCTTTCTTTCTTTCTTTTTCTTTCTTTCTTTCCTTCCTTCTTTCATTAATTCCTTCTTTCCTTCCTCTCATTTGTCTCTCATTGCTTCCTTCCTTCCTGTGCACTTGTGTGCCTGTTCTGCCATTCCTCACTGAAATTCTTTCACTATGTCACCTACAATCACAGATTAACATGCTATATAATAACACAGGCAATGCTCCACGACACACCTAAAATATCATAAAGTCATAAGTTGTGTGGGGTTTTCTACACAAATGGTTGGGAAGAAGCAAAAGCCCAATTATGTTAGCACTGAAGCCTCTCTTAAATCGTTACCATGAGCATCCTCAAAACTGTGCGATGCATAACCCAGGCATCCTGGCACAACAGAAACGAAAACGTGGCCATCGGCATTTGGGCCACACTAGAAGCCACGTCAGACATTTAAGAAGTATAAGACAGTGGCAAAAGCAGAGAATCTGAAAGTCAACTGGAAAGACCCATTCAGGCCAGAGGTTCTGCACTGGTTACCTGCTAAGCCATTTCCAAGACCTAAAATGTAAATTAACCAAAAAAAAAACACACCCCACCCCCTCATAGAAGGAGAGATTTGGTTGCTCGCTCCGCCTTCCTGCCATATCAATGCAGCAGCAGCAGCCAATGGACGGGTCCTCCTGCACAGATCATATTTGGGGAAAGCATCGGTGCTGTTACAGAAATGCTAAGCGACCCCACAGTGGTACAATTCGTAACACCGCAGTCAGTTTAGGAATATGTGCCTCTGCATCTTGGAAGCAGTCCCGGCCCAAAATGTACAATGTGGAGTACAATGTGTGCTCGTGCGCTTTCTCGTGTGGAGAAAGTAGGGAAAGAGGCAGAATCACTAACGGCACAGGAAAGCATAGGGTCAGCTGCAAAGGTAGTTGAAAAGGGGAGGGGGAGATTCAGAAGTTGAGAGATGTCCGTCTTTTGGGCAAAAGGGAGAGGAGCTGCACCTCATTATTGAAAAGTGTTGAGGGCAATGATCATCTGATCCTCACAAATGATTAACATTTAAGAATGAGAAAATTCTGCCAGCACACACAAAAGATTATTTAGAGATTTCCAAGAAAAATACAAACGGACAGTTTTTATTATAAGAGGGGAGTTTTTATTACATGCACACATTTGTAAAGAGATGGAACCTGGGCCGAGAAAAGCACTTTGGAAAGCAAAGAAAATGATTTTCCATTTATTGAAAAGATTATTGTGCCTTATCACATCTCGCCTTATTAGGTCCACAGCAATATTAAAACAAGGTTTGAGCGAATAAAGAATGGAATACACTTCGTATAAAGAAGAGATCCTTCAAAGTACTCTTAATATGCCTGGTTGTGTGAACGGGATTTCTATGGACTGATACATCCTCTCAGTACAATGCCCCCAAAATGAACAAATGAATGAACAAATGATTATCCCTTTCCAAAAAGTTATTCTGCCATCCCAGAATACTCCATGGACTTTGTCACTCAGGAAGTTCACCCAATTAAGCCACCTGAAAGATAGCAATAGCAATAGCTCTTAGACTTATATAGCGCTTCACAGTGCTTTACAGCCCTCTCTAAGTGGTTTACAGAGTCAGCCTCTTGCCCCCAGCAATCTGGTTCCTCATTTTACCCACCTCAGAAGGATGGAAGGCTGAGTCAACCTTGAGCCGGTGAGATTTGAACAGCTGAACTGCTGAACTAGCAGTCAGCTGAAGTAGGTTGCAGTGCTGCACTTTAACCACTGCGCCACCACGGCTCATTAGATGGATAGCAGTGGATGCTTTCTATGGAATTAGCTATGTGCCCAAGGCAGTAGAGGTTCTCCAGGGCACATGGAAGAAGGCAGGAAGTTTTCTTGTTCATTAAAAAATAAAATCTGTCCCGTATTTATCTTCTATACGTACATATATCAAAAGAAATATGGAAGATTAGAGATCTTTGCCTTGGGGGAAAAATATACTTTAGAAAAAAATATTTGAGGTGACACCACAATGAATTATGGCTTGGTTCTTGCCTTCCTAGAAGGCTTGAGGCTTGGTAACCTTTGAGGCATAAGACTTCATGAGTTAGAAAATGTAGTAACTGTATTTTAACATCTTCCTGGCATCAAAAAGTCACCAAGAAATGAAAGTAAGAAGGTTATATAGGAAGAAAGAATGAAAACAAAAATCATAGTTTCTCAAAACATGGTTCCATCATGTTTATTTAGAAGTATTAAAATGTAATTAAGATTTAAAATGTGCTTAAGTGTGAATAAGATTACAATAGTGACTGAGATTTTTCACTTTGTGAAAAAGTGTTACAAAAAAAGGGGACTAATGAGAATACGCTACCAATCAGGTGTCAAAGAGCAATAGAAAGACTCTGTCACACAAATCCTTAATCTTCACTGAAAAGGTTTCAGTGGAAGAAAAACTAAGCTGTAAGGATGATATGGTTGATATTATAAAAACAGAAGGCAACTGTCGATATCTGGAACTGGAAGTATCTATTCCATCTTACAAAAAATTGTCCCCTCTTTAATACATTTCAGCCTACTTCCCGCTTAACACTGTCATTCATTAGACTAATGACCATGTTGGCTGAAGCTGATGGGTCAAGATCAACCATATCTGCCAAGACCTGCTTGTAGTACTAGTGAGACTAATTTCTCTGCTTTGGCACTTCAAAAAAAAGAAAAACTTTTGGATTTCTAGTGTATAGAGTTTAGTGGTTCGCTTTGTTGTTCTTCTAACAATCTTGTTTGTTTCTGAGTCTCGATTATTTAAAGCAGATGTTCTGAAACAGAAGAAGAGTGCATGGCGCAGCTGCTGCAGAAGTATAACACAAAAGAGTCGCTCTCTCTCAGTGGTGTGGTAGGAAAAATCCCCTTCCGAATGAATACACCCTGTCCTCAGAATATGAATTAGCTTAGCCCGAAAGATCAGAAGAGGTCCAGGGTTTGTCTCCCTGATTCCCTCTGCCTTCTCTCAAAATCTCAAGCAGGGTCCCCATCAAAGATTTTTTCCCAACAGCGTCCTCAGTTGGACCTCATGTCTATATCATACCCAAAGATTGGGTCCAGAGGCCCGAGATGAAACGTAAGAAATATTATCATTTGATTACACTGCAGAGGGTCAAGATATTATTGTTGTTGTTGTTGTTGTTGTTGTTGTTGTTGTTGTTGTTGTGTTGTTGTTGTTGTTATTGTTGTTGTTGTTGTTGTTGTTGTTATTAATTATTATTATTATTATTATTCTATCTTGATAGGAAACCAAACATACCCTGTCAGAAAAGAGAATGAAAGCCACTATATTTGCATCTTGAGCAACATCACAATTCTCTTAAAAACACGGTTAGCTGCAGATGTATGCTATTCTTTTTCTTAATTGCCCCATGAAGAAGGCATTTGGATAGATATATTTAATAAATTGGGTCTCAGCTGAATTTTCTTTGGGTGTTTGTTGGAACAAGTACATTCCACCAAGGCTGCCATCTTAAAAGATAGTTAAGTTTTCCCAGTTTGGGAAACGGTTGCCTACATGCTACCGAAACGTGGGATCTGTAAGAGGACACCCGTTTTTAGGACATAAAAACAGAATGATGTATTCCTATAATTCTTGGACACTATCCTCCTGAACACTCACGGCAAGAATCTTCCCCTATACATGTCCCTCCAACTTCATTATTTATAAGTGGTTTTTAAGCTGCAACGTTTGAACTGCTTAAGCCCTGTAACCTAACACTTCTCTGAAAGCCCTTGTATGTTTTGAGTGTCTTACACGACCAGAGGTCAAGATTACCTCACTGGACAGGGGGGGTGGGAGCCGAACAAACGCTGCAGCTGAATAGACCCTTCTAATCAGATCCTCTCTGGTTGAAGAAGTTTGGGGTGGAGTGTACTGATCTTGAATTGAATAAGGATAGAGTAAACACAGGGTGTCCTTGCGCCAAGGATCTCCGCCTCTACGTTCATATATCATTGGGGCTTTTTGTAACAGAAAAATCCCTGTAGGATGTTTGATTTAAATCTGACAGCTCTACACTATTGCATAAACAGAAGAATAAAACAGATATTTGCGTCTGGAAAGCAATTTCAATTAGAAAAAAGAAATCTGGTTGTTTTTTTTCCCTTTCTTTTTGAACCCAAAAACTACTCCGAGTCCATGCACTACTTAAACTTTTATCAGTCCTTAGCATCAGCTAAATCTGTTTTCAAAAAACGCTAAAGCTGGAATGCACAACTGCAACAAGCCCGTGACTTTGGGTCATGCCAGATCTCAACCGGACTTCAAGCAATTCGATCGATTCTGACAATGCTAATAAAAGGCGATATACAAGCTGGAAGGAAGAACGCAGATCCATGTCACGGAAAACTCATATTGAAGTCGGGTTGGGGGGACATTTCCCATGAAAAATTGGGCCTCTGCATTAACAGGCACGTTTGCCTCTTGGCATGAGCTAATTAGAAATAAACACACGTTAAAATGATTTGGGCGGTGATGGGGATTTCAGGAATCTTTTGGAGCAATTATTTTGGTTATTTTTTCGTTTGCCTTTCCCTAAAACGTACAGATTGTCCTGTAACCAGAAGTGGACAGGGGTGTTCCCGATAGAGCGGTGAGGTCACTAGAACACACGGCAGGTCGTCCTTGACTTACGACCACAACTGAGCCCAGAATTTCTGTTGCTAAATGAGAAATTTGTTAAGTGAGTTTTGCCCCATTTTATGACTTTTCTTGCCACAGTTGTTAAGTGATTCCTTGCAGTTGTTAAGTTAGTAACACGGTCATTAAGTGAATCTGGCTTCCCCATTGACTTTGCTTGTCAGAAGGTCGCAAAAGGGGATCATGTGACCCCGGGGGACACTGCGACCGTCATAAATATGAGTCAGTTGCCCAAGCATCCGAATTCTGATCACGTGACCATGGGGATGCTGCAACAGTTGTAAGGGTGGAAAACAGTCATAAGTCACTCTTTTCAGTTGTAACTTTGAACACTAAACGAATGGTTGTAAGTCGAGGCGGACTTCACAAACCAACTTCCAGCAATCTGTGGACAGCAGACCCTGGGAAGGGAAGCAGCCAAAATGAAACAAACCAAAATTCACCGAAACAAGCCAAGATTCTAAAAAGAGAAGACGGCTGTTATGTTTGGTGCCACTTATTTTATTTATCAAACTGTGGCCGCCCATCTCAAACAAAATCAATTAAAACCAATTAGAAAACACAAGATAGATAAGTGCTCAACGTACCACCGTAACGGACGTACCTGTCCATTACGTCTGTATGTCGTGATGCTCATCACAATGAGGTCGGTCACATGACCAATGAGATTTTACAGCCTTAAACTAAGGCCAGCGGTTGTTTGTTATGTTGAGGTTTTGCCGAAAACCAGCAGTAGATAATCAGCCAAATGCAGAGATTTCCTTCCATGTTTTTCAACCACGGCAACTTGAAGACAAGTGGATTTCGACTCCTAGAATTCCACAGCCGGCGTGCTGGCTGGTAAATTCTGGGAATCGAAATCCATCCCTCTTCACGCTGCTGAGGTTGAGAAACGCTGCTTTAGAGGAAGAGGTGAAGGAGGAAAAGAACGAGAGGAAAAGCAGGCCATCTGAGAATCTACCCCTATTGCCAACAGAATCCCCTCCCCTCCTTCTTAGGACTCTCATCATCTACATTAGTTCAAACAGAAAGTTTAATTATTTCTACATTTTGGCCTTCCTATTAAACATGGCCTGAAACACGAAAGGTCGAGCTAATAGAACCCATGTGGAGAGTTACTCTATCACTACCAGGGTCTAGCGTGCCAGAAAAACCAGACATCGATCCAACAGAGTCACCCAGACAAAACAGTCAAGAAGGCAAAGGCAAGGCGGAAGAGAGAGAACCACCGGCAATACACCGCGGAGGTCAAAGGCTGACCTTTGGGAGAAATGCAGGAAGAGAGCCCGTTTGGTCTAATGGTCAAGGCACCCTAGAAACTGGGAGACTGGGAGCTCTAGTCCCACTTTAGCCATGAAAACCACAGCTGGGTGACTTTGGGCCAATCGTTGGGAGATGGTGAGTTCTAGTCCTGCCTTAGGCATGAAAGTGGTCTGGGTGCCTTTTCGCCAATCATCGGGAGACTGTGAGTTCTAGTCCTGCCTTAGGCAGGAAAGCCAACTGGGTGATCTTGGGCCAGTCACTCTCTCTCAGTCCAACTCACCTCATAGGGTTGTTGTTGTTGTGGGGAAAATAGGAGGAAAGTGTGTTGGATATGTTCTCTGCCTTGAGTTACTTGTGAAAATAATACAGTTAGAATACAAATAAATAAATAATCATGCTTAAGATTTTTTAATAAACCTAAAGTACATCGTAACGGATGTTTGATCTTAAGACAAGAGGGGAGAAGAGAAACATCCCCAGATGGTCATTGGCAAAAAGATGAATTCCCCACCACCTGATGCCATCGGCCAGGGTAGATGTTACAATGAAACCCAGAGGCGAACTGCTTTTAAAGCAAAAGACCATACCCATCCTGGAAGGGTGGTGTCTGAGCATAAGCAAAGGGTCTCCCAATCCGCCATCTGAACCATATCACCATGTGCCTAAGACAGAAAGTGTGCACAGTCCCTGGGAGGTGGTGGAAAATGTCTCTTTCTCACAATGATGAAGTCGAGTGCCTGTTATCTGCAAACATCTCCATGTCTGCACATTTCTGGACCACATGTGTCCGTGCCGACAGTGTCGGATAAGAAAAGAGCTATTTAGCACAATGACAAGGGAGCCAAAACTCAATGAAATTTAAGATAAACACACACAAGGATATTAGATAAGCATGTTTGCCAGAAAATCAGCTTAACTCATAACTCTTCCAAAAATAACAACAACCAACACCCCCCCCCATTCTATTCTGCCCAGTTTTAGGAAATTGCAAGAATCAGATGGTTCGCATTAACCAACGGCAGCAGAGCTGAAATGTTAAAACCAGAGCAGGATTCCCTACCTGGCCGTCTTGCCCAACGTGAACCTGATGGATCTGCAAGTTACCCTGCGAAAGAAAGAAACGTGCTTATTTATTTAATGCAACTGAAGAAGCTTCCTGGATGAGAAGTGAAACGCCTTCAAGAAAAATCAAGAAAGTCCGGTTGCCTTTTGAAAAAGCACCTTTGGGACAACCATGACCTGGATGACTGAGAACGTCCGTAGACGCTTATTTAATGCAAACTGTGTGGTTTTTTAAACCCAAAACATAAAAGTTCTGCTCCTATAAAGAAAATTATGCTTTTGCAATGTTAATTAGAGCTGTGTTGGTGTATTCAAGACAACTCTCCAATTCTCCCTTTTCTCTCTCTCTTTCTATGCCAAGATCTTTAGCAAGGAGAAAAAGGATAGGACTTCTACTGCCTCTGACATGAAAGGGCTCCTGGAGAAAAAATTTAAAACTTGCTATAAACAATAAACCGGACATGCTTTTTACATGCTAGCAATGTATCTGATTTGCAAATGTGGAGACATTCCTGAATTTGAAATCCCTCTCATCCTAAAATTAGGAGAGCAACAGGGTGTCCTTTTGGCCATTCCAGAATCCGACTTTCTGAATGGGTACGATATCTGCAAACTTTAATGCTGGTATTTCCATTGACGGTTTTTTTCTTTTATCACAGTTCAGACTCAGAGGCAAAGAAAAACTCCATTAAACAATGACAAAGGTATCCGTTTCCAAATATTTTGATTGTTGTGGCCAATCTTGGAGAAGCTTCTGAGTCTAGAAGTATGAAGAAAGCGTGAAAAAAATCCATTTCATTTGTAACTAGTAATATCTCTCCGAGTAATAGAAACATTAATTTCATATAAAGAAATTCACACAGAGGATGCAAAAGGAAGTTATAAGGGGATCCAATTTTCATATTTGCTATAAACATCAGGCTGTCAACAACTACTTTGGCTCCATCCAAGAGACTATAAATTGGAATTAGCTCCTATCCAGATGTTATCTATCTAACTGGATAAAAGATGGACCTGATCCTGCTTCCCTTCACATCCAAGGTTACTCCCTCTGAAGTCATAGGGGTGGGCAAACACAGCCGTTTCTTCCTGCAATCTGCATTCCTTGCTTTCGCCTTTCTTTATCACCAGGAGATTCTCAGCCACTCTGGTTAGTTTGTCTGCAACCTCAGGCAGAGTTTGAAATTGTGTGGCATGAATTCTTGTTCTGACATTTCTTATTCTTTAAGCAAAACACACAGATTAGCTTCCAGAGAGAAACACAGGCAGTCCTCAACTTACGACCACAATTGAGATTGAAATTTTAGTTACACAGTAAGTCATTGCACTCATAAGTCGGGGCACCACAAGACCAGACTCAATTTTACAACCATTTTACCACGGTCGTTAATCGGGTTAAACAAACCACATGGCTGTAAGTGCAAATTCATTTTATCCATGGGCATTTGTTTGTTGTTGTTTTTCTGCTGCACAGGGGCAGTTGCTGCCGATGTTTTTTGCTGCAAAAGGGCAAAAACTATCGCAAAAATGTGATCGCGTGAATGTGGGATGCTGCAACCGGTTGTAAATATGAACTGACTGCCAAGTGCCCAAAATGCAACCACAGGACTGCGGAGGGTGGTGTGGCAGTTGTAACTTCAAGGGCAAGTTGTTAGTTTTTGAGTCCGTCGTAACTTCATACAGTCTTTAAGCTACCGGTTGCACATTGAGGACTGCCTGTAATAGATCTCGGCAGAAATAATACATTTAAGCAGGAAAGCATGCCCCCGTTACACATTATAAAATGCACACACCTCAATAGATAAGCATGGATTTGCCTTTGACACACAGGCCACCATCCTACTCCAATTTACAATTAGCTAGGAACTGCAGATGCATTTGTACCCTGGTACATTTTCTTCTGAAATGTCTTTGAATATTGGTACCTCGGGTTGGTAGTTATGTTGTTGGTTTGAGTTCCGAACTTGGCAATTTGGTTGCAACCAAATTGCCAAGTTCAGAGCTCAAACCAACAACATAACATTTTCTTCTCCCTATGTGGCCCAAGAGGCGAAGAGGAGAGTGCTGCGGTTCCTTACAGCATTCCACATTCCACTTAATGCTTCTCGTCTTTTCTAGCCACATGGAAAATAAAGTTTGCTCCTTCCTGATAAGTCTGTTGAAGACTCACCTCGCTGTCTTGCGTGATCTGGACCTGCTCTCCTTGTGGCACCTGTGCTATGTGGAGATGTCCCTGTGGGATCCATGAATTTAAAAAAAAAGAAAGAAAGAAGAAACATGAGAAGCATTAGTCAAAACCTTATGAATACTGCCAACTTAAAACAATATTGCTCAGCAGTGGGAGAAGCAGGCACAAAGAAACCAGCGTTTCTTCCTACACCTTGGAATCTTTTCTTGCTAAAAGAGAAGGAAAGCTCACTTCAGGGAGGTGCACAGCTAACTTTCCAAAGTTGTTTACTTTTTATATTTTTTTTCTTTGACTGTTCTCAGTAACTAGGGATTTTCTTACTCTGGAGGTAACAGGAAAAGTATAATTAACATGTTTGTAGAGAGCTACAGTTATCCTTTACTGCTATACTGCCTGCAAAATATCCACTTGGATATTGCTTGAACCTTCCTTATTCTCCTGAAAAGAAAAAGAAGGAAAAGAAGGACTAAGGGTGACATGATACCAGTCTTCCAGTTTGCCCCAAAGAAGAGGGGGTCCACCTATTCTCCAAAGCATCTGAAGGCAAGAAAAGAAACAATGGATGGAAACTAATCGAGGAGAGAAACAACCTGGAAGAAACTTCCTGACAGTTAGAACAATTAATCAGTGGAACAGCTTCCCTTCAGAAGTTGGGGTGCTCCATCACTGGAGGTCATTAAGAACAGACTGGATAGCTACTTCTCTGAATAGTATAGGGTCTTCTCTTGCTTGAGCAAGGGGTTGGACTTGAAGGTCTCCAAGCTCACTTCCAACTCTATGATTCTGTTATTCCTATCCAACGTTTTATATCCCTCAGGGGCAAGCACCAACTCCATTCAGGTTCAGGGTTCCCATGGGACACCTTGGGCAAGTTCTGCCACAGATGGGTTTAACCTCAACAGTCGATGTTGCTTTTTTCGTGGCAGGGGCCATTTTGAAAAATAAAATTCCCCTCAAGTTAGGACTTGCTGCCTTCTTCTTTCAGATTTTAGTCTAGGACTGAGCTCAAATCAGCCCCTGATTCTCAGATCTTTTAATCAATCAGAATAGAGCTAGAAGGGACCTTGGAGGTCTTCTAATACGACCCCCTGCTCAAACAGGACACCCTACGGCATTTCAGACTGGTGGCTGTCCAGACTTTTCTTCAATACCTCCAGTAATGAGGCACCCACAACTTCTTGTGGCAAACTGTTCCACTGCTTAATTGTCCTCACTGTGAGGAAGTTTCCCCTTAATTCCAGGTTGCTTCTCCCTTTTAGTTTCCATCCGTTGCTTCTTGTCCTGTCCTCTGCTGCTTTGGAAAATAAGTTGACCCCCTCTTCTTTGTGGCATCCCCTCAAATCCTGGGATACTGCTATCATGCCAGATCTTTTTCTCTGCTGGGAGTGTACGGTTGAGGTTATATTTTTGAAAGGTGCGCAAAATACATCCATGAAGAAGATCTGTTAAAGACCTTCTTTTTCTTATAAAGCACTAAAAATTTCACATGAATTTCAAAGAAATACTGATCCTCCTATTTTAAATAGTTTCATTTCCTTTGGAAGGAAACTGTCTATTTATAGTGGGGAAACAGCAGGACCAAATATCCAAACGACAATAGGAGCTGTATATAAAATAAGGCCACGGAGCCAACCTGGCTGAAATTATAAGCAAGTTGCCTTCCCTTTCAAACACCAAATCCTCACCAGCTTTTAGAGAACAGCTGGCACAATGGCCTGCTTTGGTTAAAAAAAAAGGGATTATGCTGTTTGCAAATTAAGGGAATTCTTCCAGTGCAGCCAGAAAAGGCAAGTTCTTCTACCTATGTGTCCCTTTCCATCCCATAAACGCATAATAAGTTCCACATACACAAGCTGAACTACCTGCAATTTAAAAGATGAAACATTAAATGGGAAAACATAACCCAAAAAAATGGTCCTAAATAGGAATTGCTGTGGAACAGCAGTGGAAAAGAGTCTGCCCAAATCGTTGGATGTGAGAAGCAAATAAATTTCATAATTAAATGAATGAATAAGAGAGTCATCACTGTCTCTTTACATGCTGGACTTGCCAGATGTGTCTAGTTGGTTACTGGTTGTCTTGCCAGCTGCTGCATCTCTATGGGACACAGAACCCAAAATAGGTAGGTCTTTTCTTTTGGTTTCACCTGATATATCACTAATGTTCTTAGATCTTTCATGGTGCTTCCTTTTACCTCTCCACCCAAGGAAGCTCTGGAAAGCTTCTCTGTCTTCTCTGCATAGATATGGAGCAGAAGTAACTAGGAAGGTGTCTGACCCAGACTTTGAAGGGAAATGGGTTAAAAATGGGTACCTGGACTGTGACAAAAAGCCTAGTTTGAGTTTGATTGGTTGTCTTGAGCAGATAGAAAAGGTCTAAATCAAGTAATTTTCAAAAGGAATCCTTCATATGCACAAGTGGAGATGTGGATGAATTATTCTGGCTTGAATTTTAAGGCAAGCTAACCTTGTTTGCCTTTCCAGAACAAACATAGGTCCAGAGTTTTTGGGTCATGGAACCCAGTTCCAGCTTCTCCATGCCCTACCAGGGAAATCCTTTAAGAAAAGCCTGAGTAACAGCAGAAGTGCCACACTCCATGTTTAAACTTCCTGCCTTCTGTATCTTTTGGGGTCAAAGTGTTAACTTTACTTAAACTTTTTAAAGAAAAGAATGTAATGCCAATGTTTATAAACCGGGCTTATGTACACAAATTTAACCATATACACATGGAAGAAATTCAGCTAACAGATGTCCAAAAAATTCTTCAGAAAGCACTTTGGAAAAAATGAGGGCAAATGGATTGCTAGTATCACTAGGGAGAGGCTTATGTATAATCCATCAAGACTGCATCCTGCACGGAATGGGACAATGGAAAGCAACGATCGGCATGCAAATCCATGCGTGCAGATGCAGTGACTGCAGAGCCTAACTTCAATGATATATTTTTACACGCATACACCACACACAACATCAAGGACCACACCAGAAAGCTGATTTTTCCAAAACACATATGGACCTGCCTTAATTACATGAACCTCAGGAAATCGTATTTTGGGAACGAAGGAAAAACTGAGTCTGAGCTGTGCGCATGGAAAGCAGTTGTAGAGCACCGAAGGGACGGTCAAGAATGAATACTTACTACTTGCACTTGGCCGTCCTCTCCTATCTGGTGAATCTGGACTTGCTGGGCGTTGGCCAAAGCATAATGAAGCGCCTGGGGTTGGTTGGCCTGAATTTCATTTGGGGCTGACACGGTGCTCTGCGTGCTCTCTGCAAAACAAAGTGAAGTTCACGGGGTTCATCACAAAGCTCCCCACCTCTGAGAACACCCAACGTCCAGATTACATTTCTGCAACTTGAAGCATTCTGAGAGCAGAAGTCTCCCCAGGTCTGAGGAAGAGTAGGCTGGAGAGGCATAGAAAGTCATGTCATAAGTGCTGCTGTGAAACAGAAGTGATCCATCGTTTATTATAAAAAAACAAAGTGTGAACCTTTCTTAGGTTACTTATTATTAAATGATAATCTGCGGTGTTACTGAAATCCAGTGATAACATCGGCAACATCTTTTAGAAGGGAAGGTGTGTTTTGTATCTGTGTGTGTGAGAGAGAGAGATGCACACGTATCTTATACTCCATGGCAGGAGCTGAATTCCCCCCCCCCCCAACTCTGTTTTATTAACCTAGAAATGGTTCCAGATTAATTAGCGAAGTTTCCAACTGGGAAAGCAGGACTTTTCCCCTCGGCCCTAACCTTCCTTTTCAGCTCACTGATTACCTTGAATCCATCCAATTGTGACTTTATTTTTCCAATGGGCTGTTCAAATGTTTTCTAGAAACTAACAGTTAATCCGGAGGTCCAAATCTATAGTTCTGAATATTATTTCTCTCCCCTCATTCTGCAACCGAGGACCAAACAACACGAACAGAACTGAACTAAGGGCATCAAGAAAGTGCCTAATTCTTCAAAGAAGTATCGTTTTTAAAGAATCCATTTATTTGAATAGCTAGATAAGATAAAGGGAGAAAAGAAGGCAAGGCTTAATAAGACCTCATTTGCAAAGCAGGAGCTACCTAAAGTGGTCTATTGTAACATATAATTCTCTCATTTTATTCCAAATATGCCTCTGGTCCTCCTAGATTTTCAAAGCCTTGATATTCCATATAAGAATAAGCTTTGAGAGTTCATCCACACATCTCCATGTCTGATTCTTACTATTTAAAAAAAAGAAAATTGTCCAACCACTGAAAGTCACCATACAGAGAAGCAGTTCCTGTAACTTTGCCCGCATAATTTTGTGTCGTGCACATTTGTTCAAATATGCCAGGGAAGGACAGGGCCTTAGAGTGATGGATGACGAAGACCCAATCCAATGTTGCGTGTCATGTTGCCAAAACCTGCATATGAATGAGTGGGAATGATGTGTGTGGTATTTTGGGACTGAACACACACCAGGAAAGGGATACAAAGCACCAGCAATGCAAAGCTTTCCTTGATGGACAGGCAGGTGATTATATTTCTGTCACATAGTTTTAAAATGCTTTGTGACAACATTGCCAATTTTCCATTTGCTGATGCCTTTCTTCTTATTTTGATCCCTGTGGACAAGATGTGGACAAGACAACCACAACCAAGGGTGGCTATGAATCAAAGCAATACAAAAGGAATTGCTTTCAATATCCAGCAAACTTCTCCTTCCTCATGTTCACACTACTTAAGCTCACAAGCCTAGGAAGCATCCTGATCCAACTTCAATTAGAAAAATGGTCCCGAGAGGACCTACTGACCAAAACGGTCCAGGGATGGATGGATGGACGGATGCTTTTGAGTAACGACATTGGAGCAACCCTGCGCATTGTTTGTAATGGAACAACACAGGCTCGTGTTTGTCACTGACCAGCTGCTTCCATACAGATGTTAAAAAGCTATTTTTACATCTGCCAAGTGAACCGAGGGACTGCTGAATACCACAAGCATAACACTCACACAAATGTCATGCGTCCAACAACGGCCTCTCTCGAGAAGCAAGTCTGCTTATAAACAGAATTTTTCAGCATCTGGCTGCCGTGTCATGACCTCAGATAGGAAGGGGAAGAAAAGGTTTTAGTAGGATCTAAACCCCAAAATCATCATCTATCATTCAGAGATAACCGCCAGATGCAACACCACTTTTTAAAAAATAAGAGCTGTTCATGCATTATTTTAGTATAAACAGAAGATAATCGTGACAGAGAAGGATACACCCAGAGATGTAGAATGCCAACTATCTAACCTTTTTAAAAATAAATAAATAACGTTGAGGTGTTAGATAATTCATGAGTCATATGAGGGCCATGAGTTGAGCATGGGTTAAAACAGTTATTCTGTAGGAAACCTCCATTTAATCAAGCCAATGTACAAAAAAATTCAGCCTCGTGCCCTAATGGTGGTGCATTTAATATTTTTTTATAATTTGTAGCATCATTCCTTCCGAGTAGGTGCTGGATACTCAGAATAATCAAGCAATTGCTCAGTGAACTCTGATTCTAAAATGAGAGACTAACTAAATAGAGAAGGAAATTTCTCCTTAATTCTAGGTTGGATCTCCCTCTGACAAGCTTCCATCCATTACTTCTTGTCCTACTCTCTGGTACTTTGGATATTAGGCTGACCCCCTCTTCTCTGCATCAGCCCCTCAAGTGCTGGAAGATTACTTGCTATCATGTTTCCCCTAATTCTTCTCTTTGATGGACTAGGCACACCGAGTTCCCTCAACCTTTCATCAGATGGTTTAGTCCAGGGGTCTCCAACCTTAGCAACTTTAAGATTTGTGGACCAACTCGCAGAATTCCTCAGCCAGCAAAACTGGCTGAGGAATTCTGGGGATTGAAGTCCACAAATCTTAAAGTTGCCAAGGTTGGAAACCCCTGGTTTAGTCTCCTATCCCCTAATCATCTTTGTGGCTCTTCTCTTCACTCTTTCTAGAGGCCCAACATCATGCATCGAACAAAATCTCAGGCAGGGGCAAAACGTGAGGCCAGCCTTATCGCATTATCTCCTTCTCTCCATGTGTTCAATTTTTATTGGAGACAGAGGGGTTGGCAGGCCGAAGAACTGAACTTCAGCTGGTAGAACAGAAACAGGGAGGGGAAGAGGCTGAGACCGGGGCTTTCAGACAATTTTGGAATGTTTCAAAGAAGACAGGAAAGAGAGAGAAACGATAGCAGAGCCAACGGTCTGAGATCTCTTTCTGACTCCTCGAAAGGGGATCTGGGAAACCCGTGCCAGCCTGCCCCGATGCCAGCTCCTTGCCACCCTCCTCTGGAAACCCATGAAACCAAAACACACGTAGAGGCCGAAGCTACAGCAGGCTAATCGATTCCTTCAAGCACAAAGTGTAGCCTTTTTTTGAGACCCGGCAAGGGAGCCAAAAGAAATGTGGGGAAACTTTCATTAGTTACCGCAAGAAACTAGTACATTTTGTGATGGTTCTAAAGCTGCTCAGCCAATTAAACACACAGCAGCCTTAATTAGTGTCTTGGGGTTGTGGGAGGAAGAAGAGAGACTTGAAGCTGTAAGGCAGGCAAAAATTGTGCTCTTCAATGTCTGCTTTCTGCCCAGAGCTTGAAAGTTTTTACAGTCCGTTTAGTGACCGTTTGAAGTTACAAAAAAAGTGACTTAGGACCATTTTCACACTTAACGACCGTTGCAGCATCCCCATGGTCACCTGATCAAAATTCGGATGCTTGGCAACTGACTCATATTTATGACGGTTGCAGTGTCCTGGGCTCCTTTGATCCCCTTTTGCGACCTTCTGATAAGCGATGGGGAAGCCAGATTCACATAACAACCGTGTGACTAACTTAACAACTGCAGGGATTCACTTTAACAACTTTGGCATGTAAGGTCATTAAATGGCCACCCTCCCTTAACAAGTGTCTCGCTTAGCAACAGGAATTTTGGGCTCAATTAAGGTCGTAAATCAAGGGCTACCTGTATAGTCACTTTTGCCCTGGGATGTCCACAGAATGAGGTCGAAAGAGCCAATAACAGTTGAATCAAAGTTTTGTCTCTTTTTACGTGCATGGCCGTCTTGAGTTTTGACCACTCCTGGCAGATGCTCCTTCCCCTGTCCCTTTCAGTTCTCATCTGAGCCAGTGGTGGAATTCAAGTTTTTTTACTACCGGTTCTGTGGGCGTGGCTTGGTAGGCGTGGCAGGGGAAAGATACTGCAATCTCTCCATTCCCACCCCACTCCAGGGGAAGGATATTGCAAAATCCCCATTCCCACCCCACTCCTGGGGCCAGCCAGAGGTGGTATTTGCTGGTTCTCCGAACTACTCAAAATTTCCACTACCGGTTCTCCAGAACCTGTCAGAACCTGCTGAATAGCACCTCTGATCTGAGCTATAGCTGCTCTCAAGGGAGGCTGGGATAGAAATGCAGACGCTTTCGAGTTATACCAGGCGCCCTTTCCCTAAATCTTCCTTCGGTGATGCTGCCATCCATCTCAAGGGGCTAAAGACCACGGCTGCTTTCAGGCGTCTGAGAAAGAACTCTTGAAGTTTGCCATCTTCATTTCAACCCATCAAAGCAAACTGGGACGCGGATCGCTTTGGAGTTAAAACCCAACTGACGTTCCGATGTCGGCACAAGCATTTCTCTCGCGTTTCCCTGCAGCTACACAACAGGTTCAGACAGCTCCAAATGTGGCATTCCTCTAGGAAACAAGGGAAGTTCCCTTTACATGACAGGAGAACAAAAGATCCCAAATCCCATGGCAAGAGACCCATCTGGCTGAGCCCCAGTCCACATCAAAGACGTGCATCGGGATAAGTATTTTTCATTTATTGCTCATATGCATGCATTTTATTTGCTCTGTGGACTGGACCTCAACCAGTTCTTTTGTTCTCCTGCAAGCTCATTTCCAAGGCTGAGTGAGATTTCCAAAATATTTCTGATTAAACCGTTCTTCCTCCTTGTCCAAACTGGTCACAACAAGTTCAGTCTAACTGGCTGGAAGATAAATGCTGGAAGATGATAAAACAAAGGGAGAGAAGGAACAAGGGCAACCTACCGGCTCACTAAGGGCAGGCAAATTGGGATATGGGGTAGACTAAATCAGAGGACAAGCCCTTCAACCCACAGGCCAGCCCTCCTGAGAGTGCAGTTGCTGGGGTGTTTGATCCAGGATCCCCTACACTGACTATGGGGTCCCTCCAAGTTATCATCTAAGTATTGTAGCCTGTATGACCAGGCTGAGTCTGAGAGTGGAGTCAAATGCATTATCAGTTTGGAGTCTCTACACCCTGTAAGAGACTGAAGTCCAGCCCCCCCCCCCCCCTTGAGGTCCATTGGCTCTTATCTGGAGCCAATTTGCTTTGACTGTTAGTAGTTCGGATTCTTGTGAGAAAGTAGCAGGAAATAAACTTGTAGCTCTTTTGAACTCTATCCTGGTTCCAAATATTGACAAATATGAGATTCTCCAGCTTCAGGCCCTCTTTAAAATACGCCCCACACCTTTCCCTGAGAAACCAAATTAGGAAGAAAAGAAGGGCAGGGGAGGATTGATTTCACTGCTTTTTAGAAAGTAAAAATCACAGGTATCGATCGGTACAACTGATCTATTGTTTAAATTAATTCACTCTGGTTCAGAAAGAATGATACCAAAGAAGTTTGAGAAGAAAACTCCCAAGCACAAAGATGGCTGGTTTAAGAAACCTGCGAATTACTCCTGTTTGGATAAGTGGCGACTATCAGGTTACAAGAGTTTCCAGTGGAAGCCATTTGGCTCACGCCTTGTCTCCAATACATAGAAAAGAAAAATGAGTATTTAAAAATATGCCCTAAAAACAAGAAGGCCAGTAAGCCGGCTTCATTTGGATGGGAAAGGGGGAGGGGGAATATTACCTGAGCCACTGTACGAGGAAGAAGAGGGTGTCCGTCGCGAAAAGCTTTTTACAGCCAGACTTTGGCCTCGCTGTTTTCGCCGCCAGGCTGTCCGGCATTTCGAGTCTATACTCTGCTTAATCCGGTACCAGTCAGACTCTGTGATGCCGAATTTATAAAAAAGGTGACCTGCAAGGCAAAGGAAATAGCAATAGCACATAGACTGCTTGACAGTGCTTTTACAGCCCTCTCTAAGCGGTTTACAGAGACAGCCTCTTGCCCCTAACCATCTGGGCCCTCCTTTTACTGATCTCGGAAGGACAGAAGGATGGGTCAACCTTGAGCTGGTCAGGATTGAACTCCTGGCTGTGGTTATTAGAGACTCTTCTTTAAAGACAAATGACTGAAAACTAAGTGTTATAGAAGAGGTGGGGTGTTATCCGCTTCATACTCTTTGCCTTTCTAGGAACGGCACACTATGTCTTGCAATCTTATTAAAAGACTGATGCAGGGACTTTGGAGGTCTTCTAGTCCAGCCCCCAGCAAAAGCAGGAGGCTATATTCTATCCAATTTAGCAGAACAGCATTTTGTGTAACCGGCAATCCACCTGGAAGACCTAATCGGGAAGCTTTGGCATTTGAAAGTCATAGAGATCCTGCCAAGGTGATCCCCAAGGAAGGCACCAAGCATTCGTCCCCGGAACCTGCTTTTGGGATTTCAGGTTTATCAGACTGTGACAGTAAGCAAAGAGGGAAACCGGAGTGTGGGGAAAGGAGCCAGACAACGCTTAACTATTGCAGGGCGACCCAGAACTGTTTACCCCCAAGCAAAACTCCCTGGGTTCAACAGGGCTCTTCCCTGCAGAAGTCACCCAACTATCCTTGTGCTTAAAATGGGTCAACTGGTTTTCTGCACATGGCAAGACTGAACAGATTAACGGAGAGCTTTTCTGAAACCAAAGGCAAAGTGTAGCAATTCCAGTAGAGAAGAGAAAGTGTTTGCAGGGGAGATAATATTGCAGCTATACGGTTTTCCTCCTTTGGGGGCAACGTTCGGCAATGAACAAACGTAATGCTTCACTTCTAGGGTTCTAAACCAGCCAGTTCCCACTGTTTTTCACTCCTTAGCACTCCGTAGATGCAACTCTCAAAGCACTTCAGCTGCTCTATGCTCTGTTCAGAGGTCTGTTAGTCCCCTATTTCAAACTGACAGGGCCCCACAGATTTCCACTGGCTTAGTGACCAAATAAAATCTCTTGGTGATTCAGGCATCAAGGGACAAGCCTTGCGTGTGGTTTTCAAATGCGGTGTGAAGGTGGTGCCAATCTTGTTACTATACTTAATCTAAGGCATCAGGTCGATTGTTGGAGCTGTGCTGTACGAAAATGTGTGTGAAACCAAGTGCTGTTTTTCAATCCAGTCTGCAGCCCCAAGTATCTTGGCAGTTTAGCACCTAGTGCAAACTATAATTTTTTTCCCAGCACCGACAATGAAAAAAACTGTTCCCACAATTGTGCTTGGTGTCTCCGCAGTACAATTCAACAACTGGAAAAACCATTATTCCCTCTCTAATTCTGAGTCTGGGATATTCTTAAAACTATGATGGAATGTTCACTACTGTACAGTGAATAAAATTGGGGACCTTTGAAAATATGCCCAGAAAATTGGAGAGAAACCACTAGAAGAATTAAACCTCCAATGTTAGAAATGGATGGTTCCGCAAGATCCCAAGCGGTCTTGAAGCTTGCAAGGCCACTGGAAACGAAATGGTTATTTTGCATGTATTAAACGAGGCACTTTCGACATTTGCAAGCGAGAGTATCCAGACTTAATTTGCAATGTTCTTGTTCTCATTTAATGTAACCCGAATCGCTGATTTATGGGAGCAAGTTGGCGATTGGCTCGAGGTTGGGAAAGGATGCTGAAAAAGCATTTCATTAAAAGAAGAGAGCTGGTTAATTTGAGGACCGCTTTGGTTTTGGAGCAGTGATAAAATCCAAGTGTTTCATGCTCTGTGAGTGTTATAGCTTCGAAATGGCAAGCCGGCGGCTTCGTTAGCTTAGCTAAAATTTCTCATTAGAGCTCATCAGGCAGGGACCGTTATGAAGAAGCTCAACAGTTTCCAGATTTAACACTCGACTCAGGCTCATGCTTAATATTAGCAATACGAGCCTGGCAATGTTCAGCCCACGCATCAATAGCTTTTATTAGTTAATTCTCTGCTGGAGGGGAATAAATATTTTGGAGCTGATACAAAAATAAAACACAAGGCAGACTACCCAGAAAATACGATCACGTCTTTATAATTTACATCCCCGAATTTTAGCATTCAATCCAAGAAACGCACCGAGGTATTCCAAGCAGTTCACACAACAGGACCCTGAGCAGTAGGTGAGCCGAGCAAACAATAAAACCTGAGAGGCCAGATTAAGAGAATTCTTTTAGAGAATTCTGGCTTTTCAGGTGACGCAATCTCAACTATCGGAAAATAAATGCCGCAGCCCCATTCAGAGCCGGAGTGGGAAAGCTCTCTTTGAGGCCTGGGGACATTCCTTTGATAGAATAACTCAACTGGATGAATCCTGCAATTCCAACTCACACCTAAGCTTCCATGGGTGGAGTTCCTATAAGGCAAAAATTAACACAAGTTGCCCTCGGCTTACAACCACAATCAAGCCCAAAATTTCTGTTGTTAAGTGAGTTTTGCCCCATTTTGCAACCTTCCTCGCCACAGTTGTTAAGTGAATCACTGCAGCTGATAAGTTAGTAACACGGTTGTTAAGTGAATCTGGCTTCTCCACTGATTTTGCTCGTCAGAAGGTCGCAAAAGGGGATCACGTGACCTTGGGGCACAGCAACGGTCCTAAGCATGAATTTCGATCACTTTTTTCACTGCTGTTGTCACTTTGAACAGTCACTAAATGAACTGTTATAAGTCGAGGACTACCTGTAAGGAGGGGGAAAGTAGAAAGCGAGCAGATCAAAGGAAAAAGACTGGTAGCAAAGATGAAGCTGCCTAACCCAATTCCAAGATGTTCCCCATTAAGTCCATCAAGGTCAGAGGTGGGCAACTATGGCCCCTTTACAACCTATGGACTTCAATTCCCAGAATTCTTAAGCCATGCTGGCTCAGGAATTCTGGGAGTTGAAGTCCCCAGGTCCGCTTCCCCATCCTAAAGTCAGCAAGCAAGGGACCAATACCGCTAGTGCTACCTTACAGGGTAGGGAGTGTGTATTTCTGGGAGAATTGCATAGCCAACAAAACCAGATATATATATTTTGCATTACAAGCTCTGCACTCTGCTCTTCGGTCCACCAAGCTTTCGCTGTTCTGTTTTGCTCTCCTGAGAAGGCTTGGTTTCCCAACATCTGCAAATTGCAAGTTTTCGGATGAAGTTCATCTTGCGTTAACCAGAAACAGAAATCTGCTTCTTTTCCTTGTTCTATTTTGATAGGTTTGCATAATTTGTTTTAGGTTGCAGCCCTCTGTCTGGTCTATTTTAAACCCTGATGGGTTCCAGATGAAGCAGACCCTCTCGCTGATGAATTAAACTGATAGCAGGTTCACAAGAGAACAGAGCCAGGCTACCATATTTTCTATCCTTGTAGGGATTCATCATCACATTAAAGGTGGGTTTTAATAGTACGGCTGCTTCTGTGCCCTTCTGAGAAAGGTTCGCCTGCATTTCTGCCCAATTTCGGTCCCAAACTATTCCACCCTCACTTTGCTTGCTCTCCCATTGCCCCTCTCCCAACGCTTCCATTTCTACAACCATCCATACAGAAACAAGCAAGCTCTACTCTACTGCCTTTTCTCCAAAGCACAGACCATTTATTTCTTTGGACTATGGGCTGATTGGGGGAAAGACTGGGTCTCGGGTTCTGACTTGCTTGGGAGAAGGAGTTCTTCGTCTTCCCTACTTTGTGTCAGCCCAAGGATGGGTGACTGGCATCACAGCCTACTTCCAGTTCGTCATAACCGGACACCAGCCCTCTGCCACCGAGAAGAGATCCTTGGCTAAATTGCCCAAGGAGAAAAGCCACATGAAGTCCCAGGGGAAAGATGTGCTGAAATTCTATATTCTCTGGCAGCACAGCGGGAAATGTCCTATCCTCCCTCCTTGGCTGTACTTTTATCTGGCTCTAAGCGAACGCTGGACCTGGTCCCACTTACTCCAGATAAGAAGCGGTACCCTTGCTCAAAGTCCTTAGAAATTTTTCGGTCAGGGAAGGGTACATTATTCACAGAACTTGGCAGAGGAAGGTAATGTTGATCCTGGAGCCAGCCCCTTCCCTGTGTCTTCCTTTTAGTTAAATAAAAATAAATCAGTGCGCGGAATATACGAATTTGCCAGAAATATCAAGAAATCGGAATTCGCACAGACACCCCTCAGCCTTTCAGCTGGGCTTTGGATAGACCTCAACCTACATTGACAAAGTCTGCCTTATGACACAGGGAGTCCTCGACTTACAACAATTCATTTAGTGACCGTCCAAAGTTACAATGGCACTGAAAAAGGGGGACTTAGGGCCGCTTTTCACACTTACGACCACTGCAGCATCCCCAGGGTCACCTGATCAAAATCCGGACGCTTGGCAACTGATTGATATTTATGACAACTGTGACTCCCGTTTGTGACCTTCTGAACAAGCAAAGTCAACGGGGAATCCAGATTCACTTAACAACCATGTTACTCACTTAACAAATGCAATGATTCACTTAACAACTGTGGCCAGAAAAGCTGTAAAATGGAGCAAACTCACTTAACAAATAATTCACCTAACGACAAAAATGTTGAGCTCAATTGTTATCATAATTTGAGGACTACCTGTACTCTAGCTTCAAATACTATTGAAAAGATTAGGCAGAAATGCCTGAGAAACCTATTTATACTTATGAGAAAGTAAAACTATATTTTCAGGGACAAAAAAACCCTGCTAACCGCTGCCTATTGGATTTCACTACTCTAGAAAATCTTTCTTTAGTAGCCTTGATGGAATGAGCCTTTAACCATCTCCTTTGCCTGAATTCTGCCTTCACTGATCAACCACTCGCTGCCATTATGGGAAGAGACCGAGGGAAAATATACACCTCGAAAGATTAATAGCTTGTGGGAAAGCTTATGCACAATATCAAGAATTCTTAATAAGCATATTTCCCCTCATTTGGAAAGTGCGGCTGCAGAATATTATATACTTTTCAAAATATTTTCTATTAAATGCAGATTTGGTTGGGGCTTTTTTCCCAGAAAGAGAAAAGGATCAACAAGGATCTTTCCACTGACGGGTTGAAAGACGAGACTTAACCGAAAGGCAACTTGGCAATCCTGCAGGGTGGCAGAGGGGAGGTTATCCTGGCATCCAGGATAAAAATAATGCTCTTCCACAGGTTGTTGGAGAAAAGGTAGGTGGGTGACATATTATTCAGTGGGTGGATTCATCAGTGCTTCAGTTCAGACATCAGCGTAAGCCGTGGCTTCCCTAAAACATGACTTCTGATGCAAACCATGACTTGAGCTTCCAGACAGAGATGTATGGTTTAGATCAACTGTCTGACTTGGTTTTCTACCCTTTCAGCATTAATCTTCATAAATTCATAACCTCTGGAAAGAGCACCATTCTCAACCCTTTATCTCTGATTGTGAAATGTGGTTTGCCATTCCAAGCATCACAATGGAATAGACAAAACTTTGTTAACAATATTTTGGAGCGGTACTTATTCAGAGTCTTTGCTGTTCCTTTGTCCTGGAACACAACTCTTCTGGGTGGCATTTAAGTAGACCCACACACCAACATGCACAAGGAGAATCTCTGGCACAGCTTCAACATTTCCTTTGAAAACCAACTTTTCTCAACCTACCCTTAAGATCAACAGATTTCCATCCCAACTGTCGACCGTCAACATGGGGCTAGCTGCTTATCGCCACTGGGCAATGGGGGCTATGCCTGAATCTATTTACTGTATATTTTTTTAACATGCAGCAGCATGGAATGAGGAAACTGGATCAGACGTGGGATAGCGAGAGAGAGCTCATCTGAAAGACGAATAGCATTGGAGACTTTTCAGCTTTTTCTAACTTTACTCAATAACTGCCGAGAGTGGCTTCCTCAAGAAATGGCCTTTCTTCCCAATGCAGGCCCCTCCACTTCCTTGGTCCGCTGGAGCAGCTCAGCCACCCCTGTAAATCCAATCTTCTGAAACCGGGCTTGCTTTCTCATTCATCGGAAAAAGTTAAGCATCCCCTACGTATTTATCTCGAGAGGAACAAAACCCAGAAACCGGCCAATTTCAGATGCCTTCCGTTACAGCAAAGGGGAAACTGTTGGGTAATTTTCCTAGACTGACAAAACTTTTGTGTTAGAACGCAGCTGTGTACATGCGAAGGTTGAATCTTCCACCCAGTCAAGCCAAGTGAATCTATCCAGCTCATTTCTGTGGGGCGGATTCAGACTGCAGCATGTCAGGGCAGTTCCAAAAGACAGTAGCTGCCCTTCACCACCAAAACAAGACTTATCGGCCACCACACTTGGCCAACCATCTCCCAAATCATTAGACACCCCAGGTTTGCCCCTCTGCTGTGCAAGTTTGAAAGACGTGCTTAAGGCCCAAGGAGACCCAGTACTCACAACGGATGCCGTAAATCATGAGAGGATCGAGTTGCTTCTTCCCGTGCTTCCCTTGGCCAGAAAGGTTAGAGATCGCCTGGATTTCCCGATGGAAAAGGTAGTCGAGCAACGTCAGCGCCATCTTCTCGGCAGTCCGGCAATTGGTGCTGATGTGGAGCATGTCTGCCGCGGTGATAGGGCAGCGCACACGCATCTCGGGGTTGTTTTCGTCCCCAAGCCACGTCCCGCTAGGATAATCCTCTAAAAAGAAACACAGGTGAATAGGGGCTTTATCTCCCACTGAGATCATAACATTGCCCTTAGTCAAAATCTAGGTCGCATAGAGTGGGCTTATCTTAAGCAGGTGAATAACAAAAAGCCATATATGTATGTATGTATGTAGTGTGTGTGGTGTGTGTGTGTGTGTGTGTGTGTGTGTGTGTGTGTGTGTGTGTGTGTGTGTGTATCTCATACACATCAGTAAAGGTAGTCCTCGACTTACAACTGTTCATTTAGTGATCAAAGTTACAATGGGACTGAAAAAAGTGACTTATGACTGTTTTTCACAGTTACGACCTTTCCAGCATCCCCGTGATCAAAATTCAGATGCTCGGCAACTGGCTCATATTTATGACGGTTGTAGAGTCCCAGGGGGTCACGTGATCCCCTTTTGCGACCTTCTGACAAGCAAAGTCAGTGGGGAAGCCAGATTCACTTAACAACTGTGGCAAGAAAGGTCATAAAATAGGGGGAAACTCACTTAACAAATGTCTCACATAACAGCAGAAATGTTGGGCTCAGTTGTGGTCGTAAGTCGAGGACTACCCGTATAAATGGATACCAGCATATAAAAAACAAGGGGGAAATTCCTTTTAGAGACAAATGCCCTTCCTACAGTTCCTGTAGGTGAAAACGAATCTCTCTCTAGCCCTGCGAAGGCCCAGTTGGGACAGAACAGGAAATTAGGATCACCTGCTACATGCAAGAATCGTATTAGGGTCAAACTCACATATTCATTTTTCTCTTCCCTTGTTTTCTGCAACCTCAAGAACCACGGAGAATTTTGTTTCTGCATCTAAAAAGCCACTGTTCCTTGTGACATCCAAAATTGAGGGGGGAAAAAACAGATCATTTCAATCACAATTAATTTTTTTTAAAAAAGTGAGACAGGGATAAAAACATTTTATTTTCACCTCCGTGAATTCAGAGGATCTGGCAAACCCAGAAGAGCTCCGAAGCCAATTTACTGATCTGATGCAAATAATAAACTCTATAGCAGAAACTGTGAATTGTCCCTTGGTTGAGGTTGTGGGCTTGTGCTGCCAGAAATGGGGGGAAAAGCATGAATGTGCTTCTCACCTACTGGAGTGGTGTGATGGGGAAGGACGCAGGCCAACAGCAACAGGAGGGTGTTTCTAAGCTCACCTCCAGACCACCGCTGGCTGTTTCCATTCTCCAAACCCTCAGGAGCCCTTTGAAGGCAACCCACAATTGTCTTCGTTGTCCACAAGAGCCTTGCAGAGCAGGACAGTGGTGGACTTGATTCTCGGGCTATTCAGGGAGCCTTTCTAAAGGACGCTGAACCCACAATGACAACAAGCAAAACGTGCTGGTTGCTCAAAACTGCTCGAGAAGGAAGGGATATCATGTCAGGCACCAAGCGCAGAGCACTGAATTGTGGGAAGAAGCTGACTCAGCATTCGCTAGGAACAACTGGGAATGTGCAGCACTTGTGAGTACAGAAGAATGGTAATTTATTTGATTAATTGCACACACGGTGAAGTCACTCGATGGGAACCATAGCTCCCAAATAGAAATGGATTTTTTTAAAAAATTATTTTACGCTACTGGAATGGAAGTCTGCACTGTTTCTGACGCATTCACCAAATGGGTTGATTTACCTCTCCTAGGAACGAATCACTTTGGTGATGAAGAGCACTGGTGGTTTTTTTTTTAATTACATGGGCACATGTTTTTTTTTTAACATGTCAACACTACAAACAATTTACGTCCAGGGCAAGAGAAACTCAAACAATTCCACCCACCCAGCTGAAAAATGTGGAACTTCCATTCCCAAAGTTCAGTAGTGTTTGTTTAAGGGGAATTTGTTGAATGGCTGGCATCTAAGAGACCCATAAAATTGCCGACTCACCCAAACCCAGAATATAATTACTTCTTACTGCCTAATTAAGGAATCTTCAAAGCAGTAAAGATGGCCCAATTATCTGCTGATACCCAAGGGAGCACAACTTGTCATCTTTCTGGACTGAGGCCACAGCAGCTATAGCAGTTTAAATCCTGTCTACGTTTAGGGGGTAGATGTAACCACAATGCAGAACCATCAGTGTCACTGCCTTCCTGTTGCCTGGTCCAGAAACACTCAGCTGTCTGTTACTGACTGAGTCAAAATAATATTAGCGTGAACTTGCCACACTATTTAGTTTCTCCGTGTCAAAAACACTGTCTGTGTGACATGAGGGCTTTCCTAATGGCTGACAAGAGATCTGGAAAGAATTACCAAAGGATCAAACTCTTTTTTTTTTCAAAACTGAAAAAAAGCCTCTCTCGAACTACAGCATGACAGAAGGCAGTTTTCTTGTACTCAACATGCAAACCATTCCTTCAGTAATTCTCTTCCCCAAACATAAAAGAAAGGAATTCTACTCTCCTTGGGTAAGATTAATACTTTCCTTGGGCTTAGCTTGGAATAAACAATCCTGAGTACTCACTGAAGGCACAAAGTACATCCAAGCATCAAAAGAAGTCTGCCTCCAGTCCTGCCTTCAATGAAGCATTCATCACATGGCCATGTAGAGGGAGAGAAGTACCTAAATACCTCCCATTCAGTATACCCACATTTATGGAGTTCTTGATGGTCTCTGAGCATGGTTGTTGGACTGCAGCATCAGCATCCTGATGATGTTCCCTAGTTGGGTCATGAAACGTCTGCAAGCTCAGAGAGCACCATGGACTTCACAGTTCAACCCCGAGCTACAAATATTCTCTTCTGTTGGAAGATTCATATTTCCCAAACACAAGAACGTGGAGAGCACACACGTTCCTCTCCATCTGAAATCTGGATCAGGCATCCTCTGTTCTTTTGCACAAAGAAAACAATTTTTGCACAGAACATCACTTTTAATATTCCTTAACCTGCAAGGTCAGGGTCCATCTGCTGATTCAACACCCAGGTTGCTACTTCTGCCAGAATATAATATGACTGCTTGATTCTTTGCCGGTACTATTTTCTCTTCATTACAGGGAGAAACATCCTTTGAACCTACCTGATAGACAAGAAGCAGGAACAAGAACTCTAAAAACAAAACCCCTCCCAGGGTGCCATCAATCAACTCTGTTAAACAGATGGAAAGTACACTGAACACCTGCTTATGTCAATATTTAGAGAATCAGCTGGTTGTGTTTATCAAACACCTGTATGATGAACAGAAACAACAGAGCCTGAGAGATACACCAAAGGCATACAGCACAGAAATAATAAATTGCTAAAGATATAAGGCCTTCTCTCTGGAGCAATTATGCAAGAGGGTTTTTGTGTGTGTCTTGTCTACATCCATCAGTTGACTTGACTTGGTGAGGATAGAAGAAGAGACTCTGGGGACCGCTGAAAATTAGCCGCCAGAATTTATCGTTAAGAAACCCCACAAAGGCTTCCAGGCTTGACCAAATCAATTTCCCCTGACCACAGCAAATATTCCTTTGGTTCAACTACTCCAAGCTGATACAGAAATCATAAAAATAAAAATAAAAACCTCTACTCAAAACCGTTAATGTGTAAGTCTGTCTTTCTGTGTGTGTATAAACTAGGCACCTGTATAAACTTCATACCTTCATTTGGTATGTTTCCTTTGACACCCTCTAAGCTCATTGAGTTGCCAGCTGAAGTTAAAATATATTTCCTTTGTTTGTGAACCACATCAAATAATGCTGATTTCAAGCAATTTAAACAACATGTAAATTCCTTTCAGCTGCTTCCTTTCAAAACAGTTGTGATCCTTCTTTCAAAAACTGCTTTTCATCTGGCCTGATGCTAGTAACAGAAAGCTGTTTGGGGATACGTGTGGTATGCACGGGAGAAACCTTGCTTGCCCGTTCTGTGCAAGGAACAAGAACTCTTCTTTATTGTCAGTGAAACAGATTCCGAATCAGAGGAAAAAGCCCCCAAACTTTCTCAACGCGTCAAATTCAGCTTCACAGTTTCATGAAACTCCACCATATGGCCAGAACCTGGCAAAGCTATGTCAATAAATGCACTAAAGGAGATATCAAAGTTATTTCCACAACAGGGAGGGAGGGAGGGAGGGAGGGAGGGAGGAAGGAAAGAAGGAAGGAAGGAAGGAAGGAAGGAAGGAAGGAAGGAAGGAAGGAAGGAAGGAAGGAAGGAAGGAAGGAAGGAAGGAAGGCAAACAGCCAGTTTACTAGAGAAAACTGAGAATCTCAGTTCCCCTTCTTCAAACTTGGGATAAGTGTCCATTTCATAACAACCTTCAGCACCGCCACAGAGATGGCAAAAGAGCTGCTCCAAACCATTTCAGATTTTAGGCAGCAATTTTGAGAAGCAGACAGAAAATTGCTATGCCTGCCTAGCCTAATGTAAGTTGTACTTATCTAATAAAAGCTGTATTTAGTTGTAAGCAGATGACCTAATTTAATCTTGCATTTTCTGCTTTTGAAAAAGAGAGAGTGGTCCACCAAGACGCCCTAAATATAGAGAGCATCACTGTTTGTTTACTCAGGATATCTTCCCAGTGGAAGGCGGAATTCATTGGAGAAAAGGGCCCCTTTCCCCCAAGGGAAGTTGGACACCAACTCTGGGAATGCCAGAGGAGCACAGCCAACATCGGCTGGCTGAGAATTTGGGGGGACAATTCTGGTTTCGCTCATCTGGAGGGTACCAGCATGGGGATGCTGCATATCAGTCATTCGGTCTTGCCATCGTTAGGACTACTCTATTGATCAAATTATGATTTATCAAATTATAATAACCTAATTATGATTTACAATCGGTGCAAACCAGAAATGGATTACTGGCCCATCTCCAAACTCAATATTAAAATATGTAAGATTGCTTGTGGCCCTTCACAGGGCTATTTCATTCTTATCTATGTTGCGTGTTCAAATTGAACAGCCCTTCACAGTTAAGCAGCCCTACGAAGTTCTGCCAGCAAATTGGGCCCCAATACTAGGAAGAATTCAGCGCACTTAAGGATTAGTGTCTGTCTTCTTTAAGCATTTCTTTTACGTTTCCCACTCTAGCCTGCAAACCCACAATTTTCCGATGAGCCAAATGCTAACCAGACCCTACCCTGCTTGTTTCAAGATCGGCCCCAGCCAACTAGGCATTGCCATCATCGTAAGAACACTTTATTGTGGAAAAAAATACTGGAAAGTGACCTTTGAAGAGCTCTTGGAAAACTCTCCAACCAATTTATAAAGGGTGGAATGGGATCCATTCCCAGCTAATCCATGACCAAATTAAAGTGACACTTTGAAAAGTGAAACAATGCAATGCTGAAGTGGAGTCTATCTTCTATTTCGGGAAAAGGGTGACAGAATGAAGAACGCTCATTAAAACCAACTACTAGCAAAGAGTGAATATTGTAACTGTCCTGGAGCAGAGGAGTCCAAGAACCGCAGAGAAAGGAGTTCTATTACCATAGATTGGTTGCAAAAAATTTAAGCATGGAAGTGGCAGCGCAAGAAATGATAATTACAGAAAGATGTATCCAATTAGAACTAAACGGAATGGAAAAACAATTTAAGAAGTAAAAAAAATTACGAGAGAGAGGAATGAATCAAGCAAATCCTGCAACACAGAAATTAGCAAGCCGCGCCGACACATATTCAGTTTTCTTCATTGTAGGTATGAAGTTGGGTCTCCAAACACACTAATACATAGTGGGGTCAGTGCCCTGGGTCCAGAGCAGCCCCCATAGAGGGGATTCTGAGGGTCTTGACCACCGAAAGTGATGCCAACTCTTTAAGGATCTGTAGGGCCAACTGAGGGTTGCAGGTTTGAGCCCATTCTAGCAACATTCTCCACAGGTCTTCTCCATCCACTGTCATCCTTTCACATGGAAATTGAGAAGAAATAGATGCATGTTATCACCATCACAGAGGAAGTTCCTCCAGAGAGGGGACAACTAAATACCTGTTAGGAGATTCAGGTAGGAATAAACAGCTCTGACCAAGACAAACGTGTGTGTGTGTGTGTGTGTGTGTGTGTGTGTGTGTGTGTGTGTGTGTGTGTGTGTGTGTGCTTACACACATTTGCACCTGTGTGTGTGTGCCTGGGTATATTCAAAGTAGAAAACATTGAAGAGCAGATGAAAATCAAACACAATAGTCAACATTCTTTATACTTCTCATGTTAATTTCCCCCCTTGTTTCTCCCAGACAATAGAAATGCTTATCAGAAGATTCTGGAAGGGAAAAACACAGTGGGAGAAAGTAGCTTTATTTCTATTTGAAGTTGCTTAAGCTCTATGCTCCTGCATGCTCATTCAAATCTCTGCGTGTCAGCTGAATTTTATCACTTCGCTCAGTCTAAGGGCTTTATTTATGCAGCATGATAAAAAGCATCAATTTTTATATGTGAGGCATTGAAATCCAGCATTGTGCTTGTCACCGTGACTGGCAAGAAGCTTTGAGACAAGAGATTAGGGACAGCCTTGACTCTTTCCTATGCCTCCACTTTTTGAAGCTGTACCTTTGGACAGCTTATATGAAGAGAGGGATTTCCAAGTCCATAAAGCCCGAATTCAGAGATGACAAACTCCGAACATGAGTAATAGCAGCATCTTTGGGCACATCAGGACTTCCTTCCATATTGGATCTGACAGGCCCTGAGCAAATCTGTGGTGTGAATGGCTAGATTCTTTCCTTCTTGAGACTCTGCACTACCTTGATGTAAACATATATGGGACTGTTTGGTTAATTGAATGTGTTATACAGGAGCAACTTTTAAGTGACTTCATTCCCACACAACAATCCCTTCTCCAGAGTTAAATTCTTGGTCCCAGCCAAAGTAGAACTCCTACTTCAAACTCTCATTCCTGGTTAAACGCCTGAACAGTCATGTTCAGCACATTAGAAGACCTTCCCTTGATTTCCCCAACACAGCAAATCCAATTTCTACCATAATACTGGCTGCTGGTTCACTCAGCGTATTATCTTTGGACAAGACAACTGATTGCTGGGGACTTGGTTGTTTTGGATGGCTGGTTTGTTTGTTTTTACATTATGGAGATGATTTATGACGATGACAGATCTTCAGATGCCATCAAGAAAACAAATCCAAGAAAAATGATCTCAATCTTTGAAAGCCGGGAACCATAAATTATTTTGGCAGAACAGTGTCACTCAAGGGTTTCTCAGCACATGTAAAAAGTTACCACCAAATGTTCAGGAGGAGGAGAACCATGGCATTCTTGGGACAGTGGAAATCATTTGCAGGAAAATGGCTTTAGGACACGTAAGGAAAGTCACACAAGAAGAGGAGAAGTTAAAAAAAAGGGGCAGGGAAAAACCAGGGAAAACTTTGTTCGAAGGAGTCTCCCAAACCAATCTGTTTCGTGTTCAGGGAACTACTCTTTTTTCATTTACCTGGTGATCTCTACAGATCATTTAGATCAGAGGTCTTCAAACTTGGCAACTTTGAGACTTGTGGACTTCAACTCCCAGAATTCTCCAGCCAGCAAAGCTGGCTGGAGAATTCTGAGAATTGAAGTCCACAAGTTTGGGGACCCCTGATTTAGATAAAAATTTTTTAAAAGAAAGATAAAGAGGTGAGCTGCTTCCTTGAGTGCTTAGCTCACAACCACTCGAGCAGTGCTAGAACTTTGCTTTTGCTGATCGAGGAGAGATACCTTGCTGCTCTATTGTGTCAACATCTGGTCTCTTTCCCACTTTATCAGCAAAATGTGAATACCACCATGAGTACGAGAAGAGCATTTCTCCTGCTTGAAATGAGGGATTATTTCAAGCATTGTAAATTCTCCACAGATGGGTGTCTCAATTGCCCAACTTTCAAGCATAGAGGCTTATATAATGGTTAGGTTTGTCATCCATAGGCCTGGAATCAATCTGAAAGTACAAACTGCAGTGTTTAATTAACTGTCACCGACTGGCCAAGTTTGTTTCTCAGAACACTAATAACTTTTCCTATTTCATTAACGGTTTTTTGTTGATCACGCCTTCTGAAAATTATTGTTACTGAATCAATCCCCATTCACTCATTTGCATAAATGCAGCCAAGAAATGAACCAAAATTACAGAAGTTGTACAATCTCCATGCAGAAAATGCTACTCTCTTTAAAATCCTGAAAGAAGAAATTTGGACTTATTCGAAGGAATAAGTGACTGCTGGAGTTCAAAAACCCTGACAACATGATCTAAAATGGAAGGCAAGATGATCTTGGGCATAAATGGACATGATTTGTCAGTTGTTGCCTTCCTTCAACAAGAAGAAGGTAAACCTTAAGGCCACTAGAAGAGTTTTGATTGCCCCATGCCTGAGGAGTTCCACAAGGTTGCAGAAAATTAGGTGATTTGGTACACATAGACATGCCTAACATCTCTGAAAAAGGTGAAGAAAGAGGTCTAAACGTCAGCAAAACTCATAAGTATAAGAAGACATTGAAATTCAATTGAACCAGATCACTTTCTAAACTTATACCATGACTTTATTTAAAAAAATTCCTACTTAAAAGGTACCGCTTTGGACTGATCAATCAGGAAACTATATATTCTCAAGTCTTTTCCTTTGGTTAAGTCCAGCATTTTTATATATACAATAATCCTATTAAAAAGCCAACATCTGTCTGCCTGTAAATGCGCCAACAAATTATGCTGAAAAGGTCAGGCTGCAACGAAGTCTTTTTTTACTACATCAAAAACCACTTCTCTTATATAAACAGCTGAGAAAATGACTCAAAATTATTGCCTTTTCTATTATATATATTGGAGCGAGGAGATTTCAACTGTTGTCCAGCACATACACAATTAAACTACTATTAAGTAATGATTTTAGTTTCCACTGGGAGACAGATAATCTCAGTTACATCTGAAATTTTGCAAACAGAACACACTCTCCGACAAATTCTATAAAGTTTTATTTATTGCTTTAAAACTCTTACACAATGAAGAATTTGAATTTTGGAATCTACTCTTGTGCTTGCATTCTTTAAGAGGGAAATAAAAGTGAGCTAAGCTGAAGGGACCCCCCCCCCCCCAATTTTGCAGCTTTAATCAATGGCATCATCTTCAACCACATCTCCCCGCTTGCTGTCAAAAAAACAGAGTCTGCCCTGCGACTTTTTACCTTTAATGGCTTGATGGTTCTTGTTCAGAATTATGGCATCTCCTTCCCTCTAACAAATTCAATTAACAATGTCATCTTAACTCTGTATTCTTTCCACAGCTGTCTCTGCCTTGCACTAATGTTTAATTCTGAAGTATATGCGAATTTAATACGCATCATAAAATGAGGGGATCATGAGGCATATTCCAAATGGTGCATTCCAGCAATGGTGATTTTCTGAGGTTTGAAGAGCAGGACAGAGGTTGGGAGGGGGGAGGTTGGAAACTGATAAATTGCTGACAAGGCTATCATGTATACAATACATTTTCGATGGGAATTTCCTGTTTTCGAAAATATTGTTTAGAATTGCCAAAGTAACTGTTTACTTTCAGGAAAGTTCAAGCTCACCAGAAGGGCATAATAACTTTCAGCAGGCAGTCTGCTGGCATCTTCTGTTGCTTCCTAAAGAAATGCACTCTTTTCCACGGAGCTGGGTTTCCCACATGGAGACCCAATTGCAGAATCAGATCACAGTTTTGAAAGACTTTGTGTCTTTTTAAAAAACAACAACAGCAAATGAACACTCTTAATTTGAGCTTCACAAATTGCCATGGAAATGAATTCTGCTCTAAACATGACTCAAAGATCTATTTAGATCAGTGTTTCTCAACTTTAAGATCTGTGGATGTCAACTTCCAGAATTTCCTAGACAGCATGGGGAATTCTGGGAGTTGAAGTCGATACACTTTACTGTTGCCAAGGTTGGAAAACTCTGATTTAGATCTATAACAGCAAAGAAAGCTGAAGCCTAGATTTGTCCCTCACTGCATATATATTAAAATATTCTTCAATTGGAGCTCAACTCTAGTGATCCTTGGACACGATCTTGCAGTATTCTGGGCAGCAAGGTAGAAGTGATTTTGCACTCTCTCCTTGTGGGAGGTGTCTATGCCTCCAACCTCTACTCTACAGCCAGGGAATGGTCCGTCACCCAAAGCTGAGCTTCCAAGCCCAGACAAAGTTGATGCTAAGACAACATGTTGCTTACGACATCTCCTGCTTCATACCCAACAAAATATGGTATCTGAATGAAATTAAGATATGAGGGACGGCACACACCTGGGGTCTTGGCTGTTCGATTTCAGAAGGGGTTCTGGAAGCCACATCTAAAATGTTTGACCTCTCCATGTAACCCTAAGGCCTCAGGATGTGAGTTTGCTTTGAGGAAAAAGCAGAGTCCTCTGGCTTAATGCTCTTCCATGACCTCCAAAGCTTTTACTGAAAACTTGGGAAATGATAGGGCAAAATCTTAGATGCTAACAACAGAATTTTTGCAATCCAGGACCAGATCAAGCTATATGTGAGACACCAAAGAACTGCTTCCTCTTCTGAGGCAAACAAAACATGGCATTTTAAAGAGAAGACCTAAGATTTAAAAGGCTCCAACACTGGGACTAGGCCAAAGATTTCAAAGACGATTTACTTACCTTCAGAATTCAATGTAATAAGGGTGACGTTGTTCCCAATATTCTGATTCCCTAGCTGGCCGCTGTTTGAAACTGAGTCGCTGGCTTCAGAACCGCTCTCTCCGTCTTCGTTGTGGCTATCATCATGTCCTGGGACTTTGACCACAATGGTGTTCTGCCTCCGCCCGGGAACAGCACTGAGGAGGAGGAGGAGGAGGAAGAAGAAGGAGGTGTCACGGATTTCTGCAGGGGTCCGCATGTGGAATCTCCTTCTCTCTATCCCACATTGGCTGACTTACAGGAGCCCTGGTAGCATAGTGATTAGAATGCAGCATTGCAGACTAACTCTGCCCACAGCCAGGAGTTTGATCCTGACCAGCTCAAAGGTTGTCTCAGCCTTCCCTCCTTCCGAGGTGGGTAAAATAAGGACCCAGATTGTTGGGGCCAAGATGCTGACTCTGTAAACCGCTTAAGGGGGGGGCCTGTAAAGCCCTGTGAAGCGGTATCTAAGTCTAAGTGCTATTGCTATTATAACTTGCAACACTCCTACCCCCTGTAGTCCATAAAGACCATCAGATACCAACTGGCCCAACCCAAGGGAAGGAGCAGCCAGGAGCTACCATGAGAAATGGGAACGCATTACCGTGATGTCATATAAGTAGACATCAACTGATCCTGGGGGCCAAGCCAAATTCAAGCCAGTTTCCGGCATGGCTCCGAAGGCCCATGGCCTAGAGAGACTCTTAACTGAAACTCAGGAAAGCCAGTGCATCCTTTAGCTAGCTGGAGCAAGGGTTAAGCTGCCCTTCATGCAGTTTCCTGTGCATGCAGACAGAAGGAGGGAAGAGCCGAGGTGGCGCAGCGGTTAGAATGCAGTACTGCAGGCCACTTTAGCTGACTGTGATCCGCAGGTCAGCGGTTCAAATCTCACCGGCTCAAGGTTGACTCAGCCTTCCATCCTTCCGAGGTAGGTAAAATGAGGACCCAGATTGTTGGGGGCAATGTAAATATATACATTGCTTAATGGTGTAAACCGCTTAGAGAGTGCTTGCACTGTGAGGCGGTATATAAATCTCACAAATAAATAAATAATAAATAAATAAGAGATCTCTGCCATTACTAACTTGTTAAGGATATTTTCCAGTGAATCAGCTGCTCGGCTTAACGGCTCTTCCTGCCCCACCATCTTGGCTACAATCGAGTTCTGACGGTCGTTGTTGAGAATTACTGTGGTCTGAGGTACAACACTGCAAAGAGAGTAAGCCAGGAGAGGGGGGGGGGAACCCGGAATAAACAAAGATTCAAAAATGGTCTTTTGCCATCCATTAAGTCACACCTGGCAGTTTAAGCGAGTTGCTCTGTGGAAAGTGTTACAAGCATGAATTTGTGGAGAGATTTCCTTCTTTTTGGTTTCAAGGCTGTTTGTGATGTATTAAATGCGAAAGCTCGTAATCCATCATATTCTGAACTCTGTTCCATTTCTGGAACTCGTAATTCTTTCAAGGAGCTGACTACTTCAGTAGAATTATGTAATGTCCTCTGACCCCTGGCAGAATTATTCCATCTTCTTTTTTTTTAGCCAATTCAAGCTTTATATGGGGATAGAGAAAATTTAGTCTACTAATTCTTGAAATCAAAGAGTGACTCAACTTCCTCTGTTGAAAATAGATGGCCTCTTTTTCCACTCAGTGAAGGAGCTCCACTGTGGGAATAAATGAAAATGTTTTCACTATGGCCTGTTGGGCAATCCTGAGTGACCTACTTCATAGACTGCTCTAAGCCATGCATCTTGGTTTATGGCTGGGTTCATCTATTACTCTAAGCCAAGGTCAAAGAGAGCCCATTACAGTTTAGGATAATCCAACCACGGCGAAGGCAAAACACGTGCGGTTTTAGTTTCAGCAAATACTTGTCAAAGGACGCTCAGGCAAGCAAACCCGACTTCAAATGACACTCCTGCAAGAATAAACGTCTTCCTTCCTTCCTTCCTTCCTTCAAAAAGAGGGTCAGGTTTCATTGTGCATCCTATTAAGTGGATAGGAAAAGCCCTCGTTTTAAATTTTTATGCCAAAAGGCTATTTAAGGACACATTGACCAGCCTTATCTGCTCTGCTTCAACAGCCTCTCCAGTTCCACTGATAGGGCTTTACGTGGCATTTGCAACCCTCACATTGCCACTTCTTGGGATGCCCCACGGTTTATCAACCCCCATCCCTCCATCATGCAGAATGCCTGGCTCACTTTCCCAGGCTTTCAGCTTAAAGAACCCCCTGAAGAATTCATTGCAACAAGAGGGGTTTCCCGCAATACAATTAATGGAGAACTCAGGCTTTACTTCCTTCTGTAGTTTCCTTTGAATAGAAAAAAAAAATTAAATGAAGATTGACATAAAATGGGGAACTCCTCCTCCTCCTCCTCCCCCCTTTGTCTGGACCATCTGATTGTGAGCCTTGTGGCATTTAATCAACTCAATAAAGAGGGAAGACCTGTCTTTGATGTCCACCATTAATAATTACTGAAGAAACTCAAGAAGGTCTGGACACCCAACACTACAGAGAAGGCGGGTTTTCCCTGCGTTGTTTCTTTCCCCAACCCCTGGTTAAGCTGCTGCTTTCTAAAGCGACGCTGTTGTATGCCACAATTCCCTTCTTCAACTCAGCCCGGCAAAAAGTACTCCAAGGGGCTGGAGCTACGTGCAGGATGCATTCCCTTAGAGCTCCATGTGTACGAGCAGAAGTGCCAAGATTCAAGCAACTATGGAAGCTCCATGGATGGATGAGTGTCTCAATGCAGCCATTGATAGACACGGCACGTGCTAGATTCATTAACAGCACCGAGGGGAAATGATTTCACTTGAAATGGCTCCAGATATTAATACCTGAAGCTCAAGGGGGAGTTGCAGGAGGAGAGATTAAGCAGCAGCTAGGAGGAAAAAACATGTGTGTGTGTGTGTGTGTGCATGTGCGTGTGTGTGTATCTGCGTTCAACTGGCATGTGCTAGTTTTGTTGGGTGAGTGTGGATAAGAAGAAGAGCAGGTTAGGATAAGGGATCTAAATTATTTCATCTGCAAAATAGCAAAGATGACTCTTGTTTGAGATATGCCTATAACAGATGGACTTGAACTGCTTCTCAGGAATAAATATTAATGGCAGCATAATATGATTACTTTTTTTGCTTCCCCACAGCTAGAATTCAAAGAGGTTCATCCCAAAAAAGCCATGCTTAAAAACTTGAGGGGAATAACAGAATCCCAGAGTTAATGTTGTACGCCCAAGCACTGTTAAAGGATAAGCAGAAAAATCCAGAAATCAAGAGAGGGACTAGCCGCAAACTTTCTAAAGCAAAATTTATCAGGGAGTTTCAGACAGCAGGTGCTCTGTGAATCATTTCATCTAATGTCCTTGATAAAAAAGTCCTATTGTCCGAAGGACATCAAGCAATAATCAGTGTCAATTGACACTTGGAGGGTCATCTCCCCCTTAGTTCCTGCACGCACAAGTAGCCATTAGCTCTGGACTCTATTTTCTTTCTGCCATTCTTCAACACCAGGCAGGATAAGAGCTGAGATTAGCTAAATCAGGGGTGTCAAACTCGATTTCATTGTGGGCCAGATCCGGCCCGCGGGCCTTCAGTTTGACACTCCTGAGCTAAATCACCGCAATATATGAGGGCCGAGGAGGATGTGACCAAAGAAAGCAACTCAAGTTCACAGGTCTCTTTGCAAACCATATTGTGAAGAATGCACCCCAGCCTCTATTTCGGTATTAAAAAAAGAACATTTGAATGTTTTCAAATATTCAAAGAACATTCGAATATTTTCTACAAGCAGGCAAAACCTTAAAATCCATTTGCTAAACAGAAGGATGCAAATCATTAAGCGGGTTAAAGAGAATTAGTAACTGTCCTGCCTCTCTGTCAGAAAGCAAAAATCTTCATCTAATGGATGAGGAAGTGATAACTGTGATGCTTCCTTTTCAGTGGAAACAGACCTGTGGAGAGGGTGGGGGTCTTCTTAATACCGTGTTTCAGTTTTTTACAAATCCTCCAACTATCGGAAGACCACTCTGAGCTAGTGAGGCTCAGCCAACCCACGTCATCTGTGACCCAGAGTGAAAAGGTGAGCACACTCAAGACAGAGACATTTTTCATTCTTCTGCTGAAAAATACAGAAACTTCTGTTGACTCTGAGATATTAATCGCACATACTTTTCGAATTAGTTATATTCCTATGTTTAAACATGGGGAAGAATTCAAAATAAATCAGTGTTTTTAAAATGATTATTTTAATAAAATGATTATTTAAACCCTGAGCAAAGTTATTAATTTCTTAGGGCTTTGGGGATTCCAGTATATATTTTTTTTAGGTGTTCATATCTTGGCCTCTCTTTTATTGGGCAGAAAAATCATGTTTATTTTTCACCCATAGATTCCTTCCAGAGGTGATTTTAACTCGTATCCATCACCACTAGCTTCCCATTTTTCTTGGCCAATGACTTGTCACTCACCCAGGGGGTGGCCAATAAAGAGGGGAGGATTTCTGGCCCCCTCTCAAATGAACTGCTCTCCTCTTCCTTGAAGTCATATTAAAAGCTCCGAGGGAGGGGAAGAACAGGAACAACCAAATAGACATATATTCAGAAGAAATCAGCTGACATCTCACCTGCTCCAAGGTAAATGTTCATAAATACCAGGCAGATGAATATTATAGAAAAGCACAATATGGAAAAATTGAGACAGGAACGCTGACTCTACCATGGTCTCGGATCAATGGATTATTTATAGAAATACTCCACCGGGGGAAAGAGGCAAAGGAGGGGCAGCATCTGGTTTCTAATGAACCTTTGTTCCACTTGTGTAAATATAATCTTACGTGACTTCGCATGAAGAATGTTCACAGATGCCTTTTGCTGAAGATGATGGACAATTCTAGCTATATGTAAATAATTTTATACATTAGCACTTCCCACACAGCACAGTGTTGGGGACGGAGGGAGGAAAGCAATGACTGGCACAATTTTTGTGTGTGATAACCAGAGAATTAATATACTTTTCTAATAAACTGGCACAGGAGACAATTTCCCTATCCTGTAAAGATCACCATAAACCTTCAGGCCTCCAAAAAAGTGAGAGTCCTTTGACCAAGAACATTGCCACCTAGGTTTTCTTGCTCTATCTGTCTGTCTGTTTGTCTATCTCTCTGTCTGTCTGTCTACCCACCTACCTATCCATTTATTTAGCCAGCCAGCCAGCCAGCCAGCCAGCCAGCAGCTAGCTAGCTAGCTGTCAAGCTAGCTGTCAAGCTATCCATACTTTCATCCATCTTATAGAGGCAAAGGGAAATAGATAAATGTGCCCACTATTTAAAACAAAAACATAGGGGAGAACAGCTGCATGGTAAAACCTCACAAAGCAGTATCGGCTTGGTTCGCCTCTCCACACATACCTGGTGTACATAAGCAAAAAAAAAAATTCTTGCACTAAGATTTATTTTAGTGCAATTCTTAATTCCACATTTAGACATCTCTCTTTGGCATCTAGAGGCGTTATAATGATGATGCTTTTTCAAAGGAGATCAAACCAAATCAGCCATCTTATCAGTAGCATTCTTGGAATTAAATAGTTTACAAAGTTGTGGTTAATTTGCAAAAAATGGTACTTATTGAAAGAGCAAAAATATGCTAAGCATGCTTTTAAAAAATAACCAACTATGTTGCAAAAATTAACAGATTTGGGGGATACGTACATTCTCCACTCTAGTTGTACAAAGAATCCTTGTTAAGGGGTGATTTACTGGTTTCAATACTAACTTCACCAACCAGTATGGAAAACCGGTTTCAATAAACTTTGGCATGGTTTATTCTTGTTCAGAAGAGGCCACTGAACACAGAAGGAGACCCCCTGTCGCCATTCATGAAAAAAGGACCAATTCATCTAGAGAAGTGTTGGTTGCATATAGTTTTCTTGAGCCCAGTACAGAAATGGATTTGTGCTGCCTTCGACAATGTGAATTAAATTACTTGCGTCAATCAATTCAATCGTTGCTGACCAGGTTCATATCTGATTTCATTTCCCAACTTAAGTGGAGCCAGGGGAAGAGGTGTTTTGCATTTTCGCATTTTGTTAATTGTCCTTCACCGTTTGGTCACCCCCACCTCAATTTCGTATTTCCCCACCCACCAATCCCTGCACTCTGCAACTATTCCAACCCCACGGAAGTTTCCTCGGTAATAAAGATCATTGGAGGAATGGCAGGCCTGACGATAGCTTACAAATCTTCCTTTGCACTCTATCATTTGGAGGAGAGCTTTGGGGACTCCAAAATGGGCCGGGGTTCAAATCCTTCGCAACACACAAGAGTTGGCTGGCAAGTAATCTCATTTCTAACTGGGCCATTCTAAAATTGAGCCCAGCTTCTCTCATGTCGCTGGCTCATCATGGACAAATGAGGGCAAGAGGAGTCTGGGGAGATTCTTTGCAATTAGCAAATATGAAGCCCTTCAATTAACATTTGTCTAAAGCCAGAGGAGAGATCAGCAGTGAAACACATGGACATTTGGCTGATTGGCCTGTTCCAAAGCAATCCTTCGTTGGGAATGACGCCCAACCACCTTTGGCATGTTGAGTTCAACTTAATGCCTTAATCTCTCCCAAATGAACTCAGTGGAATCCAGGACTCAGTCGACTTTTTAATGCTAAAATTCTTTAAAACACACATGCCTTTATACTATAGGCAGGGATCTTCTTCAGCCAAATATTTTGAATAAAGGACAGATGTTGTGTATTCCAGATCATCTGGAAAGCCTCGTTAGCAATCATATTTATTTAGCATCAGCAACGCCTCGTTGACAACTGCATACACACTCACCCCTCCACCTCAATTCTTCCCAGGCAGAATTTACCTAGACTGCAGTCTTTGTTTCTTTAAAACACCACCCTCTGTTATGAGTACTTTACAAGAAAGACAGTGCCCCAAAGTTAGGATTGTCGACCTGATTTCCATAACTTGCCCAATCCTTTCAATTCTCAGCATCAAAGACTCCGCTTTATATATAATACTTTTCTGCCCCCTTCTGTCTACTGTAAACCAAACATGGGGATTTAACAGGAGAGCTTCCATTATTTCTTAGGATCTCCAGAATTGTAGTAGGGAACTGAAATGAACTTCATTCAAATGAAATTGAATGAAGTCTCCAATTTCAAGAATACAATCTAGTAGAATCTCTCCTAATTTCAGACCTAACCAGAATGGCTGAGGGCAAGGAGACAAGGAGCTTAATCTTCAGGGGAAGATGCCCCAAATGAGAAATGTGGCTTTGCTCATAAGAATGTCTATGGAGATTCTCACTCATCCAGGTCGTGGTTGTCCCAAAGGTGCTTTTTCAAAAGGCAACTGGACTTTGTTTTCCCTTGAAGACATTTCACTTCTCATCCACTTCTTGGATGAGGGGTGGGGGAGAGAGAGAAAGAAAGAGAAAGGTATATGTTTATGGTGCTGGAGAAGACTCCTGCGAGTCCCTTGGACTGCAAGGCGATCCAACCTGTCAGTCCTAGAGGAGATCAACCCTGACTGCTCTTTAGAAAGCCAGATCCTGAAGATGAAACTCAAATACTTTGGCCACCTAATGAGAAGGAAGGACTCACTGGAGAAGAGCCTAATGCTGGGAACGATTGAGGGCAAAAGAAGAATGGGACGGCAGAGAACGAGGTGGCTGGATGGAGTCACCGAAGCAGTCAGCGTGAGCTTAAATGGACTCCGGGGGATGGTAGAGAACAGGAAGGACTGGAGGAATATTGTCCATAGGGTCGCGATGGGTCGGACACGACTTCGCAGCTAACAACAACAACATATGTTTAAGGTTACGGCATCACAATTTTTTGACTCACAGAAAGTGGATTCGGAATGACTCAAATGAAATGGAATCCATTGTATCTACCAAAACATTGCCTTGTTTCTTGCTTCTGAGCTCCAAAAGCATTCTAGCTGGCCTGCCAGAGACCGACTGCAGAATATCTCCCCTTAATCAAAACCCAACACACCCAATCTACAAATCATCAGAACAAGTTACGCTTCCTATCACCCAGCTACACCTAGAAAACTCACGGGGACCAGATTGCCACTGCAGCATCTTTGATGGGTGACTGCCTAAGTAAGCACTGAGTAGATAAAGTCTGTAAGTGACTCTCAGGGACACTCAGCTGAACACACATAAGTTATTAACGTCTTTTCATGGCAACTGATGGAACAAGTTTGCCTTATGGGCAGATAAAATCTGAGCAGGAAAGGATGTGCAATTGCCAAACAATTCTCTTAGTCAAACAGTCAGGTGGGCTTCTGATGGGCACACAGAGATATTTTTAGACTCCATGTCACATTTCAAAATAGAGAATGCTTCCGTGCGGCATGAGAACCCGATGCAAAAAAAGCTTCAGAAATTGGTATTGCGGGAACTGGATTTCAATACCTAGGAAACTGCAGGCAAGTGCACATCCCATCAATCTATGTTCCGCCAGGCTAAAATACTCTTGTAGATCGACTAATGAAACTTAAGACTCCCTGGTAGCTCTGCTGGTCTTGTTAACAGAAATTCTGGGGCTCTGATCTCATCCAGATCAGGGTTCTCCAAACTTAGCAATGTTAAGACATGTGGACTTCAACTGTGGTAGGAAAGGAGGGTTCTGAAGATACAAGATGGTAAACTTCCCTACTAGGGAGGAATCCCTCTCGAAACTCCAGTGCGATGATTTGAACAATGAGGACCTTTTATTAGGCTGGTAAGAAAGCAAATAAGTCTTCATCTTCCTAATACATTCCTCCCTTCATACCCTCTAGTTTATAAAGGACAGAGGAGATATTACAGATCAGGTTGAATGTCAACTTTAGCATAGAAATCTGAACTTCTGTTTTTTGCCAAAATAGTGAAGATCCCAACTGTTAGTCCTCTTCCTAATATGAAAGATGTAAAAGTTAATCCAAGGAAACAACTATTTTTTCTTGTTTGACATCCACTTACAAATTATCAGCAAATCAGTTAGAAGAGATGACCCAAGGAGCATCAGCCTAGGGACTGCGTTGGTGGGCCACTTTGGTGAAAGATTGCTTAGGAAATACAAGCCTAACTTCACCATTCTTGCGCTGTGGCCCAAAAAGCTGGACCAGAATTCCCAGATCATTAGTCTGGATGCCACAATGCATTTTCTAACCCACTGTGATGGCTACATCTGATGTCATGCTGAAGTGAAAAGACCACATTCTTGCCAGTTTCCATGCTGGAGGAAACTTTCAGCATATTTTCTTGAAGACTAAGATAAATTTAGAGCCAGACTCCTAAGAAATTAAAGACAACCAGGGCCAGAAAAATTTATGGGGAGAACAGGCAGACCGAAGGAGGAGGAACAAAGCAGAAATAAACTAGGCAGAGCTGAAAATTTAATGCATACTTTAAAAAAACCTGAGCATATATGTATCGTCTGAGAGCAGCATTAACCTTTGTCAAGACTGCCACAAATGTGTGTGTCTTTCAGATGCTACAAAATCCTCTGCTGATTTTGCTGCAAAGTAACAAGGTTATTCTTATTTGTTTTCATCTCAATGTATCCGTTTAGCAATACAAGTAAATCGATCACATTTGTGCCTTGAGACTCAAAGGATGCAAACCTGACCGGTGAGAGCAGAGGTGGGCGGAACATAAATTAACAACCGGTTCGCCCAGCACCGAAGATGTGAGCGCGATGATCAAGAAGTAATAGCAAAAATAAAAAAAATACATTTTGCAGTCATACACTACAGATTGGCAAAAAAATTGGATGATGCTTTTGAGATGTGACTTCTGTCTATTTCTTTACCTCAACGTTGAGTTGCTATCTAAAAAGAATAACATCTTGGAAGATAAAATCCCTAATCAGTTTATTTACTACAGGGCAAAGCAATTTAGGACTGAATATAAATCTAAGGAAAGGCTCTTAAGAATAAAGCAAGTAATTTTTTTCTTCTCCCCCCCCCCCCCCCATCTTAGCATTGTTTTGGTTTTAAAGAGCATGTGTTTTTATTTTCTCCTTTGGAAACTTTAATTTTAATAAACTCTTGCTATTACACTAATGATAAATGATGAACCCATGAAATAACACAGCTGTTAATGCCAACACAAAACCAGAGCAAGACTACACATCATTATTTATAATACTGTATATAGCTCATCTCACAAAACTGTTCTGTGCACCTGGGGGAAAAGCATTTTTCACAAAAATATTTCCCTTGGTGAGACATAAACAGCTTCAGAATACTCATCAACACTTCATTAGGAAAAATCCAGCCCTGAGGCACAGACTACATCCATCAAAAATGCAATAAACTCTAATTACTAAAATCTGTGATAACACTCACTGGACATACTTTGTTCCGTTTCCAATGAAGGTCTATATATCAAAACACGTTTTTAGCAAACCCACCAAAGACAAAAGCAAGGTAGAGATTTAAACACACACCCCATAGGAAAAGTTGGCATAAAAATAACTACTTTTAATATGTATATCCTCATGCTGATGTTAACATACCCTGCCATCTGCTTTCTATGAAATTAAAGAGAAGGATGTGTATATTTTAGCTGGGTTTGGCTGTTTGGCTTTGGTTTCGGATGTGTGAACCCAGCCATCTTTTCAACAAATGGTTAAAACAAACCAAGATTTAGCACTCTAAGTGACTTTATCTTAAAGGTTATCTACAATAAGGAAACTGAAATTCTAAATATTTTGCTCTAAGAGAAACAAATCCCTCTGTATAGGAAACTGCCATGATTCCCATTTTAACATTTTTTTAAAATGTGAAAATCAGTGAGGATTTCCAAAAGAGAAGGTTCGAATATGAATGTATTCAATTTTTCCGTGTTGTTGTTGTTATTGCCCATAAGCAACTCTTCATAAAAAAGGAGGTGCAGTGCAGGGGTGGATTCTAACTTACCTCACTGCTGGTTCGCTTCCTCCCACGCCTCATGGCAGCGCCTCGTGGGTGGACACGCATGCATGCATGCGCAGTGGCAAAAATTTTTTAAAAATTCAAACCCCCCCCCCCAAAACAAGATGGCAACGCATGCACAGTGCCGGAAACTCAGCTTCTGCGCATGCACAGAAGAAGAAAAAAGCCAGGAAAAAAAATCGGGGGGGGGGAATCGGGAAAATTAAATAAATAAAAAATATGGCGGCACCCACGGACCAGCACTGACCGAACCGGTTCCGTGACGTCATCGTGATGTCACCAGCGGGTCACTACCGGTTCGGGCGGACCGGTCCGAACCGGGAGGAACCCACTTCTGGTGCAGTGCTGACATTTCTGAAATGGGAAACCACTCCTGCCTTGTTGCCAAGAAAACAAGCCGGAGGTATCCCTATAAAAGTGTTTCTCAACGTTGGCGCTGAAGTTGTGTGGACTTCAACTCCCAGAATTCCTCAGCCAGCCTCTTGGAGTGGCCAAGGTTGAGGAACACTGTCCTATAATCATGGAGGTTGAGTTTGTCCCAAGGGAGCCTTTACCAAGATTTACAGAACACTCATTCTATGTGAAGAGGTTCTAACAATCTTCCAATGGTGGGCTACATATTACTAATATCTCAATCATGCAACACCATGGAAGCATGAATAATCATGGTTAATTATGAGGTTATTTCCAAAATCGGAGGGGTTAAAAACATGCTTAAACTCTAAGAAGGTTGGATTTTTATATTTATTTTATTAAGTCAAAACAAAATCCTGGGAGGGCCATGCCCTAAATCTAAACAGGCAAGGCTGCTTATCTACAAGGTCCTGTAGAAACAGGCCAAGCCAAGCCAAAACGTGGCAAGACCTCCAAGTCCACCATCTCAAGGTAAAGAGATGTGTTTAGTTGGTCACAGAGGAAAGAGAGCCATTTTTTCTGCCTTCAAGAAAAAAAAATATGTTTCTCATTCAAAGTTGCATGTCAAGTTCCTGACAGTCAGCCCAAACCTGTCCTGCTTGACTGGGACAGACAGCTGATCAGGAAACAGCAGACGCACACAGTGACCCACGGAGACTTACCATCTCACTTTGTTGCATGTCTGGGTGGCCCCAAGCGGGGATCCTGCCACCATGGGCACCTGGATGGGGCTATGTTGCTTGTTCATGACAAGGTCCAGTTTCTCTTCCAGGGACTTGCAGGTTGCATCCAGGGCCAGCAGCTTGGCTTCGATGCTATCCAGCCGCAGGCATATCGTTTGGTTGATGGAATACAGGAAGGACTGGGGAAGAGAAGGAGCAGAGTGAGCCGAGTCGGGTGGCAAAGGGAGGCTGTGTTTTATGCTTGCGTTTCCATAGGCATCTGCAAAGGGCACCAAGGAACAGCGAAAGCACGTGTGTCCCCAGAGCCTGCCTGGGATAAAAATAACCCTTTTGATGGACTATCCAAGGGTTAAAAGGCTCGCCTACATTCTGGGAAGAGAGTCTCTGAATCTATGGTGGCCCCAAGTCAAGAATCTGGTGGCATCCTTTCCAACAAACACATTTGATTCAAGCCCATCTTGTTCCAGCTTGACTATTATTTCAGCTGTTACCCTGGACCTATCTTCAGTTCAAATGACTATTACCTGCTCAAGGGTTTTGCCTTGGGTATTTCTGGAAACAGAGCTGAAAAGGAGGGATGGTAAATAGGCTTTAAGTTCTAAAGCGTACCTAGATAATTGCGTGCCTTTTTAAAATAAGCATTCCACTCAAAAACATGAGATAATTATTTACGACAAAATATATATTTTGCTTTGATTTGTACCTGGATGGGACTGCGTTTTAAAATACTTCTTGTGCACCCTCTGGTGGATATGATTAAAATAATAAAACAAACTGAATTCAAATGACCTACAAACTCTGAACATGAAACACACAACTCTAGAAAACGTCTAATTGTATTTTTAGGCTACTTTTCATTATAAGTCAGCAATCTCTAAATTTAAACCGAAACTTTTTCTAATCTTCTTAGTGATTAGCAATACGTGTTAAGCATATTGCTCACTTACTATTTTATTTATCCTGCTTTTTTAATTAAAAAGCTGTCAACACAGCCATAAGCTTTGTTGTTTGATACAATGAAAATGTATTTCTAGTACATAAGGAAGATCTTAGCAAGAGAGTAAGGGAAAATACAATTATTAACTTTGAATCTTCTCTGATTCATAGAAAAAAATATTTTCCACTTATCCAGTCAGGAGTATTCCGTAATTATGCTAACATGGCTCCCCGCCCCGTGTATAAATGCATCTGATATACACTGGTAACTTGGAAATGGATTTGTGCTGCAGTGATAATGTGTGTCAAAGGTATAGGTAGCTCTTGACTTACAGGAATTATGAGATAGTAAGTCATGCCAGTTGCTAAGCTGGTTGTCAGGTGACAGACACAATTTTACAACTTTTCTCGCAGTGGTCATTAAGCAAAATACCCATTGTTAAGCGAACCTGCAGTCATTAAGTAAACACTGAGGTCATTAAGTCAATCCACTGTCCACAATGGGCATTTTTTGCCAGAAATCAACAAAATGCTGGTTTCCAGCAATAAAACATTATAAATCACAGTCACATGATCACAGGACACTGCAAATGCAGGCTGGTTTTTCTAAGTGCCCAAAATACAATCATATGACCGCAGGGGAGAGTCAGCCATCGGACCTTCAAATCTGGATTGTTACTATCTTTTTTTGAGGTCCATCATCACTTCAAAATGGTCATAAGTCGTGGACTAGCTGTACAAGAGAAGAGGCCTCAGACCTTTCCATGATAAAGTCTATCTCAAACCTTCAGGACGTTTGGCCAACACCAAACGAGCCCCTCCAAATGTCCTCAAGGACACTCGGTGGGCATGGTGGTTTAAATCACCTTAAACCGTCAAAAAACATAGCTATTATCTACCCATTATTAGCTGCATTGTGCGAATGAGCATGTACATGGCTACAACCTTAATTGACGGGTCCTGACAATTGATTTCTATCCGCTGCCGTTTCAAAGGAGGGTCTACATCTTCATCAGTCACTTCATGGTTTTCCAAGACAACTGCAAGCCCAAAAACAGAAACAAGCAAACCGTTTTCAATAGTTCCATCAAAGGCCCTTGGTTATGAAATTAAAAGGAAAAAAGCAACAAACTGGATGGAGAGAAGCATTCTAGAAGCTGTCCATACTAGGAAATTCTTCTCCCAAAATTTGTTTTCACAGCGAGGTTTACCTATTACTTACAGCAGTGTTTCGCAACTGTAGGCAACTTATGTGGACTTTAACTCCCAGAATTCCCCGTGTCTTAAAGTTGCCAAGGTTAAAAAACATTGATGTAGAGGATTTCAGCAGTGGATCAGCAAGCCAGATGTTGGACATTTTAATTTCCTCGATAGCCCACCCACCAGACAAAGAGCTGGGATTATGAGAATTAGTTCAACACATCTGGGCAAATCTAAATTGGAAAATGCTTCCTTAAATAGGTTTGATCCAATGTGGCAGTCCTCTTTGTTTACATTAACTCATCTGCATGCTCCCATCTATTCGTAGGCCAATGCTATAGATTCCATTGCCTTGTTTTAGAAGTAAAATACCAGATTTCCAGACAGCTGGAAAATTGGAGGCAATGAAGAAAGCTAACTGCGAGGTTGCCACACTGCTGTTTTACTCAGCGTCATGAAAAAAGAACTTCTGTTACATTACCTCTTTGATTTTCTATGCAACACATACCACTGAAATTTGTCTGAAATGGTGCAGGGTTTCCTGCCTAAGCAGGGGGCTGCTCCCTTCCAACTCTTTAATTATTCTATTCTATTCTATTCTATTCTATTCTATTCTATTCTATTCTATTCTATTCTATTCTATTCTATTCTATTCTATTCTATTCTTATTCTATTCCATTCTTATTCTATTCTATTCTATTCTATTCTATACCACAAAACACGCAAATTGGGTGGCTGGGTTATTCGTGCCTCCCTTACCTTTATATCTCTGCAATAACATACCTGGATGATCTGGGTTCAAGTCCTCCACAGCTATTTGAACTACATCCGCTAAATCCTGTTCTGTCATCATTCAGAAACAGGGGTGTGGGGCTGAACTGAAGGAGATCCGTCAGTTCATACAACTCTGATTCTGCAAAACATCAAAAACGGTGGCCCCATGAGGACTACAGTATTCACCATCCGCCACCCAGCACGCATGAGTATTTTGACAAAAGAAGTATACAAATGAGCATTTTTGACAAAAAGAAATGCCCATTGGATCTTCAAAGCATAGGGGGATTCCACCCCCTCCCCCATTGCTTCATGACAGCAGTGGCAAGCAGACAAGAGCCTTTAGCAACTGGAGGCTACAGCATTCCTGATGTGGCTGCTCAGACTGACTAGAGGCTCACCCGAAAACTCCCCAATTCCACTCGTGCAATGAAGGAAGAGACAATCTGTTTTTCCCTCAATTTATTGTGAGTGCTGACTCCTAAGTCCACCATATTGACACTAAATACCATTGTACAACTGCAATCACCTTCCAACACAGTCCTAAGAGATGAACCAGCAAGAGCCGATTCCTTCCAATGCTTGCTCTTTAAATTATCAGTGCATTAAAGAAATCTCAACCATTATTTTAATATCACAGTGTAAATCTATGCATGTCTAGTCAGAAGTTAATTTTGACAAAATCCAGTAGCTTAAATTACACGTAAATGGTCCAGGACTTAAATCGGTTTAAATTACAGTTTTGAAAAACAAAACATGTTCTTCTGTCTTAGTAGCATTTATTACTGGTGAAACATAGCATATCTGTATATGTATCCAATATTTTGTTTGTTATTGTTAGGATTCTTTTAGTCCAGGTTCCCCTGGTTATGCTGTGTTTTTAACTGTTTTTGTGTTTGTAATCTGCCAGAATCTGTGTATTGCAGCACTGACATAATGGGTGGGGGGTGGGGTGGGGAATTTCTAGAGTGGTTATTTCCTTTTTCACTCCTTTGCATTGCAATCACCTGGATTATATTATATGACCGACTCCAGAATCTGACACTTAACAGAAAGCAAATTTAGGTAACGAGGATGCAATTCAACCTATCTAGAAGACAGACGACTGGAGAAGGCGGTTCAAGATGGACCAGAAGGTAGAAGAGATGGCAGCGACTGCACTCATATTACACAATTACCAAAGGGCCAAAGGTGCTTTATCAAGAGGCAACTGGACTTTCTTTGCTTTTCTCTGAAAATATTCGCTTCTCATCCAAGAAGCTTCCTCAGTTTTGTCCTCAAGGAAAAACAAAATAAAGTCCAGTTGTCTCTTGAAAAAGCACCTTTGGGACAAGCATGACCTGGATGAGTGAGAATCTCCATAGACATTTACCAAATGCCCTCGTCCTCAGCTGGAGGCCACTGTCTTTGGGAGAAAGTTTCTCAGGACTAAAATGAACACCAGCGTTCAGCTTGGGGGTCATGTGAGACTTTTTCCTCATTCGATTAAGATCAATGCAGTCAAGATGAAGTGGTTTTAGCCACCCCCCCCCCGGTTTCATGAGAGTTAAGCACCCTAAAATGGTTAGTGCTCAGTGGTGCTTGTGTTGGATTCAATTATGTCTTCTCTTTTTAGCATTTTAATTCATGCTTAATCCGCATCTTTACTGTACTCACGAAAAAGCCTTTGTAGTAAAACAGATTAAGAAATCTATATGGACACGTTTACGAACTTCTGCTGAATGGTACAAAGTAAGACTTGGAAATGATTCAATTTGAACGAAACCAGTTTCTAGAGCTGTGATGGCACGCAGATGCCACGCAGAGCCCTCTCTGCGGGCACGCAAGCTGTCACCCAGCTCAGCTCCACCGTGCGTGCACGCACGCACCTCCCACCGGGCAGTTGATTTTCAGGATGCGGGGGGGAATGGAATGGGAGACGCACACATGCACGTGGGTCAGGGGGAGCACGGGGGGTGCGATGCACTCCCCCGTGGCCCATTTTTGGTACCAGGAGGTTGCAAGGAGGCCTACTAGGCCCCAACGGGGCGTGGGGGAGGGTGCGGCACACAGCCCCACAGCCCATTTTTGGTCCCGGGAAGCTGCAGGGAGGCCTACCAGGCCCAAAATGGGGAGTAGAGGGGTGCGGCACGCCACCCCATGGCACATTTTTAGTCCCAGGAGGCTGCAGGGAGGCCTACCAGGCCCAAAACAGGACACAGGAGGGGTCCCGTGTGCATGTGCAGGGGGAGGGAGGAGCATGGGGGGCCTGCGTGCGCATGCATGGGGGGCGGGGGAGCATGGGGGGTTCGTGCACACATGCGCAGGGGGACACATTGCATTATGGGTGCCGGCACACACACACGCTTTCAGCACACGATGACAAAAAGGTTAGCCATCACTGTTCTAGAGTTTCTACAATTCAGCTCCTGCAATATTGAATTCCACTTTACACCCAAATATTTTATAACAGTGTTCTTCTGGGGTTCCTGTAGAGGACTGCTGCAAGTTTTATCAAGGGAAACTTCTAGGTTCCCAAACTGATTTTAGATTATGGGAAGAAGTCACATCTAAATTTGTCCCAGATATGGAAAAGTGGAATGGGACAGAAACAGTGGGGAATTTTTCTTCCTTTGATATCTGGAGCGAAATTCTGTTGACGAGAAATATCTTATTTGTCTCTGAAAGGCCAATGCATAATGAAGCACTCAGATTCAAAAGCCAACTGAACCCAGCCATTTCTCTCTCTCTCTCTCTTGTGGTCCAGTTGTGGGATGCAGTTAGAATATGCAGGTGAAGAGTGGACTTCAACTCCCAGAATTCCCCAGCCAGCATGGCAACTTTAAGACTTGTGGACTTCAACTCCCACAATTCCCCAGCCAGCATGCATTGGCTAGGGAATTCTGGGAGTTGAAGTCCACAAGCCTTAACGTTGCCAAGGTTGGAGACCCCTGATCTACGGCATTGCTGAGTTTCCCAGCCAGCCAAGGCAACAGCTGTTCATTTGGGGGGGGGGGTAGAAAAAACCCTTTCTGAATTCTTCCCAATGAGGACACCGCAAGATATGGAGTTATTTATTCAAGAGGATCTGTCGCCAAGAAAGATTCATTTGAAATTCGGATCACTGTGAAAGGTTTAGGAGCGCATTTGCGCCATGGCAAGGGACCCAAGTGATCTGGCAAGAGACTGAGGGCATGTGGTTGCCATTTCTCTCCTTTTGGCAAATTAACTTTGCCATTTCTCAGAAGTCTTGGGCCAGGGCCAGCCTTCACATAATAAAACAGCTGTGTGCGGATTATGGTTTCATCATGTCCCGAGCTGCAAATGCGGTTGGAAGCTCGGCTGAGGCTGAAGGGAAAGAATCTTTCGATCCATAAATTAGGAAAGGGACCCGGCCAAATCGGTTTCTCCCTCCCCCCTTTTTATCTTGGCTTTGCTCAAAGGGAAATCAGTATCATGCACAGATTCTATTAGTATAGGTAGTCCTCGATTTACGACCAGAGTTGAGCCCGAGATTTCTGTGGCTAAGCGAGACGTTTGTTAAGTGAGTTCTGCTCCCTTTTACAACCTTTCTTGGCCACAGTTGTTAAGTGAATCTGGCTTCCCTGTTGACTTTGCTCGTCAGAAGATCATAAAAGGGCATCACGTGACCCTGGCACACTGTACCCGTCATTAAATGTGAACCAGTTGCCAAGCGTCTGAATTTTGATCACGTGACCAGGGGGGGGTGCTGCAACGGTCTTAAGTGTGAAAAACGGTCATAAGTCACTTTTTTCAGGGATGTTGTAACTTTGAACAGTCACTAAGTGAACTGTTGTAAGTCGAGGATTACCTGTACTACTTATCTCTTTCCAAATTAAGGTGCTATGGGGAGCTGGGTTTTACCACACCATTCTATAGGTCAAGGAAGTGAGCGCAAGGACAGACTTTTGCCCCAGAACGATAAGTTTTTATCATTACATGTGACACACACACCCCCCACACACACCAAAAAAATAAATGACAGCCCCACTAGGCAGACCAGGCCAAGAAATCAGCTCCACAGGAAGGCTGGAACTATTTTATTGCGATTGGCTACAATAATGAAATCCTGGGGATTTGATTGTGCTGCACCTCCTCCCCTTTCTTATACTCTTGTAAATTAGGGAAGTGCCTGCTTGAATCGCTTCCAAATATTTATCTGTTTGTTGTGGACTTAAAATGTGTCATCCCCCCTCCCACCGTTTCCCTGGCCACAATACATCCTGCACCTCTCCATCCAGGCCATTTTCCTTATTCTCTGCATAAACTTTATTGCTGTTCAGATGTTCTGATTAATTTCGTACAACATGCTAAGCCATACTTTAATCACAGTAGGTTAAATAAATCAAACCGTGGAGATTCACAAACCCTGCTAAGTCATAAAATCGATATTTAGAAATCACAACCCCTGGTTTATGCAACGCATGGATTTAAATCCCATTTGGGAGGAGTGCAAAGGATGAATCAGCTATCATGTCTATTAAACCAGGATCTGCTTCCAAATAATTCATATTCCTATCTCTTTGCATTCAACTAGCAGTGGGGCTGCATCACATCGATGTTCATTCCAAGTATTTCTGGAGAGTAAAACAATTGGAAAAATACATCTCAACAGCCTCATGGCACTGGAAACTAAGTAGGGTTGGGCCCAGCTGGCATTTGGATGGGTAACCACCAAGCAATCCCAGAATGCTAAACTGAGAAGCCCCAAACTCCCAGAATTAGACAATGGCAAAATGTCATAGATGTGTCCATGAAATAAAAACCAACTCAAACAAATTTCGTTATCCTGCAAACCTAACTGTAGAATTTTTAGTAAAATCCAGAAAATCTGCTTCCTCCTTCAGTTCACTCTTTTCCATCTGCCAGGTGCCTTTTGAACCTTTTTGTAGAAACTTCAGAGGAACTTTATTGTTTCATGGTCCTTTACACAGGTGTCCTTATTCTAATTGCACTTGCTTAGAACATAAGAACCCTGCCCAAACAAATGAGCCATCTAGAACTTAGGTGCTAGAGTAAGTCTATCATGGATCTCTTGCAGGAAGCTCATAAACAGAGCATGGATGCAATTGTCCACTCTTGTAAAGAAGCCTTCAGAAGTTGTTAGCCTGCTGGGATCTAACCCAGGGGTCTCCAACCTTGGCAGCTTTAAGACTTGTGGACTCCAACTCCCATGCTGGCTGAGGAATTCTGGGACTTGAAGTCCACAAGTCTTAAAGGTTGGAGACCCCTGATCTAACCCAATGGCTATCTGCTCTCCCTATTGGATAACTGACACTTCTCAAGAACTTGCTGGATGTATCCAAGTTTTTCCCTGCCAGCCTTCTTATTCACTTACGGTATATCCAAATTCTAGTTGGCAAAGTTACGGGACGATTATTAACATAAACTTTCCTCTGTTGTCTGCAGAAAACGATATGCAGGGAATAAAGTGCTTATGGGGAGATTCCACATAGCTTAGGACTGCCAAGAATCTTAACTTCCCCAGGCATGGAAGGTTATCTGGACAACTTTTCCATATGCCCGCTCTGATCTGGAGCAATAGACAAGATAACTTTGATGCAACACAGAATGAAAATCAGATCTTCCTTTGCTAGTCAAGCATGCTTGCTCTGTTTATTAAATTATGAAAACTATTCAAGAAAATCATTTTCCTTCTTTTTCAGGATAGGATTATTATTATTATTATGCCTTGCACTGATTGATCCATTTCAGTTCAGTTTGATAAGTACGTGGATTGTAAACCACTAGGTTTCTCTTCCTGAAAATGAGGGTTTTGTTCCAAAGTGACAAAAATAGCTGATGAGGAGGAGGAGGAGGAGGAAGACTATGCACTACCAAGCTCTTTGGCTTTTGATTCAACAAAATCGTAGATCTTTTCAGTTGCATTTAGGTGTGTCCAAAGACGAACAACAAATGGACCAGAGCTTATTTGCAAGCCGTCAATTATCCATTCCTTCAAGGTTTGTCAGTTTCCGAATCATATTAGAATAACATAAAGTAGAATAAATTGAAAATAACACCCACTGATTTTAATGGAACCAAGTCTTAGTTCAAAGTTCTGAATGTAGTTTTAGAGAAATGGGCGAATCCTATGCAAATTGACACAAATTCTGCCACTGCTTTATGCCACCTATTTTGCAGGACCGAAATGATTGATTACATTTTAACTTCAGGGTAGTTGTGGCAAAAGGACATCTTCACCTGTAAAAGGAACCAAGGACTGGGATAGAATCATCACTAACTAAATGAGGTGGTTTCTAATGCACCTTCCTCAGAGCGGAGCCCTTGAGGTGTGGAGTCCGGTCCAAAGTTCCCAGAATTTCCAGCCAGGGCAGGCTGTTTAGGAGAAAAAGCCAGAAACGAAATCTGTTAAAACGGAGGGCACAATAAATCTGCCCATCTGTTGCTTTTGCAGGAAATACAGGAAAGTTTAAAAAACGCGTCTTCTCCTAAGTTTCCATCTTTTACGAGAAGGAGTAAAACCACAACTGGCAAGAAATCCCAAGTATCGGTTTGCTGAGGTACTAAAGAACATTAACCTTTCTTCTATTTCTTCAAAGTATGGATTCCTAAATCTTTGGTGGTGGTAGCTTGGATTCTGACATGATTTTCCATTCCCACGTCACTCTAATTTAGTCGGAAAAGCCCTCTCCTTTGAAGAACGGGACAGCCAAAAAGTTCAGAAGATAATAAAGTGGAACGAAGTTCAGCATCATAATCCAGAGATCAGCCCTCAAGGCATGAAAGCTGCCTTGGCTGCTCTGAAGTAAAAATGCAATAAAGCCGGGCTAATTGGAAAGAGGCACCTGTCAGGATGCACGGCCTTTCCCGGTATTGAAAAAGAACGTTTATTTAAGTGGATTAAATTAAGTGTCTTCAGAAGCGCATCTTGCATGTTTCCAACACCACAGATATTTACTGCATTAAATAAATCTATAAATCCTTTTCTGGTTTGGACCAGAAACAAACCCAGCGCAAACAGGAATAAGATCACATAGTTTCTTCCCGCCTCGTTTGTATTATTTTGGGCAGCAAATGTTCTCCAACTCTTCCATCTTATAGAACCACCCGGGGCCCCAAATGCATCTCTCGATTCCAGCAGCTCCCAAGGTTCGTTTACAAACTCCGCGAGATTGGTTCTAACTTTACAAATCCAAGCTTGGATCCCGTCTGCAGACCCACTGAAGTTTTTAACCATCCCATCCAAGTTCACTGATCCCAGACCAATTACATCACATGTAATACCGATTAATAAGAGTTGTTTATTTTTTTAAAAAACAACAGGGCTATGAGTAAGGAAAGGTCAAGGGGAGAATATAAAGCATAGTCTTCTATTCCCCTCAAATCGGCAAACTGTGTGTGAGTAAAGATGCTGGAATGTCCCAAAAGTCCCGCTTGGATTTTGCACAGCAACTTGAGTCGTTCGGATGGGGGGGCAGAGAACGCTTGCACCTGACTTGCCTGGAATTGTTTTCAACCCATTTCAAGAAATCCAGTCATCGCATACGGTATACCTTTGTCCGTCTGATTTTACTGACATCCTTAAAACCAATTACGCAGACTAGCTCAGAGTTTAAATATTTATTGTGATGAACAGCGGCTTTCCAGCAATTCTCCTAAGAGGATAGAAAACAGAATCCTTACAACCAGAGGGGATTTGGAAGCAGTTGCTCTTGGAATTAAGTCAACTGGGTTGCTGGTTTTGTTATCAAATCGAGGCACACAAGCAGCTGAAATTGCTAAAGGAAGAGCATCATCTTGTGTTTCTCACCCCCCACACACAAAAGGCATATAATGATCCATTCTAGCTGGCTGCTGCAGCCACTGCCAACTGCAAGCGCTTTATTTTTCCTGCATACAGTAAGTGAATGGATACAGTGAGAAAGGAACAAAAGCAGGAAAGACCAGTGAGAAGGAAATATCCTGACCTGCAAGAAAGGAATTCTACTTTGGCCTCCTTCTCCAAAGGAACATAGAGAGCTGCCTGGTTACAAGAATGGCTAGAGCCGCCCTGAGTCCTACGGGAGTTGGGCGGCATATAAAAACGACCAAATAAATAAATAAATAGAGCATTAGGGGTGCCCCCTTTGAGATATGCGCTTAATGAAAAAATAGCAACAGAGATAGTCTCTAAATCTGTTCCATATTTAGAGAGATTAGCGGATGATCCCATTTATGCCCAGAATTTCCAATCTGTTTTACTATTCAGTTCGACTGCTCTGGTCCTTTTGAAAGGCAGACAGGCCATTCAGGGATCAGAGCCCCCCACAATTCAATTATCATCCCTGAATGTGCCATCAAGATTGGAGCACTTATGACTCCAGGTACCTGCTAGCTCCACTTTCCTCTGCTGCTTCTCTTCACCGGCCTGCGTGAAAGTTCTTTTCGTTTATGCAAACCTACATATCATTCATATTCATATATTGTGATCCATGCAGCTCAGCCAACTACTAAGAGCTCCCTGCCATCTATTTGCAAATACAGATTAAAGAAAATGCCATTTAAAATGCCCAAATTTCATTCAATCCAAGCAATATGGTTACGCATTTAATTAAAAACAGCCAATCCTAATTCCAAAATATGTGTAGTCATATGTACATACCTCTGGTGTGGCCAAAAATTACATAGAACTAGCATATATAAATTGCTTGGATTATTAATTACGCACTCAATTCAGAAATCCAGGCCTAACTCCCAAAGAAATGGATATCTATTTCAATTCTTCTGGCTTGGATGGAACTTGATGATGTTCTGGATATGCAATGTATTTTTCATTGAGGTTTTCTCTGAATTGTGTCATATCAAAAGATTTCTATTTCCACATGCTAGTAGTTCCAACACATTTGCACATTTCTTGCACGCAACACATGTGCAACTGCTCAAGTTCAATCCTTTGATAAGATCTCATTTTGCTTCCACTAAAGCAGATTGTACAACTTGTTTCTATTATTTGTATGCCCTCCATCAAAGCACTGTGCTGTCCAAAGAGGACTAAACGGTTACTAACTGTTCTAAATGTTACCAACTGATTTCACAGTGATGTGAAAACATCATTGTTATATAAACACTCATATAAAGTGAAGGGACCATTATGTACACTCAAATTTAATGCTTCCTGCTTATTATTATAATGTATTTATGAGTCTCCTTTTATCTTAAGACTACTGTCTACAGTATTTCAAAGACTACAGCCTGTTAATAAATTGTACGCCGTGCTTTTAAACCACCCAAAACTTCTTTGTTCAGTCTATAATGTTATGACCTGTTTTAAGTGCCCAGCGTTGCAATGGGACAGGAGCTTGTATACATTGTCTTTAATTCCCTTTACAGTGCTATTTTATAACTGTCCCTGTTCAGAGAATTATCATACATACAGTTCACTCACCCAAAGAACATTTATTATTCAAACACATTCTTATCTCACCCAATTGGGTTCATGTTTAAGATGCTGGAGGAATTCAGATCCTTCAAGAAATCAGACTCTTGAAAAGAAACTGAATCCTGCTTGGATCTCCGCAGGCACCAGCCAACCCAGCCCCCTTTCCTTTCTCAATTCTCTTGTTCTTCTTTCCTGCGGTTTACATTTCCCTTCCCCATCTTTCCTGGACAAAGCGCTGGCTCGGATACAGAGGATAAGAAAGAGAGGTCCTTGCATGGTGGGGGAGGGAAGGGGTGGAGTTCGACTACATGACCTCGAGGGTCCCTTCGACCCTTCAGATTGGGCTTTTCACTGGGCACTCGCTAAGAAAAAAAGAGAGGAGAAATTGGGGAGGGTGTGGGAGGGGGTCTCCGCAATCTTTCAGCCACACGTCACAGATACCCATCCGAGCATCGATCCTAATTGGGGTGAGGGACTACAATTCCCATCATGCCCAGCCACGAAGCTAGAGCTCCCCCCCCCCCGTTCAGTCGGGCTGGGATCTGAGCCGGGGTGACGCCCGCGGGCTGGAGGCCAGCGCCTCGTCAGCTGCGGATGATGGGAGTTGTAGTCCTGGGTCGGCGGGGGAGGGCGCCGGGCAAAGCGGCTTCCTGCCTGTCAAAGGGCGGGGCGACGGGAGGGGGGGCGGCGCGGGGGGGAGCGAAAGGCAAAGTCTCAAGCCCCGCCCCTGCGCGCCCCGCCCCCGCCCCCTCCCTCTCGAGGCCCTGCGGGCTGGGCGCCGTGAGGCGACCCGAGCGAGCTTTCCATCGTCCTGAGGGGCTGCGCCGGAGCACTCCGGGCGCCGCGGCCGAGCAGCCCCATCCGCAGCCGGGAACCCGCGAGAGAAGCGAGGTTACCGTTTGCCTTGCCGAATTCTCGTGGTGTTTGGCCGGGCGGCTGCGATAATGGCGTCCTTCCTCGCGAGAGATCCTCCGGAGTCGGGCGCTGCGCAGGCGCGCTCGGCTAGCGCGTCCCCTTGCCTTAGAGCCCCGAGAGGACACGCAGGCGCACTCCGCGCTCTTCCCCGCTTGGGAGCCGCCGGCGCGTCGAGAGCCAAAGAGGGCAGCCGCAACGGCCTCGAGACGAGCGGGAGGACTCGGAGTCCCAGAGGGCCTTGCGCGCGCGCGATCCGTCGCTGCTCCGTGCCGCCCTTGGCATGCTGGGAGATGTAGTACGCCGGGCAGAGCTGCCCTTATTGACCGTTTTGGTGGGGTGGGAAAGCCGGCGGGCTGCAGGGAAGCGAAGGTTTCCGCTGCAGATCTTAATTTTGGTAGGGGTCTCCTGTACCAAGCCAATAAAATGTACACCTTCTCAGAAAAACTAATATTTTTCAAACTTGCCATCTTGAAAAGGGATGGGCTTCCAGAATTCCTGAGCCAGCATGTCCACCAACTCAGAAAACTTAGACTGAAAAAAGATGTTTCTGCTGTGGCTAATCTGAATTTTGTACAGTGGTACATGAGCGCATCTAATAATGCAAACAACCTGTTGAACAATGCATTTTATATTGTATATGATTACCAGGAAGCAACAGAACAGAATTTATAAGCAACTTAATTAGGAAAGATGTCACCTTGTTCCTTTAATATATATGCAGAACATGACATGAAAAGAAACCAAAACTGGCATTTAAATGGCTGGGAGAAATAACAACCAGCTCAGAGTAGGTGATGATGCCCCATGGATGGCTGGACAGGAGGAAAAACTAAAGAAATTGCTGGAAGTGGAAGAAGAGTTTGCAAAAGTCAACACAAACTCAATGAAAATAATTGGAGAAGCGGGGCTGATATCCGCCTAGGCTCCAAAGTTCTGAATTTGTAGCCCAGAAACAAAGAGATATCTGAATATGACAGATCATGAGCAAGCTCAGATGCATCACGTTTACAATGAAAGTCCTTAATATTGTCAGGACTTTAATCTTATCAGTTTTAATATATAGTTCTAAGAGCTGGACCCTCAGAAAAACTGAAGGAAGAAAAGCTGGAGGCTTGGAATTACACCTTGGAGTAGTAGAAAAACAAACCACCCAATGCTTGATCAAGGTTGCTCATTGAAAGCACTAATAACGAAGCCAGCATTTGATATTGTCAACCCTTCATACAAATCATTGGAGAAGATCCTGATGCTTTGAAAAATCAAAGGCCAATGGAAGATATGACTAATCACCATATCGATGTCACCATCATGGATGATACAAGGAGCGGCTTACATGAGCTCAAAGAAGCCATCAAGGATAGACAGTCCTACCAAAATTATATCTTTCAGACCACAGAAATTTCAATATAAATGAACAGCCGTTCTATTCCTTGATCTCTCTTTGGTTCCCCTTAAAATACTCGTAGCAGGGCAGGGCTAGCTAGTTCCTGCCTACGAAATTGACTGAGCCAATGTTTTGAAGCTCACATTGTCCAGACTTGGTGTTATCAGTTTAGGGTCTGTTTTAGGCACATTCTACCAACCCAGTCTATAATTTATGGTAAAAATTAACTCTCTGTACATACACAGTTTCCAATAGAACAAAGGTTGTCTCTCGCAGTTTATAGAAGAGAGATGCTCAAACAAGATCCCTAAAGATGGGCTTTTGGGGGTTCCTTATTCCTGGAGGTGGTGAAGATGACTTTCTTGAATGTTAAGATCCTGCTAAAACCTGAGAGATTTTCCTCTTGCCCCTTAGCTTCCCAGGGGGGCTTTGCTGAATGAGAGCTACTTGTAAGCCAACAAATCTGATATCACTAATCTTAGCAATTGTTTTCCCCATCAAGGATCATCTCTCCCCTTCCCCTCTTTGTAGACTCCGTGTCCTTCAGCCAGCTGTTTGCCATTCATGAAATGCTTCTGGGAACAGGACACCAGAACAAATAGTGCCGTGTTTTAAAAGAAGATTGTGCAAAAGAGGAAAAAGAATCGCCCATTCGGAGTGTTCTTTGCAATCCCGAAATTCTTCTTAGGTGGGAGGAAAGAGGACTTGAAGATAGTCAGTTTCTCAGGGGCAAAAGATAGTGCAGAGCATAAGTGGAGTCATCCTGCATCAGAACCTACAATCAAAAGAGAAATCTGCAGAGGGGCAGGTTGAAATTTAACCTTTTTTTGGGGGCAGTCCATTTGCCCTAACAGGACATTGACACTACTATATCTGTCGGTTTGAATAGTGGAGGTGCTTTTTCCTTTGCTACAAATCTATTATTATTATTATTATTTTTAAAAAATGAATATATTTCTTACCAATCTAAAAATAAGAAACTCGACCCATCTGAGCAAAAAGTTGAAAATTGCCTGGGGACAATATCTGACACCCCGAAGATCCTGCAGTTTGATTAGCTGCACTCATAAAAACAGGTATGCTTCCTGTAAGTATCCAGCTTTTATTCTCTCTTTTGCAGGAAGATTTTAATTTAAACCATTGGCGTTTGTGTGAACGGTATCAATAGATCTGTGTTTCTGGTGGGAGGAAGCACTTTTATGAAATCAAAGCAGTAGCAGTTGTTTTCATTGGTTTGTTTCTTTTTGCTATAATGAGATTTTTACATTGTGACCAACGTTTACTATAACTAATCATCTTTGAAAACAGAGAATTTTGGGAGGACTGGAAAGGGGAAAAAATGGTTAAAAAAAGAAATATTTCCTTTTTTGCCTGTTGCACTGGATTAAAACATTCCCCTTTCCAGTTTGGTGGATGGATTTAAGCCAACCAATATCTTTCACATTCTCAACCAGGTGAAAACCTCAGCTCAAATGGTGACAAAACATGAAGGGGTGATTGGAAATATTATTTATCTCTAAACCTGGGCAAAGGCATAAGGGATCTATCCCAAACTCAGCCTTCTCTCTTTTCAGTGGGAACATGTTTGCTTTCCTGCTACAAACCAGCATTATTTAACAAGTGTCGCAGGGAGTAGAGTTAAAAGAGGTCAGCCAAACAATGCCATAACCAACCATGCCTTCGGCAGAACGATGGTCTTTTATTTATTCTGGCCGCTTTGGAGCACCTCTGGTCACGTTGGCATATTGAAAGGTTTTGCTTTTCCACTCATCGAAAACCCTTTGGACCTTTTAGTGTATTAACCGAGAGTGTACAACAATTGCAAGGGGCCCCATTGGCTTTAGAAACCAGAATTTCCAGTCAGACCAACAAACATTTTCACCAGAGGAAAATCAACCGGTCTGGGTTTCGAAATAAATACTGGTAGATCAGCTATGGATCACTGGAACGAACAGGATTTCATGAATAACGTAGAATAACAGAATTGGAAGGGACCTTGGAGGTCTTCTAGTCCAATCCACTGCTCAAGCAGGAGACCCTACACCATTTCAGACAAGTGGCTGTCCAGTCTCTTCTTAAAAGCCTCCAAGAAGACATAATTTTCAGATATAGTTTTTAGATATAATTTATGAGACAATAATTTTTCAGGCAAAAGCAGTTGTTCTGGACCATTTTTAAAAAATCCCACAAAGTACATTTGGCCAGTACTTTTGTTTAAAAGCTTCCTTTCAACCAAGCTCAACTTCTAGTAACTTTGTGAATTTGTCTTTGATGTAGTTTTCTTACTTAGCAAGAAAACTATGTCTAGTTTAATGAAAAGAAGGACCAGGGGAGACATGATAGCAGTGTTCCAATATCTCAGGGGTTGCCACAAAGAAGAGGGAGTCAAGCTATTCTTCAAAGCACCTGAGGGTAGAACAAGAAGCAATGGGTGGAAACTAAACAAGGAGAGAAGCAACTTAGAACTAAGGAGAAATTTCCTGACGGTTAGAACAAATAATCAGTGGAACAGCTTGCCTCCAGAAGTTGTGAATGCTCCAACACTGGAATGTTTTAAAGAAGACGTTGGACAACCATTTGTCTGAAGTAGTGTAGGGTTTCCTGCCTAAGCAGGGGGTTGGACTAGAAGACCTCCAAGGTCCCTTCCAACTCTGTTGTTATTATTATTATTAAAATGGATGTTAACTTCTTTTTTTTCTGAGTAAATGATAGCTTTGTGTCCCATCAAGAGCTAAGAAGACCAGTTGCTATTTACCTTTGAGGCCTCAATGAGTGTTCAAAATGCCACAGAAAAGGACACAAGCTTTGGAAAAACTCAGTTCTTCCTCTACTCGGAGATTAAGCCAAAAAAGGATGATCAGGAAGGTAGCAAAAACTGAAGCCAGCTGCAAATGGTCACATCCTGTGGTTTCTCAGCTTCTTGCTTAGCCCATTGCAGTGACAGCCAGTTCTGGATTATTCAAACAACCATCATGAAACTAAGCAGGTGTGGTGCAAAGAGACCCAAGTTTCATAAACCCATTCCTGCGTGTTCAAAATGCAGTATAGACAGCCAGAGATACATGAACACGAAACATACTAGCATTTTGTATTTTACTACACATGTTTTTTTTTCCACAATTACTGCCAAAACCTTTGAGCATGAATGCAAATCCACAGGAAATTTTGAGTCAGTTCTTCCCATCTAGTACAACAGTGTGACTCGCGCAAGTAACTGTGGATGTGTTTTTCTCCCCTTTCTTGGCCTTGTCAAAGGATTCCTCAAACAGATGCCAAGAGTCATTTAAAAATATAAATGAATCCTTTGATTCCTTGCCCTACTGCAGTTTCAACCAGATTATTAGAATGAAAGATGGACTACTCTACTCCATTCCATAAACAACTCAAAGAGATCATCATGCTAGCTAGGGAATTCTGGGAGTTGAAATCCATATGCTTGTTACTACCTTTAAAGCGCTCCATGGCATTGGACCTAGGTATCTCCGTGACCGCCTGCTGCCACAAACTGCCTCCCATCGACCAGTGCGCTCCCACAGAGAGGGCCTCCTCGGGGTGCCATCAGCCAAGCAGTGTAGGCTGGTGACACCCAGGGGGAGGGCCTTCTCTGTGGGAGCACCCACCCTCTGGAACCAGCTCCCTCCAGACTTAAGAACCATTCATGACCTGGCCACCTTCCGCTGTGCCCTCAAGACGTACTATTTTTATCAAGCCGGGCTGGCGTGAAAAAGTTTTTGGGGTTTTTAAGATTTTACCAAATTTTAATTGTATTGTCTTAAATCAGGGCCACATCTAATATTTTCTTTTAAATGTATATATATTTTAATGTTTATATTGTGTTTTTACTTGGCTGTTCACCGCCCTGAGTCCCCTGGAGAAGGGCGGTATATAAATTTAATTATAAATAAATAAATAAATAAAATAAATAAATATATCTTAAAGCATGCTGGCTGGGGAAATCTGGAAATTGTGACCTAGGTTGGGAAAGGCTGTTCTAGTTGAGTGTTTCTCAGCCTTGGCAACTTAAAGATGAATGGACTTCAACTCCCAGAATTCCCCAGCCAGCAAGGAGTTGAATACCATCCATCTTTCTTTCTTTCTTTCTTTCTTTCTTTCTTTCTTTCTTTCTTTCTTTCTTTCTTTCTTTCTTTCTTTCTTTCTTATTTATTTATTTATTTATTTATTTATTTATTTATTTCAAGTACATGTTGGTAATATACATAGATATAACATTGTTTATATACATAAGATGGGTGCTGATAAGAGGGAACATTAGGACAGGGACGGTAGGCACGCTGGTGCACTTATGCACGCCCCTTCAGGTTGCCAAGGTTGAGACACATGTTGTGGACAACGGGATGCCATGCAAAAAGACAAATAGGAAACGGGCATAATAGGCTCATAGGAAGCATCCAATCTTCCGGCAGGAATCCTCCTCATTTATTCATTATTTGGAGATTATACATTCCATTAAGATTCTCAAGGCTTAAATCCCCATGGAGAGCTTTCATAACAGGCGAAAAACCGAGAAGTAACCTTCCCCTAGATGCCCTCTCTATAAAGCGGGCAAATCTAGCAGTGCCAAAGCCCTGGACCTGGGTGGGGTGGATGCGTGCCCTTCTCTAAAGTCTAAAAAAAGAGCACACGTTTGCATGGTTACATGGATGCAGAAAGCAAGAGCCATCGCGGAGTTGTCTTATTTGCTTTCTGTTTGGGGTGAATTGCCATGGAGATTTTGCCAGCTCAGCCTTGGAGAAAAAGCCTTTTGACAATAAGGTTTCAATTAACCTTCGCTGTGCCCGTAACCTACCTTATTCTCTCTAGCTTTATAGGGTGGTTCCAAAGCCTTCCCATTTTAAAAACCTGCCTTAAATTCTCCCCCCCCCCCAATTTCCACCTTCCAATCTGAGCATTTACTTGTCCTCGGGTTTCTCTGAAGCCTCAGCCCATTAGTAGTGGGAACCAGCTATGCTCGTCCATCACACTAAGCTCTAAGCCACGGCTAGCAAACCATGATGGATGCGCTCACACAGTAACCTACATGAGAGTTGAATGGGGCATCTGGTTCAGATAAGACGACCTCAAGTAATACCTTGGCTTCTACTTTGTCACTGTAGTTTGCCTGCGTACAGGTTTTAGCGTATTGTGCAAGCACCATTTATTTGCTAAGGCTAAAATATGTGCCGCGGGTATTAATGTGCAGCTGTGTGCAGCATGCAGAGTTCCTTTAAAAGCCCCAAGGACAGACCGCCTTTTAGAAGTCAATTTTATACTTCTCAAGGGCAACGACGAAGGAAAACAGAAAAGCATTATTTTGCTAGAGTAATTTCCTCAACCACCTGAAGTTGTGTGGACTTCAACTCCCAGAATTCCCCAGCCAGCTTGCTTCTGAATTCTGGGAGTTGAAGTCCACGCATCTTTAAGTGGCTGAGGTTGAGAAAACTAGATTAAAATAAAACAGCTCCAGTTTGGCTCCATCTGCACAAGACCTTACCATGTTCCTATGACAATCTGGACCACGTCCAGTGGAGTTGGGTGGGTGGGTGGGAGTGGGACTAGGAAGTGGCCCTTTTGCACATGGAACGAGTGTGGAAGCACACCAACAGAGCCAAGTTGCCCTCTTTATAATCCAAACTGGGCGCAGAGCCCAGGCAAACCTTCCCCTAACAGAATTGTTCAGCTTATTCACAATCACAAGTGAGATGCCCTTGGAATGTAAAATCCCATGAAACCCAAGCAAGCCAGCCCTTCAAATAATGGCGAAGTAAAATGATTTATTTAGAGGAAAGAGTCAGAAATGTCAATACAGGCTCTGCTTTTAAGAGACGGCCATTTTTCAAAGCGTATTTCAGTGTATGGCTGTTTTTAAAGGCTCCGTGAACCATCGCCCAGCCACACAACAGAAAGAGTGCCAAGGGAAGAGAGAGCACCAAGCAGCAGACCCCTCCCCCCAAAAGGAGGAATTATATCTCTTAATTCACTCAAAGAAACCAACCCAACCTCTTGGAAGTTCTCTGCTCCCCAAGGAAGTTCATAAGCAACTGAAGTGGCTGGTTTTTAGGGAAAAGTCCTGGCCAGGGAGGCAAAGTGTCATGCAGCAACGTTAAAAAAATTATTTTTCCAATCCAAAGAGGGTCCCATTGTCTTGGGCGGGGGGGGGGTCTCCAAACTTGGCCACTTTAAGGCTGTGGATTTCAACTCCCAGAATTCCCCAGCCAGCATTCGCGGTTAAAATCCACACAGGTCTTCAAGCAGGTTGAGAAACGCTGGTTTAGCCAGACCAACTTTTCCGAAGTTGCCCCGCGGGGCTGAATTAGATTCCAGCCCGACCCCCGTTTCCAGGACGGCGCCTGGGATTCATAAGGTTTTTTATTTGTTTATTTATTTATTAGTTGCATTTGTATGCCGCCCACTCCACAGAGACTCTGGGCGGCTCACAACAGTAAAAATTCACATGCAACAACAAATATAAAAAGCATTAAAACAATAGATATTAAAACATTAAAAAAACATTAAAAACCACAATTTAAAAACCCATACAATAAATCATTCATGGGGCCAAGAATTTTTAGCCTTTCGGGGAGGGGTCTCGCTTTGCCCCTACAGCCCACCCCTTAAGAGCCCGGTTTATCGGGTCAACCCACCCCCTCTTTCTGCTTTGACGGAGCCCCCTTCCAGTCGGGGTTCCGTGTTCCCACGACCGCCCGACTCTCTTAACTTTAAAAAGTTTTGTATTAGTTTATAATATGGCCTGCAAAGAAAACACACAAACTAAACAGACTCTCAACCAGCCGCCTGCAGGGTGGGAGGGGGCTTCCTGCCCACCCCGAAAAGAGGGGCTGGGTTGCGTAAAGGGGCTCCCTCCCCCCGACCCCCGCAAGCGCTGAGCTGCGGGCTCCGCCCCGGGAAGCCTCAATCTGGGGCCGGCCAGCTCAGCTGCGCGGAGGAGGAGCCGGCGGAGGAGGCTGCCTGCCCAGCCGGCCAGAAGCTCCGCGCCGGGCTCGGGTGGTCCAGGCGGGCGGAGCGACCCGGCGCAGAGCCTCCCGGAACCGGCCGGTCGCAACCATGGCCCGGCTGGTCCTGCCGCTGCTGCTCCGCCGGGCGCCCGCAGCCTTCGCCGGCCGGAGTGGGACGCGGCGCTGCAGCCTCGGTGCCTGCGCTTCCTATCGCCTCCGGGACGGCGGTGAGTGGCCGGCGGGGAGGGATCCTCTTCCCTTCTCCCTCTTCTTCCTTCCTTCCTTTCCTTTCCTCCTTCCCCCTTCCTTCCTTCCATCCTTCTCTCATCCCTTCCCTCTTTTCCTCCCCTTTTCCTTCCTTCAGGCAACTCCAGTTTGAGGGATCCGGCTCCCCCTCCCCCACCCCAAGGTTTCCATCTCTTACCCTCTTTAATAATACCCCCTCCCAGCTGTTTAGAAATGCCAGAGGGCAGAAAGGATTAGGGGTGATGATGGTTTGTTTTTTCTTTGGGTTAGAAGATGATGGTTCAAAAGATCAAGAGTTTGAGAGACCCCTCCTCTTGACTCACCCAGTTTGTCCCAAGGCAGAAGTTTTGGGGAGCTGCAGCTCATTTCATCAGAAAACCTTTTCCCTCCACCAGGCCTTCCGTCCTCCTTCCCTGTCCCACCTTGCTCCCCCCCCCCCTTTGCTGGCTTTTTCCAGATATTTTCCCTTTGCTTCTGCTGCTGCTGATGGAAAAGCAAAGCCAAACTCCCTTCCTGCCTTTCTCCATCTCCGGGCAGTGTTTATTCTCCTACCTTCACCATAGCCCAGATTCAATCTATTTGCACAGACTTGCCTCCCAAAGGAACGGAGTGTTTTTCTGGCACTTGGCCATTAGGCAACACCTCAATTCAACCCCTGGAGGTATTTGAATGGGGAAGGATTGCCTGGTTCACCGGATCTGGATTTTCGGTGCCGCCTCTGTTATTTTGTTAACCAGGGCACCGACTCATTTCAAAGCAAGAGAAAGAAACTCATTGGATCAAACTTATCACCCAGAGATAATTGGGACGTCAAGGAAGAGAATGGCCTATAACAGAATTTTATCCTGTATAGGCGCGGTGAGTCAGTGCCCTGCTTAGCAAAATAAAGGAGGCTGCATGGAAAAAAAACTGCAGCATTTCACCAGGGCTCTCCCAGGGTCTCAGATGCAATTCCACTTGAAAACTAAATTGAAATTTCTCCTCAACCTACGGATTATTCATGGAGAATGAAAACTTGAAGGCTTTAACCTAAAAGCAACCTTTCTTCACTTCCTAGCTGCTAAGACTTTGAATGTTTCTCAAACTTGGTAACTTTAAGATGGGTGGACTGCAACTCCCAGAATTCCCCAGTCAGCATGCTGGCTGGGGAATTCTGGGAGTTGCAGTCCACCCATCTTAAAGTGTGCTGGCTGGGGAACTCTGGGAGTAGAAGTCCATTTATCTTAAAGTATGCTGGCTGGGGAATTCTGGAAATTGCAGTCCACCCATCTTCAAAATTGCCAAGGTTCCTAAACCCTGGTCTACCCCTTCTCCTTCCAGTACACCCCCTCTGGCAGAGCCCGATCACCATCCCGGGAGGCAGCCGCCAGTCTCCGATCAATATCCAGTGGCGAGACAGCGTTTACGACCCTCACCTGAAACCCCTGGAAATCCGCTACGACCCGGACACTTGTCTCCACATGTGGAACAACGGATATTCCTTCCTGGTTGAGTTTGAGGACACCACGGATAAATCAAGTAAGAGCAACTGAACTTAAGGTGTGCGGTGAGTTTTCAGAGGCTGAACGTAGAAGCAGTGACTTGAAAAGGAATTCATGCCAGTTAACAGAAAGATTTCAAAATCCGAATAACTCTGAAAAGTGTAGTAGACACGGTCACGCTTAGCGGTGTGTAGGTGTATACTTTGCACCATCATATATTTGGGGTCGAGTTGCTTGTGCCCCAATTAGCAAGGGGGTGTCTAATAAAGCAGCTGGGTCTTTGTACAATTCCCCAGATTTGTTCTGCCTGCTAAAATTCACTTCCAAATGCAACCTAGCTAACATTTTAAAAAATTAATGATCATTCTCTAAGTCTAGGGCACTCTTCCAAAACCTCCAATACCTTTTGTTCGGCTTTTACCTTGCCTTTTGCGTCCATAAATACAAGATGCGTGGTTTCATAACTCTTGTTGTCTGATGAAAGGTCTTTGGCAATCTATATTACCGAAATGTAAACGCCGGTTATCACCTTGACTCAGCTGACAGATAAGCTTTCTGAATAAGGCACCTGAAAGGATCTGGAAAAGAGAGGGCCTCCCTTTTAAGCAATGCCTGTTCTGCTCTCGTGATCTTGGGAAATATTTTATCCTGTATCTGGCAAAGCTTTGCACGGGCCTTATTTCTCTCTCTCTCTCTCTCTCTCTCTCTCTCTCTCTCTCTCTCTCTCTCTCTCTCTCTCTCTCTTTTTTTTTTAAAGAAAAAAAAAAGTCAACTTTATTAGCTGACTTAAACCATGCCTTCTGTGCTTCTACAGCTATGCTATTTCTATCAGGCAGGAACAGGATTGCCTGGGGCAGAAATGAAAGGAACACCCCTTAATGCAGAGGTCTTCAAACTTGGCAACTTTAAGACTTGTGGACTTCAACTCCCAGAATTCTCCAGCCAGCATAGCATAGCTGGCTGGAGAATTCTGGGAGTTGAAGTCCACAGGTCTTAAAGTTGCCAAATTTGGGGACCCCTGCCTTAATGGCTTTTCACAATTCTGAACAATCTGGTTTGTGAATCGGTGTCAGGCCACTCAAGTATTAAATCCTGCTTTGAGAAGGAGCATACAAATGTGTGGGTAACACTTTGGGTTTTAAGGCAAAATGTGGAATCGACAGGGTGCAAACAGAACATTGGTGTGCAAACCCTTAAAGCAGCCTCAGCAGTGATATCTGTTGTCGCAGCTCTGTGCTCCGCATAGTTTGATTGTTTTGCCTTGGAATCCAATGTGCGGCACATCCCAAATTTTTAGGGCCTGATGTTGCTGAACTACAAGCCCCAGCATCCCTCATGCTAGCTGAGGCTATTGGGAGTTACAGTTCAGCAGCACCTGTTTCCACTCCTTGAATCAAGCTCAACCTTAGGGGCTAGTCCACCTAGTTTTTGGAGTAACACAGCAGTGCTTTATGACAAGGGTCTCTGAACTTGACAACTTTAAGACTTGTGGACTTCAACTCCCAGAATTCTCTAGCCAGCATGTGGACTTCAACTCTCAGAATTGGTTGGCTAGCTGGGGAATTCTGGGAGTTGAAGTCCACACGTCTTAAAGTGGCCAACTTTGAGAAACTCTGCTTTACCGCACCCTTTTTTCCTTTGTGGTTTTTGTTGTTTTTCAGAAACATAAATGCTTATATTCACTCTTCTTTCTCCTTTACTTTTAGCGCTGCCTCCTTCTTTTAGTTTTTGGGGTCTCTTTCTCTTTCTTTCTTTCTCCTTGCTTCTGCCCTTCAAGGAAAATAAAATTAGAGAAGAGGAAAAGTGGATTAAAGCTAAAGTTGAGAAGGAAAGACAGTGCAGGAAGGTAAGTCAATGGGCAGAGAAATAGGATACTGGGCAAAATGCCCTCAGATTTGTAGCCAGGATGAAAGAAGATTGGCAGCGGGCACAGGATGGCAGCAAATATCCAAATATGTGATGATGTGTGTTGCTGGCATTCTTGCTATCTGGTGACTGGTAGAAAGTGGAGAATAGAAAGACATTGTGGCTCACGGACAGAAGGGTTTCCAAAATGCTAATGCGAAGTTTCATCCCCAAACGATGGATACCTTGCAGGTTGCCAAGGGCTTAAGCTACCCCCACACCCTGTTGTGACTTCCCCCCACCTTAATTAGACGCTTGGGATCTACTTCTGGTATTTGACCTCTCAGGAATGTGGCTTGAGGGCTGTATTTCAAGTTTTTTCCTGGTTCTGGGTCACATCTGAAGGTAAACAGCTGCTTGGCTTCTGAATTCTGTGCAACCTTTGGTGTCCACAAGAGGGCGTCCGTGCTCAGCCTTTTCTGTCATTCTCGGAAAATCTCAAAATGGGGAAACAAAACAGGAAACGGAGAAAAACGCCGTTTTGGTTCTGCCAGCTGTCGAGAAATCGTATTAGACTTTCCAGGACTCAGGATATTCTTTTCTATTCCCCGAGATATAAACCTATCTGACAGATGCAACTACAGTTGGAATGGATAAAAATGGATTTGTGTGTCAAAATTTAACCCTTCCAGCTTTGCTCTCTTCTCCTTGGAGAAAATGTTAGGTCAGGGAGTCTTAATTTGGCTTCTTTGCATAAAACGTCACTTTTTGACAGTTGAAGATTGATCTGCTCCCAATTTCCCTGCCAAAGCAAGGAATGTATTATAAAACTGTTGCTGGGATTGGCATCAAATGTCAATTGTTGCACTTTGTTGAGATTTTTCCTGGGCAGAGAGATCAGAATAAACACCTTGCATCGATAGACTGTGTTGTTAAAAACAAGTGTCCGGCATTCTGCATGCACTGAATTGGACAATGATACTCTGATCATCTGCAGGCCTGGCTTTCTTAGAAAGCCTATTTGACTGCTGGGCTCCGAGAATCTTTCTGGCTTTTATGGGGACCAATATTGATCAGGAGGCCAGAAATATCTCTGGAAAGACCACGGATCAATGAAGACTCTATCTTTAGTTCTGGGGATGTAAGCATCTTGGTGCTAGCTCTGTGAACCGGTCCAGAGATGCTTATTCACCAAAGCAGAGGAGATCCGTGATATGTCAAGTAAATTTTCTCCTTATAATGCCAGTGTTGGTTAGAATTGGGTGGTATCAGCCTCACTTAGCTAGACCAGACTGGGAGTTGAGTTCCTCAATATAAAGGCTACTTTACTGAGATGGGCTCTAATACAATAATTTTGCAAGTCAAATTGTGCTGGACGTGTTTCCCCTCCCCCCTTATACTTCATTGAATTTTGGAGGTGCCTGCCTGAAACTCTTCCCATCGTTATCTCATTGCTTGTTTCAGCCCCTTTTCCCTAGGCAACCGTTCCTGCCTGTCTCCATCACGGGGACCTTCCCGATTCCTTACAGGTGGGCACCCAGTGAGGGTTTTCTTATGCTCCCCCCACCCCAATTAGGCACTGCAGTATCCGCTCCAACTATGTTGCAGTGCGAAACCTCAAAACGATAACGTAAACTCCAAATGGCCTTTTAATGGCTTGAAGCCATTAACAAGTGGTCCAGAATCCAGGCTCCCTTTGTGAATGATGCAGACCCCTCCTCTATACCCCCACCCCCCTGAAGGCATGCCTTTTCTCCACGATAGTCATAACGGGAGGTCCCCTGGAGAACAACTATCGGCTGAAGCAGTTCCATTTTCACTGGGGAGCCGTCAACGAATGGGGCTCCGAGCACACTGTGGACTGCAAGGTGTTCCCAGCTGAGGTAAGAGGACGACCAGGTGAAGATCAGTCTGGATGCTTGCAAGGCGAATGAGATGATGGGCTCTTCCCCCATCATCCCCCAAGGGTGGTCCAGAGAGATATTTTAATTTCTGGGGAAGCGGCATCTCCTTCTGCGCCCAGGAACTGCGTGTGAGTCTTACCACTCCCAATGGCTTGACAGCTTGCAACTGCTCTTAGCCTTAGGCATTGTGGTTCTCTGGAGCTGCCTGTGGACAGCTGTCCAGACGGAGCATCGTCTTCCAAGATGCCTCCTCTTTGTTCCTTCTAGTTGCATTTAGTTCACTGGAATTGCTGCAAATTTGGAAGTTTCGAAGAAGCTCTAATGGACGAAAACGGTTTGGCTGTCGTCGGGGTTTTTTTGAAGGTACGACGGATGGTAGAAAAATGGCAATTTTCCTGTTATTGTTTTTCTTACACAATAAGCATCATTTAAGTAACACTGTTTGTTTTTATTTCTTTGTGGATTTGCATGGATGTGTGTGTGTGTGTGTGTGTTTATACTGCAATAACAGCATCAGAATATAATTGGGGGGACCTGGCCAATTTCATACACAAACTGTCAGGGTGGGGATACAGGAAGGAAGGTGTAAATAGAGACAAAACAGACCTGTAGGAAGGAAGCGGGAGGAGAGGACCACCTTTAGCCATAACTCCTTCATGCAGCGGATGAAGAAACGTCTCTGCAGAGAGCCAGTGACTTTGTTTACTCTGGGATTTTTTTCTTGGGGGGTCTTTCAGAGAAGCCATTAGTGGGGAAATGGGTGGGATCGGGAGATCAGAAACCCCGTTGTCCTAAAGTTTATCAAGGAGTAAAGATGTTATTGGCACAAAACCTTTAGATCTGAATCCAAAACTTATCTTTGCTTTGACAGCTTGGAGCCAATCATAATGGCATACAGAAATTAGTAGATGCCTTGCCGTCCATTAAATACAAGGTAAGATGAAAGTTGACTCCTTTCCTACTTGCCTGGAATGCCCTGTCTACTCAGAGAAAGCAGAGTATTGCCTTTTAATTCTTGCTTCCTAAAAGTGGAAGAAGCAAGACTTGGGCACGAAGATGGGTGGGCACACAAGGGGATTTTTATAATCTGTGTCAACTCTGAAGATAGTCTGACCGAGGCCATCTTGGAGGCTTCAGTGCTGCCACAATGGTGCTGAGGGATAGGGAGGGGGGAATAGAGATAGCTGGGGGTTTGTAGCCAAAACAAAATAGTTTCCCCTGAGAACCAAGGACATTCCCACAGGTAGCTGAAAAGAGGAGTAAAGTTTCCAAGCAACCAGACAGCACCTTGGTTGGACTATGTGACTGATTGTTTGGGAAAGGGGAAAAACTTTTAATTAGAAGAAAACTGCGGGAACCTTTAGAGTTGGTTTTCACCAGTTTGTGCCAATATAATATATCCAATAAACTTGTTCTTTGAGAAACCTGCTTGCCTTGGAGTTCTGTTTGCTATGGGTATATTACTTGGAACCTTGACATTATGTTTCAAAAACCCAAGAAGGTATTTGCAAACAGGGAACACCTTACAGGTGTCCCACACTAACCGTGTTGCTGTTGGTGGAATTTCTTAGGATTCTCTGGTTGAACTGGAAGAGTTTGATCCTTCCTCCTTGTTGCCTTCGTGCCCGGATTATTGGACTTACTCGGGATCTCTGACCACCCCGCCACTTTCAGAGTCGGTCACCTGGATCATCAAGAAGAAAGCCATTGAGGTTGATGAAGACCAGGTATGTCAAAGGGGAACCAGAGTTGAGAAAGGGGAAGAAACCTTGCCATCTGAAATCATGCTTAGCTGTAATATACGGACAGGCTTCACATTTCCCCCCTCAGCTGTGGTTTGTTTCAACCATAATTTATGGAGCAAACACTAGTGGTTTGATCTGGGGATAAGGGCAAGTCATAAACAATGGTTCGTTTTGTACATCGGGCCAAGCCATAGCTAACCAAACGACATTATGGCTTCATCCAGGATTCTCTTGTGAAAGAGATGCAAAGTTGAAGTAGAAGATGAGCTGAAAGTTGATCCATAGGTGTGGCAGAACAAGTTCCTGCTGAGTCGGTTTTCCCACTTTAACCATTGTCCTTATTGCAACATACATAAAGTACTTTTGTGCGGATAAACGGAGAGGAGAGGATTGAGCTGACTTAAGGTCAGCAGGATGGAGAGAGAAAAAAGTTGGATGTCCATCATAGTGGCTGGTGATGACAAGCTACTCTGGCATATCTAGATTGTCGTCGGATAGCTTAAATATTGACCTGGATCTTGAGTTGGGAGTAGTTGAATCCAGAGTAGAACTCATGGGCAGGGTAAGAATGCAAAAAACAAAACAAAAAACCTTGCATTTTCCTGGGCTTCTCCCCTAATGCTGCCAATGCTTTTGTTGAATTTGAAGGCTCCTACCTGCCAGTCTTGGCTGAGGAGGAGCCCTTTCCAGGAGATCTCCAGAGGACCCACGAGAATCCCATATCTTTGCTCTCCCTCTCCCTGACTGCTATTTCTCCTCTCCAGCTCGAGGTCTTTCGGACGCTGCTCTTTAGTCAGGCTGGAGAAGACGAGATGAGGATGGTGGACAACTTCCGTCCACTGCAGCCCATCATGGATCGAACAGTCCGCTCCTCCTTCCCAAAGCGCTTCTGGCAGGACATGGAAAAGCCGTTGGAGGACCGGATGTTCCGCACCCATGAGCAAGGGCCCCTTCAGGACACTCTGCATCTTTAAGAGGCTGAATGTTGTTATCTGCGCCTGAAAAGTAGTTTAGCATAAAGCTGAGGACGAGACCCACGGCTTCAAAGGGGCAGAGATTCCAAAAGACTGCGCTTGTAGTGTGAGAACCTCTTGGACTCTTCTCCCAAGAACAGACCAAAGCACTACTTAGGCCCCCAAGCCTCACCTCTGCTGTCCAGATGTTTTCCATCAGCAGATGCTGCATTGCAGGAGCTGCACAGTTGGGCAAGGCCTCTCCGAGGACCTCTAAGGAACCAGGACTGTTCACTGAGAGAGGAAAGTTACATCATTTGACAAGGGCAGGAATTTGTTTTGGGCGTCAAGCTACTTTGACCCAGATGCCAGGATTATAACAACCTGAATTGCAGATTGTTCTGGGAATTATAGTATTAACGCACCTGAGGGCCATTGGGTGGCAGAAACCTTTGCCAGACGACCTAAGCCTCAGCTACCTCTAACGGTGGTCCAACTTTATAGCAATTTTTCTGTCTCTGGACATACAAGAGGCTGGGAGTTATTTGGGATTGAGGAAACAAGAGGAAAACCTTTTCTGTTTAAATCAGCAGATTTGAATGGATTTCGGGCTATGAAACAACCAGGCACACTTAGAAGGAAATACCTAACATAGGCACGATATACGTTACAAGGAAATATGATAGGGTCAGTTTCCTATCCTAAATGTGTGTACTAGCTGATGCATAAAACCTGCCAGATTGTAAATATGCATATATATTTTCATTCTGTAGCACTTTGATAGCCTTTAAAACACAAACGCTAGATAGAGCCTGCACAGTGCCTGATCCTGTGGAAGACAATCAATTCCTTGTAGCAGCTTGCTAAACCTTCATTTGAGGTTAGTGAGTACACAATTGGTGCCATAACTGATCAGGGGCATTCAAACCTTGAAGTCTTGGTCAGCTACTTAGGAAGACTTGTGTGTTAACAACCTTAACTTGTGTGTATCGCAGCAGAAACAAATCAACTGTACTTTAAAGCCTTTACAACATTGCTTCTCAATCTTGACGATTTTAAGACGTGACTTTCTTGGCCTTTCTGTTTTTCATGTCAGAGGTTTTTGTATCTCCTAAGTCCTTTTTCCTCTACGTGTAAAAGAATCGGAATAGGCAGCCTGAGAGATTGATGAATCTACTCAGCGTTTATAAAAATGACGCAGATGGGAAGCTTATGCTGTTATGCATCTTTATAATAAATATGAAGTTTTCTCTCTCCGTTGTCCAGAAGTTATTTCAGCTGTATTTGCCTTGGGAAAGAGGAAGGAGGGAAAATGAATTGTTTCATTGTGTGGGGAGTGACAACAACTAGATAAAAATGTTTTCTCCTAAAAGGCATTGAGATGGGAAAACAATACCCTACTCTTTCGACTGCAACACTTGTTAAGGGAATAATGTGACGGTTCATTATGGCCTCGAAGCACAGGAAATATGTCCTCTCAACACACGAAGGGCTTGTTTTGGATGCTACTGTCTTTTCCTGTCCTTTCCAGGCGACCTATGAAGACAGCCCAGCAAACCTGTCTGCAGAACAACTAGATTCTGTAAATTGAGTTTTCAAAAATGAGAGGCGCCTTCTGAAGGGAGACTGTGTGTGTGTGTGTGTGTGTGTGTGTGTGTCCGTTGGACAAGGATGGCACCTCACACTTCATTTGCAGCAGAATATCTTGAATTTAGGAAGCCAAGGGGTGACAACATGGCCCAAAGTAACATTATGAGCTTCTTTTCTTCACTGAGTCACCAAAAAGGCAGAAAATGAACGCAACCAGGATTTTCTAGATTTATGATTATTATTTTTGCCCTGGTAGGACAGTTCTTGGATTTTCAAATTCTACTGAAGAGCTTATTCCTTGGGAAATATATAACCGGGTTTCCTTAACTAGGTTTAGAAGAGGTGTGTAGGAGAAAAACATCTCTAACTCTCCTGCAGAATTGGTGCTTTGAAAGAAGTCTAAACCAGAAGTCTGTCCTGAAAGGAGGAAAGGGTTCCTGGGTGCAAACCCCCACCCCCCGGAGATGGGCTGAGGAGCGAAAAAAAGAGGGTCAAACTATGGTAGACCCGCCCCAGATGCTGTGGGGTTAACAACTAGCTTTCTTTTGAAAGAAGCATGTTGTTTTCTGGAGCTTATGTGAGAAGTCACTTCTGCCTTATCTCTTGACCTTGGCTAAATCTCTTTGATGTGACAATCCTGCCCTCATCTGGGCTTTAGCAAGGGAGCCGGTCTTCATAATCAAATCCACTTAAAAGGTTTTGCGGCTGAATGCAGAGTAATGATGGGGAAAGGACTCGGAACAGCTTTTTTACACACTTTTTACAAGACCGGTGTGCAAAAGGATCAGCTGCCTCTCGCCCTTGGCAAAGAGGACCTGAAGGATCCAGGTGGGAAGGAGGAAGAGAGGGCTGGCTTGGCCACCAGCGTCAACTTGCAACAGGAACCTGCGAAAAGCCTTGGCAAGCAAGTGTGATGTTCCAGTAGAAGACAACAATCGAGCAATCCAACAATTACGTAAGCAGAAAAATCCCTAACTGACGAACTGCCAAGCAGAAAACCACAATCCACCAAGACGAGCCGGGCAAGCCACCATAGATCAACAGGAAGCAACGCTAACTCCCATTCCTGGCGTTAATGTTGCTAGAGATGTGGGGCAAACAAAGGTTTGTGCAGTCGGTGTGCGCAGAGCGTCCCAAACATGACCTTTGTTGTCAAGAAACATGTTTTGTTTTACAGCAGTTTTGCAAACACGGGAATTTTGGGCAAGGGCCACTAGAGGGCAGAATCCGACAAGGAGAAAAATACAAAACAGCAACGACCCCAAAGTTTATTCCAGGCAACCAACTTCTCCTTTTTATTTTCAGGTTATGTGATATCTGTCTGCTAGGTTTGTTTCCCCCCCATCAAGGCCAGTTTTGCCCGTGTCAGCTCCACGGAGTTAAAATTATATACTTGCATGTTTGTTTACTTTGTAAGAGGAGAGATGGATGAGTCTGCATTGGTAGAAAAAAAAGGAAAAAAAGGCAGGGATCAGGTACAGATTAACAGGTACCATTTTTTCCAGCTAAACCAATTTATTAAAAAGGCAGCAGCTTTGGGGAGCTCCTTTCATCAAAAGGGTGGATTGCTGTACAGTCTTAAGAGTCGCTCGACAGTGAGATGGGAGGCTTATAAATGTAATAAATAAATAAATTAGGATGAGCTGGATGGGTTGGTAATAGAATAATATAATAATATAATATAATATAATATAATATAATATAATATAATATAATATAATATAATATAATATAATATAATATAATATAATATAATATAATATAATATAATATAATATAATATAATATAATATAATAATATAATATAATATAATATAATATAATATAATATAATATAATATAATATAATATTATAATATAATATAATATAATATAATATTATATAATATTATATAATATTATATAATATTATATTATATAATATAATATTATATAATATAATATAATATTATATAATATTATATTATATTATATTATATTAGAATAGAATAGAATAGAATAGAATAGAATAGAATAGAATAGAATAGAATAGAATAGAATAGAATAGAATAGAATAGAATAGAATATAATATAATATAATATAATATAATATAATATAATATAATATAATATTATAATATAATATTATAATAGAATAGAATAGAATAGAATAGAATAGAATAGAATAGAATAGAATAGAATAGAATAGAATAGAATAGAATAGAATAAATAGAATATAGAGTAGACTAGAATAGACTAGACTAGACTAGACTAGACTAGACTAGAATAGACTAGAATAGAATAGAATAGAATAGAATAGACTAGACTAGAATAGAATTCTTTATTGGCCAAGTGTGATTGGACACACAGGGAATTTGTCTTTGGTGCATATGTTCTCAGTGTACATAAAAGAAAAGATACATTTGTTAAGAATCAAGAGGTACAACACTTAATGATTGTCATAGGGTACAAATAAGCAATCATTATTCAGCAATCATAATGCAGATGCCTTACCAATTACATGGAAAAATTATCAGTTTAACTATTGCAGGATATTAAAGGCCCATTTTATTTGTGGAGACCTTTTAATATTTTAATTTGCATGAAGCCTTTAGCTGGTAATGCGAGATCTGTAGATCTGCTCCTAGGCTAACATCTGGTACTTCAAGCAAATATATTTTCTCTGTAGCTGACAAGCCAGCGCTGGGAACAAGCAGGTGAGAGAGCAGCGAAAACCAAACAGCCCAGTCGGTCATTAAGATATTAATCACTTTTGCTAATTCATGGAGGAAAAAGCACTGATAGTCTACAATTCTATTTGCAGCCCACCGAGAAGGAAATATTTATTATAGACTGAATGATGGCATTAGTAAAAATAGCAATAGCACTTAGACTTATATACCGCTTCATAGTGCTTTCCAGCCCTCTCTAAGCAGTTTACAGAGTTCAGCATATTGCCCCCAACAATCTGGGTCCTCATTTTACCCACCTCAGAAGATATTACCATGGCCCCCACTTTCAATAAAGACAATCCAATCCAATGGACTGCAATTATCTGTTTTTTCAAAGACAATTTTTTCCCCTTTTGTAGACCTGTCAGTTGCCTGGCCTCTTTTCCAACAAAAGGGGCCCTCAGTGTAAGCTGAATGTATCCAAATTTTTGATTCCCACTCAATTATTTATTTGGCTGTATGAATGTACAATATAATTTTCCTACAATAAATTGGGCATGGCCTAAACGGGCATGTTGGGTGGGGGGAGATGAGACAAAATTTGATTTCTGGGTTTTTAAGTTCTAGGTTTTGTTAGTTGGAAAATATTGCACTGCTCTAAAACAGATGCAAAAGCCATTTTTATTCACTACATAGAATATAAGAGTTGGAAGGGACCTTGGAGGTCCTTATGACTTTGGAGGGGGCCTAAGCACTTTGGCCGTCCTGGGCCCCAACCTCCAGAAGAAGAATAGCTTTAAAAATTACGAAGAAATAAAATTTAAAATTATTTTTAAAATAAATCTCTTAAAGATAGTTTTAAAAATTATGTTTTACGTGAGAGTCAACATTTCCGTGTTTTGGCCGAGAAGGCTCTCTTTTCCAGAAGTTCAGAAATAAAAGGATGGTGATTACTTACTGCCTTACTAAATTAGATCCACGGTGGGAGGTTTAAAATGCGCTGCGTTTCTTTGTCTGCTGCGAATGGCCAGGAATTACTCCGACTGTACTGATTACGAGAGCGACCCCCTCCCTTAATTTTGCCCGGGGGCCTGGCAGCCTCGATTCCGGGGAGCTTCGGGGCAGCGCTTGGCCGTTCGGGAGGCCCAAGGGAAGGGAAGGGAAGGCAAAGCCAGGGCGCCCGTCGCCGAGAAGGTTGCCGAAGCTGGGGCGCGCTCTCGCCTTCCTCCTCCTCCTCCTCCTCCTCCTCTTCCTCCTCCTCCTGCTGCTGCTGGTGCCGGCCAGCCGGGGCGCGCTGCGGCGGGCGAGCCTTTCCCACGTGCCGGGGCGGGTCCCGGCCGGCTCCGGCGGATAAAAGGCGAGGGCGCGTGGGCCGGGCCGAGCGCGTGGCGCGTCCTCCGGCTGGACCATGTCTGGCGGCTCGGCCAAGAAGCGCGGCTCGGCGGCGTCGGCGGGAGCGGCCGAGGCGTCGGAGGAGGCGCGGGGGATGCTGGCGGGCCCGCGGGGCAACGGCTGCGCCTCGGCGGCGGAGGACGAAGGGGCGGCGGGCGAGGCGGTCGGCGGGGTGGCGCTGAAGCGGAACATCACGCTGCTCAACGGCGTGGCCATCATCGTGGGCACCATCATCGGCTCGGGCATCTTCGTGACGCCCACCGGGGTGCTGAAGGAGGCCGGCTCGCCCGGGCTGGCGCTGGTGGTGTGGGCGGTGTGCGGCGCCTTCTCCATCGCGGGAGCCCTCTGCTACGCCGAGCTGGGCACCACCATCTCCAAGTCGGGCGGCGACTACGCCTACATGCTGGAGGTCTACGGCTCGCTGCCCGCCTTCCTCAAGCTCTGGATCGAGCTGCTCATCATCCGGCCCTCCTCGCAGTACATAGTCGCCTTCGTCTTCGCCACCTACCTGCTCAAGCCGCTCTTCCCCACCTGCCCCGTCCCGCTGGGCGCCACCAAGCTGATCGCCTGCCTCTGCGTGCGTGAGTAGCCCCGAGCATGTGCAGAGGGCTGCGGGAGGGAGGGAGGGAGAGGGGAGAGCCCACTTAGTCCCTGGCCGGGTTGGGGGAATGGTGCGCTCCTTCCCCGTCCCTGGCCGGCCTGCGCAACCGGCTTCCCTCCGGCGTGGGAAGCGGCGCCGACATCAGCCGCCCTCCTGTCCTGCCCGGGAAGGGGAATCGCCCCCTAAATCCCAGTTATCTGGTTGAGGCTCCCCAAAGCCTCTTCTGCCTTTCTGAAAGGGGCTCAGTCTTTCCAAACTGCCTCCTTGGCTGCCCCCCCTCCGCCCCCCCAAGCTCTCTCCCACCCCCAGTTTCTCGTTCCACAATGTAGCGCTGTCTCTTTGGCCACCATGGGTCCGGCCGGCTCTGACGTGGTTTGCATGCTCTGCGCCGCATCCGGCAGAAAATTGGGGTCAACCGCCACATTGTGCTTCGTTGCAGATGGAGGGGAGGTTTGCCGCTCCCCTTCTCCCCCCTCCCCCAACCCCCCATGGGAGAAAGAGACCCCGAGCCCCTCCTTGGCCAAAGCGCGCAGATGCTTCCAGTTTGGGCGTTGAATCTGGAGGGGGCATTGATTTTTCTCTTCCAAAACCGGAGGGGCATGTTGTCTCGGTGGGGGTGGGGCTTCGGGATGGGAAACCCCTCCCTCTGCAAAGCCCCACCCGCTGCTTGTCCTTCCTCTCCCTGCAAGGAGGGGCTGGAAGTTTGCTCCGCTTGAGGAAGCGGCTGACTTTCTCCACGTGGGAGAGAAACCCTTGCCCTGGCTTCCTGGGGTCCTGGCATCGACTCCCTGCCCTCTTAGCGCTCATCTGCCACAGACACGGAAGTGGGAGGGGGGCAGGTGCTTAGGGGAAAACCAGAAGGTGGGGCAGCTCCTCTCTTTCCATCCCTCTAAACTTTCCTGGAATGCTTTGCATTTATTTGGGGAAACGGCAATCACCAAGTTTGTTTGCAAATTCTGACAAGCTCCTTTGTATCCATCTGGGCCTCCACTGTTTATTTCTGTTTGATAACAATTTCTCAAGGTCCCAGGCAGAAAAACCAGGCTGGGAGTGAAGATGTGGAACCCAGAAGTTACAAGCAAACTAACTTCTGCCTGGGAGTTAGCATTTTCCCCAGGAGATTCTGCCGCTTCTTTCTCTCCTCACTCTAAAAGGGCTCAAAAACAGGTGGGCAGGATTTGTGCTGATGCTAAACTGGTTTGTTTCAACATAGCTTGCTAAATAATCCATGATCGGTTGGATGATGCAAGACTTGAGGCTAAACCACAGTGCGGTAGTCTGCGGAATGCAACCGTTCAAAGAGCTTTCTTTCTTTCTTTGATAAGAGTTTTATCATTGTAATCTGTGGGCCTCCATCCATGCTGGCTGAGGATGATGGGATAGCAATCTAGGATGCCACTAAGACACCTTGAGAGAAGGGAAGTAATACCCCGAGTTTCAGATTGTCTATTACAGTGATGGTGAAACTTTTTTTGGCTCGGGTGCCAAAAGGGTGTGTGCGCACGCAATAGCGCCTGCATGCCCACACCCATAATGCAATGCTTTCCCCCTGCGCTGCCCCCCCGCGCATACGCACAGGCCTCACTGAAGCCTCCGGACTTCCGGTAGGCTCATTGGGCTGTTTTTCACCATTCCCAGGGTTCAGGAGGCTTTCCTGGGAACGGCGAAAAGGGCTGAAAAGAAGGCCGAAAATCAGCTGGCCAGCGCGTGCATGCGTGCTGGAGCTGACAGGGCAACGCCTCGCGTGCCCTCAGATATGGCTCCACGTGCCATAGGTTCCCCATCACTGGTCTATTATGTGGTTGAAACTCTTTGGATCCTCTTCTGTCTCCAGTGAATTGCTCAATGAAATGGAATCTGGGGTGGGGGTTATTTCTCCCCCCACCCACCTTTTTCTGGCTTCATAGTTGCTGAATAAAAAGATTGAGCTTTTTCCTCAACTTCCTTGAGCCAAAATCCCTGTTTGAGCCTCTTCCTTCCCTCCCTTCCTTCCTTCTTTCTCTAAGAGTTTATATGCCACCCATTTCTTAGGACACAAAGCGGCTAGCAAAAATCCCCAGCCGTTTTGAAGAAGGACAGAAAACAAATTTTTAAGTATCCAAAGAACTGAATAGTTAAGTGCTAAAGCAGCATTTGGAAAATCTTTCTGTTTCCCCACAATTTATACCAAATTATTGATAAGCCCAAATTTGCATGTCTGGCCACACCCCTTCTATCTACGCCTGAAACCCGGTGCAGACGTGGCTCTGCGATTAAGTCACTTTCCCACCTCTTGCCTTTTTTTCCCTTCCCTAACTGTCTTGAGGACAGAGGAGCTCTTAGAATCGTGCCACACTTTCACAGAAGTTTCCCTGGCACAGTAAAATGGCAACTCCCGGCTGTGGGATAGCTCCAGGGAAGAAGTGAATGCAGAGAAGGGTCTTTGAAGGGCAGCTTGGAGGGGAAGGCCTTCCCTTGACGCATGGACACATCTGGAGGGCATTGGGCTGAAGAGGATGCTCCAGGGAAGATTGACTGGTTTTGTTCCTTCGCCCACTCAACCAGTTGATGCCTTTCCACCAGTCTTCCGCCTCTTGGTCTCCTGGTGCTTCAGTTCATGGAGGAGGGCCCTGGGCAACTTTAAAAGATTGTTATAGTCTGTGATTGGCGGACGGGAGAGTGGCAATTGGAGGGTCACCCAAGGCTCCTCCGAAGAGAAAGGCGTTGGCCTCAGACTGGCATTGCCACCGTGCTTAGAAAGGTGGTTTATTGGTTTGGTTTTAAAATGATTGCAACCTCCCAACTCTGGGAGAAGTCTTGGTGGCATCAAGGAGGGCGTTTTGTCCTCGGAGTTAAGGGTTCATCTCTTCCATCCCCACCCTGTGAAGACGGAGAGCAGCTTATCTGCTTGCTGCAGGCCAGCTTCTCAAAGGATTGCCTTGTCTTCTTCTTCGTTTGCCCTGCATGTTAGCAGTCAGCCCTCTGAGGAAGGCCAGACACGATGCACATACTATGACTACTTTGATTGTAAGTTTATAGTAGTGGAATCCTGCAAAGCTGGAAGCACTGCCTTAACGTTTATTTTTCAGCCAGCTTCCCTGCCTCTTTTCCTTCTGTGCGCTGAGATGCCTTTTGCAGGAGAGTTGGCTAGAATTGACACTCTTCTTCCTCTCCCGAGGTCCTTCCCACTAACCAACATGGCGGAATTAGGTTGGTTTAGGTTAGAAAAAAGGTTACAAAGAACATCCCTTGTTGAATGAAGCCCCCTCTGATTCTGCAGGGCCTCCCCGGGGGGCCTCCTTGATGGGCTACTTAAGGGGTCCCTTGGCTAAGGAGAGAACCACAAGGGGGGGCAGAGGGGGCTCCCTTGTTTTACGCACACTCACTTTCTGCAAAACAGGCCGGCCCGAGTGACTTTAGAGAAATTGTGCCGGTTTCATTGCAAACATTGAAGGACCTCGTGTGATCAGATCTGGGCTTAGTCCTGCAGTGGCATCACGTGTCTGCTGAATGCCCACGTGGGCACTGTGCTGTGCTGATTTATTTCAACAAGGCCTGCAGCTGTGGCCCCTCAAAAGATTAAAACCAAGTGGAAACAATGGTGCCACATATAATACAGTGCACAAAAGGTGGCAATATACCACGTGGCGTCAGGTCGGTTGCAGCTGCTGCTGCTTCCTCCCGCTGGCGCCCGTTTTGGTTTGAGGTGCTGCAGCCGTTTTCCACCTGGCTGGTTGGGAAGGGAAGCGGACAGAAGGAAGGCCTCTGCACGCGAGATTGGGGAGGGGGGCATCATGTGCCGTTGCTCAGCAACCACATGGGCTCCCACCTTGCTGCTAGGTTACGACAGAATCCGTAGCAGCCTGCGCTGGCGTTGCCCAGCAACTGCGCACATGACGGCTGGGCTATTTGTCGTCGTTGTCTTCTTTTTTGCTGATCGGCTTAGCTGCAGATTTGCAAGGATGGCAGCCTCCCTGGAGATTATTGGCTGATCTCTGACCGGCATGGATGGGCCAGTTTCTTGCCTGTTGGGCCAACCCAGCATTGTTTCCAGGCCAGGTTTGGCCCACGGTCAGCTAGTTGCTGAAGCAGCACCAGCGTAACATCACAGGAATTTGGAAACAAGCTTCTAACATTGTGCACTTAAATTTTTTACCTGGTGCTTAGTAAAGAGTCTTTTTTGGTTATCTTTTTAAAAATGCAGTTATCTATGTTGGAATTGGACCTACTGAGGGGTCCAAGACCTTCTTGTTTGCTCTTCTGGTGCAAAACATGACAATTTGTGTGAGCAAAAGTGCCACCCCCCCCCCATGGTCCCTGCTAACCCCCTTTTTTTCCTGCTCAATGCACCTGGCCAGGTTTGGTTCACTGTTACTCAGAGTCTCTTCAGGTGATGGGAAAAGCAACTCGATCCATCCGTGTCAGCTTGCTGAGAACACGTTGTTGGGTGCCTCAGTTGTCCTTTTTCCACCCTGATTGGGCAGCGATAAAGGACGGGCAGCTTCTAAAACCTGGGAAGCCCTTTTGAAGTTCTCCGCATGGGAGGGGAATCCGTGGACCGCAGAGCGGCCTCTACCACCCTCCGTCCCGCAGGCGAGAGTCAGTCACAAGCGAGTTGCCAAGAACTGCAGATCGGGCAGATTTTTGCTGGAGAAAGCGAGACATCCTCCAAGAATTCAAGGGACTGCAGTGATTGTAGAAGAAACCTGATGGAGAGAAATAATGTTTGAATCTTCTGGCATCTCCGTCTCTGTCGATTGGCTCATCCCCATCTTTCTTTGTTTTTACAACCGTACAATCTGCTGTGCAGTTGTTTTTTCCTGACTGTGCAAGATCTCAGCTCACAGTTTGTCTGGCCATTTCTTCGCCAGGAGCAAAGCAAAAATACATCACATCCGAAAACTCGACAGGGGGCCCTGCAAGGCCATCTGAACAGGCTCTACTCACCGCATCTCACTGTTGACTAGATGTGTCTTGATGTTACAGGACCTTTAGACCTCCCAGAAATAATTGTGCCCATATTGCACCACCTACAATTTACAATCGGGACAATTCGGTGGATGGATGGTTGTTTCATCCAAAAAGCAGGAGTCATCGTTGTTCTTGGCAATTTCTGTGCCTCTTATTTCTCTACTCCAAACCAGTGGTTGGGTTTCTGCATTATGTGAACTGAGGATCCATTCAACCGCAATGGGCCAACTTTGTACAACACACTTGATCCTAAATCATTGCCTGAAAACCCAGGGGCTGGAGTTTACTCAACATGTCAAATCAAATTTAAAATGTGTGCTTTCTAAAGCAGGCCAGAATTGCAATAATGCATCTGGTTAAGATTATACCATCCGCAAAATTCGATTAATGTTAACCTTGGGTTATTTTTGCTTGTCGAACTCAGCTCCTCTGGTTAATTTATGGTTCCAGCCTAGTGGAGGTCCCAGAAAACAAATTAATTCAGTGAGCAGGGGAATCCTGTTCCTTCTTATAACAGGATTTCCCTGCTCACTTGTTCCATACATTGAACAAGTCAAAGAGAATTGAAGGCCAGGAGAGATGGTTTATCAATTCCTGTATAGGAACTTTAAAACACAACAACTGTACAAAAAGTGGGTTAAAGTTGGGAAGGTTGGACACCCCTTGGTGAAAGGGGATAGATGAATTCAGAACTGGAAATAACTCAGTTGCAGAAGTTCTTGTAGTGCAGATAATGAGAAGGTTTTGCACTTCCCTCAAATGCCTCTTTTTTTTCTCCTTGGCATCCGATGTGTTTTAATCCAGTTTTAATATCCTGGGTGTATATCCAGCCTGGCAAGTATTTTCTTCTATTTCTTTGAAGCAAAAACCCTGGGATTTGGGTTAGGCCTGGGGGATGATCTTGGACAAGGCTCGGATTTAAATAAGCTACCTGCAACAAGACGCTCGACTGCTTGCCAGCCAAATGGCTGGTAGAGTCTTGGTTGGTTCTTTGCAAGCAAGACGGTTTGTGGCGTTCAAGCCCAAAAAACATGGTTCAGTTTGGTTTCTTCCTCCCATCCTGATTTAAAAAAGAAACTTGTATGGAGTGACCGGCCTTCTTGGATTATGATGATTTAGAAATTGGGTCACAAGCCTATTGAGACAAAGGGCCTATTTACAGGGATGAAACAGACAAGCTTGTTTTGGGGGCAGCTGAAGAAGAGGATGCCAGTCTCTCAGCAGCTTGGGGTTGTCCTTGCCAACTCTTTGATCTCAGTTGGGGTACATTCTTGACCCATTTCTAGTCAACCGATGGAGGGATTCTTTTGTAAGCTCCTAACTTTCAGCTCAAGCGAAATCTAGAAGAGAAGAAAGGTCCAAGCGAGGGCTTTTGTCCTCTTCTAAAGTTTGTCTGAAAACGTTGAATTCATAAGACTCAAATGATTTCTCCTGACGTATTGATTTTTTTTTTGAAAAAGAAGAAACATTTGAGGCTGGCAAGACACACCTGCCGGTTGTTTTCCTGTTCTTGCCTGGAGTTGAGATAGACGTAAGAGACTGCGGGTGGGGTGTGTGTGTGCGTGTTGAAGAGATGACTGGAGCGTTGTTGTTGACATTCATTTTAAACCCCTCCCCTCCCTCCCAGTCGACATGGTCTCACCACATGGTCTAAGCACCATATCTGTTCCCCACCGATAATGGTTATCCTTCACTTCCAGAATCTTGTGAGGCCAGTCTACGGATTGTAGACCTTCTTTCCCCCATACGGTCAGAAGGTAAAATGGAAAGAAAGGCCAGTTGTTGGACTGGGAGGGGGGGCAGTAAATAAAGAGAAACCCCCTCTCCTTGCCGGTATGGCCCGTCCACCCCAGCAGCGTGGCTGCTCCAAGTTTCTTTGATTCTCTCAACAAGCATCCCTTGCTTGATCCACCAAGGAGGTTCAGTGGTTGAGTGTCTCAATGACAAATGGAGGCTTAAGGCCGTTGTTCTTAACAGATGACAAAAGGTATTCCATCCATTGAGTCCAAGAATATTTGGCTTTTCAAATGTCGGGAGCTACAAATCCCAACAGCCCCAACCTCAACTCTGGAGAATGACCCACTTTGCATATGTTCTTTTATGGGTATTGGAATCTGTACTTGGGGAGGGGGTTGCGTTCATAGTTCCAGTTGTCTCGTTGCAGTGCTCCCTTGGACCCTCTGGAGATAATGCACGATCTCCATGTTTGCAGAGGCAAAGGGCTGAGATGGGCTTTAATCCTCTGGGGGAATTTCCTGGAAAGGTTCTAAGTCCCTTGGCTGAACGTCCAGTGGAGAGTGAGCCCAGTTTGAAGCCAAGAGCTTCTTGGGTGCAGTTGTGCTGTTACTCAAACTGGTTTGGGCGCTTGTGGACTCAAAGGATTAAGTCTCCTCCTTGCAAATCTTGAGTGTGTAAATATTTTAAAAGGAGCCCGCTGGAGTCTTCCAGCTAAGAAAGCAGAGATCTACAGGAGCTAGTAATGGGCCTCTCTGCTCTTTGCATAATCCCTGCCTGGGATTATATTTAGCGCCATAGCAGCCCTGGGCCCTGTGACATTTCCAGTTTCCACCTTAGGAGAGGATCTTCTCAGCTTCTGCCACTTTTGGCTGGCGGCCCGAACTCTGCAAACACAGGGCAGGGAGGGGAAACACCACCAAGGTGGCTGAATGGAGCAGGCGTGGGTGGCTGATGCAACCGCCTGTTTCTGTTGCTTGAGCCAGGAAGTTGAGTCGACTCAGCTCTTCCGAAGAAGAGGAAGCGGCCCTCTCATTTTCTCCATCCACCTTAAGAGATCATTGAGAATTGCATCAGAAAAGTCTTTTCAAGAACCGTCCTAGGCAAAGCCGAGAAAGGGGATTTTGGAGTTCTTCCTTGTCTGGGGTTCGTCCTGGGTCGGACATAGAACAACGGCTCATAGCGGTTTGGGAACAGAGCGGGAGAGAAAGCCCAGTTTATTTAAAAAGCAAATCAATCAATCAATCAGGGTGATGTGGTCCTTTGCCTCCAGCCTTAAAAGGCTGCGTTAGAGACACAACCCAGGGTAGCAGGGCACACTGAGGGCACAAAGAGCAAACGGGTATCTCTGGGGCAACAGTGTGGAATTAAGCCTTCTCCTCAAAGGCAGAAGCTCACCCAAGTTTGCTTGGACAGAGAAGGTGCTACTAGACTCTCATTTTCTTCCACATACATCAGGGGTGGGTTCCTACCGGTGCGGTCCAGTACGGACCCGCCGATTACGCAGTTTGCGCACGACTGCTCTGATACCGTCTTCACCGGACAGTCGCGCGCGTCGCCATCTTTTGTAAAGAATTTTTCGGCTTTTTTGCTTCTGCGCATGCGCGGAAGCAAAATCTCACCGAAATCTCACGAGGGGACAAGATTTCAAATCTATGCATGTGTTATGCAGTTAAGTAGCTTTCATCGTGTCTTCTGCCTGGGGTCATAGATGTGCTCTGCCAGTCTTCTGCCTCTCTCTCCTACACAGTGGCTACTACAGTCCTTCCCCTACTACATGTTGTAGATGACGCCTGTTTTTTCTTCTGGGGCTGCTGGGTGTTTTGGTTGACAAGAGGTTTCGAAAGGCTTTGGTTGGTTTGGGTACCGCCATGATCCCATGTAGTTCCTTCCTGTATTTATGAATTATGATAAGCTGTTAATTACATGGAAAATAATCATATTAAGCTAGTGGGATTACTTTGTATGAACATTTGGCCTTCAGCGCCTGAGCCATGCCATTTTGGGGGGGAAAGAAATGCCTGCAGATTTACTTACTCATTGCTCTTTCTGGTGTTTTTCTCTCCAGTGTTGCTCACAGCGGTCAACTGCTACAGCGTGAAGGCAGCTACTCGTGTGCAAGATGCCTTTGCCGCCGCCAAGCTCCTGGCCCTGGCCTTGATCATCATCCTCGGCTTTGTGCAGCTGGGGAAGGGTACGTATCTCCTCTGCAAACGGTGGGAGGGGGGCAGAAGCCAGTTCAGGGCTGGGAGTCAGATGCACAGCCCAGGGCTCCTCACACTCCCACCCAGGCTGAACTCAGAAAGGAAAAAAATGCTTCGTGAAAAATGAAAGCATTGTCCCTTCGAGCAGAAGCATACAAGTAGCCCTCAACTTCCAGTCATTCGTTTAGTGAACGTTTCCAATGGCACTGGGGAAAAAGTGACTTATTTTTCACACTTATGACAGTTGAGGAATCCCCATGCTCAGCTGGTCGAAATTCAGAGGCTTGGCAACTGGCATGTACTTAATTTAATTTAATTTAATTTAATGGATTTCTATGCTGCCCAACTCCCTGGGGACTCTGGGCGGCTCACAACATGTTAGATTCCATTACAAATATGGACTTATGACAGTTGCGGTGTCCTGCAGTCACTTGATCCCCTTTTGCGACCTGACCCCATGGGGAAGCCAGATTCACTCAACAATGTAACAGCTGCAGGGATTCGCTTAACAACTGTGGCAAGAACGGTCGTAAAATGGGGCAAAACACACTTAACTGTCTTGTTTAACAACAGAAACTTTGGGCTCAGTTCTGATCGTAAATGGAGGGCTACCTGTAGTTCTATTTTCTGTTTATTTGTTTGTCAAATTTAGAGACGGCCCATCTCGCTTACGAGAGCAACTTAATATAAAAATATACATCTACCTAGAAAAACCCTGCTTGGAAGAGTACTGAGCCAATGTTGTAGGACCACAAGTGACTCAGCAAATAACCCCTAAGGCCAACTTGTTCCTTGTGTTGAGAAGCGACAGCTGCTAATGGCGGAAGGAATAGCTAACATTCTTGGTTTGTAGCCCGGTTATTTCCTCTAGCCACTTCTAAAAACATTGGCCGCTGTTTCAAATGAAGCGTTCTTCTTCGGACAGCTTTGATTTCATGCTATGGAGGGGGGAGGCAGGGGGATTATTATTTTCTTTTCAATTGCCCCAAAGCCCTTCTCTAGTTTTGTGACCCTCCTTATGTAAGGTTTTCCTTCCTGAAAATACCAGGGTCAGGTTAGATACTTGGGGATTCTGTCTGGCCACTTTGTTTATGAAGGAACTCAAAAATAATTCTCCCGGTCCACTTTTTGCGATCTTCTGACCAGCAAAGTCAATGGGGAAGCCAGATTCACTTAACAGCTGTGGCAAGAACGGCCGTAAAATGGAGCAAAACACACTCTGCAGTTTCTTAACCTTCCTTTAGGCACTCCTGCTTTGGGATATCTGTAATTCCCTTTTTATCCATGGCCCTTAACCAGATTCCTAATTCCAATCAAAGACAATTTCAATCCTTGGTTTTATGGTAGTGTTATTATTATTTTATTAGTGACATTTATATACCGCCTCGTAGTGCAAGCACTCTCTAAGCGGTTTACACCAGTAAGCAATGTATATTTACATTGCCCCCAACAATCTGGGTCCTCATTTTACCTACCTCGGAAGGATGGAAGGCTGAGTCAACCTTGAGCCAGTGAGATTTGAACCGCTGACCTGCGGATCACAATCAGCTAAAGTGGCCTGCGGTACCGCACTCTAACCGCTGCGCCACCTCGACTCGAAGACCTCATTTTGCAGTCCTATTTGTTAATCCCTCCTCCCCCACCCCCTGCCTAAGGTCGTATTCCTTTTTATTCCTCTCTCTATTTAGACAAGACTTCTATATTTCAAAGGAAATCTCCATTTTTCAAATAACCTTCCATTCGGTCATATTTTTTCCTGACCTGTGATACACATTCTCCTTCAGTTTCTGTCATTGTGCAATTGAGTTAAGTCCTGACATTTTGGAGCAGTCTGGCCCCTCTTACATTCCTGTTCGGTTTCCTTATCACCAAACCTCTAGTTTTGGACAGGTTTCCTTGTTTGAAGTCTAAAGTGACTCTACGTGTTTTGGGGAGCATTTTTTTTTGTAGTAAATCCAGCACAGGGTGTCATTTCAAAAACATTTCAGCAACTCCGTTTTTTTCCACTGCATTGAAAGCCCCAGAGAGACGCCTTTCCTCTGAAGGTTCAACTCTTCTAGGAAAACCCCTTAGATCCGTGATGGAGAACCTATGGCACGTGTGCCAGAGGTGGCACGCAGAGCTCTCTCTGTGGGCACATGCGCCATTGGCAGCTGCTCTTCCAGCGCCGGAACCTGGAAGAGCAGCTGGCCGCAGCACACATGCGCACCAGCCAGCTGCTCTCTTCCAGGTTCCGCTGTGCACATGTGCGCGCTCCAGTTTCGGCACTCAGTGCCGGAAATGTTCGGCCTTAGATTGTGGTTCTTCCATATGTCCGTTAAGGTCATCTCCTTTACTCTCAACATATAAGCTACTTGTGGGTCACAAAAATTAGGAGGCGTAGGCTAGCACCTTTTCCAATCAACACATTTTAATGTTTCTAGGCAAAATAGGCATAAGCTTTCATGAGCTGCGGTTCATTTCATCAGAAGCATTCGGGGTTCATTGTAGCTCTGAAGTGATGAATAAATGGGTGAGTGGATGGATGGATGACTAGATGGATGGGTAGGTTGGTGGGTGAGTGGATGGAAGGATGGATGGATCTGGGACTATGTAAAAAACAGGGCAGAGACCCAGGAGATCAGATGGAGGTGGAGAAATTAAGATTTACAGAGCAGGTCCAGAGACTTTATATATTCTTTATTCTTTCTTTATATTTATTCTTTAAAGAATAAAGCTAACTTTGTTAATTGTGCTGTTTTGCTCTTCACGGGGAAGACCTCGTGACACAAAACTAGGGAATGTCTTGCCATTGGCATAAATGGCTCCTCAACCTTTTTTTTTTTCAACTTAGTGATGAGCAGATAAGGAGGGTGGGAAACTTTGGGAAGAAAGAAAGTTTCCTTTTGTGAGGCAGAATTAAGGTGGGCGTGAAAACCTCTAAGGCATGATTGTTCAAAAAGAAAGGAATGCAGATCTCCTTGTCCTCATAGAAGGTTATTTCTCCTTCCTTCCTTCTATTTCTCCTCTTTCTACCGTGAATGCTGTTTGCATGGCCTCTGGAAGACCCTGCACGCAGTTTCCTTTCTCACAACCCAGCTCAGCCCTGGAGAATTTAGGGCAACGTCTCCTTGGATCAAGCTCAACTGTAGGGGTTGGTCCTCCTAGAGTTTTTGGAGTAACACAGCAGTGCTTTACGGCAGGAGTCTCTAAACTTGGCAACTTTAAGACTTGTGGACTTCAACTCCCAGAATTGGTTGGCTAGCTGGGGAATTCTGGGAGTTGAAGTCCACAAGTCTTAAAGTTGCCAAATTTGGAGACCTCTGCTTTACGGCTTCTTCTGGGATTTCCCCCCAATTGTCAGTCTAGTCTAGAGCCTTGAGTGTCCCTTGAGTCTTTCATCCAAATTCTGTAATTTGCATAAATTTTAGGGAAGGCAGTTGAAGTCCACACATCTTCGGGTTGCCAAGTTTGAAAAACACACTAGTTTGTGTAATCTCCAGGCTGCAACATTAGGATCCCAGCTCTTGAGGGCAGGGAGAATTGTTGAAATGCTTCTTAAACTGCCAGGGGGGCTGTTTTGGGAGGGTCTACGCTTCTGTAAACCAGATTGAGGCAACTTTGTGAGGCCAAAAGACAATATGCTAATGGATAAGTCACTCAAAATGGAGCTTTGTGGGAAAGCATGAAGAGAGGCAGTTGCATCCGGAATTTGGCTTGGACAAAGACCCCCACCAACCCCTCCCCCCTCCTCCAAATCCAGCCCTGCTTTTAGTTTGCTCATTGCTTCTATGTGGTTCTTGCAAACCCCCCCCCCCCTAGAGATGGGGTTTACATCAGCCGTCAGCCGCACATTGCAGGGGGAAATCCCCCCTTTCTCTTCCTGGAACAACCCCCCCCCCCCGCCTTTCTCTTCCGGAAGCAGATGTAAGGTCACATGAGGACACTGCAGAGTTGCTGAACTACTTTTCCTTCCCAGAAAGATAATTATTATTTTTTTCTCTGTCTGTCTGCCTGCATGCCAGAACTTACACTCCAGTAGACAGTTTGTCTTCCACTTCCAGAAGAATTCTCGGGGACCCATGAAAATCCAATTTAAAGGAGGGACGTTGCGCAATTTAGCTCCTTGTCTCCTCCCCCACTTAAAATGGTTTGCTTGGAGAAGCCACTGCAGAACAGCGCAAGTGGTTTAAATCCTTTGGAAGTGGCTTTCAAAGAGACCTGATCTCGGAAAGCTCGTGCAGAATCTGTTGGTTAGAAAAACGGATCTGCGTGAAACCGTCTTGAGGTTGCAGGATGAATCTTAGGTTCGAGGTTGCAAGAGAAGAATCGTCTTAATTTGTTTTGCATCTTGATAATGTCGTACAGGGAGCCCCATTGATTCCAGCCCTATGAAATGATGGGAGGCTTGGCTACATGTATTTGGCTATAGCGGGGGTCTCCAACCGTGGCAACTTTAAGACTTGTGGACTTCAGCAAAGCTGGCTGAGGAATTCTGGGAGTTGAAGTCCACAAGTCTTAAAGTTGCCACGGTTGGAGACCCCTGGGCTATAGGGCCAGGATTGTAGGGAGCTGGCTTCCTCTTCCATCACCCCGTTCAGTTCTCCTCCCTGGGATGCAAAAAGACGCAGCCACAGGGGAAGCCGTCCCTAGCCGTAAAGGTGGTTGCCGGGGCCTGAGGCACTAGCCAGAAGACCGGAGTGTGATCTGGCTGGTGCCGGCCTTGCAAATGAGGAAGAGGCTTGGCATTTTGTCCGTGGAGATTCTCAGTCATCCGGGTCATGGTTGTCCCCAAAGTGCTTTCTCCCCAAAAGGCCTCTCTCGTTTTATCCCTGGAAAAAGCTTTGCTTCTCATCCAAGAAGCTTCTTCAGTTCTATTTTCCATTCCCCTCCAGTCAGAACTGGAGTATCTTCTAAAGAAAAAAACCCAAGGAAGTCCAGTTGCCTTTTTTGGGGGGGAAAAAACACCTTTGGGAACTTTGGATCTTCATCCCCTGTCCAAATGTTGGGGCTTTCCCAGAGATGCTTTTCATCGCTGCCGGATAGAAAAAAAAACCCAGGATCTCAAAAGCCTGTCCAGGTTTCTCTGGCTGGTTTTATGCTCCAAGAGATCCCGGTGGGATTGTTTTTGAGTTTCTCTCTGCAAGTCTCCCCCTCACCGTTCCCCCCCCCATCCCCTCCTTCTCTGCCCCAAGGCCAGCTCTGCATTTCTTCCCAGCTGAATCTCATCTTGGCAAGCCAGGACCACAAAACAAGCCGGCTTGTCGCCTGCATTGATTCAACAAACCCAGCCGAAGCGGAGTAAACCCTGGCACGGCTTGCATTGGGCAGTGGCCCTCACTCCAGGTGGAAGCTGCCCCTTGGAGCCCAGGGCAGGGGCAGCGGTGGGAAGAGGAGCCTCTCTCTTGCGCTGGGTGGGGCAGCCCCACCTTATCCGTGGGAATCCAGGCAGCAGCGGCCACAGTCTCCCGGGGCCTTTCCCAACCTTGTGCAAATCCTGTTGGCTTTCAAGTGAGTGAAGAATTTGTGGTTAGCCCAGCAGAGACGGAGGCCGTGGGGCCACCTCCGATTGTAGTTGTGGTTCTGGCCTCAGCAACGGGAATAATAAGGCCCCCGTAGGTGTCTTGTCAATCAACTTTGCTCGCCACACCTTTTCTGTAGGGAAGTGCGTGGGGAAATTAGTTTATTGCCCCATAAACAGAGAAAAGCCCGTCTTGCATTTCCTGCCATTACATGAATGGGGTGTGCTGGGCCATCTGGACGGCACGGAGGGTTAGATGCCTGAGAACAAGGCAAGAGGTGCAGCTCAGGCAGCTTCTGCTGATGGGGGGGCCAGGAAAGGATCTTCTTGACCGAAGTTCTCCGTTACTGTGAGCTTCATCTCCCACCAGCCTCCACTTGTGGAGTTACAATCCTCAACGCCTAAGGGGGCCTAGGTTGCTTATCCTGCTCTGTTTTCTTTAACAACAACAGTCTGGCAGGATGTATTTTCATGAGGACGTATGTGCCAGCTTCGTCCCATGTGCCAGTCACCCTGGAATCTGCTCTGATTTGCTCTTTGCTTACCTGGCTCAAAGACCATCCTGTCCTGGCCTGTGAGCAGCTTCCGAAGGGAAGAGTGGCAGAGACACAATGAGAAGCTCATGCATGGTTGGCCCCACATTGATTGGGGGGATGTTCCCAGGTGGGGAATAGCTAATCTTGATGCCCTCCCACTGACAATCTGCCTGTACTCAAATCTGTAACCTCAGTCCACGCACTTTGCATCCCGGGGTGAAAATTGGCCGTATGGAGACCTGCTTAGCATCCATCGTGAAGGCATTTCTTCCACTGCACGAGACAGGGCAGTTTCTTGCCTGCAGACAGACTCTTGCCAGACTAGTATCTGCATAACTGTAGCCTGTGAACTGCTAGGGAGGGGCCGTCTTCACTCTCCTCCTGCCTACCAGACTTTGCAAGCTCCGCTGCCTCTTTGCCCTCTGGGAATCCAGACTGCATTCCACCCCAATTTCAGACCGAGCCTTTGAACTTTCCCTGGTTGTCTTTCATCTTGCAGGTTCCCTCAACCGCTCTTGTGGCTCTCTCCACGCCGGCTTCAATCATCTCCCTTAATAGCCTCTTTCTGCCGACTTGTACAGATGCGATCTAAAAATGAGTCTCCCGGGCATGAAATGGGACAGCGGCGCTATTTTTGTTCTCCTCTCCCTAAATACCTCCATATTCTCATTAAAAGGGCATGTTGCCACTGGCTGCAGTTTCGGCCACTTAAGGATGGCAGGCGGGATGGAGCTTGTCAAATCTGGTTTGGTTAATTTTAGAGAAGAGCGGAGCCAAAGAGGTAGTTGAGCCTGGCACCGTGGCAGGACCATCGTGGCCCGTTTGGGCACCAGCTGTGGAGTCCCCAGAGAGCTTCTGGATATTTGGTTGAGTCTATTAGCAGAAGGCTGGGGAGACCAAGCAGACTTATAAATAGAGAAGGCCATTTTGGACAACAGCAGGTGGGCAGAGGTATTGTCCACTAAGATCGTGTCTTCTTTAGCAACTTCTAACACCTTCTGGGCTCATCAACTATGGTGGGGTCAAAATAACAGTAATGAGGACAGGTTTTCTGACCCCTTCTGACAAGGGTTGGGAGGCGTTGTGGATGACTTCATGGCGCCTTGGATTGGGTTTCTCATCTGGAGATTATAGCTAATTTGGTGGAGATGGCTCTGTGCTGCAGCTCTCGGTGACTACCTGGGCACATTCATCCCACTAAAACCATAGTTTGTCGGTCATACTAAACCACAAGGACCTGGGTTGACAGACATGTGCTGAGCCAAAGTCCAGAAAACCAAACCACATGGTTGCTTTGCACTATGTGTGAACCTGTCACGTTCCCACCATCACTTGATCTCGGAGACGGCAGCTTCTGTGTGGGTGACATGTCATCTTCCCACAACTCTCCTTGGCTCCTACTGGCACATGGACAGAAGGAGGGGATGGGGCCCAGGATGGCTTTCCAGTCTTGGATGATGGACCTCTTTGAAGGGGACACGTTGGTTGGTTCTGCAGTTGTCCTCTTTCTGTGTGTGTTCTTGATCTGACTGACCAGCCTGAGTCAGAGGGTGCCAGACTGGTGGTGAATGGGAGAAAGCTCCTTTGAGGGGTGGGGTCCCCCTCCATTTCTTTCATCTTTCTGCCCTTCCATGAATTAATGGAATGAAGAGTTTCGAAAAGGACAAAGAGTTGAGCTCTCACTGTTGGCGCAGCAGGAGGCATGTGATGGACTCGCTGGAGAGGCAGGCAGTTGAGGGGTGGCCAGGCCAACCCCCCCTCCCTACCTGAGGGCTCCTTCCTTGGAGGAGGGCCAGGCAATAACCCCCTCCCTCTCTGCTAGGACAATTGCATGGCCTTCAGATCAAAAGACACAAAATCCTGCTTCTGCCAAAGTTTCCTTGCAAGTAAAATAAACACCGCAAGCATCTGGAAAGAACCTTAAAAAACAACAACCCCAAGCCATTGTAAGCCCAGCTTCCCTTCTCCGTGTTTTCCTGCTGCTTCCGCTGTTTTTGATTTCAGATCCTGAGTGAGGGGCTGCTCCCAATGCACAGGGCACGCAGGGGCTCCAAGGGAAACATCTTTCGGATTTGCTTCGAGTCCCGTAGGGTGGGATGTTCAGAACCGTTTCGTGCCTTTTTGGCAAGTGACCAGCGAGCAATTAGAGGCTCCTCATTTGTGCATGCTTTCATTTCAAATTGTGTCTTGGGCCGTATGCAATTCCAAAGATCCAGTTACCTATTTTAAATCTTACTCTTAGCTGTGCATATGGAAACCGCAGTTCTAGAGCTCATAAATTTCAAGAGTAATTTTCTTCCGTTCCAATTAGGGCAGTTGTAACACATTTCGGTTCCCGTAGTTTTCCACCTTTTCTGCCCCTTTGCAGGGAAGGGGAAAGGCTCCGCCGCTTATGTTGGCTCACCTTCCTTCACTCCCACAGGTGATGTCATCAACCTCAGCCCCGAACATTCCTTTGATGGCACCAAAACAGACGTTGGCAACATTGTCCTGGCCTTGTACAGCGGCCTCTTCGCCTACGGAGGATGGTGAGTTGTGAGGGACGGCGAGAGTTGTGAGCCAGGTGAAACTGTCCTTGGGTTCCCACCTCTGCGTTCCAAAAGAGGAAGAACCTGCTACCGTTGGGAAGAGGAAGTCCCAGGGCAAGGAGAGCTTGTGATCTGGGGAGCCTTCTTGTTTTGTGTGTTGAGAGAAAGAGCTTTCCTAAGTTGCCGCGTTGTTCTCATTCTACAAAGTCAAGATGACTCCCCCCCCCCATCACAACTACGTATCGTAAACTCAAGAACCTTTTTTCCTTCTTTCAAACTGCAGGAATTACTTGAATTTTGTCACAGAAGAGATGATCGACCCTTATAGGTGAGAGTCTCCAAAACCTCGTTTTGCATCTCTGTTAACTGTTGTTGAGAAGACGGCCTCTGTAGACTTTGGGGCTATTATTATGGCAGAAGCAACAGGAAGAGCTGTAAACCAGATGTTCTTAAGCTCTCTTCTCCCGTCTCCTTTCAGAAACCTCCCTCTGGCCATCATCATTTCGCTGCCCATTGTCACCTTGGTCTACGTGCTGACCAACCTGGCGTACTTCACCACCTTGACGGTCAACGAGATGCTGGTGTCAGAAGCCGTTGCCGTGGTAAAATGCAATAATTCAGGAAGGGATGCTCAAGATCAACATAGCTTCTCTGGCTTTGTCATTTTTCCCTGTGGGCCATTTGAACTCAGCCCACTTCTTCCAACTTCTTCCTTTTATTGATGTGAATTGCCCCTTTTTCCGGGTTTGGTGTTCACTGCCCATCCTGTCCAATAATTCTGTGAATTATTTATCTATAATTCTGCCTCTCCCCATGTGGAAAAACCAAGGGAGCCCCACTGCAGGGCAGAATTCGAACAGGCATCTTTAGCGTTTCCCATTTTCCCTGCTGGGTTGCAAATCAAGTTTAGTTCCCTTCTCATCCCACCTGCCTTTTCCTTAGGCTTCCAGGAGTTTTCGAGGTGAAATGTTTGACCTCCTGTCTTCCTCCCTATATGCCGATAGGATTTTGGAAACTACCACCTGGGTGTCATGTCTTGGATTATCCCTGTCTTTGTGGGCTTGTCTTGCTTTGGTTCCGTCAACGGCTCCCTTTTCACTTCGTCCCGGTAAGTTTCTGCTATATAGTGAGAATAAACCTCTCCAAAAACAGAAGCTGGTCTTAATGCATATTTTGGCTTGCAGGATAAAATTCTGGAAAACTTGCAGTTGTTAAGATAAGAGATAGATAGATAGATAGATAGATAGATAGATAGATAGATAGATAGATAGATAGATAGATAGATAGACAGACAGACAGACAGACAGACAGACAGACAGACAGACAGACAGACAGACAGACAGACAGACAGACAGACAGACAGACAGACAAGTAGATAAATAGATGGAGAGAGAGACAGACAGACAGACAGACAGACAGACAGACAAGTAGATAGATAAATAGATGGAGAGAGAGAGAGATACACACACGGTAGATAGGTACAGTATATGGGTAGATAGGTATAGAGAGGCAGACATTAATCCCTTCCTCCCAGCAAAATATAGGTGTTGGACTGCAATATATATTTTATAAATAAACTTATTTTGCGGGCCCGGTCTGCTGCTGTTTAAAGAAGTATGAAAATCCAGCTCTTCTCCAGGCCTTTGATGAGCGGTTGTGAGACCTCCCCCACAACACCCACCCACTTTATTCTATCCAGCCAGGGGTCTTTGCCATCTTTGATCTTTCTTCCTTTTAATGGGTCTTATTGTAATGTCCTTATTTTGAGGGTTGAGAGCTGCCCAGAGTTGTCGAGAGCCTGGCAGTGTGCGAGTGCAATAAGTAAATAAGCAATAACCTTTAATCAGTGGCTTCTTCTGTGTGCAAAACTGGTCTAACTAGCTGAGCTGCTCAGTCCAAGAGGACTTCCTCCTGCTCAGGAGAAGTGGAGGTAGCCCCCCCTCCCCCCCATAACAGTCTTCCTAAACTGACCACTTGAAATAGGATTGGCCTGATCCTCAAGCCTTGTAAACAGCCCAAGGCAACTTCCAAGACCCCCAGACAGCCTTAAATCCATCTGCTGAATAAATTAACATTTTAATTTAATCTATTTTAGGCTTTTCTTCGTGGGTGCTCGGGAAGGCCACCTGCCTTCTGTCCTGTCCATGATCCACCCCCGGTTGCTCACCCCTATGCCCTCCCTCGTCTTCACGGTAAGGATGCTCACACGAGTGCAGAGGTTTCTTTGAGGGGAGGCAGGGTGTGTGGGTGGGTGGGGGGCATCTCAGTGCTTTTGCATTGAAGCTAGTTGTCCAATTCAATAGGACATTGCTTTCTAGCTTCGGCAAGCATCTAGTCCTGAACAATAACTCCACACTTGCTGAATTGTGTGAATTTTGGAAGCCTGCACGCTGGTGTTGCATCTTGAGGGTGAGAAGGGTGCTCCAGAACTTCTGGGCCCTTCTCCTTCCCTTGAGGCACCCAAGCAAACAGTGCATCACGTTTTGAATGCAACCGTCTCATGTTCTCCTTGGTGGACCTCCTTCTCCTCTGTGGAGCTCTCGTTGTGTCTTTCTGCTTCTTGCCCCACTTGGAGCTCAGAACGGCAGACCTCACTCCGATGGGCAATATCCAATTTGCAACCATTCTGTCCCCACGTTTGCTGAGTCTCTGAACTTTGGATGAAGCAAGCATTGGTTGAAGTGCCCGTTCTCTGAAGCGGCTTCTGCATGGCACTAACTTCTCTCCTCGCCCCCTTCTCTCTGGCCATCTCTAGTGCCTCATGACTTTGCTCTACGCCTTCTCCAACGACATCTTTTCGGTGATCAACTTCTTCAGCTTCTTCAACTGGCTCTGCGTGGCCCTCGCCATTGTCGGCATGATGTGGCTCCGGTACAAGAAACCGGAGCTAGAGAGGCCAATCAAGGTGAGCTTGGCTGACATTAAAATGGAAGGTTCTGGGACCGGTTTTGCAAGGGATCCGTTTAAAGGACCGTTGGGAGGAATCTAGATTTTCAGTCCTGAAGCTAGTCCAGATCTGAGGATCCTTGAGACTGGTTGGATCTAGGCACAAGTCTGGTGGGTCTTTGGACTGAAGGGCTCTTGAGTTGTTCTAACACGCTTGGCCTTCCTTGTGTTCTCCCATGCAGGTTAATTTGCTGTTGCCCATTTTCTTCGTCCTTGCGTGCAATTTCCTCATTGCTGTCTCCTTCTGGATGACCCCGAAAGAGTGTGCCATTGGCTTCGCCATCATCCTCAGCGGAGTCCCCGTGTACCTGATCGGTGTCTGGTGGGAAAACAAACCGAAGTGGCTTCTGCAGAGCATATGTGAGTACTCAGGTCAATTTCCAGGAGCTGTGTTGGATGGAAGGGGCATGTGAGAGACTGTCACCCACAGGTCTTCTTCTCAGAGATGGGGTAGCCCTTCCACCGGGTTTGAATCTCTCTTTCGGTGTCACCAGAACATGAGCAATGGTGGGAAAAGGCTATCTGAGCCATGGTGGCGCAGTGGTTGGAGTGCAGTACTGCAGGCTACTTCTGCTGGCTGCCTGCAATTTGGCAGTTTGATTCTCACCAGGCTCAAGGTTGGTTCAGCCTTCTATCCTTCCGAGGTCAGTAAAATTAGGACTCAGATTGTTGGGGAAAACATGCTGACTCTGTAAACCGCTTAGAGAGAGCTGTAAAGCACTGTGAAGCGATATATAAGTCTAAGTGCTATTGCTATCTGGATCTTCAGTAATCATTTCTTTATTCATTTTATTTACTTATTCAATCAATCTTATAGGCCGCCCAACTTCCAGGGGACTCACACCTGGGCAGTGCTGCCCCACCTTGTAGATGCCTGGAAGAAAGGCAGGATAGGACATGATTGGGAGGGGCACCAGCCACTTCCTCTAGCCAAGCCGTGTGGGTGTCCACACCCTGGTGTCTCTTGAAAGGAGCAGCCAGGCATGCTTGGACTCGGCAGGAGCCGATGCCAAACTCAGCCTCCAGGTGTTAAGGCCATCTTGATGGGAACTGTGGGAACTGAAGCTGGAACAGATTGAGGCTGGACTTTGGCATGTCCAGTATATCCTCTGTGCTGAAACCAACCTCAGATCCCATTTTACCAATAGAGGAGAATACTCCAGGTTGAACTGTGGGGTCCTTGGTGCTCTCTGAGCTTGGCAGTTTTCTCGCAGACATTTCATTACCAAACTAGGTAACATCATCAGTGTTAGCAGGGATGATGCTACCTAAGTGAGTAATGAAACATTTGCAAGAAAACCACCAAGCTCAGAGAGCACCAAGGACCCCACAAATTCCGTTTTTACAATTTCACACATTTGTGGATCCAGTAATTCAGAGGAATCCATGTTTATCTCTTTTGGGGAAAGAGAATCTTTAAAATTATCCCACGTGATTTTTTTGACTATGGATGCTTCTGTCATCCACCAGTTTCTTCTTTATTCAAAGAATTAATCGCCCTTCTACTAAAAGCCCCTTTTATTGTCCTGCAAAGTCCATTTTCGATGGAGAATAGGCTGGTGGAAGAAATTGTTCCAAGAGACACGGATGGAAATTTTGCCAGTATTTTAATTGGAATCGTCTGATCCTGGTGCCTCATGTAATTTCCCACCCCCCCTTTTTTTCTTTTTGGTCCACCCACAGGGCACCAGTCAGGGTAGCCAAAACTAATTTTCTAGGAATTTACAATGAATCTCCACCTCATCCCAGGATTTCTGGGTGCAGATTGGCCCTCCTCAAATTGTTGTTTGGCACATGACAAAAGGAAATGCTTCAATCCAACCACCATTTGTTTAGAGCTACTCTTAAATTGAATTATACAAACTGCCATGACTCCGTCCTCTTTGAGGGGGAAGGACAAGTGATGGAGATGGTGCAATTCTTCCAGTGGAGTAAACGCCTCTCTTGGTGCCCTGGATGACCAATGTAGGCATGGCAGTGACCTCAAAAGCTCATTCTGCTCATGTAATCGCCCTCCTTTCCTTTCCTCACCAACAGACTCCACCACAGTCCTGTTCCAGAAGCTGATGGAAGTGGTCCCTCAACAGACTTAAAAAGGGGGCGAAACCATCCATCTTTAGTTCAAGCCAACGCACAACCTTGTTTTTGAAACGTAAGCATGTCTGATTCATCCCTGGAAAAACGGAAACTGCAGAGACAGCCAGGAGACACCCCCCCCCCGGGACCCCCTGCTGCCCGCACGGCCTCTACCCACCTCTGGTCCTCTTGAGGTCTTCTCCAACTCTGACCAGGCCGTTGAGAAGTTGCTGGTGGAGAAGAACGATCCCAGGTGCAAATTTAAAAATTGGGAAGAGGAGGTCACTTAGAAGAGAAGAGAGGCCTCCACCCAAATCGAGAAAACGGGGGAGCCCACAAAGACGTTTTGTTTACATGCGCAACTATGGACTTTATTTAGTTTCTCCACCAGCTGTCTCAACATTGGCAGGAAAAAAAAGAGGGGAAAAATGCAGACGATGGATGAGGTCTAGCAACGTAGAGCGTTCCTCAAAAGACGTCTGCCGTCACCGAACACTCCTTGCCAACAAAGGGGGCCCTGCAGAAGAAGTCAACCCCACAAACTGACAGCAGGCTGAGCAGCCCCCAGCTCAGCTCTTCTCATTCTCAGTGGACTACGTAGTTCTGACATGCGTATTTTTTTTTAATTGTTTGATTTTTTTTAGTGACATTATTTTTAAAGCTTTCTTCTCCTTAGGACTCCCCCGTGACCACGTTGTTCCCCATAAGGGGTTTTGTACAGTTTTAATTGGCATCCTGACGAATTCCCCCATCCGGGTCAAGCTGAAATTTCTAGACACTCCTCAAACTAGGATGGATTTGTGCAACAGTCTCTTAGAGCAGTACTTCTCAATTTGGGCCACTTTAAGCCGTGTGGACTTCAACTCCCAGAATTCCTGGCTGGGGAATTCTGGGAATTAAAGTCCATACAATTTAAAGTGCCCCACGTTGAGAAAAAACTGCTCTAAAGCCACTGAATTTGCCAGTTGGGGGAACATGATGTGCTCGACGTTCTTGTGTGAACCTCATTTCCTACCAGCATTCAGTGGTTCTACTAAACTTATTACATCTTTGTTTTCTCATTGTGCAGAATGTCATTCGATACAGCACCATAAATGTATTCTTAAGAAAGGGCTGGAGGAAACTATCCTGTGCAGGGGATGAAATGGGAAGCAAAAGGTAGAGGAGGGCACCAAGTGGGAACAAGCAGAACATCAGTGTTCTGTGTGTGTCTGTTTGTTTATGCACACGTGTGTCTGCTTCTGTGGCACTTTTCTTGATCCGTAGCGTTTCTCAAAGATGCAGCTAGACTTTGGCCGAGCAAGCAACAGGGAGGGTGGGCTTCTGAGTTGTAGAGCGCAGAATTGAAATTTGCATCCGTGTGATTTATTGTCTGTTATGGCTCTCTCATGGGACCACATTGCTTAGAATTGGGTGGGATGCTTTGACCCATGGGATCTGTTTTTCTTTCTCCTCCGTTCTCGGGGAATGTCTGGTCTGGAAAGTTTGGTTTCTCTAGAGCGGAGGGGTCCAACCTTGGAAACTTTAAGACCTGTGGACTTCAACTCCTAGAATGTCTGGATCCCAGATGCATGGACTTCAACTCCCAAAATCCCCCAGCCAGATGCTGAAGTTGAAGTCCGAACATCTGGGAGTCTGGACATTCTGGGAGTTGAAGTCCACAAGCCTTAAAAGTTGCCAAAGTTGGACACTCCTGATTTCGACTTGAGCTGCGGAAACTTTCAGCCAGCAAGGGGGCAGAAATCCAGATGGACAGCAGCTCCATTAAATAAAATATATAAATCCAAACTTTATATCGTAAAACAGGATGCAAGAAGTGGCTTTCCTTTGTTCTTGCTTGCAAGATGCTAACCTGTGCATTTCTGCATTGTTTGCTTCACGGAGCTGTGGACGTTGTGGTTATCGAAACATGGAAACAGGCAAAATAATTTGGCTGGAGTCGAGCGGGGGGAGAATAGTTGAGGGCAGCCCATCTGTCAGTTGTGATGCCAACAAATGCAAATTCTAAAAACCCAGGCGCCACAATGTCGAACATCCTAACTCTTTTTTAACTCTTTCTGCTGGGGTCTCTAGAGTCCTCTGTGCAGCTGTTCCAAATACACTTCCCATCTGTTGTCTATTGCAAAATGATTTTTCTGCCTTTATTTCCTAATATTAAGGAAATGGGCTGCTCTTAACATTTACAATTTCCATATAGCATGGCGGTTCAGAAATGCTGAAGTCATCGCAGTGGTCATATTTTACAGAGAGGGACAATTCCATCGTTCTTCAGCACATCTGGCGAGGTTTGGTTCCCTTATTGTTAAGCGCTCTTTTGTCCTGTGGACAGTATGGCACCCAGATCTCTTGTCCTCCAGATGCGTTGCATTACAATACCCATTATCCCCCACCCACCCAATTCACACTTTTTACAATGAGCCATGTAACAGTTTCCCATCCAAATTGTGCACCTGCTGCGGGAATCCCCTGGCTTTGAACATTATTCTACCCACCAATTTAGTACGCTAGGTGTTTTTGTTCTAAATGAGGGTAGAAATGTTGAATATAGACCCTGGGCAAGAACTGCAAAGAACGGTTGCAGTTCAGAGCTTTACGACTCATTCTCTTCCCCTGGGGACGTGCCATTCTGCTTCACCCCACTCACTTCCGTTGCTTACCACTCAAGTATATTTGGCATTCTTTAAGTATTTATTAAGCACACTCAAGTTCTGCGGAGCCTTGTAGAATTCCTTTTGTGTATCCCCATCCCACCCCGTTCCTTTTGTTCTTAGTTGTGCCTTATTGTTTTTGGACTTCTGCAAAGGGGCTTACTGCCCGTTTTGGCTTCAGTTGCGCTCACCGTTACCGGTGGAGCCGAGAAGTCAAACCTCACAGGCTGCAACTTGGTAAAAGAAACCAGCCTATCAGTGGCTTTGCTTTGTTGTGCGTTGCCCAGGTGTCTTTCGCCACGCTTTTTCTTTCAGCCACGTAGTCCAGTCCTGCACCTCTTTTATCAACTTTGTGCATCGGCCTGGTTGACTTTCTAGTTGCTTGATGTGAAGCGCGCCTCAAGAAAAGGCGAAGGGTGCAATTCAACGGAAGCCTAGCCAAGTTCATGAGCGTTGGCCAAAAATCCATCGCAGATCTTCTGAAACCACAAGGCCCCAATGACTGAGGAGTGGGCTCTCCAGCTGGTTCCTAAACAATGGTAATGTTTCTTCAGTTAGAGTAGAGGGGTATCCAAGCTTGGCAGCTATAACACCTGTGCGCAATGGGTGGCTGGGGAATTCTGGGAGTTGAAGTCCACAAGTCTTAAAAGATGCCAAGCTTGGACACCCCTGAACTGGAGTGGGATGGCCATCTAGGCCAGGGGTCTTCAACCTTGGCAACTTTATGACTTGTGGACTTCAACTCCATGCGCTGGCTGAGGAATTCTGGGAGTTGAAGTCCACAAGTCATAAAGTTGCCAAGGTTGGAGATCCCTGATTTCTAGGCAACCTGTTGTGGTCCTTCTGGACCTCTTCCAGTTTGACTTATGGATGGATGAGGCTCATTTCAGGAGTGGAATATATTGGGACTTTCTGTGGAGAATGCAGAAAGACTAAAAGCCTTGTAGCCTACTCATACTCAAAGAGTTACGTGTTCGGGCAAATGACCAATCATGCTCCAAAAATGGTGCTTTTCGGAAGAATGCAAAACCCCAGGATTCGTGGCCTTCCAGGCCTGGGTTTTCTAAGCAATTTGCTTCAAACGTTCATGCAGATCTCCCTTGTCTTAGCTTGCGTCTCTGTCCTTAATCAGTCTTCTTTTTAATCCCTTGGAAGCAGATTAATCGCACAACATTTGCACAGGCAACAGGGTTGTTATCTTTGTAACTACTGAGTGAAATCTGACTCCTTAGAAATCTATATTTTCTTTTAATATAGTTTTTTTATAAAATAAAAAGAAATAAAGTCTTTAAGCTAAGGAAAAAGAAACATAATTTTAAAAACTTTTTGTTACATTTGGAAAATAAATATTTTTACTAATTTAATTATTGTGCTCTATTTTAAACAAGTATCGGTATAGAAAGTGCAGCTCTATTATCTAATATTTTGCATTTGTCCGCATAGAGTTGATCTAAGATTTGTGCTGCTTTTTTTTTATGAGTTCTGTAGTAAAAAGAGTCGATTCTGCCTTGTAAAAAGATGTGTAATGCAGTCCAGTCTGTCTTTTTTACTGTGTTTTTCTCCCCTTCTGGATTTGTTATTGTTCATTATAAACCATGGCTATTCCATTTTAAATGTTCTGGTTTTTATTTGAACAAAGTTTTCTGAATTTCAAGCTTGCTGTTCTGAGTGTTTCTTGGTTCGCTTGTTTAACATGGATCTCGGCAGCGTGTTCTCCCAGGGAATGTCCATTTCTGATTCTTTACCAATCCGAAAAGAAAATCAAGATTATTTAGGCGGCTCCGTGTGGGTGAACAGGGAATACTGTCCCGAATTGAGAAAAGGCTGCGTGCTGTGGGAATTCTGGGGGATTGTGGGAGTTGAAGTCCACAGGTCTTTAAAGTTACCAAGGCTGGACACCCCTGGAATAAGCCCTATTTGGCCATGGGTGCATAGTGCCACAGCACAAGTCTGCAAACCAAAAATCTCCAGCTTTGTACAAATTTTGAATTTGCAAAATAGTTGAAGGATGCATTAATCAACTCTGCAAAGCCAGGAAGACAACAACAAAGCGGTTTCAGCATGTGTGAATGCAGCCACTAGATCTTTGCTTACACGGGTACTATAAAAACAAGGTAAGTTTCCTTTTCCCAGGATAATTTACAGTGTTGGGAAAGAATTTTTACCTGCAAATGGAGAAAGGCAGATGTACAGATTTTAAAGTGGGAAGCGCTTAGTGCGCTTCAGAAGTTTTGCACTGGGTTCTAGCAAGCTCAGCTTGTTTTTACGCCCCCTGAAAACCTGGCGGACAAATAGCTGAGGGAGGTTTTCTTTACGAGAACTGTATCGGAGGCACATCTGACTTCAAAACACCCAGCTTCCCAAATGGGCCAGCCGCGAAGACCTCGCTCTAATGTCTCGGTCTGTTTTAACAGTCTCCAGCACAAAGGGGCACAAGGATTAAAGGACAAGAAAATGCATTCACAGCTTTGCAAAATCCTCCCAGATGGCATTTTGTGGGCAAACTCCCTCTTTAATTGTAATAGAGCCAGTCCTTGATGGTGCCGCCCGCTTTGTTTTCTGCTGAAAAAATAATAATCCTGCCTCCATCCATTATACAGAGGAAGGAAAAGATAAGGTTAGGATCCTTCAGGTGAGCTTTCTAAATCAAATTAACTGCTGTGGGTATACCTAGCAATTTGCAAAATCCAGGATTCAGCCCATAATCACCTTTCTGAGGCACCACCTGCCTGAGACAAATTGCTCTCTGTTTTTTTCAAAGAGCCGCCAGCTTCCCAGGTAAGTTGCGATCGGAAGACACCATAACAGAAGAAAAAGGAGAAGATACTCTTGGCGTTTTTATTTAGCCGGACTTGAGGATAAAATAACATTCCTTCCCCTGATTCTTCACTCAACCCTTGTGTCCTTCAACGACACAAATCAATCGACAACATGCATTAGTTAGTGCTGAGTTGAAAGATATAAGCCTAGTAAATCTGCATCCAAGTTGGAAATGGAATTGGCTGGAGATCCAAATTCTCTCCTTTGTATTTATTTACGCATGTGTGAACGCATGAAACCACCAGAGAAACTCACATAATTTAAAGGGATGTTCCCATTTAGTTAAAAACTGCAACGCTTGCAAGCTGTGACTGTGAGGTGAAATGTGATATCCTAGAGGATAATACAAAGAAACTGACTTTTTGTTTTGCTCTGGTTGAGAAGGAAGACAATTCAAAGAGAGAAAAACATCTATGGCTAACGGCTCGATGCTTCAAGCAATCGTGTGTGACACACCTAAAAAATAGCACTTCAATCACACTATTGGGGGCCATCTTGATTTTCTGACCGTACCTGTGGACACACACACAGGCAGCTTCTTTGTACTTGTGGCATCAACTGAGTGAGAACTGATGCAAAGATGCAGTACATTTTCACTCCTGTCTGGATTTCTGGTGCAAGGACTCGAGTCCAGACCTTCTGAGAAGGTGTAGGCCTCCCTTTCTCTGCTCTTCTGAGCTCAGTTTTCTTATCCAGCACACAACGCCATGCCTGAACATCTCCAGATGGGTCTGAGGAATGGAGGTATCCCCTGTGCCTACCTGTCTTCTACTGAACCCCTTGTCTTCCTGGAGAAGAACCGACGACGGTCCTTACAGCTCCTGCTACGTGTGCAGCTCAGACTCCCTTCTCTCACAATCCGTAGAGATGATTATCTTACCCTTGTTTTAGGCCTACCTGTCCTTGGCTAAGGCACGTCCATGCTTTGAGGACATTGTTTGGGTTTGTTTAGCTTGGCCCCGTTGGGTGTTGTGCTCTCCACAAAGCACTTAATTGAGCCCAGCACGGTCACAAATGGCTCCTTTCTCCGGGAGCCAAAGAAAATACAAATGTCAAAAGATAAAAGCTGCCGGGTATGTTATAAATATCTCATCTGCAGGAAAGCAGATCAAGATAAGAGGCCAAGCAGAGCCCGGTCTTGAAAGCACTTCCTCCTCCCCAATTCTGGTTACACACACTTGTTTGCACACCATTCCCACCCACCCACCTTACATAAGTAAATATCGCAAATATGCAGCAGGACCCCTCATGTTGGAAAAGCACACAGACACCTTGAACTGCCTGTGCATAATTGCATCTTCTTTTCTTATGAATCATATTTGTTGTTTATTTCTGGGAATTGCACCCCACCAGGTTCTTATCCTTATTCCGGGAACCTTTTTAGTTGTTTAGCAATGGGATGCGCTGTGTTTTATGTCGCCGCTGATGAAGCATCTTCTCCAAACTCTCTGCAATTCCCCATCTCCCCCGGCGTAAAAATTTAGCCCCCACCCCGATGGCTGCTCTGTTACAAGTTCAGGCCGGGGAGGCACATGAGGCAAGACTGTGCAGCACGGCTGGGGCCGACTGCCAGAGGCACGGCGTGGGCCCCGAGAGGTGCTCAGACATGGCTTTGGCTGCAATGTTGCATCATGAATCCCGCTCAGCACATCAGCGTTGTAATCCTAGCTGTAGAGAAAGGTAGCGTGTGGGGAAGGTGAGACACGAACTGCAGAAAGAGGAGATTTACAGGGATGGTGAGATCTTGAAGAAAGTCCAAGGTCTTTGCTGGGGGGCAGGCTTTGAACATGACGGTGGACCAACTCCTGCAAGAGCCATCCGCTGCTTCTAATTCTTGGCTCTTCCCCCTCCACCCAGGTTTCTACCTGCAGGTCCTACCACCTGCAGTTCTTCTCATGCTAGTCTCTATCAACGCAGAAATCTGTTTGATGGCCACATCCTGCCACATCATTGTTCCCAGGTAAACTGCAGGCAGAGTGAGCAAATATAGGCGGAGAGGTGCAATTGAATTGCCAAGCCCTCCTTCCCAGCTGAAGTGGGCAATATTTCTGCAGTTTCTTTTGTCTCCCTCTGGCACAACATTGTCACCAGTTTAATTCCAATGGAGGCATGGAAGATAATGGACAGAGACTAAGAGGCCTCTGCGTGAATGTAAAAATCTGACAATGCCTCTGTTTCCCATCAGCCCCCAAAGCGGTTACAGGCTAAGGGCAGTCCACGTCCAGAGACTGCAGGAGTGGACTTATCTGTGGATGAGACAAGAGGCTGTAGAGCAGGGGTCCTGGCCACGGCATGCCAGAAACTGAGCCACGCAAACAAGGGGAGCCCCATCCGCGGGATGCAGGCAGCAGGTTAACCCATGCCCTCTCCGGTCCATGGAAAAATATTTCTCCATGGAACCTGTCCCTGGTGCCCCAAAGGTTTGGGGGCCGCTGCGGTAGAGGTTCCTCACTAGGGTCTTCTGGTGTCCTCCAACCACCAGAAGAACATCAAAGAGCCTTTCTTTCACTTCAGCAGCAATAGGGTGGTTGGAGATGCTAGATCACTCAAGGGGAAATCCAGGACTTTAAACACACACAGTTGGGTGTTGAGGGGCTTCCAAACGGATTAATTTGTTGTTAAAACAAAAGCACTCTCTGAAAATAAACCCATGCAGTAACAACCCAAAGTCTCCGCTGTCTCCAGGAAAATCCTTTCAACCTTCCCCAACCAGGACGTTCTCCAGAAGTATGGACTTCGACTCCCAGAATCCCTGGCTATGAATTCTGGCAGTTGGAATCCTCAGCTCCATCAGGCTTAGGACGGCTGGTCTTTTGTCTTCTGAAGATGACCAATGCTTTGATTGTTCTGCCTTGTCGAAAGTGGTGGTTTTCAAAGCTCCCCCAATAACTAGGAACAGTCTCCATACATGATGCTGATTTTTTTTTTACTAATGCAATCTTGCTGCTTTTTATTATTATAAATAATTTGGGGAGGTTAAAAAAACAGTACAAAATAATGACTGTGTGCACGGGAGCACAAGGAAGCTACAAAGCAATGCAATTTCACAGCCTGATGAGCTCCTTTGGACTGGTTGATGATGGCTGGTAGGACAATTAAAACCCTTTCACAGATATTTCACCAGCACAGCAGTTTCTCGCCTGCTTTTTAAAACAGGAAAGATGACTGCAGAGACAGGGAATCCAGTACAGATGATACTTTAGGAAATATTCAGGAATATTCAGATAATGATCCTCCAAGGCCAGAAATAATGCATTACAAGTGTGAACATGTACAGAAGGACATTCCTTATGTATTACTTAATAGGCAAGTATTAATACACTGGAGATTTTAAAGAAGAAACTGGACTGCTATTTGCCCGGAATGATTTAGGGTCCCCTGCCTGAGCAGAGGGTTGGACTAGAAGACCTCCAACGTCCCTTCCAACTCTGTTATTCTAGGTTATTCATGAAATCTTGTTTGTTCCAGTGATCCATAGCTGATCTAGATTATTCTGTATTCTGTACTTGCTAGATCCATTCCATTTTTTTTCCTCCTGGAATTTAAGTAAGAGTTCCCTTCAATTTATCCGCACAATGATCCCATTTGTGAGGTAGGAGGAACTAAGAAAGAGACCGGGAGAGACTCACTTGTAATTAATTTCCATGGCTGAGATGGATTTGAATCTGGCTCACCCCAGTCCAGGTCCAACACCTCAGTTGCTACATCACAATGACTTCCCATTGAGAGATGGATGGGCCAAGGTGAGACCCAACAGACTGTTGGCACTTTGCCTTAATGCCCAGTTCTCAGGGCCAGATGAGGGTGCAGTTCAGAATGGGTTGTGGGTCTTGCTCTGTGGGTTTTCTATGTCCTCAAAATTCACTTAGATTCCCCAAAGCATCTGAAAGGAACTCATCCTGTCCGGGGCTGCCTTTTAGATTTGAACACGGGGGGAAAGGGGAGTTGGAGAAGGATGGCTGGTGGATGTAACCCTTCCCACCACCTGCCATGACAAAGCAAATGGAAACAACTCCTAAAGCTCCCCCAGAATGAGTTAGAAAACCAGAATCCTTGTATCCAGGGGAAGGGAAATACACAAGGAATCTAATTATGTCATAGTAGGAATTTGGGAACCGAGACAGTAACTTCCTGAGTTAACCCAGGAAAAAGCAGTGAGGGTTGACATGGAGACAGGGGTGAAATCCAGCAGGTTCTGACAGGTTCTGGAGAACAGGTAGCGGAAATTTTGAGTAGTTCAGAGAACCCGCAAATACCACCTCTGGTTGGGCCCCTGAGTGGGGTAGGAATGGAGATTTTGCAGTATCCTTCCCCTGCCACGCCCACAGAACCGGTAGGGAAAAATTTTGAATTTCACCCCTGCATGGAGACCCTCTTGATGAAGGCGAGGAGAGGTTTTGGGGTGAAAAGGGCTCAGGAACAGGTCTTGGCGGGGTCCCTACTGGGCTCAGGCCCTTTCTCCGTCCCATAGAAATGCAGACCAGACACCCTGGCACAGTAGTGGCTTCTAAAATCTGTTTCTACCAGTTCGCATGCGCAGAAGCGTCCCGGGCGGGTGGGCGGAGCCTCCCGCCGCCGCTACCGGTTCTAAGAACCGGGCCGAACCCGGAGCAACCCACCACTGCCCTGGCATGATGCAACTTTTTGGCTGCTCTTGCACCATCCTCTCAGCGATGGGATGGCCAACCAGAGCTTCTAAACCAGGCTGTGAGGTTGCACCTGGAGAAGCTGCCCGTCTGTTGCATAAGACTGCCACCTGGTGGCGATTGGCAGCCCCTGCAGCTGCAGCAGCTCATCACATGGCAGCCAAAATTGCATCAGCTGCATGTTTGCAAAAGGAGGGACTCCTGCATCTATGGGGAGGGGGGTCCCTTTTATTCGGCCCATTCTGATCCCTGGGAACTGTCATATTTCTTTCTTTCCTGGCATCGTCTGCATTCGGGCTTCACCCAAAAACTCAAAACCCTCCTGCAGTTTTCTTTTCTCTTTTTACTAAAGATTACAGGATCTTGCATTTGAGGCTTCCAACCAGCCCGAGGGTTAGGAAAAGGAGGTTTCTGGATGGCTGTGTGGATGTGGAGCGGGGGTGGGGGCTTTTTCAAAGGAGGGGTCCTTGGTGCTCTCTGAGCTTGGTTGTTTTCTTGCAGACATTTCATTACCTAACTAGGTAACCTGATCAGTGCTAGGAGGGAGTGGGTTTCTCAGAGAGGAGGAGGAGGAGGAGGCGAAGTGCCATGGAATTGCTCTAGAATTTGCCTGCTTTTGTGCAGAATTTTGTGCAACTACAGACACAGACGCAAAAGAGTTTGGTGCTCTCCGAGCTTGGCTGTTTCCTTGCAGATGTTTCATGACCCAAACTAGGCAACGTCATCAGTGCCAGCGTGGCTAGCACTGACATTTGGGTCATGAAACGTCTGCAAGGAAACCACCCGGCTCCGAGAGCACCAAGGACCCCCTCCTGTCAACCCTGAGCTACCAAGATTCTCCATGATTGGTTTTTTCCAAATGCTTTTTTTTTTTTTTGCAAGGCTGCGTCAAGCGCTCCCTTCCTTCCGGCCTTGCCTTGCCTTGCAAAGCAACCTCCCTCCCGCAGATGGCAACCCTTTTGCAGACTCGGCCTCTCCTCCTCCTCCTCCTCCTCCTCCTGGTTCTTTTCGCTGGCAGGAAATGCCTCAGGAACAGGAAAGGCAAGAGCTTGCAAGGCCGGGGCTGCCATGTGAGCGACGCCTGCAGCTCCCCCCAGGCACAGCTGCCCTGACTTGCCAAGATGGGCAAGAAAAACAAGAAAGAGAAGAAGGCCAAGGGGGCCGAGAAGACGGCCGCCAAGATGGAGAAGAAAGTCTCCAAGCGGACCAAGAAAGAGGAGGTGATACAAGGGTGCTGCAAGGCAGGCAGGGATCCAACAGGTCCACCCTCCTGGAAGAGGGTCCCTGCCTGCCCTTCCCCAGCACAATTCCTCTGTGCAATCCAAGGGATTGGGTTGGTCAGTGCAAGAGAGGGGTAGAGTAGTGAGTTAGTGCAAGAAATTAGTGCAAGAGAAGGAAATGTGCAACAGGGACTGGGAAACACCCCCCACCCCCCATTTTTTTGGGGGGGGGAAGAGAAAAATGAATTTGTGATTTGTAATGAATTTTGATAGTTAGAAAGAGAAGCTTATGGAAAGAAAGTATGATGTGACTTTAGAGAGAGAGAAAGAGTCAAATATTAACACATTTATAACCACGTTTAAGAAGATTGGAAGGCGTTTCTTTATAATATTTCCTTCCCCCCCCTTTTTTCCTAATTTCCTTTCCCAGTATGCAATATTGTTTCTTGATCTGCTCCGTCTCTTTTCAGTATCCGTTTTGATCTCATTAAAAGCTCTTTCGCCAAAGTTATACGCACACACAAAACATATGGTTTCATATATGCATGAAAGAATGAGCCGTAGTGATCCCTGCTTGGGGTGGGTGGGTTCCGTCTCCCTTTTTGTCGCAAAACCAAGCCGTTTCTCGAATTGCAGGAGGATCTGGAGGCGCTGATCGCTCAATTCCAGGGTCTGGATGCTGCAAAGACACAGGTGCTGGAGACCCCCTGCGCCCCTCCCTCCCCAAGGTGAGTGCGGCAATGCGAAGGTTATTTGGGCAGTTGGGAAAGTTTGGCCTCAAAATGTTTTGTGCACCCCTTCAATCCCCAGTGGAAAGCTGCTAGTCCTCATTAACTCTGATCCCTGAAATCTTGCGCTTGGTTTGCTTAACCCAGAGGTCTTCAAACTTGGCTATGCTGGCTGGAGAATTCTGGGAGTTGAAGTCCACAAGTCTTAATGTTGCCAAGTTTGGGGACCCCTGGCTTAACCTCTTTTCCTCTTGGTTCCCAGGCTCAACGCCTCCCTCTCCGCACACCCCGAGAAAGACGAGCTCATCCTGTTCGGAGGTGAATATTTCAATGGCCAAAAAGTAAAGTATTCCTTTTTTTCTCTCTCCTCCCTTCTTTTACTCAGCTTCACTTTTAAATCTTCCAGAAATTGCATGTCAAATTTCAATTGCTTTAAGGAATTGCAGAGCCCAAAATGGATCTATGCCTTATTCCCAGCACTGATCGATATGGGTAGTTCTCGACCACAATTGAGCCTAAAATTTCTGTCGCTAAATGAGATTTTGGGTAAGTGGGCTTTATCCAGGGGGAAACAGAACGATGGAGAAGATGGAGAAATCTGTTGACTGAATGGATCGCTCATTAGTAGCCCTTCGTTTTTAATTGCTAATTTTATCGGTTTTGATTCTGTCGGCTGCCTTCAGGAGCTTCTCTGAGCAGGAGAAAAAGGGATACAATTCAAATCAATATATGTAAATAATGCATATAGCGAAGAAAATGTTATTTCCCTCTGCTTCTTGTAGCAACTGATTTCATGGTCAAGTCATCGAAGTTTATTTGGCAGGAAATGTAAAGCAGATGTGGGAGAACTTCATCCCATAGCATGGAACGTATTTATAGAACTGGTTGCTATGATCCAGAAGTCTCCAAACTTGGCCGCTTTAAGACTTGTGGACTTCAACTCCCAGAATTCCTCATACTGGCTGAGGAATTCTGGGAGTTGAAGTCCACAAGTCCTAAAGTGGCTAAGTTTAGAGACCCAACTGCTGTGGAGACCATGAATCCGAATGGCCTCAAGATGGAGCTTCAACCTTTCTTCTCACCTTCTCCTCCAGACACCCAATATTCTTGTGGAAGGAAGTGTGGGAAGGGCTGATGGCCTCATCTTGCTCTGATGAGTGGAGTACCAGCTATCTGGAGCAGTGGTCTCCAACCTTGGTCACTTTTTGTGGACTTCAACTCCCAGAATTCCTCAGCCAGCTTAGCTTAGCTGGCTGAGGAACTCTGGGAGTTGAAGTCCACAAGTCTCTGGGAGTTGAAATCCACAACTCTCCACAAGGTTGGAGACCCCTGATCTGGAGGACCTCAGTTGAAGGGAGCTTGTGTTTTGCTTCTGAATTCCTGGCCTTGGGATGGCCACTTTTCTCCTCTGGTGCAGGGGAGGAAGTGGCCCTCAGGATCACAGCAGCTTGGAGAATTTGCAATTCCTTTATTAAAATAAGGGTCTGTTTAGGGCTGACCTGGTACCAGGTGCTGATTTGGATACTGAAGCAGCTAGAGCCGCCCAAAGAATTTAATTAATTTCCAGAGTTGCAAAGTTAGAAAATGCTGCCTGGGTTGTCGTTTTGAGCTATCAAGTTGTGCAGTAAAATGGGCCTTTCTGGAAAATCTCCACTTCAAGCAAAGCCCTCCTCCTCCTCCTCCTTTGATGTCTCCCGTAGACCCTCCTCTACAACGAGCTCTTCGTTTACAACATCCGGAAGGACAGCTGGGCTAAAATCGATATTCCGAGTCCTCCGCCTCGGCGCTGTGCTCACCAGGTATGGTGGTTGTGACAGTCTGGGGTTAGGATCACCCACCGTGCTAAGCCAGGATGGGCCTTGTTTCATAATAGTATAGATTGATGAAGGAACATAGTTAACGCAGCTTCTTCTCCAGAAAAGATGGTTCTGTAAATGCATGTGGACGTCCTCCCTCCCTCCCTTCCATTTCCAATGACTCCTCCCCTCTCCCCTCCCCTCCTCTTCCTTCCATTCTCCCTCCCTCTCTTCTCCCTCTATCCCTCCCTCCCTCCCTCTTACCTACCTACCTATCATGAGCACAGTGGTTCAACACAGCGTGGTCAGAACGATAGAGACAACCTTGGGTTTTACATGTCAAAAAGGACACAGACGCTGCCCTCTCTCTCTCTTTTCTGGCAGGCTGTGGTTGTCGCTCAGGGTGGCGGACAACTCTGGCTGTTCGGTGGGGAATTTGCTTCTCCGGATGGGGAGCAGTTCTACCACTATAAAGACCTCTGGGTCTTGCATTTGGCCAGCAGGACCTGGGAGCAAGTCAAGTAAGTCAAAAGAGTTCCGGAAGGACCCGCGGTTGGTGCCCTCCACTCCCAGGGTTGCCAGAGGCCTCCAGTGGAGAACAGGGAATGTCAGAATTGGGTGCGATGTCCCTCCCGGCAGCCCCGAGACATGCTCAGGTCTCTGGACGTCCATTGTTGCTTTCTAGAAGTTGCCACTCCTTCGTTGCCTTGGCTTTCGGAGGAACAACTTGGACTGGAAGGGGGAGGGGGACGAAGGGGTAGCCTACAAGAAGGGGACAAGCTGGAGGAGCAGCCGTGACCCACTGAAGAAATCAGAGGGGCTGCTGAATCCCCTTCTTTGATTTCAGAGCTTCAGGAGGGCCCTCTGGGCGGAGTGGACACCGGATGGCCGTCAGCAAGAGGCAACTCATCGTCTTTGGAGGCTTCCATGAAAGTAGCCGGTGAGTTTGCTCCACTGTCCATTTTTTTTTGAGGGGGAGGGTTATTTTGCCCCCACTGAGCCCAGGACACCTCCTGTCCTTTCCTTGAAGATGCTTCCATCAAGCACAAAGGAACCCAGGGCAGACGCAGGAGGTGGTGGTTCAGATTTTGACTCCTTCACCCTGCTATCTTCACCGGGCTTTCCCTGGAGGAACATATTCTGATGTCATGATGGTGACCTCCGAGCAAGGGGCAGCCTTTTTTCCAAAAACTGCTCAGCCCCCACTTTCGTTCAAGGAAGGAGCCGAGCTTCACTCGTTTAAGGGCAATCTTGATTGGTCCTTTTTTCAAATGCTGAGTGCTTATGGTTTATTTATCGTGGTTACTTAACTTGAGTGCTTCTCTAGGCGGAAAGTTCCGGTAGAGGGGATAGATGTCAACCTACGGGACAGCTCATGTAATCTGGAATGTGGGGCTGCCTAGGACAAGGGGGTGGGTCGCCAAGAGAAATCAGAAGGAATTCTAGAACAGATGGGAGGTTGGAGGGCCAGGCCTGTGCCCTTGTTGCTCATGCTGTCGTGGGAAGCGGTTCTTCGTCTCCGCTGGAGATCTGTTGCCAACTCAACGGTGCCTTCCATCACTTGTGGCTGATGCTTTTGATCAACTAGGGACTACATCTACTACAACGATGTCCATGCTTTCAACCTGGACACCTTTGCTTGGTCTAAGCTGGCTCCTTCTGGGATCGCCCCAGCTCCGAGGTCAGGTTGCCATCTGGCTCCAACACCTGAGGGCCACCTCATGGTCTATGGAGGCTACTCCAAGCAGGTGAGGGTCACCTTCTGCTATTAGGGTTGGTATGAGTCACCGGTCTTTTAAGACTAGAAGTTCTTCAAAGTGGTTTGGAGAACGTTTGAAAGGGACCAGTACGAGGGCCTTTTCTGCAACATGTGTAGATTCAGGGGCTTCACAAAAGCTGTTATTAGGTGCTCTGGATCAGCCATTGCTGATGGCATTGCTGGGTATTACAGTTCAGCAACTTCCGGAGGACCTCTTTCCCACCCCTGCCTCTCAGTAAGGAATGGCTGAAGTATTTGCAGGATGAAGGTCTAAGTCCCCCTAGGAAAATATCTGGAGATATTTCCACACAATGGAAATTTGGGGAAAGTCCCTGGAAATCTTACCAGTCAAAGATCCTGACACTTTGCTCTGATAGGTGAAGTCATAAAACAAGGACTTAGAAGGATTATGCATGATTCATAAGGAAGATTTGTGGAAATAATTCCTTGATGATAGCTTGGTTCTACGTCTCCGATTCCATAATACAACTGCTTTCATTGTGCAGCGAATTAAGAAAGACGTCGACAAAGGGACCCTCCATACGGATGTGTTCCTCTTGAGTGCTGAAGGCTTGGGTGAGTGCAGGCCTCCTGTCCTTGCTGAATCTTCTGCTATGCTGAGGGTTGCATTGGGGGGGGGGTCTTCTACAGCAGTGAAGGGTAATCATGAGTATAGACCCTCCTCATGTCCCCCAAAGCCTGAATTTTAAGAAGTTTCCCTATTATTCTGCTTTTAATTTCCCACTTTTTCTTGTTCTGCTTTTCCTGTCTTTGACAGAAAAATGGACTTGGAGCAGGGTGAGCCCTTCTGGTGTGAAGCCCACACCCAGATCTGGCTTCTCAGTGGCCATGGGACCCGGCAACCGCTCCCTTCTCTTTGGTGGGGTCCATGATGAAGAAGAGGAGGAATGTCTAGAAGGAGACTTCTTCAATGATATTTATTTCTATGATCTGGCAAAGAATCGGTGGTTTCTTGGGCAGTTAAAGGTTTGTGGCAAAATCTCATACGGTGAGGTTTTTCTCCCTCTGTTCTCTTGTTCCCCATCTCCAATTACTCTAGTTCAAGGGTCTCCAAACTTGGCAACTTTAAGACTTGAGGACTTCAACTCCCAGAATTCCTCAGCCAGCACAGTCTTAAATTGCCACGGTTGGAGACTTCTGCTCTAGTTTACCTCAGCTTCCATTTTCAATAGAGGAGAAAAATACTGACTTATCGAGTTGTCAGTTCAAATTTGAAATGGAAGCTGAGGATTTGGGGGTCGGTTTTGGAGACTCCCAGAAACCTGAAAGCAGTCAAGGCAAATGACTGCAGCATCTTAGAAGAAGAGCGGTGGTGGTGCTCTCAGACGTTCTTTAGAACATCTCTTGTACCTGGGTTGGATTTTCGTGTTCTTCTGGTACATGCTTGTCTCCATCACTAGGGCTCGAAGTCTGAGAAAAAGAGAAGACGACGAGGCGCAGCAAAAGGAGAGTCCCATCAGGCTGGTGGTGGAGGGGAGGAGGTGGAAGGACAGCCTCCCCCTGGACCTGTGGAGATTGTCAAGGAGGTGGTGGCGGAAGATGGGACTGTGATGACTGTCAAGCAGCTGATCTCAGCTCCCCAAGGGAAGTCAACAGAGTCACCAGAGTCAGAAGGAGAAGACGATGACGGGGGGAATGAAGCCTCCAACCCTCCAGTGGAGCCCTGCCCACGTTCAAATGCCATGCTGGCAGTGAAGCATGGGGTGCTCTACCTCTACGGGGGGATGTTTGAGGTGGGGGACCGCCAGTTCACTCTCAACGACCTCTACGCCCTCGACCTCCACAAAATGGAAGAGTGGAAGGTCCTTGTGGAGATGGACCCAAGTGAGTTAGGACCTTCCTGGTCTCCGTCTGCTTTCGGGCTTCGTCTCCACCTCATTCTTTGTACCTGCAGATGTCTTCATTTCTTCTCTTCCTTTATTTTTAAAAGGGAAGGAAGAAAACCCCTCAAAGAAGTTTAGCTTTTACTACAGTCGAAGAGAAGTTTGTAGAAAAAAATATCTGATGAGATTCTGGAACTTGGGAAGGTTGGACAATGTTTCTAGGATCAGGAATCTGAATTTCTGGTGATTTCTTTCCCTTCCCTCCAAGAAAGCAGAAACAAAATTACACACCTGACTTTGTGCACACTGGTTTAAGTGGCATAAACTCTGGGACCGCCAAATTTTGCTTCTTACACAGAATCCAGAATTCTCACTGACCCACAGAATCCGCCCAAATGATTTTTCCACTTGCTGGCATACAAAACTAGCATGTGACCAAGAAAGCCAGTCCAGAATCCTTCTCGATCCACTAGATTTCCCTGCTGAATGCTGCGGCCCTCTGCAGAAAGCTTCCAGCATTCCCCAAAAGCTGGGTTCTTCTGAGCAACAGAAAGTATACAATCACATTATAGTAGTTGCTCTTAATTTTGTTTTTGCTTTTTGGGTTCAACGTTGTGATCACTTTTGTGCATTAATTCCTTCCCCCCCCCACCTGCTAAGTATCTTCTCTTTTTGCTGAAATGGCCCATTTCAAGGTGGCTTCAGAGGCACAGGGCAGCTTGCATATTTTACCAGCCTACTTCTGTTACCACCAAGCCAAGAAAGTTCTAGTTCTGGGTGAAGCACCATCTGCATTAAGGGGCCAGGGGTGGAGGAGGTTGTCCGTCGACAAGCAACACGTGAAGCCTGATTTAGATTTCCTGAATTCTTGGCTTGGAAGATGTTCCTCAAGAGCTGAAAGGCAGCGGGGTTTAATTCTATCCCAGTTCTCACGTTAATCTGAGACGAAAGCTTATTTGGACCGACGTAGAGACAGGTGATGGGAACTGTGGCTGAACTGTGGATGGGTACCTTCACGCTGAGGGCTCTGAATAGATGTCACCAACTGGCCGGCGCAAGAGCAGCTAATTTTGGCCGGGCTTAATCCCTGGAAGAACGCCTTCACCGTGCCTTGGCCTCGCTTGATCTTGGGTCCTGAACTTTTTTTTTTGTTAATCCTAGTGGGGGCTGCTTAGTGCTTTCTCTTCTCTTAATATGGGCTGGAAATACTATAAACCTTCTTATTGGTCGCTGGAATTAGTGTTGGGGGGAGATTTTTAATGAAATCCTGGAGTTTCACAAGGGATTCTCTCTATTTTTACCTAAATCCGGGCTTTTTTCACTCAGGAACAATCCAGCCATCATAGACTGGTCCAGACAGATTTCAGCAGAACTGGGGATACTCCAGGGATACATGGTCTTCTTTGGATCGTCAGGCTTTGAGGAAGTAGTTATTGCTGTACAATCTGGGCCCTTTTAAGCTCGGCCCCCTACAATTCAAGTATTGGAATCAAACTCACAGCCCAGCCTCAGGTTGACTTTGGCATCTTTCCTAACTTGGAAGACACAGTCTGTCCTTTAGAGCAGGGGTCTCCAACCTTGGCAACTTTAAGCCTGGTGGACTTCAACTCCCAGAATTCCCCAGCCAGCTTTGCTTAAACCTTGCCAAGGTTGGAGACCCCTGCTTTAGAGGCGAACACGGAGGACTGGTGGTAATTTCAGGAAGGAAAAATTCTTAACAATTAGTGTTCATTTTGAATGTTCTTCTGCATGCAAGGATCATGTATTTGCATGTGTGAGTTCCTGTGTAAACGTTTATGTGTATGTATATATTCTGCTGTGGCAGAAACTCAGGAATGGCTTGAAGAATCAGAGTCGGATGAAGATGTGGAAGGTGCCGAGGGAGGAGAGGAAGAGGAGGAGGAGGAGGAGGAAGAAGAGGGCTCTGATGAGGAGGAGAGTGGAGAGGATGGTAAGGCCACCAAAAAGCCCTGGACAAGGATTCAGTTCCTCACCTTTGGGTTTTGTTTCCCAAGGGTGGCTCTCATGGGTCATAGCTGTGTGGGGATTCTTTGGTGAATAGTGGAAAAGAAAGCCGGCCAGAACAGGGCTCCCCAAATGGACCTTCTCCAGAAGCTCCACTGAAGCTTCAATTCGGAGTCTTAGTATTCCTTGGAGAGTAGCAGGTTGGAGAACGTGGGGCTTTGGTCTTTCAAATCTATTTTATAAAGAAACGGGTTTTGAAACCTATTGCTGAATGTTGGAAAGATTCTTTTACATAATTCAGATGAGTTGCTGTCTAGAATTCAGCACTGCCATCCAGACTGTCTGCCTTTTCCTTTCTCCAGTAGCATGGCGTAAAGCAGTGTTTCCCAACCTTGGCAACTTGAAGATGTCTGGACTTCAACTCCCAGAATTCCCCAGCCAGCGAATGCTGGCTGGGGAATTCTGGGAGTTGAAGTCCAGATATCTTCAAGTTGCCAAGGTTGGGAAACACTGGCGTAAAGGAATAGTCCCGAGTTCCTAGATGTTCTTTAAAGGTCCTTCAAAATATCAGAGAAAGGAACTTCTTCCTCCATAGCCCAGTTGTGCCTTCCCTACCTACAATTTGTATCTCACCCACCCGCCTGTTCTTCAGTTAGGTAAACAGATGGATAATTAGACCAAAGCCTATGAATATTCATGCAGGTGAGGGCTGCCCTTGATTCTAGTAGATCCCAAAAAGAGAACAAGACACCATCAGTGGGACAACTGCTTTCTAGTCTCAGTTCTCCACTGACCACTTGCTTTTTCTTCCTTCAGACAAGGAAGAACATCCAGCTGTGCAACAGGATGAAAAATTTGCCGACTACCTTTCCAGGACAGAGCAGTACTGGGTGAATCTGGCTCGCCGGAACCTGGGCCCTGATGCCAAAGAGAAGAAGACGGTGAAGGTGGGGCAGGCCATGGCGAAGGCGTTCTATGAAGGTGCCACCTAGGCAAGGCTTACAATGACTGGGGCCAGAGGGTTGTTTTTTGGCCAATCCTGTCCTCCGCAAGGCAGGATCTGACTTGGCAGTTGATTGCTTAGAAGGCCTGTGTTGAATAAGTTTCTTCAGTCAAGGATTTGAGAGCAAAGTAACTGACATACGCTGAGAAAATCTGTCATTGTTTTGATAGATGTAAGCCAAGCCAATGCTTTGAGGGACTTGGCTTTCTGTGGGGTTTAATCCTTTACAGGCAGGGAGATCTTTACAAGATTCAGGCTCTCCAGGAAGATCCATCTCACGATGTTCTTGTGTTGTGAAGTTAGCTCTGTCAGAGAGCCAGTTATTCCTGCTTCTCCTGAGGACTTCTGCGTTGTGGTGGTGTGCCGATGCTGAATGGCTGGAGGATTTGCTGATGGCCCTGTGCATGTACGGTTATGCTAGAAGAGAAAGCAATATGTACGTAGAAAACAGAAAACGTTTTGAGAGCGAGCGGCTGGAATTAACACCTTGAACATTTAATAGAAGCCACATCTCACGTGGATGCAGTCATGAGGCTGGAAGCTGGAATTTGTCATTTTAAGAGAGTTTACCAATAAAAATGCTTTTGCTGGTGAGGGCAGCATTTTTATTTAATGAGTCATTTATCTGAGCAGGATGTATCAAGTCCTTGTGCTTCTCTCTGCACTATCATTAGTGCTGCTGAGAAAGTCAGCTTGGGTGGGGTAAACGCGTGGTGGCCTGAGTTTTCTCATGTCTTCGTTTAGGAGCACATCAATAAGCAGACTGTGGTTACGGGTGGGGGCCTTTAGTAGAGGAAAGGGACTTGGTTGCAAACCCCTTGTAGCCTGGAGCTCTTTCTGTGTGCAATTCTAACCCGCTTACAATCTTTTTTTAAAAAAGAAAAGAAATTGGAGGCCTTCCAGAAGTTGGCCTCCAAATCCTGTCAGCCCCAACTCACACGGCTAATAGTAAACAATGGGAAGGGTAGTTTAACAGCCTCAAAGTCACGTTTTCTTTCTGTACCCAAGAGAGAATAAAGGAAAACAGATCAATAGCAACCTTTCTCAACTGCTTCTCTTCATGGACCTTGGGATCCAAGACCCATAACTCACAGCCAACAGATCTGGAAGACTGCCATCTTGACTATTTTGCCGAGTAGTTAAGCCATGATCTTCCATATGTTGCCCAACGGCAGCTCCTGGCAATGCCTGGCAACGTAGATAATGGGAAAAGATGGAGATGATTTGAACACTATCAGGAGGGTCATGCTTGGCCCACCGTGGCTCTTGATAATTGCACTGTGTCTTGAGTAAGGGTAAAGTTGCATTTCCCTCACTGGAGACTCAATGCAGGGCCACAATGCCATTTTTGGATTGGTGGGAAAGGCATGGGAATTCAGCTGCATGTTTTCCAGACCAGCCCCAGCTGTTGACCAGACCTCTTCAATCCAGCTTTGCAAGGTCAACTTGGGCTGCAAAGATACTCAGGGGCATCCTTCTCCTTCACTGAAACTTAGGGATGAAGCTGTGGGTTTGTCTTGTGTCTGTGAATGGTTTTTTTTTAAAAGTGATGTATTAAATCAGGGGTGGCCAAGCTTTAAAACTCATGGACTTCAACTCCCAGAATTCCCCAGCTAGCCCACAACGGAAGTAGTATAAGCCAATCATCCTGTTGGAAGCCTGTTGGAACTTTCTCGGCTGCACAAAAACCAGATGGGGGACAGAAGATCCTCTCGGTTTATGCAATAGAACTGGGACACCCACCAGGTATGGTCAAAAAAGTCAACATGGCAGCCCAGAGTGCAAACAAAGCTGTGTTCCAAAGGTGCTTTTTCAGGAGGCAACTGGACTTTCTTGTTTTTTCTTTTGAAGACGTTTCGCTTCTCGTCCAAGAAGCTTCTTCAGCTCTGACAGAATAGTGGGAAATGGAAGGATTTATACTCCTTGCAGACAGCTGGTCATTTGCATCCTTTTAGAGGGTCCTTGAGGCCACCTGGAGGTTCATCTGTGTCCTCAGGGTCACCTGAGTGGTGCTCCTGCAATTTTTCCTCTGGAAATCCATTCCTACTCCCACACCATTCCAAGGGTGTTCATCCCAAATTATCTAGCTAAAAGACCCCCTAAAAGGATGCAAATGACCAGCTGTCTGCAAGGGATATAAATCCTTCCATTCCCCACAATCCTGTCAGAGCTGAAGAAGCTTCTTCAATGAGAAGCGAAACATCTTCAAAAGAAAAAAACCAGAAAGCCCAGTTGCCTCTTGAAAAAGCACCTTTGCGACAACCATGACCTGGAGGACTGAGAATCTCTACAGACTTTTAGAAACAAAGCTGTGCATGTCACCCAAATGAACATCCATTAGACCTGAATGAAGACTTGTCTGGGCTTTAGATGCAATGCACCTGAAAAACAGGTAGAGCTTTGATTGGGAGTCCCGGCTGCCTTCTCAACTCTTGACCCACCTGAAGAGAACTCAAGCAATATTGTGCCTTTTCCCCCCATATAAGAGAAACTCGAAGGGCACCGCTGCTTCCTTAGTAACCAAGGTGTATTTTCAGTGAATGACCAAGGCAGAGGAACCCCACCTCGCCCCCAAAAGAAGAAGAAGAAGAAAGAAGAACAACGCAGGCATCTTATAAAGATGTTTTGAACCATACCAAAATTAAGTGATACATAGAGGAGAGAAAACAAATTATAAAAAGAGCATTACATACTCAGAGGCTGTTGTTGACAATGTTTTCGTTGTTGTTGTTGTTCTCTAGTTTTGGTTTTGGTTTTTTTTTTTTCCTTTTTTTGTACAGGGATTATGTCGGAAGCTGGAATATACATCCTGCAGACAAAATGCAAAACTATTACATGCTCCGAGGCCAAGCAGGGCATCTGGAAATGGCTCATGGCAAGATGGAAGAAGGGATGCCCGTCGCGCCCCGTTCCTCGCGGTGCCACGGTGGCTGTTGGGGGGGGGGACATTCAAGCATCGTTCCCCATAGAGAGGGGCCGATTCCTTGGCAATTCTGGAGGATGCGTTTCCTGGAAAACCTTGGTCATCTTTCACAACAAAAAAACCCCCTTTCTGGATTTATTTTAAACACCTGCCGGAAAGGATGAAAAAATGTGTCGAATGAGATTAAAAAAAAAAAAAGACGGTGCAGTTTATAGATACAGGATTTTTACCTGAGCCTCAGCATCCTGCAGGTGACTTTATGCAAAACTTTGGTAAGACGAGTGGCCAATAAATTTTACAAATAAATAAATAAATAATTTTCTATTGTCGCCTGGGACAAAGAATGATTTTCAACTCATTGGGCGGAAAAAATATTTTGGACGAGGAAGGGGAAGGGCTTAAGACTTTTGTGTTGGATATGGCTGTTTAAATGATCCAAGAAATGGTTCTCGGCCATCATCATCATCATCACCACCCCTTGAGTGCCATCTGCTCGGGCCATTCTCTGTTTTGGCCGCTCAGACTTTCCCAGTTCAATGCCAACACCGGGATCGCGCTGGGATTTTCTCAAAGGACCCCACCGTGCATTTCACCAAGCAATGCCAGGACCGCCGCATCTCTCCGGACGTTGCCTTGAATGAAACGTCTGAAGATGGAGGCAATTCATGTGAAACCACTTTCCTAGGTCTGGCTAAAACCACTCGGAGGAAATCTTTCCTTCCTGTCTGGTGCTGGGAGGGGCGGGAATGCTGCTGCTACCATTCTGCCATGCCACACAGCAAAAGGATTGTGCAAGCAAAGAATTTTGGGCTAAAATCCAAAACATTACCTAGGAAGGGGACGGGGACGGGGTGGGGGGGAAAAGGCAAACTGTGAGTGAGACTCAATCGGTGGTGGATCTTCTGTGAAAAGACTTGAAAGTTGTCGCGGGACAGTTCAAAACGACGACATTGTTCTCCCGTTGGGTCTCTCGCAGCATTATCCCCATTTTCAGACCGCTTGGGGGCGGGTTTTTTGTTGTTGTTGTTTTTATTAATTAATTATTAACCGGTTGGAGTTTTGCAAACAAGACAGTCTCGGTTTAGATGAAAAAGTTAATAAACAAAATGGCAACTCCAATGTTTAACAAGATCACCATGACGACTAGGATGGGAGCTGAACCCTGAAACAGAGGAAAGAAAAAGAGGGAGAGGATTACAGGGGGACCCCCAGATCAATTGTGGGAGAGGAGAGGTGGTCAATGGCTGCTGGAATTTCCACATCTCAGGGGAACTCCAGAACCAATGATTCCCAAGTCCCAGAGTTTTTCAACCTTGACTACTTGGTGGTGGACTTCAACTTCCAGACTTCAAGGTTGTGGACTTCAACTGTGGGCTCGCTGGGGAATTCTGGGAGTTGAAGTCCACAACATCTTCAAGTGGCCAAGGTCAAAAACACTGTGCAGTCCAATGCAAGGGTTTGTTGGATTCCCACTTTAGGAGGTCGCTGTCTTTCTTCACTGTCCCCTGCTCAGTTGACCCTTAAAATGATCCTTAAAGATTGTCCTTGAGTCATCCCCCTCAACTTTTCCAGTTGTGATGTCTCCATCCACAGAAGATGGAACAGACAAGCTTTACGCATTGCATTAAGCCATTATTGGCTGAAGAAGCCCCATTGACTCAGAACTTAAGATATACAACTTAAGCCATGAGCCACAGAGGCCGAATTCTTCTATCACGCTCACCAAAGTCAAACAATCCACATCCAGGGCAGGACAAGCTAAGAGGCAGGACTGCCCCTTGCTTTTGGATCAGGAGTTATTTTGCGCCATTTTGTGAGAACGCCCATGAGATACTCTCAGAGTGCCCAAATTCTCCACCGGAGAGATTCCCTTCCTGAGTTTGGGTGAGCGAAAAGGAGGGTCTGGGAAGGATTTTTTTTACAGCATTACTCTCTCGCCATCCAGGAGAAGCAGCAGCTTTGGGTGGCAAAGCACATCGTAGAACTACTAAATAGCTGCAGCGTTGTCCTGCAGATAGCTGCCTTCAAGGAGCACTTGGGGAGTTTCCTTACACATAGGACTGGTATTTCAAGAGGAAGGGATCTGGCAGAGCCTCTTTGTGTGTGTGTGTGTGTGTGTGTGTGTGTGTGTGTGTGTGTGTGTGTGTGTGTGTGTGTGTGTGAGAGAGAGAGAGAGAGAGAGAGAGAGAGAGAGAGAGAGAGAGAGAGAGAGAGAGAGAGAGAGAGAGAGAGAGAGAAGCACTCCTATTTTCCAGCGTAGGAAAAACATCCCTGTTGCTGCATAGCAACACACTGCAAGGATGCTGGCCAACCAGATCAACAGCTCACACGCCTCCCTCCTACCCCCCCCCCCACCCACAATACCTGGCTGCCCAAGCTTGGCTTTATCCAGGTAGATGCACATCCCTTTGGCCATCTGCCTAACAGCCTTTAAGAATCCATCTGTCCCTTCAATCTGTATTTGTAGCCTTTCGGTTTAGCATTGATAGTCCCTATTTCCTGATCTCCAAGGCTGGCAAACGGAGGAGACTTTACACAAACTGTAACGGACCTGCTGGGGTTTTCCTTCGCCAACTCCAGAACTGCTCTAAGCATTCGGATCCCACCTGGGAGTCTGGGGTTGAAACATTTCTCTGCTGCAACACGTAGGCTCGCAAAGGCTCCATGTGCAGCGGCCAGACGTACAGTGAGCAGGAAAACGCCAGATTGTACCACGAACTCGGCTGTTGCAAAACAACCCAACAAAATGGAAGCAGGGACAGCTTTCAGGGATGTGTAAAAGAGGAGGAGGGAGGGAAGTGATGTTTTAGGAGGAGAACAGGTGGGCCACAAGAATGTCCCTCTCCTTGTAGATGGAATGATGATACAAAATACAGTTCTGAAACAGGGGGGAAGCCATACAAGTGGACCACTCCTCATAACTGTCTCTGTTTCTTGTTCTTCTCTTTCTCTTCTAGGTTCTACGTTTCCAGGCTAGGGAACTTTGAACAAGCCAAGGCCGGATTTGAAATCCCCCAGGGCCACCTCCTGAGGGCTAAAAGCCCAACTCACATCGAAGTGGGTGCTCTTCCCGAATAGGACTAAAAGGATGTACATGCCAAGCGGAGTGGATTTGGCGGTATATAAATGGAATAAATAAATAAACCACCAGACAACCTCTGAGGACTCCAAAGTAAACACAAGGGGTAGTTTACACTTGGCACAAACTCAAAGAGAAGTTCGGCAGTCGTTCCAAAAGGCCTTCCCTCCAAAGGGGCTGGGGTCCCATGAATGGCTAATACTCATTGGATAGAAAAGGGTGTGACATTGCTCCATCATCCCCCACCCCTTTGGTTCAGCAACTCCAGGAAAAATATCTATCACTAACCTATAAGCTTCTTACCTCTTTATCCCCTAAGCTTCAGCACGTCCCCATGTTCCACAGCCATGGAAAAGGAAAGCCACCCCATAGGGTCTGATCCTGACCCGAGTCTGACCAATGCCCTGGACAGATGTCCTGTTCACACCACACTGCTCTTGCACAGTATGGGAACTCCATCAGGTTCAGCATTATTTGACATTCATATGTATATATAGACATAACCTAGACTTCCAACACATAGCAAAGATCTTGTGAGTGGCCATCTGAAAGAACGTCAGGGCACACACAGATCCCTGATTTGACCACTGGCAGAGGAACAAGGGCTATTGGGAGATCTCATTGCTGAGTAAACCAAGGCAACCCATTCAATTATATCCAAGGCTTTCTCAGTCCAAAAGCCACTGCTAAGAATATTGTATAGTACTACCTATTCTAGGAAAACCGCTTCGTTTATTTGTTTTTCTTAACAAAATCAAAAAAGGAGGAGGATTCGCAGTTTGCTTACTTTGCATAGTAGACAAGAATTTGTAAAAATCATGTTTAACAGTCTTTGTTTTTAAATTACCCTAGTTGGTTGTTACAGATGATGGGAAACGTAGACAAATAAACTAGCCCTGAACAAGGACACCACCGAGGGGGGAGGGCAAGCCTGCTTGTCTCCAATATTCTTTTAGGAGAACGATCATGGGGGATGACTTGAAAGTTTCACATTCCATCCCAGACTATCAACAAACCACATTCTATCTTGGTTGTTTGTGGGATGCAAATGCAAGCTACCTCACCAGTCCAAGAACTGTCCATTCAGTTGCTAAGCAGAGATGCTGAGGGTTTTTAAGCTGGAATGGACAGTTTTAAGGCAGCTGATTACTGTGCCCCGTGCACATGGATGGAGCAGACTGCTTTCAGCTTCCCCCTCCACCACCACCCCAAAGGTGGCTCGTACCTGCGTTGCCTTGTCACACTTCCAAAATTCCACACAACAAATCTCACTGCGAACCATAGCCGAGGCCATAGTAAAGACTGCCAAAACCTCTTATTCTCTGCTCCTTATTTTAGCTAGACAGCACCATTTGGTTTGAGTGGAGAGCCAGAAGATAAATTCAATTAAAAGTTTGAAATATAAAATTAGTGAGGGACCGAATCCATGATAGCATGCAAGTGGCCGCTCGCATATTCCATGCATACTTTCTATGCATGCAGAGCCCAGCGCCTCTCAAGTGGCCTACTCCTCATAGCCAGGGACGTCATCCACCCAGGGCTTCAGCGTCACTACTTATGAAGTCTCACAGACAAGCCCATCCAGAGTGCTCCACTTACCGCGCTGGATTTGAGCTCATCTCCATTTTCCTCCTCTGATTCTAGTGCAACAGGTAAGGATTTCTGTGGTGGAGAGCAAGTTAAGTCCCACCTCAACAGCCGGGGTTCACCTTTATCCCCGAACCTCAGGCTCTCTAGTTTCTGCACTGCTGGCTCACCAGAAGATGCTGGCCGGAAGTTCTCCTTGTTCTGGGAGGTTGACCTCAGCCTCTGGACACCAAAGCCCCGCTCTTCCCCAGGATGCTGTTCTTCAGCCAGGTTCTTGCTCAGACCCATTTTGCCGCGATGCCTTTTTTGGGACTGCATCTCTTGCATGTAAGAGTCCATCCTCATGAGGGGCTTCATCTCCATCTCGTAGTTGCTCAGCTTCTCCTCGTCCAGCTCCGAGAGCTTGTTGCTCCCCGAGCCGTGGTGGTGTGGGCGGTGATAAGTCCACGAAACCATGGTTGGAGGGTCTGCCCACCTCTCCCGTGGTTTGTGATTGGTGGTACCATGCTTGTGCCCACCACCACTCCGGCCTCGATGGTCTTCCAATTGGTGCAAGACCCCACCTCTTATCCCATGAGGCCCGCCCTCCTTGTCTTCGCCCCAGCTGTTAGGCCTCATGAACTCCCTACTGCGTCCCTCCAACAACATCTGGATTTCCCCACCCCTCTCCTCGTCCATGGAGACCTGTCTGGTGAAGTGGGCATTCTTGTTCCGACAGGAAGGACCCAGAGGTGGGGATGAGGAGGGGCTGGCAGGGAAGCTTTGGAGAGGGCTGTCATCCGGCGTGAGGTCCGAAAGTGTCGTTCCTTTTCTGTAGAGTTCTGGGCTTTCCTGCTGAAGGGGAGTCCCTGTAGAAAGGACCTCGATCTCATCGCTTGAATGCTGGTGCTTTGGCCTCTGACACTCAAGCCCTAGAAGATGAACAAGGAGCAGAAGGTGAACAAGGAGCAGAAGATGACTATGGAGATTCCCAGTCCTCCAGGTCATGGTTGTCCCAAAGGTGCTTTTTCAAGAGGCAACTGGACTTTCTTTTTTCCTTCTTTGAAGACGTTTTGCTTCTCATCCAAGAAGCTTCTTCAGCTCTGAGCTGAAGATGCTTCTTGGATGAGAAGCAAAACGTCTTCAAAGAAAAACCAGAAAATCCAGTTGCCTCTTGAAAAAGCACCTTTGGGACAAGAAGCAGAAGATGAACAAGAATCAGAAAATGAGCAACAAGGTGGTGATTTCATAAGGACCCCCTTCCTGTTATCAGTTCAGGAGGAGGCAGGAGAATACCTACCCATGTTCTATGTCAATCAGAGATCTTAGGACCTGATGCAAAGAGAGGCTAACCTCTTGTACAAACACGACTAAGTGTCTCGAGATAGCTTTGAGACTACCAGTTTAATGGCCTCACTCATTTCCATGAAACCCCTCTCACCAAAAGATTCCCTGAAGATAATACACAATCATGGCTGTATTTCTCCAGGGGAAAGGGGGAATCCAGTCTTAATAGTTGTATCTTTATAAAAAAATATAGACTCTTCAGTTTAGCTTAGCCCTTGGTAGCTTCACACACACTTTCATAAGAGTTGTTTTAGGACAAGTAAGAAAATGGTTTGCCACTGCTCTCCTCCGGGATTTGAATATTTACTTTCTGGCCTGAAGTCACTTTTGGATATGCTCCTGGTTTTCTTTCCAAATATCAACCAGGTCCAACCCTGCCTATTTTTTCCCAAAATTACTTAAGGTCCTGTAGGGGATACCACCTTCTTCACAGCAATACATTGGTGAGGGCCAATCAAAATTTCACAAAAGGATCTGTATGCTTTCTATAGAACTTTCTCTAGAAAATAAATTAATAAGTAATTAAAGTGATATTTCTGCCACATTCTTCAAATTGTCTTGGCAAATAAATGGGGGGAAAAGATGTCTACTAAAAAGAAAAATAAGTGGAAAAGAAAATATTAAAACTGTTAAGTATACTTGGTACTTGAAAAGTTGGCAGACCACTAAAACATGATGAAGACAAGACTAAAAAAGACACTTGTACCCATTTTTTTGACTCAGTCATCTGTAGGTAGGGTAGAGTGGTGCGGTGGCCTAGAGGTGGAGCTGTCGCCTCACAATTAGGAAGCTGTGAGTTTGATCCTAGGTGGCGGCAGATATTTCTCTCTCTGGGCACAGTGAGAAAATATCTGCTGCGAACACCGCATTGGCGACAGGAAGGGCATCCAGCCAGTAAACACTTGTCTCCATTTAGTTGCCCCAACCCCACCCCGATGCAAGGGATTACGGGGTCATTAAAAGACCCCCCCCAAAAAAATCATCTGTAGGTAGTGTAGCACTTGGTATACATTTCCAGTGAAGATCAAAAGAGTTGGGTAACATCTTTTCCAACTAACAAATTGTATTCAAAGGCATTGTGAGCTACGCTCACTTCACGAGACGCATCAGACAGCCATCAAAAACAGGCAGAGTTTCAGTCTTGTCAATCCCAACCACGATCTTCACTTTTCTGACCTTTAGCCGGTGGTCGCTCCTGAATACATCCTTCAAAAATTCAAATTCCAGTACATTCTTGTGTTTGCAGTTTAAGGAATAAATCCCTTCTATTAGAGAACCAGCCCTGTTTGCAAGTAAATTCCCAAGAGCAAAGCATTTTCTAGATGTCGCTTGTTTGGGTAGATTATGTACGTATCTACAATCCACACCCACAGCTAACCACAATGCAAAAGGACTTGTCAAAGCCTCAATAGCCCAAAAGGAAGAGAGATAAAGAACCCTGGATTAAAACTACTTAAATCTTTCATTTTTCACTAAGTTAGCAAAAGCCTTCAACTCGTTGCAAAGACTAGCATTGTTTGTTGTGGCAGACGCGTATTAATTAGTGGGTTGCTTAAAGAAGGCAGCTTACATCTTTTCTCCCGTCCTATTTTTGGCCCTGCCCAAGAAGACAGATACACACGCACAGAGCTAAGGCAGGCCTTTATACCAAAAGTCTCTGCAGATCCCTGTTCCTGACTCTCTGCAGGGCTGCTGAGACCGTTTGGATTAGGTCTCCAAACGTTGTTTATTAGAGCTTGGCGGGGACTTGGGCTGCAGTTTCTGACGTGGGCAGTTCCATTCCAAAGGAATGAATTTTGCACCATTATTTCAGGTTTTCTTTTTGTTGGTTTGTGTATTAATGTTCATGATTCTCAATCCCTATAAGCCAGGAAATTAGGCTGTACCTAAATGTACTAATGAATCATATCAGATCCACTAGATTCCTTTGTGCTCTCAGCAGTGGCTGGGCTTCAGCCTCATCCACCATGCTGCTCCAATGATTATCACTGGGGAGATGTACCCTGTTCTAGAAGAGAAGAGAAGAGAAGAGAAGAGAAGAGAAGAGAAGAGAAGAGAAGAGAAGAGAAGAGAAGAGAAGAGAAGAGAAGAGAAGAGAAGAGAAGAGAAGAGGAAGAGGAAGAGGAAGAGGAAGAGGAAGAGGAAGAGAAGAGAAGTCAACAGGGAATCAAAATGTTTCTCCATTTCTCCAAATGGAGAAACAAGGAGGAATCCACAAAACGTGGCTTGTTCCATGCTGTGGAAATATGGCCCTGTCTCCCTAGCCTAGATGTGGAATCAGGAGAAAAGAAGCTAAGGTTCTGCAGAGGTTCTTCCAGGTTGTACTGACCGTTTTCTCGGTGCTGGAAGGAAGGTGAAAAGTCTTTGGCAGTGATCCTAGCAACCCGCGCTTCCTCCTGAGATTTCTGTGCTGCTGTCACGGCGGCATCGGCCTTCGCCCGTGAATGGGAGGTCCTGTGGGAGACGGAAAGACAAAGGTATGAACGGTTATGGTGTCTGGCTTGGGTAAATGAGCAGATGATGTCTGAACAGGGAAAAGAGGAAGCCAACAACTGAAAAGGAAGACAACGGGCAGAAAGGGGCTGGAGCAGTTGGTAACGAACAACACTAGGCTCAACAATTGCTTAGATCTCATCTTCTGCAATAGCTTAAACTCAATTTATGGCCTACAAGTTAAAGAACCTTTTTCCAACAGTGATCACAGCATGATTGATTTTTGACTCAATTTGTGTCCTTGCAAAGAGGGTCATAACGATGGGACAACAAGTTACAACTTTTAAAAAAGCCAATTATGATCTCATAGCTGCCGACCTCGCATCTCTTGATTGGTACCTTCTGTTCACAGGTTGTATAACTGCAGAAGACCATTATAACACTTTTTTGCTTGAAGTCAATCGAGTCATTAATCTATACGTACCTAAAATAACCCCTAAAGCAAAAACAACAACAACAAATTACCCATAATAATAAGAAAGTTACAATCCAAGAAAAAATCTCTTTGGCAAGAAAACAAAACTGGCTATGTAGCCAACTTTAAAAACTGCCACAAAGCCTTATGCCACCAGATAAAGGCCGAATGTAGCAATCATCATTGCAAACAGGAGGAAGAGTTGCTAAACTCGAACTCCTCCCGAGCCTTCTATAATTTCGTAAATGCCAAACTTAAAGACTCCAAAACTATCCCACCCCTAAAAGGGCCTAACGGGGAAGAATGTAACAATGAAGCTGTGTCAACCTCTTCAATACGTTCTTCAGTTCAGTCTTTGTCGACAGCAATGGCTGCTGCCCCCATTTCCTAGTCGTATCACAACTAATTGTAATGATTTACTATATATTGATTTTACAGTAGATAATGTTGAAACGGCACTACATAACCTAAAGCCATCTCTATCTATTGGCCCTGATGGATTATGTGCCTACTTTTTGAAAAAGCTTGCCACTGCCCTAGCTGAACCTCTATGCACAATCTATGAGGTATCCTTCAGAACCAGCTCCTTGCCCAACCTATGGTCCTTAGCCACGGTTATACCTAATCTTGCGAAGCTTCTTCTCCAGTAACATTGTATTGCTAACTAGTGCATACAAAACCTTTGGCAGACCAATTCTTGAATACAGCTCATCTGGCTGGAATCCACACTGTATATCGGACATTAACACTATTGAGCGGGTCCAGAGGTATTTCACAAGAAGAGTACTCCACTCCTCTACTCACAATATTTATTTATTTATTTATTTAGTGCTCTTATATGAATAGAATAGAATCCCTTATGCCACGAGACTTGAAACTCTGGGCTTGGACAATCTGGAACTGCACCGCCTGCGGTCCGATTTAAGCATGGTACACAGAATTGTCTGCTACAACAGCTTACCTGTCAACAACTTCGTCAGCTTCAACCACAATAATACACGGGCAAACAATCGATACAAACTCAAGGTAAACTGCTCCAAACTCGATTGCAGAAAATACGACTTCAGCAACAGAGTGGTCAACACCTGGAATGCTCTACCCGACTCCGTTGTTACATCCTCAAACCCTCACAGCTTCAACCTCAAACTGTCTTCCGTGGACCTCACCCCATTCCTAAGAGGTCCGTAAAGGGGGCGTGCATAAGTGTACCAGTGTGCCTACCGTCCCTGTTTTACTGTCCCCATTTATCTGTACTTACTTCCTTTGTTTATATTTATTACCTGCTATCTTGTACATGTTTGACAAATAAATAAAAGGAAAACACACACACACACAGTTGGACTTTCTTGGCAAAAATCACAGGGAAGAAATATACTTAGGCCTGCATAAAGGTGGAGTTACTTTTTCCAGCACAAATCGGATCACGATACTTTCCCAGCAAATTTTATTGTCAAGAACTTAAGTTAATGATAATATGGAATCAACAATGAGACGCTTTCCAAATTTCACCCAAAGAACAGAAGAGGCGTGGTGGGCTCTACAGACTACCATAATTACAGATTTGAAGGAATTGGATCAAAGCCAATGGCTGGAATCAGGAAATAAGTGAAATAATGTAAATCGCCTATCAGCAGATGAGTGTGTGTGTGTGGGGGGGGGAAACAGACAGGTGACAAGATCCCAATGCAAATGCTTGAATCACAACTGTTATGAAAACAGTTCAAAATGTAGCAAACTAGAGACACTCAAAAAGCTGGACAATATTTGATTTTAAGGCTACGGCTGCTGGATGGAGGATAGGAAGAGAAGGATCTAGTTTGCCAGATTTACTCCGTGAGCCATCAACTTGCCTGGCTAGTTCAGCTCAGCAGCCCTAGAGTTGAACATCCAGCCCCTATCTTGGTCAAGTCCCATGGATCAATGCTGAAACTCAGTTACAGGAAGGTCCTTATGAGCAAGGCATCTAGAAGATTGGTCTAAGAGGTGAAAAATGAGGTTGTTATCCTTCAACCTGGCACACATACGTGTTTTTCTACCCGCAGCAGTTTCTGTAACCATGAGGGCTGCAGTCTCCCCTTATGCTCCAAAATGCTACTGGCCCAGTCCCACATCAGATGTTGCACATGTGAGGTTTTTCCGGATGTACAACTCAGCCCCACAGATGAAATTCAGCATCGCGTACAATTCATACCGGTTCCATCCTTCCCTTCCTACAGCTGGATGATCCTTCCCAAGGCAAATTATATAATGTATGCCTGGAGGCTAAAATTAATTTGTTTTCACTTGTGATGCATCAGTAGCAACACGATTCTTTCTCCTCGAGGTAAAAACGCACTGGCACTAGAGCCAAACAATTGGAGGCCATTAGCAAGTGGTCTGCTCGATTCTATAGGAAGTCCTCCTTGAGCGACTGTCCCATTGAGTGACTGTTCGCAGATAGGATGGTGATATAAAAGCCAGCCGGCGAATATTTGTGGTGGGAAAGGAATGGAGCTGATGATGGCTGGACCACCCTCAACTAATAATCCTGTTCCAGCTTCATGTAAACATAGGATCATTTTGCAAAAGGAATACATTAGATCAGTGTTTCTCAACCTTGGCAACTTTAAGAAGGGTGGACTTCAACTCCCAGAATTCCCCAGCCAGCAAATTCCAAAGTGGGCCATTGGAATCAATCTTTGCTTTCGATGTCTGAAAGGTCCTTTTCCAAAAGACAACTGGACTTTTTTGCATTTTTCTTTGAAAACGTTTTGCTTCACACCCAAGAAGCTTCTTCAGTTCTGGATGGGAGGCTTCTTCAGCTTCTTGGATGAGAAGTGAAACTTTTTCAAAGGAAAAAAAGAAAAAGAAAAACCAGAAAGTCCAGTTGCCTTTTGGAAAAGCACCTTTGGGACAACCATGACCTGGAGGGTTCAGAATCTCCATAGACGCTTTGCTTTCAATGCAGCTTCAGAGAAAAACCCAAAGGTGCTTTTTCAAGAGGCAACTGGACTTTTTGGTTTTTCTTTGAAACCAGAATCCGAACCAGGATGATTGAGAATCTCCATAGACCTTCAGAGAAAAAGGCCATCAAGCAGAAGAGCCTTCCACCCACTGGTTGCTCACGGTATCTTTGTGGTCCAACCTTTGGTGGTCCAATCTGGGCAAACCTTCCCCTTTGAAGGATCTTGGTGTGATGTCAGGCAGTTACCACAGAGATGGGGCAGAAGAGGCCACAGGTGCAGAAACTCCTGCTAGAACCAAAGGCACAAAATCATCTCTTTTTCCTAGAGAGCTCTCTTGGAAACAAAGGCACCGAAAGCAAGAAGGAAGGGAGAGGAGGAGAGAAGCCCACAGTGGGGGAGGTTTTACCTCCAAATTTAGACTGAGCCACTGTTGACTGTTTAGAGGCACAGAATCTGGATGCTTAGGAGGAGGGATGGGGAGGCAAAGCAGGCTTAAGATCAGAGAGAGCCATGACAAGGGTTGCTCCCCCAAAGGAACAAAAGACAAGAGGAGAGCCCACCCAAAGAGGATCGGCTTCTCTGAACAACCATCAGCCCGGTTATGATCAGAATCCAGGAGCTCTTGTCCAGCTTCAGGGGCATCGTCTCTGGCTCTCTCTGGAAGCAATCCATGGAGAAAGGTAGCTTGATCATCCTGGCCTTTGGTGCAAGAAGACTGGCGGGAGATGAATTATTCATGGCCACTGCAGATGTTGGCTTCTGCCTGCAGACTTAAGGAGCCATCCGTTCAAGAGGAGGAAAAATGCAAGAAGGCTGCCCTGTTTGATTGGGATCCATGGGGGTGGGGGGGGAGGGCAAAGGAAGGAGAAAGCAGCTGTTGATTTCTATGGCCTTGCTTGGGAAACTTCAGAGCCCCTTTTTCACACCAATATTCTGTGATTCAGAATTGTTAGTCTCTCTACCCTTAACTCTTGGACCATACAGTATGGTCTGGTTCAGAAAGCATTTCAAATAATAGTTCTTTTCACAATGGATTGTTGAATAAGCCACAACTATCTGAATTTACATGATATTAAGCTAGAAAGTAATACAAAACCCTTACAAAGAGCTAGATTCATGAAGGCTACTACACCATGCATTAATCTTATTTTCTCAACCAACAATAGTTTACCTGGAAGCACATCGTATGTTCCCTGGCCAACAATAGTTGGCTGGTTCACCTACAAGACAATGACATGGACCATGAAATACAAACCAGGTTGACAAGGTTTTAAATATCACATGGAGTCAAAAGTCAACAAGTCATGATCAAGATTAGTGTGATAACCAAAACCAAGAGTTGAGTTCATGATTTGTTGACTTTTTGACAATCTATGCCAAAAGGAAGCAACATTAGAAGTTACAGCATTACTTATGAACCAGATAAGTGACTCTCACTGGTCACTGTAAATACATGGGCTTATAGACCTCAGAATGTATGTCAGGAAAGGGGAAAAAAGAATTGAAATAATATTCTAAAATTGTAGGCATTGGAATTTCCTGCCGTGAGGATGCTCCAGCTGCATAATTATGAGGAAGGGGCTTTTGAGAAATCAGAAGCCAGAGATTTCCATCCATGAAGTTCAGTTTCCACCTTCTCAAAGACCACCACTGTCTGGCAAGTCCCCCCCCCCCCCCGGCCATCTTTGAAATTCCACCTTTAACTACATTTATGACCTCATCCGATTCTCAGCGGCTTGCCATCAGCACCTAATCAATAATTTATTAAACTAGTAATCAAATATCAGGTTGTGGAAGTAAACCATTAGCCAGCGCCATTAACTTTCTGTACACAATTTCCAAATCTCGTATATCATTACCACTGTGCTATTATTCCCTGCTCGCTCCCTGGAACGTGGACCTTAGCTGGATCTCTAATTGGGAAAAGAAAAGCAGCTAATGCAACCTCTGGCATGACACAAACATCTGCTCTGGCACTCTGAAACCAGACAGGAAAGCCTGTGCCCTGAATTACAAACAGCCAAGGCCTGGCTTCTTGGTTGACAATTGACTTGTCTTAATTGATGCTGTGGAGGCAGGCTGGAGAGCATGCAAAGCGGCTCAGATGCCAGATGACTCTTTCAGAAGAAGATGCTCCCAGATAGCCATAGACTTTTCTCTCCCATCTTTACCAGAATCTATCTCCTAGCACCTGTAACATCAGCTATAATGATCCACTTATGGAACTCACTGGTACAAGATGAAAGGATTCTCCTCCAACCTAAGCTAGGCAAATCTACAGAGGATAAAGACAGGGACAGGGGACATCAGAAATAGCCTCTTTCTCAGTAACAATTGTTGGGGGACGTGCTGGGTGCCATCGCTTCTCCTGGGCATCTAGTAAGTTACCATGAAGAACAGTATGGTTCTCAGGAGGCGAGGAACTTTGGCGGGATGTGGTTATCATGTTCCATCATGGAGGCTTCTCCTTGCAAGTATGCTGATGCTGTCATAGGGCAGTTTGGAGTGCTTCATGTTGGCCCAGACTCTTCTGGTCTCTCAAAGCATCCATGCCATTCATAGTGGACTTTCACTTAGGACATAATGGGTTCTTCTCAAGATCCCATCAATGGGATTGCAGTCCCTTTCTTTTTAACTGACATGTATTTCCTGCTCATTCATGAAATCAGAATAAATCAAATACACATCTTATCTTCCATTTAACATCAGACCTGCATTGTTAGTCACAGTGGACAAAGGAAATAAAGTTTATGCTTGTTTGATTAGCTTAGACCAGTGTTTCTCAACCTGAGCAAATTTAAGTCGTGTGGAATTCAACTCCCAGAATTTTAGGAGTTGAAGTTCACACTCCTTAAAAGTTGCCAAGGTTGAGAAACATGGGTGTAGATGGTTGTATCTTTTCTTGAAGGTGAAATTAAATATGAATTAAAGAAGATGACGTATGTAACTCAGGGAAAAGGTGTGTGGGGCTATGCTGCAAATTCTTTTTTGACTTTCAGCTCAGGATGAGTCACTTGTATGTGCTCAGCATAAGACGAAGCAACATTTAGGGGACGTGGAGTGATGGGGGAACATCACTCAATCTCCATCTAAAAGACAACATGGAGTCTGTCTGGGTTCTTCCGTCACAGTATATGAAAAATATGTGCCCAAGTGCGTTTCTTTTGGGCGCATTTTTAAACCCAGCATGAGAGCCTTAAGAAGGGCATCAGGATGAGTTAAGAACCAGTCTCTGTATGTAGCTTTTTCCCAAGATGCACATTGGGTAGTCTCTACTCACATCGGTTAGGCACAAATGTATGTTCATATCATAGTGATGCTCCTCTGAAGCACATGTTCACCAGGAGACGTAAGTGGGCTTCAGAACACAAGGAGCTGGTTTTGGGTTATTTTGCGATGACAGCTCTGCCATGCAAAACCCGTGTACCAAATATGTCTATATTGGTTATTTACAGATTGCAACTTAATTAACATCTGGAGAGGGACTTGCATTTCCCACCATCTGTCACTTCTAATGAAACACTATCAAGGGCATCAAAGAAATGACTGATTAAGACAAGGCAGGCAGGAAAAATTATGCACAGGAAATGTCTGGAGGGACAGGAAATCAAGCCACTGAGGGTGCATCTGCAAGGACTATCTTTTTCATCTCCACTCGCTTTTTACACAATATCAGATGCTAACAAGGAGAGGCTCGTGAATGAAATCAAGCTGGGAAGATCTTTCTCTGGATCTACTGCTATCTTTCCCATTGTTACATCCCGGGGTGGACTGGAGCAACATGTTTTATAGAGCTATTGCAGAAAACAGATCGGCAGGGCCGATGTAAATGCTTGGGACTGAGAACAACTGACATGTGAATTCTTAGAAAAATACAGGAATTGCATATACCATCCCACACAGTGCCAACTTTTATGCAAAACCCATCCTACTTGGGTTGTATGGTCCAAAATACTTCAAAGACTCCAAATACATTGGAAACTTCTTTCAGTACCAGATCTTTAGCTCCCTAACCCAAGACCACCAACATGCCAAGCCTTACTTCGCTTGGGTTCTCTATGTTATGCGTGGTTGACAAACAATGACTTATAGCTTAGCAAGTCAACTACACCCAGTCAACTGCTGTTTCGTTAATAAACTATAGCTAAACAAGGCATAGTCTTGCAAGGGGTGTGGATGGTCATTCGCTATGAAGCCCATCATGGCACAGGTCTGGATATCTGTGGGACCATCTGTCTCCAAGGGTCTCTCCTCACCCAACAATATCTGACAGGGTTGGTGTTAGGGAGAAGAAGCTGAACTAGGAGGACAGAAACACATCTACAAAATCATTGCTACCTCTCTTGAAAAGCACCATCATGGCTGTTCTTTACGCTGAAGACCTTTTTCCCCATGATGAAGATGATGGTCTGAACCTCTACTTGACTTTGTAGACATGTTTCTGTCCTTCTGTTTCAGTTTCTTCTCCTGGTGGTAGAAGTCATTTGTGGGACATGGAGCACACCAACCCTATCAGATATTGTTGGGTGAGCAGAGACACTTGGGGACAGGTATCCAGCCCTGTGCCATGAAGGGATTTATAGATAATGACCAGCAGCCTCTTATAACATTTTAGGCGTCTTGTCTCCATTATCTTTTTTTTTGCATCAGGGAAGAAATTATGAATTATTGACATCTGCACCTTCTGCTCCTCAGTAACTAGTGATTGGCCACAATCTAGCATGAAATGTGAATCAGGTCGTGATTTATTAGCCTGAATCACTCATATCCTACGTTACCTTCTATGTTCTAACTGGCGAGACTCCTGTGCCTGAAAAGGCACACAAGAGAGTAGTTCAGCCAATGTTTTCCTTACCATGAGCGATTCTGTATTACTATTTGTTGCATCTGGAGGCCTGCAGTTTAGAGTGTTGTATGAATCTAACATGGGCAGATTCTGAAATAATTTGATCTGGATTTAGTCATCTCCTGGCTTTTATGCTTTCCAAATGTTCAAATACAGCTTTGCAAAACAGATCAAAATATCCTTTTCTTAAAAAAAAAAGTTTGAGAGAACATAGAGTGAAAACATGTTTCTAAATCTGTACTTAAATCCATTTTTGTACACCGTTTCCCCCCTCCCCCAAATAACAGTAAAAGCAAACTGGCCTGGACCCTCTAAGCTAGTGTTTCTCAACTGCATCCGCTTTAAGATGGGTGGACTTCAAGTCCCAGCTGGCTGGGGAATTCTGGGACTTGAAGTCCACCCATCTTAAAGTTGTTGAGGCTGAAAAACATTGTTCAGGGTTCCCAACCTTTTCTATACCCCACACCCCTAGAACGCTTCTGATATATTCTCACACCCCTTACAAAAGTAAATAATTATACGCACTTAATTATGCATATACACTATAATTTTGAAACTTCTAAACCCAAGTTTAGTTCGCACCCCCTGAAATATCGTCTTGCACCCCTAGAATCTTGATCAACACGCACAAGAGCTCACAAACAGGCTGATTTGCCCATCCCTCCAAAGGGTGAAAAAACCTTAAAACTTGACTGACTGAGTGGGAACTCTTTGAGTAGGCTGGAACCCACAAAAGAGCTCGGGCATCGTATGCTCTGCATCGCCGAACACATTTTTTATTGAACCCAGTGGGCTGCCAAGCATCGCATGATGCCACCTTGACAAGCCACAACATTACAAGGGTAATCAAAGGGATTGGTGTTCATTATCTAGCTAAGCTGGGGCTGAGGGCAAAGCCTGTAATTATCTGGATTACCTAAGAATCCGGGGCCAGCTATCTTTTCCTCCCGCTGCAGAGCACATTCAGTAGAACCTAAAGTAGAATTAGACACAGCCTGCTTTTTGAAGGAGCAAAGCTTGTACAGAGGCTCTGTTTCCGGTGATTTCTGGCGTCACTCATTAAGGCAGCTACTGTTCAGAACAAACTCTTTCTGGCTTTAGACCCTAAAATCAGGTCCAAAGAGTCAACAGCCCAATAAATCTTGGGCTGTTGAGAGAAAGCAACTCTTCTGGCCTGCTGAATGAAGGTCCTGGAATTGTCTTCAGCAACATCTGAAAAGTCTCCACTCGCAAATTTTGTCCTAAACCTTTCCTCAATGAGTGCCAGAGGTGGATGGATGCACCCCAGAATTTCATGAAGCGGTTTCCAAAACCTAATTGGAAGGTGCCCCATTTATAATCCTTCCAGAGGGAGGGAGGGAGGGAGGGTGGAGAAACAGAAATGCACATGCTTCTACCAAGTGGCCTGAAAACAAGCAGCTTGAGGGGGTGAACATGGCTCTTCTTCTCTTTCAAATGGCAGGAAAAGTAGTTTACTGTCTCTGGGTTTTGGATAGTAAAAGCTGCAGCAGCAGCAGCAGCAGGACAAGGAGGAAGGAGGAAAGGAAAGGGGGAAGGGGAAATGATTTACGCAGTCCAAAAGCAGCTCTGGAATCAAAATGCATCTGCACCAGACGGATCTTCACCTGGTTTAACTTGAGCCATCCGCCTTACGCACTATATCTGGTCTGGATTAGCTCTTCCATCTTTCCTAGGTTTTTTTCCCTTCAAATTAATCTCTTTCGGAAATATATCACGGTGTTATTAAGAAGTTTGTTAGTTGCAGGGTGCATTACGTCCACCATGGTTTAGTTCACCTTTCTGTGTTTATATGAAATATGGAACCATAAATCAAGCATTTGGATGACTTCGCAGCATACCCTGAGCTAAAAGGGACCTGTGTAAAGCTCATTAATAGTCCCTATTTTCATATTGTTAGCGTATTTATTCTACCATTTGTATGTATATGCACCGAATTTCAGAATTAGATGGTGGTGGTGATGATGATGATGATGATGATGATGTCAATGGATGTCTACCTATTTTATAGACTTTTGACTACAACTTTCTGAAAATTCCCTAAGGAGCAACATGCCCTGTGTTGCAAAGGATTCCAGGTGTTTGCAGTCAAAACATCTGCAGAATGCCAGGTTGGAGGAAGTTCCTAGAGTTGCTAGTTGACTCTGGAGGCTCACACTCACAAAACAAATGAAGGGCTTTCCTGATTTAAACCAACAAAAGTATCTGATCCTGGATGGGGCTGCTTCTCCTTCTCCTCGGAGGAAGCCTCTTTCTCCTCCACCCAGGGGCCACCCGGTCCTTCCTCCCTGCAACCAAACTCATAAGGGAGACCGTCTGAGCAGCCTTCTCTGTGCCAAGCTGGGCGTGGGGTGGATGGGGGCTGAGACAGCAGGAAAGATGCCTGGCAGAGAGGGAGGAGGAGGAGGAACAATAAGAGAAGGATTGCTGGAGGAGGAGGAGGAGAAGGAGGAGGAAGAGAAGCAACAAGAGAAGGATTGCTGGAAGAGGAGGAGGAAGACACGAAAGAGAAGGAAAAGAAGCAATAAGAAAAGGAGGATTGCTGGAGGAGCAGGAGGAGGAGAGCAGGAGGAGGTTTGTCCCAGATGTGTGTGTGTGTGGGGGGGGGAAAGAATCCCATTTCTCCCTCATGCACACGGCTGCCCCTTTCCCTTTCCCCGCCTTGACCTCCTTCTCCGAAAAAGGAGCGCCTCGCCAAAGATGAATCACCGGAGCCTCTGCCTGCCTCCTTCCTGTCTCGCTACCCTGCCGCTCCACTTCTGTCGGCTTCCATCTGGCCCTGTTGTTGAAAAACACCCAGAGAGCGCAGGGACAGAACGTTCTGCGCCAAACCCTCCCTCCTTCGCCCCACTTCCAACCTCTTCAGCTTTCGGGGACCCCCTAGCAGGGCGGACCCTGTACACAGCACCCCACACATCATTCTAGGAACCGGGAGAGCGAATCCAATCGGCAAAAGCTGCCCAGCCATCAGGGTTTTTTTCCCCGACCAGGCACTGAGGATGGGCAAACCCTGCAGAACTATTTTGGTATTCTGTAGCAGTGAACAAGGAGGAGGGGGGAGGAGGAGGAGGAGGAGGAGGAGCTCTTCACAGGAGCCTTGGCAAGCAGAGCAATTTATTTCACTGGTGTTGGGGTGGGGAGATGGAGCCTTTTCCAACCCCCTCCTCTGCTGGGCTTGTATGCATTGAGAAAAGAGCCCCCTGCTCTCCCCCAGGGGAGTGTCATCCGTCAGGGAACATCTGTCATCTGGGAAGGTGTCCTTCCGCAGGTGTCCCATCCCCAACCTTTCTGACTGTGGCAGCTTCGAAAACAACATTTCTCAGGGTCTGCCAAAAAACCAAAGCTGCTCTGAACCTCTTCTTCACCAACAATTGCAGGCCTTTGTCTCACCCACAAACTTGGCATCATTAAGACTTGTGGACTTCAACTCCCAGCATTCCCCATGGCTGGCTGAAGAATTCTGGGGGTTGAAGTCCACAAGTCTTAAAGACAGCAAAGACAGACAGACGGACAGATGGACAGAGCCTCTTCTGAGACCTTTCTGATGTAACCCAACCAGAGATGCCCTCTTATCTATGTGCCATTCATACAGTTCTTCATTGTATTTGTATCTCAATTCAATTCTCTTGGGGTCGTCTGAATGTCCAGAGTGGGCCAGGATAATGTCAGAGAGGTCCTTGTGAGGAAGCTGCCAGAAAGAGGGTTAGCAAATGCAAGATGAGGTTTGTGTTTCTGAAACACAACTCATTTGCAATGCTGGGAGATTTACCGTGGTCTCTTGGGGTTGACAAACAACACTTCCTATGTGCTCATCCCTTCAAGCGTTGGAAGATGGCTATCATCCCACTTCAGTGCCTGCATTAATGGACATTCCCTCTCCCCTCTAAAGTAGATCAAGGTGGGATACCTGTCCTACTGTTTTTTCCTGAAACTTTGACTCTCTCTAATCATCTCAACTGAGTCTTGAGCTTCTTCCTTGCGTGCAACCTCAAACAGATTCTGCCCAAACCAGAGCATGGACTTTAGTCTTAGTCTTGCTCTAGGAAGAAGGTGTATGTACATTTATCCTCTTGTTGAGAGTACTTTTCTCTATTACTGTTAGCTGTAAATGGGTGTCCTTCTCTCCCAATCATTCAGCCCAGATGTCTAGAATGAGAAGAACTTCAACTATGCTTCCCGTTAATCCAAGCTCTGTGGTGGCCAGGTAAGATTACGCGCTAGTGAGCGGAATCTGTTTGGTGCACAGAATGACACAGAAAGGTGAATCAATAAATAAGAGAGAGAGAGAGAGAGAGAGAGAAAGAGAGAGGGAAGGAGGGAGGGAGGGAGAGAGAGAGAGAGACCCCACTTCTTTTCTTACATTACTTATTCACACATCCAAAGGCTTTGACAACTGTCATGCATGATAATATTGCTATTAACGCCGCCACCTGTTAAGTGCTAACAGAAAGTCTTTTCTCTGAACTGGGAAGATTCAATCGTCCATCTGTAAGGCAGGCACGGCCATTCTGCCTCCTTAAATTAACATCCCTGATTGCATTGCTGAAATGTTGTCGATGGCACAATTTCCCACTGACTTGGGACAAGAAGTTAAATTAGTGGTGCTAAATCTGCTGTAGAACTCTAAAGCATCCGACACGCTTAAAAAAAAGACAACTTAGAGCAGAGGTCTTCAAACTTGGCAACTTTAAGATTTGTGGACTTCAATAGCATAGCTGGCTGGAGAATTCTGGGAGTTGAAGTCCACAAGTCTTAAAGTTGCCAAGTTTGGGGACCCCTGACTTAGAGGATGGAGCCCTGTCTCTTTTATCTGCTCCTGGGGTTTTCAGACCCTGAGAGGAGCAGCAGAGCCCCAATTTCTCCAGGCAGGGCAAATGCAAGAGATGGAGCATTGGGGATCTCAATCCAAGGCACTCTCCTGCATTCTTACAAAACCCCAAGTTTATGCTAAGCAATCTATTCCCGATCATTATGCTGAGCAAAAGAATTGCCCAAGGAGTAGCTAGCTTGCACACTCCTTGCTCTGTAGATTTTGGTCCGTTGCACCATTGAAAAGCACCAGGGATAAAACCTTGGTTTTTAGTAGATAGGAGTGGATTCAAGCAAAGGATACACCCAGTAGGATGTTTTAACAGAGACGGTGACTGTATCAAGGGAAAAAGAATCCCTTCCAGCAAATTGTTCCCGGACGGTGATGGATTCCGAGCTCTGATTTAGATGATGCCACTCAAGGAACTGCTGCTGTCCCCTTGTTTACCTTTCATCTCCTAGCTGAGGAGGAGAGATGCTGTTACGATATGGCTGCTGAATTCCATAACTGAGTTCAGTTTGCAATGGACTGCCACAGAGGACTAGGAAGCTTGCAAGTTGCACATTGACCAACTCAGCAATAAATCTACATACAGCCTTCTCCAACTTACTGGAAGCAGAATTCCACCGGTTCTCCATCAGCACTATTCACCAGATGTTGCAAACTCAGATCCTATGGAGGATCTAAAGAGTGGATCCCAAACTCACACCTTCAAAAACACTAACCACAAGAATGCATGTGTCTTCCTCCTCCTCTTTCTCCTCGCTGGTCAACCCCCAAGGCCATTGCCAAGGACCTACCTGGAAGCTGCAATCTCCGCTTTCTGCTTGGCGATGGTGGCTGCCCGCTCAGCCGCCTCCATGGCCCGGTCCACCTTCTCACGGATCTTGCTGGCCCTCAAGGGGATGAGGTTCTTCCGTTTGCCGCTGACAAGAATGTTCTGCTTGTACTTCCCCTCTTCCTTCGTGCCATCGGGGAAGGTCATGCAGCCGTAGCCGTGGCGCTTGTTGGTGGCCCACTCTCCTTCGTACTTGAGGCCGTCGGAGCGCTGGCTGATGCCAAAGCCGGACCTCTTGTCGTTCTTCCACTCGCCCACGTAAATCTCCGTGGTGGTGGCGTCAATGTCATCCTCGATGACGGAGATCTCGGTCTCGGCTTCGCCCAGGCTGATGGTGGAGTTGATATCGCTGGCGGTGGAGCTCACAGTGCTCATGCCCGCCTCACTGCGGAAGGAACTCTGCTTGCTCCGCTGGCTGGCTAGCGAGCTCTTGGACTCGGATTTGCGCAACTTGAGGCCGCTCAGCAGGGAACGCCGGAAAATGCCCTTCTTCTTGCTCTTCAGGATCTCCGCGTCGCTGTGGGCCATCAGGACAAATCCCCCCCTTGAGACAGCGGGGCTCCCGGCCACGGCAGGGGACGCATCGGGGTGCAATGCCGTGCCATTAGTGTGTTCGCTGCGCAAAGAGTTGATCGATGTTCTTAATGGTGACCGGATAACCGCAGCCATGCCGTATGGGACACTCTGCCGAACGCCGTAGCCCTGACGCATCCCTCCGGCCCACTGGCCTTGGTATGTCCCTGCGAGTGAGAGGGGGGAAAGGAAAGGAAACAGAGTCACAACCAAGCCTTCTCAGCCACACTGTCCTGCGTGGTGGTGTGGGGCCACGCATATACTCGCCCCACAACCTTCAGGACATTCCATTACATTTCAGTTCAAGGTACATTTTAACTTAGATAAACAGAGTTGGAAGGGACCTTGTAGGTCATCTAGTCCAACACCCCGTCCAAGCAGGGGACCTTACACCATCCCTGACAAATGGCAGTCCAATCTCCCCTTGAAAGCTTCCAGTGATGAAGCTCCCACAACTTCTGAAGGCAACTTCAGTTCCATGGGTTGATTGTTCTCACTGTCAGAAAATGTCTCATTTCTATTTTAAAAGCAGCTTCTTCTTAAAACTAGCATGGATGATGTTCCCTAGTTTGGGTAATGAAACGCAAGGAAAGCAACCAAGCTCGGAGAGCACCAAGGACCCCTCAGCTGCCTTTTCTCCAGTTGGGGAGAAGAATTTTGTCCAAACTTCCATTTCTGGAAGGGTTTGAGATTCCTTTTGCAGGTTGGGAGTGGGGGAGGGCAATTCGGCTCAGCAAGCGAAGCCAAAATCATTTGCTACCAGAACGTGGGATGAAGCTTTTGACAGGTGGCTGTGGGTGGGCGAGAGGGGGGTTGTGCCAGGGCTCTGTTGCTGAAAACCCACCGCAGAGCAGTTCCTGGCTGGTCCAGCAGGGGTCAGTACTCTGCACCTCCTGGCATCTGCTTACCAACAATATCTTAGAAGTTCTTCATCCTGTTTACATCCTGTTCGTCTCCAAGGAGCACCTCAGCCCAGCTTACATAGATATTTTTGACAGTCTTCCAGCAAATTCTAGATCAAGCCATGGCTTCTTTTCCCCCATGTGATTTGTCTCATCATCTGTGACTGCAGCCTAGCAGGCTGGTTTTCACCATGACCTCTCCCTGGGCTGAAGGGTCATGTGAGGGCTTGAATTTAGTGCTGCAAAAGCAGTTGCCCAGGAAGGATGAATCCTAAGGAACATCTGCAAAGTTCTGGAAGGAGATTGGTCTCTTCATTCAATCTCTTTGCTCACTGGCCCCTGCGGCTTGATACCCCAACCCATCAACACAGTTATCCTTGCTGCTGCTTTCTCTCCCTAACCTAAGCTAAGAGTCACCAACTCCAAAAAACTATGATCCATTCCAGCATTTGCTCATCTCATTTGCCTGCCCTTCCTTCCTTCCTTCCTTCCTTCCTTCCTTCCTTCCTTCCTTCCTTCCTTCCTTCCTTCCTTCCTTCCTTCCTTCCCTTTCCTCCCCTCCCTCCCTTCCTCACAACCATTGAAAGGACCATGACCCATTCTCAACAGAAACCTATTGGACAAACAGAAGGGGAGTGGAATGGAAATCTTTGGCAGGTTCAGATGTGTTACTATATTTTCTGTGCTATTCCTTTTTGTGGTGCAGTTTTTAAATTCTGGGATGTGAGTATTTTGTGAACTTGCAAAGCATTCATTCCAGCAACAAACAGGCAGTCAGGTGTGGACAGGTAAATTTCTACTGTGACTTACAGTTACATTTATTTATCAGGGTCGGGACAAAGCAGTTTGGTGGCAATGGCTCCCTGGTGCATCTGTTCATCTTCATCTAATCAAGCTTCCCAAAGGCAGGAAATCCTAAATTATCTCTTCCTATTCCCTAGCAAATAACAAGAGATGAAATAACAACATCTGTTGCGCTTTCAGGGATCCCAAAACCTGCAACTTTGCTTGGCCATCTACTTTTCTGGAGCATAAGACCCTGAGACTCACTTTCCGCAGTAAAAACAATTACAAGGCAGACTTTTGTTTCTGGGTAACGTGTGTGTGTGTGTGTGTGTGTGTGTGTGTGTGTGTGTGTGTGTGTGTGTGTGTGTGTATCACTATAGCAGAAAGAAGATCTATGCGTATCCAGTTGAAAAATGTTAATGACACAGTGTCCCTCTTCCCTCTGAGCGGAGATAAAAGCTGATTAATGAAAGGGTAATTTAGGGATAATCCCCAAATGCTGGTTAGGGAAAGGACAAACCAAGCTGAATCTTTAAACAGGAAACTATCAATAGAAGACAAGGATCAAGAAGCACCAAAGACTCCACAGGAAACTATCAATTAACCTTATGAAAGGCCCTTCTTAGGTGGAAATGCATCTTAAGGAAGTCTCAGAAATTAGTTCCCTCATCATGGTTGCCTCACCAAGATTTGGATGAATAAGCCAGAGTCAGCTGAGTTCTCACAGTACACTCCTTTCAAAAGGGGTCCACAATGGTTGGGTTTACAGGCATGTTAAGCCCCAAAACAAGCATTTCTTGTTGGGCAAATCCATTTGTCTGAAGCACTTGGCTCTCAGGTGGGCTTAAGTGGGTGGGGAGGAATGTGTAGCTTTTCTGGAGATTGTTGACTCAAGCGCCCAGCAATTCTCCAGGAAGTGGGGGAAATGTTAAGCCTCCACGCTGACCAACAAGAGGAGCACCAACACGCCATCCCTGAACCAGAGAAAGTGTATCATATAAGAAATCACTGTATGCCTTTCCCCCAGGAGTTGTCTTTGTTTTTGTTTCTGTTTTTATGGGTGGCATATAAATTTAATAAATAAATAAGAGCCATGAGCAAGGAAGAGGAGCAACAGATGGGCAACTAATGCAGCAAGAGGAAGTTGCTGAGGCATTGAAGGCTAATCAAGAGCTGAGGTCATAAACAGAGTTGCATCCCCAGTTGTTGTCCGTGATCACACAATACCCTCAGCCAAAATGTGGCTTGAGGTTGGTGGGGTTGGATGAGTCCAGCCAGAATGGAATCTATCTCTTCTTGGCCTGAGATCCAGGTTATTCTCCTGTGACTCAATGCTCCAATACACCACCCTGGTGTCCCCTTCTTGGGTCCCCATGTATGAAGAGGACATACCCGTAATTATGAATCTTTACCACCAAATGCCTTGTTTGTCTTCTCTTCCTACTCTTCCTTTTAGCTGCTTCACTTACATTCCAGGTGACTCACCTCCTGGCCTGGCATGGAAAGGAAAGGAAAGGGGTGGGGATATCCTTGGCACCTACTCCTTTGAAAGAGGCCAAGGCACTGAATTCTCTCCCTCCAGAGGCTGGCGGGCAGCAGGTGCCAAGGAGACTCACGCCGAAGGCAGAGGTGTTGGCACAGCTCCTCTCTGCTTGGAATAAGTGGGAGAGGATTAAAGGGAGAACCTGAGGTGAAGAAGGAAGACATTGTGATAGTAAAGGAATATAGCACAGTATTGTATCTGAAGCACTATGGAGAATATTTCCCTGGGAATTGAACAAGCCCTTGTGAACATGAAGAAGAAAGCATTGGCACAGGGGAGCTGAGCAAGCCAGGATCCGGGCCAGGGTGAACCCAGGGGGAAAAGAATGCCAGGAAGAAAATGGCGGAGGACTTTGGCTTGAAATATTGTTGAGCGTGCAAAGGGAAATCACCACACGCCAATCTAGCAGAACTTCAATCTGGATTTCTGAGTGGCAGGGCTGGGGCTTGGAGAAGCCAACCTTCTTTCAGGGAAAAGGGGCAGTTGAGAAGCATCGCAAACACAGAACACCTTGGCTGAAAAAGGACAAGGTGGGGGCTTGCTGTGAGCTTGCTAGCCATTGAAAAGGAGAGACGGTTAAAATATGCACATGCATGCGGTCTGTCTCTCTTTGCATAGCAAGCAGATATGGCAAGAGCCAGGCTTGCCCTCTGCCATAACAACAATAGCTGTTCTTTACCCAATACCAATATCTGTTCTGAGGCACAAATAGCAGAGCTGGCCAGGCGAGGCTGCTCTATCCTCCCAGCCCGGAGTCCTCCCAATGAGAATTCAGTCTCTACTGAGTATGCTGAGCTGTCCTGAAGCTGAGGTAGGTGTGTGTGTGTGTGTGTGTGTGTGTGTGTGTGTGTGTGTGTGTGTGTGTGTGCGCGCGCGCCCGCGCACGGGTATATTTTCCCTTAATTATTTTTAAACTTGTTTTTAGTCCCGCAAATCTTATTGTTCCTATTTGCTCTTCCCACGCTTAGCTAATATTGTGTGTCAGTGTGAATGTTTGTGTGGTGCCATTTAATTACTACCGAAGGACTGACATTCACTCTCAAGCACTGCTAATGGAGGGACAGATGCACTAGAGGAAGGAAGGAAGGAAGGGAGGGAGGGAGGGAGGGAGGAAAGGAGAGGTAGCTATCCGGGAAGGCTTTTCTGCAACCTTTTTTAATGGGCTTGGAAGCTGGATCAGGAAAAAACTCTGCTTAATGTAGTCTTTTGCACTATACAGTATTTAGGGATAATATTCTTCCAGCATTTTCTTTGTTTGTTGAAACATGTGTAGCTTACTGCTTTGTACCCTCCAGAGAGATCAAAAAGGCTTGTTTTCATCCGTTTCCACAAGGGAGAGTTGGGTAGAGACTCACTAAGTCTAGACCAAGTTTCAGAATGTAGAATATGATTTAAGGCCTGTTTGGAGGCCCTCTGAACTCAGTAATCACAGATTCTATTTTTGTAGCACTAGAAGAGTCACCTATTCTTTTTTTTGCCACAGGCTGTGAGGACACGGTCGAATTCATTTACCAGATAAGGGTTTGGAGTCTGAAGACACTATCCTGCTCATGATTCGCTAGAAAGTTTCTGGCCTGATGGGAGATGGATTTGATAATCGAACTGAACCACCCCAGTGTTCTCCATTGTGAAGTTAAGTTGGCCTTTGAATATGGATTAAGGTTTATTTTCCCTCTTTCTTTCCCCCTGAGTCTGTCTGTCTACCATCTTCCCTTTAGACAAGGTCATCAATTTTTAATTTTATTTCCTGCATGAGGAGACGTGGTCTGAAAGATCTGTTTTGAGAAATAGTCTCAAGGTTAAGGTTAGGACATTATGAAAGTTGAAACCCGGACCTGTGTGGAAGGCTGCTTGGACCTCACTGTACCCATTCTGGCCGGGGATTCTGGGAGTTGAAGTCCACACACGTTAAAGTTGCTGAGGTTGAGAATCTCAGCTGTACATAAAGGTGAGCAAATACTTGTCCAAACTACAAGAAACTCCCTTCAGTTCTAAGCCAGGAATTGATTTTCTTGAGTGGCCATTTATGGAAGTGAAGGACAGCTGACCAGGCCCTTCATCATCCCTCTCCTGTACACACTGATGGAGCTTCAAGGCAAACAATGTGGCATATTTTGCAGAACATGACCTCATTGTAAAATCACCAAAAATATGCCATTGTTTGCCCCCAGCCATACCCAGGTGGCCATGCCTCCAGACTGGTCACAAATTCCTCTTGCTCAATTGAAGCCAAGTCCTCCTGCGGCTTCATAGACAAGCTTCCACACGGTAACCAACATTAAGCAACAAGCCATTGTTGAGCACTGGGTGGTCTAGGGAAAAATGGGCTGGGCTGGTGTGCCTTCCAACCCAAGTGATCACCCTTTGGGTACTTCCTCACTGCTTGCTATGAACTGGTATGATTCTTCCACCAGTACAGGTAGTCCTCAGCTTATGACCACATAATTGAGCCCAACATTTCTGTTGCTAAGTGACATAGTTGTTAAGTGAGTTTTGCCCCATTTTATGATCTTGCTTGCCCCAGCTGTTAAGTGAATCATTGCAGTTGTTAAGTTAGTAATACAGTTGTCAAGGGAATCTGCCTTCCCCATTGACTTTGCTTGTCGGAAGGTCGCAAAAGGGGATCATGTGACCCCGGGACGCTGCAACCGTCATAAATATGAGACAGTTGCCAAGCGTCTGAATTTTGATCACGTGACCCTGGGGATGCTGCAACGGTCATGTGAAAAACGGTCATAACTGACTTTTTTCAATGCGGTTGTAACTTCAAATGGTCACTAAATGAACTGTTGTAAGTCGAGGACTACCTGTACCCTCCCCCTGATATGAGAGGCTGAGCAGCGAATGGATCGTCTCTCTGCCACGGCAGCCGTGTGGGCGATCCAGGCAGGCTTTGCCAGAATGATTCAGGAGCAGCTGAACCAGAGCGAGCTGTATCTATGGCAATACTACAGAAGCAAGTGGATGAGAGGCACGAGGCATGGATTCCCAGGAGCTCCGTGTGCCCGAGGGGAACGTCACTGCCACATGGGCCAGCTGAGCCCAAGAACCTCACAGCATCTTGGGGGGGGGGAAAGGATGTTCAGCACCACGCTTGGAGCCTGACGTTGAAACAACCTGGAATTGAGGAGAAACTTCCTAACAGTGAGGACAATTAACCAGTGGAACAGAAGTTGCCTTCAGACGCTGTGGGTGCTTCATCACTGGAGATTCTTAAGAAGAGACTGGATAGTCACTTGTATGAAATGGTGCAGGATCTCCTTCTTGAGCAGGGGGCTGGACTAGAAGACCTCCAAGGTCCCTTCCAGCTCTATTCTGACTCTGATTCTCCAATTATTTCTGTAGTTCTTTCTGATAAGAGTAATAAACTTACATGGCAGTCCTCGACTTACCATCACAGTTAAGCCCACAGTTTCTGTTGCTAAGCGAGACAGTTGTTAAATGAGTTTTGCCCCATTTTACAACCTTTCTTGCACCAGTTGTTAAGTTGGTAACACAGTTGTTAAGGGGATCCAGCTTCCCCACTGACTTTGCTTGCCAGAAGGTTTGCAAATGGGGATCACATGACCCCGGGACACTACAACCGTCATAAATATGAGGCAGTTGCCAAGCCTCTGAATTTTGATCACGTGACCACGGGGATGCTGCAATGATCGTAAGTGTGAAAAGGGGTCATGTGTCACTTTTTTCAGTGCCATTGTAAGCTCAAACGGTCACTAAACAAACTGTTGTAAGTCAAGCACTCTCTCTACGTGGGGAAACTCGGATTTCCCCACCAGCTTTGTCCAGTGCAACATGCTAGGCCTGTTCCCAGTTGTGAAATGAATGGGGCCCACTATCTGCTCCAGCCTTGAGACCAGGATCAGGGCTTCCCATTCGAAGTTGGATCCTCAAGCAGGCAGAATGCTGAAAGCTTCTCAATCCATTGAGCTAATTAATTCTAATATGCTTCCTGTACAAAGTACAGGAGAATCTGCCTAATTTTCTCTCTCTCTCTCTCTCCCTTTCTCTTTACTAATCATCAAATTCAGTAATCCTCATCATAAACTCTCTAATCTTGCCCCATTTCTCAGTTAAACTAAGCTCTTAATCTCTGTAGAAGCCTCGACATACAGAGAGACAAGTGCTTCTCGCAGGGCGCCCTTTCCCAAACAGTCCTCGAACTTCCAATATTCTGGGGACTCTGGGAGTTTAAGTCCACACACCTTAAAGTTGCCAAAGTTGGAAAGCACCAATTTACATTAAAAACTGGCATGGGTTTTATTGTAATGCTGCCTTCCTGAAAAACATAGCTGAGAGATAAGAAGAAGAAAACTGGATGTCGTTTGCAAGAATCTTCCCCAACATGGTGCTGGAGAGATTTGGGGGCTGTCACCCCACCACCCCGCCAGAAATCCTGGACTGCAGCATTTGAGCATGATGGGGGGCGGGGGAATTAACTCCAAGGGTAGTCTTATTATCATTTTAATTAAATTGACTTTAACTTTAATCCAATGTAATTTTTTGCCCAGCCTCAGTCACCACACGCCATGCCATACCTTACCCTGAAAGATTCATCTATGGTCTGCAGAGCATGGACTCTGCTCCCAATCTTTCACCTTCTGAGGCGAAGGAAGGACCCTTGTGACTTGTGACTTTCAGTGCAGTCATTTATGGTGGCCCATCAAAGATCCCACAAACTGCTCGTTTCACCGCCTACAAAAAAGCTCCTCTACCTCTCTTATGCTTCAGATTTGTCCCATGCTTGCTGTTATCTGGGCCCCCAGGGGCCAAGGAAGGATGAAACTGACACCATGTGGACTACAAGGGATTAGAGCACACCTGGCACACCTCTTGACATAGATTTGCAACTGTCTTCACAGCTGCCATCTGGATGGGTCATAGATTCACACGGGATTGAAAAGAGAGCAGTTCCACATCTTGATGCTGGGTGTTGAGACTGTAACTCCCAAGATTGGCAGCAAACATGGATAAAGGCCATGCTGGCTAGGATTCTGGAGAACCACAGTCCCAACAAGCCAAGCCTCCTGGCCTTCACCACCATCCATTTCAGAAAGGGAGGCAGCAGAGAAAGGACAGGGATTCCTTGACTTGCAACAGTTCGTTCAGTGACCATTCAAAGTTATACCACTGCATTGAACACAGTGACTTATGACCATTTTTCATACGTACGACCATTGCAGCATCCCCAGGGTCACATATTCAAAATTTGGATGCTTGTTAACTCATATTTATGATGATTGCAATGTCCCGAGGTCATGTGACCACCTTTTACGACCGTCTGACAAGCAAAGTCAATGGGGAAGGCCGATTTACTTAACAACCCAGTTACTAACTTAACAACTGCAGTGATTCACTTAACAACTGGGGCAAGAGGGGTCATAAAATGGGGCAGACTCACTTAACAGCTGTCTCGCTTAGCCACAGAAAGTTTGAGCTCTAATTGTGGTTGTAAGTGTACGGTGCTGTACCGCAAAACTGCACACTCTTCCAGCATGGCTGGTAGTTAGGTGCTCTCCAAGGTCCTGAGACATGAAAAAGATTTAAAGGAGAAAGAAGGAAATACTGTAACAAGTCTGTTTATAAAAGCTGACATTGCTGGACATTCAACTGAAGTTACTTTGAATATTCTGGGGATCCGGCTCGGTTAATCCAAATCACCTGCATCAGCCTGACTCAATTACTACAGCCTTGTTTTATCATTTCCAGGAGTGGGGCTCTTTTGGTATTGTTCTGCCAGCTATGCTTGAACTTCCAAATATAAAGCAGCTAAAATAGAGATTGTGAGGACACATGAACTGCTGGAAGGCTTTTTTAAAAATAAAATAAAATAAAGCAGACTGTAATTCTGAAATCTATAAATGGAGACCTGCTCTCCTTCACTTCCTCTCTTATTGTTTGGGCTGCTTCAATTATTTGTGTCCTGGAATTGTGGAAATTGACTTTGGGATTATGCAGACCCACTTTTCAAGATAGAAATGGCACTGCCGGAAAAGCCGAGAAACAAGGAAGAGGGAGGGAGGGGTCACAAAGTCAACCTTTTATCTACACACAAGGAAGTGGGTCTAGGAAACCATCCTCTTTTCTCCCGAAGAGTCAATGGGACGATGGGATATTATGTACACACTTCACACAGGATGGGCTTAAGTGAAGATAAATATTATGAGAGCCAGAAGTTGGATCTGGAAAAGAGGAGTGGGGGGAGGCCTGAGCTGTGTTACACTGATGCCCCTGAAAAAAACTATAGCTGGGACTTCTCTTATGCATTTCCAGGAGAGTCGTCCATGTTTTGCTTCTGAAATCCAACTCAAACACAGAGATGAGAGTATCTGTGAATAGGTTGAGTGCGAGATGAATGCCCAAACATCAGGAATTGCTGTGTGGGAATGCCAAGATACAAACCTCCTGACCATGAGGTTTTCCCATGTCCACTGGGGAAAACAGAGCTGTTTGGAGCCTTTATTCCAACAGCAAGTTAAGGGACGTGGGCCTTCAGTCCCTCCTGGTTTGACAACAAAGGGAAGGCCTCTGGATGGTGTTTGCCGGTATGTCTATCTCCTAGACTTTTGAGTTAAGGCACGACAGCTTTTATTTTGATATTACTAAATCCTCAGCACAGGTGGATCTGCTTATTAGACTGATGTTTGTCTGTAGTTTTTAAAAATGGCATATGGTAGATTATTTTTGATATCTCAGGAAGCAACAAGGCTCCCAGCAGATGGGTTGAGGAGCTACAGGAATCTTAATTTCCAGGCGCTGCCTCCGCTTTGAATGGCAGCTGGGGAGCCATCCTTTCCCAGTGCAATGCAATTACCCCTCATACATCTGGAATGCTACTGTCCAGAAGTAGGAGGTTTGCTAAGTCACTGTCAGGAGGCCTAGAGAAGAGGCTCTGGCCAAGAGAGATGTCATGCTCAGTGGGAGCTCTCTTGCACTTTTCAACAATTCAAATGGGTTCTTTTCCCTTGTCACCGTCATGAAAATAAAGGAACAAAATAGGAGAGATGAGAATTTGAGTGGGACATACATTCGAGGGCTCTGTGCAGCCCCCTTTCCGGGCTGACCACCAGTGGGATCAGAACCACTCCATACCCTAAATGTTCCCCACAAACTAGCTCTCCATGGGGTTGGGTAGAATTTTTCCAAATCCCCCGAGTCAATTTTCACTATCAATCTAAGGTTTGTTTCTCTGATTCTTTCCGGGTCTGAAGCAGGCCGCTGCCTCGTGGAGGTTATGGAGGCTCTGCACATTTATCTCCTCTTTGGTTGAATATATGCATTTTTTTTCCTCAGGTTTCATTGGGGATTGCAGCACTGCAGTACTTGTACAATCGTGCCTGCATGGCTTCTGCGTAAAGGCCTGGGTAGGCCAAGAATACTTCCAGCCCACCTTCCTTCTTCTAGTGCCTACATGGGAACTAAGATTCCTAAGCTTGGCAGCCCACCGGGCGGAAAGAAATGCCAGACACTGAACTCCCAACATTCCTTCAGGGCGCCAGATCAGGAAGAGCAGTTTCAGAGGATTCACTCTGAGATATTAATTGCAGATTGAGCTTCAGCCCCGAGTTCAGAGAAACCTGGACACTGAGAATGAAGGTTTCTGGGGAGAGGGAGAGGGGGAGGATATAAGCCATGTAAATACAGCAAAAGACGAAGAGTGTATCTCGTTCGGCTTCCCTCCCTTGCTTCATTGCAAGTGCAGTTCACAAAACGGATGCCCAAACCCAGCTACCTGCCTTTGTAAAAATCAAATAAAGTTTGCTCAGTTCCTGCCCTCCCCTCTTTGCTTCCAATCAGCAAATTCTATTTCACAGACATACATTTTCCCTTCAGCCTTTCCTTTCCTGATCTCTTCCCGCAGGGCCTTTGAAAAGCGGAGGATGTATTCTCGGCTGAACACGGCTCGAAAGCAGGAATGCAGGGGGGGGGAGGAGAGAGAGAGAGAGAGAGAGAGAGAGAGAGAGAGAGAGAGAGAGAGAGAGAGAGGCAGAGAGAGGCAGAGAGAGGCAGAGAGGAAAAAGGAAGGATTGCATTTATAGAGGCTGATACGTGACATTAAGACCAAAGACCTGCCGGCCGGCCGCTTTCCTCCAGCGATGTGGTAAGCCTGCACACAGAAAGGTTAGCAGAGGAAACAGCCCCTTCACCAGAGATGGAGTGATTCAGGCCATTCCAGAGGAAAGCTGTTCTGTGCAAGACCTTAATCTAACGTTTGTCCTCGTGGTTTTCTCTCTTCCATTGGCCTTTGCTAATTTTGCTTCCGCTTAGTCAGTCCACATCTCCACCTTCCCTCTGCAATAACCCCTGCTTCCCAAAGCCAAGAAGCAGCTGTTCCTATCAGCCTCTGGGTGCTCCACATACACCCAGCCACACATTCGCAACAAGACGAATCTTCTGTGAATTGCAACCGGTTATCAAATGAACTGCGGACCCATAGAGTGGAGCGCCAGACTTGGAGGGAAATTAAAAAAAGAGAAAGAGTTTGCAATACAGTTTGACCCCGGAGAGAATTGCCTGGCCGTGGCAGGGGTTTTTAAGGGCAAGATTTTAACCCTTCCACCCCATCGTATCCTGTAGGGTTAGTCGTGTGGTGAATGGAGGCCCAGACTTTCTTTCAAAAATGGTTGTCTCATGAGGTAGATGCTAAACAGGACGAACAAAACCAGAGGCACCCAGATCTGGTCCAGAAGACCGAATCCACAGAGGGGTTTTTCCTGAGCAAATCTCATAATATTGAACACAAGCCACCTATCCCTTGAAGGAGTTTTATACCAGCCCTTTCCAAAATGCCCCCCCCCCACTCACTGCCATATTTCTGATTGCAATCCCTCTCCTCCTTTCCCACAGCCCTCCCTGGATCCTGGAGCCTTCAGAACCAGGAAGGGGGACTCTTTGCACAGACACAGACACAGACACACACACAAGATCCATTTACTGACCCCCATCTTGTTTATGCCCAATCAGTCCTGGGTTAGGTGGAGAGAGAGAGAGAGAGATTCTCTTAGCTGAACAAGGAGGAGTCTCAGCCAGTCTCCAGCCTGCAAACCCGGCTTGGGAAAAAGGCCTTCCTTTCAGCCAGCAAGATTGAATTCTGGCGGCGGCTGAACTTCAAGGACTGGACCGGGGTTAGCAACGCAGGGCAAGGCCGGAGACCTCATGCCCCCCCTCCTCCTCTTAAAAACATCCCCACCCAGCAGGTGGGTCTAAAAGGGCGGCGTGCAGCGCTTCAGCCGGCAGGAGAAGGTGGGGAAGCCGCCGCTGCTTACCTCCATCCGAGTAGGTCTCTGTTCCGTAGCCATCCTGCAGTCCGTTGCTCCAGGTGCCTTCGTACTTGGCCCCGTTGCCGGTGCACTCGCGCACCCCGTAGCGTCCCTTAAATCCGTGAGTCCATTCGCCTCGGTACACCCACTTGCCTTTGCTCTCCACGCCGATGCCGTGGCGCTTCCCTTGCGCCCAGGTGCCCTGATAGGTGTTCCCGCTGGGCCAGGTGTAGACGCCCAGCACTTCGAAGCCGTGACTCCAGGAGCCCGCATACTCGCCTTGCCCCTTCGGGCCGGTGCAGATGCCGTGGCCGTGAGCCTTGCCGTCCTCCCAACCTCCACAGTAGGACCCTCCATCGTCAAAATTAAACCTTCCCCCACTGGACATGCATGTAACGCAGTTCGCAAATTCTCAAAAAGGTGGGGCGGGGGGGGGGAGGCGAAAGCCGAGGAAACAAAAAACCGCCCCCTTAAACGATGCACCAAACGCCCAGAGCCGCCGAGGGAGCCGGGCTTGGCCGCTGGCACATTCTCTCCAGAGGCGGGAGGGGGGAGCGGTTCCGGATCCGTCTCCTCCTGCCTTACTGCCGGGGGGAAGACAGCCCTCCTGGGCCCGCGGAGCAGCAAGGGTTCCGGGGGCCGGGAGGGGCAGAGCAGGCCGGGCCGGGGGGCGCCGACGGGGGTCCTTTCCAGCCGCCGCGGGCAATAGTCAGAGAGGGGAGGGGGCGGCGCGGGCAAAGGCCAACAGCCAACATATAAGGAGGGGGGCTCCTGGATTGGCAGGAGGAGGGGGGGAAGCGAGAAAGCAACGCCACAGACCAGACAAAGGGTCTCACAGCCCCCGCGGTGCCTTCCACCTGCTGCTGCTGCTGCCGCGGCCGCTCGGCTGGCACAATTGCTCCGCCGTGCCTGGGCAAAGCAGCATTTTGCCCGCGGCGTGTTCGCGGGAGAGCCTCCGGGTCAGCAGCAATGCAGTGTCTGTGACCGTCTCGATCTCACGCACTCTCTCGCCCCCCCACCTCACTCACTCGCACACAAACACACACACACGCGCGCTCCGTCTCCCTCGGAGCCCCCCCCCCAAAGACTGTTTTCATTCTCTGCCCCACGCCTCCCCCGGCCGCCCCACCCCGCTGCGACTCGAAGCTCACTCGCTTCGGCTCCGGCTGGCTGGCGGGCAGAGCTGCCCCATGTCGGCCTTCAGAGCTGTCCTTTGGGGAGGGGGCCCTGGCACCAGCCGGGTGGCAGCAGAAGGAAGGGATGCGGGAGGCGGAAGACCGGCGGGGGGGGAGGGGGCTCCTTTGCTGGAGCTCCGAGCGGGGAGGGGCGAGGAGCGCCTGGCATCGTTCCGGCCTCCTCCCTCGCCCTGGACCCCCGACTCACTTGGGTCCCCTCGCCCGCCCTCTTCTTCTCCCCACTAGATGGACGGTGGCTTATTAAGGGGAAGGGAGCCCAGCATCTCTGTCTCTCGCCCCCCCCCCAGCTCCAGGTTCTTGCATTTAAAGGTACAGCAACTGCAGAAGGTAGAGTCCTCCCTCCCTCCCCTCCCTCTCCCAACACAGATCTCGGCGGAGCTTCCCTTCCCTCTTGGAGGCAGAGGGCTCAAAAACCTCCAAACAGCTCCATCAGGCCAAAGGGATACAATGCCTGTGCAATATATATTTAAATTACTTGTTTTTAAGTTTAAAGAACTGGAAAGGGTGGAATCTACCAGCCTGCAGCAGGCTGGCGTTTCTAAGTGGGAAATACTGTAGCCCGAGATGAATTTTCACATCTATGGCTCATCCCGCTTCCTAAGTGACTTTGATTTTAGAGAATGAGAAGGAAGCATGCTTAGGACTACAGTCTTAACCGAAGTGCTGAGGATGGCTTTTCCTTTTTTATTCTTTTTTTGGTCTCCCACCAACTCTGGAAGATGTTTAAGTATTAAGTCTCCACACACACAAAAAAGAAGAAGACAGAAAGCAGCAACATCGATTTAGTATCAATTAAAACTCTAGTCCGGCTATTGCTCCAGCTTTCCACAGTGGGGGGGGGGGGGCGGGTTTAAGGCTATGAAAACAACCTGCCCTGCAAAATCTGAATATTGTAAAAAATGGTCTGCAGCAGAGAAGTCAAAACTCTCCAAGCATCTTAGCACTACAACTCTCACTGCTCACACACACACTCAAACACCCCACCGGGTCTGGGAATTCTATTCTATTCTATTTATTTATTTTGTCAAGCATGTATTAGATAACAGATATAAGTATAAACATAACTATGAATACGTGAAATGGATACGAATAAAAGGGAACATTAGGACAGGGACGGTAGGCATGCTGGTGCGCTTCTGGGAGAGGCAGTCCCAACCCATCCACTCTGTGAGGAAATAGATTTTAAGAGATGGGTGCCCACCCAGCAATCAATCCGCCAATCTTCTTAGCAATGACAATGCTGTCATTCAAATAAAGTAAAAAGGACTTGGGTGGGCATTTCTAGATGACCCCAATGAAAGTGACCATTTTAAGCACTCTGATATTATAGCAAAAGGGGTTGGTTTGTCTCCTGCTGTCTGTCTCACGAGCAGCTTGTTCAACTAATGAAATTAAGTCCTTTTTCATTCTTAAAATAATGTTCTGGTGTACAGGGGTTTAAATCTTCTGTGTAAATAAAGAACATTTGCTGAATCAAGGCAACAGAGCAAAATGCTTGGCCCAAGAGACATTTTAAAGGGATCAAGACAACGGGTAGCTTTTATGCAATGTTTCCGACTGAGGAACATCTTTCTAGGCTAGGGTTTGAGATACTTTCTTGAGTAGACCCTTCTGTACTCTGCCTGCTATTGATGAGAGGTTTGATTTCTAACAAATGCAAGAATTTGATGCTTCTTCTGATGCAGGCCATGTTGAGCTGTGAAGGCAGCTTCAGTGGTTGTTTCATCTTTCCCAACCAGTTTAAAAAGTGTCTCTCTACAAGGAACTGGGGATCTGCTCACCCAACATGATACCCAATCGAAGGAAAGGGTCATCTCTAAGTGATGGAGCTCATCCAGAAAACTGGGTCTGCCTTTGGGGTCAAGGTTAACTTTGTTCTCTTCGGGAACAATGTGGGTTAAGGCCAGCACTACCCTGGAGGAAGCCAACTTCAGAACTGTTCACCAGCATCTCCAGATATTGCTGGGGAAGATGCCCACTTGGACTTTGGAAGGCCTAAGAGCTTCCCATCTCTGCTGTAATTTTCATATGGCTTAGAGAGGAACTGAAGCCCAGGACATCTGAGGAAAACTAAGTTTAGGGAAGTCTTTCCTGTCTATTGATATAACTGCTAACATCTACTGTAGGAGGAGAGCAGGCAGAGCTGGGGGTGGAGTCAAGACAGCCTACAGTTCTTAAGTTCCCACAAATGGTCTAAGACTAACCCCTCTTGAATTCCATTGACTTTTATCTAGCACCAATTTAGTGCTGACTGTGAGTTGACTGATTCTTGTGTACCGGCATGACAATAAACTAGCTTAACTGGAAGTTGGAAGAGCAGATGGTCTTAAGAGCATATCTGTTTGCTGATGATGGGGTGTAGACTTTCTCAGGCTAAGAAAGTCAGCACAAACTGCAGTGCTGAACTGAAAAGTGAAATTCTGACACACATTTGACTCTGAAGCCATTTTGCTAAAAGCTTTAGTAAGAGCCCCAAACGGCTTTCTACTTATTCTTGACAACTGCATGCTGTTTACATGCTTTGTGGTGCACAGACAATGTGGAGCCCTCTCGCACAGGCCTGTCATGCAATGGGTGCGTGAGATCAAAGCTTTTAATCTTCTTGCTATCTGCATAAGTGCAGCAAATTAGCCAAAGGGACTTTGCTGGTCACTAGCTGTATCTCAGTACGATCTTGGTAGTGTTTATCCTTCCAATCACTGCAAATCTGATCTTCCTTAGCCAGATAAAATTCCAGCTAGTTTCCAAAGTGAAATCAAGAAACTCAACAGCAGAGAGCTGATCCTGATCAGAGAAAAGACAACAGCTAGTAAGCTTTATCAAGTTCCAGAGATCCTATTGCTTCCAGGAGAGAAAAGGGTGCAAGTCACCCATGCCTCTCAAACCAAGTCCAGATAAAACAAACCAGAGCTGCCAATGCTCCATCCCCTAAAAAGGAATAAACTCATAAAGTGGATTTTCCACAAAAGGAAGCCTGATAGAGGAAAAAAAGCCCTCAATATTCCTTGATAAAATAATTTGCTCCGGGGAAAACTGTTGCTGCTTAGAAAAACCAGCATACTGTTACTGTAGGTTACATGAACTGTCTCATACTGTATAGAGAACTTTCCAAATGCCATCCGAAGTAATACTGTTACTTCTCTTGTGGATGCTTCATCATTTGAGATGTTTAACTGCAGGCCTAGCTAGGAGTTAGGATCAATGAAAAGAATACATATGTCCAGGCAGATTCTTCCCTTATTCTTCCTGCTTTTAAGAGCTACCACTAAAATAGAGGTGTTTCGAAAGGGATGGGCTTGCTACAAGCATGGCGTGAGTCATTCTCACATTGCTGGTAGGTAACGGGGAATGTGAGGAGGGAGCAGAGGCAATAGAGGTTGGGTTTCACCCACATTTATCTTCTTAGCAAGAAGGGGAAAAAGTAAACATTTTCCCATCTCCTTTTATGTCCATAGACATAGGCTTAAACATCTTAGAGCATGGGAGTCCAACCTTGGCAACTTTAAGATGTGTGGACCAACTCCCAGGATTCCCCATGGTTGGCTGGGGAATTCTGGGAATTGTAGTCCACATATCTTAAAGTTGCCAAGGTTGAGAAACAGTGAAACACTGAAACAGACTATGAAATCTTTGAAATAATGCTCTTGTGGGAAGCTGAAATTTGAACTGAGATATTTTTGAGCTCAGGAATAAAGCTTGACGTTCTTCACAAAATATATTGTGGTCTCTCTGCTGGTTAAGGCCTTGGTTGGGTGCACAGTAAATCGAAGGAGGCTGCCCTCCAACAGAGCTTAATTCTCTTCTGGGACGCAGGTAATAATTCCAGATGAAGAGTCCTGTTTTGTAAGAGCCACCTTGCAGGGAAGGAGCCAGGCTCCCCCGCCTGGGAAAAAAGAGCTATTGCAAGCCCTTTAAGATTTACCTTCAGCGTTTCTGTGCCATGTTTTACCTATCTGCAGAGTAGCCGCTCCCAGATGGGCGGGCAAGTCTATATATTGGGCCCAAGAAAGAAACAGATGGGCTATCAGGCGTTTGTCCAGATACCATACCACCCTCCTGACGGTTTGCAAAACCAAGAGGCCAAAATACACCTGATTGCATTCCTTCACACTGCAATTGACCAAACAGAGCAGGCATCTTTGAGCAAATAAATATTAGTCTGCAAGTCAGCACCAACTTGCATATGTCTAAGTTTAAGATCGTGGATGGAAAGGTTTTTTTTTTTAATCTACTGACTCTTGTGAAAGAACACTGGACGGAAAGCACTCCTGGAAGTCCTAATGTAGAGTTAGCATAGTGAAATAAACATCAATAGTCTGTAGTCCCAGGAATCTCAGCCCCCAGCTCTGCTTTTCTTTTTTAAGATTATTTTATGCACAGTTTTAGGCAGTGAACATATCTAATACTCCTTTCTCTTCCTATTTTCTCCACAACACTGTGAGGTGGGTGGGCTGAGAGAGTGAGTGACTGGCCCATAGTAGAACTATAACTCACCATTTCTTGGTTTCTACCCTGGTGCCTTCATCATGAAACCAAACGCTCAGCCCCACATGCCTCGCCTGTGCTCACCCCTGCTCTAGGCCACAAAGTCAAGAGTTTGGGTTTGATTTATGCAGGGGAAAAGCAGAACCTGGTTGGAAAAGGGGCCGGAATTGGCCAGGACGCCCTTAGAAATGCTTCCAATTGGCTCCCTCCTCTCAACATTCCAGCGACACCAGAGAAAGACGATTCACATGATGCGCAGAGCATAAGGAAGCAAGCCAGCGCACTGTCTTTAGAAGGGCTGCAACAGCTGCCTTTTTGGCTCCTGAGCACTGGCCAAGAATGCGCTGCTCCTGAGAATACACACGAATCTTACAAAGGCATTTATTGTTACTGCTAGTTACAGTTAGCAGAGCTCCTTGTGGGAAAGAAACTCTTGAACTCAGGACTCTCCTAGGGGGAAAGCTGACCTGCTGCTTCAGACGCTGGTTTTCAATCTCCCTGAACAAATTGTTGGAATAGTTTTAGCATCCGTTTCCCTGGCAGCAACCTATTGTGTTAGTCCCAGAGTTATAAATACCTTCTTGGTCTATTGGTGCTATTAGCAATGCGTCCCCCCCCCCCCCAAAGGCACATGGGGAAATAAAGAAGGGACTGTGGCATTGCTGGACATAAGGGTGGGAATAACCAGACTGAAAGTTCCTTCTTCCTTCTTTTGGTGGCTTGCTGAGACGTGACATGGTATTTGACAAGATGGTGGCCTCATGAGTAGTTTTACTCATTTATAGTAAATGACGTTATCACCCATACACAAAATCTGGCTGAAATCTGAAGCCATCCGGCTACTGACAAGTGATGGGGACTAAATCCCAGCCTGGAGCTGTCATGTTTGTCAGTGGATGTGTACTTTTTGAAAAGTACACATGCTAAAACCATACAAGGTGCAATATCTGAGTATCTGTTCAAGTCCACCACAATCAAAACAAAATCGTGAATTTGTGCAGTGCATCGTCTGATTAGTATATATATATTATACATAAAGCAAATATTGATTCTTTAATTCCCAGCATCAGATTTGGGAAACAGTTTTCTAAAAACAACAACAACCCTGCATAGCACTAAAACACTTCAGAGTAGAACAAAACCATTTCATTGCATCATGAAAAAATAAAATACAAGCATCAAAGCTGTTTTTAAGAGTCCCAGATACAGCTCAATTTGTTCCACTAACCGAAAGAAAACAGATTCTTCAAACAAAGTCATGCTGTGCAATCATAGTTTTTCTCCCTGGGATTCACCCTCGGCGAAACCCACTTAGTTGTGCAGCCTCCGTTTATTATTGGGAGATGCACTTGGTTATTTTCAGAAAGCAATGACTGAATTGTCTCACCAGGTTTTTATACCTGAAATGTTCAGATACTTAATTCACACCTAAGTAATCAGCAATGTCTCATTATTTTTATCCAATAATCATAGGTTGCCAGTCTGAAATAGTAGAGTCTAAATGAAGATTTGTACAACCAAGTCAGAAAACCGTTTGCAGATGTATGACTGTTTCATTCATCGTATTTTTTAAGACTACGTCTCAATCTCAGCCACGTTCATATAGATGGATTTTTGTGGATATTAGGCATTTTGCTGTATCCGTCAACATTATTATTATTTGTTCAAGCTTTTCTCGCTTTTTCTTCCAAGTACGGGCATATTTTTTTGTTTTTTCTAACACCCTATTCATGGACAAGGAAAATAAGATTTGTATTGTAGCATGATGTTATCACTGAACTAGCCACTAGAGGACACTCACCATACGTGTGTGTGTATATAGATTTAGATAGCACCACAACCTTGTTTATTATATTAATGGCATCTAAGATAATAAAATACAAGTTCCTGGCCAAGACTAAACTCTGTCTCTCTTATTCTTATTATCCTGTTTTCCAAGTAGCCAAAAAAGAAGATGGCAAGTAAACATCCCCAGCCAACATCTGATCACCTGGAACTGCAATTTGCAGTTTACCAATCGGCTCTAATCAATTTTTATTACTGTTTTTCCTATAAAAGCCCAAACATGCAATAGCATTCTTTGTTTTAATCCACCTACTGAATCCACCTTGGTTTGTTTTAAAGGCCATTTGTGGAACAAACCCTCAATATCAGTTTATTTACCACATGGAGATTTAGTGGAATGTGTGAACTCAGTGCCGATCTGTGTTAACGGATTTAAAGCATATTTGTTCCATTTCAGTCACCAGGCTGATGGGATAATCTGAAAAGACACGCATTCCTGAGAAAGGGAGATTTTGCGTTATTGTTTTAAAGAAATGGCCCGTCCTCTTGTTTTATAGAAGAAAATGATCACAAAATGTAGCAGTATCAAGCCAGATGCATTAGCAGGGGGAAAATTAAAATAAAGGTTAGATCTCGATTCTTAATCTGTGTTTCTCTACCTTGGCAAATTTAAGATGTGTGGATTTCAACTCCCAGAATTTCCCAGCCAGTCTGGGAGTTGAAGTCCACACACCTTAAAACTTGCCAGGGTTGAGAAGCACTGCTCTCACCTATTTGGGTAACTATAGAGAAAAGGAAAGAATTATTTGAAAAGGAAAGTAAGTAACCAGAAACTGCTGAATACCTTGAATATGAAGTCTCAATTTGCACAGGATGGCAGAATCCTCCATTTAGGTGAAGATTGCCGCTCAGTCCAAATGTTGGTTTGCACAAACCGCTGGATCACATAGGCCCTCCAAAAGTCGGTGCCCAGGTGGATTTCTCCAGGGAAGAAATGCAGAATCCTCCAATTCGGAGCAGCCCCTCCTCAAAACAAGGGGGGGAGGTACAGGGCTTGGTTGCTGCCCCCACCCCACACTGCCTCTTCCTTACAGGGTGCCAAGTTCAAAAAACAACGAGAACTTTCTCCTTGGTGGTCAGCACTCGGCTGTCTCGGTCACTGTGGTACCTTTTGGCTTTCTTGGGGGCCTGGGAAGCATTTATGGCTTCCATTGATTTGTATTTATTGATCGCTTCCATCTTCCCTCCTTCACATGGTCAAATAACACTTTTTTTCTAGCTTCACAACAACCCTGCCAGGTGGGCCAGTCTGGATCGCTGGCTGAAGGAGAGGAGGGGTCTTCAAGGCCATGCAGGGCCCTCCCACCCTCGGGCTGTTTTAGTGATTTATTTATTTTTATTGGCACATTAGCTTCTATTATTTTTTTATTTTTTATTTATTCCTCTTGTCTTCTCCCCACATGGTTGACCCAGTGTAACTTCCTTGCATACAATGTAACATTCAGTTTCCGGCTTCACAACAACCCTGCGAGGTAGGCCTGTTTGGCCCCAGAGGGTCGCTGGGTGATGCAGGGGAGTCTTCTTGGCCATGAGGGAATCTCCCGCCCTCAGGCCGTTTCCCCGGGTCCCTCCATGTTAATGACCCGGTTGCTAGGCAACCCGAGCTTTTACCCCCCCTCCTTCCAATCCCTCTTCACTCTTCGGAGCCATTCCTCTCCCCGTTGCTAGGTTACCCAAGCCCCGCCCCATCCGACAGCGATTGACCGGCGAGCTCCCCCCCCCGTCAGAAAGCGCACATTAGCACGCGCCCGAAACACGCGCAGAAACAGCCCTCTCTCGGCCACACCTCTTTGGCCTCGCCAGAGCCAATCGCGACACGCCGAAGGGCGGGGCCTGAGGAGGGGGAGGGGGAAAGAGCCGTGAATGACAGCGGCGGCCGCTCGGCGGAGTCCCGTTAGGTGGGTGGTGAGAGGGTGGCCAGCATGAAGGGGCGGGCCTCGGAGGGGAAGGCGGTCCAATCGTGACGCGCCCGAGAGGGAGGGGGGCGTGGGCGAGGCGAGGCAGATCCGGCCTCCCGCTCCTCTCTGGCCGGCCGGGCCCCTTCACCTTCTCCGCCGGATCGGGATCCCTCCGCCCGCGGAATCCCTCCCACGTATAACGGCGGCGAGGGAAAAGCACCGCCCGGCAGCGTCGCCTCCTGTCGCGGGATTATTTGTCGCGCGCCGGGCTGGCAGCGGAGGAGGCGGCGAGCGGGGCGGACGGGCGGGCGCTGCGAGGGTGAGCCGCTGCTGCTGCTGCTTTTGCCGCCTCCTCGCCTTCTTCCCCCTCGGCGGGCAAGGGATGGAGGGAGCCGGGCCGAGGCGGCGGCGGGAAGGAGGAGCCGCCCCCTGAGGGGAGCCGCTAAGCGCGCCAGGGAGGCCCGAGAAGGCTTCGGCCCAGCCGCCCCCCACCCCTCCCTCCCTCCCTGAGGGGGCTTCCGAGGCCCCGCCCCTCGGCCCTCCCGGGCGACCCCGTGGCGCTGCCCTCCCCCGCCCCGGCCGGCCGGGCTCCCTCGGTCGGTCGGTGGGTGGCGAGGGCCGCGGGTCCGCCGGGCCAGCATGGTGGAGAAGCGCTGCCCGCGGCTGCAGCGCGAGAGCGTCTACCGCTGGTTCTCGGAGCTGCCGTCCCCGCAGCGGGTGGAGTTCCTGTGCGGCCTGCTGGACCTGTGCATCCCGCTGGAGCTGCGCTTCCTGGGCTCCTGCCTGGAGGACCTGGCCCGCAAGGACTACCACTCGCTGCGCGACTCCGAGATCAAGGCCAACAACGCGGCCGACCTGGGCGGCCTGACCAACCTGACCGACGAGGTGGTGCGCAGCAAGCTGCTGGTCTCGCTGGCGCTGCTGGGCTCGTCGCACCGCGAAGCGGCCGGCGTGCTCTTCCGCACCCTCACGCACCTCGACTCGGTCATCCACAACTACGGGCTGCAGCTCAACGAGGGGCGCACCGGGGATGAGTTCCTGCTGCTCTTCACCATGGCCTCCAACCACCCGGCCTTCAGCTTCCACCAGAAGCAGGTGCTCAGGCAGGAGCTCACCAAGATCCAGAGCCTCCTGGCCTGCACCGCCAAGGGACCCCCCGCCGCCAACGCCCCCGCCACGGCTGGAGCGCCCGCCACCTGTCCCGGGTGCCACAAGGTGGGTCCCGGGTTCGGCAGGCGGAGGGGAAGCAGGCCGCGGTTAAAGGGGATGGAGAGGAAGCAAGCTGTGGTTTATGGATTGAAGGGAAGCAGACTGTGGTTTATGGTGGCTGGAGGGGGATGGAGAGGAAGCAGACCATGGTTTGCAATGGCTGGAGGGGATGGAAGGGAAGCACACTGTGGTTTATGGTGGCTGGAGGGGATGGAGAGAAGATGAACCATGGTTTACGATAGCTGGAGGTGATGGTTTATGATGGCTAGAGGGGATGGAGAGAAGATGAACCATGGTTTACGATAGCTGGAGGTGATGGTTTATGATGGCTAGAGGGGATGGAGAGAAGATGAACCATGGTTTACGATAGCTGGAGGTGATGGTTTATGATGGCTAGAGGGGATGGAGAGAAGATGAACCATGGTTTACAGTGGCTGGAGGGGATGGAAAGGAAAGATCACCAGTATGTCCCAGGTTCTACACTCTGTCCCCTCTTTTGTGCCTACAACTGTCTCTTCACCACCACTGAGCCTCTTCCCACTTCCTTTCCCTTTAGAAGGGGCATCTTTCAGTCAAGAGTTGCATCTCCAATCTTTAGAAGAAGATACAGGTGTCACTAAGCTGTGTAACTGTCCAGCCTCTTGGGCCCAGGGATTGTAATATAAATGTTGGCCCCAGGACCTGATTTGGGGCTTTTTTTGGCTAAGACAGGTGGGGGAGAGGCTTTTGCTTATTTTATTAAAAACAGTCTGGTCTTGTGAAATAGAGTTAGTAACCAGGAATTGAGACTGGACAGAGGTTTTGGCCATCATGAGAATTGTTTAAAACTATTTCACAACTTGTGGTAGTTCATTGGAAGTATGCAACATGGACCTGCTAAAGTTAATTTCCTTAGTTATCCTTCAATACTGTGTGTATTTTAAATGTCCTCAATGTAAATCTTTCAATAAGTCTTTTTTATATGTTTTTGGCTCTCTCATATTAGCATTTGGTGCTTCAAAATAAGCAGAGATGAATGCTTTTAAATTTACTGATGCAGAGATATAATTCAAGAAGGAAGGAACTTGTACAGTTGTTTAATTCCTCAGAAGTGGCTTGAGGCAAGCATGTTGCTCTTGTCATTGTGGTCTCAGCCCGCTAAATACTCTTCAGACTACACCGCATTTGGACTATACAAATTTGAACCTAATCTTCACAATCTTGCTTCTATACATATGTGGATTCCCCCCTCCCCTCCCCTGGCTGTTCAAATTGAGGATATAGGAAAAACAGTTGGAAAGGACCTGGGAGATCTTCTAGTCCAACCCCCTGCTCAGGCAGGAAACCCCTATACCCATTTCAGACAAATGGATGCCCAATCTCTTCTTAAAAGCCTCCAGTGTTGGAATAAAGAACAGTGCAACTTAGATCATGATTAAATTGGGGAACACTGATCTAGTGGTACTGTTAATACATTCTATGTTATGTATTTCATGAAACAGAACTCAGTGTGAGGACATTTTGTTACCATCCTGTGTTCTAAAGAATAAACTCCAGTGCTTAAACTGTCCAAAGTTAATACCCTAGGCATTTTTTCATTTCTCAAACAAAAACACAGAATTAAATATTAATTTAGATAAGCAACTGAATCGGCCAACAATGCCTCAGATGCTGTTATATATAAAGACTTGATTGAATGCTTGATTAATGCCATTTGTAAACATCTGCATCTAGCTTCATGTGTTTCTATAACAATCTCTCTATGGGGATTAAAAAAGTAAGTCTAATTTATACTTCATGCTTTGCCAAATCCAAGCATTTTGAATGAGAGCTGGGGCTTGCATGAGTAGCCAGAAAATACACTGAGATGAACTGTGGGTTTTAAAGGGGAATCCCGAAGTGCTGTGTAATATTTGAAACAAAGAGAACCCTGTAGGTATTGTGTAAAACAAATTCTAATGTGTTCACACACCAATTAACTCCTGACTGAATAAATGCATTCAGTGGGACTTCGTGCTACAATTCTTTTTATATTAGAATTCATTTCTGGTTTTAAAGATCTTTATGAGAGTCCTCCTGAATCATAATAAACTGAAAAGATGACATTAATTTTTCAAGTTGCACTAACTTAATTACACACACACACACACAGAGAGAGAGATCACCTACATGTTCAGTGTTTTTTATGGAAAAGATTTAACGTTTGTCCATATACTCATTGTCAAGAGCTGAATGTAACAGTTTGCGAAAATATCTTTCCTGATAACTTTGACAATTAAAAGTTTGCAATGTTAATAAAAATAAAAATACAGAAAATCGCATGTCAGGATAGGCTAATTCAAAGAAAAGGTTGCATGCAGAACATGCTTAATTTGGTATTAATGAATCCTAAACTTGAAACTCTCAAAAGAGAAAAGGGTGAATCAAATCAAGTTTAGGATGTTAGGCAAAAAGCAGGCTGAGTTGACACATTTGATAAGTGTTCTTTGTCACTAATCCTTCATAAGTTTTTCTCCTTTTTCTTCTTCTCTAGTTTACTAGGTTTGGTAGAGTGTTAGTTATATCATGGCTAGCTGATACAATGTTGAATTCCACACATCTTAAAGTTGCCAAATTTAAGAAACACTGCTGTAACTGATTTGATTAGTTTGTATAACCAGTGTCTAAGTAGGTTTATTTACTATTCCACAGAGAGGCATTAGTGCTGTATGGAGTTGAAATAAAACGATTGCAGGGTGCATTATTATGAATAATCCTTGACATGATACATTTTTGTGCCTAGCCCAACAATCCTTACTGCAAATAACCTTGTAGCCTAAGTTACATTGACAGCAAATCTCATACTTGCCTCTTTTTATTTAAGTTCTGCTTTATTTATTTAAACCTTTGGAGTTCCTGCTATCTACCAGATTATAAATTCCAATTTCTGCATGGTTGATGGACACGTACATCAATTGGAATAAAGTTTGTTTTCACTTTCACTTACTTAGCCATTGCAAGTATATTTGGTGGAAAGATAAAAAGCTTGGACAGTTTTTTAAAAAAAGTCTGTTTAGAATGGCAACAGGGTCAGGTCTGTATTGGAAATAAATGGTTTGCCCTGGGCATTAAAAGTGTAGTGATAGTGAATGGCCAGATGCAGCTCTGTGCATTGCCCCTGGGCTCAGGAATGGGAGAAAACGATGTGCTTGATACTGTATGGAAGGCATTTGATCTTGGCCAGGAGAAGTTGGCAAGAAGGCTTAGATGGTGAACAGCAACCTGAGGCCAATTTTCAAACATAGATTAGGTCACCTAGGGTCCTACCTTGGGCGGGCGGGCTCTGTTACAGAGGAAGTGGCATGTAGGGGACCTCTTTTGCCAGTGGTCTACTTTTTTTAAAAAAAAAGGCCACCTACCTGTAGTAAAAAGTATTTGGAGTATATTGAGTTAAAGAAATGTGCCCTGCTATAAAGAACACTTTTGTTGCCTTTTCTGCTGAGAAAATTCACACAATGTATCTGAGGCTATTGACTCAGCAGAAGCCTTTCTTAGATAGCTAAGTAGAACAATAGTTGGTATCTTAAGTGCAGCACTTGGAAGTACTTGGTGCTTTTTAGTCCATGTATTTGCTACATGGAGTAGCAAATACACCAGAATTATTTGATTAGTGAAGTCTGTGAAACTAGGGCAAGATTTAAGTCTTTTCAAACAAAATGAAATGTGACGTTACCTCGGGAGCGTGTCTGAGGCACACAGCAGATAGTTTTGCTTTGAGAATTATTTTTAATAGAAAGCAAATTAACATAGGTATAACAAAAATATGAGCATTAACATAATGAGAATGGGAGGCCTGAAGATGCTTTTTAAAAGATAGCAAGTAGAAAATAAGAACGTTGTTTTAGAAATAACTGGACTTTAAGAATCTTTTTAACTCGCATAAGCCAAATTGACAGGTTTGTTTCTTGTATTTTTTTCTCTTACCTAGGTCACTCCGAGATCTGAGACCCCCATAAACCACGTGGTGGGTAACAGTTTAGAGAACGCACTCCACACATCAGCACATTCCATTGAGGAGTCATTGCCTAAAAGGCCTTCAGGGAAGCACTCCAAAGGTACATCCCAAAGTTTTGCCATATATTCCTATTTGTATGTGTGTGTCGGGGGGGGGGGGAATACAGTCTGACTGCTTAAACATCGCTTATAAATTGATAAAGGAAACTCCTGTTTTTAATATTGCAAAATAACGATAGGTCGCTCTAAGACTAAGAAACAGTTCATTCTCTATCAGTTATGGTAGTCTTTGAACGGGAAGTTTCTGTTTAATGGATGGGAGAAATTTATTATACACGTGTTTCATTCATTTCCCCATTTGCCTTCAGAAGAGCATTCTCATGGCCATGTAAGAATCTGTTTTCTTCAAGTAGCATGACTGCCAAGCTCTACTACCTGCTATAGTTACACCACGCCACAAGAAAGGCCTTGAGAATGGCAACGGATAGACTTGTCCCTGGACCTCATGCAATGCAGAGCCCTGTTGTGTTGAATTTTCAGTGCTTAAATGAGATTTCTCTCCTCTGCTGTAGTTCTTTTTGTTATGATATTGATTCATCTATTCAGGATTGGCCTGTCCTATTGTGTGGAGATCTGACATTTCATTAAGCAAGCCTTATTGCTTGGACTTTAAAAAGGCATTAAGAGGCGTTAGAATTCAGTCTGACACGGCGGTGTACAAATGCTCCTTAAGGCTACACCTCAGAATATTTTGGAACCTCCAGATAAGAATGTTTCATATGTGCAATCCTTCAAATAAAAGGATTCATATAGCTAGTAAAGCAATCATTCATAATAGAAAACCATGCTTGGTTTTACTATAGAAATAGACAATGAAGTATACTCCTTCCCCCCCCCCCCGCTAGTGAGATATATGGATATAAGGCTTCCTAAATCACATTTTGAAACAAATAATCTGACAGTGTATTACTTATGACCAGGAAGTTTACTGTGTGCTGGTGTTCTGAGATTTATCTGGAACACTAAAGTAACATCCAAAAATATTGGAAACTATTCAGACATGTTGATCATGTGCAAAACACAAAACGCAGTCTTGCGTAAACAATCTAAAGAATCTTCAGTATTAATAGTTTATTTAAATCTTGCTTCTGGGATGATATATAAAATCTAATTCAGTATTTGATAAAATATGGACATTTCAACTCTTACATTATTTAGTTTCCCTGAAAACAATGCCGCTTAAATGAAAAGATCACAATTATTTATTCTTAGCTCTTGTACAAACAAGCAGAGATAGAAAGTCATATTTGATTCTCTGTGCAGCATGCCTCTTTAGAACTTTACCAGATGTCTTGACCACAGCATATTTTCCAAAAGCATAGTGTGGGATAAAATACATTAAACCAGATGTTGAAATGAACTCTGCACTCCATAAGCTCTTACAATAGTTTAATGAAATGGCAAATCCATATTGAAGTATCCTTATGACTATCTCATTGTGTAAAGCTCAAATGACATTTCCAAGGTGTAGCTGTGTTCTTATGAAGAAACTGCAGGCCTTCCAAAATCACAGAAACCTGAGGTTTTATTTAAGGCAGCATATATGATTTTCTGTCCATTAAAATATTTCACCAGTGTCAATGCTGTGTAGAGAAGAAGCTTCATCAATTTCCCCATTAGCATTTATCCCAAAATATTGAAAACAAAACTTACTGGATTTCATAAGAATAACATACAAGCAGTAATTACAAAATTGATACAGATTAGAACTGCTTGCTTATGGTGGGAAAAGGACATTTGTTTCTGCTTTGGAAGTATTGAGATTATTTTATGGATTTTATTAGTGAGATTTATTATTTATTTATTAGTGAGATTTATATACAGTACCTCCTCACAGTGCAAGCACTCTCTAAGCGGTTTACACCAGTAAGCAATGTATATTTATATTGCCCCCAACAATCTGGGTCCTCATTTTACCTACATCGGAAGGATGGAAGGCTGAGTCAACCTTGAGCCGGTGAGATTTGAACCGCTGACCTGCGGATCACAGTCAGCTAAAGTGGCCTGCAGTACTGCATTCTAACCGCTGGAACAATGAACCAACTTCATTGTCCATATTCCAATGAAGATGCAGGTAGTCCTTGATTTATGACCACATTTGGGCCCCAAATTTTTGTTGCTAAGAGAAACATTTGTTAAGGGAATTTTGTCCCATTTTACAACATTGTTAATCAGTTGAATTACTGCAGTTAAGTTAGTAACACGGTTGTTAAGTGAATCTGGCTTCCCCATTGATTTTGCTTGTCAAAAGGTCATAAAAGGTGATCACATGATTGCACTTTTAAAATGTGAACATGAGTGTTGTTTGTCAGGTAATTCCGTTTTTAATAAGATTGGCATTCATTATAACTGTAACTGACAATACAGTAGGAAACACACTGTAACGTTGACAGTTAATATCTTTTAGATGAAGCTATCAACATATTCCTGCAGCTTCTCTCCTCAGGGCAGGCCTTTTGGAGTGGAAGTTATTATGTGTCATTAGTTGAAGAAGGCAGTAAAGGGATTTGTTTAGCTGAATTAGAATTAAGCAACAGCTGTAATCCTATATCTCCCCACTGGAAAATATTTTTGATTTTGCAACTATATCCTGAAACAGCGTTTTGTTTTTTTCTAAAGAAAAAAGAAAAGCAAGGGGAAAAAAGCCAGCTGTTTTTCTCTACAACCGCTTGTGTTACACCTCTTAGGAAAGACCATTGATTTATTGCATTACCTCACTGCATTGAGCATATCCATTTCATTAGTGTATCATGCTTGTGCTATTTTTAACAATAAGTTGAAGGCACAGTGCTGATGAAATTACATTATTTTGATACCCGGCTGAAAGAAAAGTGGTATGGTCACAAAGACTGCTTGTAAAGAGCCCTCTATGACTCTGTTGAACTACTTAATGATTTTCAGGTTGTGATTGGATAAGGCTACCAATTAAATAATTTCTTCTTGCAAGCCGTTTATTAGGAATAGTTACATTATATTTTGATGGGAGTGAGTTCCACAAAATATGCATAATCTGTGGAAGGATATCACCAGACCAAGTTACTGTGTTCATTGTACTTATGGCCACGACTGCTTTTTAGGTGATTGGAGAAGGTGCTACCAGTAGAATCCAGTAGCTTTCTCGAAGGAAAGCATCAATGCTTGACGGGGGATGTGAATTGTCTTGAGACATGGAAGCAGCCAGGCTTTTAGTCTGAAAGAGGTGGTGGCTGATTATTTCAGGCCATTGAAGAGAAGAGAGGAGAGGAGAGGAGAGGATAGAGGACGATAGAGAATAGAGAATTTTGAATTGAATTCTTTATTGGCCAAGTGTGATTGGACACCGAAGGAATTTGTCTGTGGTCCATATGCTCTCAGTGTACATAAAGAAAAAATAAAATATATTCATCAAGAATAATAAGATACAACACTTAGTGATAGTCATAAGATACTAATAAGCAATCAAATCATACTAGGAAACAATAAAACAATATAAATTGTAAAGATACAAGCAACATTGTTATAGCCATAAGTGGGAAGAGGTAGGTACTAGGAAGGATGAGAAGAAGAATAGTAATATAGTCATAGTAAATAATTTGACAGTGTTGTGGGAATTAGTTGTTTAGCAGAGTGATGGCATTCGGGGGGAAACTGTCCTTGTGTCTAGTTGTTCTGGTGTGCAGAGCCCTATAGTGTCGTTTTGAGGGTAGAAGTTGAAGCACTTTATGTCCAGGATGTGAGGGGTCTGTAGATACTTTCACAGCCCTCTTTTTGACTCCTGCAGTATACAGACCCTCAATGGAAGGCAGGTTGATAGCAATTATTTTTTCTGCAGTTCTAATTATCCGTTGAAGTATGTGTCTGTCTTGTTTGGTTGCAGAGCCAAACCAGACAGTTATAGAGGTGCAGATGACAGACTAAATAATTCCTCTGTAGAACTGAATCAGCAGCTCCTTGGGCAGTTTGAGCTTTCTGAGTTGGCGCAGAAAGAACATTCTTTGTTGTGCTTTTTTGATGATGTTTTTGATGTTAGGTGTCCATTTTAAGTCTTAAGATATGATAGAACCTAGAAACTTGAAGGACTCTACTGTTGATACTGTGTTGTCTAGTATTGTAAAAGGTGGTAGTATAGAAGGGTTTCTCCTAAAATCTACCACCATTTTTACAATTTTGAGTGTATTTACCAGTAGTTCAAGATTATTCTGGTTGCACCACAAGGCTAGTTGTTCAACCTCCCGTCTATATGCAGATTCATTGTTGAGAAGAGAAGTGGAGAGAGCATACAGCCTTGGGAGGGCTCCTGTGCTAATTGCTTGTCCACAAACAGCAATGTGGACTTTGTTGTAACTAACCCCTAAGAACTAAACTTGTTTAGTTCTACTTATGAAAGCTCTTTTGAGTATAAATTCTGCCCCCCATCCTCTAATGCATACGATTGGTGGTTTGGGGGGAGGGGGGTTGTTGCTATTAAGATTGGAATTAATGTGTACAGTGTAGAATTGTCTTAAAGAGGAAGAATATTCAGGGAGGGGAAAAAAGCCGTTTTCAGCAGTAGGTTAAATACTTAGCAGAGGTGATTTAAGAGTTGAAATCCTTCCTAAGGAAATCCATATTCATTTGAAATGCATGAAATCCCTGTCTTTTCATGGTTCTAATATTGTGGCACCTACACCATTTGTCTCTGAATTTTGAAAAGATTACCACTGGAGGCACTGTCCTTGTTTCTACATAATATTGTGCCGGCCTGTCATCTGATCTCCCGCATCTTCTTCAATCTTCATTGACCGTCACAGACCAAAGTAACAATGCAGTAATGCCAAAATAACGAGTTGGCATGCATTACAATTGTGAGCTGTTCAGAGACAGAGGTTTGATGCCCGGGTGAAATAAGAGATGATGACAGGTAATAAAGGTGCTAAGTAGGCAGTCCTAAGCCTTCCCTAGATCATAAGGAAGTTGCTCTTGACTGCTGGTGTTATTCTGCAAGCTCTCATGACATTGTCAGGAATAATGGGGGTCCAAACCAAGCTTGGGCAATGGAGTTGGTTTGCTAGTATAGAGAAAGGTGAGGCGAGTCTTGCACCTCTTGGAGGGAGACACTTAGCTCAGGGCATACTCGGCTCCTTCCTTCTTTGCTTCAGCTGACGGAGGAGTTTAGTTGCTTCCAAAAGTGGTACAGATGCAAGCTGCCCACTCCCAAGCTCCTTCGAAGGGGATAAAAACATTCATCTCTGCAAAATTCACAGGAAACTTTCATTGGAGCTTACTGGGGTCCAGTATCCTGTAATGAGTGACTCAGTGCTTCGAGTCAGTGCAACTAATCTGCAGAAGGTTGCCCAGTCACTTGCTCCTACAGCTATTACAATTGTTGCCAAGCTTTTTTGGGGGGGGGACGGGGAGGGGGGGCTAATGCTTCTGTTCCTTTCTGTTATTGTGTGTGGGGTGTGTGTGTGTTTCTATAATTATACTACAGTATCGATATCATCTGGGGCAGGGGTGTGGACTTCAACTCCCAAAATTGGCTTGTGAAATCTGGAAGTTGAAGTCTACTGATCTTAAAATTGCCAAGGTTGGATACCTCTGCTCTAGGGCCTTTCTAATCCATATGTATTCATCGTGAAACCAATACATACAATAAATGACTGCCTTGATGTGTTCCCTAAGTGTGACCCCATAGATTGGAATCCTATTGTGGTGAAGATACCGTAGCTAGCTCAAATTAACTTGATAAGTTATGTCAAGCATTATTACAGAAATTCAAGTGATTGGTTTTAAAAAAGAGACAGAACAGTATCTATTATTGTTTTTGTAGTTGATGTAGAGGGTGTATACTTGCAGATTATATGCTATTGTAGACCTAGTTTACAGTAATGTGAATATACACTCATTTTTTTCCCTTGAAGATTGAAAGACATATGCTACTTAGTTCTAGGCCAATAGAATATTTTTTGTTGAAAAATATTTGTGGTTTTTGATATGTCTACATACATAAACTAGTATATACAACACCGTTATCTAGAGAACATTTTTAAGAATGTCATTTAACTGAGAGCATAATAAATTGAAGTCCATCTATTTCTGCAAAAATAATGTTCATCTGAGTTTTAGTTTCCTGTCCCAGATATTACTCATGTTTTTAAAATAGCAGTTATATGTTTTTCTCATAATTCCGAATCTACTTAATGGGCATTGTGGTTCTCTTAAGATGCTGACTTCACTACTTGTCTAGTCCCTGAACTCGTATTTTGTTTTGATTTTAACTTTTTTTTAATATTGAAAGGAAACCAAATATAATAAAAGAAGCCCAAGATCTTTTAATCTTGAACCTGCTTTTGGAAATACATGAAAAAGTTATTCACAGTCTGAAAACAAAAAGGAATGAAGTTGTGGAATCAGACAGGAAATTAAGTCTATTAGTACTGTAAATTGGAACTGAATGTTCCATATGTTGTCCACATGAGTGGGAATTTAATGGGTTTCTAATGTGTGTTTCATGAATCTGTGGTTGCATTTGTAGCAGAAAGGTAGTAACTGGATATGTTAGCGTTGCCATCCTTGTGTAGGTCTCTCTGGCAGTTGTCTCACATGGAGCATCTCCCTGGCGTAAGACCAGAGAAAAAGAAGAAAGACATGGCAATTGTGAAGAGTTTCTGTTGCTACAATATTTTATTAAAAATTTGTTCTGGCAGATCAGAGTTGGACAAAATAATCCCCTTTACTGTGGCCATTTTACTATGCTGCTAAATGTCTGTTTCTCACATTTTATGGTGGGATCCATATAAAATCTAGGTATAAAACAAGTTTAAATATTAGAAAATACTATCCTATTTTCTTGTTATAATCTATCCTACAATTCTACATGTCAATAATGCAGTCCATAAATGTTGCTGTATAATAGATAGCTATTTATGTTTTATAATCTAGTTTATGAGAAGTCTAAAAGTGTTATCTCTTTGCCTGTTTAGTTTACCTTGGCTAGTAACAATTCTGAGCTATTGAACAGTCAAAAAATTTTATACACACACACACACAATATATATATATATATATATATATATATATATATATATATATATATATATATATATATATATATATATATATATATATATATATATATATATATATATATATATATATATATATATATATATATATATATATATATATATATATATATTGCGTACTACCAGTACGCAAGAACCAGTCCGAACCAGGAGCATTTCAACCCTGAATATATAGGGTTGTCAGGTCCGGAGCCTCAACAGGTAAATTGCCGCCGCCTTGCAGTGTGGTTCCGGGATTTATCATCAGGGCTGGGGACCTCAGGGATCTTGAGGTGGCTCCCTTGCTGATCTGGTCTGCTGGTTGGGTCTTCTTTCACAAAGCAGCAGAAAAGGAGAGCTGGCAGTACAATTAGCAAATGTATTGTTTCATGTTTTGTATAAGGAGCCATCTTGGTTTTTGAAGCTAGAACTCGCCATTCAAATTCAAACACTTGGTGAACCTGTCCCAAAAAGAGCTTTTTCCAAAAGGTACCTGGACTGTCTAGTTTTTTTTTCTTTGAAAACATTTTGTTTCTCATCCAAGCAGGGTTTTTTTTGTCTTCAAAGGGAAAAAACAGGACAGTCCAGTTGTCTTTCGGAAAAAGTACCTTTGGGACAACCCTGACCTGTACGATTGAGAATCTCCATAGACACCTCAGTAAACCTGGTTCCATGACTTTGGGTTGCTTGTACTTCATTCCCTTGTGGCATTAACAAAAAGCATCCAGGCATCGTGGATGGAATTTGCCATCCAGATGTGGGCCAGTAGGAGTAATTGCGGATGCCTGCAGCCTTCTCTGCTTTTGAAACAAAGAAAATAGGCCTGTGGCCCTTCCATATGTAACATGTATTTCTTTTTTTTAACAGTGAGCGTCGAAAAGGTGGAATTAAAGGGATTATCACACAAGAAGAATGATAGGATTGTTGAATACTCTTTTGAGGTGAGTATTTACAAGGAAATACAAGTGAGATGAAGGGAACCAGATGTGGAGCATTCAGCATGCTTTCTTTAAAATAATAGTTTGCCCCCAAAACATATTATATTCAATTTTACATTACCTCTGATTCCAAAATTATGTGTCTTGCACATTTACCACTTCATGTTGTAGGAAATAGTCTGCTTATATCTTATTTTTTTAATAAAAGACTTTAATTATTCATTTACATTCAAGATGCGCTGAAAGAATGTCAAGCATTTGCTCATAACCCAGTCTAATTGTGTACATCCAAGGAAAAATGTCATGTGCAGCCCTCACGCCAGAAGCGACGCTAAAGTAACTGGGATAAAGCAGTGATAAAGTAATTGTGCCCTCCTGTTAAATAATATCTCATTAAAGTGTTGGGGATCTCTCTCCTTGTGCCTTGAGGTTAATCATACAAAATGCAGCGAGAGGAAAAATGGGAAGATTTTGAATATCTAAAACTAAAAATAGTACAATATGATAATTCAGCTCCGTTCACAGGAGAGGGAAAGCCCCGTAATTCCCGTGATTTTATTTTGATATATTTAGACTATACATTCCATCCCCTGAGAGTCTAGCCTGAGGGCAGGACATGCACCAACTGGCCTCTCGAGTCTGAGAGCTTAAAAGAAGGAAAGGGGTGCAGTCTGAGCTTTAATTCAATTGTCAGAAACAGATTTCCGAGGAAAAGTTGCCCTTGAACTTCTGTGCAGAACTACCTTACTTCAGACGGACACATAAATAACATAGGAATATTATGAAAGCTAACAAACTGGGGGGCTAACGAGTAGGTCAGCATTACAGCATGCCATTACTTGGGACATTATCCTAACCATGGAGTTCTAAGCGGATTTTAAGGGCACATTTCTTCCTTGCAAATATCTGGAAAAGCAAGCAAAAAGCCACGTAAATGGAACCACAGTTAAACGCATCCAGAAGTGCTATTCTTCCCCCTGCACGCTTCATCTGTGTGTGTGTGTGAGAGAGAGAGAGAGAGGGAGGGAGGGAGGGAGGGAAGGAGCCAGCGGAAGCAAAAGAAATCAACAAAACCCCAGGAAGAATTCACGCTGCCTGCCCATTTCTGTTTCTTAGTTTAAATTAAGCAAGGGCTGGAAAAAGGAAATTCCTGAATTACGTAATGTATTTTGAAACTCTTTCCTCCCATCAGTGCTTTTGGCAGTATCCTCAGGGCTGGAAAAATGCATGCATTTTGGTGGTTAATATAGTGTGGAAACATCCTGCTCATCTCATCCCTGCTTGTTTTTAAAAACGATAGTGGCAGTATTTCCCCACCTGTCCCCAAATACGTGCAAAACACACACTGGGTTCGCCTATGTCTTGTATTATAAGTACATGTGAATTCAGTTAATCGCTCAGCTTCTATGGACTTTCAAGAGGTGCTCTCAGGTAGCTGGTTGAACCTGCAGGAAGAAAAGGATCCAGATTTAAGGGGGTTTGGTACATCCTCTCTTACAGATGCCCATGCGCGAGCTTTGAAAAGGGTTAGGGCAATATGCAAGTAGTCCTCAACAATCACAATTGGGACCACAATTTCCATTGCTAAGCAGTTATTTTAAGTGAGTCATGCCTGATTTTACGAGCTTTTTTTGCCCTGGTTGTTAAGCAAATCACTGCGGTTGTTAAGTGACTCACGCGGCCATTAAGCGTACCTGGTTTCCCTTGTTGGCTTTGCTTACCAGAAGCCTGCTGGGAAGGTTACAGATTGCCGTCACATGACCCTAGGATGCTGCATTGTCAAAATTTGCCTAAATTTTGGTCATGTGACCGTGGGGATGCTGTAAGTGAGGACCGGTCATGCATCACAATTTTTCAGTGCCGTTGTAACTTTGAACAGGCGCTCAACGAATGGTTGTAAGTCAAGGACTACCAGAATGGCCTGCCTTACCAATATGAGATCAAATATGCTTCTAAAGTACATTTTGTTAATTTGAAGAACAGTTTTTTAGTTCTGATCTTGGATCAGGTGTAGTAAATATATACAAGAGACCAACAAATGGACATGTTGCCCACCGCCTTTTGATTAAAGGTAAAGGCAAAGGTTCCCCTTGCACATATGTGCTAGTCGTTCCCGACTCTAGGAGGTGGTGCTCATCTCCATTTCAAAGCCGAAGAGCCAGCGCTGGCTGAAGACGTCTCCATGGTCATGTGGCAGGCATGACTAAACTAACCAAAGATGCACGGAGCGCTGTTACCTTCCCACCAAAGGTGGTCCCTATTTTTCTACTTGCATTTTTACATGCTTTCGAACTGATAAGTTGGCAGAAGCTCGGACAAGTAACAGGAGCTCACTCCGTTACGCGGTGCTAGGGATTTGAACCACCGAACTGCCGACCTTTCTGATCGGCAAGCTCAGCATCTAGGCCACTGAGCCACCGCGTCCTTTTGATTACAGTACTATAAAAATTGATGAAGAAAACAAGGATATTATCATTCAAGGTTGCTGTACAATACCCCACTATGCTAATTTTTACACGGCACACGTGAGAGGCCTGGCCATTGCCATGTTTTTAAAATGAACATTCCACAGTGAACACATGTACAGAAAAGCAGCTGCCGATTAACAAACCCAAGCCAGGTTTGCTTCGTGCGGTGGTGGGATAAAAGCATCATGCCAGTGGAATTGTTTTTAAGTCCACTTTGAGGGAAACACTGTAACCTTCAGAAACGCAGGCTGAATTGCCCCACTGTATATGGCCCAGCCCCGTCCATCTGACCGTCCATTCTAAAGTTGCTTGATGAAGGTGACCAAAGGGCTTTTTTCCCTTTCCTTTCCTTAGGTCTTATGGTCTGATTCCTCAGTGACAGTGGTAACGAAGTCTTCTGCCGAAGTGACTGATTTCATTTCAAAGGTAAAACGGTTTTGTACAATTGGTGTTTTTAAGGTACATTTATAAGCTGTATCTTAAACAGCTTTTTTTTAAAAAATAGAATGAATAAGATTATTTTTTGCATGCTATATGTCAGTTTCATGTTGAAATATTTTAAGTAATCCATGTGCTGCTCGATTCTGAGCAGCAGCCTTATAGCAATACAGTACAATACCAATAATAAAAACCAACATTTTCTTTCTTAGTTAGGTCAGTTGTGTCCAGAAGAAAATTTGGAGAAATTCATTCCTTTTCTAGCTGGTCCAGATTCATTTTACTTAGAAAGAAGCCATATGGACTTGGAATCAGACCTTAGGTATACTTTGAACTTGTTTCTGAAATTTGTCTGCGTGCGGGTGTGTGGCTTTCAGTTATTATTTTATTGTTCATTTAATGAATCTAACTATTTCATTAAGTAATAACTCTTATTTAATTGCTGTTGCTTCATCACTTGCTTTGGTTGCAGTTACTTAGTATAGTTTCTTAGCACAAATTATGAAACTCTGCTTAGATTCTCATATGGCCCATCTACCTTCTGGCTCTCACACCCTGCTTTCATTAGCAGTGCCCAGTTCTGTTCTTCTGCACCACAGAGTCCTCACACAATTCTACTCTGTAGGAATTCATGCAGTCCCTTTGGGGGAGCTGCCGGGGGGGGGGGGGCACGTTGGTTACTTGGAAGTGCATAATTTCAGGCCCAGTCCATCTTCCTAATTAGCCCTGTGCAGGATCAGGTTTAATAGGTCTTCCCTTTGAGAGGCCCACCATTGTTTTAATTGCAGTTGCTTTGGCAAAATGACAAAAATACATGCACTCTAGGGTTACTTGAGAAGTTTCCCAGATAAAGCAAGCTTTGAAAAGGGAATAAAAGTAAGAAAAACAGCTTGGAGGGACAACTTCAGATGGGAAGAGCGGGGAGAAGGGGGGGGAGTGGGTTATTTCAGGAAAAAAGAAGGCTTTGAGATGATTGAAGCTGATAAGAGCCAGACAAGTGAGAATCACAGGACCGATCACTCTGAAGCGTTTTATTTATTTAATTAACCTACTGCACTTGTATGTGTGGCTCCCGTCTAAAGAGGCCTCTGGGTTTTTTTTGCGGAGTTTGAGAAGCTTGTACTAGATTTGGGAACAAACAGGAAGCCGTTGCAAAGAACTTAAAAAGAGGTATTGTGTGGGTAGAGTAATGAGAAAAATGAATAACTTTGGCAGAAAAAATAAATCTTAAGGGCCAGTTGCATCTGGTAAGCCAAATCCGCTTTAAAAAAATAATAGTAGGGCATCAGCGGAAAGCCAGAGTCGAAGCTACTGAAACTCCTGTATGGCTGGCAGAAGCCATTAATTAAATTACAGTACATGAGCAGTGTTGTTTGCTTTCATGAAATATAATGGGCAAGAAGGTTCTAGTCTGACCAGTTATAAGTAGTCCTCAATTTATGACCACAACTGGGGCTGGAACCTCTGTCCCTAAGTGATCCTGTTAAGCGAATCACGTGTCGTTAAGAGATTCCGATTTCACCTCTTGACACCGACAGTTCCAAGTGTGAGGAACAGCCATAAGTCACTTTTTTCAGTGCCCTTATAACGGTCATTGAACAAATGGTCATAAGTCGAGGTCTACCTGTAATTCTAAATCGATTGTCTTGGCAGATTTAACTGACACAGGAGGATCGTGGCTGTTTCATGAATCTGTCCCCAGATGTCTCTTCAATGACTTCAGTACTTCATATATTTGTCATTTCCTAATGAGTTCTGTACAGTGTGACTTCATTTTTGACAGCTTTTGCAATCTTAGTTTTGTTTTGCCTGAAGTTAGGAAAATATCATCCTTCACAATAATTTTGCAGGTATTTGGCATCCTTACCGTCCCATATCTGGAAAAATGACCACGTCAAGAAATTTTTCAGCAGTTCATGTCACTCCCCACAATATCAGAGTTCAAGTAAGTTTAAAGAGCAAATGCCACCTCAACCCTCTCCCAAAATGTATGTGTATATATATATATATATACTGTATATAGACTTAGCCAAATAATAACTCTCTAAATACTGTGATGTCCTTGTTTTTAGGTCCGGGCAATTCTTCCCTTTACAAAGTCGGTACGACGCTGGGTGCTTCTGGAAGGTGAGGTGAATTTAGGGAGCGGGTAGAATACAGAAAAATTGAAATGTAGTTCCACTTCCTGTGTAATTAGGGGAAATAGCTTTGGCTAATTAATTCCCAGACAGCCTTCTCGTTTTCATGATTTACATACTTTGTATTCATACGAGATCTTCCTATTGCTCACGTTACATCGTCCTCCTCGTTTGAGCAAGGCTCCCTCCCTGCCCTGCTGAGGCATTTTCATTTTTGCTGGCGTTGATTTGAGTTTCCAGCAAAAAACACCCCCATAGCGAGCAATAACAGGGTTCGCTTAACAACCGCAGCATTCACTTTATGGCCATTGCAAAAAGGTCATAAGATTGGGTTCAGTCACGTGGCCCGCTTTACGACTGTTGCGACTCATGGCAGTAATTGTGGGGGCTCAATTACGGTCATAACTCGAGGACTATCCGTGTTTCCATTACATCCAATCTGGCTTTCCTCCTCTCTTACAGGCCCATCTGTGGGGTTGCAGGTGTCCAGGCCGCCCAGAACAGTCTTCAGCATCACCTGCCCCATCCGGCCGCAACAGCCGTTGCCCTCTCCCACTGCTCTCATTCAGGTGGGGCCGGGCCCACGTTAGCATGTAGCCGCAGCCAGATAGAAAACTCTTCCCCTGTTTTAATGGCTCCAAGTCCACAAAACCCACAGGCCCAGGAGCAAAACGGAATTTTAGATTGGCTGCGAAAACTGCGGTTGCACAAATACTATCCGGTTTTTAATCAGTTGACAATGGAGAAGGTATGATGCAGGCCTCACCAGAAGAATATAGTGGTTTTTCTGTTTCTATTTTTCCCCTTCCCGATTCAGTTTCACAATTCACAAATTGTATTTCTAGCGAGCAGAACCTCTCAATAATCTGGAAAAGAGCTGAGCCAGTGTAGGCTTTACTTAGAGGAATGCTACTTTTAAAATGGCCTGTAAGAAGCAGTTAAAATGTAGTACTTCTTTGCAGAAGGATGTTGTAAAGCTACGAACATCTTATTCTGATTTAAAAACGATAGTGGAGTGCCCTCTGGTGGACGTGAATTATGCCACTTAAACCCAGAGCAGCTCTAATGGGCATTTTCTAGTAGATTTTTAATCTGAGTATTTTGGCATACCTTTAGCTGTAAATTGAATTTAGTGCAAGGCTGAGTTTAATTACTTTAATATTTTTCTCTCTTTTATTGGAATATATCCCAATTCATTATGCCTGCCTTAGTATTTTCAATTTGACAGATACTTTTATGTTTAGAAAATGTGCTGATTATTTGTCTTTCTCCACAAGTTCTTGAGCCTCACAGAAGAAGATCTTAATAAGTTTGAAACACTCACAATGGGAGCAAAGAAGAAACTCAAGACCCAGCTGGAATTGGAAAAGTAAGTATCAGCCGCAGAAACACAAGCAGTTTTCCCCCTCAGGGTGATTTGTAACTAGTACTAAAGAAATGTGTTTTTTAAGACATCATTCCCAACAACTTAGGAATGTATTGTAGGTTCTTAAAAAAGAACTGGGACAGATTTGATCTTGGATTGGGGGGCGGGAGTGCCATTCGATTTCTGTTCCAGAACGTTCCGTGGCCAGTACAGGTACTCCTCATGAAGGCAGTGCTGTCACTAAGCGACACAGTTGTAAAGCATTTGTCGATGGTGATGATGATGCTGGCCGTCCGGTTGCCATCGTCCAGTGAGGACATCATGTGACCGCAACTTCTGACTTCTGCCAGCTTTCCCATTGACTCAGTGGGAAGCCAGCAGGGTCACATGACTGCAGTGTCGCCCGTAATAGTGAGCCAGGCCCCATGCACCTGGGTTGGAGTCATGTGATGGCGGGAATGGGGTAATGTCCAGAACTATGAGGACCCGTCAGAAGTTCCTTTTGTTCAGGCTCATTGCAACTCTGAACCTTCCTCTGAAGGATCTGTAGCTGTACTAGCTCTGGATGATCTCATGCTCACAGAAAAAGCACCTGTTAATTGGTGTTGGGAAAGGGGTTACCCATGGACTGAAAAATTGCAGTCTGGCTAGAAGACATGACGATTGTATTCAAGTGTTTTCTCAACCTTTTCTTAACGGCAGAGAAAAGTCAGAGAAGCGGACCATGAACCCAGCCCCCTCCCCATCCATCAGCTCTGGGGTGGCCAGAGTTCCTCCCACCACTCACATCAACCCCATACAGAACATTCGTGGGAACCATGCCACAGGTAAAGGGGTCCCCCGTGCCAGATGAGCGTGCTTCTCCCGTTAGTGCTATCAGGAACCTTTCCTCATCTGCCTCTCTGTGGGTGGGGGTGGGGCAAAGCCAGGACCGAGTGACCCTGGAAAAAGCTCTTGTTTTCTTTTGGCCCTTTGCTCAAATCTGTGACTTCCCTTAAAAAGCAGCTCGCTTAATCCCAGCCCTCGCCTTCTCGTTTCTGATGAGGATTTCTGCTTCTCTCCCCCAAGAGCTGCATGTGGACGTGGATCAGACGGTCTCCACCACGCCCCCCCGCGAAGGCAGTTCCTCAGAGTCTTCCAGCTCGTCCTCCAGCCCCATGGGCATGCAGCCCCGGGAAGAAAGCTCAGACAGCGCCGAGGAGAATGAGAGGCGTAAGGGCTTTCCCTTTCATTCTGTGGCAGCCCCTGGGCCTCCCTTGGTCGGTGTGCTGCAGCTGATCCCGTTTGCCTTGCAGGTGTGGAGATCCACCCGGAGCCCTCAGAGAAGGAGAAGCCGGTCATGATCCTGAATCACTTCGGCTCCAGCTTGGCCCGGCCCACCGCTCAGGTTTTGCCCGTACAGAACGAGTCGGGGTCTAGTCCGACGGCTCACCACTCCTTGCCAGGACAGATGACGGCCACTCCGATTCGAATATTAAACACTATGCACAAACCTGAGCGTGGAAATGCAGACCTGAAGCTCCTTTCTTCACCTATGCACTCGCTTTTACCTTTAGAGGACAGGACAAAGTTCTCAGGCGGGCCCGCTCAGAATACGGTCAAGATGGAGAAGAGCTTTGGAAACACCCTGGCGGATCGAATCCCGGTGCCTCCGCATCAGCCCCTCCAGGTGCTCTCGGCTGTCCCTGAAAACGGCCCCTCTGCACCTTCCATTCATTTCGGCCCCCGATCCAAATTGGTCCACGTGCCCGCACTGGACCGAATGGCGAAACCATCCCAGTCCCCGGGCATCCTGGGGGAAACCAGCACCACGGCCACCGTCACCTCAAGCACGGTCTTCCACATGGCACGCCCCCCCATCAAGCTGCTGGTCTCCTCGTCCGTGCCCACCGATGCTACCCTGGTGGGGCAGCCGTCCTGCTCCAACAGTATGCAATTCAGTGTCTCCCCAGCAATAATCAGCCCCCGGACGGCTCTGTACACCGCCAACACCAAAGTGGCCTTTTCCGCCATGAGCGGCATGCCGGTGGCCCCCATGTCCAGCAGCACCTTCTGCGCAAACAACAACCCCGCCGCGTCTTCCAGCAGCCACCTGGCCACCTCCTTCGCCAACATGGGCAGCCTGCCCAGCTGCCCCCCTCCCAGTTCCAGCCCCACGCTGTCCTCGGCTGCGGAGAACAGCTTCTACGGTGGGGGCAGCTCCGCGGGGAACATGCCCGTCCCCAACCAGAACAACCACCATCACCACCACCACCAGCATCAGCAGCCGCCTGGCTGCATGGTCTGCAGTTCTTGCGGCTGCAGCGGGAACTGCGGCTCCAGCGGCATGACTGTGAGCTACACGAACTACTTCCAGCACCCCTTTTCAGGGCCGTCCATGTTTACGTTCCCCTTCCTGCCCTTCAGTCCTCTGTGCAGCAACGGCTACGTCAACCCCCAGCAGTACAACAGCAGCTCGGCCTTCCCCATGGTCCACTCTCCGTACAGCGGCGGCCCCACGCCGGACTCCCTCATGAGCGGACAGTCCGCCTTTGCGGTGCCCCCCATGCAAAGCTTCATGGCCGGCACCGCAGGGGTGTACCAGGCCCAGGGGATGGTGAACAATAGCGGTGGCTCGGGACACAAGAAACCCGGGACCCTCTCCTGCTACAACTGTGGAGCCAGCGGCCACCGAGCTCAAGACTGCAAGCAGCCACCGATGGATTTCAATCGACAAGGTGAGGGGGGACGTTGGCTTCTCGGAGGTGGATGGGGCTGCCCCCCAAAAAGGCAGTTGGGGACTGTGGTTCTGGGCACCAGGAGGGACAAAGAACCCTGTTGAAAATGCAAGTGTGAATTTGCCGTTCTTTGCCAGATTTGATCCAATCCCTGAATGGCCCTAGTAGAACCACTGATCTGTGGTTGTGAAGGACACAGCCTGGGGTGCAGACGGCCCGAGTGCCCGTCCCCCACCCTCTGCCCTGTCTACTTTAGAAGGCTATCCTGAGGACCGGTGGTCTGAACTCTGAGAAGAAAGGCAGAATATAAAAAATGCATCATTTTTTAGCATTCTGTAATACAGGAGAAGCTGAAGGGTCCGGCCTGAGGAGGCTGAGATGGGAAGGCAGCCAGTGTAGCCCCCAGGATAGCAATAGCACTTAGACTTAAATATCACTTCACAGCCCCCTCCAAGCGGTTGACAGAGTCAGCCTGTTGCCCCCCAACAATCTGGGTCCTCATTTTACCCACCTCAGAAGGATGGAAGGCGGAGTCAACCTTGAGCTGGTCAGGATCGAACTGCCAAATTGCAGGCAGCCGGCGGTCAGCAGAATTAGCCTGCAGTACTGCACTCTTAACCACTGCGGCTCATAAGGATGTCTCAACTCCCTTCAGAAAATGGTCTAGAAGATGAACAATTAGAGGGAGTCCTTGACTTACAACCTATTGTTTAGCGGCTGTTTGAAGTTACAGCAGCCCTGAAAAAAGTGGCTTGGGAGCAGTCCTCTCACGTACAATGTGCGTAGTATCCCCACCTTCCTGTGATCAACATTGGGACGCTTGGCAACCAGCATGTATTTACGATGGGGCGGGGCGGGGCTTCCCGGGATCACGTGGTCCCCACTTGCGACTTTCACAGCTGGCTTCCGCCAAGCAAAGTCAATGGGGGAAGCCGGGTTCGCTTAACGACCGCAAGTCTCATTTGACGACTGCAGGGGTTCACTCAACTAAAAGTCGTAAAATTGGGCAGAATTCACTTAACAGCTTCCTTGATTGGCAGTGGAAGTTCTGCTCCCAATTGTGGTTGCGAGTCTGGGACTGCCCTGTATTGTGTCCCCAATATCTGAGAATCTATGAATCCGAACTGGGATTCTTACAACCTGGATTGCAAAACTCTGCTAATTTAACCTTCCTTCTTTTTCCTTCAGGTACATTTCGGTTAAAATACGCTCCCCCGGCTGAGAGCTTAGAGTCCACGGACTGAGCTTAACTTCAGATGCAATATTTTGTGATGGCAAAATGGCCATGAAATAATTAGGGAACTTCAGATTGGGAGTCTATCTGTTGAGCTTATTAATGTTATTTTTTTAATCCAAAGGTGCTCTACTTCAACCCTAGGAAGGAACTGAAACTTTAGGAGAGGGGGGCGGGGGGGCTTCCAAGCCCATTTTTTTTCCTGAATTGCCAAAACAGATTTTAACGTTGGATCTCCCCGAAGATAGGCGAGACTGGCCAACTGTCTTTTCTTGTTGTATAGAAACTGCTGCACTTTTGCCGAAGAATGTTGCCATAATTTCACCTTCCATGCTGGAAAATTAAACTCCTGGGCAGCTACGTTATAATCTGGAGCTGGAGTGAGAGCTTAAAGGCCGGTGGTGCAACCGTTGCCATTCGCCTGCTGGACTCTTAACCTCGGAAGCTAGTTAAACATATCTCCTTTTTTTCCCCCTTCCTCTCAAAATAAATCAGGCACTACACTCTGGGATTTTAAAGGGTTGCACTACGGAAGAATGTATAATTCTGTTCTGACTATCTGCACTTCTAGCAAACTGAGGTCAGGGGAAGAGATGTTGGAAACAGGCACCAGCAGGCTATGTGGTCGTCTAATAAAGGAAAAAAACTTAACCCTCTTTTTCTTCCCAAAGAACAGAGGTGAATGCTTCATTCTGGAAAGTTATATGCCACGTTGGTCAGCCATTCCTCTTAATGTAGGACTAACTTACCAGCGGTGGATTAAAGTTAACTCTCCAAGGGTCTAGTGCCAGAGACTCAGTGGTATTTTGTTTTTTAAATTCTCTTCTACGATTTAAGGAAGTGTTAACAATTCAGCGGTTTCTGCCGTAGGAAATGGTGTTCTGCATCTGTAATAAATTTTAAAATTCAGACTCTTCCAGGAATTTGTTGGGTTTAGAAGGCACTGTGTCAAACACAAAGTACAGTAGCATACCGTTTCATTATTTAGGAAAGTTTTATAGTTTGCCTCTTTCATTTGATGTGGGCTATAATTTTTTTTAGCTTTGGTAGCTAAGTAGCAGCCAGTAGCGCTTATCCAAAGGGGGTTGAAGCAATGTAGATTTTTACCTGTCAAAGGGAGGCAACGGTTTTTATAAGCATTCATTCTCCCTGCTGCACTCCTTGCTTCATCGTCTGGGCTGCCCCGACTCTTGGTCATGTAGGACAGGACGGGCTGCTTTGCAGTAGAAGAGAGCGCCCCTCTGAACAGCAGGCGTGGCAGTGTCAAAAATCTCTAGTTCCACTCCTGTGCTGCTCTATTGCCTTGGACACTGGTATATTCCAACAGGCCTGCATCTGACGTCCGTTATTTCTATGCAATGGAGTATTCAGTTTCCATCTCCTCACTTCGGCTTCACCAAAACAGGGTTAGTTAGATGGGTGCAAAACAGACTTAAGGTAGTTGAACTTTATTCGCTCCGAACTCTGGGGTAATAACGTGGCTGCTGCTAAAATCAGTGTGTCAAGATCATAACATGTAAAATTCATTTTGTAGTGCCCTGAACGATTGAGGCTGCTGCTATATATGGTCACCTGTTGGGGGGGGGGGGGACTGTATTCAAAGTGGATTGGGAACTCAGCAATTTACGTGGCCTTAATGATTTTGCCATGAGTAGAAGCAACCTGCCTTGGTTATTACATCTTTCAGTTCATGTTTACTCTTAAAGCTGAAAATACTTTTAGTAGTCTGAAATATACGCTAAGAGCCAAATGTCCATTAAAAAGGAATCATATCATTCCACAAGCTTAGCAGAATAAAAACCTTATTGGTTTTCTTAATTGGGAAGCCTCTAGAAACTTGACTCTTGTTACATCTGTGCAATTAAAAAATGTGATTTTCTTTCCCATGGGAAAAAAAAAAAGACCCACTCACTCAGCCATCCAACTTTCAAAGAGAACCGCTTTGATATTAATAATTGCAGAGAAAATGCAGCGGAATCCCCAGAAGAAAACCTGATCTGACTTTTCTTGGTTTGCCTCTGAAAGTATTAGGTTTGCCTTGCAGTTCTCCATTCATATTCTCCACTATTCAGAAGTGGTTCGCAGTGTTTCATATAGGAATAGATGCCCACAGCAGGCCTCACATGCCAGAACAATTAAAACACTTTCTTAGAACATAACTAACTGCGTGCCTCAGTTTGGTTGCAACTTTGCACTGAAGGACTTGAAGGAATGTGACTCAATTCATGTTGTTAACAAAAACAGCACATCATGTAGGATTGCCCAAAATCCTGGCCGAGAGAGGACAAAGCATTTCCTTGCTTTAAAAAAATAAATAAACCGGGCCGTCTGCATTGAAGGACGGCTATTTTCATTGACTGTACTGTAGGATACCTGCCAGGTTTGGGGTTTAATTAATGAGAACCTAATGGAGCACTACAAGACTCTGAGCTAGCCTCCAATTAAGAGAGCAGCTTTCTAATTTGAAAATGATGCCTTCCATATTGTCCCGAAACACTCCTGGACACGTAGAGGAAAAGCTCTAGCAGATGCACTTCATTTTAAGGCCGAAATGACCCTAAAATGACCAGATTCCTTATGACGTATCTGCACCCTCTTATTAATGGGCTCTACCTGGAAGCAGGAATTAAAGAAGCCAGCAACTCAGAAAGCTACCACCATCCACACACCTCTCCGTAAACTGAATTCTAACTGTTAATAGGAAGCATTTATGTCCCCCAATGGCAGGTTAACATGTTTTCCAGTTATAACTTTCCGTTTGGAGCAAAAGGGACGCCTTTTGCCCATTTCGAGCCATTTCTTTTACTCCTAGTATTACAAAATGTGCACGAAACTTTATATAAATATCAAAAAGTTTTGTAAATATTTAATATTTACCTAATATGATTTTGAACTGTAAATGTCAAGTATTCTGGTATTGGGATTTTTATGTTTTATTATACTTTGTTAAAAGGTAAAATTGTACATTTTTAGAATGTTTTTATCCGAGTAAATTTAATGTACTGAGAAACAAATAAAAGACCGCAGTGTCTTTCCAGTTATCTTTGTTGATGGGGTTTTTTCCCCCTCCCCTTGAGGCTAAAGATGATGCCTGGAGCGGGCAAATGGCTTTCAGCAACAGACTGGCAGAGGGCATCTTCAGAAGTGGGAATTGTAGGCAAACTGCACTGAACTTGGGTTTGCTTTCTGCAGGAGAGGCAAGGCCCTGCTGCAACCTGGGCTGTACCATAATCAAGCGGGCGCCCCCATCCCTTTCGGCACCAGGGACTGTTTTCGTGAAATACCATTTTTTCACAGACGGGGAGGGAGAGAAGAGGGCTTAACCTAGATCCCACACGTGGAGTTTTGCTCGCCTGCTGCTCATCTCCAGTTGTGTGGCACTGTTCCTAACAGGCCATGGACCTGGAGCAATCCGTGGCCCAGGAAGTGGAGGCCCTGCCGTAATCCCCTCAGCCCAGTGCCCTTATAGCCTTTGGAGTCCAGTTTTTTCTTGCATTAGAATTGTGGATCAGAAATCCCACCCAGCCCAGTGAGCAGCAACAGTGGCCCAGAATTCGAGCAGTCCTGGTTCCAAGCAACCAGGCCAGAGGGAGCTGCGCCAATTTCCCAGTGCTGTGTTATATAACATAACTGGATTTCAATGTTGAAAAAGTCCACAGCCACATTCATTCAGTTGTCACCCACGACATAACACAGGAACAATGGGGCCAGGTTTTGGATGGGCTGCTTTAAAGCAACCTTACAACCAGTTAGGGTGGAGCACCCACGGCGACACTTTTTCAAAAGAAAGCAAGGAGATGCAGCTGTTCCATACTTAAAAGGTTCTATCTGTAGAACTTAAGTTGCACAGAAGACATCACATGTATACAATGAGATCTCACAGGGACAATTTTGAAACCAAACCCTGAATAGGTGAATCTCAAGCTACAAGCTGGCTACCAGGCCGAGCCTTTCAATGGACTGAGATTTTAGCAGGATTTCTTGCTGGAAGTGAGCTCTCTAGAACACCATCCCACCTGCACACCCAAAAACAACAGTAAATTTACATTTCTGAAGAATCCAAACGGATATCTGAAATACTTCAGCACGGGACTCAACAAAATGAAAATTCAGTCAACCTGCATCAGTTACACAGTTGTAGCCATCGAATCCACACGCACTCTTGGTCATTTTAGATACAGTCTAGACTTTAATAAAGTGAAATTATGTTCAGTGTGAAATTAAAACGGAAGGAAACCAAGGTTTTCAGTCACGGATGCAACGCAGATTCAATCTTAGTTCCACCTGTCCCAGTTCAAGAACTCAGCGGGTAAAAAGATGAAAATACATAGATGTGCACAAAAAGACACAATTGTTAATGGCTAAAAAGCTTGCCTTTGCCTGCACCTGATGGCTTGCATCTGTTATCACCATTTGAAGGATAAAAGGAAGCCCTCTTTTCGGAGGGCAAGATGGGCGGATTCGGTTAAAAAAAAAAAGATGCATGACAGAATACAAATAGAGTAACATTCTTAACTGTTAAGTACATAACCTAATTTTTAAAATACACAATTCCTAAACTAAAGCTATGCTTGGTATATAGTTATAGTTAGCAATCTGGTGTTTTGCTGATATTGACTGAAGTAGCAATACCAGGAAATTAACCCTTCTTTCTCTTCTCCCCTTCCCCACACCCCCAACACGTGCACTGATTTTCCAAACACCAAGAAGCCGGAAGAGGCAGTAATTTCCTAACTTTTAGGAAAAGCAGTTAAGGAGCTGAAATATAAATTAACAGGATATATCACACAGATGTATTTCAGTTGGCTACTTTAACATTTAGCCCAGTTCCTATGATTTGAGTAACGCCAACATTTTTTAAAATTATTATTATTATTATTGTCAACATGCATGTTATGGTCTTGCTCCAATTCCAGAGGCTTTTAAAAAGCAAGTATGCCTGTGCAAACGTATAGCAAGTCTACAAAGCTGGGCTGCTTGTCCGTACTGGCACTCATCTGTTAAATATTTACAAACAAAAAGGAAAAGGACGTTGAGAACATCCCGCAAAGCACAACTATTCTGAGCAGATCAGTGGCGCGACATCCCTTTCTTTTTCCTGGGCAAAGGGGCAGGGGAGGGGAGGGGGAGGGGAGGGTAAAAACTAGGCTAGGCTACAAGGCCGAGGGGCAAGGTGTTTACATGGAGGATTTCATGCCAAACGTTTCCTGAGAGGCGTACACCATGTACAAGAATCCGTCTTCATCCTTTTCACTTTCGTACACCTCTGAAATGGGTGTGGAGACGCTCACCATGCTGTGTCCGTTCACCAGTAAGAAGAAAGCTTGATTGGAATTCAGCTGCAGTCGCCGTCTGGAAGGGAAAAGGAAGCAGTTCAGGAAAGGTGTGCCACGAACACCAGCAGCAGTCCTCGGTCTGGCCTCGGGACCTCCAGGGACTGGATACCTGCCACCGCCAGGACAAAGCCAGACAGGCTCACAAAGGCCATTCATAGATTTTGAAAGGGCTGACAAAACGGAATCCTTCCCCTCCCCACCCCAAAATCAATGCACTGAATGGACCCTGGGATAGGTTCCACCTCGTTTGCTCAGGTTGGAATAGCCCCACACTTCTCAGTCCCAACCAGCAGTGGAGATTTTATTTAGCTCATGGTTGTCCCAAAGGTGCTTTTGCAAAAGGCAACTGGACTTTCTTGGGTTTTCCCTTTGGAAACGTTTCGCTTCTCATCCAAGAAGCTTCTTCAGTTCTGGTGGGGAAATGGAAGGATTTATATTCTTCGCAGTCGTCTACTCTGAATGTCGGTGTTAGCTCTCTGAGCGTTGTTGAGGCCACTTGGGGTTTATCTGTATCCTCAGAGTCACCTGAATCGGAGTGTAAATGGATGAGGAACAGTTCTTCAGTTAGAACTGAAGCAGCTTCTTGGATGAGAAGTGAAACGTTTTCAAGGAAAAAAACAAAGTCCAGTTGCCTTTTGGGAAAAAGCACCTTCGGGACAACCAGAAGTTTACAGGCAGCAAAGCCCAACAGCACCTGTCCCTCTGCACTTTACCCCTGAGTAAGCGGAGGATAGGCTGTGTTTAAGATCTGGGTTTTGCCACAACTCAGCTGAGCCTTGTGGAATCCTAGCTGAGTTATCCACTACAGTAGCTTGTATTGGCTTAGCACCTTCTTAATATTGTAGAACAATAATTCTTAAAGAGTTCTTAGCCAACAGAGTCCCAATAAAATCTGGTGGCCCCAAGGTAAGGATGCCTTTTGTTTCTTAGGTCTCACAAAAAGTGAATCTGCATGCAAAGGATTACAGGTTAAATACCTGATTATCTTGATAAGCTCACTCATGTTGACGTGATCTGGGACCAGAAACTTTGTTTTGTCCAGAACGGGAAGCTGCTTTTCTCCTTTATATCTTTCGATAATTACCTGGAAAAGATGCCAAGAGTAGAAGCAAACGTTGGAATGCGATAGAAGAGCAACTTTAAATTCACATTTTATATCTGGGTTGGCACAAAACGGAATTATGTTTTTCCAAACCATGCCAATTGGTACTACAGGCACGGGGTTCATATTGTTACCTGTGGTTCCTACTCAGCAGTATTTAAAACACCTTGAACAACACAAAGGGTGTATTGATATTTGTGGATTTACATAGTTGCCTTTATTTTAAGGAAAACTCTGCTGAAGTGTGTCCAGAATTATCAGGATAGATTTAAAACAAGAGAAGAAAGAGGCAATTGCAGGAGAGATCATGGAAGTTGCAAAAGTGATGTTTTAAATAAAAAGCACTATAGATAATCCTCATCATCATCATTACAACATTTGCAAAGACGTTATCTCTGCTCTTTGAGGCCACTGAGGAAATGATGCCATTTGTAAATATGGCCCCAGAAGAAAGCTGCTCAACCTGAAAAGTAACAGCATTTGTTTTCTACAGGAACTGATCAGCCAAACACTGCATCCAAATGTTCATAGTACAATCCTATGCTCACCCACGCAATATGAATTATACATTTCAATGGGATTGGCTCCCAGACAAAGTCTATGCAGGAAGATCAGCTCAAAGGACTTCTATCGTTTGCATTTTTTTTTACAAATTTCTACACACTCTGAAAAATCATTCTGAATGCTATTACAGAACAATGCTTGTTCCTTATAGCCTGATATAACCTGGCTCTTTGTTAAGCAAAAGAGGGGATATCTTGACAACTTAAGTTTTTGTCATTGAGAAACAGAAAAGTGCCATTGAGAGAGATCATGGAAGCCTATTTAAAGCAGAACCGCTGCCATTACTTAAGATAGGCCAGTGTTGATTTGACTAAAGAGATCATATGACAGGTATAAAAATGGAACTGGATGTAACTGCTTGTTCCATTGTTAGTTCTTTTTGGAAAGAAAAGGAAACAAAAAAGATTATTTGGGCTTCAAACCTAAAGATCAATATTCTGTAAAGTAACAGTTTTCATAGTTTCTATACAAAGGACTGTGTATTTAGAAAGGAAACAGAGTTAGATAATTTTCTGCTACATTTGGCACTGGGGGGAAAAAGGAAAAATTTAAATACGCTGATTTTAATTTTGGCTGATGATGATACCTATCTTGAGTTTTACCAGGCCTTGATTTTTGTTTTCTTGTACTAATTCTCATCTAGTTATTTATTGTTTTGTTTTTTTCCCCGTTTGATGTTGCAAACCGCCCAGGATCCCTGAAGATGGGGTGGATTATAAGTACTGTATTACAACATATATGAACAAACAAATCGATTACGTAAGTTAACAAAGAAAATGAACAAATGCACGGTGATTCCTTAATTATTTACTGCTTTATTCGATAGAAAATTACTCCTTCATCCAACTCCGGACACTCTTCGGTTAGCAGGCTATTCCCAAAGACGGCAGATTCTGCTAGGTTACTTTTATGATGGAGAGGTCAATAAATTTTAAAAATTGCCAAGGCCCATTTGAGCAGCTGCATCCAATGGCCTTTCAGGAGTCCGTTCCATGCAGCTGACCTGAATTCCTTCCTTGAAATTGCAAAGGGATCAGGGGCAAAAGAATCTCCAGATTGGTCTACATGGAAGACCCCCTTAACCGGGGTGGGATGGGTAGCCTAATCAGCCGCTGATCTGGACAATCCAGAGGGAAGGGCAGGAAGGGGGTGGGGGGTAAACCCCCAGCTGGTCTACAATGCTGACAATGCCAGTCAGGCTATTCTGGATTTTGCTCCTTGCTCTGATAGGGGCGGGGAACATGACTGGAAAATGAGAGTTTCATATAATCTTTTGCAGTGAGCAGGAGAACTTAGAGAGTAGCCACTTCCTGGTTCCCCGAACTGCACACTGCCTGCAATGGGATTTACCCAAGAATTGCACAAACATCTGAGCCAGCATATCAGGCAAGCACAGTCGCACCCTCTCTGGGCCTGTTATTGGACCACAAGCATTCTGCTTTGGCAAGGAGGATGGAAATCCCCTTTTCACTTTCCTCTCTTTCAAAGTTGTCATTTTAACCTTGCTGGCCGTGGTCCTTCCATTTAAATGTTCTTAACAAAGCTTGCCAGATGCTCTTTAAAGCAACTGCATCTTTCCCTGGAACAGGCTCAGGATAAAATGGGTACAAGTTCAGGAGGCCTCTGGGAGGTGGCCCACCTCTATCCTAGGTACACAACCCTATAGCACAGAAATGTGGGCCAGTTTAACCCAGAAAGAGGCAATCAATTCAGAGAATACCCTTAATTCCCCCCTCCCAAGCCACTCTTGGGGCAGGGGCAGCAAAAGGCTGAAGTCAACAAAAGCAGATGGGGTTCCAAGGTCTTTTGAGAAATCCTGGTGGACAGAACTATTCTTAGGCCCCGGATTCAGTGCCCAAGAACACTGGAGGTTTTTAAGAAGAGATCGGACAACCATTTGTCTGAAATGGTACAGGCTTTCCTGCCTGAGCAGGGGGTTGGATTAGCAGACCTCCACAGTCCCTTCCAACTCTTGTTCTGTTATTGCCTCTGCCTGACCTGCCCAGCTCTTATCACTATTTCCTTATTTCCCACACAAGCTCTCAAAGTTTTGGAAGTCTTCTGTATTTCCTTCCCAACTACTGTAGATGTACAACAGGGAACAGATCAGAGGGTCCCCAAACTTGGCAACTTTAAGACTTGTGGACTTCAACTCCCAGAATTCTCCAGCTAGCTATGCTGGCTGGAGAATTCTGGGAGTTGAAGTCCACAAGTCTTAAAGTTGCCAAGTCTGAAGACCTCTGGAACAGATCTTTGGCAGTGTTATTATTGAGAAGGGCCACCGGTTTTCAGCATTGGCACCGCTTCTTTCCCAGACACTTCAACATCTAATATGGCTTTCTTCATTTGGATGGATTTCTTATTATTTTGTAGGAATGCTTCTGCTGCTGTCTTGCGATGGTTCTATAGAAGTATACTTGTGGTCCCTTTGTGGCATGCAATCTTGAGTTTTCACTCAAGGTCCACAGAAATATGATCAAAAATGTCTTAATGAATTAGCGAAAAGGAGCTTCAAACAGCATTGGAGAAAGACAGGAACAAATGATTCTCTTGTTCTAGATCAGGGGTTCCCAACCGGGGGTGCTCGTATCCCCTGGGGGGTATGAGACGATATTCCAGGGGGTGCGAAAACCTGGGTTTAGAAGTTTCAAAATTATAGTGTATATGCATAATTATATGCGTATAATTATTTAGTTTTGTAAGGGGTGTGAGAATATATCATAAGCGTTCAAGGGGTGTGGGCTATAGAAAAGGTTGGGAACCCCTGCTCTAGATCTTCCTCTCTTAAAATAAATTGGAAGCTTGTGAATCCACTTCTCCCTGCTATTTCAGTCTATTTCCTTTCTCCAGTCAGTTACACATTAAAAGAAAAGCCAGCTGCAATTAGAAATTGAGCTCTGGAGCAAAACATATGCGTATCCTTCTTTAAAATAAACAACACAGGGCAAAGTATCTTTCACGAATTATGACTCCATCAACTGAAATTGTTAACCCCTTAGCCCTCAAATACTGCTGATACTGTCAATCGAGTCTCACCATTAGACAGAGCAGTCTGAAGCCAACTCACCGGTATCTTTGTTGGGTGCTGTTCGCGAATAAGTCGGACATCTTCTACTCTTTGTTCTGAAAGGAAAAAGTAAAGTCATTGCCAAGTTCTATCCCTCAAAAAGAAACCAATTCAGCTTGTTTAAAATCAACTATACACTATAATAAGAACCTCTTCAAAAAATACAAAGGTAGCCAATGGTTATTTGTACTGCTATGCCCGAGGCTCTACGTAAGATTTCCTCCCCCCTCCCCTTGATATGGGCCTATTTGCATTGCTCATTTCCTAAAGGAAAACAAACAGCAAATGTGACCTTTACTTTCATTTTCAGCAGCACAAAAACAAAACAAAGTGCCAGTCTTCTTCCGTCTTCCCAGAGAAGCAGGAAAACCAGTTTAGGCAGAACAAAAACAGAATCAACCACTCAAAACACAGTCTTCTTATGCAAAAGAAAGAGGGAGGGAGGGAGGGAGGGAGGGAGGGAGAAAGAAAGAAAGAGAAAGAAAGAAAGAAAGAAAGAAAGAAAGAAAGAAAGAAAGAAAGAAAGAAAGAAAGAAGAGAGGGAGGGGGAGAGGGGGGAGAGAGGGATGGGGAGAGAGGGAGGGAGAGAGAGAGATCACATTTAAGCCTCGATTATGCCATTTAACAGCTGAACTTCAAACTCCAGTAGAAATAAATCAATTCAAAAGTCTTGCAAGACTCGATTATTTCTTTTTTCTCCCAATCATTAAACCCATTTTTTAATTTTTTGGGAGGAGGGTAATGCTCAATATTTTCTTCCGCTTTTCTGCCTCTGGTCTGTCAGAAGTCACCTGCCACTGAGTATTGCAGTCACCCAGGCAATTAGTGAAATAATCACCTGTGATTCAACTTTTCCACAACCACAACAACCCGGTCCTTCAGAGGTGCCCATCAGGTCTTCTTACTAGACCCCTCAGGAAAGGATTTGCATTCGCTTCATGAACCCTGGCATTGCCCAGGAAGCAGATGATTCCCTGGGCAGCTGCAGGACTATTCTCTTCCCCCCCCCCCATCACAGAGGAAGGAGAGCAAATAAAAGGTCCCAGAAGCCCTGCCACCCATCCCATAACCCAGACGACCCGACTGACCCACTCTCATCCTCCTAACCTTAACCAGCACTTGCAACCCGGTGGCCTCCAGGCTCCCAGAGAAGGTGTGCCAGCTAGCCCACGATGCTCGCCTGCCAGGCGGAAGTGACGGGCACCAGACCTGTTTACGTCTGGATGCCAAGAAGCCGCACAAAGAGGCCTTGCACTGACAGGTCCCCCAGCTCCAGGCTTGGCTTAATTCGGGGGGGGGGGAATGGATCCTCATGGAGGGGCATCCCTGGGCACACTGAGGCGGGGGGGGGGGTCAGGACCTTGGGAGGGCTTTTAGCTATCTGCCCCACACCAACAGGGCTGGGGGGGGGGGTCGGTCTTGGGGAGGGGGCTGCTCACTTAATATTCTCAGGGGGAGCGAAGGGGGGGCAGAAGATGGCAGGCGCTGGGGGGAGGGGGGAGGGTCTTTTTTGCGGGGATCCTTCCTCCACCGAGACCCCTCCGTCCTTCCAGGCAGGGGGGGGGCAGAGCAGGTGCCAGGCAAGGAGGGCGGGGGGAGGCCTCTCTCTCTCTCTCTCTCTCTCCCTTCCCCATCCCCTCCCGGCTTACCCCGCAGGGCTGTTGTGTGGGACCAAGGAACTGGGATCAAAGGAAAGCGGGATTAGAGCTACGCATAAAGCCCCCTCCCCAATCCTTCCTCCCCCCCCCGGTCTTTCTCAGAGAAGACTCCAACTCCCATCGCCCGCAGCCGCCCCAGACGGGGAAAGGCCTCTGCCGTGCTCCGCGGCCCCCCCAGCCCGCCTGCCCCCGGGCCCACCGAAGCTGCGTCGCTGCTTGAAGGTCTTCTCCGAGGGCATCGCGGCGGCGGCGGCGGCTGCTCCCCTCGGCGTCTCTGCGGCCTCCTCAGCGGCGCCCGGCCTCCTCCTCCTCCTCCTCCTCCTGCCCCCACCCACCCGCCCGCAGTCAGCTGACCCGAGCCGCCCCGCCTCCCGGCCTCTGACGTCACAGGGAGGAAGGCAGGAAGAAGCAGAAGCAGTAGGCCGCGGCGCCTCCTGGGCTTCAGCTGCGCCTGCGCAATCGGCCGTCCCTGGTCCTGCGTCTGGAGGGGAGGCTGGCCAAGAGGCGGAGGCCAGCGCGCTTGCGCAGCTCGGGCAATAGCTTCTCCCCTCCCGGCCGCCGCGGTTACCATGGCGACTCAGAGGAGGAGGAGGCCCAGCCCTGTTGACATGCCAGGTTTGGGGGATCACAAGCCCCATCGTGCTGAACCGGCTTCGCCTGATGTCTTTTCATCCTCCTCAGCTCCCTGTTGGTTATGTTAGAAATGCAACTTCTAACATCCTAGTGTACAACTCCCATCGCTCTTAGTGGCATGAAGTGCCCCTCTACACTCCCCTTTTCTGCCATCCAGAGGCCTGGGCTACACAACCCATCATCCTCAACTAGCCTGGCCTCCTGGAGCTGTGCTGAAGATGCTGGAAGATTCACTCCCCAGGCTCATCTTCTTGGCATATTCTGGGTGTTTTTTTTTTTGTTATTTATTTCATTCACGTCTGCTTTTTATTTTGCACATAGAATAGAATGGAATAACAGAGTTGGAAGGGACCTTGGAGGTCTTCTAGTCCAACCCCCTGTTTAGGCAGGAAACCCTACACCACTTCAGACAAATGGTTATCCAACATCTTCTTAAAAACTTCCAGTGTTGGAGCATTCACAACTTCTGGAGGCAAGCTGTTCCATGGATTAATTGTTCATCATTCAGAGCTTCTAACTTCTGGCCGCTGAAAGCCCATGTGGGATGTCCCACCCTGGCGTCCATCTGCCTTCGTATTGGGGATCCCTAGGGCAGCTGCCATGCTCAGCCTCAGCAGGACCATCCACACTCAGGCTCTTCATTCCTGGTTACTCAAAAGCCAAGGATTTCCTGTGGTGCATAATGCTCCATCCTTGCAACTGACAGGCTCGTCATCCACTTCATCATCCACGGGACTTGCAGATCCTCATTGCAAGGAATGGCCCGAGGGAAACATACCAGGACTGTCCCAAAGAGAGTCAAAGCCCATCCTTCAAACCCCTTTGGAGCAATGGGACAGCTGCCAAGGGGCAGGTTGCTACAGGACCCGAATGTTTCTAGTCCCTCTCACAGTGGAAGAGTACACAACCCAACAAATAATGAAAGCCATAAAGCTGCTGTTGTTGGCACAGAGACTTGAAGAGTCTTTCCTTCGCATCTGAAGAATAGAAAAGAGATGCTGCATAAAATGGACCATTCCTTAGGATCACCTCTTTAGTGAGGCTGTTTGACCAGATTCCTACTTAAGGGCATATTCACCTGGCAGGATGATCATGGGTGTGTGTGCAAAATAAGGAAGATGACTTTGACAAACATATGCAAGAACTGGAGCTGCTACTAAATGATGTCATGTATGTGGCACATCACACACGTGAGATGATTGCAAACTGTTTTAGATGCCTATGTCCAACAACTACAATGCATCACGCCTCTGTCAAATTTAGCTGCTTTTGAACTAGGAAGCCTGGAGCAAATGTTGTGTTAAACCACGAAATAGCTGGTTTGTTGGGGCTTAGCATATTTCCTGACCCTATTGGATAATCTATGATTACATATCAAATGCACTCTATAAACTCAATTCCTTTCTCCACCTTCATCATCTATTAGGGCTAAAAGGCACATTTTTGATGTTTGAAATCGACTGGTGTGAATTTTAGGAGGAAAGTTTGATTGAGAGCTGTCCAGCGTTGGTTATAAGATGGGCAGCTATAGAAATGTTTTAAATAAATTAATTGAAATAACTATTTGAAAGCCTGGTTTAAGAAGGATTCAGGTGTGAAGCATTGGAAAGTATGCTTTTAAGGATAGTTAGTATAATATAGGATAGAAGATACTGAGTTTCCAAAGAGAATATGGAAAGCATCTATTATGTTAGCATTAGATTCCACCAAGTTTCACCTTTGAGGGTTGAGAGCCCACAGCTCTCCCCATGGCTGAATTTCCCAGCGATGGGAAGAAAAGATTGCAGCATTTTCTGCTTTGCATCCTAAAATCAGTTGACTGGTTTGGTGTACGTTTCCGTCGGGGGCGGGGAAGAGGTGAGGAGGAAGCATTTGACCTCTACAAAAAATTTGGACCATCCCTGAAGACCAAAGCGTGTAGGTGACAGCAAGCAAGGTTTTAATTGTGATCTCTCGGGTTTAATTGTGGCTAAACCCGAAACATTCAGACTCCTGTATTGCAGATGCTATAAGCTGATAGCAATGGCTCTTTCTTTGTGGCAGCAATGGGACAGACTCTGGTGAATCTTTAATGATGATCGATTTTTTAAAATGCATTGAGTCAGAGCAATGATGAGTCATTCCCTCAAGGCTCCTTGGCCGCCTGCCTTGGCGGTGACATCATGAGATTTAACGTGTATATTAATAAAAGAAAATATTTGTAGCTCAGGTTTGACATGAGGGGTCTTTGGTGCTCCCTGAACTTGCTTGTTTTCTTGCAGATGTTTCATGACCCAAACTAGGTAACACCATCAGTGTTAGTCAATGCTAACATCACTAGCACTGATTATGTTACCTAGTTTGGATCATGACACGTCTGCAAGAAAACAAGCAAGATTCAACCTATCAACAAGCCATCCGTTATATATATGACTTCCTCAGAAATAAATCCCATTGAGTTAGTGGAATTTAAACCCGAAGCAAAAGTGCTCGGAATTCCATTTTCAGAGAAAAGCGAAAAGCGAACCGCACTGAATATGGGCAAAGACAAAAGAACTTACTCCTAATTAAACATGCGCCAGATTCTATATTTATGTTCAGTGATTCTGCTCAGGCATTTGACTGCTGTAATTGCTTTCTTGGCTGAAAAGCTGTATTGTACAGGGAGTCCTTGATTACAACAGCTTGCTTAGTGACTGTTCAAAGTTACAACAGCACCCAAAAAAGGGATTTATGTTTTCCCCCACTTATGACTGTTGCAGCATCATTTCCCAATGGTGATGTGATCAAAATTCAGATGCTGGGCAACTGACTCATATTTATGACGGTTGCAGTACTCATCTTTTGCGACTTTCTGGCAACAAAGTCAAGGAGGGAAGCCAGATTCACTTAACAACTGTGTTACTAACTTAACAACTGCAGCAATTCATTTAGGCAACAATTGTGGCAAGAAAGGTTGTAAAATGAGGCAAAACTTGCTTAAACAAAGGTTTCACTTAGCAACAGAAATGTTGGGTTCAATTGCGGTTGTAAGTAAGGACGTCTGAAACTCATTTTAATCCATTACAATACAGCTATGTGGTATCATCCTGTTTTGAACCCACAGCCCATTATTGAACCTAGCAATAGTTCTGTGCCACACTAGAGCATTATTAACCATAGGCTGTATTTTTAAATGTGTAAGGCACAGGTCCCAGGGAAGTTATTTTTAAATATGCATTCAATATATGGATTATGAGAACACAAAATATTGATAAAAATAAGACAAAAATCTCTGGGACGTTAAAAACAAGTCCTGGGCACCGACACGCCAGCTGCACGGAGGTAAATATAATGCAATTTTGTCTTCTGGTGTATTAGAATAACAAGAGTCAGAAGGGACCTTGTAGGTCATCTAGTCCAACCCCTGCCCAAACAAGAGACCCTACACCAGATGACAGATGGCAGCCCAATCTCTTCTTGAAAGCTTCCAGTGATAAAAGCTCCCACAACTTCTGAATGCAACTCCTGTTCCATTGGTGAAATTAGTGAAAATGAGTTGTTGTTTTTTCCTCCCAAAGGATTTCATGCAGTCACGAGTTGCTTTGCAGCGGCCAGACCTGACTCGCACTCTTTTTCTCGGAATCCCGGAGAAAAGGGGTCGCACGGAGCAGCGCTCGGAGGGTGGGAGGTGAGCCAGGACCGTTGCAGCCTCTCTCTCCCCCAAAAAAGGAAAGGACAAGCTTAGCCTCAAGGAGGCTCCGGAGCGAGGCTTTTGGCAGGAGCCTCGTTGGCGCAGTAGGCAGCGCGTCAGTCTCATAATCTGAAGGTCGTGAGTTCGAGCCTCACACGGGGCACGCCTGGATTATTTTTTCTCCTCCCCTTGCAAAGCCGGTGGGCAATTGTGTGTGGGTGGGACCCTTTCCACGAATTTTTGCGGGAGAAGGACTGCGCCGGGGAGGGACCCGCCTTCTACCCCGCAAGGGAAACAGCACCAGGACGTCCCATCGTGGGCAGGACGGCCCGATGGGGCAGAAATGCTCCCCTTGCGCTGCAACCAACCTCTCGCCTGTCCTAGCTGGGCTCCCTTCCCAGGAGGCGGGGCTCCCGGTGGGCGGGGCGGGGAGAACCGGTGGGCGGGGCCGCCCGGCTAAGTGGGCAGAAGAATAACACGAATAAAGGGGAATGTTTGTAGCTCAGGGTTGGCAGGAGGGCTCCTTGGTGGCTTTCTTGCAGACGTTTCGTGACCCAACTAGGACCCTCATCAGGGCTAGAGGAGAATGGGGGAGGGGGAGGGGGAGGGGGAGGGGGAGGGGGAGGGGGAGGGGGAGGGGGAGGACGACTGTGGGGTCCTTGGTGCACTCTGAGCTTGATGGTTTTCTTGCAGACGTTTCGTGACCCAACTAGGTAACATTATCAGTGCTGTCAGTTTGCAGTTTGCTCCTCCTCCTCCTCACTGCAAACTGATGTTTCCTAGTTGGGTCATGAAACATCTGCAAGAAAATCACCCAACTCAGAAAGCACAAAGGACCCCACAGTCCTCCTCCTCCTCCAGAGAGCGTTCTCCTCCAGCCCTGATGAGATTCCCTAGTCGGGCCACGAAACGTCTGCAAGACCCGCCCCCAATCTCAAGGACCCCCCCCCAGGAGAAGAAGACTACAGAGCCGGGCTGCGATTGGCGGGCGTCCGCGCGGGAGGCGGGCCCTGGCGGGGCGGCGGGCGCGGATTGGGCGCGCTGCCGCATCCCCGCGGGGGGGGGGGAGGCGTGTGAGGGCGGCGGGGCCGAGGGAGTCGCGGCGGCGATGGCGGTGTGCGCGCGGCTGTGCGGGGTGGGCGCCGCGCGGGGCTGCCGGCGGCGGGGCTCGCAGCGCAAAGGGGCGGCGGGCGACAGCAGCGAGCCGGACACCGACCCCGAGGAGGGCGGCGGCGAAGGGGAGGCGGCGGGCAGGGGCGGCCCTGGAGGGTCGGCTGAGCGAGCGCCCCTCTCGCTGCTGGAGCTGCCGCCGGAGCTGCTGGTGCAAATCTTCGGCTCCCTGCCCGGCACCGACCTGCCCAGCCTGGCGCTCGTCTGCAGCGCCTTCCGACGCATCCTCCGCACAGACACCATCTGGCGCCGGCGCTGCAAGGAAGGTCAGGCGGGAGGCGGGGGGGCGTCCTTCGAGGGCAGGGGTCCCGTCCGGAGGGAGGGAGGGAGGGGAAGGGTCGAGGGGGACTCCAGGTGGGCTCCTGAGAGAAGGACCCCCGAAGGGGCGGCCGAGAGAGGGACTTGCATGGAGGCGTCGCTTACAGACCGCAGAAGGTCCCAGTGTTTTGTTTTATTTTATTTTATTCTCATTCTATCATCACTCTTTCCCTTTTATCTCTATATCTCTATTCCCCCCTCTCATCTCTCTCTCTCTCTCTCTCTCTCTCTCTCTCTCTCTCTCTCTCTATCTATCTATCTATCTAATATATCTATCACTCATTCTCTCTCTCTCTCTCTCTCTCTCTCTCTCTCTCTCTCTCTCTCTATCTATCTATCTATCTATCTAATATATCTATCACTCATTCTCTCTCTCTCTCTCTCTCTCTCTCTCTCTCTCTCTCTCTATCTATCTATCTAATATATCTATCACTCATTCTCTCTCTCTCTCTCTCTCTCTCTCTCTCTCTCTAATATATCTATCACTCATTATCTCTCTCTCTCTCTATCTATCTATCTATCTATATCTATCTATCTAATATATCTATCACTCATTATCTATCTATCTATCTATCTATCTATCTATCTATCTATCTATCTATCTATCTATCTATCTATCTATCTATCTATCTATCTATCTATCATCTTATTTATTTGCCGCCCCTCCCTCCGCCAGGCGACTCTGCCATGTCCACCACCCTCCACACTTTGTTTTCCTTTCCTTTTGAAATTCTTTCCAGGCCACGGTGGCATAGAAGATCCTGTTCCATAGAAGGCTTAGTGATATTTGCGGAGAAGCAGGATAGGCAGCCTCCCAACCCCAGGAGGGAGGTCGCAAAAGAACAGAAATGGAGCAGATGAGTTTCAGTGAGAGGCAGACCTAGAATAGTTGGGTAAAGTCCCTTTCACAACCACCCTAAGGTAGGAAGTAAACCCAGAAGTCTTCGCTTTCAGCCAGTTAGTAGAAATAGCTGTGTGATTATAAGCCAGTTGCCAAAAATAATCAGACCTCTGACCTAAACTCTAAAATAACTCCATACTTATTGGTGGTAAGGAGTTTGCACACTATCTTGAACCTAATTATTGATTGAACTCGTTTTATGAATTCACCTAATCGAATTGGAATCAGTCATATTCTTCTTGTAGTGTGCTAATACAAACACACACACAAAAGCTACAATTAATCTTGCTAGGTCTCTTAAGTGGTTAACCAAGTGGTTAAAAAAACCACCATCCCTCTTATTATTGTTCCTCATTTTGGTAGCCCAATTTAGCCCAATCTGAAGATTAATTGCGTCTTTCAAGAGCTGTAGTGGTGTAAATCTACACAAACTACACAACAAATCTACAGCGAAGTGTGCATATGTTAAAACAGTTCATCCAGATAGCTTGTAGATTTGTACCGTGCCTCGTAGTCCTGCTTAGGTTTAAGAGGAGGCATGAAGAATAAGTTAATATTGACCATAGGTGTGAATCTCCCACTGCCAAAGCATAGATCCCAAGCCAGATTTGGGGCAAAACCTTTTCCCTTCACAGCCCCTGTCCTGTTGATCACTGCCCAGCCAGATCATGCTCTCTCCTGCCCGTTTTTTGTTCTTTCTTTTCAGCACTGCAGTCGGATCGTTGCCCTTAATGCAGCTAGTCCCTTCCCCTGCTCTCCCGGTAGCTGCATCTCCTGCCTGCAATGAAGTCATGCCTTTGGACTTGCCAGAGAGGAGGTTGGGGGGCAGACGTCTGAGCACAGCTGTGTCTGCCCAAGGCAGAGCCTGGCAATGCGCTCAGGATGCCTGCGCCAGCTCTCTCTCCTCCTTGTGGGGAGAACTCTGTCTCGGGGTATGGAAGATGATAGCACTGACTCATCCTCCTGGACTGGGGGAGGCCCAGAATTCTCTCTAAAGGGACTTCATTGAGCCCCAAATTGCATTAACCTTTTCTGCCTGAGATGATTTGGGCCAAGCACTATCTTAGTCCATGATGGTTATTACCAGGAAAACAAGATAAGATACTATATGTGGTCTTGGTCTACTGAAGGCTTTAGAAGACTTCTTTAGCAGCTCTGAGTTCCTTCTTTCTACAGCTAGATCTGATTGTCTGGACTTAGAGTAAAACATTGTTTTTGAGATGTAGCTTCTTGAATGGCCAGGAATTCGATTGTCTAATCCAGGAGTGTCCAACTTTGGTAACTTTTAAGACTTGCTGACTTCCAACTCCAAGAATTCTCCAGCCAGCATGTCAAAATCCACTAGTTTTGAAGTTGCCAATGTTGGACACCTCCTGGTCTAGTCCTTTTTTTGGCAGATTGTTGTCTGAAGTTCTGGTGGGTCAGTTTTTCCTCTCTTGCTCCCTCTCTCTATATGTAAAATCTAAACCTTAACATTGTAGTATCCATTTCTGTGATCAGGTGTACTGTAGTTCGCTCTGGTCCTTGTTGTTTATTCTTTCTCCATTTCTTGCGAAAACACTATTTACCTTTCCTTCAGAAGACAGACAACATGATTCCTCTCTCTCTCTCTCTCTCTCTCTCTCTCTCTCTCTCTCTCTCTCTCTCTCTCTCTCTCTCTCTCTCTCTCTCTCACACACACACACACACACACACACACACACACACACACACACACAAAATAAAACTATAAGAATATTATTTAAAGTGAGAAATAGCCATTGGTCAAAAATCAACCCATACATGTCATGGTTGAATGGTGATTTAAACTTTTACCAGCCCTGTTGTAATCCAGCGTTCTAACTTTTTAACCACACTGGCTCTCTTTTTAAAGCACACCTCTTTTAAACCTTGTCATCTTAAAAGGAGGCACCTTTTTTGCCCTGTACAGTAATATATCTCTTTGGGAAACCAATCCATTTTATTATAGACCCTGGATATGGTTCAGTTCCTGCTTCTCTAAAGCAGAGATCAGTGTCTGCTGGAGAAAATAGCAGGCAAAATACTGTAACAAGCCAAATACTAGGTATGTCATTTTATTTCTGACATTCTGCTTTGGGTTCCTATCTTATTTGATATACGCTTCGTGGCTCCCAAGGTGCAATCGCTTGATAAGGTAGCCTGTCCTATCCTGAGACTGATGGGTGCTTCTCTTTTTTCCTTTTCTGGAGCACGTTTGAGGGCGAGAAGGCAGACTTTCTAGCACAGCTACAAAAATAGGAAGGGGTCTGGTAGCATCTTTTCCGACTAACATTTCATTCAAAGGCAAAAGTTTTCCTGAGCGGCAGCTCTCTTCATCAGATACACGAAATTGCTAAACTGGTGGCAGATTTAAATTGGGATGAAGTGGGGAGAAGAGAAAGTAAGATAGGTTGGTTATGCAGATACAGGGAATATATGAGACAGGTCACTAGTTTAGGGCTGAGAGAGAGTGACTGACAGAAAGTCAACCAGCCAGTTTCTGTGCTTTAGGGAGGACTGGAATTTGGGTCTCTCTTCTAGTCCACCACCTTTAACTACTGGCTCTCCATTTGTGGGTACAGCTGTGTATTTAAGGGCAGCAGCACTCCTCGGGATGTTGAAAGGACCCTGAGCATATTTAACTCTGTAGAAACATTGCAAGAAAACGGGTAACTCTGGATGATGAGAAAGAAAATCTTTATCAAAGAGCCTTTCTGCTTCAGCATGTTGGCTACCAGTCATGGTGGCTCCATTTTGGCATCCAGATCTCTTGGTTTGTTTGCTACGATCTCTGTGCCATAGTCAACCCCAATAGATTTTGCCTTTAGTCTTATGAAGCTCTGGAATAAATAGCCTTTCTCTCTCTCTCCCCCATATGACTTTGTGGGCACAGAGGTTGCAATTCAGTGTTGTATGGGGCTATAAATAGATGTCCGTGACTGCTCCATGGACTGAATTAGCAAATTATCCTCCTGCTTTTATTTTGATTAACCCTCTTATCGTCCCTTAGCTCTTGTTTGTTTTCTTTTTAAATGTTAGACAGCCTGATCTTTGCCTTGAGTAACTGCTGGGAAGCAATCGGTCTTTCTACCAATCTGAATGTTGGCTTAAAATCATTCCAGGGAACCAGCAACAGACAAACAACTAATGTGCAAAATCATGTTGCCTTTAGAAAGTTTTGAAGGGGGGGCGTTGTGAGGAAAACAGCCAGTATTGTGTCAGGCTGCAAATCTCTTTTCTCCTTTGTGCAAGGACATTGGCACAGGCTTGGCCCCCTCTCAATGCTGCCTGGGAAATATCATGGGGATATGATCTCAGACCATGCACAGAGTACTGGATCAGGATTTGGCAAGGCTACAGCTGTTTTATTTCCCCAAACTCAAGCCTTCATTTAGGCTGTCAATGTCTATCTTTACTCTTGACAGCTATATCCTCCTCCTCTTCCTCCTCCTCCTCCTCCTCCTCTTCTTCTTCCTCTTCCTCCTCCTCCTCCTCCTCCTCCTCCTCCCAGCTTCAAGTTGCATTGTTTGCTGCCTGTTCCACTTCCTGCAAAAGTGACAGCAAGATAAGCTACTCCAGTTCATGCCAGTAAATATTAGTAGAGAATTTCCAGAGCTATAGTCAATGAATCTTGGGATATTTCTCCTTATGAATATTCATCCTTTGTTGCTGGGACCTGAGGTTCAACATATCTAGATTGCAGAATGAGAGGAAAAGGCCCAAAGTTATATATTTCCATCTGCATTCACTTTTAGAACACCCTAAATAATTAATTCCTCTGGTGATTTGCAGCGGAGAGAGATTTTTAATCTCCTCCTCCTCTTTCATCTTTCTCTTCCTTGCATTATATCAGATGTACCAGAGGGTGTTTTTTCTTGTGACAACCATGAGCATAACAGCTTTTCAAGTATTCATCCTGATTGTTATCATGGATTCCCAGGACAAGCTTTTGAAATTGGCAGGCTGCGTAAACCTTTACATTGTAGGAGGTTTTCTTCACTGCCAGGTGCTTCCAAAGGATGTGCTCTCTCTGCTGGCTTCTAGCACCTCTGGCCTGGGCAAATACGGAAATGTGAGATTGGCTTGTGAGTATGGAAGTAGAGATTGAAGTGGCCACAACTTGAAAAATAAAGTAGAATTGCAAACGGGAGGTACAGAGCAGAACCTCTGAGAACAACAGTTGTGTTGGAGGCTGTGTCAGTGTGGCTGGTCTAAGGTTACAACTTACATGGGCTTTAAGTGGAGGTCATAAGGCTCCACTAGAACATGGGCTTGCTCTGGACAGGAGATGGAATTGCATTAGAGCACATCTTAATCCTTGGTGACACATGTCCCTCCCTTGAATTTCAGAATATGGGGTCTGCGAGAACCTGCGGAAGTTGGAAATCACGGGCGTATCTTGTCGAGATGTGTATGCCAAGCGTAAGTCCTAAGTTTCTGGGGTTTTCTTTTCTTTTGTTTACTTTATTGTCATTGCATCTCATACCATGAAATTAAATGCCATCTTCAGTGTACATTATACATAAAAAATAAAACAAAAACACACATCCTCCACATTCTATACAATTGAATTGAAAACCCCTGATACTGCATTAACATTGCACTATACAGTAGAATTCAATATAGTTACTGATCTGGGATAGAAGCTGTTTTTCAGCCTATTTGTCCTTGTTTTTATTGTCCTGTACCGTCTGCCAGGATGAGATGGATCTTTAAGGATGTTTTGAACTTTCTTAAGGCAGCGGGAGCTATAAAGCTCTTCCAAAGAGGGGAGAGGGCAACCAGTGATCCTCTGGGCATTGAGGTTAACCCTCTGGAGCGCTGTCCTATCTGCCACTGGGCAACTGGCAAACCAGACACAGGTGCAGTGTATGCCTCAGAAAATAAATTTGCCCTACATCTTAAACGGGGGTGATTGAAGTCTGCCTGTCCACAGTCACCCACTTGGCTTATCAGGGAAGACAGATGACCCCGCCTTGGGATCTTCTTCCCCAAGAGGTCAGGGTTTTAAATAGCTGTGAGTCACCTCCTCATCCCTGAATGGAAAGCAATCAGCCTTCGGCCCAGCTCGTTCTGCCATAAAGATGGTTTATGCTTAACAGGCTTAGTGACTGATGGCTGTTTTTCCCCAGGTACATTTCCCATCATCTTGACTCACTCCAGCCAAACATGTACCTGTGGAAGGGCCCGTAAATATTATCCCCTACTCATCTATTCCTTTGGATTTGATATTTCTCAGTCAACTTTTACTTGGAACTTTTATACTTTATCTTAGACAAAGCAGTCTCAGGGCCATGCAGGTAGTCCTTGACTTATGACCACAATTGAGTCCAAAAGTTATGTTGCTAAGCGAGACAGTTAAGTGAATTTGTGCTCCGCTTTATCAACTTTCTTGCCACAGTTGTTAAGTGGAGCACTGCAGTTGTTAAGTTAGTAACATGGTTGTTAAGTGACTCTTAAGCTTCCCCCATTGACTTCGTTGTCAGGAGGTTGCAAAAAGTGATCACTGCAACCGTGGTAAATATGAACCGGTTGCCAGGTGTCTGAATTTTGATCATGTGACCATGGGAATGTTGCAACGGTCGTAAGTGTAAGAAATGGTCATAAGTCACCTTTTTCAGTGCTGTTGTAACTTTGGTCACTAAATGAACTGTTTCGAATCAAGGACTATTTGCATACATGCACGACCCTAAATCAGTATTCCTCTAATGATGGCTTGTTGAATAAACCATAGTGCTCCAATTTATTTATTTATTTATTTGGCAGTTTTTCTATGCCGCCCTACTCCCTCAGTACAACATTTTATGAAAACTCCAAACAAATCATTTAAAAAGCAATTTTTAAAAACAGTTTAAAAAACATATAAACAACATACATACATGGGGGAGACATCAGATATAAATTGACTTGTAAAACTAGACCGTAACTCACCATTCCGATCAAACCCAACCATACTTCAGCTTCGACATTTCTTAAGACCATTAAGCGCTTGGCCCATCGCCATGGATGTAGCTAAACTCACCTGAAGGAGGCAGAATGTTCCAAATTTTGAAGGCCAAAATTGTTTCAGAGGACTTGAGCAAAGAAATTCCCCAGCAGCATCTTAACTTAGAAGTAGCCATTGTGATAGATGGTCGTGAGGAGGTGAGCGGCATTTTCACGGTCCCCTGCTGTGTCTGCTCAGGTATAAACCCGCGAGTGAAGTCGGGACGTTTTATGAAAATTCTTCCTGACTACGAGCACATGGAATACAGGGATGTTTACACCTGCCGTATGTACCTTCCACTGACCAATGGTTTCTGTGCCGTGAACGCATGGCGTGTGCTTGCCTAACCATGTCATTAGCAAAAGTTAATCATTAAAACCCTGGGCTTTATTCAGGGACTGAGAACGACAGAAGCCCTGCTGTGGATTCTACGGGGGTGGAGACGCAATTCTAAAACCATTGCTCTAGAACAGGCTTTCCCAACCTTGGCACCTCTTAAGACGTGTGGACTTTAACTCCTAGAATTCCCCAGCCAGCTATCTTGAAACCTCAGCAAGGGAGGGTCTCTTATGGACAAAGTAAGCAGAATGCTATGTTACTGTCCTTCCCAAGCTTTGTGCTTAGTTTTGCTACTGAGGAATTCCTTTTCCTTCATATCTGATTCCTTCTTCTCTCTTTCCCTAGTGCTTCACCAGTACCGGCATATCTTAGGTCTCTGGCAACCAGACATTGGACCCTATGGGGGTCTCCTGAATGTGGTGGTAAGTCCAGAAGCCTCAGGAATATGGAGCCACTGTGCTTTTCTCCTCTGCTTTTCTCTGGGTATAAGATGATTTTGCTATTTCCTAAGGAATTTATGGTTTGGCCAAGGCCTAAGTATGATGTGTCTGAAGTAGGACATTCTCCAATCGATCAGCTGGAAGGGACCTTGGAGGTCTTCTAGTCCACCCCCTGCTCAAGCAGGAGACATTTCAGACAGGTGGTTGTCCACTCTTTTCTTAAAAGTGGTTGGCTAGGTTCTCTCCTGCAGTGATGAAAAGCAATTTTCCTGTTTGGTTCTCGTAGAACGGATCCTCGTTCCCCGTCTTCATTTCTGCTTCCAACTTTGGAAAGCCTTCCACTTCATTAGTTCAAGGCTCTCTGGAGGCATTTTTTTTTTGGCAGCACAAACGCTCTCCGGAGATTGAAAGCTTGGGAGGGTTTGTGGGTGGGGGGTTGAGCTGGGAAGGGGAGTCACTTTGCAGGGAGAACTGAGTAGACGAAAGCTATTAAAAACTGGGAAACTGGACTGAAGGGAGCTGAGCAGGAAGGCAGGGATCCAGCCGAAGTGGAAGCTAGGCCTGGATATAGGCCATGGGGCAAAGCTACCACCCCAATGGGGAGCAGAGGGAGGAGGCTGAAGGCAAGCAGAAGGCAATAGCCCTTCCCTGTTGTCAAGCCTTCCCAGGTAGACCAGAGAGGGATCAGACAAAATGAGCCCCTTCTACTTTATGGTAAGGCGACATTAACAGAATCTTGAGAGTTTGAAAGTACAAATCTCCCACCGTTTTCTTTCTAGTCTTGAGAAATTAAGGAGGGTCCCTTCTGTCTGAGCCCCTTCCTCTGCCTGTTATGCAGCTGCAGGCTGTTGCTTCTCTGGCCTAATTGGTCTGCAGGCAGCATCTCTTCACCCCATTTCTCCAGGTCTTTCTCACACACCACTACACCTCTTTTGCCCTTGGCAGGTTGACGGCCTGTTCATCATTGGCTGGATGTACTTGACCCCCCACGACCCTCACGTGGACGGCCCCATGCGATTTAAGCCCCTCTTCAGGGTTCACCTCATGGAGAGGCGGAGCGCCACAGTCGAGTGTATGTACGGACACAAGGGACCCCACAGTGGGCATATCCAGGTGAGACCCTCCCCCTCTCCCACGGAAGGAAGGAAAAGCTCTATTCAGAGGCCCCAGATGCTTAGTCCAGGCAGGGGCTTCATTTCCAGACTGGGCTTCGGGCTTCTGACTTCCAACCTCCCTTTTCCAAAACGGACAGATTGTGAAGAAGGATGAGTTTTCGACCAAGTGCAACCAGACAGATCACCACCGTATGTCAGGAGGGAGACAAGAGGTGAGCTGGGCCTCGGCAGCCCCTCTCCCCCTCAGAATAAAGCCTCCTGATTTGGTATCCTCCAAATAATGATGGCTTTTATTCACCCAACCTCCGGCTGGTTTCCTGAATGACTCCACCCCATGTGGTGGATGTAGTGGGAGGTGCGAACAGGATCAGAGGGGCTTATATCCAACCTTTGGGTCTCACCTTCTCCCGACTATTTCTGCAGGAGTTCCGGACATGGCTACGAGAAGAATGGGGTCGGACGCTAGAGGACATTTTCCACGAACACATGCAGGAACTCATCTTGATGAAGTTCATCTACACGAGTCAATACGAGTAGGTGGAAAGCGGGCAAGATGGTTGCTTCCCTCAAAGAGCCCTGGTGGCCCAGTGGTTAGAATGGGGTACTGCAGGGCTAACTCACTGCTCACAGCCTGGCGTTCGATTCTGAGCGGCTCAAGGTTGACTCAGCCTTCCTGTTCTGTTCCAGCGTGGAAACCACTAAGAAATGACACACACAAACTGTTTGAAACACGAATTAATTTACTATTAATAATTCCTTAATAGTTCTACATTTAATGTTCATGAAAAGCAGAAATGATTTCTTGTCGGAGAGCTAGTTGTTAATTTCACTTCTTAAGAACTGGCCAGAGTCCACGCTCCAAACAAAACATTCAATAAAGTAGTCTCTCAGATATCATTCAAGGAACTTACAGAAGTTGGCAGAAAGCCCAGAGTTAATTAGCCCAAGCCGAAAATCCAAGTTCAAATCAAAGAGTTTCAGAAAGTCAGGAATCGAAGCGAACAAAGTTGTCTCCGGCACTGAAGTGTGGCATGGCTAAGGCTTAAATAGGCTAAGGGCGTGGCCAATTAGCCTGCAGCTCTACTCACGAGGAGACCTCCTGCGTAACCAGTCTTGCCTGCTAGCTGCCCTGTGTGCCCTAGCATCAAGAAGAGGCTCCTCCTCTTCTCCTGAGTCACTCATTTGCCACTGAGGAGGTGCAGAAGGCCCTAGTTGACTTTCAGCCTCTGGCACCGAGTCCTCCTCGCTATCGGACTCGGGCACCAGGTGCACGGGCTGATGGTAGCGCGCCACAATCACCTCTCGGTCCTTGGGATCCGTGACCAGCTGCGCAGGACGCGGGCAAGCCACAACACTTCCGTCCTTCTGAGGTGGGTAAAATGTGGACCAAGATTGTTGGGGGCAAGAGGCTGACTCTATAAACCACTTAGAGAGAGCTATAAAAGCACTGTGAAGCAGTATATGTCTAAGTGCTATTACTAATCACAGTCAAGGGACAGATTGAAGATGCTAATTTAGGAATACATTGTGTTGGCGAGCTAGTCTATTGCCTGTGGAGATTCTCAGTCATCCAGGTCATGGTTGTCCCAAAGGTGCTTTTCCAAGAGGCAACTGGACTTTCTGGTTTTTCTTTGAAGTCCAGAACTGAAGAAGCGTCTTGGGTGAAAAGAAGCAGAGAAAACCCAGTAAACTGGCCCATTTTTCGCAAAAATGGGACGCGTGGCCGGGGCCTCGGGAGGCCAAAAATGGCTGTATTCAGTCTCTAAGACACACCAACATTTCCACCCTCTTTTAGGGGGGGAAAAGGTGCGTCTTATACTCTGAAAAAATACGGTACATTAATTGATAAGGGAAGGTGAATTGTTCCGACCGGTCCCCTCTGGGTTGGTCATCGTGGGCTGTTTTTTCTGTTCCAGCAACTGCTTAACATACCGACGCATTTACCTCCCTCCGCGCAGTCCGGAGTATCTGATCCAGCCGGGCCTTTTCAAAGGGACCTACGGGAGCCACGGCCTCGAGATCGTCATGCTCAGCTTCCATGGGAAAAAGGCCAGGGGAACCAAAATCACGGTGAGCACGGAGGGTCCGGCCTCACGGAGTCATAGGCGGTTGCTTGCCCCCTGTGTTTTTATTATTTTTAGTAGTGCTTCCATGCTGCTTTCCGGAAACACCGCCAAGACCATATACCTCTCACCTGACATAGCAGTATCAACACCAACACTAAAAATCAGCTGTAAATTTCAAACGATAATCCCATCTGCCGCCTGGAGCTGTTGACGTTGAGTCAAGGCGACAGGCATCTTCTCATAGTTCTCTCGCTCAGCCTCTGGCCAGAAGGGCCGGCCATCCGGATCTGTTCACCTGCCTCTGTAACCCCCTTTCTTTCCAACTGGTGCTCTTGAGCTGAAAGCCAGCAGTTGCAAAGAGAGATGGGTGCTGGAGTCCTGCTGGCAGGGCAGAAGGAAGGGAGATCACAATCTGCCTAAGATCCACAGATTTCCAGCCTTCAAGGCAGACCAGACTAGGCAACCAAAGTCATGTAGGCTAATACTACTTTTATTATAAGATTTTTAGTGATTTTTTTGCAATGGTCATAAAGCAAATGAGATAGCCGTAAAGCAGGGGTGTCAAACTCAAGGCCCAGGGCCAGATCCTGCCTGCGGGGTGCTTAAATCTGACCCGGGGGTTCCCCTGGAAAATGCAAAGGACCGGCCTGGAGTGCCTCTGCCAGCGAAAACCAAGCTCCGTTTTTGCTGGCAGAGGGTTGCAGGAGGCCGTCGCAGCTGAAAACGGAGCTTGCAAGCCCATTTTCATTGGCAGAGTTTTTGGGCCACCACAGGCGCCCCTGACACGAGTGATGTTGAGCTGGCCACACACACCCTGGTCACGCCTCCCCCCCCAAGGTCAAACACAACTCTGATGCGGCCCTCAATGAAATCGAGTTTGACAACCCTGCCATAAAGCAAACACAGCAATTGTTAAGCGGACCAGTGGTTTGCTAGGGGCACGGTTTTGATGAAAACCAGAAATAAGTGCTGGTTTCCAGCAAAACCGTCATAAAATAAGTCACATGATGAAGGGACACTGCAAACGGCCATGTTGCCGAGTGCTTGAAGTTGGCTACATAATTGCGGAGAAGACCTGTCTGTCAGAACTTTGAATCCAGGTCGTAAGTCTCCTTTTTAAGGTTGGCTGTAACTTGAAACGGTCCCTCAGTGGCCAGTCGTAAGTCAAGGTAAGAGGGATGGGAAGAAGCAGAAGGTGGCTTGGAGGAAGCTACCTAGGAGAATTGCAAGGTTAGAGGTGGACAAAGTCCTGCCCGGCCACTTCTGCAAGTGCAAAGCTTTAACCTGCTCCTGTCTCACCTCCAGGGCGATCCCAACATCCCAGCCGGCCAGCAGACGGTCGAGATTGACCTGGCCCATCCCATCCAGCTGCCTGACATTGAAAACCTGAGCAACTTCAGCGAGCTCTCCCGGATCGTGCTGGAGGTGCGAGAACAGGTACGGCGGGAGCAGCAGCAGCAGGAGGAGGAAGAAGGCTTGGCAGAGGAGACGGGGCCGGAAGCCCAAGGCCAGCAGAACCAGCAGCAGCACCAGCACCAGCAACAGCAGCACCAGCAACAGCAGGAGGACGGGGCTGGATCGGAGGCAGCGGAAGGAGGAGCAGCTGCCTCTGGCTCCCCCCCTGCCCCCTGCCCCTTCGTCCTGCCCGGCGGGATCGCTTCCCGAAATGAGGATTATCCCCGCACCTGCAGAGCATGGTAATAGCAATAGCACTTAGACTTATATACCGCTTCATAGTGCTTTACAGCCCTCTCTAAGCGGTTTACAGAGTTCAGCATATTGCCCCCAACAATTAATTTTACCCACCTCGGAAGGATGGAAGGCTGAGTCAACCTTGAGCCGGGTGACATTTGAACTGCTGAACTAGCAGTCAGCTGAAGTAGCCTGCAATGCTGCACTTTAACCACTGCGCCACCTTGGCTCTTAATGTTAAAGGTTGGGGGGGGGATTCCCATGGATAATGTTGATATTCAGTGAGACCCCTTTAAATTCCTGCCCTGGCCAAGAACTCGTAATCTGTGAATATGGGAGGCTGTTTTCTTCTTGGGAGTTGGTCAAATTTACATTACCTGGGGTCCCCCCCCCGGGGGCAGGTTTTTTATTATATATATAAAATAAAACACCTGCCCCAGGGAGGCTCTGTAGCACTGTCAGTGGACTGAACAATTCTCGCTGATGCTCCAGAAAGCTAGTCTGCATTCAACTGAGGCCTGCATTAATTTTTCTTGGAAATGTCGATGGAGATTCTCAATCATTCAGGTCTTGTCCCAAAGGTGCTTTTCAAAAATCAATTGGACTTTGTTTTTTCTCCTTGAAAACATTTTGCTTCTTGTCCAAGAAGCTTCTTCAGTTCTGTTCAGAAGCTTCTTGGATGAGAAGCGAAATGTTTTCAAAGAAGAAAAAAAAGCAGTTTGCGGTTTTCTTGGAAACGTCTCTGCTTCTATATCTGAATGGGATGTGGGAACCGGGCTTTCTTGGGAAATGCTCAGGGTGTCTTATTTTCCTTCTGCTGCTGGCAGTTTCTACGGGACTGGCCTCATCGCAGGCCACGGCTTCACCAGCCCCGAACGAACCCCCGGCGTTTTCGTCTTGTTCGACGATGACCGTTTCGGCTTCATCTGGTTAGAGCTGCAGTCGTTCAGCCTCTACAGTCGGATCAAAATCTCCTTCCAGAACGCCGAGGCCCCGTCGCGGGAAGCTTTCGATGAGATGCTGAAGAACATTCAGTTGCTGACCTCATGATGGTGGCCATCCAGGAACCCGAGGAAGGATGGATCCCCTTCTCCCATGGTGGGGGTCTGGGCACCCGACCTCAGCGTGAGGGGCTGCGTGTCCTTCTCCACCCGGCCTTTTTATCAAATTGTATCCTCCTCCTCCTCCGTGCGCTAACGTTCCTTTCCCAATATGTGATGTATAGTTTGTAATATAGCTTTATTATATTGGGAGGGCAGCTTGCATGCTTGTGTTTTCATTTCCTCCCCACCTTCACCTCAAGGCCCAAGTTGGTGCAAACACACACACACACCCCTCTAGCCTCTCACAGACCACGGCAATAGTCTCAAAGCAGGCTTGTGAGAATTTGAAACCAGCCACGAACACCTCTTGGCCGTTCCCTGCCCCCCCCCTGGCCCCGGAGCAAGCAAGAAGACACTGTACCTGTGGGCTTCAACATAGAATGCACTTTTCTGACTTTAAAAGCCTCTTTGGTCTAGAATGGAGCTGCTCGTGATCTTGAGATTCAGAAAATATTAAACCGGGCTGCCCCAGGAAACTTTTCTTAAAAGGTAACCATAAATAGAATTGTCTTTGCTTGGCATTATTTTACATGGCGGTGTTATTAGCATTAAGAAGAAAACTAAGAATATTCATATTAATATTCTTAATGCTAAGAAGAATCTGTTAGGTTTTGCTTGGAGTTATGCCAATTGCTACTTCCAAAAATATGAATAAAAACTAAGATCTCCTTAATAGAATTAAACAACAAGGTTAAAAAAGATGAATAAAAACTACGAGACCTCTTTAATATTTTTGAACAAAATATTAAGGAGGTCTCTTAGTTTTTATTCATCTTTTTTTACCTTGTTGTTAAATTCTACTGTGGCTCTGCCTTTCTGACTGGAAATAAGGAGAAATTTCCTGACAGTGAGAGCGATCAATCAATGGAACAACTTGCCTTCAGAAGTTGTGGGAGCTTTATCACTGGAAGCTTTCAAGAAGAGATTGGACTGCCATTTGTCAGAAATGGTGCAGGGTCTCCTGCTTGGGTGTGGGGTTTGGGCTAGATCAGCGGTCACCAACTGGTGGTCCGTGGACCACCGGTGGTCCATGAGAAAATTTTTGGTGGGCCGCAGAAAAATTATTTGCATTTTTTATATTGCACTAAATACTATTTATCTTTTTAAAAAATCCATATTAGTGGTCCACGGGATTTAAAATTAAGAATTTTAGTGGTCCCTGAGGTCCGAAAGGTTGGTGACCCCTGGACTAGTTGACCTAGAAGGTCCCTTCCAACTCTGTTAATCTGAGATCTGTTAAACAACACAAGGGATAAACTCTTCCCCCTCTTCCAAAATTAACCAGTGAGCCTCTGTGAGAGCCTAATGCTCCAATCTTTATCATTCCCGAGTTTTTCCCTTAAAAAGAGCTCCTTCTCAAAGCTTGTTTGCAGCATTTGTAGCTGGGAAGAAAAGATGGGCCTTTGTTAAGTCGTTCTTGGGGGTGGGTGATGGCAGAGGCAGAAAGGCCAGTCTGCTTTACGTGTTTACCTGTTCTTGAAACACACCCACCTTTATTGCCCTGGATACAAGCACAGGTAGAGAGCGATGCCACGTATAATTTCTGTCATTTGGGCAATAATGTTGTGATTCCAAGCTTGGAGCTCCCCCGTAGACCCCCCAGGGATATGCAAAATCCAACTAGTGACTGACATGCATTCACTCCTGTCTGAATTTGCCCCCTCTGGAGGCAGCTGATCGCCTGGGCCAGGATTCCCCTAAAGCAGGGGTCCCCAAACTGGGCAACTTTAAGACTTGTGGACTTCGATTCCTAGAATTCCTCAGCCAAATTCTGGGAGTTGAAGTCCACAAGTCTTAAAGTTGCCCAGTTTAAAGACCTCTGCCCTAAAGCTACCCTAGACCAGGGTTTCTGAATCTCAGTGATTTATAAGACGGGTGAGCTTCAACTCTCAGGTTTCTGAGTGCTGAAGCCCACCCATCTTAAAGCTATCGAAGTTCATAAACACTGACCACGACTCTCGCTTAGCGTTTTTCAAGCATGGCGGCTTTAAAGGAGATGGACTTCAAGCTGGCCGGGGAATTCTGGGAATTGAAGTCCACCCCTTTTCAAGCTGCTAAGGTTGAGACACACTGAGCTAGGTCTTTGGTGATGCCCCAAATGCTAGACATCTAACTGTGACATCTAACTGCAGAAACTGCTGTCCCCCCCCCCCCCCGCCTCTATTTTGGGAGTTGTAGCCCAGCCCACAATCATTGTGACGATAAAAAGCGCTTGTTTAACGATTTTCCTTTCCATTCCGTTCCCCTCTTGTTTCTTAGTTGGGACATGGTGTCTTGCTGGTAATGCTGTTTGGTTATCATGGATTTTCCCCCCGCCATCTGTCCTAGATTATCCCCAACGTCAGTGCTGCTTCGCAGACCCATAGATCTGTCTTCCTGTTCGATTCCCCCCCCCCTTTCCCTCCCTGGCTGCTAAGTCAGAAAAAAAAGCCTGCCCTCTGCTTGATTATAATATTAAGGTTCCTCTGCAGGATAACAGATAACAGCTCCTATCTGTCAACTTGCCTGGCAGATAAATATCTCTTGTCCTAAGCAGAATAGAAATCTTCTGGCTGGCCATAAATTCAGTCCAATCACAAGCAAAGGCTGAAGAGGGGGGGCACAAGGGAGGATCAGCCAGCCAGGAGCCCCTGGAAAAAGGCCAGAAGCAGAGCTGGAGATGCAGCCGTGAGGAACAGAGGAGAGGGCTAAAATGTCAGGACAAGGTGAGGTTTGGTGTTTTTACCAGAATGCAGACAAAACTGGCAGTCTCTCTCGGATATAGGAGGACCCCCTCACCCCGGGCTGGTCTAGGTTGGGGAGGGTCAAGGATCCTTCAGTCAACTCTCAAATAGGAGCCTCAATGAGAAGGGGGCCAAAGTCCAAATCATTGGGAGGGCCACAGACTTAATGTGCCTTTCCTAATGCAGTGTGTTGCAGATGCCGTTTGGGAAGGCGGCTAATAACAGGCGGAAGGCACACCAGTAGTGTTTATAAAGCAGTGTTTCCCAACCTTGGCAACTTGAAGATATCTGGACTTCAACTCCCAGAATTCCCCAGCCAGCATTCGCTGGCTGGGGAATTCTGGGAGTTGAAGTCCAGATATCTTCAAGTTGCCAAGGTTGGGAAACACTACTTTACAGCTTCCTTCTCGGGGCTGACAAATGTAGGAGGGGTGAGCCAGTTCCTGCAGTTTGACCAAAACTGGAACTCTGCTTTCGGTTTCAGGTTGTTTCTTTTCATACCGCTGGCTCCACAAACTGGTCAGGCAGGAAAGTGTGGCGCACACACCTCCAGAGCCTACAATGACCGCCAGGAAAACCCTCTTGTTCCCTTGCAGCAGAAGCCGCAGAATTCTCGCTATGGGTTGGGAGGGTTTCCCCCCCCCCTCCTTCCATCCCAGAATGGGCGAGGGGGCAGCCACTTCGCTCTCCTTTCTCCCTTGTAAATTCCCAGGTGGCTCTTTTTGTACCAGGGACCCCCCAGCGGGGCCATTGTGTGGGACTGGCTGGGGCCAGGAAAGGACATGGAGCATTAACGATCGATGCTGCTATAGGGCTCATGGCCAGCGGTGGTAATTCAAGCTCCCCACACACACACTTCTGAGGCTGGCATTTGCAGGCCGAAAGGGGTCTTCCTCAGCCCCATTTTCAGAGCCCCTTGGCTGTGCCGAGTAAGTCACTACGGCCAGCCTTTTTAATTTTCAGGTATTTAAAGCCAGCTCCTAAAACTCCCATTGGAAAGTTGCCCCAGAATGCTTCTCTGCCTCTCTAGGCACTCTGCATTACTGCATGGATAAATGCAGCTCCATTGTTTCTCCCAAAGCGGCTTTTGTGCCTTTCTTCATTGGGGTGGGGGCTATGCCTTCCCTCTTCCGCTTCTCAATTTTACACACACACACAAAAAAGCTTTGCCCTGGAGAACAAAGGCTGCTCCTGCCTTCACGGATCTGATTGGAGTTGCCTTTCTGGGTTAGTTGATAAAATAAAAAGGGTTTTAAAAAAAATTCAGGAGGGTGTTCATTATGTATGAAAGGGGGGGGGGAATGAGACTGGTATTTAGGCTGCAAGGGCACTTTCCTTCTTGATGGGCCACTTTCTGTGTGTCCCCCCTCCCCCCCAAGATAATACATTAAGCATGGTGGGCGGTTTTCTCTTCGCTGGGCCTGAGGAAGCTGTTCCCAAATGAGCGAGCATTTCCTGCCACTGCAACTGTTGGCCATGAACGCTGGTTGGGGCGTCTTTCCCCTGGCTCTGGCCTACTGGGATTCCCCAAATTGGGGGGAGGCATCTGTGGCCCACCCTGTATGATGCAATTTGACATTATGGATGTGGATGTGATAGGGAATGGCCTGCCTGCTTGGCAGGAGGTAAACAGGAATGTCAATAGTCCCTTCCTTCCCTCCCTCCCTCCCTTCCTCCTCCTCCTCTCCCCTTCCTTTTTCCTTCCTTCCTTTCCCTTCCCTTCCCTTCCTTCCCTTTTATCTCCCTCCTTCCATTCCTTCATTCCTTCTCTACCTTTTCCCTTCCTTCTTTCCATCCCTCCCTCCTTCCTTCCATCCTCCCTCCTGTCCTCCCTCCCTCCTTCCATCTCTTCCTGCCATATGCATTTCCGAAATGTTGTGTCCACCCTGGCCTCCATTCAGGACACACACACACACACACACCCAGTGCTTTTCCTCTCTCCCAGCTGCTGCCCTGGAGGAGAGAGCTCCGGTTTCACAACTCCAACTGGCTTTTCCAGTTTCAGATCACGATAACAATAAAAACATGCTGCGAATTTGCATCTTGCGTCCTCGGACTTCCACTATCATGACGTTTCTCAACCTTGGCAACTTTTAAGAGCTCTGGACTTCAACTCCCAGAATTCTTTCCATCCCCGTATATGTTGCTTGAACCCCAAATGTTCTGGCGTTGGTACAAGACCACCAGGCAGAAGCAAACGACCCTCCCCTTCCCACATCCCCAGCATCGATTTAAAAGCACCTTGCCGCATTCTAAATACTTTTTTTTCCTGGCCTCCCGGACCGCTTTCTAACAATCCCCTTTGAAGCTCCAACCTCGGGCACATATTTCCCCGGGCTTCTTTCCATCTGTGACGTGCCAAGTTCTCCGCCTTTGAAGGGCATTTCCAAGCCACGCGCGTCCCCGCACGCGTTAACACCACCAACCCTCCCAGCAGCCGCATTCACACGGCCACAGCAAGCAGAGGCTGGCCAGCCCAGGATGTGCCGCACCTGTCCTGAACTCGCTTTTCTCCCGCCTGGCGGAGGAGGGGGCGGCGGGGGGGGAAATGACCCAGCAAGGCTCCCCCCGCGGAGCTGCAGCCGCGCGCGCTCTCCAGATGTTGGCCGCAGCTGCGCGTCCGGCTCGCCCGGGCTTCCCCGCCTCCTCCGGCCGCCCCACGTGGCAGCTGCGGAGCTTCCACACACCCCCCCTCCGCCCGCGGCTCCGCCTCTGCGCCCTGTTGGCTCCGCTGGCAGCAGCTGGAGGAGGCGGCGGCCGAGGTAGGGGCGGCGTGGGGCCGGGGGCCGGCGGGCAGGGCGCCCCTGGGCACGTGCAGAGCGCTTTGCCTGGCCCCGGGGCGAGGAAGCGGGCATCTCCGGCCCAAGTGGGGAGCGGGGAGGGTCGGGAGGGTCGGTGCGGAGCCCCCTCCTCTCTCGGCTTCGCTGCCTTTCCGCGTCCCCGCGTGCTGCTCTCCTTTCCAGCCCTTCTGGAGCTCCTGGGCATGGGCTGAGCGCTAAAGCCGGCCCGTTCCGGCTTCGGGAGGCTGGAGACCAGCTGAGCGAGACCCGGGCAAGCTCTGCTCCCGGTTGGCGTGCCTTGCACGGGTCCTGCAAGCTCGTGTGGATGCCGGGCAGGCGCAACCCCCTGGCAGGTGCCCCGGCATGACGGCTGCCCCGCGGTCACCTTTCCCTCTAGCTCCGGCCAGCGCCTTTCCCTGCAGGGCTGTTTGGCTTGGCTGGCGTTTTCCTCTTCCCTCCTCCCGGGCTTTCCTTTTAACGCTGCGACTCTGGCCAAGATCCGGTCGGGGCTGTAATGGGTTCCTCCCCCCACCCACTTTTTTTTCTTTTTTGCTGTCTTGAAAAAGGCATCAAAGCTGCCAGCTGATCGGAGCCAGCGGTTTCCTGCTAAAGAAAAGGAAAAGTTCGCCAGTGCTTTGCAACAAAGCCTGGTTTGGTGACTCGGCTTGGACAAGCAGCCCATCTCCAGGTGAGATCCAGAGGGGAGGGATGGAGGGAGGGGGGGAGGGAGGGAGGGAGGGAGGGAGGGAGGCATTTCCTGGGGGGGGGGGGGTGGCGAGGTTTGTCTTTTGCAACTTGTAGAAAAGTAGGGCGGAATGGCATTAACTGGACAGCCTTGATTCAGAGCTTGAGTTCCCAGATCTAGGATCGGGTGGACTGGCTGGCTCAGCTGGGTGAATCTTCTCAATTTCCCCCTTGAAGTTCTAACAGGCAGTCTGGATTGGTGCGAAATAGTGCAGTAAAATATTGTTTAATTTCTGGTAAATGTCTGTGGAGCTTCCCAATCATCCAGATCATGGTTGTCCCAAATGTGCTTTTTGAAAAGGCGGCTGGACTTTCTTGCTTTTCCCACCCTTGAAAAGGTTTCATTTCTCATCCAAGAAGCTTCTTCCGTTCTTCTAATTTCCGGTAAGAATGGCAGGTGAAGGCAGAGTTGCTGTGTAGGAGAGTTTTTTCAATAGATTCATTTTTCAGGGCGTAGCACTTGGCCAGCCTTGGCTGTGCTTGAAAAGCTCAGAAGACTTAGAAAGGGGACCACTAGGAGATTTACTAAGCAAGTGGAAGGTTTGTACACCAGCATGCAAACTTCTCAAGCTTGGAAGGAGTTTTTGTTGACAAGACCCTCTAGCCGAGCTAGTGCCTGCCTGCCAAGGATTTGTGACTCTCTTGAACAGCTGTGGGAGGTGACCAACAGCTGCTTGGAATGTCTTTCTGGGCCTGCTTTGGAAGAGGTCCTACTCTGCAGGGCCAGTTGGCACATCTGGAGACTTTCCTCTAGTCTAGGCTATTCTTCCTTCTCTCTGCAGACATGCTTTTAACATCTGCAGCAGCTCTTTGATATATTATCCAGCTGTGCCATTTTGTGCACCAGTTTCCCCTTATCTGTGAATCTTTGCAGCTTTGTCTCACTTTCAGCCCTATCTTGAGAAAAAAAAATCAGCCAAGCTCAGGTCAAACCCCACTCCCTCCCATATTTAAGGGGAAGAAAATACAGCCCATTCTTTTCTGGTTGATGGAATCTAACTTCTAACCCAGGTCTTGTGACTTCAACTTGTAAAGACTTTCACAATCTCATGCAGCTGTGAGTTTCACACATGTTACTCAGATCATACATGTGCCAAATCCGCAGCCATTGCACGCTTGGACTTGTGGTTGAGGTCTTGCAAAGAGATCACGCTCATCTTCAGAAAGGCAATGTCCCTGTTTGACCAACATGGTTTAAGGGCAAAACTCTCTGTGCTTTTTTTTTTTTTGGATAATTAAGTCGGTCAGTTTCACTGAGATCAAATGAGACAATTGCTTTCCTCCTCTTGCTCCTTTCTCCTGGAGAACGACTTTTTATTAACCTCCACCTATTTGTAGAAGACGGAAGTTGTAAAATACACAGTGCAGCATTTTAAGAAAGTCAGCAAGCTGGATTCTTGGTTTACTTTTTGGCTTCCAGAGATGAAAGGAATGTACAGCAGAACGTGTGTAGTTTGGACCCGGATCGGTTGGGGTTTGGCACGTTCGGCTAAGTCACAACTACCGGTTGAGCAGAGGACGAAATGTGTGATTTTGCTCAGAGGAGCGTTGGTGCATTGCTGAGGGTTGAAGCATGAAGCAATACAGTCCCTGCCTTTCCCCAACAAGGAAATGTTGATAATTTTTTCAAGAATTTCACATCTTCCCAGAATGAAACCATTGCTAAGTGATCTCAAGGAGGGCTGAGATCAATTCAGCTTCTTGTGGGTTTTCTTGCCCTCTCAACTGTGTTCACACAAGCAGGTTTAGTACAGGTAAGTCCTCAACTTACCTCAGCTAAACAATGTTGGCTGGCGGGCCCTCGGGGTAGGGCCTTCTCTGTGGCGGCCCCGGCTCTCTGGAACCAGCTACCTCCGGAGATCCATACTACTCCCACCTTACTGGCCTTCCGTAAAGCCGTCAAGACCTGGCTTTTCCGACAGGCCTGGGGCCATTGACCTCTGGTGATAGACGAGGTCGGCCCATGAATGGTGGATGACTGTAATTTTTAATGTATTTTTAATCTGCTTTTTAAATTTTAAATTTTCTATTTATGTTTCTTCTGTTGTGAGCCGCCCAGAGTCCCTCGAGAGTTGGGCGGCATAGAAATATAATAAATAAATAAATAAATAAATAAAATAAATTAAATAAATTAAATAAATTAAATAAATTAAATAAATTAAATAAATTAAATAAATTAAATAAATTAAATAAATTAACTTATAACAGTTCATTTAGTGATGAAGTGACACTTCATTTAGTTCAAAGTTATAACGGCATTGAAAAAAAGGGACTCTTTTTTTTTGCATGACCGTGGCAGCATCCCCCTGGTTACATGATCAAAATTTATTGACGACCACAATGGAGCCCAAAATTTATGTTAAGTGTGACATTTGTTAAGTGAGTTTTGCCTCATTTTATGACATTTCTTGCCATGGTTGTTAAGGGAATCACTGCGGTTGATAAGTTAGGAACCTGGTTGTCAAGTGAATCTGGCTTCCCCGTTCAGTTTGCTTGTCAGAAGGTCGCAAAGGGGATCACATGACCCCGGGACACTGCGACCGTCATAAATATGAATCAGTTGCCAAGGGTCTGAATTTTGATCACGTGACCATGGGAATGTGGCAATGGTCGTAAGTGTGAAACACAGTTATAAGTCAATTTTTTCAGTGTCGTAACTTTGAATGGTCACTCAATGAACTGTTGTAAGTTGAGGACTATCTGTATATATTGAACAACTAAATCAGGGGGTCTTCAAACTTGGCAACTTTAAGACTTGTGGACTTCAACTCCCAGAATTCTCCAGCCAGGATAGCTGGCTGGAGAATTCTGAGAGTTGAAGTCCACAAGTCTTAAAGTTGCCAAGTTTGGGGACCCCTGAACTAAATAAAACAAACCCATTCTTATTAACGAACATAATTAGGTAATTTTCAAAGCTGAAAGTGATGGGGAAGAATTGCAGTTTATTTGAGTTGTCCTCTGTCCGCGGTGATTAAATGCACAGAAGGGACACACGTGAGGAGAACCGAATCCCTTCCAAAGCAAAACTGGACTGTCTTTTAATGCTTGATGCCCTGAACACAACTAGATAACATCTCTCATTTCAGAATGTCCTCCAATAGGCAATAGCCAAAGGAAATCATGTCATGGATTAGCAAGGTCTGATGTAAACCAGAAGGCCCTGACCAGCCCAGAGCACAAAGCTGTGATGCATGTGACCAAAAGCAAGGTTGTGCTATTTTAAAAATAAGTTACACAACTGCCAGATCTCTTGACTTGCTGGCATTGGCTTTTACCGAATCCCTAAAATCGGAAATTCAAAGAAGCATTTGCAATGGGAATGGCCTGGCGCGCTGGCTATTTGCGTCATCCTCAACCAGAAACCACCGGTGATGTCGCTTAATTAAAGCAGCCGGGTCTTTAATTTGGCAAATGATGCTGCAAGAAGGAAGAGCTCACACATCCTGCTTTCCTTGGCTTTTCCCCCGCGAAATGCTTTTTCCTGCACAGAGCAAAGTGGCAGTTTCGGGAGAGCAGAAAGCTGATAACACAGAGACACAATGGGAACCTAGGAGCCCGTCCTGCTGCTTTTGGTGCGGTGGCTTGTTCCGCCTTTTAACTTTGCCCTCGGGCGCCCCATGCGCTGCCCCCTGTTTTCTCCCAGCCTGCGCCAGGCGCCTCTTCCCCAGCAAAAAGGGGGAAAAAAACAAAGTGGCGGGCTGCAATTGTGTGTTGTGTAACCATTGGGTAATTCAGTTACCAGGCCAACATTTCCACCAGTGGCAGGGCTGCTAGTCAGACCCCCTGACAACCTCCTTGCTCGTCCTTTCTGAAACAGCGGGAATGCTGAAACCTCTTGGCCGTGGCTTTCCGGGGGCGAAGAGGTCAAAGAAAAGCTCTTTAAAGCAGCGGTTCTTCCACTGGCAGCGATACGGAATTAAGCTCTTTGGAAAGCTCTTATCGTCTGCATCCTCATGCAGAGGAGGAGGAAAGGGTGGGGTGCCCAGAAAAAGAGCACTGGGCCATAAATTGGAAGGGCAGCCAAGTCCAGCCACGGTTGTGCGATTGCAAAGGTACGTTAGCAAACTTAGCCAAGTCTAAATGTTCCTGGCGCAGCACTGAGCAATTTGGAAACTTGTCAAACCTCTTTGATTGGTAGTATGACAAGTCCTTGGTTTAAGACTGGAATTGAGCCTGGAATTACGGTCATAAGTCGAGCCAGTCGAGCCAGTTGTTAAGTGAATCAATGGATTGTGCCACATTTTACAGCCTTTTTTTTTTTTTGCCAACACTCGTTAAGTTCATGGAAAACCAAAACTCAGTTCAGGGCAGTTCAGCAAAACCACTTTAGTCTCACCTGCTGTATTTCCTCATCCGAAGGGGAACAATTCTATTGTCCATTTTTCATAGCTGGTGACATGGTCATGCCTGAATGGAGCTTGCAAAAGTCCCAGGTGAGCTGGCGAAGAAATATTTAATGCTTGACAGCTTATCCTTGTGCAAACCGTGCCTTTCTGGAGAAACCATGTGCTTTGCGGCTCACACCTTCCCAAGGAGCTCAGGTACCACAGGAATGCAGGACGGTCTGGTGACAGGTGTCAAAAGGGATTCAGCTAAGAAGAGACTTTGGTGGACAAGTGACTCAGCTCTAGCCCAGCGGCTTTCATTCAGAAACTGGGAACCTGTAGCCTGGCCAAGTGCGGCATCATTAGCTAATAAAAAGTTAATCTTTAAAGTGCCAGAAGAGAGAATATTAAATAGGGGTCAACTTGTAGAACTGTAATAATGTGTTTTAGGGGGGGAAAATGACCGGTTGCATCGATGATAGCTCCTTTTCTGGCCCTTGTATTAGCTTCTTGTATGCTGGGAAGTGTTATTTTTAACATCCCAGCGGAAGCTGTTCTCTCCCCGTGGTCATCTTTCCTCAAGGCTAAACATGGTTGCTTCCTTCCGTCTCGCTTTGCAGACCCGGATCTCTAATTCCCACGTCTTCATTGCTATTTTCTGCACTTGCTTTGAATGGTTTAAAAGGCAGGGCCCAGAGCTGAAAGTCAAATGAACTTGCAATTTCCAGGAACCTCAATCTAGATCAGGAGTCTCCAACCTTAGCAACTTTAAGACTTATGGACTTCGACTCCCAGAATCCCTCAGCCAATTCTGGGAGTTGAAGTCCACAAGTCTTAAAAGTTGCCAAGGTTGGAGACCCCTGATCTAGATGGCCAAGGATGTTGTGACTTGCAGTTGACTTCAAGTTTCTCCATAACTTAGAACTACCTGGAATGGAACGAGGGACTTTCTGCAAGCAGAGGGCTAGTTTGGCATCTCCTTGACTGCATCCAGCAAAGAAGAACCCACCAGCGCTTGGGTCATTGGTTCCACCACTCTCCTGATCTTTGGTCAGGTAGGATCTCTGCCATCCCACATGATCCGAGGCCAGGGCCCTTTACGACCTGTGGACTTCAGCTCCCAGAATTCCTGAGCCAGCCAGGCATTTGCTGAATGCAGTCAAGGAGAAGGAAACAATGGATGGAAACTAATCAAAGAGAGAAGCAACCTGGAACTTCCTACAGATCGATTAACCAGTGGAACAGCTTGCCTCCAGAAGTTGCGGGTGCTCCAACACTGGAGGTTTTCATGAAGAGACTGGACAGCCATTTGTCTGAAATGATACAGGTCTTCTGTTTGAGCAGAGGGTTGGACTAGAAGACCTCTAAGGTTCCTTCCAGCTCAATTCTGATTGATTGAGATGCTCCAAAAGTCCTCTGCTTGCAGAATTCTGGGAGCTGAAGTCCACAGGTCGTAAAGGGGCCATAGTTGCTCGCTTCTGGCCTAGGCCCTACCTTCTGAATGAAGAAAAAACATGCTTCCAAGCTGGAAGCAACCCAAAATTCAGGTCTGTCCAAGAAAGGATAAATAAGAGCTGGGTTAGCTTTCACCAGGCCCAGCTGAAATGAAGTTAGAGCCCGACTGGCTGGCTGTTCATTTCCTGCCTCATTGCAAGTAATTATTTTTACTGGCTTAGAAAGCCGGTGGAGCAACAGAGGGAGAGAACTGGCAGTTGCTTCCTCCGCTTTCTTCCTCCTACCGCTGCTATTTGGTTGATTTCCCAAAGGAAGCCCAAAAGTGATGAATGCAGAGAACTGACAGCAAAACATCATCACACGCTACATATGGGTGTGATTGAGCCAGAATTTGTCTCATTTTGGGGGGAAAGGAGCAACGGAGAGACCATCCTGACACAAAGGACATTTGCTAGCTTGCAAAGATTTCTAGGCGTTGCTGTCAAACCTCTAGGAATCGGGGGGGGGGGAGGCGAGAATGTCAGGGGTCTCCCCCCAAAAAGGAAGGAGGCAATGGTTAGCTGACACTCTAGGTTTGCATTTATCAGGAGCTTCTGATCAAGAATGGAGATGACCCCCTTGGAAGAGGAGAAACATACAGCTTGCAGCTACTAAAATGCACAACACACTGGGAAGCCTCTCGTCTGTTCCTAGACCTAGAATATGCCGGGGTGAAGGGCTCGACAGACCCCCAGTGCTGGAGGGTCCTTGCACCATGAAGGGGTGGCAGCCGTCGGCGCAGACAGCCTCCTGCGGGGGTGGGCGTCTCAAGCTGTGCTGGAGACCAGGAGTGGCCTGTCCACCTGGCTCCGCTCGCTCAGACACAAGGAACAAAACGCTGCTCATTTGCAAGGGCTCAAGTGGGAGCGAGGAGGCCGCAGCTTTGCCTAAATTGAATCTGCCAGCTCTGCCTAAAGCGAAATGGATTTCAGAGGGCTGCCAGCTGCCCCGGCGGGCCACTATCCCACGCAGATCTTTTGAAACGTGTCTTTCCGCGGCAATCTCAGTTTCTGATCAAGAGGCAAGCATTTTGTTTCAAGGCAGAGCCGAAAGATGTTCTGTGCTTTGAGGAATGCACTTTGGGACTGGGGGTGGGAGCATTTTTGGGCTCTGTTGGGAATAAGCTTACAGAATAACAGAGTTGGAGGGGACCTTGGAGGTCTTCTAGTCCAGCCTCCTGCCCAAGCAGGAGACGCTATACCATTCGGGAGAAATGGTAATCCAGTCTCTTCTTAAAAACCTCCAGTGATGGAACACCCGCAATTTCTGAAGGCAAGCCGCTCTACTGATTAATTGTTCTCACTGTCAAGAAACTTCTCCTTAATTCTAGGTTGGATCTCTCTTTGTTAGGCTTCCATTACTTCTTGTCCTTCCCTCCGGTGCTTTGGAGAACAGGTGGACCCCCTCTTCTCTTTGACAGCCCCTCAAATATTGGAAGATGTCTATCATGTCATCTCTAGTCCTTCTCTCCATTAGACGATACATTCCCAGTTCCTGCAACCGTTCATCATACACTTTAGCCTCCAGTCCCCTAATCATCTTGGTTGCTCTTCTATGCACTCTGTGTGTGTGTGTGTGTGTGTGTGTGTGTGTGTGTGTGTTTGCGTGTGTGTGCAAATAGTATCCAGTCATATCTCAAAAGGGTTCCTACTCAACTTTAAGCTTCATAGCCGCTGAGTAGACCTGCACAGTACGTCAGCCTTGCAGGGGAATATGGTTTTTGTGATCTTTGGGAGTGCAAACTCATCGCCTGCCTGCGATGCAGAGATGTCTGCATCCCGGATCGCAACAAGCCAAGATAGATGCTCATTTGACGTGCGTTATGTAGAATTTTCCAGGGGAGCATTCACTGCACAACTTTGACGCAGAGACTCGCTTGACCTGTGCCAGCAGCTCCCCCTGGGCTGACAGTTTGGGGGCTTCAGATTAAGCCCTTTTGTTTCGTCTGGGGCTCCTCGTTAATCTTGCCCCAGGTCTTTCCGCTGCGGTCCACCCAAGGTCAACCGTTGAGACGTCGCTTGCGGTGGGTGCCTTCCACTTCTACCCCAATTTGGCATTTCACACGGAAGAAGGAACCACTCTGCTAAATCCTGATAAGATTTTCCTTCTGCTTCAGCTGGGCTGGTTCTTTGTCTCTCCCTCCCTCCCTCTCTCTCAAATGTCATTGAGCGTGAGTCACAGGGAGATTTCCCCCCCCATCTCTGACGTGGTTTTAGCAGGTTAACTGGGAGAGGAGGGACGTGTTTGTTTTTGGATCATCATCTGCACTTCGTTGTTTCTCTGGTGTGAAGTTGAGCACCCGGAGACTTTCTCTCTCTCCGGCTTTGCTGCTTTCCTGCCTGCTTTCTATACAGAGGTGCCCAAGCCGGCTGGCTGGCTCCGGATCTCCCCACTGGGGCTTGTGGGTAAGTCCAGCTCCTGCCCTCCTCACCCTGAGGTCTGCTTCATTCTCAGCCACCAGGGGTGTGGAGGTTGGAGCAGATGACCACACCTGGATCTCAGGTGGAGATGTCTCCTACCTTTCCAGCTGGGAAGAGCCCCTTGGTAGCTCCTCAGCACTTCTCAGAATTTTGGCGTTTTCTTTGTGGTCAGTAAGTCACTAAGGATCACCTTGGGACCACAATCCCAGGTCTTGAGATCTCTCAAGAAAACTCCATCGTGTGAACTGACTTCATGTTTACCCCATCGTGGGAATTTTGCTGGCATGGCTGGCTGGCTCTCAGGCTGTCCCTGAGGTTCGTGGGATGGTGGCTCGGGGTTGCGGTTCGGTGTATTTTGGGTCTCCCTTGGAATGAGGCATGGGAGGCTGGCGATGCGCACCACGCACCAAGCAGCAAATGGAAATGTGCTGAATTGCTCAGCAGGTTGTCTAGGAATCCTCCCCCCTCCGATCTTCTCTGGGCCAGAATGAGTTTTTCTCCTGCTCGCATCCGTAGCTCGGGCTAGATTCGAAGGCCAGCCAGGAGCAGGTAATGTTGTGTCTCTCGACCTTGTGGAACAGCCTTGGAGGGCAAGGGGGGGGAAACCGGGGGGGGGTTGGGGTTGGTGGAGGGGTTGAGCCTTTGCTCTGTGCCAGTGATCTGAAGGCTGTGGGTTTTTTGGTGGGGAGAGGGGTTGTTGCTGTAACTATAGACTACGGATTAAATGGAACAGGCATAACTTTTCTTTACCGTTCTTGCCATTGTCTGTCTGTTGGATTCTTTATTGCCTTGTCAACTGAAGAAATAAAACCGGGCCTGTCTTGTAGGTGGGTTGAGACCTCAAGAGATGAAAAAGTGAGGATGCCTCCATGTAGATTTAGGATTTTTGTAAACTTTGGACTGAATGTATATCTGCTTGTTTTTAATTTTTTCCTTCCTCCCTTCCCTTCCCTTCCCTTCCCTTCCCTTCCCTTCCCTTCCCTTCCCTTCCCTTCCCTTCCCTTCCTTCCTTCCTTCCTTCCTTCCTCTTTTCTCACCTTCCTTCTTTCCTGCCTGCCTTCCTTTCTCTTGTCTCTCCTCTTTCCCTCCCTCCCTCATTTATTATCCTTGCAAATGCTTGTTCTGTTGCATCTTTGGGGGCAATCCTGTCAGGTTTAGTGAGGGGGAAGGCTGACTTCGGCTGCATTCGTGAAGCCCCATTTTTCTGGAAATTAAACTCCAGAATTGCGGGATCGATCCCCAGTCTGAATCCACGGGGCACGGAAAGTGTGTGTGTGTGTGTGTGTGTGTGTGTGTGTGAGCATTTGCAAAGAGGACTCTTGGGGAGAGCTGCATTCGTGAGACGCTTAGTTTCTCCTGCCTGCCAAAGCCGCTGAATTCCTCTGTGCAGCTTTGCAGGCTGAGGAGGTGTGTGTGATGGGTGTGTGTGTGTGTGTGATGGGTGTGTGTGTGTGTATCTGGGACAGCTCGTCCTCCTTCCTGTCAGGAGCAAAGAGCAGGTTGATTTGGCACAAGCAGCTGGTGCTGCATCATCCTTCCCTTCCTTGAAGGGGGATCATTATTTACGGTGAGGGCCCGGTGCAAAGAAGGAGGAATGGTGGGGCTGCTCAGCCGGGAGAGGGCAGAGTCCAGCTGGGAAAATAATATATGTTTTCAGCTTGAGAAGTGAGCCCATTCAGCTCCCCAAAGCACCAAGCAGAGCTGGAGGCTGGATGTGGGTGCTGGTGCCAGCGAGAGACCGGGATGGGGTGGGGTGGGGATGGAGAAAGAGAGATCAGTGGCAAATCCACGGGTGAAAATGGGCTCCTATCTCCTGTTTACAACACAAGTCTTTTCAAGCAGTGCCAAGAAGGTTGCGCACCTATTTGCACTATTCAGGTGACCCTGAGGGCACAGCTAAACCTCCAAGTGGCCTCAATGGCTCTCGGGAAGGATGCAGATGACCAGCTGTCTGCAAGGAATATAAATCCTTGAAAACAAATATACAAGAATACAAATCCTTCCATCTTCCACCATTCAGTTAGAACTGAAGAAGCTTCTTGGATGAGAAGCGAAACACTTTCAAGCAAAAACAAAGTCCAGTTGCCTTTTGAAAAAGCACCTTTGGGACAACCATGACTGAGAATCTTCCACAGAGAAATGGAAGTTCGCTTCCAAAGGAGAGGATGGAATTGAGCAGCTGGGAACTGGGGTCATTTGAAGGCCTTTGGGTACCCCACTCAATCCTGATACTGCAAAATCTAAGTTTTGGGACCCCGATGCATTCCTGTTCCATGTTGTGCTTTCTGGATGGATTCACATCACACACACAAGCCTAGAATGGGTCTGGGAAGTTGGTGGGCCAGTGTATTGTGGGAATCCAGCCACTCTATCAGGGATGGACATCGGGCAGAACCACAAAAAATAGACCCCCTCGGTGGTGGCCCCATTTCTATTCCTGTGGTATGGCTGACTCCCCACTCTGCTGCTTTTCCTAAAAAATGTGTTTTTGTCAGGGGAACCAGGCGCCCTGAATGGAGATGGAACCAATCAAGTGACTCTATTCATTTATGCCTTCTTTTTCCCCTTGGCGGCTCATAAAAATAGATTTTTGATAGCACTGTTCCAGCCACTCTCTTGACTTTCTTTTCCACACCTCGGTTCTCTTGGAAAAGCTTCCCTTGCAGACATCAGCCTGTCAGGACTCAGCCAGCTGGCTGTGGACAGAGTTGCTGGTTGCCTCCCTATTGGCCCATGCCAGTCGGTTGGCACTGCCTGAATTGCGTGACACTCTGCTGTTCTTTGTCGGGTGAAGGGCACAGATGGGCCTGCAGGTCTTAACACCATAATCAGGCAAATTGCACCCCTCGCTGAAGTGTGATAACGGGCTGTTTTTAAAAGTGCCATTGTGAGAAAGGAGGTGGGCCCAGCAGCCTTTTAAATACAGGTTGTGGAGGGGCTTAAATTGCAGCTGTTGGCTTCAAAGAGAGCTCTCAACTTCTCTTGGCTCTGCCCCTGGCCCCTTTCTAGCTTGGCTTCTTTTCAGCATGATATTGAAGTGGTTGCAGAGTCTGTTTACAGGAGCAAAAATCTAGGGCAGTCCCAGAGATTAGGGGCAGGAGGTGACTGACAGAAGTGATAAAAGCGAGCAAAGAAAGATGAAACAAGAAACTCAGGCCTGAAGCGATCGATTGCACCTCAACCGAATGTTCCACAAGATCAACCAAAGAGGAGAATCCCATTCCAAAATAGTCTTTAAGGATGTCTTTAGAAATTTAAAATGGCCTTTCCATGGCGGCTTTTGATGGGACTCTGGGGAAGGGGCCAAGCTTTGCAAGAGGAGGGGAACGTAGGCAATTACGTGGCCTCAAAGTGTGCACTGTATTTTGTTGTTGTTCAGATGCTAAGTTGTGTCGGTCTCTTTGTGACCCCATGGACCAGAGCATGCCAGACTCCCCTGTCCTCCACTGTCCCCTGAGTTTGTCCAAATTCATGACCATTGAGTCGATGGCACTAGCAATAACAATAGCACTTAGACTTATATACCTCTTCACAGTGCTTTACAGCCCTCTCCAAGTGGTTAGCAGAGTCAACATATTGCCCCATACAATCAGGGTCCTCATTTTACCCACCTCAGAAGGATGGAAGGCTGAGTCAACCTTAAGCCAGTCAGGATCGAACTCCTGGCAGTGGGCAGAGTTAGTCTTCAATACTAACTCTAACTTCAATACTCTAACCACTGGGCCACCATGGCTCCTAGACACTATCTAACCGGCTCATCCTCTGCCGTCCCCTTCTCCTTTTGCCTTCCCTTTTCCCCAACATCAGGGTCTTTTCCAATGAGTCCTCTCTTCTCATTTGGTGGCCAAAGTATTTGAGTTTCAGCTTCAGGATCTGTCTTTCCAAAGGACCGTCAGGGTTGAGTGCAAAGTGTTGGCCAAGCCAGCTCTCTTCGGGGTCAATACTTTGATTCCTGTCCTTGAAGAGCTTCCTTCCTTTCCCACCCATTTGCCTTTTATGGGTCCCAAAGGCCCCCCTAGCCTTGAAGCAAGGCTGCCAAGAACAGAGTCCAGGAGCTGTCCAGGGTGCTCCAAAGTTGCTGGGGCATCTCTTCATTTCAAGCTCCATTTGATCTTCTCCCTCCTGCAGCCAGGGAGGGCAGGTCGCTATCCACATATCTGGAGTCCGATTTGGAAGTTGTTGGAGGTGAACTGGAAAGGAAGCTTTTAAAACAGGCGAAGTTTCCAATTGCCAGCAACTCTGAATGCCGGCCTGGGTACCAAGTTCTGCCTTGCCCTTCAGAACCTCTGTACAGGTAGTCCTCGACATACAACCGTTCGTTTAGTGACCGTTCACAGTTTTAACAGCACTGAAAAAAAGCGCCTTACGACTGTTTTTCACACGTGACCATTTCAGCATCCCCATGGTTACGTGATTTACATTCGGATGCTTGACGGTATTTATGATGGTTGCCGTGTCCCCTGGAGTCACGTGATCCCCTTTTGCGACCTTCTGACAAGCGAAGTCATTGGGGAAGTCAGAGTCACTTAACGACTGTGTTACTGACTTAACAACTGCAGTGATTCACTTAATAACTGGGAAAGGTCGTAAAACGGGACCAGACTCACTTAACAGCTGTCTCACTTAACAGAAGAAGTTTTGGGTTCAATTGTGGTTGCAAGTCAAGGATCACCCATAAATATCCATAGGGTTTAAATGATTAACCACAATTAATTGCTCTGTGTATTTTTTCCCCTTCAAGCATGCTGGCCAAAGAGGAGTTTTGATCTAGAACATGGCTTGTTCCTGGTGGCCTCCAGCCTTCCTCGAAAAGGGAGTTTGAGACCTTCACTATCTCAATTCCGGCACCTTCACAAGAACCATGGAGATAGTTGATGTCCCGGTGGGAAATCTCATTGACTTTGACTCTGAACCGTCTACCACGGACACCTCCGAGTCGGTCCTCACCTGCCCTTCAACCGCCAATGGCCACGCATTGCTGGATCGCCGGGAGGCGGGCCCTGCGGCCGAGGAGAGCGATGCCACCGAGTCGGCCGACAGTGAGAACGACACAACCGACTCGCCCACCCACCCGAGCTGGAACAACCACCGACGCTCTTCCTCAGAGTCCTACTCGTCCAACCACAGCACAGAGTCCGCTCGGGGGGAAGTGGGGGCCGAACACCGGGAGTTCGTGAGCCAATACGTGGAGAAGATCTTCACCGGTGGGTGAGTGTTGCAGGAGCCCCCTTGGGACCCTGGAAGGGGTGAGGGGAGTCCTAAACTTGCAACTCCTCTCTGCAGATTCTGACGCAGGTAGCCCTCGACTTACGTCCAAAATTTCGGTTGCTAAATGAGACCATTGTTAAGTGAACTTTGCCCCATTTTTATGACCTTTCTTGCCACAGTCCTTAAGCGAACCACTGCAGCTGTTAATTTAGCACCACGGTTGTTAAGTGAACCTGGCTTCCCCGTTGACTTTGCTTGCCGGAACGACACAAAACGGGTTCCCCTGGGATACGGCAACCGTCATAAATATGAGCTGGTTGCCAAGCATCTGAATTTTGACCACGGGGATGCTGCAATGGACATAAGTGTGAAAAACGGTCGTAGGTCCCTTTTTTCAGTGCCGATGTAACTTCGAACAGTCACTAAACGAACTGTTGAATTGTGAGGAGTTCCTGTAATTGTGTTATGGGCAAACAAGGCATCCCTTTCTGATTTCCTAGCCCAGTTTGTTCCATTGTCAATTAGCTTGTCCTGTCCTGGGCCCTTCCAATGCAAACCCTGAGCTCAGACCCTCCCTTTTATATATTTTAATGTTTATATTGTTTTTTTACTTGGCTGTTCACCTCCCTGAGTCCCCTGGAGAAGGGTGGTATATAAATTTAATTAAACTAAACTAAACTAAACTTTGCCCCCAACCATCTCCACTTCCTTCCTTCCTTCTGATTCCAACCTCTCCATGCAGGATCTTTGCCCCTTTTGTGTGCAGCTCAGTAACAACTCACGCCTCTCGTTCCCTCTAAAGCAGGGGTCTCCAACAGTCTTGGCAACTTTCAGACTTGGGGACTTGACCCTGAAGTCCGCTCCAAGGCCTGGGGGAGGGGCCTGGTATTGCCAGCCTGGGGGGTGGGCAATTTTCCTCCCACCAGGTGGAGTACGATGGAGGCCCGCTTGGCGTCTGGACCACGTGTGATCCCATCTGCTGGATCTTTGCTTTGATGACGTCTGTGCAGGCAGGAGATTGGATGCCGTCTGACAAGTGAAGGGAGGGGGGAACATTTGTATGATTGTCTCAGGAAACGCCAGCAAAGGGAGCAGGACAGCCTTGCTGAAAGAGGAGCAGAGCAAGAAAGCTGGTTTTAATTTCTTTTTAAAGTACGCAGAGAAACATTACATAACCCGGGGGATTTTGAAAAGGCAGGAAAACGACTCGCCTTGTTCCTCTCCCGGGTGATGCATGCGAGTTGATCTCTCCAGGATCCATCTTTCACCCCCCCACACTCTCCAAAAACCCCCAATCCTCTCTTCTCTTTCTCCTTGGCTATTGCAGAGTCTCAGAGCTGAGTCCTCCTTCTCTTAAGTACAACCGTTCTTACTCTTCAACTTACAACAGTTCATTTAGTGACCATTCAAAGCGACAACAGCACTGAAAAAAGTGACTTATGACCATTTTTCGCACTTACGACCATTGCAGCATCCCATTGGTCACCTGATCAAAATCCAGACGCTTCTCAACTGACTCATATTTATGACGGCTGCAGTGTCCCGGAGTCACAGGATTCCCTTTTGCGACCTTCTGACTAGCAAAGTCAATGGGGAAGCCAGATTCATTTAACAACCGTGCTGTTAATTTAACAACCGCAGTGATTCACTTAACAACCGTGGCACGAAAAGTCGTAAAACGGGGTAAAGTTCACTTCAGAAATGTTTGGCTTAGCAACAAACATTGTGGTCCTAAATCGAGGAATATCTACAGTCCCAAAGGTGCTTTTTTCCTTCAAAAGGTAACCGGACTTTTTTCCCCTGTTTTTCCTTGAGGGGGAAAAAAAAAGTCCCATTGTCTTTTGAAGCAAAAAAAAAAAGAAAAAAGAAAAAAAGGGAAAAAAAACACCTTTGGGACAATTATGACCTGGATGACTGAGAATCTCCACAGACATTTAACTCCTGGTACTTCCTGCCTGTCTGATTTAGGAGCCAATGGCTGGGCAGATTTGATAGCTCCTGCAAGCCACCCTTGGCTCAGATATAAACCCCCCCCCCCCTGAATCTCAGTAAAGCTTGCGGCATTCTGAGTCACCCGGGTCTGAATTAATGTGGTGGAAGCTGAGTGATGGGGGAAGGAGGCGGGCTGGCTTGGCTTCTTTGCTTGCTCAGAGGCCAGTTGGGTTCTGGAGCTATCCAGAATATTCCCTGTGCAGCTTGCACTTGGATGGCACCAAAAGGGGGGGGGCTTGCCTTCCCTCTGCAGAAGCGGGAAAGACGCCATGCTTTGGAGCAAAGCTTTTAATGTGAATTGTTCAAGAATTGATTGGATAAGAAAGCCAGTAGCCCAAGGCAATATTTCTCCACTGTGCACCTTAACATCCTGTCTCCATGGATAAGTCATTTAATTCCTCATTTTATTTCAAGCAACTTAAGCGAAAGATCTGCAGTTTTAGCCAATTATTTTGGAAGACAAGCAGTTCCTGCAAGCCCCCTGGGATCATGGGGTTATGCCTGGACTCTGGTTAGACTTTTCGAGCCAACTAGATCCTTCTAAAGGACAACCAAAACAAACCAGGGTTTTTCTGTTCACCTTCTGTGGATGCAAATTCATTCCTTGACCTCTGTTCC